>OV049924.1:19122571-20391049 GCA_920104205.1 Eupeodes latifasciatus | reverse complement strand
CCCTATATCTTTATACCGTACGCTAGGATGCGGTGTAGTAGCTTGAGTTTTTCTTTCGAAGAAAAAGATTTACGATAGAAATTAAATTTTACTTTTTCACAATAAAAATTGTTGGTTGGAAACTCAAGCATCAAGATGAGAAATAGAGGTCTTACAAATGAGACCACTTTTAGCGGACAATGATAAAGGATCCGGAACCTTTTTTTGAGAAAATGCTTTCCGTTGTGAATTTTAATTATACACTAACTTGTCGGCATTAAGAGAATTGGCACAGAAAAGAAAATGTATAGTATTATATCATTTATACTCTTAGGTACATGTTGGTCAGTAGACAAAAGGAAAGGAAAGAGGCTGAGGAGCAGTTTGTAAAAGTTGTTGAATTAACAATTTAAGTTTAAGGATATGTTTTATTACGGTAATTTTTTTATGGATTGTTAATTTTTGGGAAACAAGAAAATGTTTAAGTTTTAAGGTTATTTATGTGATAATTGAAAAAATGAGCCAAGGACATAATAAGTTAAATTTTAATTGAAAATATAATTTTTAATTTCTTTTTTGGGGCTATTTGAATGGGTATGGCTAAAATACAAATGGCGTGATAAATAGTTTAAATGTAATAAACTCCTTCTCTAGTTCATCGCATTTAAATATAAAAATATAGCTAACCATTAGTTTAAAATTTCTGAACTTTGTAAAGAGAGTTCAATATTGAACTACACATTCGTGTAGTACGGCTGAAAAATGAATCTATTTACTTGAAATTACGTCAAAAATTGGTCTCAAAAGTTAACGATGAGTACTTCTAGAAATACGGGTATTAGGTAACTACAGTTCCAGTTAAAGCGCCTTTTTAAAAAAAGCTGTACAATTATTAAATATGCACATGCAACATCGGACATCGACCCGAACGATGCTCAGAAGGGTTAAAACTTCGTCGGAGTAAATCTAGACACTTAGCAGGGTTTTTGAAAATACCAAATACGTGATCACACCACAAAGGATCATCTGTGATGAATAAACTAGAACTTAAAGCAAGTACCACTCGTGAATAGTGGCATTTTGGGAAGGATAACGCTTTAGAGCCAATAGACAGCAGTACATTTTCAGAGTACGGTTTCTCATTCCCTATTTGAAATTGCCTTCCAGATCAGACTGAAATTAACTTATCATTCGATGAAGGTTAAAATCCATATCGAAAGGAAAAGGATATGAATCATAAAACAAGTATTAAAATATTTTAGTGAATTAGTAATTTTAAAAAAGATCAAACCAATATTAAAGTTTAGAAGACAAAACATAGCACTGAGCCTTTGGGCATACAAAGGTTCCTTTCCAGAGATATCAAGAAAAAATGAGTCCCTTGTCCAAATGGCAGACACTTATTATGAAAACCATAGACAACTCAGTAGGCTTTCTGACTGATGCGAATTTGTTGCTTTTGTAATGGCCAAAAGGACTCAATTTTAGAGATGTTTTTGAATGAATGGCTTTGAAGTGAAAAATTTAACTTTTTTCTCAGATAAAGATTTTGGGTATTGACCACAAATTAATAATAAGTTTTTAAAGCTTGGCGTAAAATATATGAATACAAAAATTGAAAATAATAAAAAATTCCATACCTACAAGATCCTTATAAAAATCTGATTTAGTATAAAAAGAAAAAGATAATTTAGTATAATTAAAAAAAAAGTTCAAATCATGACCTCATTTTTACTTCAAAGCTGAATAAAACACTAAAAAAATGTGATGTTAAATATATGAATTTCTAAGGTTCTTCCAAGAAGCTTTTATTTTTAAAAACGATACAAAATGTATTTCACACCACCTGTAAAATATTATAAAATTGGGTTATTAATTTAAGAAAGCTTGAATCGAAAAAATTATGAAATAGTATTTTTATAACAAAGTAATATTTTTATTTTAACAAATTTAATTTTTAGCTGTTTTCTTGTATTTAGTTGTTACAAAATATGACCAAAAATTGCGCAACTTTTTAAACAATCAATTAGTAAGGGTTTGTGACAAATATTTAGCAATTTTCTAAGGGAGTTCACAATTTCAAACCTTCCTTTCGTTCGGATTCTTAACTGTTGGCTGCTCTTATTAGAATAATTGTACAGATGATGTCAGCAATTTGCTAAAAGTTAAAGTAGCCATGACGTGATTTTAATTTTAGCAAATTGTTAAGAAATAGCAAGACGTAAAAATTATTTTAATTTTAGTAAATTGCTAACAATGGCTTAAAAGTTTGTACTATTATTTCTATGGGATGAAACAACTTTGAAGTCAATATCTTTCTTCAACCCCAAGATTATTTTTTGGATTAAAAAACATAACTGTGTATTTATATTAATAATATTTTTCATATGATAAAATAAGTTTGTTAACGAATTTTTTTATTAAAATCAACTGTAACCATTCTTAGTAACTATACTATTTTTAACAATTATTAAAAGTAATTTTCTTAGGTTTTTATTTTTTGCAAAAATAACTGTGCATACGGATTTTCTAAAAATCTTAACAGATGTCAAAAGCTTTATTTTTTGATGCATACAATTATTATATTTTATTTTACTAGACGCACAAATCGGCCCTTTATACAATAACTTTTTAGGAAAAGTCCATAAATCTTAGACGATATGTTAACTTTGATTAAAATCAAAAGCTATGTTTTAGGAGAATGAAATAAAGCTAAAATAAGAGCAAACAAAACAATCTTCTTGTTAATTTTTTCAAAATAGTTGAACGATACTTTTAATCTATGTATTTCTCCAGCCAAAGTGAGTTTAAATTTATGTGAATGAAAAACAGTTTAATCTAGAATATTGTAGTAAACGCTACAAATATGTTAAGAAGGTTATGACTTGTACTTATTTTGGAATTATATTCAGTTATGGACAAATGTACATGTTAGACAACAAAAATAAATTACAAAAATGGTCCAAAATCCAAGATGATAACTTTTCAGAGAATAGGGTAAAGGGAATTGAAATTACTATATTTACTCTTTGTTGTAACCGAAGTTAAACACTCGCATGGAAATGCGGAAAACAAAACACAACGTCGAACCGTTGCTTGTTTTTAGAAGAAGAAAAAACTAAACTAATTTTGTTTGGGAAAAAGCATTTGCAAAAAAAAACAATTTATTTAAACTATGAAGAACACTTGCCAACTTGCTGACTGGCCGATTACAGAGCTGAATGAAGACTAAAATATTTCCTATAAGAACCAAAGACCCTCCATAAGAATGCATTTTCTTTTGTTTGCTGTTTTGTACAATACATTAATAGAATATAGAAAAATGAAGTGTAGCTGTAGGTAATCTGGCGTTCGCTGGCTGTTTAGTGGTGTTGAACTTGTACGCTCGCGTTCGATACACTCTTTGTTTACTTTCTGCAGAAACATATAAAATTATTTAGACTGTCTATTTATTAGTTCTAGCAAAAACTAGTTAAGACGAAATATGTATCAGAACCGAAACTTAAAAAAAAAGAGGCTGGGATGCGACCCACACTGATAACTTCCCATCCCGTCTGTCGATTTGTCTTGCTTAAAAGGTTTGTAGGTTTTCATGTTTTGTTAAAAAAGTTGTAAGTTGAATTACTCAAAAAAAAAATTAAAATTACCAACAATATTTTGAATTTGATGAAATAGTTTGATTTCAAAATTTATTTTTGTCAACGAGATTCTTAGTCGAAAACCAATTTTTACCAATTTTAGTAGTATTCTTAAAAGTTTTTATTTCTTATATAAACAAATACAAATTGGATGAATAAAATTAATTTGAAGTCAATATCTTCTATTATTCACAATATATCGAGAACAGAACATCAATTTTTACCAATTTTGCGTACTATTTTTTGTAGATTTTATTTTTTATGACAATTATGACTGTTGGATTCTTATTAAAAATTTACTGAATATCGAAAACAATATTTTCTGTGAAATAAAATAAGTTTAAACCCAATATTTTTAATTTTTAAAAAGCTATTTGAGTCGAAAGTAAATTTTTACCAAGTTTTAGTATTGTTTTTTTTTAGGTTTTTATTTTTTGTAAGAAAAACTGTTAATTCGATTTTTCTCAAAATTTTACCGAATGTTGAAAACAATATTTTTTATCAGATAAAATTAGTTTGAAGTCAATATCTCAAAGTCTTGAAGAGATATTTGAGTCGAAAATCAATTTTTACCAACTTTTGTAGATTTTTTTTAGGTTTTTAATTTTTTGTAAAAAAACTGTCAATTTAATTTTTCTCAAATGTTACTGAATGTTGACAACAATATTATTAAAAAAGTAAAATTAGTTTAAAGCCAATGTCTTAAAGTTTTGGAAAGTTATTTGAGTCGAAAATCAATTTTTACCAACTTTTATTAATTTTTTTTAGGTTTTTATTTTTTTGTAAAAAAACTGTCAATTCGATTTTTCTCAAAATTTTACCGAATGTTGAAAACAATATTTCTTATAAGATAAAATTAGTTTAAAGTCAATATCTCAAAGTCTGGAAAAGATATTTGAGTCGAAAATCAATTTTTACCAACTTTTGTAGATTTTTTTTAGGTTTTTAATTTTTTTGTAAAAAAAACTGTCAATTTAATTTTTCTCAAATGTTACTGAATGTTGACAACAATATTATTAAAAAAGTAAAATTAGTTTAAAGCCAATGTCTTAAAGTTTTGGAAAGTTATTTGAGTCGAAAATCAATTTTTACCAACTTTTATTAAATTTTTTTAGGTTTTTATTTTTTTGTAAGAAAACTGTCAATTCGATTTTTCTCAAAATGTTTCTGAATGTTGGAAACAGTATTTCTTATAAGATGAAATAAGTAAGAAGTCATAATCTCAAATTTTTGAAAAGATATTTAAGTCGAAATTCAATTTTTACCAACTTTGATTAATGTTTTTTTTTAAGTTTTTATTTTTTATAAAAAAAGTGTCAATTCGATTTTTCTCAAAATTTTACCTGATATCAAAAATGTTATTCTTCTATGCACAAAATTATTTTGGAAGTGAAATCATGTTTTAGCCGTAAAATGTTCGAGGTGACAAATTTTTTTTTCTGTTTTTTTGATATATAAAAAAAACGTTGTTTGGATTTTTTCCAAAAATATAATTGTTTTGTATCACGTTACAATATATAATATAAAATTTAATGCAAGTGTGTAGCGTCATTGGTTCGTGGGATATTTAAGGTTAACCAAAATGTTCACCTTTTTTTTAAACTGCTATGATAAAAAAACCACCCACGCAATTTTCTTGAGAGCCCTTTCTGCATTATTATCTGTATAACATTTTTTATTATTTATTTGAAGCAACATCTCTTCTGGTTCTTGAGCTATGGACGACGAAAAAAACATCGCAAACGTACAAACGTACGTACACACGCACGCACAGCATCTTTCTAAAAATCTTTTATTTCGACTCTAGGGTCCTTGAAACGTTGAGAAATGTCAAATTTTTCAATTTGACAAATCGGACCCATTACAATTACTTCTTATGGAAAGTTAAAAATGAAATACAAAAAGACAATAGACTGCAACCTCACCCGAATGTGTCTTGTCACGTCTTTTTTTTTACACAAAATTCGTTTAACGAACTTTCCATCTCAAAATCTTGAGTGAAATTCAATTCGAAAGATTTCTTATAACTTAACATTTTAAACGTAAGCTTGTATTTGTCCTATCGAAATACGATCCAAAGTAGCTTTCCTACTTCCCGAAATTAATTCATTCCTAGGGATACTTTTGACATTGTTAAAGTTATATCTATGGTAAATGCGTAGGACTGTCGTGCTAGAGGCCTTGGATTTAATCGCTGCTTGTGCCACCCTAAGTTTTTTTTTTCACGATAACTGCCTGGCGCGAGGAATTGGCGAATCCTCATGGCAAGTGCTCTCTCAAATAAGCGGTTCGTATTCGGCTCAAAAACTGACTGTAAGGTACCCTTATTCCCTAAAATTATTCGTACAAGGGAATGGTTGATGTTGTAAGTCACTAAGACCCTAGTTCTCTACAGGCAGTTGAGCCACCTAATTTATTTTTATTTTAAAGTTTTCAATTGTTTAAAATAAGGGTAATTTCAATACAAATTTTATTCACGACCCCAATGTTTCAGGGATGAATAAAATGCGAATTATGAAAGATAATACAAATTCGTCAAACTAGTCAATCAACTATGGTATGTGTGTTTATCATATGACATATTGCTGGAAGCTAAGTCGTAGTTTAAAAGCTGTAAAAAATCCAGTGAAACAAAAGCAAAAGTGTTTATGTTTTCCACCCTCTTATCCTTCATTATATCAAAAATAATATTTCAACAATTAAGATATGAAACTTCTGCAATAACTTTGCTTCAGCCCCCTCTCCTCCTTCGTTGTAGAACTACAACATTTAATTTTACTTCCTACTCTGTGGCAGTTATTATTTAATGGGTTAAATAAATTTACATCACATGTTTAACATAAAAATCACATCCCTTATATTTAATATACATTGACCATAATTATCCTTCTATATATACATAATACTCAAAACTATAAAAACGTCATCTAAACAAGCTACAATCTCATCTCTCTATGGTTTATCTGTTCAATTATCCTCCCTCTCTCTGTACAACATAAATGAAAGTGTTGTATAATTTTAATCCTTAAATACCCTCCCCATCCAGACAACACAACGCACCCAATTAAATTATCTATAATAATCAAATTAAATTAAACTACTTGCAAGCTCTGCCAAAACACCTTTAAAGTACTTATACACCTTTCCAGCATTTCAAACAACCCACTTTTGTGTAATCTTTGCCATTATATAGGTATAGAGTATTGTAAACGTTGTCCTAATAATGAACACACTAATTCAACAATAACCCTTTTGTTTCAGTTTCACCTAGATTCTTACCTATCATTAAATTTAATCGATTTAAGTAATCATTATTAGCTTTTCTAGAAATAGAATTACTCTAACCCAAAGAAATGGTAACAGGGGCGGTACTCCCTGATGTAGTATAAGCTTCGAATGTAATTAAAAGTTTTATGATTTCTATCCAGGTGGTACCTACCTCTACCTAACTCTTTTGCCAAAGAAGATCCTTTTACCAAAGAAGAATTATAAGTTTATTTTTTATCTTTTTAAACAATTAAACTTTTAAAGTTTAGGCATCAAAATTTAAGTCTTTTATCTTTGTACTCAATCTTTAGCAACTAACCAATTAACTATATGAAAGATATAAAATATTCCATTGCGAAATATTTCTTTCGCAACAAACCACAACATCATCAAATCCTTTTATATCCTTTCATGGAAATAAACTGCTGACTCAGCGCACGAAAATTATACTGAAGGATCACTACCGCCGCCGCAGCGCTGTATGCATTCACGAAACAACAACAAACAACCCACCAATGCTAACCAAAGTGAGAAGAATCCTTTTTGTCTCGTAAATATCGGAACCACAAAATGGCAAAACATATCCTTCCTCTCGACAGTCGACAGAATAGCGAGAGGTTTACATACCTATAAACAGAAGCGACCGCAGCGCCAAAGAGAACAAAGTAATAATTAACAAAGTAGACCACTGGATAACGAATAGATTGCAAAACAACAACAACAACATGAAAAATTATAACCCAAACCCAAAAAAAGTACAAAATTGAGAATGAACAACAAAAAATTAAGGATAATTGTAAAACTTTAAACATTTTTCAATGAAATTGGGGAAATAAAGAAAAATGAAAATAACCAACGAAAAGGTCCTTTTCTCGTTACACAATAGGAAATAATAAACTATCACCGATGCGCGGCGAACCACAGAAGCCTCTGGGGGCATCCCAAGCGACGACCAACACTTCCACTTGCATATTACCACGGAAAACCTCTTCCATATAAACAAGGACACGCCAGAGGATACTGACATAGCAAACAATGCATTCTGCTCTGCTATGTCGCGTCCGTCCGCATCGTCCGTCGTCGTTTTCGTCGTCGTTGTCATCATCGTCATCGGCGTCGTCGTTTTTGTAGTCGTTACCGTCGTTTCGACGTCGTCACAGTCGACACCATTGTGATACTGTGCTACAATTTACTTCCTATCCTACAAGCAGATCCCTGCGATGATGCTCCAAACAATGCAACACCACCCGTAGCCATTTGGTCTTTCATCCAAACCAAGTTTCGTCCTAGATTACTTTTGGCCGTATTTTTTTTCTTTCTCACTCTCTTGCATACTCAAATTCACTCTGTGCGGGTTCTGCGTTATCATTGCCTTCGTCGCCGCCACCGTTCGTCGTCGTTGTCGTTGTCGTCGTCAACAACGTTTGGTTATAGGATTTCTCTGAAGCCAAAGGGCAAAGGGAATCCTTGTTATCCTTCAATGCCACGAAATTTCATTGTCTATTCAGAAATGCATTGGACAGTATAGTCTATAGTGCACCATCTATATAAACACACTACCCGAATCGGCAATAGTCCTTTGTTTTCAATTCGTTGACACCCCAAGGGTGAGCTAAAATCACAAAACAGTCTGACCTATGCGTTGCGTACGCGTAGGCTATGTACGAGTATCGAGATATTTTGGTGGCTTCAAAGTAGGGTGTGGAAAAATTGTATAAACTTTTTTGACAAAAGTGCTTCAATGTCAGTTTGATGTTTTGAAAAAATTGGTTTATTGTCAAATCTTAAATTTTGAAACCTTTAAATTATTTTTTTAATTTTGTTTTTCTGGATTAAGTTTTGTGGATTTAAGTTGCGTGGATCTTAGTTTTGTTTATTAAGTTCTGTGGATTCAAGTTTTTTGAGTCTTGGTTTTGTGGACCTTGGTTTTGTGGATTTAAGTTTTTTAAATATTGGTTTTGTGGATTTAAGATGTGTGGATCTTGGTTTTGTTTATTAAGTTTTGTGGATGCAAGATTTTTGGGTGCTTGTTTTGTCGATTAAAGTTTTGTAAATCTTTAAGTTGTAAGAAACTTGATGTGTTTTTTTTTTATTTTAAAAAAATTGGATGCGAATTAAAGTGGATTCTTAGATAATATTATGTTTGAGTACTTACAATGTATGGATAAAAGTTTTTTTTTTTTAAATTAAAGTTATGCCTCCTTAAATCATCTTTATTGTTACTTATATTAAAGTTTTACATTATTATGGTTTTTGGGTTTTTCGATGTTTTAGGATTTGTTTTCGCAAGTTTCATTATGCCTATCACACAAATTTCGATTAAATTTTTGGAAATGAATGGAAGTAGCATTGTAACGAATTTTTAAAACGGGAAAAAAGTCAATGTCGTGAAACCAAGATGAGGCGATTTAATTCTCAACAACCCGGAAATGAGTCCAAAATAAGATTGACGAAGGCCTTAAACGAAAATTTAGTAAATGTCTCACAGGCCTCCTTAAAATGTTTTGTCTGCAAATGGTAATAAGACTAAAGATTTAATTATACAGAATTCTAAGAATTTTACTGCCGGTAAGTCAGCTCGATAGTCATTGTATCCGTGGCGTGATGATTAGTGCGTTGGACTGTTGGAAGATCTCTCCGGAAAATGGGAAAGGACAACTCCAACCCGTAAAATCTTCGGTCGATAAGTCTTCTTCCAAGCATCAGCAAAGTTTTCGAGAAGATCATCAATAGGGCTCTGACTAAGTGGGCTGCGGACAACAAAATAATTCCGGATAAACAGTTCGGGTTCAAGGCGGGTCATGACACAATTCATGCTTCGTCTAAACTCGTTTCCGATATCCAATGGAATAAATCAAAACAACAATGCACAGGAGCTGTTCTAGTTGATTTGGAAAAGGCCTTTGACACCGTATGGTTAGAGGGTCTTTACCTAAAACTGAGCTGGCTTGGCATAAGCAAGCCATTGTTGTATATACTTTATGATATGCTTAACCGTAGAAAGTTTGTTGTCAAAAGTGGCAATGTAACTTCTACCACAACATTCTTAATTAAAAATGGTCTTCAACAGAGAGCGGTGAATTCGCCGATTCTCTTCAGCATTTACACCAGCGATCTGATAGGTAGTCTTACAAAGGCAATTGCGTACGCCGACAATCTTATTGCGTACAGAACGGCCCGAAAGGTTGAGGTCATTAGAATTCTCTTGCAGCGTGATTTCGACAAGATTCAGCGATATTGCGACGACTGGAAACTGAAAATAAATGTCCAGAAGTCGGAGACAATTCTGTTCCGGACTCCGTTGGCTAGGGCCACGAGGGATACATGCAAGAATTGGCGCAAGATGGTCATCGTTGATCTTCACGGGCAGCCATTAGCGAGCAAAAGTGTAGTGAAGTACCTCGGTATCTGGTTAGATCAGTATTTATATTTCGACAGACATATAAATGCTGCTCTGACCAGGGCCAGAGGAGCCTTCGCTCTGACGAAACGGCTGTTTTTTAGCAGTCGGCTTGACCCCAGAGTGAAGGTAATTTGCTACATGGCCCTCATACGGCCGATGATCGTTTATGGTTGTCCTGTGTGGTTCAACGTTGCCCCTTCCCAGATGGAGAAGTTTCGGGTGTTCGAGCGGCAGTGTTTACGACGCTGTACCGGCTTATATCGAACAGCCGAATCTTCTTTTGTGCATAACTATTCCAATGAGGTCCTATACAACGGGGCTCGAATCAACAGAATTGACAATTTCGTGATAAATCTCGTTCAAAGTCACATTGCAAGAGCTATATCTTCAACCAACAATTTAATTTTCGGGGCGTTCTATCCGAACAACGAGTATTTTGAGAGTGCAGTGCACGCTTGAGCGGCTTTATTCCAGCAGAAGCATTCCTCTTCTTAGATAGATGCCGTCTGATACAGGATAGATTGGCAGTTCCGCTAATCTACCACGTCAGACGACGACCGACGGACAGTGGGGCATCTTGTATGGGGGAGCGGACAAAACTCTATAAAATCTAAACTAATGAACCGATTTGAATGAAATTTTCAGGAATGATAGCCAATAGCAAGACAAATCTACACCAGAAAATTCCGCCCATTTCCACGCCCACTAAAAGAGAAAATGGATTTTTTCGGAAAACATATCTGAAAACAAAGATTTGTTTACCGAATTTAAGGTATATTGCGAATATAATAATAAATAGCGAAAAAAGAATTTTAAAAGCATTGTAAATTATTAAAAATTCAGTTATAATATGCTTAAAGGTTAATGGTTGTGAGTAAGAAACATCTTTAGGTTTATTTTGTTTGCAGTTGTAAGGATAACACATTGGATTTATAATGACATAGATAGTTGGTGTTTTCAAAGCTTACCGTTTGATTTGTTTTAAATGTAATATAAAATAAATTTAAATAATAAATAAAAAAATAATTCAAGTACCTCTGGTAAATAAAAAAAAAATAATTCAAGTAAATAAAAAAAAAAAAATCATTTAATCTTAATAAGCTTATTCAAAATAATTCAAATAAATTTAATTTGATATATGCAAATCTATGAAGTTTCAATTTAAGGCATTTCTGATGGACATTTAATTCTTACATCCCTGGTATTATTAAAACTTGTTCAACGAGAAAATGAAGAAAAATCCTCGACCATCCTCAACCCATCATTCACCAGCTCTTCAATTTTTCTTTTCGAAAGAAACTCTGCAAGAAGTTAGAAAAGAAAAAGACCGTGTAAAAGCTGAAATTTTGAATCTCCGAAATACTGAAATTGAGTTCAACGGATTCTTTATTAAAATAAAACATGCAATGTATTTCACAATGATAGATGGAAAAACGGCACAAATTGTTACAAATACAACTTCTAGTAGTAATTGTACCATTTGCGGGGCAAAGCCATCGGAAATGAATGACATTGCAAAACTCCAGTGTAAACCAACAGATGAAAATGCTCTAAAGTTGGGAATGTCATCATCATCGTCAGAACTGGTGGGGAGAGTACGATAACTTTGGCGACAAAGTTTAATGACGGATTTGTATAGAACAGTTAAAAACAAGCATTTTTTACTATGGGAGGGGGGTCTATCTCCCCCTGTTTAGGCGGTAGGGGCAATTTAAAAAAATTAGTATTTAAATTAGTTTTCTCAAAAACTAAAAGACATAAAATCATCTAGTTTTCAGTTTTTGATCAAAAACAAATAAGAGAAATAAATTCTGAAATAAAAACAATGGTAGATAATCTTGAAGTATTGAAAAATTACACTTTAAACCTTTTTTTTAACTTTGTTTACTCAAATTTTGAGTTTAAAATTATTTTTTTCAAAAACTACGCATAGTTTTGACTTGAATTAAAAACTGGCTAATAAAACAGAATGTTGGCTTAAAAAAATGTATAAAACTTAGTTGTAAGTATCACCGTTATTTTTTAATTATTTTTTTTCATTTAAAATACTAATTTTTTTAAATTGCCCCTACCGCCTAAACGGGGGGAGATAGACCCCCCCTGCCATAGTAAAAAATGCTTGTATTAAGCCCCTCTACCAAAAACCGTTATTATATCTTGGCGCCAAAGTTATCGTACTCGTGCCGAACTGGTTAAAAGGCATAAATATCGATTTTTTTTATATGACTTCCCAACTTAAAATTGCTCTAAAAACCGCATCCGGACGTATCCGGATGAGATTTTTACTCAAAAATGTTGCTGAGACCCTACACTATCTATTGGGAATAGTTTGCTAACAGAGGCAAACAGAGGCAGTAGTTAAAACCTTATGCGAACTAAAAAAATCACATAAATAGAGTGTTTCTTCGTCAAAAAATACCTTATCCATTTTTTTTTCAATAAAATAACATACTGTATTGTTTATCTATTTATTTCAATCATGTAAGCAGACAAAATTGTTTAAAACTTTCAAATTTCACAATATACTGATTATTTAAGGAATACCAATATTTTATCAGTTTTCACGATATTTGAACTTTGAGCGAAAATCTACTGGTCTACAATTTTTTTTTTTTGAAAAACGGTTTTCATTTTCTGATTCTACAACCAATTAACTATAAGAAACACTTTCAGTTAAAAAAAATCCTACTTTCAGAAAAATAGGTTTTGTCCGCATTTTCCCCACTGTGCGACGTACCGTGGATAGGCGACTCCTGTACAATCGGGACGTCATGGCACAAGACGGAGCAGAGCTCCTTCGGTTCAGTAGGGCTGTGTCCGAACGGGACCGAACTGATAGGGTAAAGCAGAAGAACCAGTTTTGGTGGCTTCAATCGGCACTTGATAATAGGTAGTCGGGAAGGGGTTTTAAGCCTTGGACGGCTTACATACTCGTTTTATAGTTTTAGGGTTTAGTTTTAAGTAGAATAGGCAGGGTGGCACACAAAAAAATTTGAAAAAAAAGTAAAAAAAAACAAAAAAAAAATAGAAAAAAAACATGAATTAAAGAAAAAAAAAGGACAACAAAATATGAAAAACAAAAGATGTTAGATAGTTAGATTTGCTGTTGTGGTTGTTCTAGTTTTAAGAAGTTTATAGGTAGAATAGGTAGTTTAAGTTAGCTTTAAGTTTTATATTAAGGACCTTATTTTAAATAGTTTTAAGTAAAAATAAAAAAGGATATTATTTATATTAGTTTTTTTTCAAATTTTCTAATAAATACAAAAATAAATAAAATTTAATTGAAGTAAACTAGATCTTAGGGCCGAAAGGCATTAGTATTAAGTGTTATAGTTTAATTTAGAGCGTCCGTCCGTATGGGACCATTAAGTTTGTTGTAAGTTATGGTTAATTAGGCTAGTTTTATGAATTTTTGTCTAGCTCTAAGATAGTTTTAAGATGGAATTAATAAAAATGAATTTAAAAAAAAAATGCGTTGTACTGTCATGCGAAAGGTCTTGGGTTCAATTCCTTGCTGTGCCATCTAAAGGTTTTTTTCACGGGTACTGCCTCTTGCGAGGAATTGAAAAATCCTCCAAGAGTTATTCTTGTCATGAAAAATGTTTTTTCAAATTTTTTTCCATCCTTGACAACATTACTCGTACACATGAATGGTTGAGAATTGTAAGTCACTAAGCACTAATTCTCAACGGACTGTTGCGCCACCTAATTTACTTTATTTATGAGTCAGCTTACCACTTACCTCTTGCATCCATTGTAAAACTTTATGATGAAATTCTCCAGATGAACTGCAGTTTCAACTTGCAAGACTACCTTATCATTTCTGAACTTGATTATCGACGCTGTCAGATTCTGACATCTTAACGTTTTATATGTAGTTCAATAAATAAAGAAAAACAAATACAAAGTGATTGGTCAAAATAATTAAATTTATTTATTAATTGATTTTTTTTAAATAAACAAAAAGTTATTTTATTTTAAGTTTAGAGAACATTCTTCTAAGAAGACTAGATTCGAGCAACTTAGTATGACTCAAGGCATCAACTACATCTCAGATGTTCTGTAAGTACATATTTCCGTGTTCTGTTGTTTTTAAGGAACTATAACTTTGCCTCTATTGTTGCGATTAAGATAACTTTCAAGGAATCGAAAGTAGATAATCCAAATACAGGTTTATCCATTTTGCGGTTTCAAAAGTAAACGTAAATAAAACACATATTAAATATTTTTTTTTCATGATATTTCTTTTTTATTATAAAATTTGAACGACGACATTGTTTGTTAAACATTTCACCATTTAAATGACCACCACGCGAATTGTTGCAAGCATCGATTCTTTCAAGGTAATTTTCGGTATCTCAGCCATAACTTGACGAAGGTTGATTTTTAAGTGCCCAAGAGTTAAAGGTTTATCTGCATAAACACAGTCTTTCGCGTAGCTTTTCAAAAAAAAGTCCAGCGGTGTCAAATCGCATGATCTTGATGGCCAGTTGATATCACCACGAGGAGAAATTACGCGGCCAGCAAATTTCTCTTGCAATAAATCCATATTCGCTCGAGTTGTGTGGCATGTGGCATCGTCTTTTTGAAATAACATATTCTCCCAGTCGTATTCTTAAATAGCAGGCAAGAAAAAGTCGGTTATCATATGACCATTACGCTTCGAATTGACATGACGGTGACAGTCGTTCCATCGTCGTTTTCCAAAAAGTAAGGTCCAATCACACCCCCGGACCAAAGAGCGCACCAAACAGTGAATTTTTGGGGATGTAATAACCTCCCTTCAATTACTTGAGAATTCTAAGAACCCCAAATACTACAATTTTGTTTATTAACATACCCATCGAGTGAGAAATTTTGTTCGAAAAATCGTCGTCTACCGCCTGTTGTTCAAGTAACCATTCGATGTATATGTGACGTTGTAAATGGTCAGCTGGCTTCAGTTGTTCTGAGAGCTGGACTTTATATGGATGTAGGTGTACATCCAAATGCAAAATACGTCATAATGTCCCGTAAGATAAGCTAATTCCTGAGAACGACGAAGAATCGACACATTCCGGTCTTCTTCTATATAAATTGTATGGAGTTCGAAATATTTGCGATTTCAGGGCTTATTACTGACATTTGTTCAAATTTCTTTCTTCGGTTTCGATAATAGTAAAATTTTGGAAAATAATTAAAACTACTACTTTAGCACATGCTCGAGTTCTGTAATAGGAACGATTAATTTTTTGTTCGAGAAAAGCATAATACTGAACCGAAATTTGGTTATACGGAGCTGAGAACGATACTGATATCGGGAGGAAAATATCATTTTAGGAAATGCTTATTTAGTCCTGGTGGAAAACAATAATTTTCAATAAATTTTCATGAAATGTTCAAAAATCCGAAATATCTGTACTTATAAAAATCCAATAAATAATTGATTGTGTGCAAAATTATTTGGCGACTGATGTCACATTTTTCATGATATTTAGAAACTAAGACAATGCAACTTCAATTCCCAGCAATATACTTTAACCGCAAGATCCAACGTCGTTAATTAGTGTACGTCTAGTTTAAACCATTTTCAGTTATTATTAACAATAACCCAAAGCTAAAAAAAAAAAACACTTTAAACAATTTAACATTCGAATCAATTCTTTCGAACGCCACTGTAGCCTCTGCCTCTTTTGAGCCAACTGATTTGCAATCAAACTTGTGCAATCTCGCATCGCAACTACATCATCTCTTGTTATGTTCCATTATGTGTACACAAATGAGATGTGGATGTAGTTTTAATTAAAACTTTAACGCCGCTATAAGCTGTCCAACAATGCACCCGTCCCCTCCAAAATAAAAACCATTATACCATTTACCCTCAACCCACCTAAAAATACAAGGCCAATATTATTCAAATGTAAATGAACGCCTTTTGCAATGGAATAAACGCCAACGCCAATGCTAACGTCGTCGTCGCTGCCACTGTTGCTGCCGACACAAAATTTGCGGTTAAACTAAAGCGCAACAACAACAACAACTACATCAAACTAAAAACCGTTTTAATCTTGATATTACTATCCGAGAGTTGGTAATAGTTGGTCCGGCCCGGCCACACAAAGATACCCTGTGGTAAATCATCAGATCTCGCACTAAAAACGGTTCTTAGGAGAGCAGCAGCACAAACAGTCCACGTTTACGCACATCCACCAACGACCAACATCAGAGTGACGCTACGCGACTTGACGCAGCGTCACGAACAACGGATGACGAGACGGGATGGGGCGGGACGGAAAGCTTCGAACGGAAGTGACCAATATATTTTACCTATATAGAGCTGATGCTTGGTTTGGCCACTCTTTGTTTTTCGATTGTGATATAGTTTGCCTAATAGCTCCCTGCCGGGCGAAATATCGCTGATGAAAACTTCTAAATTCGCTGTCCGAAGAGATTCCGCTGCTATTCCCGGTACCGGTTTTATTCCTCTTGCTTTATATATAAGAGGACGAGGAATAGAGTATTGCTGATTTGAGAACTCGCACGTGCTCCACCTCTCCTCCGATCCACTTTATATCCGAGTGGAGGAGGGATGTGCAAATTTAGTCATGTTCTTGGGAATGGGAAATGCCGGGCGGTTCCAGAATTCGCAAATCCGTGTGTGAATAGTTTGGGTACCTTAATTCGATGTGCGAAGTGCGCGTTGTGGACGAACTATTTGCATATCCGACTCAGCACAGGATGGGGGTTCTCTGTTCTATGATCTACCCCGCTGGCGCTATAGCTGCTGAAACTGCCCTCTCCGACCCTTGCTCGTTAATGTTTCTTTTCTGCGAGACACATAAAAGGATCCTGGAGGCTATTTGGAATTCATTTAGAAAGCAGTGTGGCCGGGACGGTTTCCATTGAATGTGGTTTAGTTGTTTTTTATTCCGTTGGACTTTTAAAGGTAGCAAAAAGGACTGGCAAGTGCGAGAGGAGTACTTAGTGAGCGTTAGCTTGTGAAAGGATTTCCTTGTTTTGTTGGCCTGGTTTGTTGGGTTTTTGTTTCGCTTTGGCTTTCTCTGTTTTTGAACCAGAGAAAGTTTCTTCGCGTAATTCTATGCAAGATTTGAGTGTAGATTGGAGAAGGGTGGGGGTTGTTTTTACCCCCATCGCGTACAATGCGCTTTCCGAGAGGGTATGAGGCTAATTTTAAATTATCATCAAAGCTAAAAAGGCCTTGAATCTTCCTATCCCTCGCAGTATGAATGCCTCTGATTTTGACTAAGTGGCCTAGTTTTGTTTTTCGAGTTCTATGAAAGTCGTCTTTTGTTTTTGGTAAAAGATATTCATATATATATATAGGTATATGTAGGTCGATGCAACGGTTGATTTAGTGAAGTTTTCGTTGAATGCAATTTAATTAAGATGTGCGAGTTGAAGAGAGGGAGAGAAAGAGGTTCCTTTTGAAATTTTCAGTTAAAAGCGTGGGTTGTTTTTTTTTTAGTGGCTTTTCTGTTTAGATGTAAATATTTGTCGGGGAAAGTTGTAGATAAAGAGATCGTTTTTGTATAAAAATTGGAAAAATAGATTGTAGAGGGACTTGCCCTCAGGAAACCATTCATCAGTTCCTAAAAAGTCTATTGTTCACGACTGACATCATTGTTTTGGTTTAATTTTCTAAGTTTAAGTAGAACAGGGGGCATTTTTCCTTGATGCAAGACGCCATCTTTTGTATTCATTTGCCTTTGCAGTTGAGTAAAGTCTTTTGGCTAGAAATTGACCCCAATATTCAGTATTCATATCCTAGAAAGGTTTTTTTCCATAAGAGTTTTAAAGACATTTTAACAATAAACTAACTAGGCCTCTACACTAAACGTTGAGTTGTTGTGTCTCTTAAATGATTCCTGGGAAGACTTGGTCTGTTTTCAATGGAAGACTTCGTAAGATTGTTTGTATAATTTAACTGTACAAAATAATAATTCCGATACTACAAACATACTAAAAAAAACTCGTTTGAGGTCCCCAAGAACCAAGAGGCATGAATAACTTGTTGGGACCTATAAGGGGACCACACTGTTCTAAAGATAGCTTCAATTAAAAAAAGAGTCTGGGAAGCGACCCACATTGTTAACTTCCCTATACAAAATTTGGAGCTATATTCTTCAGATCCCAAATGCAAACAATTAATCAAATTAATTGTGAAGTTGACAATTTATTTCCGATGTTATAACCGGCTACAGAAGATCTAAAAATAAACAGAAGAAACAGAAATCAAATATCCTGTCAAAAGCAAGGAAACTGATTTTGGAAAAAAAGAAGACCTCGATGGAAATTGAATGCTAAGAGATTTGCAGTTGACTGTCGTTTTTAACCGTCTTGCCAACGAAATAAAAAAATAGTCAGTTAAAAACTGGTTCACTAATTAGATTCCTGAAAATTATGAATATAGATGCTTTTGCCGAATACTATGGTATAATATACAGCATCAAAGCATTTAAAAATAAAACTTTTTTGTCAGGCTCAAAGAAGTAAGAAACTGACCCTATAATAGCCTTCAAGTAAACTTATTTTAACTAAGTAAAATCTTACAGACCAATATCCCTTATATCAATCATGGAAAAATATTTCGAAAAATTGCTACGGAAAAAGCTTAGAAAAATACTAGAAAAAAAATTAATTCCGGAATGAATAACGGATGTGGTGAAAAAACCATTTGAGAAGGTTAGCTCGGCTATATTCTTAGATTAGAAGAAGGTTAGGTTAGGTTGCAAGGGGTGTGCACAGCATGAAGCTGTTGCGTACACGGGGGCCTACTGGTCCATTGTGATCCCCTGTAAAAGTAAAAATTTTAGCAACGATGTTCCTCAATTCTGTCGATTAGCGTAGACTGGCTCGTTGACGAACCAGCCTGTGCTATCTAATATCTATCTATAAATTTCCTCATGCTTGCCATTGAGACCTGTGCTAGATCATCCAGTTCTCCAACAAACCTGTTTCCGAAATGACGGAGTCGGCTGGTTTGGATGTTCGGACAGTCGCAGAGCAGGTGTTTAATGGTTTCCATTTCTTCCTCATCCTGACAGCTCCTACAAAAATCGGGTGCAAATGCCCCTATTCTGTTAGCCATTGTGCCAATGGCGCAATGACCTGTTAGTACACCTATCAGGATTTTAATGTTCTTTTTACTCAACGATAGAATATACCGAGTTTCCTTTTTATTTGTGTTAGGCCATAAACTTCTAGAGATTACACAATCGTCCCTGGACTTCCAGGAGATATTGATTTTCTCTTTTAGTTTAAGGTCTATCTTCCTCTTGAGTACCCCAATCGGGACGAGTGGTCCCCTGACTGAATGGTCGCTACTACTGGTGTCTGCTTCTGACCCTTTCCTGGATAGTTCATCTACTATATCATTCCCTTCTATATTGCTATGTCCGGGAACCCAGCAGAGCTTTACCTGGTTAGTGTGGCAGATTTTGTTTAATTCCTTCTTACAGTTTAAAACTGCTTTTGATCTTATGGTCTCACTGGCTAAGGCTTTGACAGCAGCCTGGCTGTCCACGAAAAAAGTAATCTCCGAAGAGCTTAGATTTTCTTGATGTGCCAGTTCAGCTTCTTTTCCAATGGCAAAGATCTCGGCCTGAAAGACACTACAGTCAGCCGGGAGTGTATATGACGCTCTGATGTTTAGAGATTGGCAAAACACTCCAGCACCTGTTCCTGATTCCATTTTTGAACCGTCAGTGTAGAAAGGGATACCCTGTTTACTTATAAGTGAATTAGGATCCCAACTCTGTCTGTCTGGTATGAAAATAGAAAACTTCCTGTCGAAATCTAGTAAAGGGGGGATATAATCGGTGGTCTCCCTCAGTCCTGGAATCGTGTCATAACTTTGTAAGATTGACCCGTGGCCATAAGTGCTCTGCCTCCAAAAACACAATTCTCTTAAACGAATTGCAGTTTTGGCTGCCGTGCACTTTATGAACTCATCCAGAGCCGGGAGGTCCAAGATCATTTCCAATCCAGCTTGTGGTGTGGATCTTTGAGCCCCTTTTATTCCTATACAAGCTAGTCTCTGTACCTTATTCAGGTTCTTGAGATAGCTTGATTTTTCCACCGCCTTCCACCATACAATAGAGCCATAGGTAAGAATGGGTCTGACAATCGCTGTGTACATCCATTGGATGACTTGCGGTCGCATACCCTAACGTACACCGAAGGTCTTTTTGCATGTGTAGAATGCACATAATGCTTTTTTCATTCTTTCCTCCGTATTACGCTTCCATGTAAGTTTGGAGTCAAGGATTACTCCTAGAAATTTAGCTTCCTTAGAAAGTTTTAGAGGAATACCATTTAGTTTGGGAGGGTTGAAGCCCTCCATTTTCCGTTTCTTCGTGAACAGAGCTAGTCTCTGTCTTGGTGGGGTTGACCCCGAGACCGTTCTTAGTTGCCCAAGAAGATAAATCCTTTAATGCATTTTCCATAATGTTTTCGATGATGGTAAGAAACTTGCCTGATACCAAAACCACTATGTCATCTGCATATGCTACTATTTTAATGCCCTGATCTTTGAACTTTGTGAGAATTTTGTTGATTACGAGGATCCAGAGTAGGGGTGAGATGACTCCTCCCTGTGGTGTGCCTCTAGTAACTGTTTTCTCGATAGTGCTAACTCCTAATTGAGAGTTGATAATTCTGCCATTAAACATGGTGAAAATCCAATCGACAATAACAGATTCAACTCCAACTTCAACTAAGGCAGTCTTGATCGATTCCGTTTTAACGTCATTAAACGCACCCTCGATATCAAGAAATGCTGCCAGTGTATATTCTTTATGTTCAAGACTTTTCTCAATATGTGAAACTACTTCATGCAGAGCAGTCTCCACTGATTTACCTTTAAGGTAAGCGTGTTGGTAGTTGCACAAATTGTTTTCGTTGAGAAGTTCTCTAACATGTAGATCAATTATCCTCTCCAGTGTCTTAAGCAGAAACGAAGAGAGACTTATTGGTCTATAATCCTGAGCGGTCGAGTGAGTCGGTTTCCCTGCTTTTGGGATAAGGACTACCTTGACCTTTTTCCAGCTATTAGGGACGTATCTAAGTTTGATACAACTTATGAAGATTACCCTAAGCCACGGAGTTATTACTTTGAGAGCATTTTGAAGAAGAGCTGGGAAAATCTCGTCTGGTCCCGCTGATTTGTAGGGTTTTAACGAGTTTATTGCCCAGATAATCTTTTGCTCAGTAATAATCTGATTTAGTTCTAAATTTGATTCCGTGTGAGTAAAATCCAGAGTGTTCGATTGCAAGCAATCAGAACTTTCTGGGTTTTTACAACCGGATTAGAAGAAATTAGGCACTTTTTTTTTAAAGTCTATCCAATAACTCGCATATGCTGATGACAATGACTTAACCGGAAGAACTCAGCGCTATGTCAATTGGGCAACTAAAGTGTCGCTATATAAGGCCCTCATCATCCCCAACGGTGCAGAAGCTTGGACTATGATAAGAGCGGATGAAAACACCTTGGGCCTAAAAGTTCTGTGTGTGATCTACGGCCGCCCCGTATGCATAAAAGGTGAATGGAGGTGTAAATGGAACAACGAGCATTACGGGCTATATAGCGACGTAGACTTAGCCAGTAGTATAAAAGTCCAATGCCTACGATGGCTGGGTCAAGTATAAGAAACAATGCTCCAGCCCGGAATGTCTTCAAATGCACGCCACAGGACATGGAGGGCACAACTGGAGACATCTAGCTAGAGACCGAGCCAGATGAAGAAATTTGTTGGGTCAGACCCTAGTTAAAATAGGACGAAGCGCCATCTTAAGTAAGTATGTAAGTAAGAAGAGATTAGGAAACACTGTACGAAATACTGGAAAGCATTTGTTATTAACCGACTCTTTAAAGTACGGTACAACCAAAACTACTCGAAACTAAATTCAATTGAAGCCAGTGTACAGCAAGGAAGTGTCCTAAGACCAACCTTGTACATTTCATATACTCCATTAGAAATCAGCGCTATCATGTCCACCTTTACCAATGACACTGACATATTGGAAACTACACAAAAATAGCAAAATAGTTAAACGAAATAATAGCGACGCATATAAACTTTACAAATAAAAATAGAAACAATATTAAAATTTCTATAAAAAGTACAGAAGTACCTAACTCCAACACTGCCTAAAACCTTGAAATGGCTTTGAATGCAAAGCTAAAGTTTCAAATAAAAAAGGGAAGATCTAAGCTTGAGGTACAGAAAAAACTTATATTTTATAAACAGGTACTGAAATCCATTTGGAAATATGCCATCTAACTACGGGAAAAAAAAGAAACGCTGATCGCATCTTTCGTGTAAAAATATATGCGCCTTGGTGGTACAAGAAAAAGCAATGCACATCGCTGCCTTCAAACTGAAATAAGTACAGAAGTGGTTCAGGGACACGCTGTATCACAAAATCAACGACTGCTAAATCATACCGCACCTACGGTGGTACAACGACGTAACTGCAAAAAAGTCGATTCTTCGGAAAACGCGATTTAACATTTTGAAAAGGGTTTTTATTAAAAAAACAAAAACATACATTTTTTATGGAAAATCTATTTATTCAAGGGTAATTAAAGACAATTTTTGTCAGTTCATGCACTTTTGTCTGCTTCTAGCAGTCTTATAATTTTAGTACAAATAAACAGAACATTACTGCCTTTTTCAAAGTTAAAAGTAAAAGTTTAATTTCTGATATTTTAATGGGGTCGCCGTTTATGTTTTTGGAATTATTTAAACACATTTCCTCAGAAATCAACTTTAAATCGTAAAAGTCCTTATATATAGTTTAATTCCTTTACTATGAAAGCATTTGCTTTCTTTTTTGCTGTTCTTATGATAGACACATGGGCACGTATATTGGTTCCGATTTTTTTGGCTTTCTTCAGTGACCTTTCAATAACACTATATTCTTCTGCTGACCACCACAGTTTTCAGTGTAAAACACAACGTCTGTACCTGGACGAGTGACTGATAACTCTTGAAGAAACATAAGCACGCAAGATCCTATCTCGTTTGAACCTCTGTTCCCTAATACCTTGTGCCAGAAATAACACACAGTGTGATCATTTTTCATCTCCCACATCTGCAAATTGAAAATGAAAGACATTTTAGCATCATTGAAATGTTAAGAGTAAAATTATGAATTACTTACAGTTAAATTGTAACAGTTAAGTCTTGATTTATAAAAACAGCAGATGATTGTCCAACAGGAACTGGAAGAACAGCTTTTAAGTCGTACGTTGCTACTACTAAGTCGGATGTGTTTTCTTTGCCTTTGGTCTTTTCATCACGACTTAATTTTTTTTTCCTCCTGGTGTAGCTTGTAAGAGCTTTCTAACTGCTCCTTTTCCTCTCCTGTTGAATTTTCAAAGGCTTCGCAAATGTCGCACTGATCCTTTTTAGGTACTAAGAATCCAATATTAAATTCATTATTGAATATCCTTGCGTATGCATCATAACTCGCAACGGTTTTTTGGAGAGAAGTTCGATCCGTTTTATAATGCCTATACATTTCAGCAATAGATAGCTTGCCGTCTATAAATTCCCTTGAAGTCTGAGCCCTTAAATAGTGGCTTTCGATTCGTGGAATCGAGTTTATGTGGGCCCTTATTGAATCAAGTATTTCGCTGTCAGTTTTCGGATGATTGGAATGCTTTCCGCATTGATCTTCTTTGATCATTTCAAATGATGCACAGTTTTGCATCCTTGGCGTTTCTTTAGATACGGATATGCGACGGTATTTACACTGCAGTGGTTCGATGCAAGAATTCAAGAAATCGCGTTGACGTTGAAAAGAAGCGAGACTCCAATATTTATTCAAAAGTTCCGTTCTTATGTTTTCGTCAAATTTTGTTGAGCATGCCAACTTATAAAGATTAAGGCAAGGTAGTCCCATAACTTTTTCCTTAACAAACTTACCCCTTTTCGAAACATAGCTTTGTCCAGAGTTGCGTAATTTTTTTTGCTACATTCTGCTTCGAACTGTTTGGGTTCAAAGATCTTTTATTTCACTTCTTTAACGGTAATTTGGCCACCGAGACTTCTGGTTATAATTCAGTCTTGTCATTACTGGATATATTTGATGAATCACAGTCACCCTCTGAACCTTGACCTTCTGCAGGAGAGAAAACACTTTAATCTGCTGAAAAGTCTTCGTTTTCCGAACTGGTACTTTCAATGAATGTTTTCTGATAAACTATTCTTAAATTCATTTTTGTTCCACTAGTTCTTGTCGCAGTGAAACAGTTTTGCTCCTTTTCGTTGTCTTCTTTATAGGCGGCTGCAGAAGTACTTGATTGAGGTTCGCAATTATCTGACATGACTGATCAACTTTTGTCATTGCGATTGCAAGTTTTGCCAGCATTTTTCCACGTTCCATTTTTTAACAACGTCCTAAATACAGAAAGCAATGCTAGTATTTGGCTGAATAATGACACAAACTACATTTACGTAGCTTAAGGTCCCCTGCAGACTGCAGACTTTTTATCGGCCAATAGTTTAGTCGGGTTGGGCTGAAAGTGCGCACACCGAGCCAACTAAACAGTTTGGTTGGTGAACAGGGTGCAGACTATTCAACAGCCGGCCGACTATTCTCGAACTAGTTTGTAACTGACTGTTGAAAAGAAATTTTAACGAAACGAATTTTCAACTATAGACATACAAGAGCTCGACGAATGGTTGAGTGTACTTTTGGGATTCCTGCTAACAAATGGCGTTTATTTCACCGACCAATGGATGTCAATATCAATTTTTGTGTCAAAATAATTAAAGCTTGCTGTGTCCTGCATAATTATGTAAGAATCAAAGATGGAATATTCAAAATACACGCACACGACGCCAAATCACAGAGCGAACTGAACTATCGGCCGACTAAACAATCGTCATGTATGCGCAGGCATGTATGCGCCAAAACTGATTAAACAGTCGGCCGATAGTTGGCCGACAGATTAGTTTGAATGTAATCGGGTAGCCCATCAAACTTTTTTATCGGCCGATACTGAATCGCTGTAGTGTGCGCATATGCATTCCTCTCCATACTGATTAAGAAGCCGACCAAACTATCGGCCGATAAAAAGTCTGCAGTCTGCGGGGGCCCTAAATATTTTTTTTTTTTTCACCAACAATGACGCAACTATCACTTGTGTCGATGTCTCACTGAAATATTAGAAAACATTTTAAAGACATTCAATAGAAAACTGCCATAACGTGCACTTACGACTTTGTTCGACCGAAAATAATAAAACAATTATACAAAAACTTTTGGAACTCACAAATATGTATGTAGGTCGTTGTTTGACTAATCAAAGCTTTGTTCGTTGGAAATTTGAAACATAAACGACAGATAAGTCAATGCACTTGCGATACTTTTGTTTGAAAACAATGTAACGGTACAAAGACATATCTGCCCTCTGGACACAAACAAAACAATTTCAATTACTTACTTTACTTAGGTTGGTGCTACAGCGCATTGTGCTCCTGGGCCTCAAGTCATAACTTTCGCCAGCTTACTTGATCTCTAGCTTGCTGCCTCCAGTTTCGAATACCAAGTTGACGTGCGTCGGCCTCAACTTGATCACTCCACCGGAGATGAGGCCTGCCTCTGCTTTTTGTTCCCTCAGGCTTGACGTTAAATACCTTACGGGCTGGACTTTCGATGTTCATTCGCTCGACATGCCCTTGCCATCTTAAGCGTTGAACACGCAGCTTTTTGACCAGTGGCAAGTCGCTGTACAGCAGCTCGTATAGCTCATGATTATATCTTCTCCGACAGATGTTGCTTTGCCTGTCGACACAAACCGGACCATAGATCGTACGCAGAATATTCCTCTCGAAAATACCAAGAGATCCTTCCATCCGCCTGGGAGTGGGTCCATGCTTCTGCACCATACAGCAAGACTGGGATGATTAAGTTGTTGTAAAGTCTCTTTGGTACCTCGCGGTACGGCCTTCTTCCTCAACTGCTTGCTTAGGCTAAAGAAACAGCGATTAGCAAGGGTAATTCTACGTTTGATCTCCGCGCTGATGTCATTTGCAGAGTTAACAGCAGTGCCCAGATAAACAAATATGTTTACCACCTCGAAGTTATACCTGTCAATTGTCACATTTTGACCAAGTCTACGGTGTGAATCGACTCTATTTGACGACAGTAAATACTTCGTTTTGTCCTCGTTAATGTCAAGACCGATTTTCTTCGCCTCAGACTCGATATTAGAGAAGGCACCCGTTACTGCTCGTTTGGTTCTTCCCATAATGTCGATATCATATGCATATCCAAGATATTGTGTGAATTTTTGAAAGATAGTGCCACTTGTATTGGCTTTGGTGTTGCGAATCACTCTTTCAGGAGCAATATTAAAGCAGCTACATGATAGCGCATCGCCTTGTCGAAGTCCTCTGGTGATTTCGAAGGTTTCAGTTGAGTCTCTTCCAATTTTGACGCAGCAAAGAGTATTTTATAACGTCATCCTGATAGGTCGTATCAGTTTGGTAGGCATATTAAAACTGAACATGGCACGGTATAGTTTGTTCCTGTCTACAATGTCATAAGCTGCTTTAAAATCGATGAAAAGATGGTGTGTTTCGATGTTATGTTCTTGCGTATTTTCCAGGATTTGGCGTATAGAGTGAAAATTTGGTCGATGGTAGATTTTCCAGGCCTGAAGCCACACTGGTAGGGAACAATTAGTTCGTCAGTTAATGGCTTCAGGCGTTCACATAATACGCTTGACAGGATCTTGTATGCGATGTTTAAACGGCTAATGCCTCTGTAGTTGACGCAGAAAAGGCGGCCACCACTTTTATGGATCGGGCAGATGGTGCTTAAGTTCCACTCATCGGGCATGCTTTCTTCCGATCAAATTTTAGTAACTTTTTTTTTAGTAGCTGGTGCATGCTCCTTACCAAATCTGATCCAGCGTATTTAAAAAGCTCAACCTGCAGACTGTCATCACCAGCCGCTTTGTTCGACTCCAATTAGGTCTTTGTTTTATTGGAAGCAGCTGTGGCATACTTAACTGAGAAAATTAAAAATTTGCACTTACGGCGACGTTGTACCACCGGGAGGTTCGACCAACTCCTAAATGAAGACTGTTTTAAATGTGCGAGACAATATTGGGAGATTAAGAACAACAAAGCCTCATGAGCTGATGGTCCAAAAGCTATGACAAAGTCTTAAAAAAAATCAGTTTTGTCTTCCTTTAAGGAATTAGCGTAGTTCTTTAAATTTGAATCCGATGGCTGATTTGGGTTTCGGGAATTCAAATAAATTCGACTTCAGAAGTAAGTACGCATCTACAATCTGGTGACCCCTTTAGAAACAAAAGTCGTAACAAATTAACGAAGTAAACCCAACTATGAAGGAAAGAAGTAGTCCACTTCACGCTGAAGGTAACAATAGTACAAATTACGAAGGGGGCGATAGCAATGGAAGCCATACAGATGGAACAACCGGTAGCACTAGCAGTTAAGGTCAAATTTTCGGCAACGAGAACGAAGTATTGCGGGTTTCGATGAAGGTTTCCCCTTTCTGGACTGAAATGCCCGAAATCTGGTTTGCCAGAATGGAGGCACAATTCGCAACGTGTCGAATAACCTCAGATTTTTCTCGATTTAATGCCGTTGTTGGTTCGATGGACGGAAAAGTCCTCGCACAAGTGAGAGACGCTGTGTTACAACCACCTGCATCTGGAAAATATGAAAATCTAAAAACAGCTCTAATCGATTGCTTTTCGGACTCCGAGCACAAAAAGATGAGGAAACTTTTATCGGATGTTGACTTAGGTGATAAAAAGCCATCCTAACTCTTCAACGAGCTTAAGGGTCTAGCTGGAAATTCAGTCGGAGAAGAATTCCTAAAAAGCATATGGCTTCAACGTCTACCCACAGAAGTACAAGCCATTTTAGCTGCCTTCAAAAGTGAAGACGTAAAAAAACTCGTACAAGTAGCTGACACGATTCTTGAAACCACATCAAATGGAAGCCATATATCCAGAATTGACCATCGTGATGCCACTTCTCTTCATCAAGAAAGTCTCATACATAAAATCGAAGCACTCAGCCGCCGAATCGACAAGTTTGAAAACTCATATCACCGCCATCGCAACAAAACACCATCTCGCTCACGCCATCGAAGCTCAACACCATCACACCACGGAGACCCAACACAATCAAACGGTAAACGTTACGATATATGTTGGTACCATTACAGATACAAAGACAATGCAATTCATTGCAAGCAACCATGCAGTTATAAAAATTCAACCGGTTCAAAAAACGATTAGAGTTGTCACCATCCTCGGTGACAACAGTTGTCAAACATATTCAACGTTTGTATGTTTCGGATAAGACAACACACAAGAAATATTTAATTGACACCGGTGCTGACGTGTCTGTCTTGCCCCCCAAAAAACATCAGAAGTCTCTTCATTGCAACACCACACTCTTTGCTGCTAACGGAACAAAAATAAAAACCTTCGGAAGCCAACGCTGTCAAGTTAACCTTGGACTACGCAGGGTATTCATCTGGACATTCTACATCGCAGACGTGGCACAACCCATTATAGGATCCGATTTCTTACAACATTACGGCCTTCTTGTTGATGTCAAGAATAATCGTCTCATTGATGAAACCACCAAGTTGTCTACGACTGGGAAGTCAACCTCAGGTAAATGCGAAATTAAAACTTTTGATACTAAACACCCTTTTGCAGATTTGCTCACAAAATTCAAAGATCTCGCTTCGCTCAACACCGCTGGAATTCAAAGGAAATCCCTCACGGAACACTGTATTGTCACTTCAGGACCAGCCGTTTTTGCTAAACCTAGACGATTATCACCAGAAAAGATTGCAGCCGCCAAAGCGGAATTCGCATATCTTATGGAAAAGGGCATATGTAGGCCATCAAAAAGTCATTGGGCGAGTCCACTCCACATGGTTAAGAAGTCAAATGGAGACTGGCGACCATGCGGTGACTTTCGCGCTCTCAATGCAAACACGTTGCTTGACCGATATCCGCTTCCATACGTCATGGACTTTGTTAACATTTTAAACGGAAAGAAGATTTTTTCAACGATGGATCTGCAGCGTGCGTTCCATCAGATCCCGGTCCGAACGGAAGACATACCAAAGACCGCCATCACGACACCGTTTGGTCTCATAGAATACCTGTTTATGCCTTATGGCATGAGAAATTCAGCACAAACCATGCAACGCTACATACACGAAGCTCTAAACGGTTTGAACTATGTATTCCCGTACATTGACGACATACTGGTTGCGTCAGAAGATGAAATTGAGCATTCAAAACAAGAAGTTTTTGTTCGACTTCGTGAGTATAACCTTAAAATAAATCCTTTAAAATGCCATTTTGGAAAATCGAATGTAAAATTTTGGGGTACTCCGTTGATCAACATGGCATCAAACCCTTGCCAGAGAAGGTTCAAAACATTGTAGAGTTTAAAAAACCTACTGTCGCCAAAGATTTAAAAAAATTTCTGGCCATGATCAATTTTTACAGGAAATTTATTCCCAATGCCATTGTTAGTCAAATTCCTCTTTTTAACCTCGTTCAAGGTAATAAGAAGAATGATAACACACCAATCAAGTGGACACCAGAGAGCGACATCGCCTTCGAAAAGTGCAAGTCCGATTTGGCCAACGCTACTGTGCTTACATATCCCATTCCAAACGCAACGCTTTATCTGTTTACTGACGCATCGGATAGTGCAATTGGGGCTGTGGTAAACCAAGTAACGAACAACACTTCCCAACCACTAGGATTTTTTTCAAAAAAACTCACTGAATCCCAGAAGACACGAAGCACATACGACCGTGAACTCTTGGCCATGTACGAGGGCGTGAATCATTTTCGACACCTATTGGAAGCAAGATCATTCTCCATCTACACCCACCACAAGCCGCTAATTTATGCGTTCCAGCAAAACCTGAATAAGGCATCACCAAGACGTATTCGGCAACTCGACTTCATCAGCCAGTTCACAACATCAATTTTGCACGTTCCTGGAAATCAAAACGAAGTAGCGGATTTCTTATCGAGGATAAACGCAGTTTACCTTTCTCATCCAATCGACTTAGAAGTGATTGCGAAACAACAGATTGACGATGCCGAACTGAAGTCCTTACTTGAAGAAGGTAACTCAACTTCATTACGTTTTAAGCTTCTGTCATTTCCAGAAACAACAAAATATAAACTTTTTTGTGACACATCGACTCCAAAGATCCAACCGTTTGTCCCCGAAAGCAGCAGAAACACAGTTCTCAGAAACCTGCACAGTCTTTCTCATCCTGGCGTTAGAGCTACTCTTAAACTCGTTCAAGAACGATTCGTTTGGCCCAAAATGAGAGCAGATTGCACAAAATTCGTAAAGAACTGCATACAATGCCAGAAATCAAAAATCAGTCGACACAACAAAGCACCAATCGCCCCATTCAGTCTGACAACCCAGCGTTTTACCCATATCAACATGGACATAGTTGGCCCTTTGCCTACATCACACGGTTATAGGTATCTATTAACGATCATAGATCGATACACCCGATGGCCAGAAGCGTACCCTATGGAAGATATCAGGGCAGAGACAGTAGCCCAAAACCTACTCCATGGTTGGATATCGCGATATGGAATTCCATTACAAATAACCACTGATTTGGGACGACAATTCGAGTCAACACTGTTTTGCGAGCTGAACAAAACTTTAGGAATAAAACACTGCAGAACAACATCTTATCATCCGCAATCCAACGGGATCATCGAGCGCTGGCACCGCTCCCTTAAGGCTGCCATAATGTGCCATGGAACTGCTGACTGGTTCCAAGTTTTGCCTCTCGTCTTGCTTGGTTTGAGGACGTCCTTCAAAAAAGACATGGATGCCACCCCAGCAGAACTTCTCTATGGTGAAACAATTCGGTTACCAGGCGAATATGTTTCTGAACCGACAATTAACTTCTCAACTTCAGAAGACTTTGTAAAAGAATTGCGAAAAATCATGTCCACCTTACGACCAACAAAAACCAACCACCATGCATTCGTACAGAAGTCCTTAGAAAAATGTACTCATGTTTTTATAAGAACTGACAGTGTTAGATCTTCACTTCAACCACCATACGAAGGACCTTATGTTATTCTTAAAAAATTTCCTAAATATTTTTCTATCAAAGTAAAAAACAAAATAAAAAACATTTCTATCGACAGGTTAAAAGCAGCTTTTATCAATGCTGAGGAAACGGATGAGCCAAAAACTAATAACGAACAAACGAATACGAGGAATCCACCACCCAAGACATCGAAACCTAATCAGACACCTGCTACACCGGTTCAAACAACAACTCGATCAGGCCGAAAAGTCATTATTCCATCCAAATATCACTAGTATATGGAATCTCTACCAGCCGGGGAGTACTGTGGGGACTCAGGTCGAGTCAACCCACCTGATTTATTAAATATTTAATCATGTACATTGTACACCCTATACCTAAATTATCAATCATGTATTCATTCTGTTCATTTATGTATACTAAATGTCATTCAAACTTAAAATGAATTGTTAGATATAAGAAGAATAAATCAGAATAAAAGTAGATGTTAAGGAGAACGGTCTAGGCTTTGTACATACAAAATAAACGCATGCCTGTTTTTGGCACGAAAGAAAATTACAAATTTGTATACGGACCTATTCCTAAATTGAAATTAATTCTTCTCTCGAATTCACATGCAATCAGCTTCTAGTCTAAGCAAACAAAATTGATGATACAAATAAATTTCTTTAATTCATTAATAAATAAGAAAAAAATTAAAATATCCGCACTCTCTCAATATATTATAATAAAATTTGAATTCAACTTAACGTTGGCATCATCGCAGCCAGCAAGCGTGCCTTGTAGACGCCCACCAGATATGGTATGCAAAGCTAGGGTCTAACTTTTTCCACATCACCGCACAGCATCAATCAGATATGTAGATACAAATATACGCACAAAATCTCTCCACTGGAAAACACAATTACCAATTAAACTAACCCCCAAGCTAATTAGGGTCAGAAGCTTTCTAACACTGGCTTCTGGTTGTTATTTTCGGTTGAGCATATAGAAGAGCATAGCCCAATCCCAATAACAATATGCAAAGCAGGATAATTTGTGAATGATATCTCTTACTATACAGTTTCAACCATCTGAATCTGTATCTGTATGTTGTATCCTTTCCATGTCGTCCTTATTGTAGGTTGTATGTAGGTATGTTTGTTTGTTTGCATGGGAACTAAAAGTCTCATATCAATGGCTTAATATCTCGTCTCTACGTTTCTCGGTCCCGGTACGGTATGTCTCGGAGCGTTTCGGTTTCCTAATTTGTTTATTGTGTGTGAAAATGAGTCTAAATAACTGTTTAAACTCATTCCCTATAAAATAACACACACACACATACACAAATAATATTTACAAATACAAAAATAGAAAGAAATTATATTCTAAAACCACAAAGCACTCATAATCAACAAAAACAACAACAAGGGGGGTGAATTGAATTCACTTAACTATATTTTTGGAAACTTTTGTTTGTTATTTTTTCAGATGATGATCCTGGTCCCTGGCCTGGTCCCCTGCCCCGGTCCCGATACCGAAGCCGATGCCAAAACAAAAATATTGCAGCACCAGAAGGATTTACATTTTATATACCTTATACCGACGAACCCACCCAAAAATATCATTGAGTCGTCCTTTTAAATAATATTATTGTTTTGAATGTTTTTTTAATTGTTTCAAAGTACAGTTTTAGAAACAACCACCAGCAACAACAACAACAACAACAACAACAACAACAACAACAACAATAAAACTAAGCTCCCTTCGAACTAATTTACATAAGGATATGTTTGAAGGATATTATAGCTACATATGTGTGTGTATGTGATATGTTTGTGTATAGTTATTTGGTTATAGAGGTATCATAATGAAGCTCCAAAAAACAGGATAATACTGTTTTGTAAAGTATTTAACATAATATTGTGAATCCAGTTTTATGGATATAAAACGATTTAAAAGGAATAACTGTCTATATTATATGAATAGTGTGTGTATGTTTTTGCTTAGGAAAAGGATATATGAAGGTATTAAAAAGGGCTTTCGAAGGAAGCTGGCGTAAACACATAAATTAATAGAAGAAGCCTCTCTGAAATATATTTTTATAGTTTTTATTATTATTTTCGCAACAACCAGCGATAACAAAAACTTGATAACTTTTTTGATGAGAGCAATATAATAATTTTATTGTAATAAACTGGACGCAGGATAAGATTGCAAAAATTGTTTTATGAACTGTTTTGGGAGCGAGTTCGTTGCGAGTGTGTTGATATTAAATGGCCTCGAGGGAGTTTTTCTTATGAAGTGTTATATATTGAAAATGGAGGAGGTGAACGTTGTTTTATCATATTTATATGACGGGAAAAGTATTTATTTAAGAAAATTTTGCAGCTTCGGAAGCTTGCTTGCGGTCAGAATTGTCAGAAATATGCATATCTATCAACAATTTAAAGAATTTTGAACTTTTTAAAAAATTCATAACTAGCATATTTTTCTCTGATGCTTAAAAAGTCGATACAAATTTTAAAATAGTTGTATTTTTTGTAAATTGGACGGAGAAGTAAAGTTTTATGGATATGAAATAAGATAGTTTTTAATGTCTGGAGATTTTAATGACAGGGATATAAAAACTCTCTACTTGACATTAGATCGAAATAGGGCTCAATGATATATTGATGAGTATTTCTAGAAGTGCCTAAGGACATCACCAAAGCCCTCTTTACTAAACATCAACATCATCAAATAGTCTATATTCAAGAAAACAAATATTTCGATACAATTTTAGATGCATAAGGAATGATCAGAGTTTGTACTTTCTTTGCTGAACAACAACCTTTGCTTAACATTTTAAAACACAAGCGCCTTATAAAGGTTGATTTTTTAAAAGCTATAGTAAAGTTTTTCAAAAAAAAACACATATACAATTCAGAAAAATGTATGAAATATTTATTTGAATTGATAGTACGGTCCATGTAATTTAATGTTTGAAGATTATTTCATGCAAATGTTGACCTTGACTGCGCCTCAAATGGTCCATCCGCTTAGTCCAAGTTTAGTACACTCTTTCCAGCATTTCGGCCAGTATATCAGAAATAAATGCCTCAAAGTTGTCTTCTAATGCGTCAATTGAAGCGGGCTTGTCTATATAGACATGAGCTTTAACATAGCCCCACAAAAAATAGTCTAAAGGTGTTAAATCGCACGATCTAGGCGGCCAATTGACCAGTCCCGAACGTGATATCAAATGTTCACCGAACTCGTCTATCAATAAGTCCATGGTTGCGCGTGTGGTGATGGCATGTGGCACCGTCTGGTTGAAATCATACCGTCATCTTCTTTGAAGAAGTACGGTCCAAAGATGCCATCAGCCCATAAACCGCACCAAACTGTGACTTTTTCCGAATGCATTGGTAGCTCTTGCAATGCTTCTGGCTGATATTCGCGATGAACTTTCTTAAAAGAGCACGCATTTTGATAACAAAATTCAATAATTTGCAAGCGTTGTTCGTTTGTAAGACGATTCGTGGTTAAATTATAGACCAAACTAAAGATGTTTGATAGTGAAACAAAATACGATACGTACGTTGTCATAAAGATAATAGCTAAAAAATCACCCTTTATAAAAAAGATCAAAAAATTGAAGAAGCTTTGATTTCAATCGCCAACGATTTAAGACAGGCAAGAGAGGAAGCACTCATAAAAAATCCCAATTAATTAAAATCCCGTCAAAACCGGACAAACAAGGGAAATTATTTAAAAAAAAACTTAAGTGTTAAAAGCAACTTTTTTTAAACTAAACAACTATAGTTTTTATTTTAAAATCAGAACAATAAAAACGGGATTACAAGAAATGGGATTACAAAATACGGGATTTTAAAAAAATTGGGATTATAAAAAGCAGGATTATAAAAAATTTGATTTTAAGAAACGGGATATCGAACCCTACCCATAGCATTCATTTAAAACAGTGACTACACAGAACGAAAAAAGTCATCCTATTGATTATTTTGGTATTCAATTTTCAGCCAATAACCGCAATAGTCAATAGAAAATTTTCGGTTGTCAATTTTGGGATCCGAAATTTGTTTACAACTTGGTAGTCAATATGACATCTTTGGTTATAGGAAATTGAAACTACGGTTGTCATATTGGCTAATGTGGTAGTCAATAGGACAATTGTGGTAGTCAATAGGACAAAGCAGTGGTCAATATGAACATTTTTTCTGAAAACCGTAATCTAATTTTACAACCGGATAGTCAATATAACAATTCTCTATAGTCAATTTTGGTAGTTAATATGACAACCAAATTGTCATATTGACTACTGAAGTTGTTCTATTGACTACCGCAATATTCCTATTGACTACCACAATTGTCATACCGTGGTTGTCAATATGAATACCAAAATTGGCTATCGAAAATTGTTCTATTTACTATCCAGTAGTCAATTTTTTAAAATAAGGTTGTCATATTGACTATTTTGGTAGCCAACACGACAATTTGGCCAAATTTCAAGTTGACTATCGACAATTGTTAATATGTCAACTTTTTTTCTCAATTAAAAAATCTGAATTCAGAAGACTTAAAGGACTGCAAATCTTTAGATAGTGAAAGTTTTGTACCCTGAAACGTTCGTGCCTGTGAATAGGTACGTATTTCACCATTACAAATTTATAAAATTAAAGGGTAATTTGGAAACGAGCGGAGGATTTCACCAAGATCAAAAAATAAACTACTTAAAAAAGGTATAAAAATGTGCGTCACTAAGATAAATTCTGCGTCACATTCCAAATTAAGCGAAAAATAGAAATCACGAATGAAATATTTAGAATTTATGGTTTAACAATATTTATTTACAACGTTTTTTTTACATTGGTAAAGACTATGTTAGCCATTTTCGGATGGAACCTCTATAAGAAAGTTTGGAATAGAAACAATAAATTTTTTTCAATAATCACTTGAAATTTGGACCAAGAAATCACGAAAAGCTTCGATAAAGGCATCCTTGTCTTCAAATTGCCTGCTACCTTCATAAACTTTACGAAAAAGTCAATATGGAGGTCCAACATCTTCTGATTGAATTTAACTTCTAACAACTCTCGAAGTGTGAATTGGGGCTTTGTCTTTTTCCAAGGCTTTTCATTTTTGAAATGACCGTTCCAGCAAACATTTTATAGTTGTTCCCGTTCTTTATTGTGGACAAAAACTAAAAGTCAGTTGTGACATATTAGGCTATAGCTCCCTACACCATTACGATTACACCTCATTTACGGCTGATGTGAGGTCTTTCCAAAATGAGGTCATCCTTTCTCAGATCATGGAAATACAATTTGTAACCAACGCAACGGGACGTCAAGGTTAATTTTAGTTTTACCTCCTGGATAGTTTCATTTTGTTTGTACTATTCTTTGAACCGTTGTTATTCTGGCTGATATTCAGCTCTTGGCCGTTATTTTAGTCGCTGGTAAATTGGAATTTGAGAGAAGACGCAGAACCAAAATCTTTAAAAACAACTTAAACATGGTAAAAATATAAAAATATCGACAGACCGGAAACGAATGGGAAATTATCAGTACCCGTATGACTCGAATCCCAGCCTCTTTTGATCAGGAATTAAAATGAAGCCAAATTTGTCGTATACGCCCTAGTGTTCCGTTGTATTTTCTTAAACTATGGCATATTTCTGACATAATAATGGAATTCTTTTTGAAAAAAAGTATTTGGTGGGGAAAGGACCTGCATTTAACAGTTTTTTTAATGTTGCTTCTACTAATTTGGAAAATGCTGAAAGAAGTACAATTTCTTACTTACTTAGGTGGCGCTACAGTCTGGGGCGGACCTGAGCCCCAACCAATATGCGTTTCCAGTTAGCTCCGTCCCTAGCTATAGCTGTCTTTAATTTCGCACTCCAAGTTGGTTGAAGTCTTCTCCCACCTGCGTGCGCCACCTGAGCCGCGGTCTTCCTCTACTGTGCCGTCCCTCTGGATTGGATTCGAAGACCTTCCCGGCTGAAACGTTGATGTCAATTCGCTCTACATGACCCAGCCGTTTAAGTCATTGGACTTTTATTCTTTTAACTAGGTCAATGTCGCTGTAAAGCCGGTACAGTTCGTCATTGTATCTTCTCCTCCATTCTCCATCTATGCAGGCGGGACCAAAAATCACCCGAAGAATTTTTTGCTCGAAGCATCCAAAGTCGCTCTCATCTTTTTTTGACACGGACCAGGCTTCAGTGCCATAAATGGGAACCGAGATGATGAGTATCTTATAGATGGTGATTTTCGATGCTCGAGAGAGGACTTTACTACTCAATTGCCTTCTAAATCCAGAGAAGCAGCAATCATTTTTTTTCAGCGCTAGTATTGTTGTCTGATTTTATAGCGGTGCCTAAATAGATAAAGTCCTCAACTACCTCAAAGTTATAGCTGTCCATGGCGACGTTTTCTCCAAAACGTCGAATGGCCTTTTTTGATGACAGCATATACTTGGTGTTGCCATCATTGACCACTAAACCCATCTTTTCCGCTTCCGTAGCAATGCCCAAAAACGCTCCACTCAATATCATCTGCGTATCCGAGTAATTGGATGGACCTTTGGAAGATTGTGCCTCTAGTGTTGACGGTTGAGTTTTGCACAATTCTTTCAAGAACGATGTTAAAGAAGTCGTATGACAGTGTATCGCATTGTTTAAGACCTTTTTTGGCTTCAAAAGCATCGAAGATATCTTTAACAACCTTGATAGAGCGGCAAGCATTCTCCATAGTCATTGTGCACAAACGGATAAGTTTGACAGTGATGCCAAAACTAGACATTGCTCTGTAAAGCTCTTCCCTATAAATGATGTCATAGTCATACGCTGCCTGCCGTAATGTGAATATTTTGTAAATGGTGGACATCCCTGGTCTGAAGCCACACTGATAAGGACCAATCAGGTTGTTGACGAACGGCTTCAGACGTTCACATAATAAAACAGGATACTGGTGCCTTTGTAGTTGGCGCAATTTATAAGATATTAGACAAACTATGCTGAGATTCCACTCATCGGGCGTGCTTTCATCCGACCATATTTTGCAGGTGAGTTGGTGCATGCTCTCTACCAAGTCATCGTCCGCTGCTTTGAATAATTCGGCAGTGATGCCGTAAGCTATAGCAGATTTGATGGAATTAAGTTTAGATATAGCTTTCTTCATTTCGTCAGGGTCGGGTAAACGAAATTGTTGCTCTGCGTCGCTTTGGTTGAGTGGTTCTATCTCTCTTAAAAGGGAATTCGGTTCATCATCGCCGTTATATAAATTGGAGAAGTGGTCTTCCCATATTCTCAACTTAGACTGCGGTTCTACTATGATGTTCGTCTGATCGTCCTTACAGGTTTCGATTCGTGGCTGGTACCCTTGAGAAGTTTTTTTTTTACCTTTTGGTAAAATTTACGAACATCATTCGTGTTGTGACATCCCGATCCCTCTATCTCCTCGATCGCGCGCTTCTCATGCTCTCTTTTTTTTCCATCTTAGAAGACGGTGTTTTTTCTTCTCTTCTGCTCGTAGAACTCGCGAGCAGCTCTATCCCAGGGCACTGCTCATATGTCTTGTCCAAAAGCTCGAAGAAACACACTGTTGAAACTGACGATTTTTGCCTGAGTCTAGTTCCAAGACCAAATCCACACCCAAATAGACGCTGCATTTGTTCTCGGTAACAGTCACCGTAGTATGTATCGCAGTCTTTTAGTTTGCATATGTCCGGTCCATCCCATCGCACTTCTCGTATGGCGGTAATATCTGCCATGCAGCAGTTTAGGGCTTCCGCTAACTGTTCTGTTGCACGTGCTCAATTAAAGGATTTAACATTCCACGTACAGATCCAAGGTTCGTTGTCCTTGTTTTGTTTGCTTGGTTCGTCATCAGTAAATCCATGTCAGTTATTTGGAACTAGAGATGAAGACGGCGGCGGCGGGTGCATAATCTGGAACAAAACATTCATCGTTAAAATTTTGTTTGAAAAGGGTGCTAAGAAAATACAATTTATTGTTATTGAGATTAAGAGTGGCAGGTTGATTTTCTCATTTGTCTATGTTGTTGAAGAACTACGAGTAATAAACAGACATTGGCCTTATAAAGCTAAAACCAAACAATCTACGAAGCCTTTTGGGTTCGGGTAACAGACTACTGACAAAAACTCATAAAATTGCATTCAATTTTGAACTCAATCACTTCCCTACGTTACAAAATTTCATATTAATGTAATTGATCTGCCCTCTCAAAATAAATGAATAAATAATTTCGTCCAAAAAACATCCCATCTGAGCCAAGTTATACAAAGATATAAGCTCCTTTCAAGTCTCAATCACATTCACCCTTTTTTAAATTGAGTAGGTACCATTACTTTGTTCTATGGTTTTTCTTCCTTTTTTCAATCCTCTCTGTTTCATATTTATTGAATTCAAAATCAACTTTGTTTGGCTTCTTAGCAATTCTCTAAGTGAACAAAACATTATCCTTTTTACTGATGGGCTACAAGAAGTATACAAGTTTATATACCTACATAGTTTCATAGTCCTGGTTTGTCTATTGGTCTGATGATTGTGCAATATGTTCATTTACTATATACGAGTGTGTATAGTATATGTATATACTTGTGCATATAAAATAAATGGAATTTGAACAGAAGGAAGCATGAGTTACTGTACATCGCGGCGCGCCCATTCGTATCTCTTAGGATGCAATTTGGCCATTGAAAAGTTTTTAAAAAATTCAAAGTATTCCACTTTAGCATCACTTCGCAGTGTTCTATCGAGAACAGCCCATCCCACAGCCCACTCGTCCTTATTCATCCTGCTACTCCGCTCTTCCCGTCGTCGTCGTCCTTTGCAAGTGCATCACTTCAAAATTGATATTTATTCCTTTAACGACTTTTTGGAGGAATTTTAGCCCAAATACACATTTCGAACGCTTCGGTGAGCAAAAACACAACCCTTATATACTGTATCCTGATGGCAGGACCTTATTCTTCGATATCGTGTGCATGGTAAGCAATTTACGTTACGAATGGACAAAAGCGAAGAGACCTAGAGACAGAGAGAGAGAAAGAATGAATAATGAGGAGTGAGTTGAGAAATAAAGACAAAATACAAAAAAAGGATATCCATAAATATTAATTTACGTCCATATAAAATCTCGATAATATCTTAGGAATATCCTTTTTATGGGACACACACACAGCACAACACACATGAGAACTGAAAAACCCTTCCGTTCGTCGTCCTCGACAAATACACAGTCAGACATTTGGACTGCATATGCATCAGGCCAGGACCCTCCATCTAAACACTGTACTGTATGTTTTATTCAACTTTGGAAGCACTCGTATTTTTATATTTTATATATTTTTTTTTTTGTATCTCATTTTATTGCTTACAGTTTGGAGAACTATTCTAAATGATACTTCAGATCTTTGGACTGGATGCGGAGAGAAGACGAAGGCGATATGGCTTGGCCAGGCGCTGCTGTGTTTCTAGCTCTTCCCACACTGGATGCGCCATTCTGGCTTTTGAATTTTCAATGAAATGGAGAAGAGTTAAAAGGAATTTCGTTTTGGCCAAGTCCAAGGATTGTGTGCAGCTGACAAAAAGAAAAACAAAACTAAAAATAAAAAGAAACAAAATCAAGACTGGTGTATATGCCATGAGACTTTCCGACTATAAGCGACTGAACGACCGACTTGACTGGACGCTGGACTATATTCCAGGACTGGCCAGTACCAATGGACGCGCTTGGCGGGTCTTGGCGTATCGCTGTTGTATATCAATGTACATCTCTTTCTCTGGTGATAGTGAAACAACGGGGGTAGGACCATTAAATGGTCATATGCAGCAGAAGGAGCAGCATCAGGAGCAGCAGGAGCACCAGAGTAGCAGTAGCAATGGTGATGGTGGAGTTGAATCGTAAATTCCCAAGGGTAAGATATTTTTTGGCTTTCATATAATATTAAATGGGAAACAAGATGATCATGTCAAGTGAAAAGCTTTTTTGTTCTGAGTATTTTTTGGAACTGAAAAAGAAATCCTTCGAGGGAATGACCATAGAAATGTGGAGTGTTTTTTTTTTTTTTTTAAATTTAGTGTGATAATAATTCTTTAAATTGGTTTTTCGGAACATGATATTAAATTTAGAAATCGTAGATATCTTTTTTAAAGTCCAAGGATTGAGCTGAAAAAATGTTCTCATAAAATTTTTCGAAAATTGGAAAAAAGGTCAATGATGGAGCCGTAGTTGTAACGATTGGCAATATTGTAAGGACATGGGATAAAGGCCTGGGTTCGAAGCCTAGAGTTGTAAAAATCCCTAATCTCTTATTTGTTTTATCTAAGCAAATCCTTTTGGCTTCCATGTTTAAGGAAAGATAATATTCAAATATGTTTCAGATTGAGCCAACGAAAACAAAAACTTCGACTTTAGAAAAAAAATGAGATTGGGTTTCAACTCACACTGATAACTTCCCGTCTTTTGATACTTCTAAAAGTCTTACAAAATTTGTTTAACAATATTTTGTGAAAAAAAAGGTTTTAGGTCAATATTTTTCCATGTTCTTTTTTTTAAATATTAGTGCATCTGTATAACAAAATTTATTTGAAGTCGAGATCTCTGCTGGTTCTTGAGCTATGGACGACGAAAAAAACTTCGCGAACGTACACACGCACGCACATACATCTCTCCAAAAATCTTTTATTTAAACTCGAGGAATGTCAAAATTTTCAATTCAACAAATCTGACCGATTAAAATAACTTCCTATGGGAAGTTAAAAAGACGGGATTCATCTCAACCCAAGGCACGCAAATCTTATCAAATGCTTTTGAAATATTAATCGCTATAATCTTACTTTCTCCAAAACGATGTAAAGATTTTTTCCACTGTTCGGAGGGATGCAATTGGTACGAAACACATTAATTACACATTAGATATTACTTGAGCTGACAATTAATCTGCTTTTCTATGAACGAGCGGTCAATCATTAGAGAGGGAAGAGGATTCGCCTTTTTAGGGTATTGGCAGGGAAAATGATGTTTCCCATCTTCTTGGAATAAGACCTGTTGTTTTGCCAACAATAAAGAAGACCGTTTTAAAATAATTGCGCTGAAAAGTTACTTGAGTCACAAACTATATCTTATCAGTTTTTAGTTGTTTTTCATGGTTTTAGTCGTCAATTGGATTCTTTTCCAAAAAGCAACAACAAGTTAACAACAATATATTGTATAGAATGAGTAGAGTCACAAAAATATTTTCACCAAAATTGTAGAGTATATTTTGTAGATTCTTATATTTTGTAAAAAAAACTTAAGTTTTTTAAAATGTTAAAAACAATGATTTTTAACAAAAAGTGAAGCACTTTTCTATAAGCTGCATAAAATGGGAATCTCAAGCAAAATTGTGAATGTCTTAAAAGCGATGAATGAAAGTAACGCCTTGAACGCCTCAACGGAAATGGTTGTCAAACAAGGTTGTGCATTGAACAGTGAACACCTGACTTTTTATCTTATTCTTCAATGATATCGTGGATCTGTTGAAGGAATAATAGAGCTTGTACGAATACGAGTGCCATGTCTGGTATTTGCCGACGACAAGTTTTCTGCCAAAGTCTGTAGAGGGAATGCAGTGAATTATTAACAGTCTCGAAAACTATTGCAGTCTTTGGAATCTGTCAGTGAACCTGGAAAATCGAAAATGATGATCTTCAGAAATGGGGTCGTAGATATTCTCGGAATGAAAGGTGAAGCTAAAAAGATCAAAATATTGCTATTGTTCGCCCCAAACCTAAACATGAAAAAAGAGGCTGGGATGCGACCCACACTGATAACTTCCCATCCCGTCTGTCGATTTGTCTTGCTTAAAAGTTTGTCTATATGTATCAATTTTTACCAAATTTGCGTACTATTTTTTGTAGATTTTATTTTTTTATGAAAAAACGGACTGTTGAATTTTTATAAAAAAAATTACTGAATATCGGAAACAATATTTTCTGTGAAATAAAATAAGTTTGAAGCCAATATTTGTAATTTTTGAAAAGCTGTTTGAGTCGAAAGTAAATTTTTACCAAGTTTTAGTATTGTTTTTTTAGGTTTTTATTTTGTATATTGTAAAAAAAACTGTCAATTCGATTTTTCTCAAAATTTTATCGAATGTTGAAATAAATATTTCTTATAAGTTAAAATTAGTCAGAAGCCGTTATCTCAAATTTTTGAAAAGATATTTGAGTCGAAAATCAATTTTTAACAACTTTTTTTAATTTTTTTTTTTGGTTTTTAATTTTTTGTAAGAAACCTGTCAATTCGATTTATTTCAAAATTTTACCGAATGTTGACAACAATATTTTTGAAAGATAAAAGTAGTTTAAAGCCAATAACTCAAAGTTTTGAAAAGATATTTGAGTCGAAAATCAATTTTTACCAACTTTTATTAATTTTTTTTTAGGTTTTTATTTTTTGTAAAAAAAACTGTCAATTAGATTTTTCTCAAAATTTTATCAGATGTCAAAAACATTATTCTTCATTGCACAAAATTGTTTTGGAGATGAAATCATATTTTAGTCGTAAAATGTTCGAGGTGACAAATTTTTTTTCAGTTTTTTTGATTTATAAAAAAAACCGTTAATTGGATTTTTTTCCAAAAATATAATTGTTTTGTATCACATTACAATATATAACATAAAATTTGATTCAAGTCTCTAGCGTCATTGGTTCATGAGATATTTAGGTTTAACCAAAATGTTCACCTTTTTTTTAAACTGCTATGGTAAAAAAACCACCCACGCAATTTTCTTGAGAGCCCTTTCTGCATCTTTCTGCCTTATTATCTGTATAACAAAATTTATTTGAAGTCGATATCTCTTCTGGTTCTTGAGCTATGGACGACGAAAAAACGTCGCGAACGTACGGACGTACACACGCACGCACAGACATCTTTCTAAAAATCTTTTATTTCGACTCTAGGGACCTTGAAACGTCGAGAAATGTCAAAATTTTCAATTTGTCAAATCGGACCCATTACAATAACTTCCTATGGGAAGTTAAAAATACTTCCAGTTGATGTTATCGAAGGCATAAAGAACAATTTCATCAGTATTGGGTCGTTGCATCGATAATAAAAACGTTGACCATAGTGCGAAGATTAAACTGTTTCGAGCAACTGCAGCCCTATTTTGCTGTATGGTGCACAAGCTTGGGAATATGGCAAATCAGACGACGACGTAGAAAGGTTTCTGAGATACTTTCTTAAACGAATTTTTCGATTGCCTTTGAATACACATAATTGCATACTGCATCCAGAAACATCAGTACCACCATTGGTTTTGGACGTTCTTAAATTGCATTTTGATTATGTTATCCAAGTTTTGGAGATGGAAGAAGGAAGACTACATTAGCTGATCCTGAAAAGCATCATCATATCGAAAGCGAACTTTGGTAGAAAGTGAGTGGTGAGGCCTTTACAGCTCAATTTGGGGGAAATTAAAAAATTCATGCAGATATTAGCCCGGGTGAGTTGAAGAGCTGCTTTTAGAATTTATTAAAAGGAGCAAGCCGCTCTATGTATAGTGCTTGTTTGTTGGATGCGCAATCTTCCCAGCATAGGATGATCTACAGACAGTTGAACATACATCTTCAAGAAAATACGTGCTTTTTAAACCGAAAAAAAACGAAAATTAGAGGAGAAACAATCAAACTTAATTATATTCCACATTGGCCTGAACTGAGGCTCGTTTCACACTACACGGTTTTGACTTACGGCAAAAAACCGGACGGCGATATACTGCCACTAAAGTATACGGCAGCCGGACGGCGCGATAAGCTTAGTGACGTACGTGACGAAATGCATGTTTTCACATCATACGATTTTATTCGTGCGGCAGAGTCCGATCAGCCACTTCAAGCCCCGATTACTTGTGATATATCGTGTGCATATATCGTGTTTTACCGTACGGTTAAAACCGTGTAATGTGTAATTAGCCATTGATCCGGTTTATGCCGTCCGGTTTTTTTCCGTACGGTCAAAACCGTATAGTGTGAAACGAGCCATATTGTGCAACTTTTTTAATCTTAAGGAGAGAGAAGATGTTTACCATTTTATTGGAAAGTGTCCCAAGAGAAGTGTCCAAAAAGAAAGAAACTTTGGCAAGAATTTCAGGGCGTTTTGAATGGCACATTAGGCTAGGAAGTTTTGTATAGATATGCAATAACGGCTCTCAGGTATAGATTAAGAATAAATGAAGGCAACTTTTGATATATACAACCAGAAATAAAAATGTTATAAAATTGTAAACAATGTTAAGCAAAATTAAAAATAAATGTCAATCTGGTAATTTGCCTTTAGCCAAACCATATTAACCTTAAGTTGAACCAATTGTAATATTATTTTATGCAATCAAATAAAGATTTCAAAACCAAAACTAAAACAAAACCATAAGAAAAAGTTAGTTTAAAGCCAATATATTTATTTTTCCTAAGACATTCTTAGACTTAGACTCTTAGAAGTATTCTAGATATCAGGCGGTTATATGATTTTTCGTTCTTTGAGTATTTTTTCAAAATTGTCGCTACTTGTTTGTGACATATTCGAGATCAAGAACAATTTGTTAACTTCCCATAGGAAGTTATTGTAATGGGTCCGATTTGTCAAATTGAAAATTTTGACATTTCTCGACGTTTCAAGGTCCCTAGAGTCGAAATAAAAGATTTTTAGAAAGATGTCTGTGCGTGCGTGTGTACGTACGTCTGTACGTCCGTACGTTCGCGACGTTTTTTTCGTCGTCCATAGCTCAAGAACCAGAAGAGATATCGACTTCAAATAAATTTTGTTATACAGATAATAAGGCAGACAGATGCAGAAAGGGCTCTCAAGAAAATTGCGTGGGTATAGTTTTTTTACCATAGCAGTTTAAAAAAAAGGTGAAAATTTTGGTTAACCCTTAATATCTGACGAACCAAAAAAGCTAGAGACTTGAATTAAATTTTATATAATATATTGTAACGTGATACCAAACAAGTATATTTTTTGAAAAAAAATCCAGTTCACAGTTTTTTTTTATAAATAAAAAAACTGAAAAAAAAAATTTGTCACCTCGAAAATTTTACGAATACAAAATGATTTTATCTCCAAAACAATTTTGTGCAACGAAGAATAATGTTTTTGACATCTGGTAAAATTTTGAGAAAAATCGAATTAATAGTTTTTTTTTATAAAAAATAAAAACCTAAAAAAAACATTACTCAAAGTTGGTGAAAATTGAATTTCGACTCAAATATCTTTTCAAAACTTTGAGATATTGGCTTAAAACTACTTTTATCTTTCAAAAAATATTGTTGTCAACATTCAGTAAAATTTTGAAAAAAATCGAATTGATAGTTTTGTTACAAGAAATAAAATCTTAAAAGAAAATTTAACAAAAGTTGGTAAAAATTGATTTTCGACTCAAATATCTTTTCAAAAATTTTGAGATTATGGCTTCCGACAAATTTTAACTTATAAGAATTATTGTTTTCAACATTCGGAAAAATTTTGAAAAAAATCGAATTGACAGTTTTTTTTTACAAAAAATAAAAACCTAAACAAAAAAATTAATAAAAGTTGGTAAAAATTGATTTTCGACTCAAATATCTTTTTAAAAATTTTAGATATTGGGTTTTAACTACTTTTATCTTTTAAAAAAAATTGTTTTCAACATTCAGTAAAATTTTGATAAAAATCTAATTGACAGTTTCTTTACAAAAAATAAAAACCTAACAAAAAAACAATACTAAAACTTGGTAAAAATTTACTTTCGACTCAAATAGCTTTTCAAAAATTAAAAATATTGTCTTCAAACTTTTTTTATTTCACAGAAAATATTGTTTTCGATATTCAGTGGTTTTTTTATAAAAATCCAACAGTCCATTTTTTCATAAAAAAATAAAATCTACAAGAAATAGTACGCAAATTTGGTAAAAATTGATGTCCGGTTCTTGATATCTCTCAAATTAATTTAATTCATCTAATTAGTAAAAATTTAAGAAATGCTACTAAAATTGGTAAAAATTTGTTTTTCACTAAAAATCTAACTAACAAAACTAGATTTTTAAACTAAACTATTTCTTTATATGAAAAATATTGTTGGTAATTTTAAAATTTTTAAGAATAATTCAACTGACAACTTTTTTCACCCAACACGAAAACCTACAAACTTTGAAGCAAGACAAATCGACAGACGGGATGGGAAGTTTTCAGTGTGGGTCGCATCCCAACCTCTTTTTTTGTATGCTTTTATGTTTCGTAAGAACATCAGGGGCCCTACTATGTAACTCGATTCTACAATGAAATTGCTCGAATACGAAAAATTAGTACCATGTATTTATTTGACTACTTTCGAACCAACGAGAATCGAATAGTTCTAGTAGTGCCAACTATATTCTTATGAACTTTCGAATAAACGAGGAATTACGTAACTCGAAAGTAGAATTCAAAAGAAGGCAAAATCGAAAATAATCACTTTACATCAAAGTTCTTTTTGTCAAAGAGTAAATAAAATGTTATAAAAATTATTAATATACAATTTAAATTTGAAAGTTTTTCATTCAACTTTTTGTGTTTTATTATTTTGTTTGCGAGGAGAAACTAAAAGAACTGTCCACAAGAAAAATGTAAGTACATAAATATAAACATAATTTAACTAATTGCTTTAAAATTAATCGTAACCCTTTTACTTTCAAATGCATAGGCAATCAGCAAAGATATCAAATACCAACCAGACCCAATCTAAAATCATGATAGAATTCATGTCAAATCATCGGGACCTTTCCAAAGGATATTTTAAATCACTCGAAGCGAGACAAAAATCGCACCATATGTGGACAAATTTGTCCCAAAATCTCAATGCAGAAGGTCCACCACAACGTGACATCAAAGGATGGAAAAAAGTATGTATGTAGGTACACTCAGTTTAACAACCCCATTATAAATTCATGATTTCTTTTCAGGTGTGGTCGGATTTCAAAAAAAATACCAAGGCCGAGTTGAGAACCAACAAATTAAATTTATTGGGCACTGGTGGGGGTCCTTCGAAGCAAAAATCCCTTACGCCATTGGAAAATAAAGCGGCTGAAACCTTTTTCTCACTCAGCTCCATTATGTTGGAACTATCTCTTACATTACATTACATTTCACACTACTCAGCACATATATGTACAGAGTAGAGAACACAGCACCTTAAGCGACCAGACTATATAAGGTGATAACAACACAAGACATTAGTACAGGACAGAAGGACAGAGGAGAAAGAACAACATACAGAAAGAACACATGACAACAGCACGTGGTAGGTTTCGAGACGGTCCCCCATCTTTCTACTAACCACGCTCACTGATGCTTGATTTCGGTGATCGATGGGAACCGAAGCTTTATCAGTGACTAGGCCGTTGCCTGTAATTATCTCTTATTCTTCTGCGTTCAATTTGCTCGTGCCGTTCTTCATTTCCTTGCAAATTAACCAAATTCCAACGGTGTCCAATTTTTGTTATAATTTTTTTTTTGTTTTTAAAACTGTCAAACAACTCGATACTCGTTCGAAAGGAAAATTTTTTTTGAAAACAAGTTGGTATAACCGGCATCCGATTCTACTTTCATACACTGAAAAAACAAACGTGCATTAATATAAAAAACGGCGTTTATTGACTGCTTATTTATTGTCACAACAAACTTTTTCTTGTCAGAGTGAACGGTTTATTAAAAAAAAATTCAGCGTTTGATAATCGTTTGTTAATACTATTAACGGCCGTTTATTAAATGAAAAATAAAGCACTTAATCACCGTTTATTAAAATGAATAACTCTATTAATTGCCGCAAACATTTTAGTTATTAAAAATGATTAATCGTTTATTGCGACAATAAACAAGATGTTTGAAAAGGGATTGTTAAAGATTATATCCCAACCTTCATCCAATATCACAACCAATTCTCAAATTTACAAATAGTTTATTATTTTTTATAACCTTATTCACTGAGACATACAAATTTGTCAATTAAAAAATAATAAACCGTTTATTGTTGCAATGAACAACATTATTAAGAGACGAATTGGAAAATTTACAAGCAGTTTATTGTTTTTTATAACCTTATTCATTGACACAATAAACTTTGGTAATTGGAAAATAGTGAACCATTTATTGTGGCTATGAACAACATTATTAAGAGGAAAAATGTTAAATATTATATCCCAACCTCCATCCTACATACATATAAAAAAAATGTATGCGGAAGATTGGGCAAAAATAAAATTGATTCCTTGACAAAAAAAAATTAAGTCATAAAGATAACACTGCACTCAAATTCAGCGGAACTAAACTTCATGACACGGAAAAGCCTTATTTGTATGAAATTGTATGAGGTATATCGCTAAACTTTATATCATTTCATACGAATTCTTGTGAATCGCAGTAACGCTGCAGTCAAAATAAGTAAAATGATCAGTGATGAGTTTTAGTTATATTTATAACTCGTTCTATAAGAGTAAAAGCCCTAGAGCTTAATATATCTATCTTTTATAATTGTTTTTAAATAAAGGTAATAATTTTGGCTAAGTACTTTTATAAATAAATAAATACTGTTATGACGCATTACAAATCTACAACGAAAACACGAACAAATTACATGCATTCTGTCACTGCACCGAGCATTATGTTCACACTCAGCTCAACTTGGCCAGAACTCGGTGACATTAATTTGCAAAGGTTATTTTGTCATTCGCAAGGATATAATTCACACTATGTTGTTACCAAAATGTTGCCTAGTAGAACCGAACAAGACCAACAAAAAAGTAGTAGAAGCAGAAAAAGAGAAGTAGAAGCAAAAGAAATAGAAGTAAGGAAGTTGAAAAGAGTGAACCAGACCGCAGAAACCAGTTGGACTTCGATCGCCGCTAAGCAAGGATCAGTGGTAAGTAAGTTGGATATTAACAGAGGCTTCCCCCACCAGAGGTATAAGCGGAAATAATAAACATTTGTTTATATTTATGAACGCATTTATTAAAATTAATAAATTCTGTTCATTGGGATTATAAACAGGTTTATTAATATTATAAACGGAAATAATAAACGGTTTTTATATTAATGAACGCATTTATTAAAATTAATAAACTCTATTCATTAAGGCTATAAACGGGTTTATTAATACTATAAACGGAAATAATGAATGGTTGTTTATGTTTATTAATGGATTTATTAAAATCAATAAATTCAGTTTATTGTGGTTATAAACGAAAATTTTAAATTGTTTGTAAATTTTCACCCGGAAATGGAGAATAATAAACGATAGTTCACTGACACAATTAATATGTTTATTGGACAAACTCAATCATTTTATTTATTGTCTCAAACAACTTTTTAATTCCATTTACGTACCTTTTTGGTTCAGTGTACGTAGTACGATTTGAAAGTAGAATCGGTAATGAGTTTCGAATAGAATCAAAAATAGAATCCATGGCCGCAGGAGATAATATCTTTTTCATTCTTTGAGTAATTTATATCTCTAGAAACCATTGCATTGGTTTAGATTCTAGGGACCTTGAAACGTTGAGATATGGGTGATTATACAAAAGTTGGGTAACTTTTGAGGATATTTTGTTTACGATATTTATTAAATCGAACTTATACAAATTCGGGTGCATATGATAGTTAATCTTATTAATATATTGTTCCAAATCAGACCAGTCACTTTTTTAAGTGCATAGTAAGATATTTTAAAAAAAATCAAAATTTGACTGCCAGAGGACTGACGAGGTAACATAGTATACTGATAAAATACACAGTTTTTAAAATATTATAATGAAATTTAATAAAAATTAGTAAAAATCTCTTAGGATTTAATAATGGCACATGTGTTTTAAAATCACTTAGTAACAATTAAAAATAATTAATAATATGTAATACTGGGAGAAAATACTATATCAGTTTTTAAAACAGACTTTTGACATTTAACGTAACGTTATTCACTTATCTTTTACTACTTTAGTTTTACTAAATATTTCTAAGTAATCAACAAAAAATATAAACAAAATCTAACCATATTCATCTTAAAAGTTCTAATGATCACGAAATGAAGAACAATAACAATATACCTGACACAGGACTGACGCCATAGGACATAGGACGAAAAAGACGAAATTTGAGATTATAATCAGGACTAATGTTTTTTTTTTTGTAATTTCGAATATCAAAAAACTACATTTTAACAAATCAAAGTTTAACATGAATAAATAAAAATAAACTTTAGATTAACAAAAAAATAACGACTCACCATAGGACTGATGTGTTGACTGGCTTAGCACGTGTATAGACAACCAACATTAAAATTCAAAGTGGGATTTGACGTTGAGTCGGCGATATTTCGCACGAATTTCAAATTTAAATAACACACAACGGACTGACGAATGGAACTAAACACAAAATTTCTTATTTTTTTAAATAAAGTGAAGAATACTACATTATGAAAGTTGTAGTATATATTTAACAATATACATCAGAGATTGTAGTAAATTGATAAGTTTTCTCAAATCAATAATAGTGTTTAATGGACATTAACTTCATTGTTGGTTTTTGGGGTTGTGACATATGCCAAAGGACTGACGTTTTAAGAACTAATAAATTGTGTCTTTTTAATAACTTGTATTCAAAATAAAGAACTGAAATTGGGTGACTAAATAAAGCTCTTTCCATTGTTTTAAAATAAATTGTAATCTCAATAAAATATAATAAGACTTTGTATATATTAGTTGATGACATCGAGTTACCCAACTTTTGTATAATCAGCCATATGTCAATATTTTCAATTCGACAAATCGGACCGGTTACAATACCTGATTTTGAAATAACAACATATAATTATTTCGTACACGGCATATGTACTTTACTGTATAATTTTAGAAAGTAAAATATAACACCAGGGCGTATACGTACTTTTTTACATTTTAAAAATTGTATCTATTCTATTTTTATTTATGTATGGCTTCAAATAAAATTTACAGATCCAGTTTATTTTTAAAGGAGAAATTGATAGCGTTGACATACATTTTTTTTTTTTCAAGTTTGATAATTTTAGGAGAGCCTTTGTTTACCTCTCTATGGTGCCGGTGTTTTTAAAAAAGGTAAAATGTTAAATAGCCACTCTTTGGTATAAAGTTAAAAAAATTAAGACCAAATGGTTTTTGTGCATTTATTTATGTAGGTCCAGAAGAAAAAACACGCTCTTACACTGATTAAACCATGTTTTTCACGTTCATTCCCCCCCCCCCCCCCCTATATCCTCACCACATTCAATTTCATTAACTGATGCATACACACTCACTTAGTTCGCATACCCAGATCTTTTATATTCATATATATATATATATATGTAACTTTGAAAACTACATGCGGAGGTCCTTTTTTTAACTCATAAAACAGCTCGTCCTAACACAACGTTATTAGACTGAAATTTTATTGCAAATTCTAATTTTCTTTTTTCGTTCGTTCGTTTTCCTCCTTTTTTTCCTCTCCTCTCCTTTCATTTCACTTTTCATTTTATTGTGTTTGTTTGTTCATTCGTATAAAAATGCTCGTTTCGCGTTTTCCAACATGGTGCATGACTAAAAGTGTATGAGAATGTAGATTTTAGGTACAGAACGGAAACAGGATGTTAACGGAAGAGAATGATATTATAATGCTTGCGCCAGCAAATCGAAATTAATAAAAACGCGTCACGAAAATACAAAAAGAAATCTAAGCTTCAAATCTCGCAGTGTTACAAACAAATTCACACACATTCTCGTAATAGCCATACAAAACTTTAACAATGTCTCTGTGTTTTTTAATGGTTTTTCACGAAGCTGTCTGTATATGTGAAGTGATGTGAGGTTTTCCCCCCAAAAAGAAAAATCGGAAGAAATGAAAGAAAACACGTTTTACGATTTGAATCATAAACGGCAGTAGTATTAGCAGCACCAGCAGTACCAGCAGCCGTCTATTAAACGGTGTTTTTGTAAATCTTAACGATGTGTACATTACATTGAGTCTGAGTTTTATATAGCTTTTCAAAAACAGGAAACAGCAGCAAGACGATTTTTTCCTTCAATGTCATAAAATTGTTTTGAGAGGTTTTTTAGAAACTTTTAAGCTTCGAAGGGAGGGATATCTTGGATTCCAAAGCCTTTTGTGAAAAATGTTACTGTGCAAATATCTGAAGAAAAAATATTCTGAAAAACATAAACTTACATTATTTCCATTACCAAACAAGAACAGATTTATTCAGAAATAGAGAAACAAGCTTGCTAGCAAGGCCTTAATTCTATTAAAAACTAATTTCAAACTTTTTGACATTTGAATGAAGGTGTTAAGCCTTTCTAAAGGTCAAATAAAATAGGCTTTTGGGAAGATAGCAGATATATAATTTTTGTCCGTGGATTTATTATTCCATAATTTTTTTGAAGATTTTCAATTAAAAATTACTCCTTTTAAAGGGTCCATGGCTGATTTCACAGTTTCTGACTCAAAGCTTGTGCAATTACAAAAGCATCAGATAATTGTTAATAACAAAACAAAATAATTGTTAATAAGAAACCGGAGCGTATATAGTACTCATTAACTCTTGCAGGCCACTTCCACTCATCAGAAAACCTATTTATTTATTTATTATTCATCAATTAGAGATTATAATAACTCTTACAGACTATCGAAAAACAAAATTTGTCTTAACATAAATTTTAGTTAATTAACCAGAAAGAATAGGCTGAGCATATTTTTAAATATATCCCTTCTCAAATGAAAATTAAAATCAATAAAATCAGACATTTGGTTAATTTCTCTGACACAGCGAGATATTGGCTTGTTAACAGCATAATTTACTCTATGAAGTACCTCATGGAATAAATAACGATTTCTAAGCACTCGAGTTGGAGCACGCAAATTTATAAGAGACAATAAAAATGGACAGTCAATATGATAGGATAAAATATCATTAATATACATTATAGAATATATTTTGCGGCGGTTTTCTAAGGTCTGAATGTCAAGAAGTTGACGTCGAGTATTATAAGGTGACATATGATCAGCGTTCCATCTAAGTTTATAAATAACTATTCTTGTAAATTTTCTTTGAATTTTTTCAATTCTAACAGAATGAGTTTTGTAAAACGGATTCCATACCACACAGCAGTAGTTACTCCAGGACTGATCTAACATAAGCAATGTAAAGCGTTTTTATGGTATAGGGATCAGTTAGACCTTTAGAGTTGCGGAAAACAAATCCAAGCATAGAGTTGGTCTTATTAACTATGAATTCTAAATGATTAGCGAAGTTGAATTTAGAGTCAAAAAAGACTCCCAGGGGTGGAATCGGCTAAGGTGATTGTTGATTGTTGACAGTCAAAATAATCGAATTGGATCTGTGTAAGGTGATAATCAAATTGATACCTAAAAAGCTGTCACAAGAAAATGTGACAGTCGTTTTCCTACAAATATGTCGTTTCTGAATAGAGCTACCAGAAGCTTACAAAAAACGAATGGAAAATTTTTTCAGTTACCTCTTTTAGGTACAAAAACACATTCTTGTGACCGACAAAGCTTACGTAATTCGAAAAAAAACACAAGAAAAGTAAGAATGTTATTTAAACACAGCCAATTTGATACTTTTATTTAGATATTTTATAAGAATCAATTTAAAATTTCACCAAGGCAACAATGAATTTCGACAATTTGAATCTGAAATTGTTCAATCGAATTGAATTGAGTTGAATCATCTTACACAGACGGAATGAAAATGATAGTCAATTTGACTATCAAAAAAATGATAGTCAACTATCACCTTAGCCGATTCCACCCCTGATCTTTTTTGGTTGAGACTCTATCGAGAACTTTGTTCTCAATATGATAATCATATACAAAAGGAGACGAGCGGCGGGAAAATGAAAAACATTGACATTTAGAGATGTTGAGGTTTAATTTGTTGATTTTACACCAAGTTGATAAGCTTTGAAGATCTTCTTGAAGAAGCACACAGTCAACTGGATCCTTAAAGCATTTTAGAAATTTAAGATCATCGGCAAACATCAAGGAAAAGGAATTTAAGAGAAAATCAGGTAGATCATTTATGAATATAAGAAACAAAAGTGGTCCAAGGTGGCTACCTTGGGGAACACCCGAGGAAACATCTATTGCACTTGAGACGATCGAATCAATACGGACATATTGAATGCGTCCTGTAAGATATGAATGCAACCAATTTAACAAGTTAGAATGTAGATAGATAGATAGATAGATAAAAAATTTTATTTTCTGAATATTAACAATTTCATGATTTTCGTAATAATATAAATTAAATGAATGACAATAACATATTATGTTGCCTGTCAGGTTAAATTGTTTACTTAAGTAAGTTCAGCGTTGGATTGGTGTATTTTTTTAAGAATATTCATTAATTATTAGCTTTCTATACCTTAGAGCGTTTTTTAAATAATTGTAAAGTTGTAAATAGTTTTGGCCATTCAGGGTTTCTAGGAACTGATCACGTTTAAGTTTTTCGATTCCAAGGAATCTTTTTCTGTAAGTTCGGAAACAAGGACACACTCCTACAAAATGATACGTATTTTCAGTAGCGTCAAGGTTGCAGATCGTACAAATTCCATCTGTATTATTTTTAAATGCTCGTGCATTGAGGTTGAGCAATCCACACCTGGATTTTAATACCATACTTATCATTTCACGCGAGTTAGTATCATTGAAATAGTTTGGTACCTCAGTATAGTTCAAGTTGCAATATTCATCATGGAATCGTGATTGTAGAGCTCTATTAGTGTGTTCCGACCAATGCCTTTCTACAAGTTTTTCGCAAGTTTCTGCGTGCAGTTCCTTCCATTCAGACTTAGTGTTCCAGTCAAACTGAATGTTCAGATCGTTAAAGAGTTCTGACCATTTGTCAGCCCAGTAGATCTTTTTTCTCACGATGATATCCATAAGTCTTCTTGGCAGTCTGTTTTCAGGGAGCGTGCTTACCCTTTGGATGTATTTAAAGTGGAGTTTTAGTGTCGTAATATAAGCTTTTCTTAGTCCAGTTTCAATATTGAGAACATAGTTTGGCGTGTTATTAGGAAGGGAGAAGCATCTTTTAATGAAAAACCTTTGCAACTTTTCAACTTCGTCATTCTCCGAATATTCCCAAACTTGGGCACAGTAATAGACTTTGAAGCAGCTTCGTATATTTTGAATTTATCTGAGTGTTGTATGTTCTTATTTCTGATAAAGTTTGACCAAGTAGCATTAATTGAATTCTTAGACATTACTAGCCTTTTCGTAAGATGATCCGTCCACGACATATTGTATGTGAGATTTACTCCTAGGTATTTGAAATTGTTAGATATTTTGATCTCGGTGTCGTTGTACTTCCATTTTTCTCCAGCTGCTCGACGTCCACCATTTCGAAAAATAACTATTTCTGATTTTGTTAGGTTCACATGCAGTTGCCATTTGGAACAATAATTTGCAAAGCTGTTCATCATTATCTGTAAGGAAGCAGGATTATCTGAGAGTAGCACTATGTCGTCTGCGTAAAGTAGACCTTTTACCGATACTCCTTCCATAGTAACTCCACACGGCAAATCAGAATCAAGGTCGTTTAAGAACAAGATAAATAGCAGAGCGCTTAGAACACATCCTTGTTTCACACCTTGATTAATAGGGAAGAAGTCACTGATATGAGTGCCGTTCCATACTGTAGCAGTGTTGTTGGTATAGAGTGCTTTAAGAATCAATACCATTTTTGTAGATATACCTAGCTGAGTCAGTTTGTAAAACAATGCATTTCTGTTAATATTGTCGAACGCAGCTTTCAAATCTATGAAAAACGCAGACAGTTTATTTTTCCGGTTAAGCTGAAGGCTTATATGGCAGGAGAGATTGAAGATTTGGTCCGTGGTTGAGTAGTTTTCTCTGTATGCAGCTTGGAATTCGTTTAAAATATAATTTGCTTTGACCCATTGGCTTAGTCTATTCAGAAGAACAGTTGTGAACAGCTAGTTAGAATGTATACCTAGTTTTTCCAGTTTATGAATTAAAATTTGATGGTGAACTCTATCAAATGCTTTGGCAAAATCCGTATATATGACATCGACTTGATATCCTTTTTTTAAATTATTTAAAACCAAGTTGGATAAAATTGTAAGATTTGTAGAAGTTGATCTCCCGGATACAAATCCGTGTTGAAATGCTGATATAGTCTCTTTTAATAGAAACGAAAGCTTATCGCAAACAATTTTTTCAAAAAGTGTTGGTATTACGGATAACTTGCAAATCGGGCGATAGTTGGATATGTCCTGTTCTGGACCACTTTTATGGATAGGAGTTATAAAAGATGTTTTCCATTCGAAAAGAAATACACCTTTCTCAAGTGACCTGTTAAAAATAAAACATAGTATTCGAGACAATAATGGGAGGAATTTTATCAGGACCGGCATTCTTATCGTCATTCATGCTCGATAAAACTTTCTCAACCTCAGTTTTGTTAAAACTTAACTGACCAATGTTAACCGTATTATTAGATGGTGCCAAAGAGAAAGCATTATTGTTATTTGAAACTAAATAATTAGATTTGAAAAATTTGGCAAAATTATTGCAAATGTTAGGTATGTAGGTCAGTGTACGTATGTATGTATATCCCAAATACTCCATACACTTTGGAATGCCATTATTATTTTCTTTATTTTTAATAAAAGTCCAAAAATACTTGCTATTTTAAGTTTTTTGTATTGAACATATAATTTTTATCTTTATGCAGAGTGGAATTTTTTGGGCTTGATGTTTAGAGAAAAATGAATGATATAATATAAGTGCAATATAAGTGCAATATATAGTGTTGCCATAAGAAATAAGTAGTCTGTGATATTAGTTTTATTTTTATTTTGCTAGTTTGTTTTTCTTTTTGTCAAATAAGTGTTATTTATTTAAGTGTTATTTATTGAACTGTGTTATGTAAAACTGTAAAAAATTTAATAAAATTCAAAACCCCTGATGGTGCCGGAAAACAACCGGAGAAACGTTGGGAAAAGAATGGATTAACTTTTTATTTTTATTTAATTGCATTCATTTTTCTCTGAACATCAAGCCCAAAAAATTCCACTCTGCATAATACTTGCTATTGTTTTTTAATTTAGATTCCATTGAACAAATATAGTTTTTATAAAGAAATTTATTTAACAAGTTGAAGCTCTTTTCAAGAGCAATGTATTCAACTTTCAAATTGGCATCAGACGAAGAAACCCGCAACCAACAGTTTATAAACTTTGTTCTTTTTATTTTTCAAATTTATGAGTCTTTTGTTGTACCAGGGTAGCTTAGAGTTATTTTTAATTTGTGCTTTAGGAACAAAAATGTCAATTGCTTCCTTAAGAGTACTTAAAAAGTCACTATAGAAGTAAGATAAATCAAAATTATTATTAAAATCATTGGGCAAAACTAAACGATCCAAATAATTCGCTATGCCAACAAAATTGGCTTTTGCAAATTTAAATTTAAATGAGTTATTAGTTGTATGTTTAAAGAAATTAAGTATTTTGAAATGAAAAGTTAAAGCAATACTCGTATGATGCATAGAATAAGAAAAAATTGGAAAAAGTGATTAATTTACAGACATTCCCAAGTCCTTATCAACAAATACTAAGTCAAGTGTCCTATCCAAACTATTTTTACAATTATTAATCTGAACTAGATCATATGCTGTAAAGAAATCTACAATTTCTGACACATAATTATTAGAAACATTGAATGGAATAAGTTTTGATTCATCATGATCAAAAATCCAATTTACATTTGGTAGATTAAAATCACCTACTATAATGACGTGTTGATTATTATCTTTAAGATTTGATAGATAAAAATTACAATTATTTATATGTTCTTTATATAAATCTAGTGGACTTCTTGGTGGGATATAGCTGACAATGATATATATAAATTTTATGTTGAATTTAATAAAAGACGTTTTTAAAAATTATTTTAAAGAGCAGAGCTCTTTATGTCTTTATTCGAACTGAGTAATTTAAGAACTAACTAAGCTATCGCAGATAGCCAGTGTGTTTCGCGACAACCTCTTTGTCATCGTCTTATCTATTAATTATTTTGTTTTTCGTGACAAACACTTTGTCAGCATTTTATTTCTCTTTATGATTTTTTTTAATGACAATAACAGGAAATGGTATCAAATGAATGTTCAATAGTTGAATATGAATTTGATGCTATTTCTTTTGTTAACAAATAAAAATTGAGTTTAACAAATTCTTTGTGTACTTTCTGTGGTTATTACCCCTTCCTCTTTCAAGTGTTCTAACGGTTGAAAAGTGACCGTTGGAAGGCTTATATTTGTAATAGATTTTTTATGCTTTAATTTTATTTTTAAATACATGAATGCAAAAAGTATTATCGAAATTATTATTACGATAGTTATTACGTTATATGTTACATGTTTTGTAAGTATTTTTGATTCTAATATTTCAATATTACTTATTGGTTGGAAGTTTATTTCCTTTAAATAATTATCTGAAAAGTTGTTATATAATCAATGGTATTATTTTATAGTTATTTTGATATAATTTTCTATTGTATGTTACATTTTTTATTTTTATTTTACATTTTTCAAATTCCAAAATATAGTTTCCTTGTAAAGTATAATCTAAGTTATTACAATCTTGTTCTAATTTTTCATTCTTTATGTTTTTTACAATTAAATATTTTCCTTTATTGATTATAACATTTTCGTGTTTATAATCTTTAATTTTACAGTTTAGTTTCGAATTGTCTTTAAATATGTTTTCAATTGTCTTTAATTTTTGTTAGATTTTTTATTTCTTTACTTACATAATACATAGTTTTATTAAGTTCTATAAATTCATCATTAGGTACTGCAATGATTTTATCTTTTACCGGAAGGGTATGGATACATATTTTATTATATTTATAAGTTTTCATTAAAACTTGGTATGCTAGTACAGCTCCAATTACAAAATTGGATGCATCTGTGGTTAATATAAATTCTTTATTAAAGTCAGGATGTCTGTTTAATAAGTCGTCTGACATAGCTAATTTTAATTTTTCGAATGATTCTTTATATTCTTTATTGTTTATATTTATTTGTTTATCCTTTCCTAAACAGAGAGTTAGTGGTTTTATGATTTTCGCGTAATCATAGATGAACTTTCTGTAGTATCCTGTTAGGCCTAGAAAAGATTGGATTTCCTTAATGGTTTTTGGTATAGGAAAATTTTGTATTGTGTTTATTTTTTTCGGATTAGGTTTAATTCCGTCTGGGGTAATTATGTGACCTAGTAAGAATTCACTTTCTTTTTTCATAAAATCGCATTTATTTAGGGATACCTTTAAATTTACAGACTGTAATTTGGTGAAGATTTTATTTAGTGAATTTATACGTTCTTCCAATGAAGTTGAGAATACTATTATGTCGTCGAGGTAGACATAACAGATTTTTCCTACATATTCCTTTAAGACCTCGTTCATCATTCGTTGGAATGTGGCGGGGGCATTTTTAAGACCAAATGGCATTCTTAGCCATTCGTAGTGTCCTGTTAGTGTTGAAAAGGCTGTTTTTTCTCTATCTTCGGGGTTAATTTCGATTTGGTGGAAGCCTTTTGTTAAATCTAGTGTGGAAAAATAGTTTGCTTTTCCTAATTTATCTAATATAACATCAATAAGAGGAATAGGGAATTTATCCTCTTTTGTTACATTATTTAATTTCCTATAGTTGATGACTATCCTCCATTCTTTTTTTCCTAACTTGTCCTCTTTTTGGGCACAATCCAGATTGGAGCATTGTAAGGTGAAGTACTTGGTTTAATAATTTTTTGATTTAACAGATCTTTGATTTGTTTGTCCACTTCTTTTTTGTGGATTTCGGGATATCTATATATCCGTGTGAAGATTGGTTCTTCATTTTTTGTGGGAATTTTATGTTTTACATGATTGGTAAAACTTAAATCATCTCCTTTTTGGTAAAAAACCTTTTGATGTTTTTTCAATAAATTAAATAAACTTCTTTGTTCCTCATCGTTTAGATTTGAGATTCTTTGACTTTCCAAATTTTCGAAAGTAAATGTGTCTGGCGGAATCAAATTGTTTAAATGATTTATTTCTTTTTGATATTCCTGTATCCTGTTCATCTTCCACAGAAAAGAACAGTGGAATAATTTGTTCATTTAGTTTTAGTATTTTGTTTTTAAAATCAATACTGACATTATTTGGAAATAATATATTGTTTCCAATTAATCCATTGAAATTGACATTAAAGTTGTGGATTTGAAAAATGCAATCTACGCGAGATTTGAGTGCAAATTTTTCTTTTGGTATAACTAATTCCTTGTTTATAAATATAGATGTACCTACTGCTTTAATCTCTAATGGGTGTTTTCGTGTATGAATGTAGATTTCTGGAGCTTTTTTCTTTGTTTATTAGACTATTAGTGGCTCCTGTGTTAATTAATAGTCTTAACGTTTCATTATTTTTGTCTAACCTAATAAAGGGAGTTTGTTGTCTTGTTGTGTTGATAAGTTTCCAAGGCTACATTCGGAAAAACCGTGTTATTTTTATCACTTTCATTATAATTACTTTGAATCCTCTTTAATTGACTAGAAGTTGGGTCAACTTCCATAGGTTTATATTGTCTATACTGAGAGGTTTGTAGTTTGGGATATAATTGTTGCCTTTGTAATTTGGATTAGGATTATGATTAAATGGGGGTTTAATATGTATTGGAATTCTGGGAATGAAATTGTTTTGATTTTGGTAATGTTTGAAGTTATTTTGTGGTCTTTGACTTGGATAAGTTGTAAGTTTAGGAGTGTCTAATAATTTTTTAGGAGTCAATTCGGATTTATCGTCTATAAAACCTGCCTGTGTTAGCTCGTGTAAAGCTGCTTGTAAACTTTGTGGTTTTAAAGCAAATAAAACTGTTCTCATATGAACAGGTAAACGTTCTTTAAATATGTTTAAGGCTGTTTCCGTATTGTAAGGGATTTCAGATTGTTTCCCTTCTTGAACAGTTTTTTGATTTAGTTCACACAATGCCCTTTGGATGTCGTTATAAAAGTTCGTTACGCTTCCTTTGTACGGAATTTGTCTTAATTCGTCATATAGCTGGAAAAAACTTTTAAACCCTCCAAAATTTGAAATTAATAGTGCTTTTATGTCCGTCCATCTAGTTAGGTGGGCATGAATCTCTATGCACCTTTTGGCTTTACCAATTAATTTAGATTTTAAAATATTTATGCACATTTTTTGACTCTGGTCGTCATATTTTTCTAATGTCGGTTGAATGCCGTCTATGTTTACTATAAATGTGTATAAGTACTCTCTTCGTCCGTCAAAAGTGTTCAACTTTTCTATATATTTTAATGGGTCAAGAGTTAGCGTTAGAGACATTTTGCAATTTGTTTTTTCTGACAAACTATTTGTAATATTTTCACTTGTAAATTTAAAAATTGGTTCTATAATATAACTTAAATTATTCTTACTATCGTTTTTATTTTTTCTCTGGTTTAGGTATTCTTCGTCTGATGATTCATTCGTGTGTCCAGAGTAGGGTGTTGGTTTTTTGTTCCTTGTCTTTCTTAATTTTTTGATGAAGCTCATCGGTTGATTTTACAGCATTGTTCTTTTATATTAGTTTTATTATTTGTTTTGTTTTGTTTTGGTTTTTGTTTTTTTTTTTCACTTGGATTTTTTATTTTAAATTAATTCTCCTCTATGGATTGCGTAACATTACTCTTTTCGTGAGGGTGAGTCACTGAATTAATTTTTGATGTTTTTCGAATTTTGGATAATGTTCTAATAACTTTATTATTTACTGAAGTAATCTTTATTCTTCACTGAATTTATTTTTGCAATACCGTAAGTGATTAAGTTAATTCTAAAGGTTTTTTTTTTATAGAATTTTAGATATTCACTTTTTATATGGGTAGGTATAAATTATTAAAATAATTTTCTTTCTTTTTTGTAAAAAATTGAATTTTAATTTTCACTTTATACCACACACTTGAACGATAGGTAGCAGGGATACACTTTGAATAAACCGTGTATAGATTTTATTTCGTGTGCTCTTTTGCGTAGAGTCTTATACGAATATAATCACAACAAATTTTATAAATACGATTCTTATATTCCCTTTCATGAGTTGACCGTAATTTAATAAACTTTTAGTAGGTTTTTATTTACGAGGATACACATATTATATTATGCGTATCCTACCGACTGCGCCAATTTTATGTTGAATTTAATAAAAGACGTTTTTAAAAATTATTTTAAAGAGCAGAGCTCTTTATGTATCTTTATTCGAACTGAGTTATTTAAGAACTAACTAAGCTATCGCAGATAGCCAGCGTGTTTCGCGACAACCTCTTTGTCATCGTCTTATCTATTAATTATTTTGTTTTTCGTGACAAACACTTTGTCAGCATTTTATTTCTCTTTATGATTTTTTTTAATGACAGTAACAGGAAATGGTATCAAATGAATGTTCAATAGTTGAATATGAATTTAATGCTATTTCTTTTGTTTACAAATAAAAATTGAGTTTAAAAAGTTCTTTGTGTACTTTCTGTGGTTATAACCTATATGTATCTTTATTAGAAATTAATGAAAGTTTAATAATAACCTGATCAATGTCAAATGGTGAATTAGATGATGAAGGCAGCTTCAATTGAGTGGAAGCGTGAATAGACCGAACTGCAAGTAGAACACCTTCACCCCTGTCCAAACCAGTTGAAAGAGAGCATCTGTCTTTTCTATATACAGAATAACGTTTAACATCAAACATATCTGCGCTATAGTGCTTTGCAGATAGCCAAGTCTCTGTAAGCGCAAAGAAATCAAATTGAACCGAAGAAGACGATAAGAGCAGTTGTTAAATTTTCGTACGCATACCCCCAACATTTTGATAATAGCCATGAAAAACATGTGTTTCAATTAAGGGAGCCGATTGAGAGTTATCGATGAATTGCGAAGAAGATGTTGATTGCGAAGTATGAGAGAAGTTGACGAAGAGCGGTGTAGAAGAAGGAGCTGGATGACAAGAAGATGAAGGAGTGACAAAATTTAAGCTGTTGTCGCAGAGCAGTGATGACGAAGAGTTATCGATGAATGGCAGAGCAATTGCTGAATTCCAAGAATTAGGTTAACGTTGAGTGGCGGTGTGGACGAAGAAGAAAGTTGACAGGTAGGTGAAGAGTCATCATGATGAGAGCTACTGTCACAGAGCAGTGATAATTTAGAGGTACGAATTATAGATGTGACGATGGAAAGCGATGGTGATGGAGCTGTTGTTATTCTGGTTATTGCTGCACAGGTGGAGGCGGGGGTGGTATTACTGCCGTTTTTTCTTTTCTGTTCAGAGAGAAAAAATCTATTACATGAACATGCTGCGGCCAAAATGATGCATCCAAGATTGTTGTCAAACTGTCTACTGGTACACTTAATTTAAATGTTACAAAGCTTAAATCGGATACTTCTGCATCTTTTTTTATGAGCATGTAACATTTAAATAGTTCAGTTTTTTCAGATATGTATTTGACAATATCCTCGGAAGTGGTTTTATTAGAAAAACGTGAAATATGGAGCCATTTAGTTTTTGGTATGGAAGTAAGAGAGGAGGTGGAATCGGTCCCGATTATATCTAGGCGCTTCTCTTAGTTCTTGCAGTTTTTAGGTTATTATCATTTTCCACTGGATTTAGGTTATGATTGTTTTTATTATTTTCTTTATAATTGTTAGCTAGATTTATTGCTGATTCATTGTTTATGGGTTTTGGCAATGTTTGTGGTAAATTAAAGATTAGTTCATTCAAAACCGGATCATTAATGTTACAGGGAACAATATTATTCACATTTTTTGGATCTCTTTTCCGATGTGGTAAGTTCGATTGATGTGAATTTAAAAATGAAGAGAAATCATTTTTAAGATCTCTTACACTTGAAACAAGATCATTGAAATTAGATATTTATGAAATCGGAGAAACTTATGTTGGAGCAAGAATCACACTTCCAAAATAATCTTTTTTCATTAATTGTAATAAAATCATCATCACTAACTGCGACACAAGTTTGATGAAAAAAGCGACCACAAAAATAGTCACACTTTATATACTTTATATCTTTGGATCGTTTGATGACTTGATCACATTTAGAGCAAAATTAAGACATTTTAGAGAGAATTAATAGCGAGGTGTGAACTGATTAGCACATTAGACTAGACACGACGAATTGAACCAATATAGGACATTAACAGGTGAAATTCACCCAATGTGACTACGCATTTTGATAGATTGGACTCAGATTAAGCTGCGGCAACGATTTCTTTATACTTTTTATACAAAGAGGATGGTCAAATATTACCACCAGGCATTTTTGGTCAAATTTGTCACACAGACTGCCAGTATAGTGCAATGCAGTGTAAAGTGTATTACATGTCGGACGGTGGAGAGTTTATAAACGGAAGAGGAATGATTTTAGTTTTTGCACTAAACAAGCCTGTTGTTTTTTAATCCACTATCTGTTTTCTGAAATGTTTCCAAAGAAAGTACTTCAAGTTATCCAGTTGATTTAGCACAAGGTAGTTTTTTCAGCTTTTGCATTCGTGTGTCGGTTTCTTTTCCTATGGAAGTAGATGCAGCTATGCATCTTAATCCGACCAAAGAATGAAATGTATTTAGTACATCTAACGTTCTGACATTTAAGTCCGCATTATCAAGCACAAATTGGTTAAATGAACCGCTAGAATCTGGCCGCGTGTGGCAAATACCTGATATTTCCAACAACTGATCTTCATAGTATGAAGATCAAAACCCTAAGCTTGATATGTATAAGGTTTACCAACTTCTTAGAACCAAGCTTTTTGTATATAAATAAGGCAAGGCTGCTTAGCATTGGAGACATGAATGATCTGGGACGCAGGCTGATATAATGCTATGCCCTATTGCGATGCACTTCCTTTTTCTATTTTCAATGTCCGTTTTCTTTATTATAAGAGTTTTCAGAAACGTTTTTAGGGTTTAACAACGTGTTTGAAAAAACCATCATACATATTTTCCTTAAATGCCGATAGAATTATATTACTAACTAAAACAAGAACAAACAAATTAATATAATATTTCTTTAGGAAATTTAATAAGTTTTAATTTTATAGAAGACTAGATTTTACCCGCGACTTCGTCCGCATTAGATAGTTTTTTTGGATAGTAGTATGAAAAAACCTGGACTGTACTTTTTTGTACGTATATTTGAATTGTGCCGAGATGGGATGAGGCCATACTAAGTGTGATTGTCATAGGTTAGTTTAGGTGACGAACCGAGTAAATCATTAAGTATTTAAATAAACAATTAAATTTACACGACAAATAAAATATTTGCAGGATTTCTCTGTAATTTGCATGCGTCCGACAACGGCGTGTGCCCTCACGTGTATGCCCGTTCGGGTAGACCCACTCAGTGATGTCCTCCCCCCGCGCCGCACTACCGCCGCCGACTCCTGACTCGTCTACGGCGGCGTGCGACCCCCGCCCACGCACTCGACCCGCTGTTTATCCGAAACAGAATTATCAGAAGTAGGAGACAGACCCTGTGAATTATTTGTTGTACCTACATGGCTCGTGTTTGGCGATGAAAGGTTGAGCATAGCAAAGTTTAGGATTGAAGTTATTATTTGTGGAACTTGGTGGGAGCCACAGTTTGCGTCTAACGTTGAGGGCTTTAGGTACGTGGAGCGCGAAGCCCGCGTTAATATACGTGTATGATAAGTTTAACATGTTCGACAACTTATTTCATAAGTGTTGGGAATGCGTTGCTTTTGTTTGTAAAACCAATTTTATCCAAATATTATTTAAATCTTTGGTAATTTAGGAGTGAAAGCGATCAGATTCCCCGGAAAGTAATTTTTCCCATGGGAATGCGTTGTTTTCCCGAAGTCAAAAGTAACTCATGTCCTTTCTTGAGTCTCAAACTATCTCCTATTTAAATCTGTTCAGCAGTTTGGGCGTAAAAGCGATCGGCCCACCTGAATTTTCCCATGGGAATGCGTCATTTTCCCGGGTTAAAAAGTAGCCTATGTCCTTTATCGGGTATCATAATATCTCCATACCAAATTTCATGCAAATTGGTTCAGTAGTTTCGGCGTAATTGAGTAACAGACAGGCAGAGTTACTTTCACATTTATAATATTAGTAGTATAGATTAGTTTTTGATACGACAAATAGTTTTCAGGATAAACCCGAAAAACCGTATGTCTCTCTTCACTGCTGCTGGAGTTATTTTATAAACTATAAGAGATACGAAAAAATTCACTAAAGCTTTTTTGTATAAAATTTAATGAGCTTTAATTTTGTGGAAAAAAAATGTTTGATACGGCAAATAGTTTTCGAGATAAACGTGAAAAACTAAAACAAACTCCATGTTTCTCTTGACTACCGCTAGAGCTCACGTCGGATTCTTGGGGACTTTTTTTTGGGTCATCACCATCCTTAGTAATTGTGCCAAGTTTCAAAACTGTTGCATTTTTTTGAGGTGAAAACCTTTATTAACTGGACTATTAATTTTATAAGATCTTTTGTATTAAACAGAAAATCAATTTTGAAAGAAATAAAATGCACGATAGGGTCGCTAAAATTTGCTAATGTCTTCCAAAAAGTCTGTTTAAAAATATTTCCTATATTTTAAGATTTAAAAATGTAACTTATTTGTTTTCGAAAATCATTTTAATTTTTAAATTTTGTCTTTAAAATATTTTTGGTAAGCACTAAATAAAGTGCTTATCTATTTTACATTTAAATTTCGTTATCGAGTTTTGTAAACAAAATTAATATTTTTTTAAAAATCAAAAAAAAAATAATGACATTTTTGATTATCAAAGATCATCATCAATTTGTTCATTTGATCATCGACAAGAACTTGCACAGAAAAAGAAGATTATTGAAATCGGTCCATTAGTTCTTGAGAAACCTTAAAAAATTGAAGGTTTTATGAGGGGTACCCTTCTGTAACTGGAGCAATACTAAACTATGTTTTTCTTGTAGAAAGAAGCCAAATTAAGAATACAAAATTGAGAGAAAGTTTTAAGAAAAAATCACATATTTTTAAATTGACGATTTCTTATTACATTACAAGGTTTCTTCTTAAAAACCTGAATATATGCTCTTTTTCTTAGAAAAATAAATGATGAAAATAATTTAAAGCATGACTAAAGTTTTTTCAAATTCTAAATTGAGTGAAAACAAAAATTTGTGTTGTTTTTGACAGCAAACCGGTTTTTGGTGAATGTCGTTAAATTACTAACAAATCTTTAGATCTTTAGGTCAAAAGTTGATAAATTTGTGCTGCGTTATTGAAATACTGCTGTCTTCAGTTAAAGTAGTACTTTTAGCAACAAAGTTTAAGGAAGTAAAATACATTATATACAAAAAATTAATAACTCAAAATATAATGGGGGCTATGTCCATTAACGCAATGCGATTAGTTTTGAATTAAAGGTAATTCCTTCGAAAAAAAAAACAAACAAATTATCTCCCGGGGGAGGGGGGGATTCATGACCCCTACGAACCCCCGCCACTCACTTTTTTTTTCGAGCAACTTATCCAAACAACTCAAAAGTGCTTGACGACGACCCAAAAGCGTTTTAATTTTGATAACATGACTGTTAAATTTTTAACATTTTTTAATGAATTTTAACAATGCGAATGCGAATGTATTGTTAAAAAAAGTAATGGTCTTAAATGGCTACCCTGAGGAACTCTAGATTTAACTATGAAAAGGATGAAGTAATAACTTCTCGTATTTTATATTGAACAGTAGAAGCAACCAGCTTAAACGTGATGATATCATGAGACAGTTCGTAGAAAGCTTTAAAAGATTCTGTTTTAAAAAAGTTGAGTTCTTGACAAACTTCTAGTCTATGAAAATGCAAAGTAAATTAGAAATTGTTGTTGGTTTCGCATATAAAAGAGTTTGATGTTTAAATATATTTTAAAAATTAGTTTCAATTCATCAGTAGAATTCGATCAACTGATTAAAAACACAAAAATTTAACTTTCTGACTTTTACTCATGCAACACATGGTAACTTCTTACTCTACCTAATTTCGATATCTTTTACAAAGCTTAATAAATAAAAGTGATAATCATAGGTAATTTATAACAAGTCGTTTGCTTAGAAGATTTCTTCGAAAAATATGGATTATTCCTTCACTTCATCAATGCTCACAAATTTCTCGTCTTCTTTGATTTACGAAAAATGTCCTAGTTTAGGACAAAAAAAAAAGAATATTCATATTTGAAAAGCACTTCCTTATAAAAAGTACTTAAAAGTATGCCCCTATAAACAAAGATTCAATATTAAGTTTCAAAACTTTTTTGGCACAAATTTTCTGCATACATTTTTATTTAATGTTTCTTAGAAAACTTTGTTGGTTCAAGACAATTCCCATATGTGGTTTTATTTCATAAAGGTACTTTCGTTCATCAAAATACATACTATAGCAACTCTCGTCACTCTCTCTCTCTCTCTCTGTCTTTCAATCCCAAGGAAACTCATATCCTGACAATCAAAGAATAAATAAGTTCAACTTTTCGCCACAAAATATTTTCATTGGAAACTTTAAATATAAAATAGGAAGAAAAAAGTACGAACCATAAAGAAACAAAAACCAAAACCAAAAACCTGCCTCCTTCCCTAAGCTTATATTTAGTGAACGTTTACCTTAAAACAAATGGGGACATTTTAAATGAGCCACATCTTTAAAACGAATTAGATTTAAAATCTGAGGGTTAGTAAAAAATGAAGTAAAAGCTGAGTAACAAAAATGTTTAATCCTTAAATTCACATCAGATGGTCACCATGAATGGTGGCGTAAATATTCATACATATCTGTTTGAAACTAAAAACAGAAGTCCTTGTATTTAAACAACATACCATTAGGGTGTAACTTAAATGTGAATATACAAACAGGATACGTCCTCGTGCGTTGCGTCGCGTCGCGTCGCGTCGTCTTCGTCTCTATCCTAGCATCATCATAATATAATATCATAAATGTGACGCCTGGATTCCAATTCAATTATTATTTTCTCTTCCACACAGGAAGATGTCAGAGCAACGGATCTAGCTTATGTAGGTATTTCTATTCCTAGTCAGGTATATACTCTTATGTTTGTACTGTTGGTTCTCTAGTATATACATTTGATAGAAATGTTTGCTTTTAAGATAATATTTGTGTAAAATAACGGGAGGAGATTGTTTTTGTGTTAAACTTAAGGATTTTGACATTTCTAGGAAATAGTCCTCAATATGTTTGGAATAAGGTAGTCGGATGCTGCTCTATAATGTTGCTCTGATACTGATAGTATAATTCATTTCTAAATTATTATAACAGGAGTGGTCTACTTTATTTATCATTTGCTGATCCGACAGACATTTTTTCGATCTTTAACGTAGACGTAATTGAATATTGAATAAATTTAGTTCAGAAAAGTAAAAGTAAAAGTAAAACGAAAATTGTGCATAAACGCTTTAGTGAACAATATTAATAAGGAATAAGTTTAGTATCAATAAAGAGCTTTTAGAGAACCAGGGTTTAGTGACTAACAACTCTTGGACCATTCTTGTTTGCGAGTATAGTCCGTACGGATTGGTGCTACAATCCGGGCGGACCTGGGCCTCAACCAACATGAGGCTCCGGCCAGCTCCGTCTCTAGCTAGCTGTTTCCAGTTTCGCACGCCAAGTTGGTTGACGTCTTCTCCCACCTGTTGCGCCACCTGAGTCGCGGTCTTCCTCTCACGGTCTTCCTCACCCGAAGAATTTTGCTCTCGGAGCATCCTAAGACGCTGTCATCTTTCTTTGACAGGGTCTAGGCTTCAGCGCTATAAATGATAACCGGGATGATGAGCGTCTAATAGATGGTGACTTTAAATGCTCGTGAGAGGACTTTATTAATCAATTTCCTCCTAAGTTCAAAGCAGAAGCGATTTGCAAAAGTTATTCTTCCACCTGGTGCGCCACCTGAGTCGCGGTCTTCCTCTCACGGTCTTCCTCACCCGAAGAATTTTGCTCTCGGAGCATCCTAAGACGCTGTCATCTTTCTTTGACAGGGTCTAGGCTTCAGCGCTATAAATGATAACCGGGATGATGAGCGTCTAATAGATGGTGACTTTAAATGCTCGTGAGAGGACTTTATTAATCAATTTCCTCCTAAGTTCAAAGCAGAAGCGATTTGCAAAAGTTATTCTTCGTCTGATTTCAGCGCTGGTGTCGTTGTCTGAATTTTTAGCAAGTCGCATGACAGTGCATATGCCTTGCTTTAAACTTTTTTGACATTAAATGCATGCATGCTGACGATACTGACAGCTTCAACAGCTTTGTTGGACTTCAGTTTCGATATATCTATCTTCATTCGTCGAAGTTGGGCAGGCGTCCGTCGGCGTCGCCTAGGTAGAGTGGTTCTATCTCATTTACAGTGGAATTCGATTTGTCATCGCCGCCGTTATATACTTGGGAGAAGTGATCTTTCCATGTTCTAATCATAAACTGCGGTTCTACAACGATGTACTCATCGTCCTTCGGTTCGTGGCTGGTACCCTTGGTAGGATTTTGTTTACCTTTTAGTAAAATTTACGAACCTCATTCCTGTTATATCATCCCTCTATCTCCTCGATCGCACGCTTCTCAAGCACCCTTTTTTCCATCTAAAAAGCCGATGCTCCTCTTTTCCTTTTGCTCGTAGAGGTCGCGAGCAGCTCCGGTCCTTTTTTAAGCACCGTTTTGTATGCTTGTTGCATAGCTGCGTACTCTTGCCGGCATTTGTCGTCAAATCAGGGGTTTCCCTGTAGTAGCTGTGTGAAACCTAGTACTTCAGAGGCGGTATCTCTGATAGCTGCAGGACAATGTTGCCACTGGTTTTCACTGCTCAATGCAGGCAACATAGGGCGGTTTCCGCCTATCAAATTATATTCATTGGATGAGCTAAAGCCATCACCTTTAAGTAAACCAGTTAACCACAATAAACGAGCTCAAGACAACATAATAATATAGAAAATCCAAACAACGTTATATTATTGATTAAACCTTCAAGAGAGGCATCCCCTATTAAAATACTAAAAAAATATAAAGGATGTCTCAGATTCGGACAAGCTTTATCCACGGTTGCCAGTTTGGTCTTTTAAGACCAAATTTGGTCATTATTTTCTCACTTGGTCGCATGGTCATTTTTTATTCCATTTGGTCCCTTTTTTAAGGTAGTCAACTCTATTCTTTTATAATCTCAAAAATAAAATACATACCTAAAGAATTTTGGGAAAAATTCAATTATCATAAAAACGCTTAAAACGAATATTGTTTTCAAAATTTAAGTTAGTTCGTTTATAACTTGATGTTAATTCCTCACAGCTCAGCTGCTGCTGAGAGGAATTTTTTTGAATTAACTTTGATAAAAACGAAAGGCAGACTTAATTTGGGTACCATTAATAATATACGTATAATGCTGGCCAAAGAGCGTCAAGATGACAAAAATAACCATAGCGTTTGGTCTGCAAAAACATTTTTTTGAATTAATTTTATATGAATTTTATTTAGCGATAGTATTCGATCTCCTGACTTATTCGATCTCCTGACATAATGTTAACATATTGTGATCTGAAAAAAAAAATGAGGTTGGGGTGCGTCCCACACTGATAACTTCACATCCCGTCTGCCGATTTGTCTTGCTTAAAAGGTTTGTAGGCTTTCGTGATTTGCTAGTTGTTAGTTGAATTATTCTAAAAAAAAAAATAAAAATTACCAACAATATTTTGAGTATGATGAAATAGTTTGATTTCAATATCTGTTCTTGTTAACGAGATTTTTAGTCGAAAACCAATTTTTACCAAATTTTCGTAGCATTTGCGTACTATTTTTTGTAGATTTTAATTTTTTATGAAAAAAACTGACTGTTGGATTTTTATGCACAATTTACGGAATGTCGGAAACAATATTTTCTGTGAGATAAAATTAGCTTAAAGCCTATTTTTTTTAATTTTTGAAGAGATACTTCAGTCGAAAGTAAATTTTTACCAAGTTGTACTATTGTTTTTTTAAGGTTTTTATTTTTTGTAAAAAAATGTCAATTCGATTTCCTCAAAATTTTACCAGATGTCAAAAACGTTATTCTTCCCGAGCGTACGTACACATGCACGCACAGTCATCTCTCTAAAAATCTTTTATTTAGACTCTAGGAACCTTGAAACGTCGAGAAATGTCAAAATTTTCAATTCAAGAAATCGGACCGATTACAATAACTTTCTATGGGAAGTTAAAAGCCATTGCGGACAAAAATTATGTTGGTCCTTTTTTGGTACGATTGTTCATTTTTATTTTCAGCTTTGGTCATGCAATTTTTTTTTTCAAGTGGCAACCGTGGCTTTATCCTACCGCTATTATTAAAGATATTTAAGGCATTCTCCTAGAAAAATTGAAAAACTCAGAAAGACTCAATTAATGTTTATTAGAAAAATAAGTTGTTGTTTCTCGTAAGCGTTTAAACTTATGCTTACCCTGAACTACTAGATATAAAATTCTGAAAAATCTTCGACATATTTCAAGACACCCTTTAAACAACAATTTTTTAAGTAAAGCCATTGTTTTGAATTATTATATTATGGGACTTCTCGTTGACGTAGGTATTTGGAAAGAAGATAAGAATTTTTCTTATGCACGTCCACATGAATTGAAAATTTCAAGAAATCTTGTTTCACAATGTGTGGCTGAAATTGACATAAATTTGACATAATTATAATGGGTGATTTTTTAAGAGCTTGAGAACTTTTTTTTTAAAAAAAACGCATAAAATTTGCAAAATCTCATCGATTCTTTATTTGAAACGTTAGATTGGTCCATGACATTTACTTTTTGAAGATAATTTCATTTAAATGTTGACCGCGGCTGCGTCTTAGGTGGTCCATTCGGAAAGTCCAATTTTGGGTAACTTTTTCGAGCATTTCGGCCGGAATAGCCCGAATTTCTTCGGAAATGTTGTCTTCCAAAGCTGGAATAGTTGCTGGCTTATTTGTGTAGACTTTAGACTTAACGTAGCCCCACAAAAAATAGTCTAAAGGCGTCAAATCGCATGATCTTGGTGGCCAACTTACCGGTCCATTCCTTGAGATGAATTGTTCTCCGAAGTTTTCCCTCAAAATGGCCATAGAATCGCTAGCTGTGTGGCATGTAGCGCCATCTTGTTGAAACCACATGTCAACCAAGTTCAGTTCTTCCATTTTTGGCAACAAAAAGTTTGTTAGCATTGAACGATAGCGATCGCCATTCACCGTAACGTTGCGTCCAACAGCATCTTTGAAAAAATACGGTCCAATGATTCCACCAGCGTACAAACCACACCAAACAGTGCATTTTTCGACATGAGCGCTGGCTCTGTGGCGCGGGTTTAGCCTTTTGACTTGGCTCTAGCGGGGCGTTGTGATCCGTCACAATTGGTTTCTTTGTTTTTCCAATACTTAAAAGAGTAACGTTTCCTCGCACCCTGCGCTATCGACTCAGTAACAAATGAAAATTCTGTTTCTCATGTGTTTATTATTATATTATTCTTTCATTCTTCATTTAGTAGTGAACTAATTCGGACGCTTTTTTCATATTTCTCAATTTAATACTTTTTATTAAAATTCTTTTTATTTTTTATTTACATTCTCAAAATTTGTGTAGTATCATTTGAAATTTGTCATATTGAGGGGGGGGGGGGGGGGCTTCGTTTTTGTGACGAAATATTTCTAGGGGGGGTCACAGAAAGCGTGACACAGCGTGACAATGGGGGGGAGGGGGTCAGAAAAAGCTGATTTTAGTGTGACGTATTTTATGAACGGCCCCTTACCAAGAAATCCATTAAAATGTCCTTTTTCTACCATTTTCACACTCAAAGCCATGTGTGTCAAGGATGTGTGTTCTTGCGTTTGTGGTGTCTCGTCTTCGTCACGCTCATATAGGTCTCATGCATCCGCATGAAAAAATTTCCTACAAACTTTTCCCATTATCACATTTGTAACACACCTATAATTCTAGAATGAGAAAAGGAGGCATCTTCTTCGTCTCCCGTTCTTCGCTTCATCTTAGGTACCTAAGAGAAGGTATAGAAAAAGCCACTTTACTGTGCATCAAGGACGCCCTCTCATAGTCACATATGATATCCTTAAAAGAAAAAAACTGCTCCGAACCTTCAAAGGAATACCATTGATCTTCAATGAATATAAAGTTTTCAAAAAATAAGTTTTCCTCGTGGAACGGGAAGGGAACAAAAATATGAGATGAGGAAGAAATATAAAGTGTACCTAACTAACGCGTAAAGTTTTCGGTGGGTTCTTCATTTTCATTTTTCGTGAGGCCACTTACGAGTATTTCGGAAAAGAGGTTTTCTCTGTGCGGTCTTTCTGCAACGTTTTATGATTGAAAATCCCTTCTTCCTTATTTCCTTTTATTTGCGACATATAGAAACTATATGACAAGTATTGCATTTGTAAAAACTTTCGAACTCGAGATTTTAATCAAACATAACATTACGATATTAGAGATATCAGACAAAATGGATCCGGCGATTCCGCCTGTATTGCTGTCCTTGTTACAACTGCCCAATACTACACGGTCGGGTTCTAAATCTGGAAATTAATGTCTTAAGCAGATTTGAGTTAAGTGTTTTTTTTTTCATTTTTTAAGACCAAAAATTAAAGCAATTCAAATACATTTTTTCAATGAATTTGAATGGGGCATTATCTTGCTGTACCCATGGCATAATGGTCTTGGGTTCAATCACTGCATGTGCCATCTAATATTTTTTTACGGGTACTTCCTCTTGCGACGAATTGACAAATCCTCCAAGGGTAATTCTTGTCATGACAAATACTTTCTCAAATTAGCTGTTCGGATTTGGCTTAAAATTGTAGGTCCCCTCCATCCCTGATAACAGTACTCGAACACAGAAATGGTTGAGAGTTGTAAGTCACTAGGCCCTAGTTGTCAACGGACTGTTGTGCCACCTTATTTATTTATATTTATTATCTTGCTGAAAGAAATGCCTAACTCGAAGAAACGTTAAGTAGGCAACTAAATTATCCTGAAGTAACAGGATATAAGCTGAACTGTTCAGTTCATTCATAAAAAGGTTAAGGTAAGTGCGACTTTACCACGTTCACCGCGCGCCGAAGTTTCTCTTAAAGAAAAACTTTGTTTCCTTTCTCAGACTATGCCAATAACCGTTGTTACCATCTTGCCAATCAAGGTTAAACTTCCTTTTGACACTAATAAAAATCCAAACAAAACAATATTAATTAGATAGTGCTATTTGGGATTACAAGAGTGAAGTGTAAATTAATGAAATGTTACTTAAAATTTTCGAATTACGGTCCGTGTTTTGACGGGAAAATTCTAAACTTTTTGTGTGTGGACTGCTGTCAGATTTGAAGCTTGTACCATTTTGCTTCGAACAATAACTCCATAGCATTTTAAGTATCAAAAAGCCGTTGAAAACGAAGCTCCTCATCCCATTTCGTCACTCACTTCCGCAAAGAATGTACCGAATGAGAAAAAGCACTGATTAAACGGCTCTTATCGCAACGTTTTAGTTTCTGCAGGCACCCGGGTTTTTTCTTTTCCCCATAAGATTCTGGATCTTTCAAAAAATTGCGGACGACACAATCTGATCTTGAAATTTTTCTAGCAATAGCCTTAAAGCATAGGCCACTTGGCCTTGAAGTTTGAATTTTGCCGTTTTCTTTATAGCTTAAATGTGTACCATGCGCCGAATTATTCTTTGTCAATTTAAAACACATACATAACTGAATTAAGCTTCAGAGAGGCTTGAATTGTGCCTTTTTGCTCGTTTCTTTCAAACTTCTTATAATTATGATATCTTAAGAAATATTTTACGACTTGTACTCTGATATCATTCTTTTGTTAGGTTTTTCAAGTACAACGTTTTTGAGAACAAGACGTTTTAGAAAGCTTAAAAGAAATTAATGTTCCAATAAAATCTAACATTGAGACAATTTCTTTTCAAAGTCAAACTTTTCGAATTTACTTTATAATGAACCATATTTTTAATAGGTCTTTAAGAACTAAAGTTTTTCTTGAAGAATAGAACATAGCTTTTATAAAGGGTGTCCCAAAATTAACGCAAGATTTGAATTTGCCGTCATTTGTGCAGTGAAGTGTTGGCAACCCTGAAAAAAAGCAATTTGACAGCTAACAGTATAGGGTTTTAAAAAATGGATCGTTACACAAGAGAACAACGTGTCTTCATTATTAAAGAATATTTCAAAAATAGTGAAAGCTTGGCGGCTGCAGTTCGAAAATTTCATACAAAATATGGTCGGAATAGTGTTTTAACTTCGTCAACTGTGAAGAGATTAATTGAAAAATTCATGGAGACTGGATCCGTTGGAGACGCCAAACACACTGGTCGTCCAAAAACAAGCCGTTCAAATGTGAATGTCGAAGCAGTGCGTGAGAGTGTTGCTGACAATCCAGGAACCTCAATTCGACGTCGTGGACAAGAATTGCAAATTTCAAGAACCTCTCTACAACGTATACTCACTCACCAAAGATCTGTGTCTTTATTCTTACAAAATTCAATTAACACAACAATTGAAGCCTAATGACCATGGACAGAGAAGAGAGTTCGTTGAATGGATTATTGAACATCAACAAATGGACCCTGATTTTTCGAGCAAAATCATCCTAAGCGATGAAGCACATTTTCATCTTGATGGCTTTGTCAATCGCCAAAATTGCCGCATTTGGGGTTCGGAGAACCCAAATGCATCCACAACGCATGACTGTATGGTGTGGATTTTGGGCTGGAGGCATAATTGGGCCATATTTTTTTGAAAATGATGCTGGTCAAGCAGTGACTGTTACTGGTGCTCGATATCGCGACATGATTACACAGTTCTTTCTGCCAAAATTGGATGATATTGATGTGTCCAATATGTGGTTTCAACAAGACGGTGCCACATGTCATACAGCCCGTGAAACAATTCAATTACTGCATGAGACATTTCCAGGTCGTGTACTCTCTCGTTTCGGTGATCAAAATTGGCCTTCTAGATCGTGTGATTTAACACCATTAGACTTCTTTTTATGGGGTTATTTGAAATCACAAGTCTATGTCAACAAGCCCACAACCACCCGTGCATTAAAGGAGGAGATTCAACGCTGCATCAACGAAATTCAGCCACATTTATGCAGAATGGTCATGGAAAATTTCAACAAAAGAGTGCGCATGTGCATGCAAAGCCGTGGAGGCCATTTGTCCAATGTGTTATTCCATACATAACCCTATCCTATGTACTTTACGAGTCAATAAAAATATAACTATCAAAAGACTAAAAACGGCGTTTTCTATTTAATTCAAATCTTGCGTTAATTTTGGGACACCCTTTATATCTTCTTTATAAAAGTAGTCTTAAGCACTCGGTGAAGAACTTTAGACTAATCTTAAAGCTTTTCGCTACAACCAAGCTTTTTGGAAAAAAAAATGGCCACTCAAAGTCTCTATTTTGCTGTCAGGAATACGTTGTCTCAGGAAAAAAAACTTGGTTTTTAAAAGAAGTAAATAACTCTTGTACTAATTTAAGTCTATTTGCAAATTTTTATAATTATTTATTGTGTGAAAAGGGTTGTGAAGTTGATGTCCAGTTCACTGATTTTGTTAAAGCTTTTGAATAAAGATGTTGAAATTGAATGTTACACTTATATAGTGGTTTGATTCATACCTGCCTGACAGAAAAGAAGCTTTTAAAATTGATAAACGTTCCTGAAATCGTATTAATGTGGTATTGGCTCTTACACAAGGGAGTCATTTTTGGCCCCTTCTTTTAAAAATCTTTTACAATAACAGCATACATCAATGCTGATGATACGAAAGTATTTAAAACAACATCTTCCGTTGAAGATTGCTTCTTTAGAGCGACTACAATTATCTAGTCTTCTTAGGGTAATTACAGTTTCTGATCTTCGAGTGGTTTTTTGTTCAAAGCTTTGGTTTCGTTGAATAGAAAGTTATTAAACTACAAGAATCTTAAAGATGCCTACAATGAACCAAATCGGTGTATTTTAAAAATCGTCAATAAATTTTCTTTCCATGTATAAGATGAAAAAAAGTTCGTCAATATGATAAAAGTTTTAAACGATAGATATCGTACAGCATTCATCAATTTGTTTCGTCAATGTGATAAAAATGTCCCTGAAATTTTAATCCAACGATGAATTAGTTCTTCATGTTGACTATAAAGTTCATAAATATGATCATTGTTTTTGATTTTTTATAAAATTTTCTGAATTCACACATGATGAAGAATTTTTATTTTTATGAAAAATGTATCAATATGAATAAAAAAAATTCTTCAATATTATGATTAAATTCGTTGTATTGATGATTAAATTATCAATATTATAAACAAATATCTTCAATATAATGACTGAATTCGTCACATTGTTGATCAAATTCATCAATATGAGGGTTAATTTCATCAATACGATGAGCAAAAGTCTTCAATATAATGACTAAATTGATGATATTGATGATCGCATTCGTCAATATGATAATAGTTATTTTTGGTGGAATATATTTTGAAGGCCTTATTAATATCTATAATTCTACCGGTCTCTTTTTTGAGAAAATAATAATTTGACAATAGCAAGAGATCGAAAAAAAGATTCACTTCCACTTTTACACATTACACAAACTTTACTGGACTGAGCCTTTATCAGATTACAAATCAAAGTGTTCCCTTTTTGATTTAAAAACGCTTAGATATCACGAGTTTTTGGCATTAGAAATCAGGGGCGATTCCTCAAAGTCAGCAGGTTAAGCGGCGCTAAACCAAGAATTTTAGAATAAATCTTATTTTGTAATATGAATATTATTTGGTAACAGTCGACCATTATGTTAGAAAATTCGGTTGTAGTTACATAACTTGCAATCAAAGTGACTTGTTTACAAATAATTTTCATTTCATGCAATACAACTCTCATACAATACCTAATCTACTCGTATCTTGGAACATTCGGCTTTGGGCATCGCAAAAGTTTCCGCTATCAAATTTCATACATTCTACACATACAGATAAATACACACATTCAAATAAAAGCCTGTACAAATAAATAGAAGGGTAAGCCCCAAAAAAAAGCGATAACCAGGCGAAGTATGCAGGTACACAATAAAGACACACAACAGAGAGGAAGACCAGGCGCAACCAAGAGTTGGATGTCTTCTCTATTTATACTTCGTATGGACTATGGAAGAAAGAACAACACTGACGAATGGAACATGATCGTCGAACACGGCAACTATTTATACATCTTACCATATTCGTTTTTGAAAGCAGAAACTTGTGCGAGGTTACTTATTTATGTAAAAATGGGGTTTGCTTGCGAACTTGCTTGGCCTTGCTCTACAAGAATATAGTGAGCAATGCATGTTCGTGGGTTAGCGCTGTTTTTAGCGATTGTACTGATTTTTGATGCCGATGTGTGAGGAAAAGAAAATAGCAAAGGCGTTGGAGTTATTCAAATGTTTAATAGGAAGTAGTTTCTGTTGGGAACCTTCTTTTAGGCTAAAAGGAAAGTTACTTAAGAAAGTGCTTTTTAATGTCTATTGTTTTGTTAGTTAAATATTGAATAAATGTCTTATGACTTATGTATGATCAATATGTTTTGTATGTACATAATATATTTTATTGTAATTACTATTAATATATGTAATTCCATACCGATTCAAACATGGTAGAGGCTAGTCGTAAGAAATTATTTTATTTGATTTCCTTAAAACAGCTCAATTTAAAACAAGCTTTTTTAATGGAAAATAAATTTTCAAAAAATAAAAATTAAATTTATTAATAGCTTTCGAAAAAAACAAATATTTAGTCAAAAAATCAGTTTGAAGGGTGATTTTACAAAATGTTTATAAAGTCCATATATTTTTTCATTCAGAATTCGTTATTCTTATTAATTCTAAAAAAATTAAAACTATCAGATTTTAAATTCAAAACTACCAGAGCTAAACAAAACTAAATAAGAGAACATTACGGCTTATGCAGCTGCATTGGATCAATTTCAATGCTTTTGCAATTAAAAAAAAAATAATAAAAATTGTATGAAGTTAAATTTTAAAATTTTATTGAAAAAAAAATGTAATTTGACTTCTAAGTCATGGAATTGCATAATTCTATGGCCAGCTAAGAATAAACTTTTAGGCTATAAGATAGGTCGTTGTAAACGTAGTCTTCATGATCTTGGTGTAACAATAAAAACTTTATTATGGTAGTTATTAAAATGGAATCTCTAATACTTCTCAAGCAAAGACCATAATTTAAACATTATTAGAGAAACCATTTTCAATAATATCGTTTTCGGAGAAACTAATAATGGGCGTCCTACATATTTAAAATGAAAACACAAGTATAGAAACAGAGAGTATACTCGAACCTCGAACTCGAACTCGAAAGCAATATTTAATATATAACATTACCAAGAGCTATTTGGTAGTGAGAGTAACAAAAAATTATTTTGATGATCTTGTTTGTTTTTTTCCGGTATCTCTTTCGCATGGAGTTCCTCGGATGTGGACAATATGAACACTCTAACCACACTTCAGAGAAAAGAAAAGCTAAGTGCCTCCCATTAGCAATATGTAATTAAATTAGCTACCTTTGGTCAGACTAGGAAAGACGAAGTTTTAAGTGTCCAACATAACATTCCAAAAAATCGTGCGGTGTTAAAACGTCAACAGTTTTTAAAGTTTTTCAATTGCTATGATTTAATCAAAACTGTTGCTGACGTTTTAGGCGATCACATTTCTGATAGAATCCGACAGCCAGAGTTTATAGCTTTGTCTGACATTCATTTAAAGTCCCAATTATCGATTGTTAGTACTTTAATAAAATCATGAAACATTTTCTGCATTTATCGATGTAAGCTCAGGGCGGACTGCAGAAAATTTTAATAAAATGAATTATTATCCTTGAAAACTTATCTTCAACTTCTAGAAGAAAGTAGCTAACCCTGAGATCATGAGCAGGAATCGCCACTGTTAGAAATGAGTTTTTTTATCCTCCTCTTCATAGAAGTACTCTTAATTATGGTCTAAGCTAAACAAAAAAGCGTTCTCTAAATCAAAAGGGTGTTTTTTAGAGGTATATATAATACAATTTTTTTTTTAATTGTAATAATCTTCTGGCATTAAAATTTAAATATGATTTCTGGCATATGACCACCACAGCTGGCTCAGACGTAGTCTAATCTAAAGATCCAATTTTTCTTGATTTTTTCCAAGATTTGTGGCAGTAAATCGACAATTATGCCGCGAATGTTGTCCTCTAGATGATCAATCTTCACGGGCTTATCGGCGTTCGACTATCGACTTTACAACAAAAAATTGTTAATCGGCGTTAAATCGCAAGATCTTCAAACCAATTCATTGATCCATTTCCGTAACTATATTCAGTTACTAAATGTTTCCGTCAGTAAATCAATTGTGGCACGAGCATTGTGACATGTTACTTCGCTGTGGCGTCTTCTTAAAATCGCAGCTCCAGCAAATAATGGTTGTTCAATTAATGAACGAAAAATTCAGTTACATAAACATAAAACAACATAAACTTGAGGATATTCATCACTTCCAATTCGGCAGTTATGTTTATTAGCCGTTAGATGTTAACCGTAAGATTTTCAAAAAAATGTGAACAATTTGAAATCGTTGTTCAGGCGTCAGCCTATTCATGTTGAAATGTCAAATCAGAATCAAAATGAATCACTTGACAGCTAAAAAAAATGGCCGCCCATTAATAAAGTGTTGCCAATTTAAAGTTTTAAGGTTTTTTATTTGGAAAAATTAAATGGTTTTTAAAGGTACCTATATTTTTAAATCGTAAAATATTTGTCCTTTTTTAAACAGACTCTTTTTATATCTTGAAGCAAATTTGTGCGACCCAGTTGTGCACTTTATTAATTTTTCTATTGATGAAATAAAAACGAGCAGTTTAGTTTCAAATTACATGTGAATTTAATCGAAAAAGAGAATTCTTTAGATTTTTGCTTTGATTTCTTAGGAAATATGAAAACTTCTTCAGTTTTCTTTTTGTTTGTTTTCTTCTTTCTGGAACCACCTGTATGACCTTAAAATGAAAAATATGTTCCCAGGGAATAGAACTCCTTCAAAATTTTGTTAATGTCAGTTTTCTCTTATCGAATATAGGTACGAGTATATACCCGTTTGTGAACGAAAGGATTCGATTTGGTGACAGCTTTTGAGTTCTTTGGGTCTTGTTCCACTTATTTTTTCAGGAATGCAGAAATCTTAATATTTTCCCAGAAATAAAATAGATACTCAGAAAAAGGACTAAAGAGTGGAAATGACATTTGAAAAATTACAAGAATGACAATCCATATGAGGATGTGGATACTGGCTAAGAGATATCCTTGATATTTTAAGGTTCTCCCCATTTTCCTTCGTGAGTTGTTTTGTTGGGGTTTGGCGAGAAAATACTAAAAAGGAGAAACTTCTTCGTTTGAAGGAATACCTTAACCTATAGGAAACATTGATAGGATGCTTTCATGGCTACACCACGACGAAGATGCGATGAAAAACCGACACGAAAAGGGGCCAACTGTTTAAATCCTTCTTGGAATTCTTTCTTTGCAATTCCATCATCAACAGAGATATGTAGCAGCCAAAAACGAACTCAAAACTCTACACCAAGTGCTCCATGCCTCGCCGGATGTTAAAGTGTATCTTTTTCTTTGTTTGGTCCTTTGCAGCAAAGGGAGAGCATAAGAGCGAGTGCATCACTAGAGGGCATAACTGATATCCTGGATGGTCTCGATGGAGTAAATCATTGGATTGGTCGGTTGGTTGGTCGGTGGGACGGTGGCTTGGGTCGGTCAGTCAGACGGTTGTCTGGCCTTGAAGCGTTTCAAATGGAAAAAGTTTGTTTTTATAGTCTTCAACTTCTTTTCCTTTATTTATTTCTTTCTGAAGGAAGAAGAGGAACTATTTGTGTAGAGATATGTATTTTGCTTTCAAGTTTTGACTACCTACTTTTGTGGAAGAAATTTTTGTGGCGGTTTTTGAGTAACTGTACCTATATTGGGTAGATTATTGCTTTCTTTTTATTTTTGAATCGTGTATTTTTCCTGAGAGCATTTTTAAGGATTACAACTATCATAATGTTATTTCTTTTGGGAGTTTTAGAGATTTCTCGTCAGACAATCGCGTAATCGGTTGGGAATGAAACAGCTGAGAGTTATTTTTATTAAGACATAAGGCGATGAAAATTGGATGGATTTAGATTCTTTGCTGTGGGTAGGTCTAATGAAGGAACTTCACAATAATTTTATTTCTTTGAAGTTATAATAAAAATAAAAATGGAATGAGAGTGTGTTTTTATGATGTGTCTGAAGGTTTGATGAGATTATTTTATATGCAGACACTTTTTGGTCTTAAGATACATACATAGACCGATATACATATGTTCTAGAATTTAGCTGAATAATGATAATATTAAGATTTTTTTATAAAGCTTCATGAGACGAAATACCTACCTGTTGAAATTAATTGGATAATTTGGAGTTATTCGCTTCATGTTGTTCGATTCTGGTGAAAAATTGAGTAGTCCATAACTTTCGTAACACTCTTCTGATAATTTTAATTATGTGATTTGTCTAGGGGAGTGTCCTATTAAACACTGAGTCAGCAAACTGGATTGGAATTTTGCTAAGTATTATTAAGGTCAAAATATTCGTTTTATTGAATTTTCCAAAACACTTGGTTTTGGTTGGTTTTAGTCATAATGTATTAGATTGAGACCATTGTAAGTTCTTGTTAAGATGCTCAGCTCATATAATATCTTACAGGCATCATTTTATATAAAAGCAAGGGGACAACTATGAAGAAGCTGGATGTCGTCAGTATATACAGTGACGGATTTATCCTTGCTGCCGCCCTAGGCCCCGTTCGATGCACCGCCCTTTTTGATAAATTGAATTTCATTAATTTTGATCCAATATCTTTATTTTAAAATAACTTTATTTATTGAAGTTATTGTAATGGGTCCGATTTGTCAAATTGAAAATTTTGACATTTCTCGACGTTTCAAGGTCCCTAGAGTCGAAATAAAAGATTTTTAGAAAGATGTCTGTGCGTGCGTGTGTACGTACGTCCGTACGTCCGTATGTCCGTACGTCCGTACGTCCGTAAGTTCGCGACGTTTTTTTCGTCGTCCATAGCTCAAGAACCAGAAGAGATATCGACTTCAAATAAATTTTGTTATACAGATAATAAGGCAGAAAGATGCAGAAAGGGCTCTCAAGAAAATTGCGTGGGTGGTTTTTTTACCATAGCAGTTTAAAAAAAAGGTGAACATTTTGGTTAACCCTAAATATCTCATGAACCAATGACGTTAGAGACTTGAATTAAATTTAATGTTATATATTGTAACGTGATACAAAACAATTATATTTTTGGAAAAAAATTCAATTAACGGTTTTTTTTATAAATCAAAAAAACTGAAAAAAAAAATTTGTAACTTCGAAAATTTTACGACTAAAATATGATTTCATCTCCAAAACAATTTTGTGCAACGAAGAATAATGTTTTTGACATCTGATAAAATTTTGAGAAAAATCGAATTGACAGTTTTCTTACAAAAAATAATAACCTAAAAAAAATAAAAAAAAAAGTTGGTAAAAATTGAGTTTTGACTCAAATATCTTTTCAAGACTTTGAGATATTGGCTTTAAACTACTTTTATCTTTCAAAAAATATTGTTGTTAACATTCGGTAAAATTTTCAAAAAAATAGAATTGACAGTTTTTTTACAAAAAATTAAAAACCGAAAAAAAAATTTAACAAAAGTTGGTAAAAATTGATTTTCGACTTAAATATCTTTTCAAAAATTTGAGATTATGGCTTCTAACTAATTTTAACTTATAAGAAATATTGTTTTCAACATTAGGAAAAATTTTGAGAAAAATCGAATTGACAGTTTTTTTACAAAAAATAAAAACCTAAACAAAAAAGTTAATAAAAGTTGGTAAAAATTGATTTTCGGCTCAAATAGCTTTTCAAAAATTAAAAATATTGGCTTCAAACTTTATTTATTTCACAGAAAATATTGTTTTTTATATTCAGTAATTTTTTTATAAAAATCCAACAGTCCGTTTTTTCATAAAAAAAATAAAATCTACAAAAAATAGAACGCAAATTTGGTAAGAATTGATACATTTAGACAAACTTTTAAGCAAGACAAATCGATAGACGGGATGGGAAGTTATCAGTGTGGGTCGCATTCCAGCCTCTTTTTTAAATATAAATAATAAACATGACAGATAAATAAGTTATAAACTTTAAACAGAGAAATCATAAATATTTTTGTTTCAATATTAATTAATTTTAAAATTTCTTTTTCCTGGCTTTGGTCCGCGCAAAAACGTCGATTATATTGTCATAATTAATTTCTTGGACTAGTTGAGCTTCAATTGACAGTAATGCAAGAATGCAAGAGCATTAAGTCTATCTTGGCCCATGCTTGCGCGTAAATAGGTTTTTACGCGTTTTAGAGTGGAAAAAGATCTTTCTCCTGAACAATTTGTAGCCGGAATACTCAAAGAAATACGGAGAGCAATGTCCAAATTCGGATAAACATCTCGAAGACTCCGTGAATGCATTACATTGCACATTTTTTGTGCAGAGCGTTCATCTTCCGTATTTGCTAAGGAATCTTTCAGTTGAAAATGTAAATGAATACATTCATTGCCTAACGTCTCTTCCAAATCGTCACGATACTTACTGACTAGTTTATTGGCAAGATTTTTCAATTCGTTTGTATCTATTTCGGATAAATCATCAAAAAAATTAAAATTTTCGTAAAGCTCATATGCACTTTTACGCCCGGCCAATTGTACACTTAGAGTGTCTAGAATAGGGTAATAAACATTTGTGCGAAAAATTTCTTGTTCAGAAAAAGGTGTTCTTTCATTTACCCGTGACTCATCTGGCTGAATTCTTCTGATTTTTTTGCGATGAGTATCATAACGATAATAATCGTGAACTCCAGATAGTTTTTTGGCTTTTTCTTAAAGCTCATATGCAAAATCAGAAAATTGTCTGTCTCTCATATCTTGAAGAAATGGAGCCAGAGAGTTATAGATCTGAACAACGGATGATAAATCAGCTTAAAATTCTTGAAGCTTCTTACTACCAGCATTAAAACGATCTAAAATTACATTCCAAACAATGACTAGGATTGCTGTTTCTAAATTCTGTAATTTCCGCTGCAATCCTGTAGCTTCAGCTCGCATAGTCGGTTTCTCATCCCTGCTTTCGGCAATAAATTCCAGTGCATCAATTATTGCAGACCACTCTTTTTCTAATGCGTAACATGCATCATGTCGAGCAGACCAACGAGTTTTAAAAAGACTCTTAACTCTCAAATTTGTACGCTGCACTAAAATCTCCCAACGATGTGTAGATATAGTAAAGAAATTGTATAGTTCTTGCAAAGTAGAAAAGAAGTCGACTGCTTCTGTTACCGATTCAACTGCACATGATCCTACCAAATTTAAAGAATGAGCGGCACAAGGAACGTAACCTACTAAAGGATTAATTGTTTTGATTCGTGTCTGAAGGCCTGAATATATACCTGACATATTGCTTGCATTATCATTAGATTGACTACGACAGTTCATTATGTCCAAACCATTATTTTCGAGAGATTTTAACAAAGCATCCTCAATATCTTTAGCTTTATGGCCGATATTTGGTAGAAATTCTAGAAACCTTTTAAAAATCTCTTCGTTATCACGTACATATCTGATAATTATAGTAAGCTGATCAACATGTACAATATCAGGCGTAGAGTCTACAATTATACCAAAATACTTAGCAGATTGCACTTCACTGGAAATTTGTTCTAGTACTTTATACTGAATTAAAATTATTTTTATGAACAAAAAATGTTCTGACACTTTTGAATGAATATCAAAATGATATTCAATACATGCAAATCTACGGTATTTTTATTTCACACTTAAAACACATTGAGAAGTTATTCAGCTTTAGTAATTTCGAAATGCTTAATACCCGTGAGATTAATCTCACTAAAGGAACAGAAAGTAAAGAACATTACTCAATAAAGCCTATATAATTTATCTATCAAAAAATTGACATCTTACCCATGCAGATTAAGAAGTAAATTAATGAATTGAATTATAATATAATTCTATAAACAATTTCTTATAAAAACTAATCTAAACCAATTTTTAAAATTTATTGTCTCTTTACTGTTTTTCGCCTCTAAAATGTTGGCATTTTAAAAATGTTGCCAACCCTCAAATTATGCCGCCAAAGGCCCGGGCCTCACGGGCCTAGACGTAAATCCATCACTGAGTATATACAGGGTGCGGCAGAGCCGACTGACGAGTTTAATGATGTCATTAGCCTGTGATAAGATAAGAGTAGGCCTTATTAAGTGGTATATTTTGAATTGTACGGTAATGCCGTTTTTATTCGTAATCATGGTCTGGACAGGTGTACATCGTGGTTTCGTCGTGCGTGCATATTACGAAAATAATCATTCTGTGATCGCTACACAAAGGGTTTTTCGTATACGCTTCGGCATTCCATGTGCTGAATCTGTTCCTCCTGCAAACACTATCAAATTGTGGATACGGAACTTGGAAGAAACTGGAAGTACCCTAAGTAGACTATGTACACGGAGCACCCAGAACGGTAAGAATCCCCGAAAATGTGCAGTTGGTTAGAGAGTCAATTGAGTAGTCACCAAGACGCTCAGCCCGGAAACACGCGGTAGCTTTGGGAATCTCAGACCGTTCTTTGAGGAGAATTCTTCACGAAGATTTATCATTCCCTCCCTATAAATTAATGCTTGTCCAAGAGTTAAATGCTACTGACTACAACCACCAAAAACCTCTGTCAGCAAATTCTTCTGCAAATTCCTCCGATATCAACTTTTTTCTGTAGCGATGAGACCCATTTTCATCTATCGGAACTGTAAATAAACAAAATTTTCGATACTGGGCTGCGAATAACCCACGGCAGCTCCATGGAAGACCACTCCACTCTCCTAAAGTGACCTTGTGGTGTGCTGTGCCCCAATTTGGGATGATCGGCATCTACTTTTTTGAGGACGAGAACAGGGACGTCACTGTCACGTCCGCTCGTTATGTTGTGATGGTGGAAACTTATCTTCAGCAAAGGTTGGAGGAAATTGCTGAAGAAAATGATTTGGGAGATGTATGGTTTCAGCAAGGCGGAGCTACAGCGCACACAGCTTGAATTTCACTTGCTGTCTTACGACAAATGTTCCCTGGCCGGTTAGTCTCTCTGAGAGGAGACATAGGCTGACCAGCACGGTCAGCAGATTTAAGCATGTGTGATTTTTTCCTTTGGGGCTACCTTAAGGATAAGGTTTTCAGACATCGCCCACATACCATAGAAGAAATTAAATAGAAAATCAGCGCGGAAGTCGAGGCCATACCAGTCGAAATGTGCCGAAAATCATGTGAAAGCTTCAGAGATCGTCTACAACAGTGTATCAATGCTGACGGCCACCATCTTGGAGATATAATTTTCAAAAAATAATTTTTAAAAATAGGATTGAATACTGATTTAAATAAAAAAAATGTTTTCTCTAAGTGTTAAAATTATTAAAAGATTATCGAAAGAAAAGTCGATTTTAAAAAGAGAGGTTTATTATATGTTCAAGTTCTTTACACTACAAGGGTTGAGATAAAAGTGAAGATTACAAGATAAAAGGAAGTAAAAGGAAGAAAGTAAGAATTAACAGAAGCTTTACATTTGACAAACTTAATATTGTTTAAGCTGTTAACAAAATAGTATTGTTATGATATGATTCAGCAGATATAGTTTTACTGTTCGTTATTTATAGCCCATTAAAACTTGTCAGTCGGCTCTGCCGCACCCTGTATATGAAAGGACAATTTAAAACCTAGAAACGGAATATATTTATCATTTTAAATAGAAGAGGTCACAAAATGGATCCTTGAGGGACACCTCTGTTTAGTGGAAGAAAAGATGTCGTATGATTATTAGCAACCATGGCTTGATGTCTTAACTATAAGTACAAAAAAAAATGTTTGTAAATACTGCGTAAACTCAAATTTGTCCATCAGCTTAGTATATAAAATATGGTGGTCAACATTGTCAAATATCTTCGAAAAGTATAAAAGTCCGAGGAAAGTAACATTCTTCTTGTCCACATTATCCCATATTTCTTCGATAACATTTATAAGCTCGGTGATGCTGCTACGACCTAGACAAAATTCAAATTTGTTTGGACATATCAAAAAGTAACGTCTTAGTTGAGTTGTTTATGTGTTTAACATCACCTCCTTTAGATTTTTTCAAAGCTTATTATTATCTAAAGGAGGATTGGGATTAAACCAAGTAGAAAAAATATGTTTTTTTAATTCCCTGATCTCAAACACAACTTTATTTCTGAGGTTGGTATAATGTTTTCGAAGAATTTCTCGACTTCATAGATTGCGTTATAAATTAAATCAAATTAACAGGAATACTATTCAGACCCTTGTATTAAGGTTAATTTTTCTGTTTCGACAGTCAACATTTCGGGAGTTTGCTTCACACATTTGTCAAACCTCACGAACGTTTCGTGTCTTTTATCACTGTCAAATATCTTAAGTTTGGTCAATAATTTAATCATGAATCGCCTTACAAACGAACAATGCTTGCAAATTTTATTATTATTATTATAAGCTTTTATTTGCCATTTTTGATTTTTTGTACAATATTTATTTACATTTTTGTTTACATTTTCTGTTTCTTTTGAATTAATTACTACATATATAAAATTGACATAATTTTTTTTTTTTTTTTTTTTTTTTTTTTTTTTTTTTTTTTTAATCAACTTGAATATGTAAGCAAAGTTTGAATAAATAAATGGATGCGTGTCACAATTCTATGATCAGGCATAAGCCTCCCCCAATGTTGCCCAGAGATCTCTATCTTTTGCGTCATTGTACCAACTTTGTCTTTCTTTAAGCAAATCGTCTGCCCATCTTTTCTTCGGTCGTCCAATTGGTCTTCTGCTTTCTGGTGGTGTCCATTTTGTAATGATTTTTGTCCATCTTTGGTCCTGTATTCTAGATATATGTCCTGCCCAATTCCATTTAAGGAGTTTTGCTCGTTCAACCACGTCCGTTAAACCAGTTCTTCGTCTTATTTCTCTAGTTCTCACTCTCTGGCTTATTCGTAGGTTAAGTAGTTTTCTTTCCATCTTGGTTTGGCATATTCTTATTTTGTCAAGTAAACTTGAAGTCAAGGATATAGTCTGTAACCCATACGTCATAACAGGAAGAATAGCAGAGTCTAGTATATATTTTCGTGTTTCGTCCCTTAGATTTGATTGTAATATTTGTTTTAGACTCCAAAATTGTTTCCAACTATTGGTAATGCGTCTAGAAACTTCTTTTTTCTCTTGGTTAATGAATGACTTAGTCTGTCCTAGATAAGTATAGTCTTCTACATATTCTATGTGTTCGTTATCCAGCATTATGTCATCTTTAATATGGTTAGTCATTATCTTAGTTTTTGACTTATTGATATGAAGTCCAACTTTCTTGCATTCATTTGTCAATTCTATGAGCATATTTTTGAATTGTATTATCAAAATGTTTGCTCTGTTAAGAAAGTTTATTGCACACTTCTTCCATTTTATCCACAGTTAAATCGACCTACTCGGTCTATTTTGAATATATTTCGCACCAAATTTTCATTGTTGGATATTTAACCACGTTTACGTAGAATGCGAACTGTGTGAAAATATAGCAGCTTCACCGGGCAGAGATGACCGAGATTATTAACTCTGCGCCTTCAGCAGCAATTGCGCCTCTGTTACTACTTTACGTGGAACATTTACGGAGGGATTTAAGTGTGAAGACTTTCAAAATTCAGCTAGTGCAAAAATTGAAGCCGAACGAACTACAACAACGATGAATTTTTGGTGAATGGGCTCTTGAAAAGTTGGACAAAGATTAGTTTTTTTGTCAAAAAATTATGTTAAGCGTTGAAGATAATTTCTATATGAATAGGTACGAACAAACTAAAATGACGCATTTGGGATGCAGAGCAGCTAGAAACATTGCAAGAGCTACCAATGCATCTAGAAAAAGTTACTATTTGGTCACGGTCAGGGTTATGTTTTCATTCACAACGAAAATCTTTTGAAGTCATCAGTAACTGTTTGTGCTAGTACTATGTTGCAGTTCGTGATGTCAACAAAGTCAATAACAGTTTTTGAAGAAGATGATCATAAAAAATGTATCGAATATAGCAAAACTTTGAAACTGAAGAGATTTGGCTTCGAAAGGAGTTCCAAATTCCATTTTCTAAAGTTTATGGGCCAATAATTTTTATACAAGAACGACCTGAAAAGGAATTCCGGGAGTGTGGAAATAAAGCTAATTCAAAAACTAATGGAGAGATCGACTAAAGAATTATCATTTGCTGATGAGTCTAAGCTTGAAATAGAAGGAAAGCGTTTTTAAGCTAAAATCGTCCAAAGGGTTATTGAATGTTCTCCGAAAACGCTTAAAAAGAGCCTAAAAGTAAAATTACGATCGAACCATATACACCTTAAGAGCCCGTTCACACGATCCCGAATCGTCCGTTTTGCCGTATCGTGTCAATATAATTTAAATGAGTATATTCAGACGATACGGCATTTAACCGTATACGGAAAAATCACCGATTAGGTCGATTTTGTCATTCGGTTTTGTCTCGTTTTCGGTAGTACGGTAAAAAAAACGAATGGGCTTATCGTGGCAATGTATTTATAGACAGTGCGTTGAGACGATTCGATGTTTTGACCGAAAGTGCGTCATTTTTCGTCTGGGCTACTGTGGAATAATTTATTGCTAGTATATAGTCGTTTTTGTGTTTTACACCGAGTACGGTGTAGGGTTGAGTACGGTTAACGGTTAAATTACCGTACCGTCTGAACACTCCAACCGAAAGACACCGAATCGAGAAAATATCCGATACGGCGAAAATACCGAATCGTGTGAACGGGCTCTAAGGAGCCCTAGCTCTAATAGCTGTTTTGAAAATGAAAAATCACCAATATATGCAACTTCAAAAAACGCAAAAGAAAGAAATGCTAAAATTTACCCAGCCTTCAATAATATTTTATAAGTAAAAAAAGAGTGTTACCCATTGAGTAACTTTTTGACTATAACTGAAACCTTATGTGAAGTCAAATAACAAGATAGTTCAAACGTATGGAAGCCAAAATGAATTGCCTAGAAGCCACAAGGGTATCATTTGACGACAAAACTGTTTTAGTTAATCATACTTTATTCAAAACAAAGGTAGATGGCAAAACATGCAATGTCTTTTTGGAGAACAGGGCTAGCTCAATTTGCTATAAATACAAAGCATCTTCCAAAGACATGAACAATCTTTAACTTTGACTACAAAAACTTCCTGATACCTCTGCCTATTCATACTGCTCTTCTAACTCTGCATGCGCATATAAGGTTTATGGAAGCACTGTTACATCTTACTTAATTGAAAATGAAAGCTGGCAGGCTAGAGGAGCTGAAGAGTAACTTGCAGTTCAAAATAGAAAAGAGTTTTTACAAAATTAACTAAGACTGGAATCGGGAATCTTAGACGATTTTCCAAAACAGGGTGGAGGAAATACCAATGATGGCAACACTATCCAAATAGTTTTTAAAGATCCAGCAAAAACTGCTGAAATAAAAGGCTTAGACCTAAACTGGTAGAACGTTTTTTAATTGTCTTAAAGACATTAACTATTGATACCAATAAGTTCCGTACTTACTGTTTGGACAAAGCAATATTATTTTTTTTAAATATGGTTGGTAAAAAATGTTTTTAAAAAAAAACAAACAAATTTTTTTGTACGTTGCTGATGTCATCGGAAGTTTTCCAATCCCTTTTGCACAACATTCGGAAGATGTCTTAGAAACTCGTGAAAAAGTCTACAAAATGTTTCGAAGAGGGGTTTTAGGAAAGATGTATCGAATCGCAACGAATACTGATATGCTCCATAACATGTTAATCTTCAGATTCAAAGATAAGCGAATAAAGACATCTACCAACAAAAAAGTACAAAATACCACCCCTAAAGTTATGGAAATGATTTTGAATTGATTTTCAAAATAAATTTCTAAACAAACTTACTTAATTAAATATTCTATAATTATTTTCATTGCTTATAATATTCCCTTACACTGAAAATTAAGTCTCTCATATTGGCCTCTTAAGTTCTGTTTTTCACGTAGGTTAGGTTAGGTTGGGGGGCTGGCAGTTGATGTCTTAACCGTCACACTTAGATCAATACAGATCCATTGTGATACCCGTGAGTATTGCTACTCAAGCTAATAAGAAAAACCTATGTGTTCAGTTAGTCAAGCCATTTAGAGGCTTTGACGAAGTTCAGAATGTTAGTACCTGGCGTACTAGAGAGTTCTTTTAAATCCCCGAAGAAAAAGTTGCCAAGCAGTTTCTTCCTTTGATGGGAGAGTTCGGGACAGTGACACAGAAAGTGCGAAGTGTCTTCATGCACCTCCTCGTCACCGCATCCTCTGCATAGATCATCTGAACTGATTCTCATCTTTTTCATATGATAACCTAACAGATTATGTCCGGTGATTATGCTTACAAGAGATCGAAGTGATCCCTTTTGTAGCTGCATAATTCTTTCCGTTCTTTGTTTGTTAAAACAGGGCCATATCTTTCTTGTAGTGCCACAGGTGTCACGAAGGTTCCACCTTTCATCGGCCTTAATTGTTTTTCTTTTTGAGATTTCCTGTTTTAAATAACAGGTAGGGGTGCTAACTAGCTGAGCTTGGCTTACATCAAGCATTGACCCCAATCTTACTAATTCATCGGCTTTCTCGTTGCCTAGTATATCGCTGTGGCCTGGGACCCAGCAGAGTCTAATGTTGTGCTGTGCGCTAAAAACCTTAAGCTCTTCGCGGCAGCATGAAACAAGCTTTGATTTTACCTCAGTTGCAGTGATCGCTTTTATTGCCGCTTGGCTATCAATGTAAAAGGTGATATCAGCTCATGGTATCGCCATCATTGATACCTTTTTAGCAGCTGTTGTCACTGCCATGACCTCCGCTTGGAAGACGCTGCTGTAGTTTGGAAGCCTAAGCGAGGCGGTCAACTTGAGAGATTCAGAATAGAAGCCTGCCCCCTACACCAGTGTCCATTTTAGAGCCATCAGTATAGATAGCTATTGACGACTCACTGGAGTATGATATATTATCTATCCATTCCTCTCTGCTTGGGATGGCAGCCTGGAATGGTTTGTGAAATTCAAGTTCGGGTATTTTATAGTCTGCTGTAGTACTATGACCCATAACTTTATGAAGGATATGGGCATAACCTATGGAAATGTTTATCCAGACTTTAGTTTGACTAAGTCTCAGGGCACTTTTGGCCGCAGATTCTTGACCAAATAGGTCTAGGGGAATCAGATTGAGTATAACTTCCAGTCCCGCAGTTGGAGTGGATCTCATTGCTCCCGTAATGCCAGTGCACGCAAGTCTTTGAATTTTTGTCAAAGTTTTTAGGTTCGTGCTCTTTTCTAAAGCTTTCCACCATACTAAATTACCATAGGTTAGTATTGGTCTAATTATTGCCGAATACATCCATCTGATAATTTTAGGGTTTGGTCCCCAGGTTTTCCCGAAAATTCTATTGCAGGAGTAAAAGGCAATCGATGCCTTTTTGAATCTATCTTTGGTGTTCAGGCCCCAATTTAAGATCACACCGAGATACTTTGCGTGATCAGAGATTTTAAGAGGGCTGCCTTCAATTGAAGGAATTTTAAAATCAGGTATTTTGCGCTTGTTAGTAAATAGCACTAGTTCTGTTTTAGCTGGATTGACTGTCAGCCCACAGTTCCTAGTCCATTTGCTTACCAACGAGAGGGCGTATTCGGTTTGTTCACTGATAGTGGGTAGGAACTTGCCAGTCGCTAGTAATGCAAGATCATCAGCGTAGGCTATTATCCTTACTCCACTTGATTTCAATTTAGAGAGTATGCCGTTCATGACAAGAACCCAAAGTAGCGGTGAGAGAACCCCACCCTGAGGGGTGCCTCTGGATGTGGTTACTCTCACCCTTTCTTCCGCTAGCTCAGAGTTAATTTGTCTCTTTCTGAGCATACACATTATCCACTGTGTTATTGCTTTTTCGACTTTGTGGTCGTCCAAGGCTTGCTTCACTGTTTCGTTCTTCACGTTATTGAAGGCTCCCTCAATATCCAAGAACGTTGCAAGGGTGTATTCCTTGTCATGCAGTGATTTTTCTATGACGCTGACAACACTGTGCAATGCTGTTTCAACGCTTCTTCCTTTAATGTAGGCATGTTGAAATTCCGATATATAGTCCGGTTTCAGGGTGCTTCGGATGTGGATATCAATTAGCCTTTCAAAAGTTTTCAAAATAAACGATGTTAGACTAATGGGTCTATAGTCTTTGGCCTCCGTATGGCTAGGTTTACCAGCCTTAGGGATGAAAACTACCTCTACCTCACGCCACGATAAGGGAACATACCCCCATTTAAGGCTATTATTGAAAATTCTAGCTAGGTGTGGGATGATAAGGTGTATGCATTTCTGAAGCATCATAGGGAAGATTCCGTCTAGACCAGGGGATTTGTACGGGGAAAAGGAGTTTTTTTTTTTTTCCGCAGGAAGGTGAGAAATCTTCAGAGACACTATAAGCCCGATGCTTATAGTAGTGTCAGATTTTTACTGACTTAAACTCACCTCCCTTATCTTCTATATTATTACTACAACTAAGTCCAGCTTAACAAGTAGTTTTAGCGTCATTTTGTTCGCGTTTTGTCAGGAAGCTCCCCAACGAGAGGACCTGAAGACTCCACAAAATTCGAGTGGAGAGATTAATTTGTTTGCGGTAGATCAGAAGGTCTTGTTCGGTGCAGACGCCGAAAAACGAACGCCTCGCTAACAGATTGTTGGATTAAGTTATTACTATGATTTCTAAGTCGTGATCTTAGCTCTGTAGCAAATTTTTTAATTTCGTTTTCTACATATTTTATATTTAAATCTCTATGTAAGTCGCTATTTCTTACATACCATGGAGCATTTACTATTATTTTAAGTACTTTGTTTTGGTATGTTTGCAAAATTTGTATATTTCTTTCGTTGGTACAACCCCAAAGTTGTATACCGTACGTCCAAACTGGTTTCAGTACTTGCTTATAAATAAGAAGCTTGTTATAAACGCTTAGATTGGAATATCTTCCAATAAGCCATGTCAATTCGCGGAGTTTATTTTCGAGTTCATCGCGTTTCTTTTTTACATGAACTTTCCATTTAAGTTTCGCGTCTAGAGTCATGCCTAGATACTTCGCTTCATTAGCGTATGGAATTTGCACAGAATTTATATAAATAGGTAAGTTATATACTTTTTTATACGTAAAATTTGTGTGCGTCGATTTCGTTTCATTAAGAGCAATTCGCCATTTCTTTGTCCAATCTGAAATGCTATTTAATGCCTTTTGAAGCTTAGAGGTTGCCGTTTCTATTGAATCCGATATTGCGAGTACAGCTGTATCATCGGCAAAAGTGCCTAAAGTTGTGCCTTCTGTTTGGGGTATATCTCGGGTATAAAGAACAAACAAAATCGGTCCAAGGGCGCTACCCTGGGGAACCCCAGCGTTTATTTCTTTAAACTCCGAATACTCCGTTCCTTGCTTAACTCGAAAGAATCTATTTTCTAGGTACGATTCAAGAATGTTATATATTTGCTCTGGAAAGACTTTTAATTTATATTTTAGCCCGTCATGCCAAACTTTGTCAAAAGCTTGAGAAACGTCAAGAAATGCAGTTGAGCAAATCTTTTTTTCTTCAAATGCTTTTTCAATTTCGTTAGTTATTCGGTAAACCTGATCAATTGTCGAGTGATTATTCCGGAAACCGAATTGGTGGTCGGGAATTAAAAGTTTTTCTTCAATAATTGATAGCATTCGTTTAAGAAGCAATTTTTCAAATATTTTAGATATAATTGGTAAGAGAGAAATTGGTCTATACGATTTTTTCTCATTCGGTGGCTTACCCGGTTCGGGGATCATTATTACTTCGGCGACTTTCCATTGCGTGGGTACGTAAGCAAGTCTTAAAGCAGCGTTAGTGAGCTGTAAGAGCTTAACCATTGCTTTTTTAGGCAACTCTTTGAGGACACGACCGTTAATCAGGTCGTAGCCAGGAGCTTTATTATTTTTATGCAGTTTTATTTCCTGGACAAGTTCAGTCAAAGTAATATTCCTGATAGAAAAATTGTCCGGCGCTGGTTGGAGCTCTCCGTCATTAGTCAGAAGCTCTTGACCATCGAAAGGTTTGAAAGGGAAAAGGAGTGAATGGCCCATTTTATCCTTTCTTCCGTTATAATATCCGATGGTACTAGGGTTTCTGTATGAGACTCTGGACTGCGGATATCAGCTACACAGCCAGGAAAGTGAGTATTCACAAGGAGCTCAAGCGTTTCGCCACCGGATTCAGTCCAGCTGCCTGTAGGTTTTTTGAGGGATCCTAGAGCGACTGAATCCTTGGTCAGAAGGCCATCCATGAGCTACGTTTTGCTCGTTGTGTTTAGACCTTAAAAATACGTTGACTGGTGTTATAATGTTCCCAATCAGCTTCTTTCCTAGTTCTTTTGGCGACGTTGAAAAGTCTTCTAGTTTCTTTTCTTAAGTTGCCTATTTCAGTGGTCCAGCAGGGTGGCCTTTTCCTACCTTTTCCCATATGACTAATGGAACAACTTTTTTCTAAAGCGTTATTCAGAACAACTCTGAGTTTTTCTGACGCAATATCTATGTCAGAGGGTTCTTGAATTGGAAGTGTGTCCGGGTTTTGAATCCCCTCTCCTACTTCCCTGCAGAATACATTCCAGTTTGTTTTCCTGAAATTCCTAAAGGGTTTTGGAGTTGCTACTTCATTTTGTATCAAGAAGCCTATCAGTTTATGGTCTGAGAATGATTCCTCTTTAAGAACATTCCATTGATCTATTACTAGTGTGCTTGAGTTATTGGTTAGGGTAGCGTCAAGCACTTCTTTTCTATTTTTAGTTACAAAAGTGGGTTCGTTACCTCTGTTTGCTACTAAAAGATTATGGTCTAGTATAAATTCAAAAAGAGACTCACCTCTGTTGTTGATGTCGGTACTACTCCATTGAGTATGATGTGAGTTTGTATCACAGCCTAGTACCACGTCCCATCCCTCAGAGGCAGCTTTCTCTACAAGCTGGCTTGTGATATTAGCGGGAGTCCCTTCTTGTCCGCTATGCGGCATATAGCACGATGTCAGGATCAGTGGTGGGAGTCCCTTTCTCTCTATTTTCACAGCACATTGGTCTGGATCACTGTAATTTGCTAAAAGAAAGAGATTAAACTTCTTCCTGGCTAAAATACAGGATCTGATATTACTATTAGCTACTTGTGTGGCTTTGTATAGTATAAAGTCTGATGTGTGTAGTCCTCTAATTCTGCCACCTGAAATCCATGGTTCTTGAATCAGGGCAATGTCAATTTGTCTACTTCCCAAAATGTAGACAAGATTGGAGCTGGCGGCATTACTGTGATGAAGATTAATTAGAATCAATTTCATGCTCATATTTTGTTACTTACTTGTTTTGTCTTATTGGTTATGAACCGCAGTTTGCACCGGTTTATGCCTTGTATCCAATTTTCCGCAAAAGGGGTATAGATTTGTGGCTAAGTTGCACCACCACTTCTGTACCTTCTTCCGTTCTTTCTCCCATCTCTATTGCTTTCCAGCTTTGACTTAGCTGTTCCGTATTTAGAGATTGGAGATATCGTTCTACGCGATCTCGGGGTATCGCGGGACCTTTGATCGTCATTTTGGCCTTAGGTTTGACGAAGTCGCTAATTTCGTTCGGACCGATTAAGCGGAGATCAGCATTGGGCCAGGGAGCTATCGTTCTTTTGACGAAGTCCTGCAGGAAAGCGAGAGTATTGTCGTCCTCGCATGTTAGAACATGTTAGAACGTTTGAACCCATGGATGGTTCTGAGGTTTCCAAAGAGTGGTGGTGGCCTGCTATTAACGATAGCATCGTTAACCTCATCCAGGATTCTCATTTCTAATAATTGCCATTGGTCTTCTGAGAGTTTTCTCGAGGGATTACCGAAATCCGCAATGGCAAATTTGCGCGCCTCTAACGTCTTTTCTGTAGCCAAGGTATATTGAGATTCTAAACTCATTAGACTTATTTAGATGGTATGAGAATGAAAAACCAGATTAAACCACATCTTTCTTCCTCCTTAGGTGCCCTCTTCTAATTTAAACCAGGGGGCAGGAATTTTTCGACGATTATGGTGATATTTCGTGTACACTCTTAGGAGCATTTCGAAGACCACTGTTAACCTAGCCAACATCTTTTTTCCGACTTGCTTCTTTTTTATACCAATCTATATTACATGCACGGAGATCCGAGTTCGATGTTTCGGCTATTATGTTTATAGCTTCTTCAAATCTAACCTAACTCAAGTTAAGTTAGGTTTCTACCAAACTTACAGCTTTTACAACTTTTTCTGCAAAGTATGTACTTGCTTTAATTTTGGTTAAAACAAACACACTTTTCCTTTTTTTCCTTCGTTCAACTCGTTACATTCAATTTCCAATATTACCCTTTACGGAAACTGTCACTTTTTTTCAATTCCTCTTGTTTTTTTAGATCCTGTTTTATTTTTAACTATGAATCACTCAAGTACTAAATAAAATAAACACTGAGTAGACAGCCAACACAAGGACAAAACAAACACAAAAACCACCAAAAAATGTGGTGGCAAATTTAATTCCGGAACGGAAGCGATTAATCGTTCACCAGGTGGCGGTAGCGCCCCGCTTTTATTATATTCAGTGAGTAATTTCTTTTTCATTCGATTTTATTTTTGTGTTGTTTCCATATTCCTAGATACATATATTTATTTTTGATATTGCCTTTTGAATTTTATTATTATCATTATAATATAACATACAAAATGGTATCCTTTTTATTTTTATTTTAAATGTCAAAGTGTTTGAATGTGTATATTTTTTTGTGTCCTTGTCCATAAATAATACCACAATTGAGTGAAATATTATACACACCGTAGAGAAAATGTTTGCAGAAAAACTCTATAAAATACAATTTAATTTATTTATATTAAACAACAATAACAACAAAAAAATATCAAACCCTTTGATTGAAGGGTTTCATACCGGGCGCCATTTATTCCAATAGTTTGATATGGTCAGGTTTTTGTTTTGTTTTTAAATATAAAAGAGAAGCGAAAAAAGGATAATGATTGTTCTGGTTTTTCGTATCTATATAATATGTTTTTGTTGTTGTCATGTACCTACCTTTGAGGACTTGACTGGCCATTATTTAGCCATTTTATGTTGTTACATTTATGCTGTTATTTAAATAACAAAACAAACAAAAAATGGTAACATAATCAAGTGAAACCCAAACCCAGAACCAAGTGATGCTCACGGATGAAATTATGATGGGTAGGGTATATAGAGGAAGAGATTATTAACAAGCGTAGAAAAATGTTAAAGCTCCTTTGTCTGGGTACAGTTATGTATATAAGTCCTTTAGGATTCATGTCGGATTTTTTTTTGCTGTTTTGTTGTAGACATTTTTGTTCCCTCCCATTTTCTCTTTGTTATGACGAATACTTATTAAATTGTATTTAGTTGTAACGCGCTTGAGGATTCAGGATTCAACCCAACCCAAGTCGTAGTCCTTTCATACAGTTATGCATGTGAGACCACACAACCCACTATTTAGTTATATAGAAGGGCAAATTACTTATTTTACAAGATTTATGGGTTGTTATTATATTTTGTTACTTTTTTCGGTTTTGTTTTATATTTTGGGTAAATAATAAATTTAAGAATGATGAATGTTGTTTCCTAACAGGGCACGATAATGATCAATGTTTTAGTATGTTATCATACATTAGGAAGGTATTACTTCAAAAGAGAGGTATATGGAAAAATCATCAGCCTATAATTGAAGAGTCGTCTTTATAGCAACATAACTGACATTATCTTTGCGACTTAATACAAACAAAAAAAAAATCCTTTTTATATCAAATTAATTAGTTTTCTTTATTAGGGACGAACAAAGTTATCGTTAGAGGACAAAAAACTGAAGGCCTCTGAAAAACTTTGTGTATCTTTTTGTTTGTGCATTCCTAACTACTTAATACATTTCTAAAGAAATCAATACGTATAATGGACTTAATAAAGTTCCTTAATTAATAAGAAAAATATACGTCTTTCTTTATTTTATGTTGATAGCATTATAAATAACATAACTTGTGACCCTTTAATAAAGCCTACATGCCTTACACCCTTAGATCAAGTAAGAACAAACATTATAAAACATGTACAAAGGTTACCAATAAGAGGTTTCATTTTGATATCGAAATAAACGAGTATTTTTCAAAATATATGAATGGCCTTTTATTTCATTGTACAGATTAAAGTATGAATTTAACATAATGGCGAAATGGCCGCCTTGGCTGTACTACAGCCTTTTTATGATATTTTCCTTGACCAATTCGTAAATTTGAATAACTTTAATAACTTCACGAATTTTTCAGCGAATCATTCAGCTCTTGAATCAATTGTGGAGTATTGGCAAAGGCTTTGTCTTTCACATGGTTCAAAAGAAAAAAGTCTAATCTAATATCTTAGTAGCCAATTATGATAAAATGTTCGAGAAATGTCAAGGTCACGAGATTTTTTGAATAGAAGCATATTTTTCGTTGCTTGTATGGCACTTAGCGCCATTTTGGTTGGTTGAAAATAAATGATCGTCGTCATCATCAATATCTTTTAGTTCCGGCAGCGCAATCCATTCACAATAACAATTACAGCCTAATTTTCCTAATTTTCGAAAAATTAGGTTCCAACTATTCCAATAGCTCCAATAACCGCACCAAACAATGACACAAAAAGAGGCTGCGATGCGAGCCACACTGATAACTTCCCATCCCGTCTGTCGATTTGTCTTGCTTAAAAGTTTGTAGGTTTTCGTGTTGGGTTAAAAAAGTTGTCAGTTGAATTATTCTTAAAAATTTCAAAATTACCAACAATATTTTTCATATGAAGAAAAAAAATCGAATTGACAGTTTTTTTACAAAAAATAAAAACCTAAAAAAAAATTAATAAAACTTGGTAAAAATTGACTTTCGAAACAAATATCTTTTCAAAAATTTGAGATTATGGCTTCTAACTAATTTTATCTTATAAGAAATATTGTTTTCAACATTCGAAAAAATTTTGAGAAAAATCGAATAGTTTTTTTACAAAAAATTAAAAACATAACAAAAAATTTACCAAAAGTTTGTAAAAATTGATTTTCGGCTCAAATATCTTTTCAAAATTTTGAGATATTGGCTTTAAACTACTTTTATCTTTTAAAAAATATTGTTGTCAACATTCAGTTAAATTTTGACAAAAATATAATCGACAGTTTTGACAGTAATTTGAGAGATATCAAGAACGGAACATCAATTTTTACCAAATTTGCGTACTATTTTTTGTAGATTTTATTTTTTTATAAAAAAGCGGACTGTTGGATTTTTACAGAAAAACTACTAGATATCGAAAACAATATTCTCTGTGAAATAAAAAGAGTTTAAAGACAATGGCGCAAAATTTTAAACAACCTATTATTAAGGCCTTAGCACAATACTAGTTAACAATTTACTATATACATAGTAATCTACTAACTTTTCACTAATTTTAAACACTTTTTATTGTTTTGCTAACTAGTATCATGCTAAAACCATTTTATTAAAAAAAAAAACATGAACACATCTAAATAATGACAGATTGTGGAGCAAACAAAACAAACATACCTTAATATCATACTAAAAATGATTTAACATCGTACTAAATCGTCTAAAATTTTGCGCCTTTTGTCACATTTGAGAAAAATGGCATATGTCATACAGATTTAGTACGATACTAAAGCTTAGTGTACACGATTGCCAGGTCTGACAATCATTGTGTGAAAATGAGCTGACAATGAGCTGAAAATTTAATTTGTGTGTACACGATTTGCAGATATCTACAAACATCTGCAAATCTGTTGCCAAATATTTGTCTGACAATGTAGACAAACTAATTTGGCCAAATAGCTAGCAAGAGATTTGCAAACATTTGTAGATTTTCTGCCAACCGTGTACACACCAAATCAAATTTTGGATCTGCAAATTTATTTTCAGCTCATTGTCACACATCGCATCAGTCAGAAAATTTGTCTGCCAATGAATAAATTTGCACATGTTACTCAAACGGCATCTGCAAATTTATTCATTGTCAGACGTTTGCAGAAACGTCAGAAAATGAAAACAATTTGGTGATCTCCCAATGAATTTTGTGTACACACGATTGCCACATCTGCAAATTAATTTGTCTTCAAAATGATTGATGAACAAATTTTTCTGCAAATCAATTTGGTGTGTACACGGTTGTCAGCTTGCGTGTACACGATTGCCAGATATCTACAAATTAATTGGCAGATATTTGTCTGCAAATTAGGAGCCAAACCATTTGTCTGCAAATTAATTTGGTGTGTACACGATTGTCAGCCATTCGAGACAATTTTTTCAGTGACAGATCTGGCAATATTTGCAGATCTGGCAATCGTGTACACTTAGCTTAAAAAGATAAAGTAGCCATTTGGTGATTTTAACTTTAGTAAAATGTTAAGAAGATATTACGATACTAAACTCGTTTAAAATTATCAAAATCCTTTTTTTAACCTAGTATCATACTAAAAATGATTTAACATCGTACTAAATCGTCTAAAATTTTGCGCCAATATTTTTAATTTTTGAAAGGGCTCTCAAGAAAATTGCGTGGGTGGTTTTTTTTACCATAGCAGTTTAAGGAAAAGGTGAAAATTTTGGTTAACCCTAAATATTCAAGAACCAAGACTTGAATTAAATTTTATATTATATACTGTACCGTCATACAAAACAAACATACTTTTGGGAAAAAAAATCCAATTAACTGTTTTTTTTTTATAAATCAAAAAACTGAAAAACAAATATGTGTCACCTCGAAAATTTTTCGAATGAAAAATGATTTTATATCCAAAAGAATTTTGTGCAACGAAGAATAACGATTTTAACATGTAGTAAAATTTTGAGAAAATTCGAATCGACAGTTTTTTTTACAAAAAAAACCTAAAAAAATGAATAAAAGTTTGTAATGTTTGATTTTCGACTCAATATCCTTTGAAAAATTTGAAATATTGGCTTCCAATTAATTTTATCTTATAAAAAATATTGTTTTCAACATTCAATTAAATTTTGAGGAAAATAAAATTGATAGGATTTTATACAAAAAATGAGAACTTAAACAAAACATTAATAAAAGTTGTTAAAAATTGGGGCTGAAGTAATTTTCGACTCAAATATCTTTTCAAAAATATGAGATTATGTTTTCAAACTAATTTTATCTTATAGGGAACTAGCGGACCCGACAGACTTTGTCCTGTCATAAAGATTTGTAATGTGGAAGTTTTTTGTTCCTACGTATTTTATAGTCCTGGCTAAAAATTCTCCTGAACAGAACCTTCACCCGTGATAGGGCTATCATAATGATTAACAAAAATCAGTTTTATTATAAACTAGCGGACCCGACAGACTTCGTCCTGTCATAAAGATTTGTAAAGTGGCAGTTTTTGTTCCTACGTATTTAAATAGTCCTGGCTTAACAATAAACATTCTCCTGAACAGAACCGTCGCGTCGCGTCACCCTGGTGATAGGGTGTTGTGAATAAAAAATAATTAAATGAAACATATACATATGTGTAAGGATTTAAAAGTAAGTAATCGCTTTATTGTTAAGCATGTGAATCATAATTAGTAACAGAAATTAGTTTTTTATCATTGTAGTGCTTTGTGATAGTCAAAGGGGGTAATTGTAAACGATTTTGCATTTTTTTAATTTTTTTAACTTGTAATGTTTGTAACAGCTTAACCATGCAATGTCGAACATTTTTGTTTATGCTACTTAAGTTTGGATTGTATTATCTATCAAATAGTAGTACATAATCTCAATGGCGTTTGTTAAGTAGTTTTCATAAAATTTGATGTTTACATTTACCCCCCTAGTTTTTTAAGTAAACGAGAAAAATGGGGTAAATGAAAACGGTACCATTCGTACTACCATTGTGGAAAGTTGTATCCAAGTTATCTGTCCTTTTATATGTATGTACCTATTAGACCAAGGAGATCATCCCTATCGCGAGGGTAACCAGCACGAGATCTGAAATAAGGCACCTTGCTATAGTGTCCTCCACGTCTTTACAGTTACCCCAAATTGTTCACTTTTACCCCATTTCGGTGTTTACATTTACCCATGATAGGAACATAATGGGGTAATTGTAAACAGCTAATAACTTTTAAATTTTGTTATACAGACAAACAAAAACATATAGAATGCGTTTATACCCCATATTTCACTTTCTTAAAGATAAAATTTAACTTACTTCGATCGCCTTTGTTTGTTTTGCAGCAATTTTAATTCGCACTGAAAAACTTAAAAACGCAGAAAAACAAGAGACTCATGGAAACGAACAAAACATAAATAACCCGTTGACAGATAAGACCTTCCACACGTCAATATGATTTAAATATAATGTTTTTTCAAATAATTGCATGGCATGCTTCAAATTATTAACGGTTTTGAGAAAATTAAGTGTGTTTACGAATACCCTTGTTTACAATTACACCCCTTGACCCTACGATGTTTTTTGTTTTGATTACTTGGCGCATAGATACGGTGACCATATTTTCCGAGACAAAATAATGAACAGTACCAAAAAAAGAAAAAAATGTTGACCAGTTTTCAAGATTTTTTTATTTCATTGAGTATGAAATTTTAAATTTATAATATTTTTAAAATCAAATATGATTGAACCTTGAAATTTTTAAATTAAAAGTAAATACATATAATATAATATAAATTAATTCATAAATATAATATAGTTAGGTATATTTATAAAATAAACAAAAAACGAACTTTCATCGATAATAAACAAACATAAAAATAACACAGATTCTTTCAGTCTAACTTATTTACAAAAAAAAAAAAAAACCTTAAACTCTTGTATCACATTGGCAAGTCAAACAACTTTGACATCGAATTACAATATATTAATATTGTTAAAATAAGTACTTAAAAGTATTTTTCGGAAGAATACATTTTTTTAATCAACTCTGGCTTTCCTTTTAAATAATTCTTAAATTCGATGCAATTTAATTCATAATTGCATTTGCAAATTAAAATGGACTTGATGGTTTCAATTTTCATATTGTTTTTTTCGTTTGTCCATATATTGTTTAAAATTGAGAAAACTCTCTCTGTAGGGGCATTAGACCCAGGAAGGCATAAACAAAACTCTACGATTTTTTAAATGTTTTTATACTCTATCATGTTTTCATTGAAAAACGTAAAAATTTCAACCCACCTATCTCCAGCACTCATTTGGCTCTTCTTCCATTCAACGATTTTTTCTGGAGACACATAATTTTTTACACATGAAAACTCGTCGAAAACAACATCAGTGTCATTAATTAAAATATTGCTTCTCTTTTTCATAATGTAAATTAAACTTAACTCCACTTTGTCCCAGGAAGGGGTTGTTTGTAGAAGTATCCATTCTAAATCTTCAATATCTACATACGCTTTGTCCCACTGATTTAAATAATCAAGACAACTGCTGTAGAATTCATAGGCATGGCATTTTATTTTATTTAGTACATCAGGATTTTCTCCTTCTATATCATTGGTCATTTTTCTGAACAAAATTGGCAAAAAAACATCAATTTTTCTTTGTTCAATTTTAGATTTAAGTTTTTTAATTACTACAGAAACTTCTATCATGGATATTTGCTGAGTTTCTATTTGTAGAATGCTATTATGAAAAAGTGAAGCCTGAGAATGAACAAAAAAAAACCAGATTTCCGAAAAGGGATTATTAAAAAATTTCCTTAATATTGTTGGGCACTTTGGTTGAGATAAGAAATACACCTTTAAAGGCTTGAACAGTTTTAAAATCCTTTCGATTGATGGCTGAAGAGTAAGCCACCTAGTCTTACTAAAACCCATCAATTTTTTATATTCTGTGTTAACTTCATCGCATATTTCTTTTAGGTGTTCAACACGAACAGTATTAATATAAAAATAGGAATATATTTTTACTACAATTACTTCTATGTCTAACGGTAAACAATCAACAGCAGTTTGAATGCAATTATTTAAAACGTGAGCCGCACAATTGACTCCGATCAGTTCCGACCCAGTTGAAATTTTCAGTTTGTTGAAAACATTGTTTGTGCCATTCCTTGCCGCCCCACCAAAGTTACAATTGGTGTTGTCCGCACAGATGCCAATGAGTTTAGTCCCTATTTTGAAGTCGCGCAGGAGACGTGATACATATGTTGACAATATATCGGAAGATTCTCCTGGCAGGCTTTCCATTTCCAATAATTTTACCTTAATACCTTTGAGTGGCATAAAGTAGCGCACAAGAACTGGACATAGCTTCAAACTTCCATGATTCGAGCAATCTGAATATGTTGTCACAAAATTAATGTTATCCAAATCAGACTGGATTTCTTGAATAGAATTTGGTGAGAGGATATTGCATACAATTGCTTCGCATTTTGTTCGCGCGCATGCATACTTATCATCAAAACAGTTTTTTATAAGCTTTGATGTACAATCATTCGAACGAAAAGAATGATTGTGCTTTATTGAATGGAAGGCCCACGTACCTTCGTTTACGCTGCTTAGTCTTCCTGAATCATCAATGCTCTTACTTCTAAAGAATGAATTTATCTGTTTGGATGATGAAGCAGCAACGTCAGCGTTTTTGTGTTTTGAAGTTTTTAAGTGCTGTTCGATATCCAATTTTCCATTATTTGCAATCGAAAACGTTGCTGTGCATTTTATGCACTTGACGTCGCCGTGTTCTGTTTTCTTTAAGAATTTATATTCTTTCTGTAGATCTTCGTTAAAAGAACATTTTCTCCTGGGCGGCATCACAATAAACTAAAACAATAAATTGTGTTAAGTATTTTACACCATATTTTTATTATATCATTTTAAATTTACCAAACTATTTCTTTTCCAGAGGCAAGCGACAAGCGAGAGGTAGTGCACTCTCAAAAGTACTTTTGGAAAATGACATACCTAGTCCAAATGCAAAATAGATGAGTTTCATTCACATTCACTGAAAGCTTTTTTACCATAGTCATGGTCAGTAAAACTCAATGGTAAAATTAATTTCCAGTGTTGAAGTTATCCTGTGCGCAAGTGTATTAGTTTAACTTAGCCTAGTATGTTAGTATGTATAATATGATTTGATTTTTGTTATTGGGAGAGTAGGAAGTGTTCAGAATAAGAAAGACTACGAATTATGATGTAAGGGTACGTTTTCATTAAACATTTAATGGTTTTCATGCTTAGGCTTTCCTTAAAGAAAAAAAATTATAAAATAATGAACAAAAAATGAGTAATTACTAAAATAATGAACATTTTTATGTTTTTCGACACACAATAATGTATAATGAACATTTTCTTCAAATAATGAGCTGTTCATTATAATAATGAACGGATGGTCACCGTACGCATAGACAAACAAATGTGATGGTTTTCTAACACGGGAACAGGCAACATACAATTGACCATATGAGAAACATGGGTGTTCTAGATTAATACCACACACAAACACTTAATGATTGTCCCTGGAACTTGTTTATGGTAATAGAAAAAGCAAGCCGCACTGGAAATTGTAGTCGTTTAAACTCAAATGGCAGATCAGTCGGAATCATTGCGATGCGCGGTATGAGAACATCTTCTCCTTTATACTTTCTTTTTAGTATAGTTGCTTTTAACACCTTGTGGAAAGTGGTGGATAGTTGACTACCAGTGGCGATGGCACCATATAAGTCGATTCCCATCGACTTACCTTTTGTAAATCTCAATATCAACAAATAAACTTCACGCAACATGTATATAAACAATCATACAACAGCAACGCTTGTGACATCGACATTACTTTACAATAATGCAATCAACATGTATTTTCTTCCTTAAAGGTATGCCGGGTTATTATTTTATCGCTGAATAGAACAAAATTTGTTTTCTCTTCTACTTCTCGCCAGGCGCGTGCTTCTTTATTCAACCAACGCTTTCTTATGCATAGAAATAACCCGATGTTCACCGGCTTTCATCCGATGAATTTGTATGTATCTGAAAATTCACTTGCTTGTGCAAAAAACAAACAAGAGTGTTGGAAATGGAGAAATACGCATTGCGCATGTCAGGTTGAGCGAGCCTAAGCAAAGCAGTACGTTGACGCACTACACTACCTGTTATTCATTTTCATAGAGCAAACAAAAGTTCAACCATTCTGTATAGAAAAAAAGACAAACATAACCCGTCTTCTATCGACTTATTGGATATTTTCCTTCATTCTCGGCGGATGAAGTTTAAAAAGTAGGGATTGCCACTTAAAGAAAATTGCGTAGTGAAATAATTTTTGGCAGAAAGTTACTGTAATTTTAGTTAAGTGGCACAAATAGCCAAAATTAACAAGGCAAATGAGATTTTGTTCTAAAATACAGATTGCAATGCAAGGTGTATAAATGAAATTGTGAACAAGAAAATTATTAATTAAAGATAAAAACTTAATTAAAGTTTGAATTGGAACTGATTTGTGAAAAGAGGTTGCATTTTGTTTAAATTTTAGTTACTCAAAAGTCACAATGGCTCTTTTAGGAAAAGATTGCTGTTAGATTAAAATAATGACTTTAAGAAACTTAATTTCTTAAGGAAAAATAAGCGATAGAAATAGGACGCTCTACCCTTCCTTTGAGCTTATCTATTAAATTAGAAAGCAAAGATTTTTGTTTTTTCTCACAATTCTCTCTGAAATTTTGGCGAAAACTGGTGTTCTTTTCAATTTGATTCACAAATAGATGTTGGGATGCGACCCACACTCATAACTTCACATCCCGTCTGTTGATTTGTCTTGCTTAAGAGTTTGTAGGTTTTCGTTTTGAGTTAAAAAAGTTGTCAGTTGAATTATTCTTAAAAAAATTCAAATTAGTTTTGTTAAATATCTAGATTTTAAGTCGAAAACAAATTGTTACCAATTTTAGCAGCATTTCTTAAATTTTTATAAATTAGATGGTTGAAATTAATTTAAGATATATCAAGAACCGAACATGAATTTTTACCAAATTTGCGTACTTTTTTGTAGATTTAATTTTTTTTATGAAAAAACGGACTGTTAGGCTGTTATAAAAAAAACTAAAGAATATCGAAAACAATATTATCTGTGAAATAAAAAAGTTTGAAGACAATATTTTTAATTTTTGAAAAGCTATTTGAGTCGAAAGTAAATTTTTACTAAGTTTTAGTATTGTTTTTTTTTAGGTTTTTATTTCTTGTAAAAAAAAAACTGTCAATTTGATTTTTCCCAAAATTTTTCAGAATGTTGAAAATAATATTTCTTATATGTAAGTTAAAATTAGTTGGAAGCCATAATCTCAAATTTTTGAAAAGATATTTGTGTCGAAAATCAATTTTTACCAACTTTGAGTAATGTTTTTTTTAGGTTTTCATTTTTTATAAAAAAATGTCAATTTGATTTTTCTCAAAATTTTACCAGATGTTAAATATGTCATTTTTTATTCGTAAAATTTTTGAGATGACCAAATTTTATTTCGATTTTGCGGCTTTAAAAAATTAACTTAAAGTTTTGTATACAACTCCATCTCTTCGTCACCTTGAAGTTGTAGCACTCCATAAACATTTAAAGAATGATATGTTACGTGACACATTTCCTCAAATTTTTAATTTGAGTAGATTGTTTTTAACACTTCCGATAAGTGTTGCTTGAGTTGAGAGATCTTTTTCAGCAAGTACATTTCAGTAAGTACATTTCTGATATTTTTTTCTAGTCGCTCATTTTTCTCCGACTTACCTTTCGAAATAAGTCACGCCTCGCCACTGTTGACTACATCATCTTGATTAGTAGCCGAATCAACTGATTTATATATCCTCGATTCGCCTGTAATTTGTTCTTGAATTTTGAAATTTAATCCATTTACATCTATGTTTCTTGCAGCAAATATAGCTCGTTCGCTCAACCAATCATGGTTTCTGTAATTTTAAGAAACATCTGGAAACACCTTCTGAATAAGTTCATCTTTTGATTGCGTTAACTGACAAAAATTTTGAGGAAAGTTAATGCAGCCAGTCAACATGTCTATAGGAAATTTGCCATTGCCAATATCAATGAGTTATTTAGAGAATATGTTTCCAGATTGGTCATTTTGCAACTCGCTACGCATATTCTTGATTAAATGAAGCACTTTGACATGTTTGCACAAATTGGAAGACTTTAGACATGCATACATTTCATCAGCTGGTGTTGATCGTGTAATTACTGGCAATGTTTGAAGAAAATCTCCTGCTAATAAAATCATCGCACCACCAAATCTGTTATTATTGCTTCGTAGATCTTTTAAGGTTCTGTCTAAAGCCTCCAAATATTTTGTATGTGCCATCGTACATTCATCCCAAACAATCAATTTACATTGCTGCAAAACCTTTTGCCATTGCAGAGTTCTTTGAAATGTTGCAGGTTGGAGTTTAATTGCTTTGCATATTTAATGGCAATTTTAGTGCTTAATGGGCTGTTCGACCACCTTCAAGCAAAGTTGCTACGATTCCCGACGAAGCGAGTGCTACCTGAAAGCGTCACACGTTTTTGTTCATTCTGTGCGGTATATAAAAACTCAATCAAAATTTCCAAGAGATCTCGTTCTCCAAATGGTGAAGACACCATGTCTTCGCTTAAAAAGAATCAAAAACTGAGCTCTGTAGAGCATAACCGTTGGATACCTCTGCAAACGCATCCCGATACTGATATCGACATCGAAGTGGATGAAGTTGTTGTTCCACCAACTGAATCTAAAAAAAAATCAAAAATTCCCTCGGTCTGTGTCTTGCATCAAACTAGTGAAAATGTCCATGCTTTGTTTCGTGAACTTAAAATTGATCTATACAGTATAAAAAGAATGTCGATTGGCATCAAAGTTAACTGCGAAGATCTTGATACACATGCTAAAATTTGTGCTACACTTAAAGTAAAAAATTGGCAATTTTTTACACACGATCTGCCAGCAGTAAGATCTTTTAAAGTTATGCTATATGGCTTACATGAAGTTAAAGTCGACGAACTTCAACAAGAACTAGTGTCACGTGGTCTTAAATGCCTTAGTATCAAATTGCTAAAAAAAAATTATGATAGTTTCATTGATATTTTCTATCTTATCAACCTTGAGTGTGGTTCAATAAAATTAAATGAACTAAAAAAACAATTTCGTTCAGTATTTAGAACCGAAGTTAAATGGGACTTCGCCCGAAGGCAACGAAACAAAATGACGCAATGTTATAATTGCCAAATGTTTGGGCATGGTGAAAAAAATTGCCACATTAAGACTCATTGTGCTAACTGTTCCCAAAATCACGCAACTAAAGATTGTGACTCTTTATCTATTAAATGTGCAAATTGTAACGAAACGCATAAAGCCAATGACCCTATTTGCATGAGCCGACAAAGTTTTTGTAAAATTAGAGAAAAATTATCATCGCGTAATAAAGCACATCACAACAACAAGACGGCTTTTGCAAGAACAATGCACACAATGCCGCAGCAGCGGCAACATCAATCGTTTGTAACTGACATGAACGACTTTCCTGCGATTTCGCCACACAAGAGGTCCAAGGTGCCAAACTCAACTGAAGGTGCAGCTGTAGAAAATGTTTCAAATGACAACAACACAGGTTATAATGCTTGGTCAAACTCTCCAAAAACCGTCTTTACTGAGAGTAAGGGGACAAATGTACTCTTCTCCATGGAAGAGATTAACTCTCTTACTGCAGAAATGATACTTCTACTCGGTCGATGCAATACCAAGGCCGAGCAATTCAACACGATTGCACAATTAGCTGTTAAGTATCTTTATTCTAGTAAATAATGATGAGCGGAAACTTTAATATAAACTGTTGGAATGCTAGAAGCATTCGATTTAAAACAATTGAATATTTTGCTTTTCTAAGCAAACATAACATTGACGTTAGTCTACTCAGTGAAACTTGGTTAGATAGCAATGTTAATATTTCAAATAAAGAGTATATTTGTTATCGTTTAGATAGAGAAGAGAGAAATGGGGGCGGTGTTGCCGTGGTTGTAAAAAGAACTATAAAACATAAATTGTTACCTGTTATTAAAACAAAACTCATTGAAAATATTGGAATTGAAGTACCATTTGAAAATGGACGTTCGATTAAAATTTATTCAATTTATTTTCCGGGTCGCTCTTCTTCGCAAAGCAAAAGGTATGATTTTAAAAATGATATCCGTAAATTTATAACGATAAATGATATTTTTCTTATTGGTGGAGATTTCAACTGTAGACATAGGAATTGGGGTTGTACTAGGGCAAATGCTTGGGGCAATATATTGTCAGATTTGAATTCAAGGCATCCGTTTAACATTTTATACCCACCTCACCCCACCTGCATTCCCCCGAATAATCGAACTAATCCCTCCACTCTGGATTTATTCCTAACTAACACGCCTGAACTTTTTACCCAACCCAACGTTGTAAATAATCTTAGTTCAAATCACTTGCCAGTTCTTATAGGAATTAATTCTACCCCTGTAGAGACATGTAATATTGTCTATGACTTTAAAAACACAAATTGGAACAGATTTAAAAGCATTTTGCGACAAAAACTGAGAGAAATACCGGTCATTAGTTCTAATAATATACATATTGTTCAAATTGATGAGTCTGTGAGTGCTTTCACGAACTCTGTACTTGAAAGCTTTGATCAATCTGTTCCAAAAAAAATTAATCTCCGGAACAATGGTAACGCATTACCACCTCAAATATTAGAAGCCATAAAAATTAGAAATAAATATAGAAGTTTATGGATGAGGTCAAGAGATCAATTTTACTCTCTCTGAATTGAAAACCTTAAACGAAATTATAAAAACATTGCTTGCCGATTTTCGAAATCAATCTTGGAACCATAAGCTTCAAGGCTTAGATAAAGGGAGTAAACCCTTTTGGAATATTATAAAAGTTGTTAAGAGGAAAAAAGTTCACATTCCATCCTTTAAGATAGGTAATACAGTATTGCTTTCAAACGAAGAAAAAGCAGGTGCTTTAGCAACTGAATTCTGTGCTAACCACTTAGTTGCAAGCAATTTAACTATAAACAGTTATATTGAAAACAACGTTTCGCAATCAATACAAAGGCTTAATACTAGTACCATTGATTTTACTGATGATATTATATCCACTGAAGATTTAAAAGATATATTACGAAGTCTTAAAAATACCAAATCACCAGGATTTGATGGGTTAAAAAATGTATTTCTAAAAAATCTTCCTAAAAAAGGTATACAATTTTTAACTGTGCTTTTCAATGCATGTTTCAAAATAGGATACTTTCCAAATACTTGGAAAACGGCAAAAGTTATCCCAATCTTTAAGCCGGGCAAAAATGCTTGCCTGCCTTCAAGCTACAGGCCAATTAGTTTATTAAGCTCTTTAAGTAAGTGCTTGGAAAAATTAATAAAAAGCAAACTATTACAACATGTGGAACAGTTTGATATCCTGCCACAGGAACAGTTTGGTTTTAGGAGACATCATAGTACTGTGCAACAGGTTGACAGAATAACGAAAGATATTAAACACAACCTTACTATAGGAAAAAGTACGGAAATGGTCTTTCTTGATGTCGAAAAAGCATTTGACTCCGTGTGGCACGAGGGACTCATTCACAAACTTCTTATTTTAAATTTTCCAATCTATCTTGTAAAAATGATTTTATCCTTCCTTACAAAACGCACTTTCAAAGTCTCCGTTAATAATTGGTATTCCGATGTAATTGAAATTGTTGCAGGTGTACCTCAAGGGTCCGTTCTTGGCCCCTTATTGTATATTATATACACACATGATTTTCCGAAACCCCATAACTGTAAAACTGCAATTTTCGCGGATGATACCTGCATTTATTCAACAGATTCAATTGGTTCCTTAATCGAAACCAATCTGCAATCTGCTTTGTTCTCAGTGCAATCATATTGCGATGATTGGAAAATAAAATTAAACGCTTCCAAGACACAGGCCCTCTTTTTCACTAGAAAAAGAAAAGCCTGTTTCCTTCCAAGCAATAGGCTTCAGTTGAATGGGGTTCAAACTGAATGGAAATCGAGCGCTAAGTATCTTGGGGTACACCTGGACAAAACGTTGACATTTAGTTTGCATATTCAAGAAACACTAAATAAACTTAATATGGCGATAAAAACTCTATATCCATTTATAAATCGTAGATCCAAATTGAGTGTTGAAAACAAATTGTTATTATACAAAGTAATATTTCAAAGTATAATGCTATATGGTTCTCCTGTATGGGGAACATGTGCTAAAAGTCATATTAAAAGGCTGCAAATTATGCAAAATAAAATCTTGAAAATGATGCTCAATCATCCCTGGCATTATTCTACGGAGGATCTGCACCAAGAAGCAAAAATTGAAAAAGTTGCATTTCGAATCTCAAAATTATATGATCGATATAAAATATTATGCAGTTGCTCTGACAACAACTTAATATTAAATTTATCTAATTAAGGTGTTGTAATTTTTCTATTTACTTGTTTATTGTTTATTTATTTATTTATTTTATTTATTTATTTATTTATTTATTTATTTATTTATTTATTTATTTATTTACTTATTTATTTATTTATTTATTTATTTATTTATTTATTTATTTATTTATTTATTTATCATCTGTTTACTTGATTATTTGTTTATTTATTTTTTTTTCTTTTCGTGTTTATCTATTTATTTATTTTTGTTATTTATTTATTTGTTTAATTATTAATTTTTGTTATTTATTAATGTGTTTAATTATTTATTTTTGTTATTTATTTATTTGTTGATTTATTTATTTTTGTTATTTATTTATTTGTTTAATTATTTATTTTTGTTATTTATTTATGTGTTTAATTATTTATTTTTGTTATTTATTTATTTGTTGATTTATTTATTTTTGTTATTTATTTATTTGTTTAATTATTTATTTTTGTTATTTATTTATATATTTTAAATTATTTATATACATAACTGTGATAAACATAATTATGTTTTTTTTTTTTTTTTTTTTTTTTGTCATTCATTTGTTTATTTTTATTATTTTTTTCCATTAATATTTATATTATCTGTTATGTAAACAACATCTTTTTTGTGATTCACACGAACCCATTTCTCTCTTCTCTCTTCTTAGGGAAAATATACTTATTTTTAAATTAAATGAAGGTTTTTCATGTAGCTTTTCCTTCTAAAAACTTCTTGTATCTGTGATATTATTATTGTATAAATGTTATAAGTTTTTCAGTAGTAAGGTAGAAAATACCATTTCTCTGTAAATTGTGCAATCTAGTTATACGAAAAAATTTATATAAATTCAGCTACAATAAAGAGTGCGAATTGTTGCTATTATTATTGAAATCAAAAAAATTGTTCCTGTACCACCAGGTGGATCTTAGAAGTAAATCCCTCCAGTTTCATAATTTGTTACTTTTATAAGAGTATCAAATAGATACATATGTACATACTTCTGTCGTTCATTCAAGATTTGTTTGAATTAATTCTTTCAAAGTGTTGAGATCATACAGTTTTTCTCGATGCAACTCTTGGTTAAAAGCATCATGCATTGGACGATCGATTAGATAGCTTGTTTTCTAGCAGTTCGGGTTCTTCTACCTAAATTGCTTCGTCTTATAAGAGGCATATCAAATACATATAATTTAATTATTGTCACTAAACACTAACTAAACAAACACTAACACTAACACTCTGCACAATACACGATATACGGATTTGTTTCAGCCGTTTATCAGTTGACAAAATCAAACTCAGTAGATAAGGTAACAGAAAATCTAAGAAAAGCAACAGCAAATCGACATCGACATCGACATTTTTTCTTTTTTTTTTTTTAATTTGATATGACTTGAATTAAAGTCAAATTCTTAAAGCCGACTACGTTTTAGTAAGAAAACATTTGTATGGGAAAAAGAAAAGGGCTGTTTTTATGGGTTTTCCGGCAATTATTGGAATTTTTCTTGCCGTAAAAACCATCCTTGAACTTCAACGAAAATTTAAAAAAAAGAATTGGTCAAATTAGTCCAGGCGTTGTTGAGTTATGCGCTTACCAACACATTTTGCGATTCATTTTTATATATAAGATATTGTTTTAAATATTCGGTAAAATTTTGAGAAAAACTGAATTGACAGTTTTTTGTACAAAAAATAAAAAACTAAAAAAAACTATACTAAAACTTGGTTAAAATTTACTTTATCAATACTTTCGAATCAAATATCTTTACAAAATTAAAAAAAAATTGGCTTCAAACAATTTTTATCTCACGGAAAATATTGTTGTCGTCAATCAGTAAATTTCTTATAAAAATCCAACAGTCAGTTTTTTCATAAAAAAATAAAATCTACAAAAAATAGTACGCAAAATTGATAAAAAATGATATTCGGTTCTAGATAATAGATATCTCGTGAACAAAGGAAGGTATTGACTTCAAATTAATTTCATTCATCCAATTTGTATTTATTTATATTAGAAATAAAAACTTTTAAGAAATAATATAATAAAATTGGTAAAAATTGGTTTTCGACTAAAAATCTCGTTAACTAAAATAGATTTTGAAATCAAACTATTTCATCATTTACAAAATATTGTTAATAATTAAAATTTTTTTTTTTAAATAATTCAACTGACACCTTTTTTAACAAACCCCGAAAACCTACAATTGAAGCAACACAAATCAACAGTTAGGATGTTAAGTTATCAGTGTGGGTTGCATCACAGCCTCTTTTATAAATTTGAATGCGTTGTTAAAGTTTGTGTTAATTCATTTTTAGTAATATCGTAACTTTTATTTGCTAAATGCCATAAGTTGACAGCTCCTAAAGTGACAGCTGTCCAAATATTATTAAGGCAATTAGCTTTTGGAAATACTTCCCAAGTATTTGAAGTAATACTCAAATACTTAAATTGCTTTTTAAGTACTTGGTCAAGTACTGTTCAAGTACGCTACACATGTACCCTAATTCTTGTAAAAATACTATTACTTGACTTTTCAAAGTAACTATTTCTTTAATTCGAGATTACTTAAGTCCTGAAATACCTTACCTGAATTATTTTTTAAATGTAACTCCAAAAAGGACACCAACAAAACAACAAAAACACCCAATTGCAATTAAAACTCCACTAAGTGTAGGTATTTATTTTGTTCGAAAACAAAGCACTTTGTGTTTTATTTTTGGTAAAACAAAACCTTCACAAATTCTTGTTTCCTTTTATTTGTTGAAATTAGTTATAAGGGAAAAAAAAGTAAACTTTTCCAAAGGAAACCACCAAAAACAATTGAATTTTCAAAATCAAAAAAAGAAAAAAGAAACCAAAAGAAAAGAAATAAACCGAAAAGGATTTGAAAAGAAGATATATTTTACATAAAAACGAAGAAGAAAAAAAAGATAACCGAAGATAAAACTTTCCACTTGACAAGCTAAACTCGTAGACACTTGTTTCGTTTAAGGAAAATATACACCGAGAAAAATAAAACCAAAAATACGAAAGAAAATCGAATGAAGTAAGAAAACTTCTCCTTTTCTTTTGGACCAAAGAAACTTTTCCATCGGATTAATACTTCTTCTATCTTCTATTTACGATTTTGGTTTTTATCTTATGTTTTTATTCTTATATCAGAAAACGGTTTCTCTTCCACCATCCACAACCGAAGAGAGAGTCCTGCAGCGGCATTCGATCAAAACAAGGACGAACAACGAAGTCGGATGGACAGACGGACAGACGGACGGACAGACGAAACGAAGAAGACTTTCCCTAACCGGATATCCACAGTTGGTGGCCATAGATTTAAAAACTGTATCCAACAGATAGAAATTTTGTTTTGCTTTTGTCTAAACATAGATTTATAGAAGATGTAAAAGTTTATGCGTTTCGCAACTGATGCTCACCCCGTTCCGCCTTCTACTTGTAGTGTTATTCAATTAATAGTTTGAGCTTAATTTAAATTAGTTGGACATAGTTACGACAAGGACGACCATAAGACGACGACCAGGAACCAGGACCTGAACCAGCACCTAGACGACCGACGACGCGGAAGGGCCATGAATGGGGGTTTTTAAAAGAAGTGTTAATACGAACGAGGGGCAAAAGAAAGAAAAAGAAAAAAAAACAAATCAAACGCAGGAAATATCGAAGGATTAAAATGTTTTTGAGATTCTTAGCATTTTGTTTTATTACAAAAAAAAATCAATTTTGAGTTTACAAAGTTTCGCAAGTTTTTCAGTTTTTCTTGAAAGATGCTCACGCGAGTAGACGTTGGAAATTAATAAATTTTATAAATTTTTAGTTTATTTTTTTTATTATTATTTTAAAGTTTTTCTCTCCCGTCCTTTCTTTGATTTTCAATCGGAAACAGCAAAATGATAGGATTGAATTTTTTAATTAATTTTTTTAATACCCGCTGCCATGACGTGGTAAGGAAAAGAAGGAACGCTCGAATTTTGTGTCATAAAGTTCACAAGAACAGACAAAATGGCTGCTGTCAAAAATTTCATTTTCCATCGACCTACTCCTGTAACATGCAGTAAGAGCAAATTTAATTATATATTTTTTTATATTTCAAACAAAGAAAATAAAATAAAATCAACTTTGAAGTTTCTATAGAAGCTTCTAAGGTATTACAAAAATAAAATGCACGACTGGGTCGCACGAAATTGCTTCTATATTCAAAAAGTAAAACAGTGGCTTCATTTTAAGATTAAAAGTAGGTTGGGATGCGACCCACACTGATAACTTCCCATCCCGTCTGTCTTGCTTAAAAGTTTGTCTATATGTATCAATTTTAACCAAATTTGCGTACTATTTTTTGTAGATTTTATTTTTTATGAAGAAACGGACTGTTGGATTTTTATAAACAAATTACTGAATATCCAAAACAATATTTTCTGTGAAATAAAATAAGTTTGAAGCCAATTTTTGTAATTTTTGAAACGCTATTTGAGCCGAAAGTAAATTTGTACAAGTTTTAGTATTGTTTTTTTTTTGTAAAAAAAATGTCAATTCGATTTTTCTCAAAATTTTATAGAATGTTGAAAACAATATTTCTTAAAAGATAAAATTAGTTTGATGCCAATGTCTCAAATTTTTGAAAAGATATTTACGCCGAAAAACAATTTTTATCAACTTTTATAAATTTTGTTTAGGTTTTTATTTTTCGTAAAAAAACTGTCAATTCGATTTTTCTCAAAATTGTTTCTATTGTTGAAAACAATATTTCTTATACGTTTAAAGTAGTAAGAAGCCATTATCTCAAATTTTTGAAAAGATATTTGAGTGAAAAATCAATTTTTAACAATTTTTGTTAATTTTTTTTCCGGTTTTTAATATTTTGTAAAAAAATGTCAATTAGATTGTTTTCAAAATTTTACTGAATGTTGACAACAATATTTTTTGAAAGATTAAAGTAGTTTAAAGCCAATATCTCGAAGTTTTGAAAAGATATTTAAGTCGAAAATCAATTTTTACCAACTTCTAAAAAATTTTTTTTTTGGTTTTTATTTTTTGTAAAAAAACTGTCCATTCGATTTTCCTCAACATTTTTCAGAATTTTGAAAACAATATTTGTTATAAGATAAAATAAGTTTGAAGCCTAAATCTCAAGTTTTTGAAAAGATATTTTTACCAACTTTGAGTAACGTCGCGAACGTACGGACTTACGGACGTACGAACGTACGTACACACGCACGCACAGACATCTTTCTAAAAATCTTTTATTTCGACTCTAGGGACCTTGAAACGTCGAGAAATGTCAAAATTTTCAATTTGACAAATCGGACCCATTACAATAACTTCCTATGCGAAGTTCAAATATATGTAGCTGTAAAATAAATGTATGTTGAAAAATTTCAATGCCACTTAACTTCTTAAAAAAAACTTAAGAAATGCTTAAAGTACCCGTGGCTTGACGGGTAGTGCGTTGCAGTGTCATGCCAGAGGTCCTGGGTTCAATCCAAACCTGTATTATTTCATTGGTACTGCCTCTTGCGAGTAATTGATGCATCCTACAAGAGTAATTCTTTTCATGAAAAGTGCTTTCTCAAATTGGCCGTTCGGAGTCAGCATAAAATTGTTGTTCCCTTCCATTGCTGACATGACTCTCAAACAGGAATGTTTGAGAGTTGTAAATCACTAGGTCCTAGTTTTCGACGGAAAATTAGGATTCCAAAAAAACGGAGAAGAGCTTATTATGGGTGAATATGGCTATGGTAAGCGAAACGAAAGAGGAAATCGCCTTGTACAGTGTTTGTGGCAACAGAAATTAATTTTTGGAAACTCTCTATTAAAAAAAAAGCCTCAAAATAAATGGACGTGGATTTCACCAGATAAAAATTATAAAAACCAATATGACTTTATTTTAATAAATAAAAGGTCAGTCTTAAAAGATGTTTCCGTTCTTAATCAATTCGAGTTCGAATCGGACCATAGATTAGTACGGGCTGAGCTATTGATTAACCATAAAACTAGACAGCTCAACAAAAACACCCCAAAAATTATATCTAAAGCGTTATCCACTGAAGACATCAATACGTATAACGCTGACTTACAACAAAGATTCCACATAATATCATCATTAAACGAACCATTTCAAATTGCTTATAACAAAATGGAAAGAACAGTTATAGAAGCTGCACATAGACATATCCTCACTCCTTTATCGAAAAAACCGCAAAAGCTTTCAAATGAAACTTTGGATCTGATAAGAAATCGAGAACGCTTAAGAAGGAAGACAGGATTGAGTGATCAAGAAAGACAAGACTTGAAAAATATCCAGAAAACAATTAAGAAAAAAACCCAAGAGGATATTAAAACATTTAATGAAGACCTCTTGAAAACAGTTATCGAGGAAACAAAATCTATTAAGAAAGCTAAAATTGCTGTGCAAGAATATAGAGACTGGATAACCGCCATGTCAAAAAATGGTAGAAAAAATCATATGAGAAGAAATATAAACCTAATAGCTACTGATTTCTACAACCATCTGTACTCAAAACAAACGACGCAATCTGAAGATACGATCCAACTTCATCAAACAGATTCCGAAGAAGAATTCCTCAAAAGCGAAATTGAGAAGGCAATAGACAGCTTAAAAAACGATAAAACCAAAGGAAATGATGGAGTAGTTGCAGAATATCTGAAGTACGGTAAATTTTCACTGGCCAACTGGTTGAGAAATATTTTCAACCAGGTTTTGGTCACCGAGGAAGTTCCAGATCAATGGACAAAATCTGAAATAATACTCATTCATAAAAAAGGTAACAAGGATGATATTAACAACTATCGGCCTATCAGTATTATATCATCGATTTATAAGGTCTTCGCGAAATGTATTTTCGAACGAATGAAACCCATGCTTGATCTTAACCAACCTATTGAACAAGCTGGCTTTAGGTCAGGTTTCTCCACAATAGATCATCTACAGACAGTTTCTCAAATCATAGAAAAATGTAAAGAATACATCACTATCTACTTTGCTTTCATCGACTTTGCCAAAGCTTTCGATACAGTTGAACAAGATTTCGTTTGGACAGCACTTCTAAGCCAAGGAATAGATGGAAAAATTGTTAGAATCTTGAAAAAAATGTACGACATGAACACCGCCCACATAAAAACAGACTGCATTGGACCTGAATTTAAAATATCACGAGGTGTTAGACAAGGAGACCCTCTCTCACCGGCGCTTTTTTCAGCTGCTCTTGAAGAAATTTTTAAAAAACTTGATTGGAAGAATAAGGGCTTAAGAATAAATGGTCAATATCTTTCAAATCTTCGATTCGCAGATGATATTATACTCATTTCAAATAGTAGTGAAGAGATGCAAGTAATGCTGAATGAGTTATGCTCCGAGTGCCAAAATATTGGTTTATTAGCAAACCAACAAAAAAACAAAATTATGACAAATGGTGATGTCAATGAACTAAGAATTCAAAATAACATACTAGAGTACGTGGAAGACTATACCTACCTTGGCCAAATCATTTCATTCAGTGATAAAGAAACAAAAGAAGTAGAACATCGAATGACAAACGCATGGAGACAATTTTGGAGTGTTAAACATCTTCTGGACCTGAATATCTCTAAAACCCTAAGAAAATACGTTTTCGACTCAACAATACTCCCAGTTCTCACCTATGGCTGCCAAACATGGCAAATCACAAGAAATACGGAAACCAAGCTACGATCTTGTCAAAGGGCAATGGAGAGAATAGTACTAAACATTCGTATACCAAACCATACGCACATTAGAGGTCAAACTCATTTTGAAGACGTTAGACATATGCTCAAAAACTTAAATGGGAATGGGCTGGGCACATTGTGCGAATTGCTGATAATAGATGGACTAAAATAACAACAGATTGGATACCATTAGACGGTCATCGAAGCGTTGGAGGACAGCTGAAACGATGGAGAGACGACATACGGACAGCATGCCCACTCTATTATCATGATGCTCTGGACAGAAGAAGATGGAAAAGTATGGGGGAGGCTTATGCTCATGTGGTATAGAATTTATTATATTAAATTAAAAAAAAAAAAAAAATATTTAACTTTAAATTTGTACTAAAAGTAGTTTTTAGAAAATTTTATTTTATGTAATTTAAAGAGTAAATAAAGCTTGGAATAAAGTTTTCGACGGACTGTTGTGCCACCTAATCTGTTTTTCTTAAGAGCTTTTTCAGCAAAATAGTTCATTGGTTAATTAGTTCCTGAGAACATTTTAAAATAAAGTAATGATTTTATTGAACAATGAAATTTTTACTTATTATTATTAGTTTGTGTCTTTTAAATTCTTGAACAACAAGTCACGACAGAAATGGTCACGTATTTTATGTGACTATTTGAAGATTGTTATGAACTGATACGGGCTATGGAAGGAGTAACTTAATTTTTTTCAGATTACCTTCCTTTATCTATCCAAAAACGTGGTTAATAAAAATGATTCGTTACTACCAAAATTTATATGAAAAGAGAACTATGGCCTAGTGACTTACAATTCTCAACCATTCCTGTGTGCGAGTACTGTTATCAGGGATGGAAGAGACCTACAGTTTTAAGCTGAATTCGAACCGCTAATTTTAGAAAACACTTTTCATGACAAGAATTACTCTTGGAGGATTCGTCAATTCCTCGCAAGAGGCAGTACGCGTGAAAAAAACTTAAGATGGCACAGGCAGGGATTGAACCCAAGACTTCTGGCATCACAGTCCAAAGCTCTAACCATCATGACACGAGTACTACTACCATGAAAAGATACTAGGGCTTATGAATATTATGAAACGCAACAAGATGAATATGTTTCAAAACTGGAAATAGAATGGACCAATTCTTTTTTGTACCCAAGATTTTTGACAAGTTTACTAAAGAAAAATATTGCAGAAACGAGGAATAATACCAAAATATTAGTCAGAAGACAACCTAGATTTAATGAAGAATACTCGAAAGCTAAACAAAAATCACTTGTGCCCTCAACATGTTTACAAACCTTAAAACAGAAATAACTGGACAAAATGTATACAAAAGTGAATTATCTCTTTCAATCAATTTGTGAGTCCAATAAGAACATTTTTTTGAAAAAGTAGTTGTGTCCCTTAATTATATGTTCAAGCCAACAAATGTGCCTAAACAGTTCCAGTATTCAATAATCAACAATACAGTGGCATCTCCTTTGTGAATTCCATAGCGAATATGGAATGGGAATGAGCTGGTGGATTGTCTTGGAACAGCAATTGGTGTAAGACTGGGATGTCTGCTAAGCCCTCTGATATTCTCCCAATTTCTGGATGAAACCACGTAACGAGTACTTACTCTTCGCGGACGATCTGGTCATCCAAGCAGAACTACAGCTTATGATTAATATATTAAAAAAGAGGTTGTGATGCAACCCACACTGATAACTTTTCAGCCATTCCCGTACCACTTCTGCAGACTGTATAACAGCTGGAGATAATTTGGTTAGGAGCATGCACCAACTTTTCTGTAAAATAAGGGTGAAATAAAACATACCCGACGAATGAAACCTCAGTATTTTTTACCAGATACTGAAAACAGGAGATCTTCTAAACTGCACCAACTATAGCATTGCTTACAAAATCTTCTCTGCCTATCGTCAACAACTTGATAGATCCCTATATCAGTTCAGACTTAGACAAATATTCACATTGCGGAAGAAGCTGGAAAAAACCCAAGAACATCAAATGGTTACCCACTACCTCTTCATCAATTTCAAGGCCGCATATGACAGCATATACAGGGATGAACTGTATTTGGCATCCCTACCAAACTCATCCGTTTTTGCAGGATAACCACGAAGAATTCAAGTTGTTCCATAAAGGTTGGAAACAACTTAACAGAACCTTTCGATGACAAAAAAGGCTTTAGACAAGGTGATGTGTTGTCATGCGATTTTTTTAACATTGTCCTTGAATGAATAGTGCAGAGCTCCCACGTCAACACTAGAGGCACTATTTTTCAAATGTCTAATTACTGTCATATGCTGATGACACTGGCATAAGTACTCAGCGTTATGTCAATGGGGCTTTTATGAGTATTAAGGCAGAGGTTGCTAAAATGGGTTTAACGGTTAATGATGGCAGAAAAAAGTACCTACATACTGTCATCAAGAAAAGACCTACAACACCGAGGTCTCGGTCAAATCAATAAACACCTTTGCTTAAACGATATAAACCTTGCTTTCGATAGCACTCCCGCCTCTTCGTCATCTTCTACGATCTATATTCGTGAGAGCTTAACAGAGCACAACAAGCTCATCATGCAACGTGCACTTGCTTTGAAGAAAAGTAAACAATTGTCCACTGTGTATATTGCTCGTGGGGTGGTATTTGTAAAACGGCATTCAGATGATACAGCTTGGAAAGTTGACTGCATCGAGGGACTTGATGACGTTTCCAGATCAGCAGTTTCTTATGAAAATTAATATTTATAAATACTTAAATTAAATTAAATTTAAATAATCATTTGTTATCTTTATTATTGTATATATACTGTTTTTTGTATTCTATTTTCTTCTTGTTGTGTATAATGAATAATTTTAGTTCTCTGTGTTCTATGGTTAAAATCCTGAGTAAGCAGAAATGTGGCCTCAGGATTTGTCATATTAATGCGCAAAGCTTACTACCGAAAATTGATGAGTTCCGTGATCTCTTTGTTAATTCAGATGTTGATGTCGTTTGTGTCACCGAAACATGGTTGAGAAATGAAGTAAGTGACGAATTGTGCAGATTAGAGGGCTATCGTACTTTTCACCTCTTTTGTCAGTTATAGAAGAAGTCTCGTTGGGTTTACCTAATATTGTATTATGCGGAGACTTCAATTGCAACTTATTGAATACCAATACTTTGACTGATAACATGCGATTGCTCAGTTTAAGTCCAGTTAACACCACGAATCCAACTCATTTCTTTGATAGTGAGGCAACTCTGCTTGACTTGTTTTTTATAAGTGACATAGACGATTTAGCCTTGTATGATCAACTTTCCGTACCTGCCTTTTTAAAACATGACTTAATTTTTTTAACAATCAAATTTAATCTCGAATATTCTGACAAAAAAATATCATACCATGACTTCAAAAACATTAACTTTCAGTATCTTGAAGAGCATACTAGACTCATCAATTGGAAGAGTATATTTTCTATGCCCTCCACTAACGAACAATGGCAATTCTTAACAAATAATATCCAAACCCTTTTCGATACGCATGTTCCTTTGAAAACAAAAACTCTAAATTCTAATGATAAACAATGGTTCACGCAAAATATTAGGCTGTTGATGCAACAACGAGATAATGCATATAACAACTGGAAGCGATATCGGTTGACCGAATTGCGACGCTTGTTTTGTTCACTACGAAACAAAGTCACAGCTGAAATCCGTTTAGCTAAATCTCAAACTTTGTCTAATCAACTGAGTTCTTCATTAAACGGACGTAAATTGTGGAGGAACTTGCGAAACGTTGGTATTGGTAAGGCAAGAAATATGCCTACTAACGATGTTGTTGTAAACTCACTTAATAAAACTTTCATCTCAGTTCCATCAACCGGGGCGACTTTCTCTGATAATATTTCATTTAGGGAACATTTAGATCACTCTTGTTTCAGTTTTTGTTCGGTGGATGCTGCCGATGTTGTTGAAAGTCTGCTTTCAGTGAAGTCAAGTGCTGTCGGTGTGGACAATATTAACCCCAAATTTTTACAAATAATCTTGCCAATTTTGTTGCCTTACATTACATACGCATTTAATACTATTTTGATGTCTGGAGTTTTTCCGGACATTTGGAAGTCAGCAAAAATCATACCACTTCCTAAAAATGCTAAGGGATCTGAATATAGACCTCTTTCAATTCTACCCTATTTGTCTAAAGTCTTTGAGAGAATTTTACAGCGACAAATCAACGCTTACCTTACAGCAAACTCTTTGCTCACTCCAAAACAATCTGGTTTTCGGAAGCAGCACAGCTGTACAACAGCACTACTTTGCGTGACTGAAGGAATTCTGTGTAAAAAACTTATGCAGCAGTTTAATATTTCGGCAAGCTCTGGTCAGCTCGATTAATCTTACTTGTATAACAGAAAACAAGCAGTTCAAATTGGTGACTGTTTGTCTAGTTTTTTACCTTTTTCGTCCGGTGTTCCTCAAGGGTCGATTTTGGGTCCTCTACTATTCTGAATCTATGTAAATGAAATTCCAGGTCTAATCAAAAAGGACTTTGTCTACCTGGGCTCCGTTATTAACGCAGAAAACAACACCAGCGCTGAGATAAAACGAAGAATAACTCTTGCTAACCGATGTTTCTTTGGGCTTAGAAAGCAATTGAGTAACAAAGCCCTCTCTCGAGGGACCAAAGTATAGCTATTATAAGACCCTCATCATCCCCGTACTGCTATATGGTGCAGAAGCATGGACTATGACAAAAGCGAATGAAAGCATCTTGGGACGTTTCGAAAGAAAAGGTCTTCGTGTGATCTACGGTCCCGTATGCATAGAAGGTGAGTGGTAGAGAGGATGGATCGACGAGCTGTACGGGCTGTACAGCGACGTAGACTTAGCCAGAAGGGTAAAAGTCCAACGACTAAGATGGCTGGGTCACGTAGAGCGCATGGAAACCAATGATCCGGCCCGGAAAGTCTTCGAATCCACACCCACAGGATAGCGCAGTAGAGGAAGGCCACTGATCAGGTGGCGCGCACAAGTGGAAAGTGACCTCACCCAACTTGGAGTGCGAAACTGGAGACATCTAGCTAGGGACCGAGCTATGGAGAAGTTTGTTGGATGAGGCCCTAGTTCACACAGGACTGTAGCGCCACCTTAAGTAAGTAAGTAATCGCCGGACCCACTTTTTTGACTTCTCTACCATCGTAATTTCTTGTTTGATTAAAAGCTCGAGTTTGATTTTCTTTTTACGAATGCAATACTTGTCATTTAATTCCTATTTATTAGCCGTGCCTTGTGAGTATAAGAAATAACATAATTTTTGAAGTTTCTATAGAACCTCGCAAAGTCTTAAAGAATAAAAAAAGCAACACTAGAAGGTAGGTACGGAGGTAGGTATATTAATGACCCAATTTTTATTATTCATAAGAATGATACCAAACTAAGTAGGAACACGAAGTATAACAAAATGAAGAACAATGCCTTACTTCTCTGCGCTTATAGTCCTTCGTTTTATTGTGAAAAAGAAGACTTCCCGATAACGCCCGCCATTGCCATAAGCCCACTTCAAACCATTAAAATTCAACACACGAGGCCATCAAGAGTGCCCCATCAATGATGCCAACCATCCATCAAAATCCTCCACTCAAATCATATGGATGACTCATAAAATCGTCTAAACAACTTTCAAGCATCGTAAAAGGTATATTTTTGTTTTTATTATTGTTTGTATGAAATATTTACAAAACAAAATATATATAAAAGAGGCTATATAAACAAAAGAAAAACAGAAAAACAGCAAAATACCGTTCAAATGGATGAAAACAACCGCAAGCGTTTTTCGTTTATTATCCTTTTTGGAAAGCAGTAAATATTTTCCACTCTTTTTCCATTGCTAATGGTTGACTTTGACTCTGTCTCTTGCTGCTTCTGTTTCTGTCGGTGCACTTGCGGCCTTTTAAAATTCATCCTTGCCTCTGGAACTGGAGCTGGAGCAAACAGTCATGAACTGAACTCAACTAATGTACAGATAAAGGCCATAACTATGTATATAGAGGTACCTTATACTCTACTTCAAGCTTTGTGATACTGATGGCTGGATTGAAATTTACAAAACGAAAGAGCTCACATTTTATTTCGATAAAATCGTAAAAATAAATAAAATTGGATTTATGTGTATGTAACTTTATGACGAAAAATCTTATGGTTTATGAGAACAAAAAAAAGAAGAAAAATACTAAATATATTTTCAAAAATTCAATGTGGAAGAAAAACCACAAAACCACTAGGAATCATTGCTGATTCGCCGCGCCGCCCGCGCCGCGCCGGCCGTGGCCTTCGGATATTGTTCGATAGGAACGATTTTTAATATTTTAAGAGGATTCAATTAAATGTTATGGAACAAAAACACAGTAGAATCCGAAAATATCTCTGATTGAAATTAAAATAAAGTAACAGTAACATATTTTAATCTAGAACAAAAATTAATGCGCCACTAGAAAAAACGCTATTAAGAGCGAGTGGTCTTTTACTACATCTAAATAAGGACCACTTTATTTTAAATTACTCGTAATCCATACTTTTAGGTTATAAATGTTCAAGTACCAGAGCTTGTTAAGAACCATAACTCGATACGGTGTATTGGTTCTTAATTAATCTTGTACTTGATACTTGAAACATTCCTGTATCAGTACTTTTTCAAGTACTTTTACTGCAAACTGCAATACTGACAAATAAATTCTTGATTATCCTACTTATATTCTAAAAGAATTGTTTTTGAGAACTGCTTAAAAATGAACTGATACTTCTGATATATTATAGTATTTAGTATCAGGTTCTTGATACCTTGGAAAGAAGTGCAATCCAAATGAACAATCTTAAAAATTCAAAACAAATCTTAATAAACTCAGGATATCCCGAGGTATCGTAAGGTAAATGGGCTGGCGATTGATGATGTTGTCGCCACACTTAGATCAATGTGAGGCTCATACAACTCCAAAATCCACGAAACACTTTAAGTTAAGTTATTTTCAATGGCAAATAGATATAGAAAAAATAAATTAGGTGACGCAACAGTGCGTTGAGAACTAAGGCCTATTGACTTACAACTCTCAACCATCCCTGTGTGTGAGTAATATTTTCAGTTTTAAGACGAATCCGAACGGCTAATTTGAGAAAGAAATTTTCGGTCCCGAGCTAGATATCTCCAGTTTCGTGCTCCAAGTTGGTTGATGTCGCTTTCCACTTGTGCACGCCACCTGATTCGCGGTCTTCCTCTACTGCGCTGTCCTGTGGGTTTGGATTTGAAGACTTTCCTATCTTCTCCTCCACTCCCCTTCAATGCATACGGGACCGTAGATCACACGAAGAACTTTTCTCTTGAAACGACACAAGGGGCTTTAATTCGCTTTTGTCATAGCCCATGCTTCTGCACCGTATAGCAGGATGGGGATGATGAGGGTCTTATATAGCGACAATTTGGTCCCTTGCTAAAAAAGCAATTGAGTATCAAAGCCCTCTTGCTATTCAATTGCTTTCTTAACCCAAAGAAACAGCGGTTAGCAAGAGTTATTCTTCGTTTGATCTTAGCGCTGGAGTTGTTTTCTGCGTTCACAGCGGAGCCTAGGTAGACGGAGTCCTTAACTACCTCAAAGTTACGTCTGTCAATCTTGACGTTTTTACCGAGACGTCAGTGTTGTAAGTTCTTTCTTGACGACAGCATGTACTTTGTTTTGCCCTTATTAACCGTTAAACCCAATTTTGCCACCTCTGCCTCAATACTCATTATGTCAATGTCATCAGAAAATACCAGTATAATTGAACAGACTTTTGAAAAATAGTGCCTCTAGTGTTGACTTGGGAGCTCTGCACTATTTTTTCAAGTACGAAGTTAAAGAAATCGCATGACAGCGCATCACCTTGTCTAAAACCGTTTCTGACATCGAAAGGTTCTGTTAAGCTGTTTCCAACATTATGGAATAGCGTGAATTCCACATGGTCATCTAACACAAACGGACGACTTTCGGGAGGGATGCCAAAACGAGACATGTCTCTATAAAGCTCCTCCCTCCTGCCATATGCGGCCTTGAAATCGATGAAAAGATGGTCTGTGTCGATTTGATGTTCTTGGGGTTTTTCCAGGATCTGCCGTAATGTAAGTATCTGATCAACAGTGGACTTTCCTGGTCTAAAGCCACACTGATAAGGACATACCAGGTTGTTGAGGATGGGCTTTAGACGTTTACATATTACGGCATGCAGGGACAATTTTGTAAGCGATGTTAAATAGACTGATGCCTCTATAGTTGCTGCAGTTTAGGTGGTCTCCTTTTTCAGAATGATCATAGATGATGAAAGGTTGTTTTTTCACCATTATCTCCATTTCCATAGCTTAAATAAAATTAATACCTTCTAGCAAAAATTTTTACGAACAAATTTGTGTCGAAAACATTTTTTGTTATACCCTTAACCATTTCAGAGGCATAAAGAATTAAAAGTTTACGGTACTTTTTGGAGGATAAAATGTTAATTCAAAATAACAAAGTATGTTTTCTGTAAATGTGAAAGATTTTATCTGGTTGAATTATCAATCACCGAAAAACTGCAACATCCCATTAGAGTAGTAATTAACTATGGCTTTTCTCAAACAAAAAAGCAAGAACATAATTTTGACACAAATAAGCTTGGGTCCTTTAACATTAATTTCTAAATAGCTTAGGTCCCTTGTAGCTCCGATTTTCTACAAACACATCTTTGACCGCATCCATTGTTACAAAATTTTAAATATTATAACAGTTTTGTTAAATTTTTACCAAGACACATTTTCCGAGAGAAGATCCCCAAATTCAAAACGAAACTTCAGCACTAACGCTCGATTTCTTGACAAAGTTCTAGCCCTTAAAACTCGGTTAAGTGAAATTTTAGAACTCATTTGAGTTCTACGTCATTTCTTCACCAAGTTCTAACGCGTTAGAACTTCGATTTAGAATTTTGTTATAGTTAGAACTTCGATAAAATTAGACCCTCAAATTCGGGGGTCTAGTGCCTTAAAACTCGGTTTATTTATAATTTCGTTTTTTCAACGAGCGAAATGAAAATGAATTAAATTTCTAATCATTTTCGGAAAATATATTAAAAGACAATAAATAGCGAATATCCTACGAAAATGGATCTTATTTTTAATGATTTCCTTTTTATGGACGATATCCTGGAAGAACGGCGCGGCGTATTTATCGAATGCCAATACGTGCAACAATTAACACATGGGACGACACCGATTTTTTCGGCGCTTCCGTTTAACAAAACAAACGTTTTTAGCAGTCCTTCAACTAGTGGCAGAAGACCTTCAACATCCGCAACCACGGTAAAATTTTTAATAAATTTATTATGCATATGTAAACTTCATAGTATATTATGTACATACTTGATTGGCTATAGGACTCGTTATATATTGGAAGAACAAAAATTGCTGATTTTTCTGCGTTTCTTGGCTTGTGGAAATATGCAACTAACTGTTGCCGATGTCGTGCATGTGTCTCCTACGAGCGTTTGTCGTATACTCCCAAAAGTTTGTAACACATTGTTACGTCACCTACACTCTTTCGTCAAAATGCCAGCAAATGCAGAAGAACTAAGGGCAGCTGCTGAAGCTTTTTATGATATTGCGCGATTTCCACGAACAATTGGAGCAATTGATTGTACTTACGTGAAAATACAATCGCCGGGTGGAGAATTGGTGAGTTTTTAAAGTGTATGTGCTAATGTGCATTCTTTTAATCAATATTTGTTTTAGATTGAGGCTCCATTAATCGTGGAAGGCTTTAGGCTACTTTACAATAGGCTGTGACTAATAGGACCGAAGAATGTATGGAAAGTGTTGAAAAAACGGCAACAGTATTAACCATGAAAATTTCACAAATATCAGTTAGGCTATTTTGGAATCTAAAAGAGACATACAAACATACAAACACAAGTCCATTTTTATACATTATAGATAGATAATTATTTCATGAATGATAAATACATATATGTAGGTATACAGTGAGAAAAAAAATAAACAAAACGTAGAAGTCACTTCTTTTGCAGGCGGTTTCCTTCACATATGATACACGTTCCTCAATGCTTCGCTGACGACTGAGTCACTTTGAGGTGATAAGTCGAGCAGCACTGAAAGCTCATCACCGCAGTTCCTTGTATCATCACTTTCATTGGTGGCTGCCTTACAAAATGTTATGTTATACGTTAGATTTTTTTTCGATCGCAACTCCATCTGCAAAATTGCGAGAGTTTTTTAATTCCTGCAATGCATCAGTTGCAGATTGCCAGAATTCCATTAGTTTTACTGCTAAGGCTTCTTGCAGTTTTTTTCGTTGCTGAATTTCTGAAATTCGCTCAGCATGCTCCATGCGAAATGAATTCATCCTCAATTCATGGAAGTGGCACTACCTTTTCCTGGTTGCGGAAGTAAAATTTTACTGCTGTCAGCAACAATTGGAGGCATTTGGCCGAAATCTGTTGGCATTGCATCAGAATCAAAAGATTCCAACCCTGTGAGCAAATGACCGTAATAATTTTTCAATTGAAGTACTTCGCCGGTCATTTCAATTTTCAGCACGGGTGGTGTATTGGCCGGTCCCCCACCAGTTTGCAGCGCACTTTGTTTTGCACAAGTGGTAAACTGACGCAATGCCGTTACAATTTTCTTATGCCTTCCAATTCGACTTCTCTTTGGGTCTTTATCTGAACGAAAATGCTACGTTAAAACTGATCAGGAAATGAAATTATAACGCACCTTTGGGTCTGTATTGAAATGTGAGCGAATTATGCTCCACTCTCTTTTTTTGATGTCGTTAGTTGCGCCATTAGTCTCTTTGTTCAGAATTCCTTTTTGACCAAATTTTACCAACAAATTACACAGCAAGTTCGTGTCCTCTTGAGTCCAGTTGTCGCCTCTGTGTTTTTTGCTGGCGGGCAAATCACCATCATTACCGCTTTCTGGTTTTCTTCCTTTCGTATTGTTCTTGTTCATATTATCTAAGAATATTATTGATAAATGCACAACAAATTCACTATAATGTTCATAAAAATAGGCATACATACCAGAAAAGAAAATAGGCGCAACAGAAATATTTATTTTATATTTTGAATTGAAGAATATAAAAACGGAAACGTCTGTCAAAATATTCTGCCGGGTGATTCAAAAGTTTCAAAAACATTTTAAAACTAGGTTCTAAAAATAACAAGTTCTAAGCGCTTAGAACTCGATGATGATTTTAGATCGAGTTCTAGAGAAGTGAAGAAATGCCCGAGTTCCAAATATTTTAAAAACTAAGTTCTATCGTTAAACTGAGATTCACTAGATCGAGTTCTAAAGGGAATTTAGAACTTTGTGAAGAAATTGGGCGTTAGAACATTAAACTCGAATTTTCAAAACAAAATAAAAAAAGTATTCATAATGTTAATGAGAAACTAGAAATATTTGATCTAAAAAACAAAATAATTCATGAACTTTCATATTCTCAAAAAGCCTAATGTAATGATTTTCTTCTCGATTCCTAAAAATGAGCATCTGAAACCTTCGGAAAAGTATAATATTGTTGACAGTTTCAAATTCTAATTCATTAATGTAATCATCGTTGCCAAACAATGTCATATAAATGTCAAGATATAAGATAGGCATGCCTAAGAATTAAGGATGTGGAGATTTATTGAGGATTTTGTCAATAAAAATGGATATTTTTGAGATTTATTCAATGGAAATTTTATTTTTGGAGATAATGACAATATGAATTACTTTTTTTTTGATTTTATCCACTGGCAGTTTTTTTTTTTTAAATTCTGTACGCCTTATCATTAAGACTTTTTAAGTAATTCATTCATACCATGTATTCATTTTGGAGCACCCGACTCCATTATGAATCTTGTCTGAACCAAAGTTGCGTTTTGTCCGATATTAACTTTTGTTACGGTAAATAAAATTATAAATAATTAGTTTGTCTGGTAAGTTCCAAATTCTGATATTTCAACTAAAATGTTTTTAAAGAAGTTCTTACAAAACAAGATAAAATTGTGTGTTCTTTAAATGTTGTATATATGTATGTACATTTCTTAAAGACAAAACACTAGTATTGTGAAAATGGTTGTTATAATAAAATTCTTATTCCCTTTTATTAAAAAACGGCCATTCAAATATTTCTTAACAGTGACAGCAATTAAGCAAACAAACTTAAATGGACCTATTAACTTATTAATTAGAATTCCCAACTTAAGACTGCTCTTATAAGATTAATTGTTCATAGGCACAACCTTGTGTTCCATTTTTTTTTTTTTTTTTTAACCAATGATTTGTAATTTGTTCTTAGGTGTTTAGGTTTTCAACCAAGTAGAATTCTCTATCATCTTAAGTTTTCTAGATAGATAATTGGTTATTACTAAAGTAATTTACGTGCATCAAATCAATTGTTTAAACAATAATCTTTATATCGTGGCCTTGGCCGTCTGCAAGAATAAAAATGAAAATGAAGTATGTACATATTTGTAAATAACGGTTTTAATATAATATATCTATAATAAGCTTACTGCAACTATCACATTGAATTTGTTATCTACAACTTTGTTCGAGTTTGCAATACTCAAAAAGTTTGACGACATCCAACTCATTTAATTCACAGAAGACTTCACTTACTCATCCGATAGTATGCTGCTTCCAAATATACATCTTTTAGTCTCTCGTAGTACTTGACAGTTTAGAGTCTAGAGTATTTCCTGGAAGATTATGAAACAGTCTGCTGTAAGTTGACCATAACAATGACTCAGCCACTTCCACTTCATCAAACTTAGACATTAACTAATCTCATCCACTCTGCATACCAACTGCTACACTTTTGAATAGTTTGGAGGACTACCTTTTTTTATTTACCGAAATTGCAACACTATCAGTACTTTAGCCAAATGGTCCACTTGAAGCTTAAGAATTTGTATGAACAAAGGTAAGATTCCCGTTTCCTGTGATGAAAAATGAAACATTATTTTCAAAAAATAAATAAGGAGTTGTTCAACGGAGTCGAATTTCTTACCTTCCTAAGCTTGAACAGCGTTCAGAATTCTCCCTCTCCGATACTGACTGAAAAATCTTATATTTACTGATGTGTGTTGATGTTACTTAAACAACTTTTCCAAGTAATGTTTATTGTTGTCTTAGCCTATTGCAGCTTATTAATAAAATTCTTCTCCAACTTCATGCTACTAGTAAGTATTTAACAAAGGTATTTAAACTTTTTGACTTTTTTAATGGATTCTAGATTGAAGACATATCTTTCATTGCCAGCTTGTCTTAAACATCTTTTTTTTGAAAATCATAACTCTAGATTTAAGAATGTTGACAAGATAAACCTAGTTGATCACACGTTGAAGTGTTTCTGCGAGCAGTGCTGTTCCTTGTTTGACAGTGGCGATTCCTGGTCTTCAGTTCTGGGTTGGCTACTTTAATCAAAGCTAAACGTAATAAAAACAAACAATTTTATTTATTTTTTCAGTTATTTTTTTAATTAAAAACTTATTTATTTATATAAAAAATCAAGTCGTCGCTCTATTTTCAAAAAATTTTCAAGAACTTGCTCATAAAAGCTTTCAAATTTTCTTAACTCTGACAACATTTCTTTTTCTATTGAAATAAGAGCTAAGTTGCTCAATCTTTCCTGGCCTTGTGTGCTTCTAAGATACGTCTTTATTCTTTTCAACGCAGAAAAAGTACGTTCGACTGAAGCGGTTGTAGCTGGAATAGTGCAGATAAGTTTTGAAAGTGAAATAAACTTGTTCAAAGCTTCCAGAAATATTTTTGGACTCCAACCAGAGACGAACGTCATATGGAGTCAAAGTTTTCGCTGTTGTTGATGTATTTTCCGGCAGTTTAATTTCGGTAGAGTTGGCATATAATACGGTCAATTCATTTTTCAGTTGACTGAATTCAAATATTTCTGGGTAGAATTCAATCAGTTTTTTTATCAAATCATCAGGAAAATATTGATTTTGGCGATATTCTAATATTTTTTTGCCGTTCAACAGATTGAAAAACTTCAATTCTTCAATAGATGAAAATCTCTCTGAAACCTGCATGCTTAGGTTGTCAATTACTTCGAAAAATAATTTCTTGAATTTAATTTCGTTTGAACACAAATCTTCGTTTCGAACCGCTCTTTTTTCAGCGTTTAATGGAACAATTTCGATGGTATACTGCCAAAATTGATCAAACCCGTCTGCTCGCATTACTTTCATCACGTCATGGAATTTTTGAATTTGACCAGCACAAAAAACTATGTCCAGATTTGAATTTTGCAACACGTTAAACAGAATATCGGAATGGGAGTAAATTTTAGAAAAGACATTCAATAAGAAAACGGGTTTGTCAAGAATTTTATATATCCGTAAGCTGCCATTTTGTCATTCGATTCCCAAGTGTTTTGTTCATCTTCATATAATTATATTTTGAAAATATTCCAAGATATCCTGTCTATAATATGCACGACATTGACAAGTCGAGAGCTAAAACACCATCTGGTTGTGGCTAAAGAAGGAATTTTCCTTTTTAAAAATTCTTTGAGTGCAAATGTTCTTTTTGAGGAATGGGATGCAAAAGTTGCAATACCATTTAGGGTGCTAAAGAATATTCTACATTCCGTTATGTTGTTTAAACCTTGTGAAAGTACCAAATTAAGTACGTGAGCGTAGCAGTGAACAAATAAAGCTCTTGGACAAATTTCTTTGACCTTAACTTGAAGTCCATTTAAATGCCCACTCATTACGGATGCTCCATCGTATGTCTGGGCTATTAGCTTATTTTTGATATCGTACTTTTCAAGAAGGATTTTTACCCATTTAAACAAATCATCTGCAGTTCATCCAGCACTGACATCAATAAAGCCGACAAAAATTTCATTAATTTTACCATTTAGGAAATACCGGAAAACCACAGACAATTGTGACTTCATTTGGATGTCAGATGTCTCATCGAGCATTATGGCAACAAATGTTGCTTGTTGTAATTGTTTCGTTATATTTGAGCTGAGTACCTCTCCAACAGCTTTGATTAAATCATTCTGAATCGCCATTGATGTCCCTTTAAAAACTGTAGCAGTTTCAAAGTCTTGAGCTATGATAGGGTCGTAACGTTTCAACAGGTTGAAAGTTTCAACATAGTTTCCTTGATTCAAAGAAGAGCTGCTCTCGTCATGACCTCTAAATGGTAACTCTTGATTTGCAAGAAAACACGTAACGTCAATTAAACGCTTCAGGACATCACGATTTTTCTTAACTTGAAGATTATGTTGGCTGTTTAAATTTCTAACCTGAGAGCTAAGAGCTTCATCAATCCTGTTTTCACCAAAACTCGCCAGCTTAAGCACACATTCCAAATGGGTGTTCGTCTGTTTGTGCTTTTTTTGAAGTGATTGCAAGGTGTTGAGATTTCTTAAACCTGTTGTGCTTCACACAGAATTAATCCGGGAAAAAAGTAGACAAGGCCAACAGAACAGTGCAATTTTGTTTTCACACCCTGCTAACCACGGATAAAGTGAATATTGAGTTGTATTAAAACTTCGTATATACTCTCTTTTAGAGTCTTTATGCGTTGTTTTTAAACTACCCAATTTAGGACAAGGACGCCCATTTTTAATTATTAATAGTTTTTCCGCAAATGTTCTTACTGAAAATGGTTTTTCTAATAGATCTTCTACTAAAGATTTGGTTTCGTTGTTAGCTTCAGCTGTAGCAAAATCCATTTTTCTTCCTAAGATTTAGAAATATAAAAATAAAAACATGAGAAATGTCCTTGCAAATGGGCAAGTGGTCAAGTCATTCTTTTTTGATGTTCTTTGTGTGAGGAAAAGGACGTTGTTAAGCATATTTATATCTAAGCGTGGACATTGTGGCTTTTAAATATTGAGAGAATTTTAAGAATCCGTTCAGCAACTCAGAAATTACCCCCTAGCTCCTACATACATAGGTAAAAAAAAAAAACTTTCTACTTCCCGCATCGCCCTTATAAATGATTCTAGCTAAAATATAAAAATATCCTTTTTATAGGCAATTTAATTTGCTAGTAACTTGCTTTTAACTTTTCCGCTAATATGATTCGTTTAACAAGCATTCACAACAAGTTAAAAAGGGAGACATTTACCCCCCTCTTAGGTCCAGTTTCCGGCCCCTGGGCTGGTGACTTTGGGAATGTTATGCATACCTGGAGGTAACACTTAGCATTATACAAAAATAACCAAGAGAGCATTATTTCTTGCAAGCAAAAATATTTCGTTGACTGGACTATCTATGCCCAATAATCTATGAAACCCAGCAAAGATCAAATGATATTTTCTTATTTTAGAGCAGTAATGTACTATGTAAAAGATTGCATAACTTGTGGGAAACGGCTCATAGAATTCAAATAATAATAATAATAATAATAATAATAATAATAATAATAATAATAATAATAATAATAATAATAATAATAATAATAATAATAATAATACCAAATCTTCATAATACTCCAGGAAATATGTATAACCCAATATGTCAACATTAAAATAATAAAATAAATCTTAATATAATTGATTTCAGTGTCAACGATAGTAACAGTTTTCTTTTGGGGTTCTTGTACATCGACTTCACATGGAGTACCTCTAGGTTTTAAACATATCGCCTGACAGTTTAACAGTTTAACCTTCTGTCAGTAACCTCTTCTCTAGCAAGGACCGCTAAACGCTAAAACTGCTAGAAAAAAGGCGGAGTCTAACAAAGTTCGATTTGGGTATGATAACTACTGTTTCTAGCCAAATCAGTCGGAATTTTTTCTCGAAGCAGCGCGGGCGGAAGACTTTAAATCTCGAGAGCGAAAGCGTTTGACGATTGACAATAGAACAAAAGACAAAAAAAAAAATATAAAGAATCAAACAAAAGTCATCGCGACGGTTATAGATGCACAGAAAAATTTTATAGTGTAATAAAGCTCTAAAATAAAAAAAAAAAAAAAAGGAAGGAAAAGATCTAAGACATTTAAGCCTCAAAATAAATAAAATTGAAACCGGGGTTATAAAATAAATATAATTACCCCTTTCAAATAATTATATATAACTTCATGAAAGTGTCAGTATAAAATTTCAATATAACTATAAGTTCAATAAATTAAAGAAACAAAAAAAAAATATAGAACAAATTATAGTGGTGTTGTAATATTACCCATCTATAAATGTGCATTTCCTAAACCCATCCCCCCCTGCTAGACGAAAAAGAGAAAAAATTTGAGAAAAAAAAAAAAAAAAAAAGCCTGACACAAAAAAAATGATATGTGAACCCTAATTACTTTACTTACCTTATTGCCTTAACCTACAAACAAAAAAAAAGAAAACCATTTTTAAACCTGGAAAAAATAAAAAAACTTATAAAAAGTAATAAAAACTTACCACGGAAAATTACCTAGAAAAGAAAATAAAACGAATCATATTAAAATTAAAAGAACCAACCTACTTTATACTTACCTACTATCGAACCATCACTCTATCCGAAGTTACTCACCTGGAGTCCTGAAATACGTAACATTAGAATACAACAGAAAAATACTTACCAGAGCAGCACCCTACAACGGAGCAGCACCCTTAAAACCAAAATACTTACCTTGTGAAAAATAATTGTGTCCATAGTGTTCTTACCGTATACCTACATAAATACCTACCTTCTTCAACTTGGTGTTTAATCCCCCCTTCCTTCCTACCTCTTGTGCCTAGTGTGACGTTAGTGTCTTAGTTTTATAAGAATAAAATAAAAATAAAACTAATTATATGAATATAGATAAAGTGGCCAAGTGTAATCAATAATATATTTATAATTTTATTTAAATTAGAAATAAAATAATTTTAGATAGAAAAAATATTTTGATAAGAAAAAACGAAGAAAATATTTAAAATTACAAATCGAAACAAAACAAACCAAAACAACATACTTTAATAAAATTACAGCTAGTCATCGATAGGTTATGCACTCCAAAGTGGTGCACCTCCTTGGCAGAACGACATTCGGATGGCAAAGTAAGTTTATATATATTTTTTTTTTCTCAAACCCAATACTTACCCTTAAACCATTTTTATTTTTTGATTTGTTTTGTTACATACAAATAGACCTATAATTTTCTTACCGCAAATATATTAAATGATAAACGAAACTACACTAAAAAAAAAACTATACCAATTAAAATTAATTAAAGATAACAAAATACAACTAAAATAAAGTTAAGATTTTGTAATTGTTCATACAACAACAAATAAATTGAAATTGACAACTATACTACACTGAAAAAAAAATAATAACTTACAAATTACAATTAGTCAAAGAAAAGAAAATATAACTTAAATAAAGTTAAGAATTTGTAATTGTTCGTACAACAATAAATAAATTTAAATAGATAACTACGCTACACTGAACAAAAAAATACTGTACAAATAAAGATTAATTAAAGAAAAAAAAAATTGTTAAATAAAAATAAAGTAAGTTTTAAATAGAAACTACACTACAAAAAAAAAAATAATAAATATTTGAAATTTTATACTGAATTTCATAATTTCTTTCTTTAGGTAATACATATCATTATTATATTTGTATTTATTTGGCCAACTTCAATAAAACTAGGAATTGTATTTCCTATTACAATCGAAATGATATTGGGATTTTTCTTTTATGGATTGTAACCTGTGGATTTACTTTCTGAATGACTGATGAGCGTTTTTATAGGAGGGAAGATATTTCGATATATTTCATTAATTTTAGCATTGGGTTGATTTAAGATGGAGTCTTAAACATAAGACTTGAGGTGGAAGGTGACGCGCAACTGAGGTAGGATCGAGGATGGGATGAAGTGGTAAGCTGAAGCTGGTATAACTTAGGTCTGGGGTTACTGCATAAAATGGGAGGAAGCAGTAACCATGGTGGTATCTGTGGATACATTGGGTGGGTTAGATCCTCTGGGGGGCCAACAACATCATGGTCTCTCTCTCCCCCTATAGGAATTACACCCTTTTAACGGACGGATTCGGGTCTCATTATTTTATAATGAACCAACGATTTTTTTTAATCTTTCTCCGGCATGAAGTCGTAACGACAGTTCAGTGCTGCGGTAGCAAGAACCCCCCCCCCGCCGACGAGCTAGTTTGTGCGTATGCAAGCATGCCACGCTGCCGAAGCCTGAACACCCTCTCCTCCTTGCTGCCCGGATCAGCCTCACGTTTCCTGTAGACATGGGGTTGTAACGGTGGTATAGGGAGGAGAGGTCGGATTCTGAGATTGGACTAGGGGACAAAGGGGTTTATTTATACCCTCGAAGTGGTAAGCCCGGACCTCCAATCAAGGAATCCAGCCGACAACACCTCGGTTTTGTTACAAACTCCAAAGATAAATACAGCCGTACGCAACTCACACATACCCACCCGCCCATACACATCATTTTGGATAGAAAATCGCACTGTAGCTATGTACCTATGTAGTGTAGGTTATCAAAAGTAAAAAGAATCATCGAAATTAAAATTATGAAATCTAAGCTCGGTAGGTAGGTACCAATATAATTTTTTTTTTGTCAATATAAGAACCCTGGCACGAGTACGATAACTTTGGCGCCAAGATATAATAATGGTTTTTGGTAGATTTTTTACTACGGGATGGGGGGGTCTATCTCCCTCCGTTTAGGCGGTATGGGCAATTTAAAAAAACTATGCATAGTTTTTGAAAAAAATTGTTTTAAACTAAAAATGTATGCAAAAAAAATTAAAAAAAAGGTTTAAAGTTTTTCAAAACTTTCAAATTATCTACTGTTTTTTTTATAATTCATTGCTCTTATTTCTTTTTGATCAAAAACTGAAAACTAGATGACTTTATGTCTTCTAGTTCTTGAGAAAATTGAAAAATACCAAAAAAAATAGTTTATTTAAATTACTTTTTCCTTGCTTAGTCTTATTTTGATAGTAATAATCGAATATGGATTAAGATACACCTAGGGTAAATTAATATTTCTTAAATCCAGCTTATTTAAATGCAAAAGAAACTTTGCATGCACCCCATCTTGCACCCACCGAACCTTGCCCCCTCCCCACCTTGCACGCACTCCAACTTGCACCCACCCCAAATCCTATAGTGTTCCCAAGCAGGGGGGTTGCAGGGGGCAGCATGTCCCCCTTACAGATCTCACTGTTGCATACAAACTCGCACCTACCATTGTTACTATCAAAATAAGACTCAAGCAAAAAAAAGAATTAAATTAAAATAGTAGTTGTGGTTATTTTCAATTTTCTCAAAAACTAAAAGACATAAAATCATCTAGTTTTCAGTTTTTGATCAAAAACAAATAAGAGCAATAAATTCTGAAATAATTTGAAGTATTGAAAAATTACACTTTAAACCTTTTTTTTAACATTTTTTTAAATTTTTCAAAAACTACACATAGTTTTGACTTGAATTTAAAACTGTCTAATAAAACAGAATGTTGGCTTTAAAAAAATGTATAAAACTAAATTGTAAGTAGGTATCACCGTTATTTTTTAATTATTTTGTTTCCATTTTAAATACTATTTTTTTAAAATTGCCCCTACCGCCTAAGCGGGGGGAGATAGAACCACCCCCCCCCCTCCCATAGTAAAAAATGCTTGTATTAAGCCCCTCTACCAAAAACCGTTATTATATCTTGTCGCCAAAGTTATCGTACTCGTGCCAAAAACTTACATGAAACACATTGACACCCATTTTTTTGTAACAATTGAATTATGTTTTAAAACACGTTACGTAGGTTTTATATATACCTATTAAGTTTATTTATTTTAAGAAAAAAGTTTTTGATAATAAATTTAAAGGAAAGTTCAAATTCGCCTATAAAATACTGCCACATGAAATCGCCACGCTAATAAGAACTTTTAAATAACGAACTATCAAAAAATTGAAAAAAATAAAATTAAACAGATTCATTGACCACTTTTTTGCCTTTAAAATGCTTGTAAATATTAAGAAATGTACCACTCACGTCGAAAATGTTAATACGGTTAATTTAATTTATGATAATTAAAAGTTTTTTTTTTAATTAATTCCGCCACTGAAAAGAAAACTACAATTCAATTTTCAAGATAAATTCATTCAAACAGAACATTCATTAACTGAAAATTAGGTTTAGGATAAACGACCAAGCAGTAAGCTAAGCACACAACATCAATTTTTTTCTCGGGTTTTTCTACCCAGGTAGAGAAAACCATATCCCACAGCTACAACTACAATCCCAATGCATTTTTTTCTCATGTTTTTCTCCACAGGTTCAGGCTTGCCATATTTTTATAAGCGCAATTTGGCCTCTGGCAATCTGGCCTAGTGTTCATGATTTTCGCACTGAGACTGTCTCGCTGCAAACGACCAAGCAGAAACACACATTTTCTTCTCGCATTTTTCTACTTGTTCCGTTGGCGCTTATTAGTAGAGCCAACTTTTGTGAATATTTTGTCGGTCTGTTCTTAAAGATAGAATGAGATAGCATATCGGCACATCGGGAATAATAGCAGCGTTGCCGTTTGTCCCCTAAAGGGGCCATTTGGACCCTTTTTTGCGTTCGATCCCCGTGGCCCCGACTTTTTTAGAAATTGCCCAATTGGCCCCTTTTTACGATTTTACTAGTAATAAAATAATTTTCAAGGATAAATTAAGATATTTTTTATCTTATCCACTCTTTAAGTAAATTAATTAAAAATCGGTAACGAATTTTCATACTGAACTTGAACTGAACTCTGTCGGTTTATACTCCGAAAAAATTCGTACTGGACGCTGTCTTTTTATACTTCAAAAAAATTACTATCCACTGAATGTTGTCATTTTGAATCAAAATTTGAGTTATGACAGTAGAAAGGGACAACACTACAATTTTTATCGAATGGTTTGGAAAAATTAAACAGTTATCTATGTTGTTTTGTTTTGCTGAAAGACGTTCAATTTTTTGGTTTTGTTTTGAGAATTAAAAAAAAAATATGTTGTTGATGAAGTACTAAGAAGAATAAATATTAATGATGAAAAACTTTTGATATTGCACTTTCTAGATCCCAAAGTTGTCAAAAAAATCTTGAATTTAACTATGTACAGTTAGTTTCCATTTTCCAAACCTGGTATCCAATTCAGGAAAAGTCATTGAGGAATACAAACTCCTTGAGATAAAATCCATGGATAAGGCTTTTCAAAGCACATTTTAAATCAATGATATTATAGAATTCTGGTATGAAATAGGGAAATGTAAAAACAATTTAAATGAATTTATGTTTCCAAATGTATACAACTTTGTTACAAACATTTTTACTCTGCCCCATAGCAGTGCCTCTGCCGAAATAGTTTTTTAGACTGAATGTGAAAACGTGCAATTCGATGATGTCAGCTCTAAAGTTAATTGAAAACAAAAATAAGTTGGAAAATTGGGTTCCAAAAAACATCTTGTTTATTTATACAGAAAGACAATACCTATTAAAAAAATGAAAGACTTAACTTCTATTAATTTATTTATGTATTTGTTGTTATTAACAACTGACTTGTTGTTACTGTTTTGTTTTTTAAATGAATTTAAGTTTTTATTTTAATGTTATTGAAATAAAATGATTTTTCGTATGTTGGCCCCTTTTTTTGTGTCGGGCCCCTTTTTTGTACCCTTTTTGATTTTTTTCAGCGGCAACACTGAATAATAGTATAGTTTTGAACGTCATTTGATGGCGACAAATTTTATCGCCAACTCTAGTCTGAAATTCAAAGCATTAAAAAGTAACTTTGTATGGGATTAATATAGCACGTAGGGGTTGCAGTAAATGGCTCTATTTACATAGGTTTTGCTGGTTTTTTTAATGATTTAAGCACATTGGGATGTTATGTTTTTTTGTTTTATGTATGTACCTATTCAAGTCTTTATAGAAATAATTTGTTTGTCTTTAAGCTGAAATTTTAGGGTTGGCGCAGCCAACCTAGCCAACTGAGAGGAATCGCCACTGTTGTCTGACTCTGTTTTTAACCTTACGACAAGAAGCTTTCTGCTATACTTTTATACGAAAATGTTGTCTATAGTCGAATACACATTTCAAAAGCCAGCAAGAAACTCTTTTAGCAAGTTATGTGAATCAATCCACTTTGTAAGACGCTTGTGAAAGACCGTCTTGAAAATGTTTACGAGGCACTTAGAAACGAAATTCCCTAATATTTCTTTATTTTTTATTTTTATTTTATTTTTTTAAAAATGACTGCGTCGCGAAACTCATTAGGGAAAAGCTATCCATCCATTACTATGTCAATAATCACAGCTAGGTTTTCCAGGAGAATATCATTAGCCATCTTTAAGAGTTTTTAAAGCTAGTTCAATTTCCTCTCTCAAGGGTCTCATTAGTAAATCCAGGAACTGCATTTTGCCATATTACTTCAGTAGTGGTCGCATTAAGAAGCTTGTTAAAGTGCTGAGCTCGGTGATAAATGTTCGGTTTTTATCATTTAGTGCCTTTGCTAATTTCCAGAATTCTGATGAATTTTAGCATAGGGCCTTCCTGCATGTTTGTTGCTCACCATATGCTTTCGTTTTTCCTTTCACACAATGCCTTTTATGTAGGTGTTATTAGATTTAATATAATGACTTTTTAACCAATTTTCTGAATCTGAATAATCTGAGCCAGCAAAATGATACATTGTGCACTTTTCGACACTCCTTGTCAAACTATGATTCTCTTCCTTGCTTATGAACACCTCTCACACTGGATATTCAAGTGAATCAAAGTCCAAGTCATCATGTGTCTTTGAAAATTAGAGTCATTCTTGGAGGTAAACTCATTGTCATAATTTTATCATTAGACTGATCCTCTATTTGAAAAATGACAATTAGTGGAAAATGTTGGTCGGATTCGGAAAATGATACTGCTTTAACCTTCAGATCAATAAAAAAGGTTCCCAATCTTCTTCTATAATATCGTAATTGATGAAAGATCTACATATCTGCACCATCAACAAAAGTAAAGTTCTCAGTTGTAAAGTAAAAGTAAAGTTTTCAGTTGAGTCACTCAAACTTGTACCATTGAGAATGCGAAAACCAAACAAATCATACACAAACACTAACATCTTTCTAAAAACGACGGGCTTGGATTCTAGAGACATTGACATGCCGAGATATATTAAAAATTTCAGTTCTGCAAATCGGATCGAATAAAACGACTTCTAATGGGAATGTAATAAAATTGCTTGCATTTTGGAACAACCTTTAAAAAATAACATAATATGCTTATTTTATACATAGTTTAGTTGATTTCAAATTTTACTTGACTAGTTGTTTTTCATTTGTTTCTGACATAATGACAATAAGATATCTATTATTACCTTCTTTTGAAGTTACCACAGGTTTTCACATTAAAAGGAACCACAATTCTGAAAATTCAATAACAATGAGTTCCGCGTAAACCAAAAAACATACAAGCAATGAATTGATAATCAAAAAAAAAAACATTTACACACTTTTGTGTATTTCTGACTGCAGTTTCGAGATCGTGTGGCTTTGCCGATGAAAAACCTTTTAAATACAAAATTCTTTTTTAAAAAAAACTCTTTTTTGAATAACGTACAAAACTTCTTTCACCTGAGCGATAACTCCTTTATACCAAATTGCTACTGATTGTCGAAAAATATCCTTTGAGTCAAAACTTTAGTTGATTAAACTTTTAAAAATATGTTTTCATTTCTTTTTTCGACTGCAATACATATCTCTGCATTGTGACTTTTGTGTCACATACAATATTTAACCAACAAAAATTACGTAAGTTTTTCTTTGTAGTTGATGGAAATGTGGGTAAAAGTAGACACTTTGTTTTTTTTTTTATTTTTTTTTATTTTGTATTTAATCCAACAACATTACGTTATACGTTTTTCTTCTGCAATCGCTTTTATAAACACACCATTGACAACAATATGTCAACTGCAATGTCAGATATAGGAAGGTATATTTTTGTAATTACATTCGACATTCCGGTTCCGGTTAAATGTACATATATTTATATGCTTTTTCATTTAATTCCAATATCATATCTCTGAAATGAACCTTTATACCTATGTATACGATGAGTTTAATTTTTGTACAATTTAAATGCATTCATTTCTCACGGCAGGATTCTCGGATCATTACTGGCACAGAGAGTTTAAAAATGAAAATAACAAATTGAAGGCAACTTTACTCTTATGTCGCCTGGTCGTATGGTGACAAAATAAACATGAACAACACTAAAATGAGGGCGCGAACAACAACTAGGATGCTTTTGCATGACGCTTCGGTATCCTGTCCTTTGTTTCACAAAATTCAATACCATACCTCTGCTCTACCTTACCTATATACCTACCCTACCTTGCCCAGAGCAGAAACATTGACATTTTTTGATTTAGTTTTTCTTTTTTGTTTCATTGGGAAAATATTTATTCATCTGTTTGAAGCGGATCGTTTTAAAATCCATAAAGCTTCTGCGTTCGTCACTCAAAAAACAAAATCAATCGATGCAGGACTACATCCCTGCGAAAGACCGTAACTTAAAAAACTTTAGGTACATCAATTTCAACATTGAAATACAAATAACAAACCCCTAAAAGGTTCCCATTCCATACATCTTTGGTGATAAAAATGCATAAAACAAGCCTCCTCAAACGACGACCTAGACGCTTTACCCGAAACACGGCTACAACTACGCGACGCGACGATGCAAAATGGTTGCAGTTGCAGTGATGGCACAGCGGAATAACACACCAGAAAGATACATAAACCGCTCTTCGTTCGCCCTACCCGACAGACCGTGTTGAAAGATTTCCTGTAGTAATTCGTGTTTACGATGATGTCATGCCGTAACGGTACCAAAGGAGCAACAACCATCATCAATGGTGGATTCTTCCTCGTAACTTTTCGAAGGACATTGATGGCATTTCGTTTCAATTTTTCTTTATTTTTTTAAATTCACTTTCGTTGTAGAATTCAATTTTAAAAAACAGCAACGGTATCTGCTGCAATTCAAAAACGGGATTACAGCGGCATTCAATTAATGCCGGTGGATATTGATATGAGACGCTGAAAAGAGGGGGGGGTTAAGGGAGAACCATGCAGGTGCAAGGTGCATCAGAGCAGAGCTCAACTTTTGTTTTACTTCTTGCGGTGGTTAAGGAAAAAACTCGTTAAAAATGGATTTCTGGTAGCGATACTGGTTTCGTTAAAAGCTCCTGTTTTTAACAACTTTTTAAAATTGTATAATTAAAGACAAAAAAGGAAGAATCAAAACCTATAAATAATATACAAAAAGTAAGAAATGACGTTTTTCTGACACTTTCAATTTACTCAGTTACAAGAAAAAGTCAGAACTGTCACACTTCTCTCTAACTATCTGTCATTTTCAATTACCTACCTTACCTTTAATCGAATCCTATTAGCTGTCAGTTAATGACATTAGTGTTGCAATTAGACATAACACCTGTCTTTTTTTTTTTTGAGATCAAAACAAACAAATATTCATTAAATGTCATTGTGACGACTAGACGTAGAAATTACTTCAAATCAAAGATTAATTGCTATTCGAACTGCCTTATCGACCAAACACTTTATTGTACCATATATAGAGTAGCTGATTTAAGAGCTAATCAATGTGAGCTCTAATTTCTATTACTAGGCTTTGTTGCGGTACGGTGGTGGTGGTGGTTGGTGTGATGGTTCACCGATGACAGTTGAAATTGATGGTTCATATTTGATTGTTCGACACAGAGTGATATGGGAAGCATATTCCTACGAGTAAGTAAGATCAACTTATATAGAATTATGACAGGGTAATAGCGACCGGCAGGCATGGCAGTAAGAAGCTATTTGGTGAATTGAGTAATTACTATAGCTGTTGAGAGGTTTTGATGTTGGGTGTGTTAATTGAAACATTTTGTAGGTTATGGGTGTAATATTAACGATGATTGGGGGGGGGGGGGGGGTGATAGAAAACATTTTAAGTTGGATGTCGTAGTTGTGGAACAGCTTTCAAAATAAGGACATGCACATAATAATCGACATACTTTGGAAATGATGGCTACAAAATGTAATATTAATTACATACTCGTAAGAGTATTTTGTTTTTGAAGGCAGATTCAATCGTTTTGGAAGTTTGTAGTGACTTCTTGTCATGATTTCTCAAGTTTTGAATGCTAAGACTAAGACTCAATATCTAATGCCCCTGGCTTATATCGTAGCCTGGATAAAATATTATAGTATGCAAACAATTGGTTTTAAATTTAATTGCAGATTTGCTAAGTTTTAAGAAATCATTCGAATCAATATTTAGAAGACTAAGGCCCGTTTGCTGATACGAAACTTAAGCATTTATATTCAACATAAACGCTTAAGTGACACATATTGCTTTGTACCAAACTCAAACCTAAACATAAAAGTCATTAAGTCAAACATAATTTATGTGTAAGAGGAAGTGTCTCATAAATTATTTAAGTAAGACATAAATGATTGAATCAATCGTTATAGCAATTTTTGGACGTTCTTGTAAACTAATATAAATAGTGATTTAAAAAAAATCAATATCGTTAAAACAAAATAAAATGGATTTCGAAATCCTGGATGTATTTGATGTTGCCGTTGAATTCTTGAAAGTTTTGAACTTGGAGTTCCTCGTCAAATATATACGAGAGAAAAAAAAGAATTCGTTTAACTAGAGAAGTAACCATAGTTGTTTTAGAAAAAAATAGAAAGCTTATTAGAATGCCCTTCAAACAGGTACAGTAATTTTAATTGAATTATAGAAATTGAATTTCAGGCAAGTTGCTTTCTTCTTTGAGATCCTGTAAATCGGTGGCACTAATGGTATGAAGTGGGGTTCTTAATTTGGGATGAACAGTTTTCTTCAGCATAAAGGGGTTTGTAGCCACCCCAGTCGTTGTTCGAGTTTTCTGCAATCTAAAAACTAGTTAAGAAGTCAAGCAGGCAAGCAGTGAATTGTTGTTTTACAATTTACATTTTTGCCTTGTTTTTCTTTGACTTGATTGTCACCTTCAAACTCGTTCTCCAAGCCATGAACAGTTTTTGGGTTCATAATGGAGATAGCCAGTTCAAAATTTGGGTCTGTCGGTTTGAACGGCTTCTCACCAGCAGTTTTCACACTAGAAAACTTTTCTTGAGCAGCTTCCTTCCGGGTTTCGACTTTGTAGTTTCCATACAGCCTTTTTAAAGACTCGCTATTCCTATAACACGAAGCTTCGGATTGGCTGTTGAAATTTTGCACAATACGACGCTAAGCACTTTTCTTTTCCTTTCATGTAGAGGCATCAGTTTTTTTGTTCTCTATTACAGCTCTTTCTTAATAAATGCATTGAAGAAGCAATGTTTTCTCGTTTAGTGAAAAGTTGGGTTTTCTTTTCTTCATTTTGTCTGCCATTATATTTTATTTAAAAAAAAAAAAAAAAAACAATTTTAGAAGACAATAAGAACCAGCAATTAACAAAACACCACCATTTCAATTTTGATTTTTTTCACGAATTTTAATATTTTGACGTTTTGTGTAGGACGAAGTGAACTTAGATGTGTTTTAAATCTGCTCCTTTGCTAAGTTCAACATAAATTCGTATGTGCAACATAAATAAATTTATTTTTTACTTAAACGCTATGTGAAACTTAGCTAGTAACAAGATTTATGTTTCATATCAGCAAACGGGCCTAAGTTTTCAAGATTGAAGTTGTCGCATGAAGGAGAAATATTCTGAACTGCAAAATTTCATTTTTGACGTTTTTCAGATATCACATAATATTGACAACCCCATTTAAAAACGTTGTAAGCTGAATTTAATGAACTTAAACTTAAACTTAAACTTAAACTTAAACTTAAACTTAAACTTAAACTTAAACTTAAACTTAAACTTAAACTTAAACTTAAACTTAAACTTAAACTTAAACTTAAACTTAAACTTAAACTTAAACTTAAACTTAAACTTAAACTTAAACTTAAACTTAAACTTAAACTTAAACTTAAACTTAAACTTAAACTTAAACTTAAACTTAAACTTAAACTTAAACTTAAACTTAAACTTAAACTTAAACTTAAACTTAAACTTAAACTTAAACTTAAACTTAAACTTAAACTTAAACTTAAACTTAAACTTAAACTTAAACTTAAACTTAAACTTAAACTTAAACTTAAACTTAAACTTAAACTTAAACTTAAACTTAAACTTAAACTTAAACTTAAACTTAAACTTAAACTTAAACTTAAACTTAAACTTAAACTTAAACTTAAACTTAAACTTAAACTTAAACTTAAACTTAAACTTAAACTTAAACTTAAACTTAAACTTAAACTTAAACTTAAACTTAAACTTAAACTTAAACTTAAACTTAAACTTAAACTTAAACTTAAACTTAAACTTAAACTTAAACTTAAACTTAAACTTAAACTTAAACTTAAACTTAAACTTAAACTTAAACTTAAACTTAAACTTAAACTTAAACTTAAACTTAAACTTAAACTTAAACTTTCAAATCCAAAACCACAGCCTAGGTTACAAATTTGACCCTCTTCTGAAAAACTGTTTTGTACAAATAAATTTGCACTTAAAATTGTAACCTCAATTGTGTAGAAATTACCTCGAAGGTAAAACGTTTCCTCACATATCTTCATTGAGCAATATACAAATAATGACAAATTAAATTAAATCCTTTTGATTTCATTAAAACAAATAAGTATACAAACTTGTTAAAACCTTTAAGGCATTTACCTAACTTTCCTTTCTTCTATTTCTAAATCTATCCACCCAACTAATTGTGAATGATGAGAATGACATTTCTATTAGAATCATACTTGACAAACTTTACTAGCTAAATAATACATATAGAAACATTCATTTTAACTCAATATGAGTTGTCCTTATGTAATCCTGTGAATCACCCTTCATCCTTTGCCCTTTAGAGAAGACATATGTATGTACATTGTACATTGTACATTATGTTGCAAGCAAAACTGACAGTTTGGAGATTAAATTACTTTATGTTAGTCTTTCCAAAAAACAAAAACACTTTACATTATTAGAAATGCAAAGACATAATCTGACAGAATGTGATGCATATACTTATATAGAAACACTAACTATGGGTATACACTAGAGTGACATTTATACAAATTCGTATAGTTAAATTTTGTAGACATCATGACAGATGATTATTATTAAAGGACGCAACAAAATTGATTGTTTTTAGTTTCAAAAGTCATTTGATGATGATGCTATGATATATTCAATCCAATCCAATCAGCATCAACATTTTATTCGACTTATAAGAAGCCCAAAAGTCAAAAACACTCTACCTGAGGCAATTATATCTATGCACATGACATTTTAACTGTCAAAAGGTTGAGCTTACACTTTATGACAAACAATTATAAATCTCGATGACATCTTCTCACCTTCTATAGGTACCAAAATAAAAAAGACAAAATAATATTTAATAATGGCCAAGGACCAACTAACGTTTGGTGTCTTCATAGTTTGCCGACCTTTGACAAGACAACAACAACAGCAATGACAACAACTACACTGAAGGAAAAATGTAGGGACTCAATATAGACACTGCTATGTAAAATGTTTGTACTGAATTTTGAATAATAAACCTCTCTTCAATGATAAAAGTTTATATGTAATGGTTACATTTTGATTTATGTACCAAATAAAAACCCCGTTAATGAAAGTAAATTTCAAAAAAATCTATTTAGTCACTCTATAACAAGCTTTTAACCTCTATTAAACCGAAAGCACTCCACAAATAAGTATGAACTGACAGCAATAAGATATTGATTCACTTTATAAATTCTTAATCCAAAGCCCAATAGAAAAATTACATAAAGCTAAGTGCTGACTAAAATCAACTTGTATTACGTCTTTATTCATGTCGCAATATATACAAAATCTGTAACTATAAATAAATCTATATGTTACCATTTATTGGATTAATAAATTACGAAATTTTATATAATGAACGCAGACAACTTGAAGGAGAAAAAGCCCAGTTAAAATTTGAGTTAGTAAATGTTGTTTATTGAAATAATAAAAGCTAATATAAATTTGTAAGTCTTCACAGTAAGGACGACCACAAAATACAAAATAGGTTTATATACCAAAGAAGAGATGTTAAATAAGTCTTAAAAACATAAAGAGATAATAAAAACATGTAAATAATTGCATTAAAACTTATAATGTCACTTGAAAAACACGAAAATTATGAACCAAAATAAATGAAAATGTACATAATGAGCACATATGTAGATTTATGTAGTCAGTACATAGATTCTTGCAATACTTATTTAGTAAGTAAATAGACTTATGTAACGAGTACATACTTTTATGTAAAAAGTATATATGTTTAAGGAATGAGTACATAGATTTATGTAATCAGTACATATATTTCGGTTAAATATGTATGTAATAAGTAAATTGATTTAAATAATAAGTACATATTTTTATGAAATGGGTAAATATCTCTATGTTATGAATAAACATATTTACTTTAAAAACTTAACTCACTTAACTAACCTGTTCTTAATCTAGATAAATAAGGATAAAATATATTTAAACTTCCCTTGGGAGTCCATTAAATGTATACAGAATATGTTAACATGCACTCATCACAGTTAACTTGTTATATTATTTATTTAATAAGTCGACGCAAAAATTATGGGCATGTGAATATGATGAGAGACATTATAATTATATTACAATGATAATTTACCGTAACAGTAATTAAATGAGTCCATTCAATATTAAATAAAAACATAAACTAGTGATCTTAAACTTTAAAAAAAAAATTAGATGGCGCAACAGTCCGTTGAGAACTAGGGCCTAGTCATTTACAACTCTCAACCATTTATGTGTGCGAGTACTGTTATCAGAGATGGAGGGGATCTACAATTTTTAAGCCGAATCCGAATGGCTAATTTGAGAAAGCACTTTTTATGACAAGAATTACTGTTGGAGGATTTGTCAATTCCTCGCAAGTGGCAGTACCTACCCGTGAAAAAAAACTTGAGATGGCACAGGCAGGGATTGAACCCAAGACCTCTGGCATGACAGTCCAACGCACTAACCATCATGCCGCGGGTACTGATCTCAAACTTTACTGATTTCAAAAACTTACACTCGTCACAGAAAAATCATAAATTCTTTATTGACTACACGAATGCCCATTATCAGTAAATATTTTATTATGTAATAAATACAAAAATAATTATTGTATTCATTACATAATGAAATCATTGTTTATTTTTCTCTCAGTGTATGTACCTACTACTACACTTATATATGTACACTGTACAGGTTCACATAACAACGACAAACAGCAACACAAAAGCAATTTGTAAATGAATAATGAAGAACAATGGAATTGCTTGTCAAACCGGTTTATGGTTGTTGCCATTTTGTGGAATTTATTGCAGACCAGGTACAATGGTTGCCCAAAAACCCATTTTCAACTCCTGTCAGATAGATACACGTTCTTATTATTAATTCGAGACAAACAACAGGCCTAATTAAATGCTTCAAATATCAGCCATATAAATTATACAGCCATACGCAATACGCATAGATGCGTATATGTTAATGCAAAGTGTTTACTGTTTTACAGGAAACAATCTAATTCGAGTTACATTCAATTATGTCGGACATATAGAAAATCGGCAAGGGTGAATAGAGTTTAGGGTCCTCAGCCTTCTTCCATTCTTTGCCGGTGCGCCCCCCTACATTGAACACCTTAGTCATATACCGTTATTCGTTTTGTAGCATAAAGATATATTATGTTTGGTGAAGGACATTCACACCCATTCCCGGTATAAGTTGTATAAGTTTTCCAAGATTTGTAGACTTTGGAGAGCAAAAGGAAATCTTGTTATCACGCCTGCCAAGAGGTCTTCAGAAGTCATACGTTTTCATTTACAGAGAAGAGCGAGTTTTGGGAAATATGTTGCACACCACACAAACCTTAATCATCGTCCTCATCAAGGACAACGATATGGCTTTTGTCTCGCACTTCTGAATTCAACAGAGAGGAAATCCTAAAACCTCCAAGAGTAGATTGTTCATAAACTAGTTTGTAGCTTCTGTATAACTTTGGTGTACCTCTGTCGTCCTTGTCTTCGTCCTGATCGTCATCTTCGTTCGTCGTCGTTTTGTTATGTCACGCCCAAGGATATTCATGTTGTTGAATTGAATTTGGTTTTCTTGAAAGTTTCTGCATCGCATCGCATCCTACCGTCATCATATGTACATCAAAACGAGAAGAAGATGAGAACCGCACCTGATGGTTACCTCTTCTATACCCAGCTAAATGCTAAAGAAAATCAAGGCAAACAAGTGTAAATGTCAAGTGATGCTGGTTAGGTTTTGCTAATTGATTTAAGAGGCAAAATTTTCTTGAGAACAGCTTGAAGATGATGATGATGTGTTGTAGGTTTATGGGCATAGGTATAGATTTATGTGGATGTGAAAGATGATGATAAATTTAATTTCCTTTAGATTTCAAAATATTCACGTCGAAAGATAGAAGGACATCATGTTGTTTATTTAATTAGGTTATTGTGGATATTGAAGGCTGTTTTAGAATTTTATCACATACGGCCTTATGGTGTTATATTTTGATGAGTGCTCAAAGCAAAAAAAGTTTAAGAAAAATGTTCATGCCTCTAGATACGAACCCAAGAAATTTTGTAAGAAAAGTCCTTACCTCAAAGCTAGGTTTTAAAAAATTGAAAATGTTTACATTACTCCTAATTTTGAATCTTCGGTGTGTTAAGATATGGTTTTCCAAATTTAATTAAAAAATGGCTAAAGAACTCAATGTCTTGAAGAACCCGTTAAAGAGCTGGAGTTTGAGGAAACCCAAGGCTTTGTATTGAAAAGAACTTTTTGATGACTAAAAAATTTCATTTTGTGGTAAGGAGCTGGCAAATAGGTTTACTGGAAAAAATTTGAAATCCCAATAAATTGTAAATAGTAACATAACAGGAAACTGAATTTATAGCAAATATCTAACGTTTTTTAACTGTACACACATCAAATTGCCACATTTCATCATTCTGCAAGACTCAGAACTTTTCCATAAACATTTCCAAATACATACACACATGAAAAGTGGGTGGATGCCACACCTGCTTAATTGAAAACCGCTATTTTCCATTCCTTGTTACGTAAAACCTACCTCTGTGTAAAATTTTAAGATTCTACCATTCCGTAAAGAGCTTCATAATTTGTATGATAGATCGGTTAGCTATTCAGTCACGGTTTTTCGCAATTTTTGTTATGTGCTTTGTATCAGAAACTACTTATGATATAAAATTGAAATTTGACATAACTAAACTTCATGTTAAGATAAAAAAATATTCAGTTTAATTATCAATTTGATTTATTTAAATGTAAATATAACAATTTGCACATGGGTTGCTTAGCATAAACCACAGGGCCCTAATGTGCAAAATAAAAGTGCATTTTTGAGTTCAATTACAAAAGATCAAGACAAAAGGAACTAAAAAACTAGAGTTGTAAACATATATCCTGGCCCTATGTTTAAAGATTTCGGTCAACGGAGTAAATATACACCCTCGTTTGTTATTTAATAGATTTTGGTGTCAAATGAAAGGTTATTTCATTCTAATATAGGGTTTCCTAACCACATACTTGGCATAACCTAGGGTTACCTGCATTTTTTAATATCAACACTTTGGTAAACATAGTTAATCTGATGTGTTAATGAGTCGGTTTTTGATTTAAATAAAAGGTTATTACATTATATTTCTAATAACATAGGGTTTCTTAGCCAAGATTTTGCTTCACATAGAGTTGCCTAAATTTTAAATTACATACGTTCATTTGTTGTTTAGGTGGTTTTGGTGTCATATTTCTAAGAACATGCCCAAGAGAATCAACTTTGATTTTAAGGGTTTTTAAAGCTAAAAAATAAATAAATTAGGTAGTGCTATACAGTACGTTTTGAACTATGGCCTAGTTTACAACTCTCAAACATTTCTGTGTGCTAGTCATGTCATAAATGGAGGGGACCTACAGTTTTATGTCGAATCCGAACAGCTTATTTAAAAAAGCGCATTTCATAACAAGAATTACTCTTGGAGAATTTTTCAGTTCCTCGCAAGAGACAGTACCCGTAAAAAAAAACTTTAGGTGACACAGGCAGGAATTGTACTCAAATCATCTAGCATGACAGTCCAACGCACTAATCATCACTCTACGGGTACTACCTTTACCTTCGCCTTTTTCTTTACAGCTTACAGAGTTTTATTTCTGCGTAAAAATTATAAAATAAAATAAAATATGATGTGAACTTTCAACCTACGTTTCCATGATAATTTGAATTTGACAAAAAAATAACGAAACTTCTGAACGCATCCTTGCAAAATTAAGATTTGAAGCAGATCTGGAGAAGAAAGCATCATAAAGTCTTACAATTTATTTTCCAACGATAATTACATGGTAATGATCTTCAAAATTTGTATAAATCTGGTCTATATACCTCAGCGATGGAGAGATGTAAAGGTAGTTTTCATTCCCAAGGCGGGCAAATGCTCGCATGTCAACCCTAAAGATCTAAGACCTATTAGCCTATCATCATTCATTCTCAAAACTCATGGAACGATTAATTGATATCCATGTACGTAGTAGCATTGATAAGAGACTATCGATGTCTCAGCATGCTTACTGCAAAGGGAAATCGGTAGAAACAGCCTTGCACACTCTGGTAAGAACTATCGAATACTCCCTAGAGCAAAAGGAATATACTATGGTGGCCTTCCTGGATATTAAGGGCGCTTTCAACGTTGACAATTCCGCTATCACTTCTGCTATGACGAACCTAAACGTCGAATACTGAATCTGTGAGTTGATTAATCTAATGCTAAAAAGCAGGATCATCAACTATAAGTTGGGGGATTTTTGTACGAAAAGATCTGTCAGTAGAGGCACTAGAGATGGTGTTCTGTCCCCTCTCCTGTGGAACATAGTGGTTAACGAACTACTGATATACCTTGAGAGGGAAGGCTACAGAGTGGTTGTATATGCCGATGATGTTGCTATCGCCGTCACGGGAGAACATCCTAATACACTGAGAGACCTCCTCCAAAACGCACTCAATATGCTCACTAGATGCGCTGATCACTGCGAACTTAGTATTAATCCTCAAAAAATAGACCTCGTCCTTTTTACACGGAAATACAAGATCCCAGTAATTGTACCTCCCTCAATAAAAGGTGTACCACTAATTTTTACCAATGAGGCCAAATATTTTGGCCTGATATTGGACAAAAAATTAAGTTTTAAACCTAATATTCAGGAAAGAGTTAAAAAAGCTACAGCAGCTCTTTTCCATTGCAAGAAAGCCATAGGAAGCAAATGGGTTTTTCAACCTCGCATAACCTACTGGCTATACACATCGGTCATCCGACCAATACTTATGTACAGGGTTGTAGTATGGTGGACTACACTGGAGAAAGTAACATACTACGACAAACTCAGCAAAGTCCAACGCACTGCGTGTCTCTGCATAAGCGGGGCATTGAGAACCACACCATCAGCAGCGTTAGACACTCTCCTCCATCTGACACCCCTTGACATCTTCAGTAAACAAGTGGCAGCGAGTACAGCTATGACTCTACGCCTCATCTCAATGGACCAACAACAATGTGGGGCACTCCATCATTTTGAACCTCTTTGGTTCTATACCAAAGTACATGGACTACACTATTCCTAGACCCCAATTTGGAAAAAACTTCCAGGTATCCATTCCATCCAGAGATGAATGGGAAGACAAAAAACTCCTGGATAACAAATGTATTCATTTTTATACAGATGGATCCAAGACAAATAAGGGAGTTGGTAGTGGTGTGTACTCAGAAAAGCTTAATTTAAGCATCTCATTCCGCCTTCCTAATCATTGTAGCGTCTTCCAAGCGGAAATTTTAGCGATCAAAGAGGTTCTCTCCTGGCTAAGAGAAAACGTGATATCAACTTCTGATATCCGCATCTTCTCTGACAGTCAGGCTGCTATTAAATCTCTTGACGGTGTCTCAACCAAATCTCAAACGGCCCTCGATTGTCGATCGTCTCTTATGGAGATGGCGCAGCAATTAAACATTCACCTCTGTTGGGTACCGGGCAACAGAGATATCACGGAAAATTGTAGAGCCGATGAACTCGCTAAAAATGGAACCGTCATGCCTATTTCACCTGAAAGGGAGGAGATAGGTATACCGGTAGCTACATGTAAACTTATGCTAAAAGAAACAGCTTTTGCGATAGCAAACTCTAGGTGGCACAATTTACCAACATGCGCAGCCACAAAACTCATATGGCCTTCACTGGACCTAAAGTGCTCTAAAGACTTGTTATCTCAAAGCAGACTTTATATTAGCTCCCTAATAGGTGTCCTTATACGGGACACTGTCGTATAGGCAGACACGGAATACGACTTGGTGTAGCCTCAAATGACTTCTGCAGGAGCTGTATGGACGAGGAAGAAGAGGAAACAATCTCTCACCTTCTCTGGACTTGCCCTGCTCTTTCACTGAGACGCAAACTTCATCTGGGACTGGGAGGCTACTCTTTTGATAATCCCAGTGAACTAGCTTAAAAGGATGTCAAATATCTTCTTCGCTTTATAAAAAGCTCAAAATGACTTTTGTGGGGGACTTTGGTTTATAATATTATAGGCTTTCGAATCGGGACTTGGCTTGACATTTTAATTTGTGAACGAACACTTTTTACTAATCATCCAACTGCCATTGTTAATTTATTCAGTTAACTCAATATTTTCATCATGATAAACGAGCAACGTCTAAAATTTTATAAAAAAAAGAGGCTGGGATGCGACCCACACTGATAACTTCCCATCCCGTCTGTCGATTTGTCTTGCTTAAAAGTTTGTCTATGTATCAATTTTTACCAAATTTGCGTACTGTTTTTTGTAGATTTTATTTTTTTAAGAAAAAACGGACTGTTGGATTTTTATATCGAATGATATATGAATATCGAAAACAATATTTTCTGTGAAATAAAATAAGTTTGAAGCCAATATTTTTAATTTTTGAAAAGCTATTTGAGTCGAAAGTAACTTTTTACCAAGTTTTAGTATTGTTTTTTTTTTTAAGTTTTTATTTTTTTGTAAAAAAAACTGTAAATTCGATTTTTCACACAATTTTATTCAGTGTTGAAAACAACATTTCTTATAAGTAAAAATTAGTTAGAAGCCATTATCTCAAATTTTTGAAAAGATATTTGTGTCGAAAATCAATTCTTACCAACTTTTGTTAAATTTTTTTTAGGTGTTTAATTTTTTGTACAAAAGCTGTCAATTAGATTTTTTTCAAAATTTTACTGAATGTTGACAACAATATTTTTTGAAAGATTAAAGTAGTTTAAAGCCAATATCTCCAAGTTTTGAAAAGATATTTGCGTCGAAAATCAATTTTTACCAACTTTTATTAATTTTTTTTAGGTTTTTTTTTTTTTTTTTAAACTGTCAATTCGATTTTTCTCAACATTCTTCAGAAAGTTGAAAACAATATTTATTATAAGATAAAAAAAGTTTGAAGCCTTAATCTTAAGTTTTTGAAAAGATATTTGAGTCGAAATTCAATTTTTACCAACTTTTTTTAATTTTTTTTTTCGGTTTTTAATTTTTTGTAAAAAACCTGTCAATTCGATTTATTTCAAAATTTTACTGAATGTTGAAAACAATATTTTTGAAAGATAAAAGTAGTTTAAAGCCAATAACTCAAAGTTTTAAAAAGATATTTGAGTCGAAAATCAATTTTTACCAACTTTTTTTAATTTTTTTTTTCGGTTTTTAATTTTTTGTAAAAAACCTGTCAATTCGATTTATTTCAAAATTTTACTGAATGTTGAAAACAATATTTTTGAAAGATAAAAGTAGTTTAAAGCCAATAACTCAAAGTTTTGAAAAGATATTTGAGTCGAAAATCAATTTTTACCAACTTTTATTAATTTTTTTTTAGGTTTTTATTTTTTGTAAAAAAAACTGTCAATTAGATTTTTCTCAAAATTTTATCAGATGTCAAAAACATTATTCTTCATTGCACAAAATTGTTTTGGAGATGAAATCATATTTTAGTCGTAAAATTTTCGAGGTGACAAATTTTTTTTTTTAGTTTTTTTGATTTATAAAAAAAACCGTTAATTGGATTTTTTTCCAAAAATATAATTGTTTTGTATCACGTTACAATATATAATATAAAATTTAATTCAAGTCTCTAGCGTCATTGGTTCATGAGATATTTAGGGTTAACCAAAATGTTCACCTTTTTTTTAAACTGATATGGTAAAAAAACCACCCACGCAATTTTCTTGAGAGCCCTTTCTGCATCTTTCTGCCTTATTATCTGTATAATAAAATTTATTTGAAGTCGATATCTCTTCTGGTTCTTGAGCTATGGACGACGAAAAAAACGTCGCGAACGTACGGACGTACGGACGTACGTACACACGCACGCACAGACATCTTTCTAAAAATCTTTTATTTCGACTCTAGGGACCTTGAAACGTCGAGAAATGTCAAAATTTTCAATTTGTCAAATCGGACCCATTACAATAACTTCCTATGGGAAGTTAAAAAATGTTACCGACATTCAGAGTCGGTGACCGCAACTTGAACAACAAGGTTGAGCAAAAATTGGAGTCTACCTCTACATGTTTGTTGTTTTAGGTTTCCGTGTCAATGAAACAATTGGTTGATCAAGGTGTTCAAAATATTTCTAAAGCTTAGGCGTCCGTACCAAAAGGCCCAAATCAGTTAATTCCCGGCGTTCTCAAGCCTATAGGCTGTTTTCTTGGTGGCTACATTAAGGGAATGACTTATTCTAATATCTAATGAAGAAATTCAACGCGAAAAAGAGGACGTTCTGCCGTAATGTGTCATAGAAAATTGGGTTCAACGAATCGGCCATATGAACGAAATCGAATTCCATTCATATAAATTTTGATTTAACTTTAAGCCAGTAATGCCGGTATTAGCTCATTATACATGGTTTCTCTATCTAGAATCATAGATCTCCTTCAAACACTAACAAGACTGAAGAAGGAATAAGAAAAAGACGAAGTTGTCCAGACCGCTCAGTCATCCTGTCTCATAAAAATTGCACAATATACCAATGGCGGATCCAGGGGGGGGGGGGGGGGTCATGGGGGTCATGACCCCCCCCCCCCCCCTGGGAGATAATTTGTTTGTTTTTTTGTAGGAATTCCCTTCAATTCAAAACTAATCGTATTGCGTTAATGGATATGACCCTCATTATATTTTGAATTATATATTTTGTGTATATGAAAACAAAATTTGTATTTTACTTCCTTAAACTTTGTTGCTAAAAGTTCTACTTTTAACTGAAGAATGGACCACGAACATAATATGAATCGGATATTCAGCTTTATTCCAAAAACACAGCACAAATTCATCAACTTTTGACCAATGGACCATCCAGGGGGGGGGGGGTCATATGAGCCATAAAGCTTATACAGTTAAGTTGTATAATTAAAGATTTCATCTCAAAATTTGTTAGTAATTTAACGACATTCACCAAAAAGTGGTTTGCTGTCAAAAACAACTAAAATTATTGTTTTCACTCAATTTAGAATTTGAAAAAAAGTTCAGTCATGCTTATTATTTTCATAAAATTTGTTTCTAAGAAAAAGAACAAATATTCAGGTTCTTAAGAAGAAACCTTGAATAAGAGATCGTCAATTTGATATTAAGTTACCTTTAAATTCCTAAAACTCGCCTTCAATTTTATTATTAAATTTTTTTGACACATATAAAAGTGGTTTTTACTTGTGACATGTAGGAAATATGTAGCAAGTTTTGCATTAGTTAAAAAAAATCGAACTAGAGCTTTTAATCAAACATGACATTACGATGGTAAAGAAGTCGAAAAACGTGGGTACCCCGATTTCGTCCGTCTGTCTATCTGTTCTGACCCCTACAGTCCAAACAATTGTGATGATTGAAATTAAGGTTTTCAGCCAATTAGCGTGAGACATTTTTTTCTTATTTTATTAATATGAAAAATAACAGCACTTCCCATACAAATTTGTTTGTTAAAATATGTGATTTTTTCAAAACTTTCTCTAAATTTTGTATTCTTAGTTTGGCTTCTTTCTACAAGAGAAACATATTTTGGTATTGCTCCAGAAGGGTACCCCTCATAACTTTTATTTTGTTTTTAAGTTTTCTCAAGAACTAATGGACCGATTTCAGTTATCTTCTCTTTTTGTGCAAGTTCTTGTCGATGATCAAATGATCAAATTGATGATGATTTTTGATGATCAAAAATTTCATTTTTTAAAATTTTTAAAAATAATACCTATTAATTTGGTTTACAAAACTCGATATCTCAGAAAGGGGTCAATATTTCTTAACGAAATTTGTATGTATTATAAGCACTTTATTTAGTGCTTACCAAAAATATTTTTAAGACAAAATTTAAAATTTAAAATGATTTTCGAAAAAAAAAAAAAAAAGTTAATCTAGAGTTTTTGTGAAATGAAATGGCATTTAATTTTTGAGAAAAACTTATTTTGCAGGTACCTACATTTTTAAATTTTAAAATATAGGAAATATTTGTAAACCTACTTGTTGGGAGAAATTAGCAAATTCTAACGACCCAGTCGTGCATTTTATTTCTTTCAAAATTAATTTTCTGTTGAATACAAAAGATCTTAAAAAATTAAATAAATCTACTTTTGAAGTGAATTTGCTTTGGATGCTCTAGAACTGAGATTCAAACACGAATTTCAATAATATAAATGTCCCAAAAGCTGCAAAAGTGACAGTTTTGTTAAACTAATGGCTAAATTCAAGAACCAAACATTTTTCTCTCTACAATTTTTATGTTCTGTTGACTAAGATCAAAATACGAGTAAACAGACTGATGGGGATAGTAATAATAGACAATTCTTCATATCAGATCCTCTCTCATTTTCTGGATTTTTCAAGTTTTGTAGCGTTCTTCGCAATAATAGAAATGGAAACACGAAAAGTATATTTTATTTTTGGAAAAAAAGCTACTTTTCCAAACAGTTTCTTACATTTCTGCGTGAAATGCACCACTGTGATTTAGCTCTTAAATATGGAATATTTAGAAAACTGTTGGAATCTTGGATTGCTTTCATATGTAGCGAGTCAACATAAATTGCTGTACATTGTACAACAGTGTTCTATAATAATTTGATAATTAAAGTTGTCACTGTGGTACCCGTGGCATGATGGTTAGTGCGTTGGACTGTCATGTCAGAGGTCTTGGGTTCGATCCCTGCCTATTCCATCTAATTGACAAATTCTCCAAGAGTAATTCTTGTCATGAAAAGTGCTTTCTCAAATTAGCCGTTCGAATTCGGCTTAAAACTATAGGTCCCCTCCATCCCTGACAACAGTACTCGCACACAGGAATGGTTGAGAGTTGTAACGTTGTGAGTCACTAGACCCTAGTTCTCAACGGACTGTTGCGCCCCCAATTTATTTAAAGTTATCACTTTAGCCCTTGAAATGTGTTAACATAAGGTTTAGATGCACATTATGTTATTTAAATTTTGTTAGCCTTCTTTACAAAACATTAAAGAACATTTTTAAGCTGTGATTACTCATCTAAGTGTGTGACCCCCCACTGATTAAAAGTCTGGATCCGCCCTTGCAATATACAGTACAGAAAGATCAAGCTTTCCAGCATCTTTGTTAGTATTGGCTGCACCAAACGCGAAATGGAATCAGACATCTCTCCAGACGTATCGATCGAGAAAGAAAAGACTGCATTCAGTATGTTGTCTAATATTTGGGAGAACAGCTAAGACTTATTAGCTCAAATGTTGAATCACTACTGTTCTATGGATGAAGCACCTGTAAAGTAACAGCAACTATCGCTAGTTAACAGAAACCCGTCGTTAATAAAGTCTGAAAACCTAAGTAAATTATAGGAAATTCTAGATTCGATACTTAAAATTTGAACGTATTCAAGCTACGTTACATACATATACTTTGTAATCAATTTAATAAAATTACTTCTTCATCAGGTTAAGAAGACAAAGTAACTGAACTCTTCCTTTCTTAAACGGTTGTTGTACGCTTCCTTAAAATACCTTAAGTCTATAAAGCAAGGCCAACATTAAGCTGAAATTAGATACCACCCTTAAACGTATATTTACAAGTATACTCATTTGAAGATATGAGTATAGCTATAATCTCTTGGAAGAAATCTTCTAATGCAATTTAACCTTTAAAACACAGGATGTTTGCAATTTCTATATTTTTTGTCATTTTAAAAATATGAAAACAATTTAATTTCAAAACTTTTCACCACCAACGCACATAAATAGATTCAGAAAAGCCTTTTGAAAATCCATAATCATCATACCTCCTACATCAAAATTTTTCAGCTTGCGGCTATGTCAAACATTGTTATTTATCTTCTTTCAGAAATGTATATCTTCTATGCCCACCTACACACTATGCGTTTGTCTCACATCTCAGTCTCTCAAAAACTTTATAACATTTTATTGTTGCGTAATTTCAAAACCAGAACTTCCGCTTTGTGGTTGGTGGGTTATGATGACTTCCTTTAATACGCTTTGTCTGTTTTTTCTTTTTTCGTTTGGTTTGACATTGCCATTTGACATTTCTGTGCGAGCGTGCGTCGCGGTGCTTCGCGTCGTAGTTGGTGTGTCACTTTTCAGTAGGATGAGAAAAGGAGATGATGGCAATATATTTGTGTGTTTTTCGTTTTTGTAATCCCTTCGGGTAAAAACCTGTTAAATTCAAGTCAAAATATCATCATCAAAGCTTTTGTGTCGTTTATTAAATTATAACAAACCGCCAAAGGATGTGCGTTATTTTTATTCAAGTCGTCAAGATGATGCTCCCCCCTTTACTATCTATATCCACTTGTCACCAATGACAACAAAAACAACAATCAGTGATTTCGGAATTGAAGAATACACCAACAATAAAAGCAACAACCTTTAGTACTCAATGGATTAAATTTCCTTTTCGCGGTCTAAGAGTTTTGGTCTCGCTTCTTTGCTATTCAGGCACATACCTTCCATAACCCCACAAATCGTGTGTTTTATAATAAGGACACTCACTCACAGGGATCTGGTTAACGGTATGGTATGATGTTTGTACAGTGCTGTTCAAAAAATGTTGGGCAAATGTTTTTTTAATTTAAAATTTTTTTAATGAGGTTTTATTTTATTACTCGGTATTGGTTTGAAGTTTACCTGCATCATTTTTAGAAATCAAAGAAGAAGCTAAGGTCCTCAGCAGATTCTCGATAGGAGCTTTATTTTTGTGTCATCACTAAGACCAAAAATTACATTATTTATCATACAAATGTGTTGTTCAAAAATTAAAAAATTAAATTTTTTCAAAAATTAAACTGTAGATTTTTCTGAAATTTTCTTAACTTGGCTTCTATTAGTATAAAAATATATATTTGTAATGCTCTTGGATTTTTAAAAAAATATTAAGCTGTTTTTCAAATTTCTATATTATACAACGAGTCAATATTATCTAACGAAATTTAAATGTAAAGGGTTTTTCAATTGGCGCGTGTAGATTTTGGCGCCCCGTCACTAAAAATAAATAAATAAATTGGGTGGCGCAACAGTCCGTTTGAGAACTTGGGCCTAGTGACTTACAACTCTCAACCATTCCTGTGTGCGAGTACTGTTGTCAAGGATGGAAGGGACCTACAGTTTCAAGCCGAATCCGAACGGCAAATTTTTGAGAAAGCACTTTTAATGACAAGAATTACTCTTGGAGAATTTGTCAATTCCTCGCAAGAGGCAGTACCCGTGAAAAAAACTTTTAGGTGGCATAGGCAGGGATCGAACCCAAGACCTCTCGCCTGACAGTCCAACGCACTAACCATCATGCCACGGGTACTATGCCCCGTCACTGCCATTTTGTTTTAGTGACATCTGTCAAATCTTTTGTTTATTATTCAGTTGTTTTTGCTAAATCATCGTGGCAAGTTACACGATTGAACAATACGTTCAAATGATAAAACTTGATTAGCAGAATGAGTGTTCGTTAACGCAAACGTTGCGCGCATTGCCCCCATTTTACGGTAGACGTGGTGGCCCTTCACAGTCGACTCTTCAATGTTTGGTGGCCAAATTTAAGACGAACCGTTCAGTAAACAATCAGCCAACACCCGTACGTTCAACGAACGCAAAATTGGCCGAGAACATCGCCGCAGTCCGTGAAAGTGTACAGCAGAACCCGAGGCAGTATATTACTCGCCGTGCACAACAACTCGGCTTTCACAGACTTCAACTTGGCGAATTTTGCGTCGGGACTTGAGCCTACAACCGTACAAGATCCAACTGTTCAACTAATTTCTTATGGCCCAAATTGAACCATATGGACCTAGACGACATGTGGTTTCAGCAGGACGGCGCACAGTGGAACGAAAACATAAAAAAGTGGTCATCGGGCTGTAACTTTTAAAATAATGGATGGATTTTGAAACAGTTTTTACTATTTTGTACTTAAAAAATTATGATTCATACTTTTATATAAAAAAATTGAAAAACTAAGAACTTTTCCAAAAAAAAAAAAAAAACTGTTTGAAGCAAATAAAATTATTTTTATAGAGGAAAAACAATTAATATTAATTGCTCTTTATTCATTCTCAACCAAGTGTGCATTTGATCATACTCTTTTTTTATTAAACTATAACTTTCTTTTGCAAATCTAAACCTTATAGGTCGACAGTAACGAGTTGAAGATGGTTTTGGGTTTTCCCATAGAGTGATTTTGTCTGCTTCGTTAAATAATTTCATGGGAACCAAACTAGTAAACAGAGATTATTGTATTTTATCTTTGAATTGTCAAGACATTTTAAAATGCTTTTTGTTGTCTGGTTCAATAAAGCCTGGAGATCTATTAAAGCACTTGTTTCGTCAATAAAAAAGCTCGGCTTTAGAGGCAAATATTCTTTTTTAGTTTTTTGAAGCTGGAAATATGAAGGAAATAAATCAACTCCATGGTCCATTACTAATTTTTTTATCTCTCTATACTGGGCTTTGCTCAGACCTAACGTTGAAAGCAGAGCTAAAGCTTTTTCATTTGAAATCATAAAAACTGATTGTTTGTTTTCGTTAACCTAAAATTTATAAATGTCTTTTGCTTTTCAGGGTATTTTATTAAAAAATCTATCACTTTTTAAGCATCGAGCTTACCTTCAGCTTTTAGCTTCATTTTTGCGGCAAAAAGAAGCGCAGTGCTACCTGTACTTTGACGTACAGCTTGGGTTTTACGTCTTTTTTGTCGCTCACTGAAGTTCTCAAACTGTTCACTCGTATTGTCAGGGGTTAATAAGGGTGGTTCTTTTATAAAAGTTAATATATTTAATTCAGTTTCAAGCCAAGTTTTATACCGTTTTAAAATTCGCATTTTATTGTAACTACATTCTACAAATCTATTTTTCAGCTTCAAACAAAACTTGCGAAAAAATTTAAATATGTCCAATTTTTTCCTCGTGAATTTAGTGTCGTTGTTTGGATAACAATATTTAATTAAGTACTTATAGTCATTTAAATCACGCCCGTTAGCCTTCAAAACGTTGAAAAAATCTTCATAAGTTAAAACAACCATTTTCACTTGTAGAAGGCTTCAAAGTTATTTGTGCACTAGAGGATCGTAATTAAACAAAAATGTCATATGATTACTTTTTTTTTTTTTTGATTAAGAAAGAAAAAGTTACCGTTAGCATGAGAGCCATACTTTGTTTTGCCATTTTAGTCTATAACAAATAATGATACCGTAAAGAAAAAATCTCTTTAACGAGAACAAATAAGATTTAATTGAAAAAGGAGAATCTCCCCCTACCCGCCCTCTTTCTTTCATATATGTCACTGTTTAAACATTTAGATTTCTTTATGTCAGTTATTATTATTATTTATAATGCAAAGATGCCCCTACCCCCTTCTCCAGTCAACAAACTTATTTTATTTTTTTTTTCTCAGCTCTGAGGGAGATTTTTAAAAACCCTCCAGGGAGCGGGGTCGGACGCGGTCGGATCCAATTTTTTTAAGATATGACTCCAAATAAGTTTAAAATTCATTTAAGACTACCCAAAGTCCGAGCATTTTCGAGCATTTTTTTAAAAAGATCTTCAAATATGAAATTAGGATTTTTTAAAAATACTCACAAAAAGAGTTTTTTTAGAGTTAAAACAACTTTCTTTTAAAGATTTTTTTAATTGAAAAGCTTAAATGAACCAATTTCATACCTACAAAATTTATTTTAAAAATAAAACATAAAAAGGGTCTGAGAAAAACAAATTACAAAAATGCGTTAAAATTACATTTTTTTTGGTTTTAAAAATACTGCATCTTTGAGTCCCTATTATTTGAAAATTAAAGAGTGTACATAAAATAACTGTTTTATATGTAAAAGAGGCGACAATTTTCTATGCATATCAAACAAAAAATATTTCGAATAATGAAAATAAAAAATCACCCAATGTCCGGAATTTTGTACTAGACGTTCCACTGTGCGGCGGCCCTACGTGCCACACAGCAAATGCCACGATTGACATTTTGCATGAACCATTTGAGGATAAGGTAATCTCTCGCAGGAGTGATGTGAATTGGCCACCAAGGTCATGCGATTTTATCCCGCTATACTTTTTCATGTGGGGTTCCTTGAAGTCGCAGTTCTATGCAAATAAACCACAATCGTCCGATGCCCTATAAAGGTGAACATAACACAGGCCATCGCTCAAATTCAGCCGGATCTATGCGGAAGAGTCATTGAAAATTGGACACTCGGATCCGTGCCACCATAAGAAGCCGAGTCGGGCATTTGAATGATGTCATATTCCACACAAAGGCATACATGCGCCTTTCAAATAAATAAAATAATTTTATTAATGCCTCACACATAGCTTGTTTTATTCCATTCCAACATCTACCCGCCTTTATTTAAAAACCCTTTATAACATATATTTTAAAGCACACCCTGTACACAAACAAATTTATCGAAAAAAAAACTTCCAGATTTCTATACCTTCTAGATGTTTCTGAGTGGATAGAGCATTCCTGGAATGCGAGTCAATCTACTTTTGCACATATCAAAAAGGGGTTGGTGGAGGTGTACGAACGACTGAAATCAAGTCTCTCATTCCGCTGTATGGATGAGGAAGAGGAGAAAACAGTTCTTCACCTCCTCTGTACATGCCCTGCTCTAGCTCAAAAACGCAAGAATTACCTACGAGAAATCTTCTATAATGATCTAAATGATCTCAATCATTAACATATTCAATCTCTTACGTTTCGTAAGGGACTCAAACTGGTTCCATTGAACTTTGAAGAAAACTTTAAAATTCGTGTGGTATCACAAAGGGTCATTAAACTGGCCTAAGTTTGTCCTACTAAATCACTGACAGTAAAACGTAACCATGTTGACTGTCAACTAAGATTAAGTGCTTCCTCTGCATGTTTGTCAAAGTTTAATTTGATGTTTACAATACACTGAGTCAATTGAATTCGGTCACCACATCTATCCGCTCATTATTGAATCTCCAAGTTTCTTCCTGTAGTCTTCCTCTCTATCGGTTATCAAAGATCATGATTTTCGTTTTCAATATGTTAACATGAAGATCCCATATCTTGCAGTGTTTTTGTAATCGATTTATTTAAAGTTGAAGTGAAAAGGGAATATCTGATATTAGCATCAAGTCATCTGCATAAAGCAGCCATACTCAACCTTTTTTTTAATGGGCCACATTGATAATTTTATGACGGTACCCCGGGCCACAAGATTTTTTTTTATCGTAAATAATAATACTCATTTTAATGTGCATACATATGTACATACATACATTATGTATTTATTTATTTATTTATTGAAAATATTTTAATGTGATTTTTGAAATTGAAAACACATTTTCAAAACTTTATTTAGATCTGGCTTGTTGCTGCATGCCAACCTAATGACATCAGCTAGGTCGGAGTCCGTAAGTTTGTTTCGGTAAATATTTTTTGCATATTTCATTCTCGAAAACGAAGATTCGCAAACAAATGTAGATCCAAATAATGTCAGCAGAATATGTGAACTTCTTTTGACGATTGCATTTTTTTCGGGGACGATGCTCCAAAATTCTAAGTATTCCCCTTTTTCCCTTTTTTCCTTAATCAGAAAACTTTGCTTGATCTTGATTTAAAACAGAATCCACCCGTGAGATAATCGTTGTTTCCAGATGCCATGGGTTTTCTACAAGCGTTAAGCATTTTTTTTTTATTTTTGATATCATGAAACCTTTTTTCAAATTCTTTTGTTAAGTAATTCAATATTGTTGAGCAGTTTTCTTCAGAGATGTCGATGAGGTCCTTTGTAGCTATTACCATTGTTGGAAAATTACTTCTTCTTTGTTCATGAAAAATATTAAGCTTTTCTTCAAAAGCAAATATTTTACTTGCCATCTGTGAAATAATGTTATTTTGTCCTTGTAGATTTTGATTGAGGCTATTTAGTTTTCCTGTGATATCGCATAAAAATGCTAAAAGACACCACCATTGATCATCTTGCAATTTTGGGTAAACTTTTTTATGTTGTTGTAAGAAGAGGATTATTTACCTTTCCAAGACCCTTCCCCTACTAAGCCATCGCACATAGGTATGCAAAAGAACGTCACCATACTCACTTCCCAATTCTTCCAAAAGGCTTTTAAATTTTCTGTGGTTAAATTTTGTTGCTAAATTTATCAAACAGTATATCGGCAGCACTTACGAAACATTCTTTGAAAATTTCTACATCGGTGAACGGTTTCATGTGCTTACCAAGAGTACAGCAAATTTCGTAAGATGCCTTAGTTACCACAGAGTCTTGAGATAAAACCACGGACATCACATTTTGTTGCTGTTGTAATGACCTCTTTAAAAAAGTTAATTTCTCACTTCTTAATTGTGTTCCAGGAGGATAAGTTTCGTTGAAAGATTTGTGTTTTGTGTTAAAATGACGACCAATATTATACTTTTTTAAAATAACTTTTTCACGGCATATTAAACAGGTAGCCGCGTTGTTTTTGCATGGCACAACAAAATATTTTGTTTCCCATTCGTCTTGAAATGATCTATTTTCATCAGATATATTTCGTTTTAGTTGAAAAGAAATTCCTGCCATTATTTTGTATTTACAAAAATTCACTGCAACCGCACTAACTGAAATTCAAAATGTAAGTATGTCGGCAAAATAGTTTCCTTGACTTATTATGCCTGGACTGCTGTGTTTATGCATTTTCCATTCAAAATTTGAATAAAATGATTCCAATTCAATTTTGCAATGGCAAGAAAAGTAGGAATACTCAGCGACATCTGTTTTTCATTTAGTTGTGCAAACTTTTCCTGGCGTTGAAAGGAGTGACATAATATAATATTCTTTTGAAAACACACGATGTCCACTTTTCCGCTGATGTACGTTCTAGTGTTGCTTCCATTTTGAAAACTCAAATTTATTAAACTACGATGGGGCCAACTTTTATAAGCCCGCGGACCGCAGGTTGAGTATAGCTGGCATAAAGCAGAGAGAAAAAACTAATCGAGAGAGCCAAATTTCCTCGTCTCCGTCCCTTCGAAACCTCTTACTCTCATTTTTTATAGCGTGTTGAATTCGTATCGGTGTATACATGTTTTCACCTTGAAGAAGAGTACACAAAAAAAAGATCAGTTCCGGAAAATGCGATATTTCTCATTTTTGTTTATTGATAGCCAAGAAGGCTATGTTTTTTAAAGTCTCATTATAATATTTGTAATTCTCATGATTTTCTTTCTTTAATTTTACTAACATCTTCTCGTTTTTATATCTACAAAAATACTCCTATAATTCAAATTAATTCTAGCAAAACATTTTTGTTTATCAATAAATAACGGAAGAAGTTATACCGGTAGTTCGTGGTGAATTTGTTTTTCTCTTCTTTTTCTCTAAGTTACAGATAGATGGCAGGAACAACCAAAACAAGAAAGGATGTGCAGAAAGTGTTTAACAAGATTAAGGCTTTTTAGATTAGACTTTATTTGTATATATGAACTAGTACATGTTTTTATAAATGAATGTTATGTGTATTTCAATAGTAATAGATACCTTAACTATTAACTATTATCTAAAATATACTGCATTGAATTATTTTACATTGAATTATAAAAGGCGGAAATAATGAAGTTCTATAGTTTACCGGGAATATTTATATAAAATATCCATATCTTCTGCAATTGGGGTATCGATCGATATTTTCTGAAACTTAGTGTTAACGTAACATTTATTTGTCATGAATTACTTTTTCAACTTTTTTATACACCATAAAAATCAATTATAAAATTTGGCTGTGTAATAATTACTTGAACACAGCATTTTCTATGTTTATAGTTATTCAGGTTTAGCCCTTAACTTTGATTTGCATTTATTTATGAATAGCCTAAAAAGTTTAGCAAACATCTATGAACAAGCCACAATGCACTTTCAGAAAAACTGTAGTTAGAACTTTCCCTGACAGATTTTTCCTTGTCGCTATATAACTGAAAGATAAGATATAAATAGTTAGAACTGGAAAACTTATAAAAATGATGCATACGACTTAAATTTTGGTTGAAGAACAAATTTGTATATTCTTTTCACAAAACCACTGAACTAGCGAGAATACAAATATTTTTACTTTTGTACAAAAGTACTTTTCGGCTTATGTAGTTAAGCCTTTAAAAGCCACACACTACCTTAGGGGAAAGCAGTAAGAATAGCTTATCACCTATTCACAAATCTTATGCAATGAAAATTGGCAACAGAAGTAACAAGTTGACGGTCTTTTTATTTAGTGTCTACTTAAATCACTTATTTTCAGCATTTTGGAAATGTCGTGAGTAATGTAAAGGAAATAAACAAAGAGTACACACAAATAAAATAGGAATGGAAAAAAGAGATGAGTATATAAAATGTTTTCAATGTTCCATGTTTACATTCTGTAACTCTCGTTTTCAATGTTCCTGCAACTCTCGCATCGACAAAATTAAGTCGATAAACTCTGAAAATTGAAACAAATCTGAGTTTTTTTTGCATCTTTCAACGGTCTGAGCGAAAATTAAACGCATAAACGCAGCTAATAATACAAATAATAGTTGTAGTGCTTTCAGAGTTTTATGTTTCTAGGTCCTAATTCTCATTGGACTGTTGCACCACATAATTTATTCTACTTACTTAATGATTAAAACTGGCTTCAAATAACTAACTAATATTTATCTAAATGCGTAATTTGGAATTGTTTCTAAATCTTCATTGTTCTGGCACCTAACAAGAGTAATTAATTTCACTTCATATTCGAATGATATTACTCTCAAACGAACACAATGAGAGTACCAAAAAGTTGTTCATACACAATTTTGAATTTTCTTTGAACACCTCTGAACAGCTGACTACATCCGCCATTTTTCAAAGGTGGTCGCCATTTTTAAAAGGTGGTGAGCAGAGAGAAAAGAGAAAAGTTTTTCTCTCTCGTGGTGAGTATGTGCACAAACTTGCATAAGTGTTTGTTCCCCACATTTTTTTTTTATATGGGGTTAATACATATGCAAGTTGGTGGCCAAATCACAGCTTGTAGTCAAAAAGAGAGCAACCGTCGAAGTTAGTTCTCTCTATTAGTTCTTTTCTCTCTGGCATAAAGTAATACTTTGATCTCCTACAAAGCTTACAAAAGCCTCGCCTCCTGGGAATATTCAGCTACATCTACATCATTTTTGGTACACCTTCAGACGAATTAAACCATTCTGAAAATGTAGAACCATCAAAGACAGCTGCACTTGATGACGTCAGAAATTTCATGTACAACATTAAAAACCTTGCTGAAACTCCGATCGATGCCAGTTTATAAATCAATGCCTGATGCCTATTAACCGTATGGAATGCGGCTTTAAAGCTGAACTGCTGGCAGTCACGGTTTCACTATATTAATGCAAATTCCATGCCACAGTTTGCTGAGCAACATTAAATCTTTTGTAAATTTCACGTTTTTTTTTTAATTGAGTGACAGACACAAAATATTAGATTTATACTTTAAACCGAATTTTGGTCACAATTTGAACGAAATTCGTCTACGTAGTCCAAGAACCTCATATCTCTCATGCATTTCAAGAACTGCGCCGGTAAAGGGAAAAGATTCATAATATGTTTAACCAACATTTTTCCAACAGGACTGTATGTGCATTAGGATAAGTGGTTACCGAGTATAATATTTAAGGTGCTCAGCAAACGATTTGCTTCGTTTTCGTCATCGTCGCGTCCTTATTGATGTTGTTGTTGCTATCGTCCTTATTGTTGAAGTCGACAATATTGTGTTACCTTGTCTCGTCATCATCATTTGTTAAGAACTCTGATGATGGCTCTAGCTGGTGATCTACTCCACTCGACTCTCATACAACGAACATACCCACATACTAAATATCAATAAACGAGAGGGCTTGACAAATATTCAAATCAGTGAGTGGTGCAAATTTAATGCGTTTAATGTGATCGTTTACATGAAGCTAATATTCAAGTGAAGTCGTATATATGTATGTGTGTGTGTGTGTGTGTTACCTACTTATAAATTAGGTAAAACATTATTTGTGTTATTAACATCAATTTGGTTCAAATTATGGTGGATAAACCGCTTTAGAAGAGCATTGAAAATAAGGGAATTGGAATATGACAATAACAATATTTGTTATATGGAACGATTAAGTTCAGGTTGCTTTTGAATTTCAGGATGTTTGGAAGGCTCTTTCCTTCCTGTATCACAATGTTTACATTATAAATTTTCCATTGAGGTATTAATTACATTTAGTAAAAATAAATACGTTATTTTAGTAGTATTGCTCTTGAACAGTTATCATACATATTTTATATGCAAAGAAGTGTTATGGGATGGTGATGTATTAGAAGTTAGGCATGGTTTTCAAACATTAAAAAATGCTAGTATCGCTGCAGGTGATGGTAATATTCAATATTTAAATATTGTGACTTTTGCAAATGTTCATAGCAATTATCGTAAAAATTATACGAACAATTTGAGTATAGCGGCTTCTAAACGAGAAGAACCGAGTACATCAATATCTCCACGTAAGACATGAATCAGCTCTTTTGATTTCAAAAAATTATGTTTGTTTTGTGGGGAAGAAGCGAGTGAAGTTATTGAGAAAAAAAAAGAAAAAAATACAGATGCGTTATTAGAGAAGTGAGTACTCTTTCATTTAAAGACACAGTTGCAGAGGCACACGGTGGTAGATATAGATGAAGTGTAAAGGAGCGTGCCATGACCGAATGTGATACAACTTCAGCACTTTTTGGAAAAGGAAAATTGAAAATCATGAAGATGTTTGAAAAAAGACCCGATTTAAACAATTCTGCAGAAATATTCCAACAAGAAAATTGCTTCCGTGATGTCATTGTCATGTCAATGCTGGAACACATTTTCTACTAGCAATGTACGGTGCTCCAAAATCATAACTTTCGATAGATAATTACAGATACTGTAGCTTTGCTAAACTAACAAGGCAAAGTACAGCTGTAAAATTTCCATTATTACCACCTTCACTTCTTCAGCAGCTCAACAGCATATTTATTTTTACACATTTCAGAAAGTAGTTATCTTGTGGCAAGCTTCAAACTACGATCAGAGGCTAATCATAAGTGAATGTGTTAGTTGTTAGTAAGAAAATAATACAATTAAAGCCTAAAACACGGACAAAATACAAAACATAATTAAAATTTAACATGAACTATTACAGAACAAAAAAAAAATAAAATAAAGACGTTTACGATAGTGGAGCACTGGTTCTAAGCAATGATTTTAATCCCACCTTATTTAAATTTAAATTTGTCGATGAACAGTTTATAAATACAAATAAGGTGGCGCAACAGTCCGTAGAGAACCAGTGCCTAGTGACTTACAACTCTCAACCAGTAGCGTACCTACCGCTGTATCAGCTGTATCCATGTAACAGGGCCCCCGAGATATAGGGGCCCCCAAAGATACAGAGCACAAGACGTGTGTTAAAAAATTCACTTAAATATTTAATAAAGTTTTATTACAAAAAAATGTTCCGATGATCATTTTTTACATGCGTCAAATATTTTTTCCTGTGTATCTTTTTCTTTTTTTTATGTCCTACCAACCAACAATACTACAACTTCAACCTGCAAACACTTTTTGGGGAGAGTACGATAACTTTGGCGACAAAGTTTAATGACGGATTTGTATAGAACAGCTAAAAACAAGCATTTTTTACTATGGTAAGGGGGGTCTATCTCCCCCCCGCTTAGGCGGTAGGGGCAATTTAAAAAAATATGTACATTAAATGGAAAAAAATAATTAAAAAATAACGGTAATACTTACAATTAAGTATTATACCTTTTTTTAAAGCCAACATTTTTGTCTATCAGCTTGTTTTTAAATCAAGTCAAAACTATGCATAGTTTTTGAAAAAAATTGTTTTAAACTAAAAATGTATGCAAAAAAAATTTAAAAAAAAAGGTTTAAAGTGTAGTTTTTCAAAACTTTCAAATTATTTACTGAAAACTAGATGACTTTATGTCTTCTAGTTCTTGAGAAAATTCAAAATTACCAAAATAAATATTTTAATTAAATTACTTTTTCCTTGCTTAAGTATTATCGTAGTCTTATTTTGATAGTAATAATAGAATATGGATTAAGATACACCTAGGGTAAATTAATTTTTCTTAAATCCAGCTTATTTAAATGCAAAAGAAACTTTGCATGCACCCCATCTTGCACCCACCGAACCGTGCCCCCTCCCCCCTTGCACGCATTCCAACTTGCACCCACCCCAAATCCTATAGTGTTTCCAAGCAGGGGGGTTGCAGGGGGGCACCATGCCCCCCCCTTACAGATCCCACTGTTGTATACACCCAAATTCGCACACACATTACTGGTGCATACACCCAAACTCGCACCTACCATTGTTACTATCAAAATAAGACCACTCAAGCAAAAAAAAAAAGAATTAAAATAAAATAGTAGTTGTGGTTATTTTTAATTTTCTCAAAAACTAAAAGACATAAAATCATCTAGTTTTCAGTTTTTGATCAAAAACAAATAAGAGCAATAAATTCTGAAATAAAAACAATGGTAGATAATCTTGAAGTATTGAAAAATTACACTTTAAACCTTTTTTTTTAACTTTTTTTACTCAAATTTTGAGTTTAAAATAAAATTTTTCAAAAACTACGCACAGTTTTGACTTGAATTAAAAACTGGCTAATAAAACAGAATGTTGGCTTAAAAAAAATTTATAAAACTTAATTGTAAGTAGGTATCACCGTTATTTTTAATTATTTTTTTCCATTTTAAATAATAATTTTTTTAAATTGCCTACCGCCTGAACGGGGGAAGATAGACCCCCCCTCCCATAGTAAAAAATGCTTGTATAAAGCCCCTCTACCAAAAACCGTTATTATTTCTTGGCGCCAAAGTTATCGTACTCGTGCCCACTTTTTTATTCGAGCTTTCAAAATATATCGTCCTGTCTGACACAGCCACCAACTCCAACATCACACAGAAATATAAACCAGAGACCAGCAGCGGTAGATTAAAAAATATTAAGGTACTTGCATGAACTAACAACTGAAAAATTCGAATACTCCATTCCGAACCCTGTATGTATCTGCAACCAAAAAAAGTCCCGTTAATTGTCTGAGTGAACTAGACAAAACGAATTTCAACACGTTAACTGAAATGTTTAATCTGTCTGTGCGTGGATATACATAGATTTTAACAATAAACTCTAAAGTTCTTTGTGATTATTTGTAATAAGATACATATAACATATGTGACTATTTGTGCGTTGCTTAAAATATTATTTTTGTGGAAAAATTAGTGAAAATAAAAGAGAGTATCTAGGTGGAGATCTGAAAAGAAAAAAGAAATAATGAGATCAAGAAACTTCCTAAAATTACTTCGTTTTTTCGACAGCCAAATGTTGCGACTACTTCAGATTGTGTTGGTATGTAAATTCTTGGTCGGATTTTGTTATAAGTATGTAAATAAAACTTCAGACGGAGGGGAAAAGTTTATACAAATTCTATATTTCTGTAAACACAAGCATAGCATTAGGTATATTATTAATCTTGTGGATAAATTCTTGTTGCTAGGTAATGTCATGTATTTGCGTAGGTATCTATCTTTTGGATGTTCAGTTAATAGAAATGCAATTCTGGAATATACCTATTCCTGCTTTGTTTTTATGTAGGTAGGTACCTATGTAACTAGGTAAACGATATCGTAGTAGGTACATTCGTTCGATCATTAGTGCTAAAAAAAAGGGTTGAGGTGGCTGGGCGACTTGATGCGAACCATAAAATTGTTCAACCTAGAAAAAAACTCTCACAGAGCATTTATTTCGCAAATGAGCACAAACGTTTGATTCAAATGATTGAAAAATTCTTCAACGATCAGACATTTATACAAAACAAAGTGTTCGAGGTTGAATTTGAAAATATTCTATTTTGAATGAAATCTTCCGGGTACCTAATGCTTTCGTTGCCAATCTTATTCGAAAATATATCGTTCCTTATTTTAATTTTGTTTTCTTTTCATTAATAATGATAAAAAGCCGATAAGGGAGCAACATTTCTGAAAGTTTTTCGATTTAAGCGATTTTAACAATAGCCGCGTTTTTTTTATTACCATGATCTGATCCGGATTAGATCATGATAATAAAACAGCACTGGATCATCATATTTTTTATTATTTAAAGTTTGGTAGCAGTGCCAAATCAAAAGTGACATTTCAAAATAAAGCAAAAAAAAAAACAATCAAAACCCGAAAATGGAAGCTGCTGTGGTTGATGTAAGTATTTATTTGTATTTTTTGTCTTTTTATAATAAACTTTCATATTTATAGTTCTTATTTGAAAGCGATGATAGCGATGAATCACTCTCGTCAAATTTGTCCGCACTACTAGATGATACGAGTAGTTCCAACTCCTCAACAGACGAAAATACGCCTCCAAATCATCAGAACAAAATACATTTTTTGGAAATTGTGCATACGTTTTGCGACGCGGATTTTAAAAAGCACTTTCGGCTTCATAGGTCAACTGTCCACATTTTGATAGGTATACACAAAATTTTTCTTATTTTATATTAACGTTTATATGTAAATATTAAAATTTATTCTAGATCGGTATAAGTTATTGCCACGATTTGTTACCATACCGAGAAGAGGGCTGCCGAAAACTTCAGCTGAAAAAGAAATATATACATTTCTGTGGTATATGGCGAACACAAATACTTTTCGTGAAATTGCGAATTTATTTGGCATATCACGTTCCACCGCTTGGAGTATTGTGAAGAGGGTGACTTTGTGGCTTATATCCATCGGTCATGAATATGTGAAGTGGCCAAACAGAGAAGAAATTGCCCAAAATATGGCTATAATGGAGGCAAAAACAAAGATGCCAGGAATTTTGGGATGTAGGTATTGACGGATCGCATATAAGAATCAAGGCCCCGGTTTCAAACAAAGAAGACTATTTCAACAGAAAGCAAAGCTACAGCATTCTTCTGCAAGGTGTTGTTAATGCAAAGAAAAAATTTATAAATGTTTTCTGTGGAGAACCGGGGAGCTTGCACGACAGTCGACTTCTACGTAGATCCGATCTATACAAGGACGCATGCGAGAGGACAGAAGAACTTTTTCCTTTTAACTCGTTTCTGCTTGGCGACTCAGCGTATCCATGTCTTGACTGGCTTATTCCACCCTTCAAAGACAATGGGAATGTAACAGCAAGAAATCTTGCGTTAATTTGAAACAAGTTGATATACAGATCAGTGTGGGTCGCATTTTGTTTGACCCCAAATATCTTACGAAAAAATTAAATTAAGCAATTAAATTTTATATTATATAGGGCGTCCCAAAATTAACGCAAGAAATCTTGCGTTAATTTTGGGACACCCTAGAAATCTTGCGTTAATTTTGGGACACCCTATACTAAAACAAAGAAGAAAAGTTGCTAGGAGAATTATTCAATAAACCGTGACATACATACATATGCTTATGAAATTTATGGTTTATCGAATAATTCTCTTAGCAACTTTTCTTTCCTGACAAGGCGAGCTTCTCTTCCTTTTTCTGCCTCATCCATTTTTTTAATTTTTTGGCCGTATATTCCCTCAAAATGTCGTTTCTATCCCCAGCCCTTTTATCCCTCATCTCCCAACGATGCCGATGGGTGAAGAAGAGGACGCTTCTGGGCTTAAAGATATACAGTAATCCCCGCTTAGTTGCACCTCGCTTAATTGAACATCCCGCTTAATTGATCGAACAAATTAGCTTCGAAAATTTCCCGTATTAGTAACAAAGCTTTATAGACGGTTAATTGAACCCCGCTTAGTTGAATTACTCTCTTAATTGATCTTAAAAATATGCAGCAGAAAAACTAAATACATGGACATTTTTCGGATAATTGGGCGGGCAAAAAAATAATTGTGGTTGGAAAAACCGAAATGCCAAGGTGTTTTAAAAATAAGGTTGTACCTTTGCAATATTTCTCCAACAAAAAGGCACGGATGACCCAACATTTATGGGCCCAAATTTTATATAAATTTGACGAAGAAATTATAAACCAGAACAAACAAATAATTCTTTTTGTCGACAATGTTGCCTGTCATAAGAAGTTGGACGATTTAAAAAATATAAACGTGCAGTTTGTACCCACACATACAATGTTCATCATTCAGCCCCTTCACCAAGGTTTCAAAGCTTACTATCATCAAAATATAATAAGGAAACCAATTAGAGCCATCATAAGCAAACATTGTTTGTGGCTTCTAACGCCTTCTACTATAAGAAATTGTTTTAGAAAGGTAATATTGGAAATATTTTACTACTAAACCTACAAGTTCTTTTTTTAAAGGTAGGCTTCATCCAATAAGAAGAACAGACGGAAAATGATCTCGTGGTAATAGACAACGTTCTTGAGGACAATGCAGATTTCAATCCTTATTTGGCATGTGATGACATAACATATCATGTTATGGCGAACTAACAGACGCCGAAATTAAGTTGACATTGAAATGTTTATAGAGTAATTTTCTGGGATGAATATTTCATTTTTTAGTTGACCTACTCGTGCAATTATACGGGTTTCGCTTAATTGAACAGATATGTCAATTAAGCGGGGTTTTACTAATTGAACCACCCGGATAATTGACCGAAAAATCTGACAAAATGTTCAGTGCAATTATGCGGGGAATACTGTTCTTGATTCTGTAAAACAAAACAAAAGAAGTTGTTGAAATCTCTACCTACACAAATATGTAATTATTTTTTTTTTCAATCCCCTATCTGGCTGCGAAACATTAACTGTTTCAATCAGTGTTGTAGCCATTCTATTTGCAGATGAAGTAATGGATGCTACTGCAGTTTTGGTGGATTCTGTAAAAAAAAACAGAAATAAAAATGTTCTATTATTTGCACACATAAATAAATTTAAAGCTTATACCTTTTGCTTCCATTGAAAGCCCTTCTATTTTTTTGCCACACAAATTCATTGAGTGTTGGTTTTTGATAATGGGCTGGGAACCAAATATTTCATTCATTTGGTCCTCAAAAGGAGGTTTGATTAAGGACTCCCCAGTCCTTTTATTATTGTCGACAGCAGTCTTATAGGCTTTTAATAAGTTCTTTAATTTTACCCTAAGCATTTCCTCTGTTGTTGGCTGGGTCTACAGAAAACAATACAAATTGGATTAAATTATAATCTTTGAACTTAAAAATCAATTACCTACCAAAACTCCAAGTGAATACAAGTCCTCCAAAACATTCTTCATCGCAAATTTTTTTAGTCTGGCACTTTCAAACTCGTATTTTCTTTTGGAATAAGCACCTAGAAAAGCTTTAGTTTCTGCTGCACTCCAGATTCTTCTTGGCCTAAAAATAAAATCAAATTTGATGAATGCAATACGAGATAGATATACTTAATTTACAAATTACTTACAATTTATTTGTGTTTTCCATCTTGTGTGGTTGCAGATTAGATTTGCGAATTTATTTACTCGTATTTTTTGACGTTTAAAGCAGAGTTGCCAAAAGAACATTTCATTTAATTAATATTTTTTTGTTGTTCTTTTTAGGGAAAAATGATATCCATTCATTGGGTTAAATATACATTTTTTGCACTTATTCATTTAAAGTTCACTAATTTATGTTTTATTTTGCCAAAGGTTTTTGTTTTGTGCGTTTGATATAAAAAGTAAATAAAAATGAAATTGCTTACTTTCTATTTAAAATATTTTTTTTTTCAGTTGGATGGAAATGTAATTATGGCAATATGGTTATATTTTAAATAGTTGGTAGTGATACCAACATTTACATGTTATATTACAAAGTTGTATCCCTCTCTGTGCGAAATAGAGAAATAAATTTTGGATTTCAAATTAAGATCCAAACACAAAGCTGGATCTTGATTTGTTTTTGTAATGCATGTAAATTCAAGATCCGGATCAGATCATGGTGATAATAAAACGCGGCTAATGTTTACTACAGTTTAATTTGTTTTGTCTGTATTTTTTTAATTTTTTTTTTTAATTTAGTTTTCATAAAAATTGGAATAAAAAAAAAATCCTTAAATACGTAGGTACATAATGTACATATGTTTTTTTTTGTCGATAGAAGATAGTATGAGTATTTCTATACGTATCTACACTAATATTATAAAGAGGAAAGATTTGTATTTTTGTATATAATGAATAAACTCAAAATGTACTGGACCGATTTTAATAATTCTTTTTTGTATTAGAAAGCTACATTATCACTGAGTAACATAGGCTATATTTAGTACTAGATTACTATAGAAATCTTTAGAAATTCCTATGAAAACCAACCGAAAGTGTAAAAAAATTAGCCATAAAATGTCTTTCATCGCATACGCTGCGAAGAGTTTTAATAATAGGACAAAAAAATGTTTTCCAATTTAGTGATTCATGGTCGTTTTAATTACGTAGCATGCTTATAACTTAAATATCTGTACCTATTTATGTCTACCCGTGCGAAGCCGGGACGGGCCGCTAGTATTATAATATTAATAAATTATTATAATTCCAGAATTAAATGGGATTTTCGTTTGATTGATTTATTTTTTATCCATAAATTGATTTTATTCGAGACAGAACGATTATGTTTTCAGATTGATTTTTATTTGCTATGGTTTTTGTTTAGGTAGGTAGTATATTTGTCTGTAAACCGTCAGGCGGTATCAGTAGTCAAATATCTACTTACTCGAACATTGTTTATAATGTCAAGTTTGTAAATTTATAATGAGATTTATTTTTATATAAAATTAAGGAAGTATATTTGTTATTTGAATTAAAATCGCCTGTCTTCAGAAATAAAAGGAGGAAAATAACGAAGCACTTTTTTGATGAGTTGGCAGAAGATCATAGAATTTCTGATCAGTGTTGCCATAATCTCAAATTTCATAATGCTAGATTTCAAATTTTATAATGCTAGATCGTAAGGGAGCTCAAAAAACAAAATGCTAGATTTTAAAATCCATATAAAACGTCCATATCCATTAATAATGCCGTTATGGGAACACTGTTTCTGATCCGAAAATTTACTTCAAAGTCAATATTTACTATTCCTGCTTGGACATTTTGATTGGACAAACTCAGCAAAGATTTCAAAGCCATCATAGTATTAGTAGTATGTTTGAAGTGTTGGAACCGGATAAGCTTTTATCGTTCTTAAATGATGAGATAAATCAAGGATCAAACAAGCTAGTGGAAAAGTACAATACAGACATATCTGGTGATTTCTGCAATCAACTAATTGCTCTAAAAACATGCCTTAAATCCGAAATCCTCAAAATTCATTCCATAAAAGAACTTGCTAGAAGAGGTTGTCAGATTCATCACTTTTATCAATAGAAGCAGATAATCAGGTATGGAAGATTTAATAAATAAATTTGCAGAAAAAAAGGCAAGGAAAGTAGTACTTTGAGAAGAAGTGCAAATATTATTTTTTTTTAAACTTTATAAAACATGTATCTACAAATGTAGATCTGTGCAAATATTAGCATTCAATAGATGTTTTACCTTCTTCTTATAAAGTTTGTTTTTCTCTTTTTTTTTGTTTATTAAATCATTACTCATCCAAGGTTTCAGTTTTTTATTTTTATTATTATTTTTTCACATTATTTTAGAACATTTTTTGACATGATTATTAAGAATATTAATAAAAGTGCAGTAAGAACGAGTAGGATCACTTTCGCTAAATACATTTTCCCAGCATTCAAAACGAAGTAAATTATTGAGAGCGACAAAGTCGGTTTTAACAAATGAAGAACAAGGAGGTATATTAATATTTGAACTAGGAATTAAAGCAAAATCCAAGCTTAAACAGGTCATGCAATGATCGGTTATTCGTAAATCTAGAACAGAGCTGCAGAAGCGAAACTTATGGGAATTAGAAAAACGCACCATAATATGATCGAGACAAGTTCCTGAAGAATCAGATATACGAGTAGGTTTGTTCACACATGATTCTAAGCCATAAGAAGACATCAAAGAGAAATAATTATCTACTTGAATAGAATTTTGTAATATGTCAATATTGATATCACCCAATAAAATAATATCATGTAATGACTCACTTGATAAAAGGTTCTCCTTATTCCTTATAAAACACTTCACTAGTCGATTCATGAAATCTAAAAACACAGAACAAAGTCAACTTTTTATCAATAACGTTCACTTTTAAAACATCACAGCTTTGAAAATTATAACGAATATTTTCCACAACACACCCATTTTTTACAAAAGCAGCAACGCCACCCGCAGCATATTCATTATTGCAATAAGATATAAAATCATACCCATCAATACTAAAGAGATTATTTTCTTCTTCATAAATCCAAGTTTCTGATAAAAAAATGAACTCCGCCTTATTAACAAAAGCATTTAAATTAGCAAGAAAGCAATCGAAATTTGTACCCATACTTCTAATATTTTGGTGAATAACTAGAAAATTATTAAAATATTTTTGGTCAAAAACGAGATTATAAGAGTCAACGTCAGCACAGTTAATAGAAGGAATACATGAATAATTAAATTGTAGATTTTGCATATTAAATTAGTGTTAGGAGGTCTTCCTCCGAGTTAATAATAATATATTTATCGTTTTCCTTCTTGCCTCCCGTTTTTAACCCAAACATATTTATACATTTTTTTTTAAGCTTTCTGTGCAGCTTTTAAAAGATATCTTGTTGCACTGTTAAGAGATTCATTAATATAAATTTTACTATTATTATCATAACCAAAGATTTTTGAAGTTAAATTATTTTTATTGCTAGATTTATTCTTAGTTATATAATTCTTTTTTAATTTGGAAACGAATTTTACTACTAATATATTTAAATTATTGCTATTTGAATTAATGGATTGTTTAACATTTTTAACATAACAATTGTCGATATCAGCTTCACATATAACACCCTCTGAGCAAACCTTTAGAGCACAGTCAAGAGCATTGCTATTGTTTAAATTTGGCACACCAATTATCTCAACATACTTTTCTTTTCTTTCTTGATGCAACAAATTTAATTCACTTTCCAGATCACTGACTTTTTTTTAAGAGTTTGTTTTTTTCCTCTTGTAAGGAGCTTATTAAAGAGAGTGTATAAGCATATTTTGATCGGAGGGCAACAATTTCGTTGAACACTGTTTCTAAAATAATCACATTGTTAATATGAGAAGCGGAAGAACTTTGTTGAAGTTAGACTTGTTGCTGAATTAAAACGTGCTGTTGAGGAACCTGCTGGTGTTGCTGCTGTTTTTTTGCGCTCAGTGATTTCTCCCATCGTTAATTTTTCATGCGAAGAGCCTAGCTGCGGAGATGAAGAAGTTGTGTTTGGGAGCTTAGCTGAGAAAACAGGCTCATGTTCATCTTGGAGCAGTAAATGCTGGTGTTGTAGTTTGCTCGCTTCATGGAGCGGGGAAGTTAACTGTTGAGCTGATGTAGATTGGTTTGGCAATTCAGCTGGTGAATGAGGCGAGATGTTACTCTCAACATCAATTAACTGTTGAAGATGTCTATTTTTTATGTTTCAAGGAAGCGCAATTATTACAACGAAATTGCTTTTTAGATTTATGAAAAGACTCAATGTCCTCTGGTTTAATATTCACGCAATCGCAATGAAAATACTGATTACACTCATCACATTTAATTTTAGACTGATTATTGCGAATAGCTTTTTTACATATACAAGGCATTTTTACTGGGTATTTATTACTGACTTTAAGTTTAAGGTAGAGAAAAAAAATAAAAAGGTTTAAGAATGAAAGCACAGTACGTGTTGACCCCACGACACCACGAACTCAACTGGAACAGGACAATGATACAGTCAGAGATAAGGAATCTAATCCGTCACTCAAGAATAACCGTAATGTATTCGAAAACTTAGGCTAGGCGCGCACATGCAACTTTTAGTTTCGAAACTGTTTGGTTTCTAATCTGAGCACTATAGACTTATACGAGAGTCCGCGCACATGCAGAAACTATTCGGTCGCTCATTCGAGCAACTTTTTAGTTTGTGTTTTGACACAAACTAAACGATCACCTCAAACCAATTCCTTAGTTTGTGCCACAAGGAATTATAGGTAACTGCGCGCACATTCTACTAAATCGTTGAATAATTTTCTGTAAGTGCAAGAGAGAAAAAAATTTAGTCAATGTTTTCCTTTCACAAAAAATTCTGAGGGAAGAGTTCCACCTAACATCTCAATTTCACTATTTTTCTCTTTCATACATTGATTGCGAAAATTTATTAGTTGCTTAAACCCAAAAACAAATTTTGTATCCTATTGTGATACACGTAACTGCGCCCACATTCAACTAAATAGTTTCCTTAATATGCATGTTGTATCGAACGAAGAGTCTATTAACTCTCGTTCGATGTTTTGTGAATCGAACAGAGCCTTGTGGACTTCTCTTCGATGTTTTCTACATTGCATTTTTCTCTCCTTCTTTCTGGAGAGAAATATTATTAAGTTTTTTTAGTCTTTGACTGAATTTGGAAAGGGCTGGTCGGAAAGAATAAAAAGTCACAGTGGTTTTTTGAGCTAATGCTTTTTCCACTTATAAAAAGTTGTCTTTGTGTCGGTCATTTATTCTTTTATTTTTATTTCAGCGGTAAGATATTTGGTACTTGTCTCTGGACTTGTGCTAAAACACATGCATTAGTGCATTTCAGTCAAATTATTCTTTAAAGTGTGACGAGGTTAGTAGGATACTTCAGACGAACAGAATAATATATCTTTCTCATCTGTTTGTTTTCATAATTCAATTTGCTACTTTTTAAACGTCAAATGTATTTATGTACTGAAAGGCGGTGGTAAGTATTATTTGTATCTCAAAACAAAACATATATTTTAATTTGTTTTTATTTTCAGATTATTATTATTAAAATAAGCCTAAAGCTTTCATCATTTATTTCAAATGGAATTTGCCTCTCACAAATGGGAATGTTAAGAGTAAAACAACGCTGTCGCTGTCGCCGTCGCCGTCGAATGGTATTACCCAGACTGCAAATAGAAATGTATACAATAAATAGTAACATAAACAACACTGAAACGAAAAAGCAGACACAGGAGCAGCAGTATCAGGAGGAGGAGGATTCTATGATGATCCTAATCGGAGCAAATCGTCATTCGAAGAAGTTTCTCTACACACAGCCTGCCTAACATATCTTGGCTTTTACCGGCTCATGATATTGGGCTACATGCATCTGTTGATGTGTGCCCCAAAAGTAGCTAAAGAAAATAATTGAGAATATTAAAAATATTAAAAAGAATATTAAAAAGAATAATAATTGAGAGAACCATCATGAGATCCACGTACATTTGTTATATTAGGTTTAGTCAACGAACACTCATACAAAGTGTCTTCATACCTTATCCCATCTCTTTTGCGAACAAAATTGTGAAGGATGCAACAGGCTTTAATAATATTATCGCAAAATGAGAGATGCACGTCAAGTGGTCTATGTAGTATCCTCCATTTATTACTTAAGATTCCAAAGGAGCATTCCACCATTCTTCGGGCTCTAGTAAGACGATAATTATATATTTTTTTGTCCGTGGACAAATTTCTTCGTCCAAATGGACACTGTATGTGGTCTGATAAGCCAAAAGCTTCATCGGCTACAAACACAAATGGCATGCATTTCCCCCCTTTGTCATTTGGGAGCAATTGATCTGGTGGTAAATTCAGTTGACCATTGTTTAGCTTTTTCCCAAATTTTGATCGCTGAAAAACATGGGAGTCACTTGCACTCCCATGGGATCCAATGTCAACGGATAGGAAACAGTAATCCGCGTCTGTAACTGCCATAAGAACCAATGAAAAATAATTCTTGTAATTCATATATTTTGAATTTTGATTAGGGAAATACAAATTAAGAAAATATCTGGTCTTAAAAAAAAAAAAACAAATCGTTAATTTTATAGAAGAAATTAATGTCGAATTATTCAAAAATGCAATGTTTTCTTTTATATTTTTAGTCAAAGAACTTCAAAACAAATGGAAAAATTTGAAGACATGTTTTCGCCGAGAACTTAGTAACCAAAAAAATGTTAAATCAGGCCAAGCAGCTACTAAGCGGCGCAAATATGTTTACTTCGAGCAATTATCTTTCCTTTTGTCCTCGATGGAAGACCGCCCAACCGTCAGCAATTGTGAAATTGAAGAATTCGATGAGAATTTGGAGGTATTCTTAACAGAAGCAGAGAAAACACCCGAAATATCCACACAGATCCAAGCGAGTGGATCCAAAAAAAGAAAACGATATATGAGCAGGATTTGTTGGACATTTTGAGGGAGAGAAAAGATGAAAATGTAGACGAAGATAAAACATTTTTGCTCTCCTTGCTCAAAACTCAACGACAGCGAAAAATTTGATGTTAAAATTGAATTTTTGCGCGTTTTGAAACGAAAAGGCCAAAACAAAGAGAGCTTTAAAAAGAAAGAATCATACAAACGGCATCATTCGTATTCAAGGAACGATTCGGGTTCCGAATCAAATTAGTTAGTTTGAACTAGTAACCATTAATTTTTTTTCTAAACTCTGAATTACATTTTATGTTTATTTATTGCATTAATAAATTATTTTTGTTTTTTTTTTAATTAAAAAATAATCTTTATTTGTTTACCTCAGTTTAACCGTCAGTCTTTCTTCTGGGGATATTGCTTTCCTCCACCTGGTATTTTTGAAAGTTATCAAAGGCCGTATCAAAAACAGAAGTTCATCAAAACTTCTGTCGCTCATGCGGAAGTAATTGAAGAACTTGCTTGGGTGGGATCGGAGGTCTAGATAAATTTTTTGAAATTGCCCTTTCGCAAGGCGTTGTGAGTTCAACGGGTGAACCCAATATTGCCTTTTGATTACAGGTTTATTCCGTTTCCGTCTTTTTAATTCAAAGGCACATATCAGTGCCTATTCGTAAAAATCCATTTCCAGAAATTTGGATTGACTTATGAAATCTCTTTAAAAAAATTTTGTATTCCAACAATATATCTACTCTTTTCTTTCATAAGCGAAAGAATAGGACAAATTTGAAACTATTTTGTTTCGTGTATATGAGATAGAAAAAGTGAATAAATGTTTCATGTGTATTGGTTCATTTCGTTGATTGCTTTTGGAGTTGCTTATGTGCGCGGTGTTTGGGCAACTAACGATCAAACTATTTGGTTTCGAAAAAGTTGCATGTGCGCGCCTAGCCTTAAGTTTGTCGATTCCTCATCCATCTTTGGAATTGGACTTTCAAAAAACGGCACTACATATCCTAAGGCGTTTATGGTTCAGTTAAAACAAGAATAAAGCTGGTCGATCATCAGAAAAGTCGTATATTCGCTGATCCGGAATTTCATCGAAAAAGCAACTTAAATGATGAGGCTCATGTTGCATTTAAGGCTTGGAAAACACAAGAAAGGTTGTTTAAAAGCTTTCCTGTGTACATATCATCAATGTGTCACTATTTTGTGCTGACAGTTTTTGGTAATTAAAGTAAGTATATAAGCTGCAGCACCAATATCGCTGTTTTTAATTGGAACACGAGTTTTAATTAACAACGATTTTAAAATGTGTTTTTTTAATGACTTGCCAAATATAACATAGGAATGACACTTAAAATGTCATCTAAAACGAAAACACTATATTTCAAATTTAGTATAGGTACTATATTTTGATTGTCCTCTATATTTCATACAAATTAAAGACTTTTAAAAACTTCCTGTCAACCAACGCAACACATACAAATGACAAAAAAGAAAACACTTTCGTCCTTCGCATGTCATAAATTAGAATAAGTTCAATTTTAACGATGGCAAATGAAGGCTAATATGAAAAATTGCACTACACACTACAGAATATAATTTCTTAAAGAACCCAATGCCTGCAGTTTATAGCGTGCGAAAGCATTTCATAATTCAAAACGACATTAATTACCAATTTATGGATGGCCATAAAATCCACGACGAAGTTTCCATTAAAAACCAACAACGGACAGCGATGGTGAGCGACGACGGACAGATACCAATGACGCGACGACCGGCGCGGCGGACGGTGATGGGAGTAAGGCGAAAAAAGATTTTGTTTACCTACTCTTTAAGCCATCATTTTATCAAATTAAATTCCTCTGCCTTTACCAAATTAGCTTTTGCCTCATCTTCCCACCATCAGGACTTTTGTTGGTATTGGTAGATACGAGTAAGTAGCAAGTATCTATATCGAAAGGAAGTCCAAACGTCCGTCGTTGTTGTTGTTGTTGTCGTTTTCTTCGTCCTTGTTGGGTCGGGTGTATGTTGTGGAACATCGTCTTCTAAGTCAAGGGATGGTCCAATTATTGCTCTATTTGTTGCTACTGTATCATAATAAACCAAGCACTTAAGCATTATAATCTTAGGAACGCTTAACACAAGAATTGAGAGGCGCTATACTCGGCTATACACCTCCTTTGTGTTTCTTCGTCATCATCGTCGTCTTCGTCCTTGCGTCCTTCGTCGTCGTCGTCGTTGTTGCTTTTGTCTGCGTCTCCTTCCTTTGGCTTCTCAAATTCATTTTCCAATCTATATGACTATGAATATATAGGTACGAAGAAGGTTTATATCGATAAGCACTTTATGGGTTTTGCTTTAGTCCTTTGTAAATTTGTGACATAGTATAGCCTTACAACTAATTTCAAGAGCTTCGGTGAATACATTTTCAATTCGGTTTCGGACACACTCAGGATTGGCAACATTACCGTTATGTATAGATTCTTATTATATCCTATTTCCTATCTAAAGACTCTTTATAGAGAAATGAACATGGTATCGGAGAAGGAAGGTATAATGCAATAAATATTACAATCATTTGAAAATATCCTTATTGTTGCCATTTTGTGTTGAGCAAGGATATCTTTTATAGGCATTCATATGTACATAAATAGATAACGGGTGTTTTTTTTTCTTGAGAACTTTGAGTTGGCATCTGAAAATTTTGAGAAAGTGTCAAAAAAGGTGTCCGATGTCAACCGCATATCAATAAACAAAGTGAATACTGAAATGAAGATTGTGAAGAATAGTCAGAGTCAAATATGTTACTTAGTATTGTGTCGTAATCTTGTTCAAATAAACCACTTAGATTTCTCTATAATATTATTAATTATTATGTAAGGTCCATGGTTAGAAATAAAAGTATCTCTCCTTTTATTTCTAACCATTGACCTTATGCTTAAAACTAAGTAAGGTACAAATTAGTAATTGGTGTAAACCTGAAATTTACTTACGTTTTAAAAGCATTGACAAAACTTGTAGAATATTTACTCTTATATTGCGTTGGATCATTATAATCCGCAAGAAAATTCAAAGGAAGAAATCAGGAACTGAGTTTTAGGACGACGAACTGAGATTTAATAAGCCTTTGAACGCGGACGAAATAAATGATGCTTTTGAAAGAATTTTATGGAACGTTCAACAAAAACATTTCCAAGAGGAAATTCAGAAACTAGAGAAAGAAATTATGATAAGCCCTACGAGTGCTATTAAAAACATCAATCCCTTCCTTGATGGTGACTCATTCAAACTCCTCAGAGTAGATGGGCGGCTGCTGAATGCGGACATTCCTTATACTGTTAAATGTCCTATCCTTCTCCCTAAATCCAACCTATTTATAAAAAACCTTTTTAAATCATTACATAACAAAAATTATCATGCAGGTCCCCAAGCTTTAGTTGGTATTGTGCAGCAGAGGTTCTGGGTATTAGACGCCCACAGACTTGCAAAGAAGGTCGTGGACAGTTGCTGGCAGTGCTTTAAATACAAACCTAAGATGTTGGGACAAATCATGGGCAATCTACCTATTGACAGAGTACAACCTGCAAGACCGTTTTTGAAGACAGGAGTCGATTTTTGTGGTCCATTTCAAACCACTTATAAGCTGCGGGGTCATAGAACCACCAAATCATATGTCGCCGTCTTCGTTTGCTTTGTTGTAAAAGCTGTACACTTGGAGGTTGTCTCCGACTTATCTAGCGAAGGTTTCGTTGCAGCGCTGAAGAGGTTCGTGGCAAGACGAGGTTTGCGCCAAGATTTGTACTGCGACAACGGGACGAATTTTGTTGGAGTTCGTAATCAGCTAGAGGAATTCAGGCAAAGTTTCCTGGATCAGCAGTTGGAAAAGAAGATAAGTGATTGGTGTGCTACAGAGCATATCAAGTTCATCACATCCCACCTCGAACACCACACTTTGGCGGTCTATGGGAGGCGGCCGTGAAGTCTGCCAAAAATCATCTTCTTCGTACAGTCGGCGATGCCTTTCTGACCTTTGAGGAACTATCTACTATTGTTGCAGATATAGAAGCATACTAAACTCCAGGCCCATGTATGCTATGTCCAGTGACCCGAGCGACGAGCAAGTGCTTACACCTGGGCATTTCTTGATTGGTGGACCAATGAACGCAGTTTTTGAACCAGTGGTCACTGATTACAAAATGTCTGCGTTGAAGCGGTGGCGGCGACTATCGTTGATAAAGCAGCATTTTTGGAATCGGTGGTCGAAAGAGTACCTAGCCGATTTACAAAAACGAGTCAAATGGCAAACTTCGTCAGAAAACATCAAACTCAACACACTCGTTCTAGTTGGGGATGATAATTCGTATCCTCAAAACTGGCTCATTGGAACAGTAACTTATTTGGTTGAATCTTCAGATGGGAAGGTTCGAGTCGTTGATGTGCAAACAAAAAAGGGAACCATTCGCAGAGCAGTTCAACGATTAGCGCCCATCCCAATTGATGATTGAAGAAATCCTTTAGATACTTCAAGGCGGGCAGAATGTTAAAGCTACACATCTTTTATATATATATATATATATATATGTATATCGTTATATAAATGTGGGTTGCTATACTATGAATTTATTATTATTAACTTCCCATAGGAAGTTATTTATTATATTATTATTATTATTAACTTCCCATAGGAAGTTATTGTAATGGGTCCGATTTGACAAATTGAAAATTTTGACATTTCTCGACGTTTCAAGGTCCCTAGAGTCGAAATAAAAGATTTTTAGAAAGATGTCTGTGCGTGCGTGTGTACGTACGTCCGTACGTCCGTTTTTTTCGTCGTCCATAGCTCAAGAACCAGAAGAGATATCGACTTCAAATAAATTTTGTTATACAGATAATAAGGCAGAAAGATGCAGAAAGGGCTCTCAAGAAAATTGCGTGGGTGGTTTTTTTTACCATAGCAGTTTAAAAAAAAGGTGAAAATTTTGGTTAACCCTAAATATCTCATGAACCAATGACGCTAGAGACTTGAATTAAATTTTATATTATTAAAATATTGGCTTCAAACTTATTTTATTTCACAGAAAATATTGTTTTTTATATTCAATAATTTTTTTATAAAAATACAACAGTCCGTTTTTTCATAAAAAAAACTAAAATCTACAAAAAATAGAACGCAAATTTGGTAAGAATTGATACATTTAGACAAATTTTAAGCAAGACAAATCGATAGACGGGATGGGAAGTTATCAGTGTGGGTCGCATCCCAGCCTCTTTTTAGAATTGTTGTTAGAATTGTTAGATTATTAAAATGAAGTTTATTAGTATTAATTCTTATTAAGTACCTACTAAATTGATCTTAATAGTAAACACTTTAATTAATTGAATTCTCTCATTTAACTAAAGTATTAGATGAGAAAAACTTAGAAAAAGAGATCATTTAAGTAGCCACTGAAAGACGGACGCATCTGAGCAGCAAGTTGTACTTAAATTGTAATATAGATATTTTTTAAATTAAAGTCAAAAATTGTGTTTTATTACAATTGTAAAAAAGAGGCTGGGATGCGACCCACACTGATAACTTCCCATCCCGTCTATCGATTTGTCTTGCTTAAAAGTTTGTCTAAATGTATCAATGCTTACCAAATTTGCGTTCTATTTTTTGTAGATTTTATTTTTTTTTATGAAAAAACGGACTGTTGGATTTTTATAAAAAAATTATTGAATATAAAAAACAATATTTTCTGTGAAATAAAATAAGTTTGAAGCCAATATTTTTAATTTTTGAAAAGCTATTTGAGTCAAAACTCAATTTTTACCAACTTTTTTTTATTTTTTTTTTAGGTTATTATTTTTTGTAAAAAAACTGTCAATTCGATTTTTCTCAAAATTTTATCAGATGTCTAAAACATTATTCTTCGTTGCACAAAATTGTTTTGGAGATGAAATCATATTTTAGTCGTAAAATTTTCGAAGTGACACATTTTTTTTTCAGTTTTTTTGATTTATAAAAAAACCGTTAATTGAATTTTTTTTCCAAAAATATAATTGTTTTGTATCACGTTACAATATATAATACAAAATTTAATTCAAGTCTCTAGCGTCATTGGTTCATGAGATATTTAGGGTTAACCAAAATTTTCACCTTTTTTTTAAACTGCTATGGTAAAAAAACCACCCACGCAATTTTCTTGAGAGCCCTTTCTGCATCTTTCTGCCTTATTATCTGTATAACAAAATTTATTTGAAGTCGATATCTCTTCTGGTTCTTGAGCTATGGACGACGAAAAAACGTCGCGAACGTACGGACGTACGGACGTACGTACACACGCACGCACAGACATCTTTCTAAAAATCTTTTATTTCGACTCTAGGGACCTTGAAACGTCGAGAAATGCCAAAATTTTCAATTTGTCAAATCGGACCCATTACAATAACTTCCTATGGGAAGTTAAAAACGTTAGATAGTTAGATTTGCTGCTGTGGTTGTTCTAGTTTTAAGTAGTTTATAGGTAGAATAGGTTGTTTAAGTTAGCTTTAAGTTTTATATTTAGGACCTTATTTAAAGTAGTTTTTGAGTAAAAATAAAAAAGGATATTGATATTAATTTTTTTTTAAATTTTCTAATGAATAAAAAAATAAATAAAATGGAATTGAAGTTATATAGATCTTAGGGCCGAAAGGCATTAGCATTAAGTAATGTTGTTTAACTTAGAGTTGTAAGTAAGTTAGTTGTAAGTTTGGTTAATTAGGCTAGTCTTATGAATTTTTGCCTAGCTTTAAGATAGGTTTAAGATTGAATTAATAAAAATGAATTTACAAAAAAAAATATATATAACATCTTCCGCTACTAAATAAGGTTATACAATAATTAATATACTATTTATTCATAATCTTACATTTCAATTACAATTCAAACAGTTAAAGAATTCATTAATTTATTGATAGCAAACTGATAAATGCGTTATCTATAAGATAGTTATTCCAAAATGATTGGATTTGTTTTTCAGTTTTAAAGATTTCAATAATTCTTTTGTCTTAAGTCTACTATATCTTCTACATTCCATGTCTTCATTTTGTATGATTTTTTTCTTTACTCTACGAGTTCGTTTATTTGTATTTTTTTAAATTTTGAAGGATCGATATCTGATACAAAAATCTTATCATTTAAATTTCCTTCTCGAATTCTCGTGTACAAAGCGTTCTACTTTATATACTCTTATAAAATAAGTTAATTTACTAAGAATCTTTGAAACTTTTGCTGGAATCCATTTAATCATATTCATATAGTGGTTTCTAAAAAGGACTTCTTCCCCCACTTTGCATTTTGGTTTTAAAACTATTTTAAAGTGTTCTTTTTATTCAGCGCTTTCTCTTAAGTCTACTTTTTAGTCAACAGCTTCAATTTCATTATTATTTTTGATATTTTTTTTCAAAGAACTTAACATAATTCTGGGCTTAAAATTAAACAACATTTCAGAAGGAGTTTTGGAAGTTACTGTTTATGGAGTGTTACGGTAGTTAAAAAGAAATTCATTTACTTTTTCTAATAACGACATTACCCGTGTTTTGTTGGAAAATCTATCCATAGTATAGTAGGATTTTACACGAATAACAAAAACAATATCCATAGTATGAATAACACCGATAAAAGTTAGAGTAGAATCTTACTATGGATAGGTTTTTGACATTTATACGAGTCTCGAATGGATATTATGTGATTTCGTTCTCAAATGTTGGTACGATTGATATTGCATTTGTATGTCGATGGCTGTGTTCATTGAGTAGTTGTGCATTTGAAATCATGTGTGTTTTCCATTGGGGAAAAAATCAATCTATTACTGTTGATATTATTTAGTTTTGTTAGTGAAAATATACTAACTGGACTTATTTTGCAAGAGAAAACAATAGAGAAGATAATAAAGTTTTGCTATGTTTCCACCAAAGGTTTATCTCAGTTTAGATTAGATAAATCTTTTTGGCGTTTCCACCGCACAAGAAGATTCAAAAATGATTAAGTTTGACATCATTTTCTGAAATGCAAATGTTGTTTCGATGTTTCTTATGAAATGCAAGTGGGATAGTTTGATTCGTGTTAAAAAATGAAAAACTGAATAGTTTAGCACCATATAAGAATATTTATTAACACAAAACTATATTTTTTGTACACAAACATGCAAATAAACAGACCATAATACATTATCTGTATAACCAACTCCTCCACACAGGTTTTTCTTCACAAATTTTGACTCGACTCCGATCCCCGACCGGAATCGAGTCGAATCAAGCTCATTTCAACTCGATTTAGGTATATAAAGAATTTAGGCGAGCTTCAAGCTCGCTTTAACACCACATGTTAATGTAGTAGTCTACGAACAAACCCCCTTCTTGAAGTATTTATATTATGTCAAATTGTTTGGTTAAAACTTTGATCACATTACACAGACGTATTTTCTTGATTTTGATAGTCAACTATCAAAAATCAGCTTACACGATTTCACCCCTGGTCTGAATTTCGCTATTTTTTTGGAATTTTTTGATAAATTATTCTGGCAAATATTCAGTTGTATTAACTTTCAAATATAAAAACCGGACTACTGCGGATCGTTCTTTAGGCAATTTCTGACTTTACAATATATATATGGAATACGAAAAAAACGTACTTATTGTATTATTTTGTTCCAAGCATAACTTTTTTAAAACTGACTTTACTGTCTGCACTCCCCGTTCTGCTATTCCATTCGATTGTGGGTAGTATTAGTATGGAGGGGACTTTACCAAATCAATACTTTTACATTTACAACATTTTGTAAGAACACTAGAGTTTAAAGGTGGCCCATTATCCGTCACAATACAAACCGGAAATATGTACAAAAACTAAAAACAATTTTGAAAGTTCATTTATTAATGACTGTGACTGAACAGTTGTTGCGTTCATTAGCCTCACGTCGCAATATTTCTAGAGAGAATCCATAATGATTAAAAATGATTTTCCACCAAAAAAGAAAAAATCTAAATGAACACGATCAAAAGGAAGCTCCGATGGTGTCCACTTAGTTTCAACTTTTTCTAGCGAAACAATTTGTGTTTTTTCACAAACTTCACAATTTGTTGCGAATGAGCTAATAGACTTGTCTCTTCTACATTTGAGCCAGCACCTAAAGGCAATCTTGACAAACAATCTACGTGTCCCATTTTAAAACCTTTTCTAAACTTTTCTGTTGTTGGTGGAAGTGACCTTTTCAAAGTGATGAAAATATTAATGACGGGCTTTGACAAACATAACGTGCTAAATCTCACCTTTTATTATTTGATACCACTTTCATTATTAAACGTACTGATTGCACGCTCCATACAAAAATAGGCAACCTCCTTTTTTAATTCAAAAATCAGTTGGTAGATAACTTGCGATTTAATTCTTTTTAATTCATAAGTCAGTTGATGATTTGTGAATTGAATTTATTTAACTCATAAGTCAGTTGATGATTTGTGAATTGAATTTATTTAATTCAGAAGTCCGTTGGTGAACTGTGAATTAAAGCCATGAGTGAAGCTAAAAGTGAATTAAGCTTTTACAACGCTGCTCACAACAGCAACAACGGAATTCTCTTCACTAGGGTGAAGAATTTCCTTTAACGCCTGGTTATCAGTGCAAATCATAAATTTGTTCGTCTATTGTAAAGATAATGAGGCATATGCATACTTTTACAAATTTTTTCTTGTAGGTGGTTTATCTGTGGGATCAGATAACCATAACAAGGAACGAAAAAGAAGTAGTTCTTCAAGTAGTGCTTCAGGAAAACTTGAAACTTTTGAGGATGCAACAGTTTTTTTTTATTTTGAATGAATAATAATTTTTTTTTAATTTATAAATTTTTTAATGCAGAAACTAAAGTTGGTACTTTCTTTAATTCGACTCGTAAGCAGTTTCGTAGGATTTTAAACCGATTTTTCAGTTGACCAACATAACTTTCTATTATGACCCTCTCTTTAGTATGGAATTTGTTATAAGCTTTTTCGATGTTATTAGTGGACTTTTTGAATGGTGTCATTAGCCATGGTGCAATTCCATATCCCTCGTCTGCCATTAATATTGTATTTTCTGAAGACTTTAAAATACGTTCAATAAAACGTTGCTCCTCCCCTTTTTTCGAATTAAGAACCTTGAGATTTTTAAATTTGCAGTAAATAAATACTAGAAAGAAAAGTTCGTACTAGTTTTTTATGCATATCAATATAAGTATTTACTAAAAAAATTCATCAAAAACCTGTAAAGATTTTTCTTCTAGTAAATACTACCTTTCCAGCATTTATTATGTCTTTTACGCATATGGAAAGTAGTAAATACTATTAAAATTTACTAGTAAAAGCATTTGCTACCGTTTATGCATACTGCTCAATGGCTAGTGCCTCGCGGTGTAAATGCAAAACTAACTGGCATTTCCTTACCATTTAACACATAGTTATCCAAACGTCAAACCTTTTTAAAGTTCGTTTGTGTTGTAAACGAAATTTGTCAGTGAATTTAAACACAGAGACACGAGTTGTGAACGACGATGGAATAAAGAGTATAATAGAAAGACAGAGAAGAGTTTATTAACTTCTCATAGGAAGTTATTGTAATGGGTCCGATTTGTCGAATTGAAAATTTTGACATTTCTCGACGTTTCAAGGTCCCTAGAGTCGAAATAAAAGATTTTTAGAAAGATCTCTGTGCGTGCGTGTGTGCGTACGTTCGCGACGTTTTTTTCGTCGTCCATAGCTCAAGAACCAGAAGAGATATCGACCTCAAATAAATTTTTTTATACAGATAATAATGCAGAAAGATGCAGAAAGAGCTCTCAAGAAAATTACGTGGGTGTTTTTTTTACCATAGCAGTTTAAAAAAAAAGATGCAAATTTTGGTTAAACTTAAATATCTCATGAACCAATGACGCTAGAGACTTCAATTAAATTTTATATTATAAATTGTAACGTGATACAAAACAATTATATTTTTGGAAAAAAATCCAAATAACGTTTTTTTTATAACGGGTGATTTTTTAAGAGCTTGAGAACTTTTTAAAAAAAAAAACGCATAAAATTTGCAAAATCTCATCAATTCTTTATTTGAAACGTTAGATTGGTCCATGACATTTACTTTTTGAAGATAATTTCATTTAAATGTTGACCGCGGCTGCGTCTTAGGTGGTCCATTCGGAAAGTCCAATTTTGGGTAACTTTTTCGAGCATTTCGGCCGGAATAGCCCGAATTTCTTCGGAAATGTTGTCTTCCAAAGCTGGAATAGTTGCTGGCTTATTTGTGTAGACTTTAGACTTGACGTAGCCCCACAAAAAATAGTCTAAAGGCGTCAAATCGCATGATCTTGGTGGCCAACTTACCGGTCCATTCCTTGAGATGAATTGTTCTCCGAAGTTTTCCCTCAAAATGGCCATAGAATCGCGAGCTGTGTGGCATGTAGCGCCATCTTGTTGAAACCACATGTCAACCAAGTTCAGTTCTTCCATTTTTGGCAACAAAAAGTTTGTTAGCATTGAACGATAGCGATCGCCATTCACCGTAACGTTGCGTCCAACAGCATCTTTGAAAAAATACGGTCCAATGATTCCACCAGCGTACAAACCACACCAAACAGTGCATTTTTCGGGATGCATGGGCAGTTCTTGAACGGCTTCTGGTTGCTCTTCACTCCAAATGCGGCAATTTTGCTTATTTACGTAGCCATTCAACCAGAAATGAGCCTCATCGCTGAACAAAATTTGTCGATAAAAAAGCGGATTTTCTGCCAACTTTTCTAGGGCCCATTCACTGAAAATTCGACGTTGTGGCAGATCGTTCGGCTTCAGTTCTTGCACGAGCTGTATTTTATACGGTTTTACACCAAGATCTTTGCGTAAAATCTTCCATGTGGTCCAATAACACAAACCCAATTGCTGCGAACGGCGACGAATCGACATTTCACGGTCTTCAGCAACACTCTCAGAAACAGACGCAATATTCTCTTCTGTACGCACTGTACGCATTCGTGTGGTTGGTTTAATGTCCAATAAAGTAAACTGAGTGCGAAACTTGGTCACAGTCGCATTAATTGTTTGCTCACTTGGTCGATTATGTAGACCATAAATCGGACGTAAAGCGCGAAACACATTTCGACTTGAACACTGATTTTGGTAATAAAATTCAATGATTTTCAAGCGTTGCTCGTTAGTAAGTCTATTCATGATGAAATGTCAAAGCATACTGAGCATCTTTCTCTTTGACACCATGTCTGAAATCCCGCGTGATCTGTCAAATACTAATGCATTAAAATCCTAACCTCAAAAAAATCACCCATTATATCAAAAAAACTGAAACAAAAAATTTGTCACCTCGAACATTTTACGACTAAAATATGATTTCATCTCCAAAACAATTTTGTGCAACGAAGAATAATGTTTTTGACATCTGATAAAATTTTGAGAAAAATCTAATTGACAGTTTTTTTATAAAAAATAAAAACAAAAAAAAAAATATTACTCAAAGTTGGTAAAAATTGATTTTCGACTCAAATATCTTTTCAAAAATTTGAGATAATGGCTTCTAACTAATTTTAACTTACCTATAAGAAATATTGTTTTCAACATTCGATAAAATTTTGAGAAAAATCGAGTTGACAGTTTTTTTTTACAAAAAATAAGAACATAAAAAAAAATTCTAAAACTTGGTAAAAATTTACTTTCGGCTAAAATAGCTTTTCAAAAATTACAAATATTGGCTTCAAACTTATTTTATTTCACAGAAAAAATTGTTTCGATATTCAGTAATTTTTTTTATAAAAATTCAACAAATATTAATATTAAATAAGATCTACAGAAAATAGTACGCAAATTTGGTAAAAATTGATACATATAGAAAAACTTTTAAGCAAGACAAATCGACAGACGGGATGGGAAGTTATCAGTGTGGCCAGCCTCTTTTTTTGTTATATTGATTGAACGACAGCGGGATGCGTTCACAGTTCGCACAAATTTAAAAAAAAAATGTATTATTTTTTTTCAGAAAGTTTCCAACAGGTGACGACCTTTTTGACAGCTTACTTTCTTACTTAAGGTGGCGCTACTGTCCTGTGCAAACCTGATCCTCGTCCTTTTTTGACATCGATTGGTTCTGTTAAATTGTTTCCAACCTTTACGGAGCAGCGCGAATTCTCCATGGTCAATGGTCATCCAGCACAGACGGACGAGTTTGGCAAGGATTCCAAAACTAGACATTAATCTATACAGCTCGTCTCTGTAGATGCTGTCATATGCGGTCTTGAAATCGATGAAAAGATGGTGGGTGTCGATTTGATGTTCTTGGGCTTTTTCCAATATCTGCCGCAATGTGAATATTTGTGTAAAACCACTCTGATAAGGATAAGGACCTATCAGGTTGTTGACGATGGGCTTTAGACGTTCACATATTACGGCAAAGAAGATTTTGTAAGCGATGTTACGCAGACTGATGCCTTTGTAGCTGGTGCAGTTTAGAGGGTCTCCTTTTTTTAGAATCGAAATGCGTTTTGCACAAATTTATTTTCAGCGATAAAGCTCACAGAAACGATTGATCGTTTCGGCCACAAATGTTAGGGAATGTCATAGAAAATGTAACTTCCAGATTAACTACGCCTGAGCCAGCCATGGTAGTTATGTACCATAGGAAGGAAGCTTAAGTTATAGTGTCAGAAGATTTGGAAAGAGTAGATTTTATGTCAACTGTTGTTCCATTTTAAAGTTCAATATCTCTTTAAAAAAACACCCTATATATCGAACGAAATAGTGTTATGGCGTCGTTGTTGGTCGTTTAAACAAAACTTAAGTTGTTATTTGGTTCCATAAACCTACCTACCTATAAGTTAAAGAAAGAGGAGGTCGATTTCTAATATACTCAAACTCAATCTAAGGAAATCCTTAAATTCTAAAAGATACCAATACCTAATTTCTGTCTAGCTACCTTGCTATAGATAAAAACAAAGTTACCACAAAACAATGCTTTCTTTATATCTTAAACAACAACAAAAAAAAGATATTAAGATACTTCAAACTCAAGAATTTCATTATTAAATTTAAGAAACATGCCCCAGTCCCCACCATAAAGTCCTGCTCTTACTGTTTTATCCTTTTTCTCTCTCCTTAAAAATAAGGAATGTATCGTCGTCGTCGCCCATTTCTACCACTTAATTTGCCATCTTTATTGACTTCCATTAATAAATGCAATTAAAACTCTGTATGTTTTGGGTATGTATGTGTAAATAATGTATGCTATACAACATATGTACCTATACATAACTAACTACATACTTGACAAGTGGTGCCAAGTGCATGCATAAAGTGATTCTATTTAAATGAATCAGCTGGCAATTGGCTTCTTATCCTTATCACTTTGTGTGTGACGATGATGATGAAGAGTGAGGATAGATAGTAGCGGTGGGGGAAGAGGGACAGATGGAGGGGGGAATCAAGGGGAATTTGAAATATTTTTGTGGTCACCCGATATCATTGCAATGCAATGTGAGCATTAAGCATACCATAACATGAGTACCTATGCTCTATCGGGTCATTAAGTTTGTTAGAATTGTAGACTTCTTCTTCTCTTTCTCTTTTCCTCATTCTTCTTAAAATAAAATCGAAGAAGATATATGGAACATAAAACAGACATATACACATACATAGGTAGAGAGAGTGAGAGAGAAAGAGAGAGAAACAGGATCCAGACAAAAGGTTTAACATCCAGGACACTTGTTTGAAATTGCCACAATGCCTATAATTTATTTTCAAGTTCCAAGACTCCATTCGCCATAGGAAATGACTTTCAATTAATTAGCCCACAAGGATTCGATATATTTCGTCTATATGTTCGTTTTTCGACAAGTGAATGTGTTGTTTTGTGGGAATACCGGAAATATAGTTGGAGTAGGTACTCTTCGTCGTATGGGGCAGTAGGGTGTGGGAAGATAAAGAGTTATCTACATATGTGTAATGTATGCATGACAAGCGAGCTCTTTAGGATCGAAGCAATTCAATTTTAGATTTCTGTATTATTAGTTTCAATTTGTTTTCAAATTTTTCTTTTTTTTTACACACAGAAATAGAATCAAATACGGAAAGATAAAGGAGAAAGTAAAAGGAAATGTGAAATGGAAATGAATAGTGTAAACGAAGGGGATAGGGAATCCTTGTGATTTTAATTTCTTCTCGTTTTTTTGTTTTTGTTTTTCAGTTGGAGTGGGTTTTAGGAATAGGAGTAATTCATTGTGTGTTGAGGCTGATGGGAATTTGGGGGTTCAACCAGGATGATCTGAGTGTGGCTTTTGAGATGTATATTTTCGAATCAAGTATTGAAAAGTTAGAGGATTTAAAATAAAATCATAAAGAACATTTAATTACACTGACAGCAAGTGGAATATAGAAATTATTCTCTTTCAGGAAAACTTAAAGGTCTTATGTTTATTAGTTGTATCAATTTAAGACTAAAATGTAGATCATTATTAAAAGATAGACTTTTGAGAAATAATTTATTTTAAAGATTCGCGTTTGAAAAATCCGTCACGGACCGGAATTTGTCAAGAATTTTATCTTTGAGTAACAGCTGCGCCTTTTCCAATATCGTTCTGGAAAGAATTGTGCAAAACTCAATCGTCAACACTAGAGGCACAATCTTCAAAGGTCCATCCAATTACTCGGATATGCAGATGATATTGACATAATTGGAAGATCAAAGCGTGATGTCAGTGGAGCGTTTTTGAGCATTGCGACGGAAGCGAAGAAGATGGGTGGTCAATGAGGGCAAGACCAAGTATATGCTGTTATCAAAAAAGAACATTGCACAACGACGTCTTGGACAAAACGTCACCATGGACAGCTATAACTTCGAGGTAGTTAAGGACTTTGTCTACCTAGGCACCGCTATAAACACAGACAACGACACCAGCGCTGAAATCAAACGAAGAATAACTCTTGCAAATTGAGGCAATTGAGAAGTAAAGTCCTCTCTCGAGCATCTAAAATCACCATCTATAAGACACTCATCATCCCGGTTCTCATTTATGGCGCTGAGGCCTGGACTGGAACCTGTCAAAGAAAGATGAGAACGTCTTAGGATGCTTCGAGAGAAAAATTCTTTGGGTGATTTTTGGTCCCGTACGTATAGATGGAGAATGGAGGAGAAGATATAACGACGAACTGTACGGGCTGTACAGCGACACTGACCTAGTAAGCAGAATTAAAGTCCAACAGCTTAGATGGCTGGGTCATGTAGAGCGAATGGACATCAACGCTTCAGCCGGAAGGTCTTCAAATCCAATCCCGAGGGACGGCGCGGCGCAGTAGAGGAAGACCGCGACTCAGGTGGCGCACTCAGGTGGGTGAAGACCTCAACCAACTTGGCGTGCGAAACTGGAGACAGACATGTTGGTTGAGGCCCAGGTCCGCCCCGGACTGTAGCGCCACCTTAAGTAAGTAAGTACATAAGTAAGGTGTAATCACACTGTTAGCGCAAGAACTTATTTGGGGTGGAGTGGCCTTTCAACAATATTTTTTTTTGATTTTTTGAGTCCCAAATAAGACATTTCTGCTTATATGAAAATATGCCAGATCACTTTGCTGGTGCTCGATCGGCTTGAATTCTGCGGTTTAAAAAAATTAATTCCTTAATTGTATTGATGGAAAGTCCTAATGCCAAAGATCGATGAAGAATTTTCAAAACTGTAGTAGCCCTTAGTTCTCAACGGAATGCTGCGCCATCTAATTTATTTATTTGTTTAGTTTTACTATTGCTGGCCCAAATATTTTATCATTTTTGTATTGAATTTTAACAATTTCAACACGTTTTTATAACGTGTATCGTTCCAGTTTTAGTATTCGCGTAGTTTTTATTTGTCAAATGTCAAAAGATGACAGCTTTGAAAGTTGGAACTTTTTTCAAAATATTTGTAAAAGCTATTTTTATGCTTCCTTTGTTTTTAAAATAAAAAGATGCTGGGATGCTCCAAATTTGTAAGGGTTCATTTTTCTAAAGAACCAAATCTTCATTTAAAGAACTTCAATAAATTAAGTTAAAGAAGTTTGGTGGCAAAATGTTCGAGACATTAAATCAATTTCGAAGTATTTTTGCAATAAGTTTGTCAAAAATCAATCAATTGAATGCAATTATTTCAGATTTCGTGCAATATTGATCCATTACAATCTTTGCTTTTCCTTTTGATTTTTTTTAAGAACTTTAAATAATAAATGAATCTCAAACGAATGCAATCAATTGATTGTATTCAAATGATTGCAATCTTTTTAATGTCAAATGATTATTGTTTTAGAAAGTCTCGTTAATACATTAAATAAAAATAAATTGGTTGGCGCAACAGTCCGTTGAGAACTAGGGCCTAGTGACTTACAACTCTCAACCATTCCTGTGTGCGATTACTGTTGTCAGAGATGGAGGGGACCTACAGTTTTAAGCCAAATCCGAACGGCTATTTTGAGAAAGCACTTTTCATGGCAAGAATCACTCTAGGAGAATTTGTCATTTCCTTGCAAGAGGCAGTACCCGTGAAAAAAAACTTTAGATGGCATAGGCAGAAATCGAACTCAATACTTCTGGCATGACAGTCCAACGCACTAACCATGCCAAAGGTACTACCATTAATACATTAAATTGTACAAAATTCTATCTTTAAATTGAAATTTAAAAATAAGAAACTATTTTAAGAAGATTGCCTTCTCTTAGACAAGCCATCAACAAAATCATTTTTGATTCATATCGGATTTTTCATGTTTAAAATTTGGAATGTAGCCGCCTGCATGCAGTGGCTAAGAAAGGGCTTCGAATAGTGGCATCGAAAAATGACAGTGGTAGTAATGTCAAAATCATGAATTTGTACCGAAATAAAAGTCTATATTTAAAGCCAACTTGCAGTTTTGTCATTAGTTGCGTTTTATAAGTGTGTTTGGGACTGACGTTTATTAAATATTAAGCTATACGCCCGTTGAATTATACTGAACCAATACAGAACTGTCAAAAGTCAACTGTCAGTTTATATTTTGTACAATGCGCTTGTCACATAAATTCAATGAACACATTAAAAATTAGTAGGAAACTCTAAGGAAAGGTTCATTCCTAAAGATGATTCGTATGTTCAACGTTAGACGGAACAGAATCATTGTTGCATAAAGAATTTTCAACATGTCGATGGTGTGATGCTACATCTACATGTGAACAAGGCCTTAGGTCACATTAACTGTGTTTGAAGAAAAAAATTCAATTATGAGCACATTACATTCCATCGAAGTGCGACAAAGGCACTCTCTTTCCAATTTCTCAGAACAATTACCTTTAAGATTTCCCTTCTTCCCTTAATTTAATTCGATTTCAATTATTCACAATTCAAGTACACTTGAGTGAACTTACAAAAGCATATACTAAAGGCATAAGACTTTAAACGTTCATTCCATACCTTATATCCTGGAATATTTTGAATCACAAAATAAAAACCGTGTCATCACGAACACCATCAGGCATATTGTATTTACAGCCCTTTGATTTATACCTCCATATTTTCGAGTACCTAACCTACATAGTATTTATTAGACAAGGGATTAATAAAATCTCGAGCAATATTCCTCGCTTTTGCTTTTGCTTTTGATTTTGCTTTTGCTTTTGCAGTTTGTGTCGTTTGTATATGCGCAGCTTCTATTCCCATTGGATTCAGGGAATTTACTGTAAAATTCCAAAATTTCATTAAGTATTGAAAGAACGATCCGTTAGAAGAATTCGTATCCCATTTAACACAAAAAACAGGAATGGAACGTCGACCCACTATACTCGTACCTCGAACAATAAGAATGCGCTCTGCAACGATGGAGTTCGAGGTAAAGGTCCTGGAAGCAACATCATAAAGAGAACTCCTTCTCCTTGATGTTGTTGTTGATATTCTCCTTTCTTCTTTTTCTGGACGAAAAATCTCTCTAGGGGGACATATTGTTCTTTCAGAGTGAAAATCTCTCAATTGCTGCGATAAAAGGATGTGAAACTGAAGAAGCATAAAGAAGTAAAATAGGATCATCAAACAAACAAACGAACGAACAAAACGAAGGGAAAAGTTGAGATTGGATAATATATTTTTTCCTCCAAAGGACCTTCGTACCTATACACACAACAAATTCATAAACATATTTATACCTGTATGACTTTTCGTTTATTATTTATTTATTTTATTATTATGAAATAGAAATTCATTATTTAAATTTCATACTCCTCCTGTTAGCCAAAATAAAAGGAAAATGATATTCAAACAATTTGCTCATTCATACTGAATGAAATTTAATGTGAAATGCTTTTTGTATAGAAGATTGGTGAACAGCTAAACTAATTAGGATTTCAAAGCAAAGTTCTGGAAGGAATTATTCATTTAAAAAATAGTAGATAATACAAATTTCCAAATAAAGAAGAAATTAAATTTTAAAATTAATTCGAATTTTTAATTCATGAGAGAAATTCATACTTCTAGGTGTATAAATTCTTTGAATCGAAGATCAAAATGAGAAAACATGACTAAAGTTAATTCTTAGAAAATTAAGTTTTGAATTAATAAGGATTTTTAGGAAATATTGAAATATTTCTAATAAGTTCCAAAAGTTTTCTTGTCAAAAATTTCTTTGTTATGCATTTGATCTGAGATTGATGCATTAAAATAATGGTTTAAACAATTTTTTGATTTTATTTGGAATGTTTATGTATGTGTAAAATAATAAACTAATGAGAATTTCAATTTTTGTTTTGAAGAAAATTTGTAAAAGTTCTAGATTTATTTTGTTTCATGTTTTCTCTGCTTCTGAAAATTACTTATTGTTTGAGTCGAAAATACTTTCATGAAATTAAATGAATGCTCCAATTTGTATATATTAGTAATAAACAAAATTGTAGTATTTTTTGTTTCATTAACTGTAACTTGACTGTTAAGGTGTTTCCAGACCAAGGCAATGGCGGATTCAGAGGGGGGGGGGGGGGGTCGTAGGGGTCATTACCCCCCTTGGAGATAATTTGTTTGTTTTTTCGTAGGAATTCCCTTTAATTCAAAACTAATCGTATTGCGTTAATAGAGTAAAGATTTCATCTCAAAATTTGTTAGTAATTTAACGACATTCACCAAAAAAGGTTTGCTGTCAAAAACAACTAAAATTATTGTTTTCACTCAATTTAGAATTTGAAAAAAGTTTAGTTATGCTTTAAAATATTTTCATAAAATTTGTTTCTAAGAAAAAGAACAAATATTCAGGTTCTTAAGAAGAAACCTTGAATAAGAGAACGTCAATTTGATATTAAGTTGCCTTTAAATTCCTAAAACTAGCCTTCAATTTTATTATTAAATTTTTTGACACACATAGTGATCATTAAAGTGATTTTTACTTGCGACATGTAGGAACTATGTAACAAGTTTTGCAATAGTTACAAAATTCGAACTAATCAATTACATGACATTACGATGGTAGAGAAGTACCCCGATTCCGTCCGTTTGTCTATCTGTCCTGGAGTGTTGCCACAAGCTGAAATGAAAAGTCGCTAGGCCAACCCCTAAAAGTCGCTAGATTGGCTGAAATTCTGGAGACAAAAAGTCGCTAGAAGTCGCTAGAAAAAATTTGTAAAATAAAGCTCAACAAAAATTTATTTTAGAATAAGTTTATTTTTGCTTCTAAAATTCAAAGTTATTTAACAAAAAAACTTAGGGCTAGAGTAACAAAAAACAAATAAAGGTAAAACAAAAAATAATTCAGTCTCATTGTTAATAGGTATTTAGGTATCTAGATAATCCTTAAATCTTTTGGAATAAAATACTTAGTATTTATTCTGAATCACATACAAAAAGATCACTATCGATTTCTCCAATATTCTCAGTTGCAAGAACTTCAACAGCATTATTTTTAAATACATTTGTTTTTAAAACGATTTCTGGTTGTTCATAGGTATGACAGTTTTTGTTAAGTAATTCAAGCTGATTTCGAATAAGAATAATAGAATTTAAAGTTTTTGTTGACAATTTATTTCTGGTTTTATTTTTCACAAGGTTCATCGTACTAAAAATGCGCTCAACTTCAGCATTAGAATGGGGAAGTGACATCACAGTTCAAGCTACCTCAAATAATTCTTGATAAGTATTGACACCCGCTGCATCTTTGTACTTTGAAACTTCTCCCCAAAATTTAACACTATCATGCAGTTCTTTCCATTGCACAAAGTTAATATTTGTCCACTGCTTTCAAATCTTTTCTAGAAAACCTAAGCTTTTAGCCAAATCAGTTATTGATCGATCTTTTACATCTCTTAACACATTTTGAACTGACAGCAATTGCATTTTTTCTAAAGCAATGTAATTGCTTGAAACCTTTTTTGTATCTCTTTTGTCAACTTAATTGTAAAAGAAATAAATACAATTACTTTTTACAGCACTTATTATGCGGATATCCAATTTAGATTCTACTATTTTAGATTCAAATATATAACCCAGGTATGGGTGTGTCAAGAAATTGTTTTCAATATCGCAAATTAAATAGTCTTTGTCAGTCTTAATAACATCGGGAATAATAATACCGCTACAGTGAACGCAGTAACAAAATTAAAGAATTTAAAAGTTCAAATGGATCACAATGTTCACCTTCAAAAATTTTGATTGCGGATTGAACTGTACCTAAGGTACTTTTTAAGAAAATAAGGTATAGACGATTGCTTTCATCACTATATATTGAGTAAATTGATCTGCGGTGTAGCAATTACTTTTTGTCACACCAAAATGAAGTTTCAATTCTTCCCACTGCCCCAAAATTCTAACTACAACTATAGTATTTACGATTCACAACTCAGAAATGCTTGGCTTCAAAAGTCGCTAGAAAAGTCGCTAGAAATAATCTACTGACATCAAAATATTTTTTGTCGCGGAAGAAGTTGAAATGTCGCTAGAATGGCATCCCTCTCCTGGCCCCTACATTCCAAACAATTGTGTTGATTGAAATTAAGGTTTTCAGCCGATTAGCGTAAGGCGTTTTTTTTTGCATTTTATTAATACGAAAAATAACAGCACTTCCCATACAAATTTGTTTGTTAAAATATGTGATTTTTTCAAAACTTTCTCTAAATTTTGTATTCTTTATTTGGCTTCTTTCTACAAGAGAAACATATTTTGGTATTGCTCCAGAAGGGTACCCCTCATAACCATTATTTTGTTTTTAAGTTTTCTCAAGAACTAATGGACCAATTTCAATTATATTTTTTTTTTATGCAAGTTCTTGTCGATGATCAAATGATCAAATTGATGATGATTTTTGATGATCATAAATGTCATTTTTTAAATTTAAAAAAATAATATTAATTTTGTTTACAAAACTCGATATCACAGAAAGGGGTCGGCCAACATTTTTTAACGAAATTTAAATGTATATTTATAAGCACTTTATTTAGTGCTTACCAAAAATATTTCAATATTTTTAAGAAATGAAATGGCATTTGAATTTTTGAGAAAAACTTATTTTGCAGGTACATTTTTAAATTTTAAAAAAGAGGCTGGGATGCGACCCACACTGATAACTTCCCATCCCGTCTATCGATCTGTCTTGCTTAAAAGTTTGTCTAAATGTATCAATTCTTGCCAAATTTGCGTTCTATTTTTTGTAGATTTTATTTTTTTTATGAAAAAACGGACTGTTGGATTTTTATAAAAAAATTACTGAATATAAAAAACAATATTTTCTGTGAAATAAAATAAGTTTGAAGCCAATATTTTTAATTTTTGAAAAGCTATTTGAGCCGAAAATCAATTTTTACCAACTTTTATTAATTTTTTTGTTTAGGTTTTTATTTTTTGTAAAAAAACTGTCAATTCGATTTTTCTCAAAATTTTTTCTAATGTTGAAAACAATATTTCTTATAAGTTAAAATTAGTTAGAAGCTATAATCTCAAATTTTTGAAAAGATATTTAAGTCTAAAATCAATTTTTACCTTTGTTAATTTTTTTTTTCGGTTTTTAATTTTTTGTAAAAAAAACTGTCAATTCTATTTTTTTCAAAATTTTACTGAATGTTGAAAACATTATTTTTTGAAAGATAAAAGTAGTTTAAAGCCAATATCTCAAAGTCTTGAAAAGATATTTGAGTCAAAACTCAATTTTTACCAACTTTTTTTTTATTTTTTTAAGGTTATTATTTTTTGTAAAAAAACTGTCAATTCGATTTTTCTCAAAATTTTACCAGATGTCAAAAACATTATTTGTCATTGCACAAAATTGTTTTGGAAATGAAATCATATTTTAGTCGTAAAATTTTCGAAGTGACAAATTTTTTTTTCAGTTTTATTGATTTATAAAAAAAACCGTTAATTAAATTTTTTTCCAAAAATATAATTGTTTTGTATCACGTTACAATATATAATATAAAATTTAATTCAAGTCTCCAGCGTCATTGGTTCATGAGATATTAAGGGTTAACCAAACTTTTCACCTTTTTTTTAAACTGCTATGGTAAGAAAAACCACCCACGCAATTTTCCTGAGAGCCCTTTCTGCATCTTTCTGCCTTATTATCTGTATAACAAAATTTATTTGAAGTCGATATCTCTTCTGGTTCTTGAGCTATGGACGACGAAAAAAACGTCGCGAACGTACGGACGTACGGACGTACGTACACACGCACGCACAGACATCTTTCTAAAAATCTTTTATTTCGACTCTAGGGACCTTGAAACGTCGAGAAATGTCAAAATTTTCAATTTGTCAAATCGGACCCATTACAATAACTTCCTATGGGAAGTTAAATATAGGAAATATTTTTAAACTGACTTTTTGGGAGAAATTAGCAAGTTCTAACGACCCAGTCGTGCATTTTATTTCCTTCAAAATTAATTTTCTGTTGAAGACAAGAGATCTTAAAAAATTAAATAAATCTACTTTTGAAGTGAGTTTTCTTTGGATGTACTAGAACTGAGATTTAAACACGAATTTCAATAATATAAATGTTCTAAAAACTGCAAATCAGTTTTGTTAAACTAATGGCTAAGTTCAAGAATCAAACATTTTTCTCTCTACAATTTTTAAGTTCTGTTGGCTAAGATCAAAATACGAGTAAATAATAGAAAAAATCCCGACAATTCTTCATATCAGATCCTCTCTCATTTTCTGGATTTTTCAAGTTTTGTAGCGTTGCTCGCATTAATAGAAATGGAAACACAAAAAGTTTGTTTTATTTTTGGAAAAAAGCTACTTTTCCAAACAGTTTCTTGCATTTCTGCGTGACATGCACCAAAAACCCTCTAAACTATTGTGATTTAGCTCTTAAATGTGGCATATTTAGAAAGCTGTAGGTATGTAGCGAGTCATCATAAATTGCTGTACATTCTACAACAGTGTTCTATAATAAGTTGATAATTAAAGTTGTCACTGTGGTACCCGTGGCATGATGGTTAGTGCGTTGGACTGTCATGCCAGAGGTCTTGGGTTCGATTTTTGCCTATTCCATCTAAAGTTTTTTTTTCACGCGGGTACTGCCTCTTGCGAGGAATTGACAAATTCTCCAAGAATAATTCTTGTCATGAAAAATGCTTTCTCAAATTAGCCGTTCGGATTCGTCTTAAAACTGTAGGCCCCCTCCATCCCTGACAACAGTACTAGCACACAGGAATGGCTGAGAGTTGTAAGTCACTAGGCCTTAGTTCTCAACGGATTGTTGCGCCACCCAATTTATTTAAAGTTGTCACTTTAGCCCTTGAAATGTGTTAACGTAAGGTTAAGATGCACATATGTTATTTAAATTTTGTTAGCCTCCTTTACAAAACATTAAAAACTCATCTAAGTGTGTGACACCCCCCTGATTGAAAGCCTGATCCGCCCTTGGACCAAGGAAACATTTTAAAACATTTCAGGCACAGAGAAATGGCAGTGTTTATTAATAAAAATATAAAATGTCGCTACAAATGTTTACATTATGGCGAGTATATTCTCCAATTGATAAAAGTATATGAAATAAAAAGAGTTTTGAAGAAATTGTTAGAAGGAAAATCAAAAAAACCAATAATTTGCCTGAAAATATATTTTTTGGAAAAGATGATGTAAATGCATTGAGGCATAGGCGGCAAAAATAGGTTTAACGTCGCCATCGACAGACGTAACTTTTAGGTTGTTACAAGTGACCAAAGTGTCGCTATATAAGAAGTTCAGTTATCGATCTGTGTGCAGTGAATGGTGATTGGCTTCAGGCTGTTCATTATTTTGAAGTATTATTAGCAACTTTTACGTCTCATTTACCAATTCTGGTGAATGCAAACTTCTTGCTTGAAACACATAGCCTAAGTTTATAAAAAAATCCAAGGCTCAAATGGATACCTCAGAAGGGAGAGAGATTCCGAGAAAAATCAAACCTTCACGTTGGGTCGCTGCCACCCCCTAGCCCCTCTGCAATTGACCAATTTGGGGAACAAATAAGTGAAATTGTTAGATCATCTGCTTCCCGTATTAGTAGTCCCAAGCCGCTGCAACCCAGAAATAAAAATAAATGGTTTGATTCCGAATGTATGAGGCTCAGAAAAAAATCTTTCGCTTTCCTTAAGTTATTTAGAAGATTTAATTTAGAGCACTTTAAGTCTGCATATCTGGAAGCTAACAAAATATACAAACAGGTCTGCGAGGCTAAAAAGTTAAATTACACACTTAATTTAGCGACCAGCTTAGAAAGGTGTAAGGATTCAAAGAATTTTTGGTATAATGTACGGGAGTTGGATGGAAACAATCGTATGTCTTCAAGTGTATTACAAGCTGAAGTTCTGGCAAGATGACTTGCACTCGTTTTATTACGCTTGCCCAGACACAGCCGATGATTTGCTTGATTCTGTAATAGTCCTTCATGAACTGGAACTTGCTCTTTTTAATATGAAAAACAATAAGTCCCCAGGAATTGATGGCATTCCCGTTGAATTTCTAAAAAACTCATCTTTAGAATACAAGCAATATCTTCTTTCTTTTTACAACAACTTGTACGATTCCGCTTGCGTTCCCACTAGCTTTAATAAAGCTGTTATATTTTCAATATTTAAGAAAGGTGATGCTAGCTTACCTGAGAATTATAGAGGTATTTCAATATTAAATTCCATTAGAAAAGTATTTACTAGAATCGTATACAAAAGACTATTATCAAGTGGATAGAATCAAACAATCGCTTAAGTATATTTTAAGCTGGTTTTCGTGAGGGCTTTTCAACGGTTGAAGAAGATGTATGCTTGCTTTATTTACTTAAAAGCTGCATTTGATACCGTCAATCGAAAAGCTCTCATTTACAAAATGGCCTCACTTGGTATATCTAGAAAATTTCTAAATATCTATGAAAAATTTGTATGTAAAACTTATGCGACAGTTTGGGATGGGGCCCAGATTTCAAATTGGTTTCAAACGACTGCAGGTGTTCCCAAGGATGTATCCTCAGCCCAATCTTATTTGCCCTTTCTATTAATGATATTTCAGATAATTTACCCGGTGGAGTTTGTTTTTCTAATATTCGTATAAAAGTACTTCTTTACGCGGATGACTTGGTTATGCTAGCGAATAAGCCATCTTCTCTCAAGCTACAAATCAATAGGGTCCAAATGTAGGTACTGCAATATCTGGGACCTTAAAATAAACTCATAGAAAACAAAGATAATGGTATTTGAGGCACGGAGTTGTAGAAGGTTGAGAGAAGAAAAGTGGTTCCTTAACAACCAACCTATTGAAATAGTACAGAAATTCAAATACCTGGAAGTGTTGATGTCTGCTAACGGTAGCTTCAATAAAAATGTTCAGCATAAGAGTAAAGAAGCTAAAGTAGCTCTCAACATAATGTGGCCAACTTTCTTCTCAAACAAAAACATAGACTTAGGATCTAAATACCGAGTTTTCCAAGCAACCATTAACACTTGCTTGTCTTATGGTATTCAAGTTTTTGGTCACACCTATTTTGAAGAACTTGAGTTGATGCAACGCCTTTTTTTCAAAAGATTATTTCGGTTACCTAGTTCGACTCCAACCTTTTCAATTCATGTTGAGTCTGAAATTGCGCTGATTTATGTTAAAAATTTGAAATTGCATGTAGATTTTCTAACAAGAGTGATGAGTAAACCAAGTTCGAATCTTCACACATTTATCATGAAGGTTCTTCTGCGAACAGAATCATCGCCATTTAAGGAATGGACTCAACTTGACCGGTTGCATAATGTTTCTCTTGAACTGACTGAGTTTAACATTGATAATTGGCAAGATATCTTTTCGAATGTTATCGCAAGATAGATAAAAAATTTCATTTTCTGAATATTAACAATTTCATGGTTTTCGTAATACCTAATATAAATTAAATGAATGACAATAACATATTATGTTGCCTGTCAGGTTAAATTGTTTACTTAAGTAAGTTCAGCGTTTGATTGGTGTATTTTTTAAGAATATTCATTAATTATTAGTTTTCTATACCTTAGAGCGTTTTTTAAATAATTGTAAAGTTGTAAATAGTTTTGGCCATTCAGGATTTCTAGGAACTGATCACGGTTAAGTTTTTCGCTTCCAAGGAATCTTTTTCTGTAAGTTCGGAAACAAGGACACTCCTACAAAATGATACGTATTTTCAGTAGCGTCAAGGTTGCAGATCGTACAAATTCCATCTGTATTATTTTTAAATGCTCGTGAATTGAGGTTGAGCAATCCGCACCTGGATTTTAATACCATACTTATCATTTCACGCGAGTTAGTATCATTGAAATAGTTTGGTACCTCAGTATAGTTCAAGTTGCAATATTCATCATGGAATCGTGATTGTAGAGCTCTATTAGTGTGTTCCGACCAATGCCTTTCTACAAGTTTTTCGCAAGTTTCTGTGTGCAGTGCCTTCTATTCAGACTTAGTGTTCCAGTCAAACTGAATGTTCAGATCGTTAAAGAGTTCTGACCATTTGTCAGCCCAGTAGATCTTTTTTCTCACGATGATATCCATAAGTCTTCTTGGCAGTCTGTTTTCAGGGAGCGTGCTTACCCTTTGGATGTATTTAAAGTGGAGTTTTAGTGTCGTAATATAAGCTTTTCTTAGTCCAGTTTCAATATTGAGAACATAGTTTGGCGTGTTATTAGGAAGGGAGAAGCATCTTTTAATGAAAAACCTTTGCAACTTTTCAACTTCGTCATTCTCCGAATATTCCCAAACTTGGGCACAGTAATAGACTTTGAAGCAGCTTCGTATATTTTGAATTTATCTGAGTGTTGTATGTTCTTATTTCTGATAAAGTTTGACCAAGTAGCATTAATTGAATTCTTAGACATTAATAGCCTTTTCGTAAGATGATCCGTCCACGACATATTGTATGTGAGATTTACTCCTAGGTATTTGAAATTGTTAGATATTTTGATCTCGGTGTCGTTGTACTTCCATTTTTCTTCAGCTGCTCGACGTCCACCATTTAGAAAAATAACTATTTCTGATTTTGTTAGGTTCACATGCAGTTGCCATTTGGAACAATAATTTGCAAAGCTGTTCATCATTATCTGTAAGGAAGCAGGATTATCTGAGAGTAGCACTATGTCGTCTGCGTAAAGTAGACCTTTTACCGATACTCCTTCCATAGTAACTCCACACGGCAAATCAGAATCAAGGTCGTTTAAGAACAAGATAAATAGCAGAGCGCTTAGAACACATCCTTGTTTCACACCTTGATTATTAGGGAAGAAGTCACTGATATGAGTGCCGTTCCATACTGTAGCAGTGTTGTTGGTATAGAGTGCTTTAAGAATCAAAACCATTTTTGTAGATATAGCTAGCTGAGTCAGTTTGTAAACTAATGCGTTTCTGTTAATATTGTCGAACGCAGCTTTCAAATCTATGAAAAACGCAGACAGTTTATTTTTCCGGTTAAGCTGAAGGCTTATAAGGCAGGAGAGATTGAAGATTTGGTCCGTGGTTGAGTAGTTTTCTCTGTATGCAGCTTGGAATTCGTATAAAATATGATTTGCTTTGACCCATTGGCTTAGTCTATTCAGAAGAACAGTTGTGAACAGCTTATATATAGTGTCCATAAAAGACAGACCACGGTATTTGGCTACATCCTTGGGATTTCCTTTCTTAAAAAGAGGGAATATTATTGATCTTTTGAACGAGTTAGGAATTGTACCAGTGCGAAAGTTATCGCTGAATAGACGGTGAATTTCTAAGATTAAGTTGGGCGTTGCATTTTTGTAAAATTCAAATGGAATTCCATCGATTCCGAGAGCTTTATTATCCTTTGCCATAGTAATAGCTGCAAGAACTTCGCTGAATTCAATTTTCTTATCAAGCAAGGGTATATATACAACTCTATTTGAAGCATATTCGAAAGATGATTCTGTGGACAATGTTTGATAGAGAAGGTTTTGAAAGTGCGTTCTAAACTCTAATGTGTTTAAATTTGCCGACATGTTGCTTTCGTTTATATTGTTACGTATTTTCTTTGCCAGTTTCCACCAGTCACTTGTTGTCTTAACTAATGCTAATTAGTTGACTTGTGATATATTGATAATAATTACGCTGTTTTGCTGTGCATAGGGCCCTAAATTTCTTGTACTCATCACGGTAGAGTGTTCTGTAAACGTCAATATTGTATTTTCTGTACATCTTTTGGCTATTCATGACATTTCTTCTGGCATAAAAGCAAGCATCATCAAACCACGGTTTCTTTGGCGTGAAGTTTGTACTCGGATAATTAATTTCCCCGTTTGTGTTGTATATACATTCCTTGATCTTAAGGCAAAGATCTTCATTTCCGTCTATATCAGTGATCGTTTGTGAAATGTGTCGATCTAAACTGTTTGTGTATGCGATTACTCTTTAATCCCGCCATTTAAGCCTTGGTAGAAGTTGTAAGTTATCGTTGTACGTCGATGATGATTGTACGTTTAGATTTATAATGAGGGGCATATGGTCGGAGAAAGTTTCACAACCGACTTTAAAGTTACATATTGCACCGATACTGCTATATGATGGACAGCAGTAATCAATGACTGAAGACCCTCTATTGCTCACGAATGTGAATTCACCAGTATTGTCGCCGAAACCTCTCCTATTCAAAATGAATGCTCCTTTCTCTTCTAAAAACTCTATAAACGCGTTTGAATTGCGATCGTAGGAACTATCCTTTGATGTTCTAATCATTGAAAACAGATTTTCATTCGAAAGCTGCACATCTACACTTCCTTTCGTGCCTGTTCTTACATTCAAATCGCCAACTAGTATGAAATTATTAAGGTCTGTTTCTTCGAAGAAAGTTGTAAGTTTTTCAAAGTCGCTTCGCCAGTGACTGCAGTTGATGTACGCAGGGACCAGGTTAAGTAAAGCACCTCCAAAATAACCTCTGAGAAAAACGGTGTCGAGTTGTTTGATCAAGCTCAGTTTGTAGATCTGTTCAATACATTTCTTGTAATCATATAAGCAGCCGCCACTTGCTCTGCCTCGTATTTGCTGTTGTGTTCTTTTCGCAGGGATCCATTCGAGTTTATAACCAGGGAAGAATTTTTCGTATCTTATACTATTTTCTTTTGTTACAAAGGTTTCATATAAAAAAAATACTTCAAAATTACATATATATTTATAAAAATTACAAAATAAGGTTTTATTTCCAAGACCTCTAACATTGAAAGATAAAACCTGACAGGCATCTAACTGTTAAGCTTGATTTTGAGAGTTACTTGGACTTGGCTTATTTAGTTTCGTTTACAATTACAGTGTAATTAAGATTTGTTTTATCTAGTAGACTAGTAATGTAAGCCTTGCTTATATCGTTAAAAGCTGTAATTACTCCCTCAGAGCTGCATTTGAAACGATGGTTGTTGACTTCGATGGTCCACCGTTTAATCTCGACTTTTAGATTGGGATTGGTTTGTGTTAAAAATTTTTTGATTTGACGTAGGTGGTATTTCTCTCTTCTTTCATTGTACGAAAGGTCTCTGTTGATAAATATCCTAGTTTCTCAAGCGATCTGTAGACGATAAAATTGTGCTTACATCGTTTACATTTCCTAGTTCGAAAACAAAAGATGACGAGTTCTTGCTTGCACTGCCAATTTTTCTGGTGTTGGTTGTTGTAACGGATACGTTGAGTGTTGAACTGCATATTTGCTCAAACTGCTGTTTTGCTTCCTGAGTATTGATCGCTGTTAGCCCATTTACAACAATATTTTGCCTTTTAGAGAATTTTTCAAAATCATCTATTTTTCGGTTTAGCTGAATTTCGTTCTCTTTAAGTTTCTTTATTTCAGATTTTAGAGTTTCGTTTTCAGCTTGAAGAGCGGTTAAATCATTTCTGATGGTATTTATGTCGTCTTTTGTTGCTATATTGGCTAGCTTTGAGTCAAAAAGTTCATTCATTTTTGGCATTAAAACGTTCATTAGGTTAGCCATTGTATTTTCACCCATTGTACAAATTTTCTTGTGGTTTATGAATTTATCGGAGTCAGGAGAAGTTTCTTTCAAAGATCTTTTTGGTGCTGTATTTTCCATTCGTTTCACCACTGTAACGAAAGTTGGAAAGTTTGGTTGTCGTTTTGGCTAAGCAAGTTTTCGAAACACTGGTGTATTGGTTGTTGTCTTCGGAAAAGATCAGATGAGCTTTTGAAATGGTTGTTATCTTTGGAACCAAAATGATCGTGTAAGCTTTTGTGCATTTAAATTATATGAGGTGAGTTTAGGGAAGCTTGTTGTGGATACTATTACACTTATTGAGTGGGAGTGTTTTGTCTAATATTTTAAATGAGATTTTGTATACTCATTTTAACAAATCAGTTGCAATTCTTATTCGCGCTTCAAATTCTCAGAGTATTTGATTGTACTTTCTCAGAGAATTGTAAATTCCCCTTATTGTGATGAAACAAAGAAATCACTGAAATGCCGATTAAACTGATCAAATGTCACATAAATCAGAATAAAAAATTGCTTTTTTATAATTCAAAAACCAAGAATTAAAGCTAGAGCGCCAGCTCATTGGTCAACAATCACTTCCGGATCAATCCTCACCACACTGCAACACCACTATTTCCTTTAAGTACAACAATCTATTAGGAGCTTCACCAAAACACGTCCAATCGCTAAGTGGTTATATAAGTTTTTTTCAACAGAAAAAATATATAAAGCCTTAAAGGTGAGAGAGGTAACACACTTTCTTAACTGTCTCGGATCCGTAATCAGGCTATCTTGCATTTTATCAATTTATTCGAGACATAAGAATTCACAAAGTCTTAAGAAATCAACACTGGACCTGGTTTTCAAATATATTTTCCAACTTGTGTTTATGACATTTCGAAAAGTTGGTGTATTATACCAGGAAGGGGAGAAAAACACATTTTTACGTGGGACGTATGGTACTGATTGAACAAGACATTCATAAATAGACATAAAGAACAATTCCAGAGCGGTATCTATTGAGTTTGGAAAACGAATTAAAATCAATATTGTTGATCGTTATTAAGTACTTAGCATTTGAACAAAAAAGACAGGAAATAATAACTACAACAACATAAAATTTTAATCACCCTGTGTCCACTAGCAGGGAGAACAGTCTCCCCAAATTTTTGCTCAAACTTACCTTAAAGCAAACGCAATCTGTGTTTTAAAACTACTTCGAAAGAAGCGCTGTTTGGGCTAGACAGAACTAACGTTGGAAAAGCGTACAATATCAACTTTCTCTCAATGTTGAGTGGGAAACAGCTGTCAGTGTCAAAATAAACAATGATTTAAAAAAAACACCTCTAGATGGCCACCTCGTTTTATTCGATGCATAGGTAACCTATAACAGAGAAAAGGGTAACAGAGATTTAGACTTCATTCCCATATCATCTCTTTTCCAGTACTGAAATTGCTTGCTGTTCTCCTTTTTTTGACCAATAGAAGTACCCTTTTACTTAAGTATCAATTTATTAGAGCACCTCGAACAAAATGATTACCTTTAATATTACTTCTAAAAATAATTCGAAGGCTTTTATGTTTAGAGATCTGGACTAGCTACTTAAGGTTACCTAGATATGACTTGAATCAATTTCACTCTACTGAAACTTATTTCAATTTATTTATTGAGAACATACAATTTACAAATCCCCTTTCTTAACATTGCTGCATTTTTTTCAAAACAGTCCAATAAAGTTTAATAATTTCGCATAACTTTCATTTTATGATAATCTACCCTAAGTTCCACATAAATCTTAACCAATTACAATATATATAGAATTGGAATTTGATTACATCTGACTTCGTCTTATTTTTTAAGCTCTTTAAGACCTTTCTTGAATTTATTATTATTACATATGTTTTTTGGTTATTCTTTCAACAATTTTTTGAAAAATAAAAGAAAAAAGAAGAAACAAGAAAGTTTATCCTATATCTCTCTTTTATAAAAGACCCTTTTCTTTAACTTCAGATTCTCATTATTTACCTATCAATATTACCTGAAATTCAATCTCAATGAAAATCAAATGAATGACCTGGAATTGATCCTTTTTATTCTATACATACAATGTTATACTATTTATCTTTTCTTTGTATATATAATAAAGGATTTTTGTGGATAAACCGAAATTTTAAGCATTTTACCTTCTTTCAAATATATACTCAGTTATTAATATTTAACCCTTAGGCATTTTTTTTTTCTTTTATAAAGTTGTGGTCATTTAATAAAACCAACTAAAATGATTTATTTAATTGAATTTTAATTGAAAACAAATAATATTTTATTTAAATATAGGCAAACATAAAAAATCAACCTCGTGTGACAGCAAAATCATACCTCTTGGGAATATAATCAAAAGCTTTGGTTAAGAAACTCAAATCTTGGATTTTTTCATTGCGGATTTCTTTTTGAAATCAATACAAATTAGAGCTCAAATGAAGATGGGCGGCCATGTGGAAATATCGGTAGAAACCATAAGAACACGATTTAAGAATAGGAACTTGAATTGACACTTATCTAGTACGTCTAGATAAGTGTCAATTCAGTGTCAAAGAGTTATCGAAATAAAATATTAATCTTAGAAATCTTTTCGAGCAAAAATATCTTCACAAAAGTCCGCGTTTTTAGAATTTGATAGTTTGAATTGACGAATCTAGATTCAATGTGTTTGCAAATGATGGAATACTATACCCCAAATAGACTATTAAGTACCTTTGGCCCATCAGTGATGCATTTTTGAGATGTATCAAATTTTGTCGGGTTGGTCCTATTATACAGATCAATACAAAAATGACTGTGAAAATCTAAACAGAGACAATCAGAAAATTATTTAAAAATCTTGTAAGTCTTTGATTGAATATTTTAACAAGATAACGACCCAAAGTAGTACTCTGAGATCCTCAAATCTTAGTTGTATCCAATTCTAAAGGGTTTTCAATTGGCGTGGGTAGATTTTGGCGCCCCATTGTGGCCATTTGGTGTTGATGACATCTGTCAAATCTTTTGTTTATTATTCCGTTGTTTATGAAAAATCATCATGGCAAGTTACACGATTGAACAGCACGTTCAAATAATAAAACTTTATTATCAAAATGAGTGTTTGTTAACGCAAACGTTGCGCGCATTGCCCCCATTTTACGGTAGACGTGGTGGCCCTTCACCGTCGACCCTTCAATGTTTGGTGGCCAAATTTAAGACGAACCGTTCAGTAAACAATCAGCCAACATCCGCACGTTCAAGAAACGCAAGATCGGCCGAAAACATCCGTGAAACAGGGGCGATTCCTCATAGTCAGCAGGTTTAGCGGCGCTAAACCAAGAATTTTGGAATAAATAAAAAAATAAAATTAATAACCAACTCAACAGTCTACCATTATGTTAAAAAATTCGGTTGTAGTTACATAACTTGCAATCAAAGTAACTTTCCTACAAATAATTTTCTTTTCATGCAATAAAACTCTCATACAATACCTAATCTATCTTGGATGGAACATTGGGCTTTGAGCATCGCAAAAGTTTGTGCTATCAAATTTCATACTTTCTACACAAACAGATAAATACTTACATTCAAATAAAAGCCTGTAGATAGAAGAGTAAGCGCAAAAAAAGCGATAACCAGGCGAAGTATGCAGGTACATACACATTAAAGACAAACAACAGAGTGGAAGACCATCAGGCGCGACCAAAGGTTTGATGTCTTCTCTCTTTATACTTCGTATGGACTATGGAAGAAAGAACAACACTGACGAATCGAACATGATCGTCGAACACGGCAACTATTTATACATCTTACCATATTCGTTTTTGAAAGCAGAAAATTGTGCGAGGTTACTTATTTATGTGAAAATGGAGTTTGCTTGCGAACTTGCTTGGCCTTGCTCTACAAGAATATAGTGAGCAATGTACTGATTTTTGATGCCGATGTGTCAGGAACAGAAAACGGCAAAGGCGTTGGAGTTTAGGCCGATTATTCAAATGTTTAATAGGAAGTAGTTTTTATTTCGAACCTTCTTTCAGGCTGAAAGAAAGGTCACTTAGGGAAGTGCATTTTATTGTCTATTATTTTGTTCGTTAAATATTAAATGTGTTAGGTATGACCAATATGTTTTTTTTTGTACATATACTTTATTGTAATTACTATTAATATAATTCCATACCAATTCAAACATGGTAGAGGCTAGTCGTAAGAAATTATTTTATTTGATTTCATTTCCTTAGAACAGCTCAAATTAAAACAAGCATTTCTATTATTTATTATCTTATTATCCTTATTTAGTAAAAAAATCAGTTTGAAGTGCGATTTTTTAAAAATGTTTATAAAGTCCATATATTTTTTTCATTCAGAATTCGTTATTCTTATTAATTCTAAAAAACAAAAACTAAATAAGAAAACATTACGACTTATGCAGCTGCATTGGATCAATTTAATGCTTTTCCAATTAACAAAAAAATAATAAAAATTGTATGAAGTTTAATTTTCAAATTGTATTCAATAAAAAAATCAATTTGACTTCTAAGTCATGGAATTGCATAATTCTATGGCCAGTTAATAATAAGGTTTTAGGCTATGAGAAAAGTCGTTGTAAACGAGTCTTCTGTGTTTGTTTAAAAATAGATACTTTATTTTCATGAGCTTAGTGTAACAACAGGAACTTTATTTAGGTAGTAATTAAAATGGAATCTCTAATACTTCTCAAGCAAAGATCATAATTGAAAAATTATTAGAGAAACCATTTTCAACAATATCGTTTTCGGAGAAGCTAATAATGGGGGTCTTACAGATTTAAAATGAACACACAAGTGAAACGAATTTTTTCTGCGGTCTCCAAGTGCAGAGAGCGAAATGAAAACGAAAACCACAGCGGAAACATATTTGTGGAGAGTTCTGTCAGCTTTCAAAAACAATTGACAAGTTCTGACAGTCAGCTGCTGTAAACAAAACAAAAAGTTTTGTTCGAGTTCGAATTTATTAAATTGTTTATTATTAAAAATGAATTTTCAAAATAATAATGAAGAAGACGAAGATGATTTAATGTTATCGACAATAATCGCCTCTGCATCTGTGTTTTTATCGATGATAACGAAAAGAAAGAAAAAACTTCCATCTGCCCGTGTTAGCCCATATCTGCAGAACAGGCAGACAAAAGGTCGTTGTGCTACAGATGTAAGTCTTAATCATTTTTGCAAATAACTTTTAAACAAGTACCTAAAATAATTTATAGTTTAATGACATGGAAGCAAATGAAAAGGTGTTCAAGGAAAATTTCCATATGCCACCAAATCTATTTTTTTCTTTGGTTTATTTTTTGGAAGTTGAAGTTCACTTGTCTTCACTTCTTTCACATCAACAATACATTCTTCAACATCCTGAGTTCCCAACTCAGATATGTATTGCTGGAAAAACTCAGAAAAATCCATTTTTAACTTCCCATAGGAAGTTATTGTAATGGGTCCGATTTGTCAAATTGAAAATTTTGACATTTCTCGACGTACGTACGTACGTCCGTACGTCCGTATGTACATACGTACGTTCGCGACGTTTTTTTCGTTGTCCATAGCTCAAGAACCAGAAGAGGTATCGACTTCAAATAAATTTTGTTATACAGATAATAAGGCAGAAAGATGCAGAAAGGGTTCTAAAGAAAATTGCGTAGGTGGTTTTTTCACCATAGCAGTTTAAAAAAAAAAGGTGAAAATCTTGGTTAACCCTTAATATCTTACGAACCAAAAATGCTAGAGACTTGAATTAAATTTTATATAATATATTGTAACGTGATACCAAACAAGTATATTTTTTGAAAAAAATCCAGTTAACAGTTTTTTTTATAAATCAAAAAAACTGAAAAAAAAAATTGTCACCTCGAAAATTTTACGAATACAAAATGATTTTATCTCCAAAACAATTTTGTGCAACGAAGAATAATGTTTTTGACATCTGGTAAAATTTTGAGAAAAATCGCATTGATAGTTTTTTTATAAAAAATAAAAACCTAAAAAAAACATTACTCAAAGTTGGTAAAAATTGAATTTCGACTCAAATATCTTTTCAAAACTTTGAGATATTGGCTTAAAACTACTTTTATCTTTCAAAAAATATTGTTGTCAACATTCAGTAAAATTTTGAAAAAAATCGAATTGATAGTTTTCTTACAAAAAATAAAATCTTAAAAGAAAATTTAACAAAAGTTGGTAAAAATTGATTTTCGACTCAAATATCTTTTCAAAAATTTTGAGATTATGGCTTCCAACGAATTTTAACTTATAAGAATTATTGTTTTCAACATTCGGAAAAATTTTGAGAAACATCGAATTGACAGTTTTTTTACAAAAAATAAAAACCTAAACAAAAAAATTAATTAAAGGTGGTAAAAATTGACTTTCGACTCAAATATCTTTTTAAAACTTTGAGATATTGGGTTTTAACTACTTTTATCTTTTGAACAATAATGTTGTCAACATCCAGTAAAATTTTGAGAAAAATCGAATTGACAGTTTTTTTTTACAAAAAATAAAAACTTAAAAGAAAATTAAACAAAAGTTGGTAAAAATTGATTTTCGACGCAAATATCTTTTCAAAACTTTGAGATATTGGCTTTTATCTTTTAAAAAAAATTGTTTTCAACATTCAGTAAAATTTTTATAAAAATCTAATTGACAGTTTTTTTACAAAAAATAAAAACCTAACAAAAAAACAATACTAAAACTTGGTAAAAATTTACTTTCGACTCAAATAGCTTTTCAAAAATTAAAAATATTGTCTTCAAACTTTTTTATTTCACAGAAAATATTGTTTTCGATATTCAGTGGTTTTTTATAAAAATCCAACAGTCCATTTTTTCATAAAAAAATAAAATCTACAAGAAATAGTACGCAAATTTGGTAAAAATTGATGTTCGGTTCTTGATATCTCTCAAATTAATTTAATTCATCTAATTAGTAAAAATTTAAGAAATGCTACTAAAATTGGTAAAAATTTGTTTTTCACTAAAAATCTATTTAACAAAACTAGATTTTCAAACTAAACTATTTCTTTATATGAAAAATATTGTTGGTAATTTTAAAATTTTTAAAAATAATTCAACTGACAACTTTTTTAACCCAACACGAAAACCTACAAACTTTGAAGTAAGACAAATCGACAGACGGGATGGGAAGTTTTCAGTGTGGGTCGCATCCCAGCCTCTTTTTTTTTAAATTTTAAATCAAAACTATATCAAAATGAAGAACACTGAAAGTCACGATCACGAGTAAACAATTTTTTTTTCAATAAAAAAATTAAACGTCAAAATTTCGCAAGCAATTAATATGCCGGGCAATTAAATTGAGAACGAAAAGAGTGGAGAATTGTACTAAGAAATCTAGTACAGCTATCCACTAAAATGACACATTTCGTCGTTCAGCAGCGTACTGAAAAACGAAAAGCACAGCGAAATTTTTCGTTTATGATTTCGTCGTGTCATTTTTGTATGGGAATTTTCGTTTCGCATTAAGCCTAGTACGCTGCTGATGCGAAACGAAATTTCCCATACAAAAATGACATGACGAAATCATAAACGAAAAATTTCGTTGTGCTTTTCGTTTTTCAGTACGCTGCTGAACGACGAAATGTGTCATTTTAGTGGATAGCTGTACTAGATTTCGTAGTACAATTCTCCACTCTTTTCGTTCTCAATTTAATTGCCCGGTATATTAATTGCTTGCGAAATTTTGACGTTTTATTTATTTATTGAAAAATTTTTCGAATATTTTCGTTTATGATTTCGTCATGTCATTTTTGTATGGGAATTTTCGTTTCGCATCAGCAGCGTACTAGGCTTAAAATTGAACTTCAACTTCCAGACAGAACTCTCCACAAATATTTTTCCGCTGTGGTTTTCGTTTTAATTTCGCTCTGCACTTGGAGACTGCCGAAAAATTTCGTTTCGCATCAGCAGCGTACTAGGCTTAGCAGCGTACTAGGCTTTAATGAAAACTGTTTCTGACGTTTTAGGCGATCACATTTTTTATAGAAACCGACAGCCAGAGTTTTTAGCTTCGTCTGACATTCATTTAAAGTCCCAATTATCTATTGTTATTACTTTAATAAAAATAAAATAATGAAACATTTGCTGCATTTATCGATGTAAGCTCAGGGCGAACTGCAGAAAATTTGAATAAAATGATATATTTTTCTTGAAAACTTATCTTCAACTTCTAAAAGAAAGTAGCTAACCCTGAGGTCATGAGGAGGAATCGCAACTAATGATGTGCCAAACCGCTAATTTCTCTAACCGAGTCAACTCGAGTTAGAATCCAAGCAAACCGAGTTGCAAACCGAGTTAGCCAACTCGGTTTTTTTTTCAAATTATTTTCCTTCATCTTATGTTTTGAAAAACTAAAACAAAGGCAAACATTCTAGTGAAGAGATGCATAGTTTTTTTAATTAATTCATTTAGGTAGTACGTAACAAAAAAAAAATAGAAAAAATAAAATTAAAAACAAAATTAATTTATTTGAAAAACAATAAATACAACTTTGGTAGGTACCTACAAAACAAGGAACTTCATGTTACAGGATTAAATTATTTCATAAATAATAATTTTGATTACACTAGCTATGTTGAGGCGATTATTTGGATTTTTTTGCACTGTTAAGAAACAAGATTTGGTCCACTTTTTTTGGAGCTAACCGATTTCTTCTTTCATTACACAACAATCCAGCGTTGGAGAACAGCCTTTCCGATGGAACCGACGTAGCGGGTATACATAAGTATTTATGTGCCAACTTATACAATGATGGGAACAAACTTCTCTTTTCTTCCCAAAATTCAAGCGGGTTTTTGTTCCGACCGAGATAATCCAAATCGATATATTGCTTCAACATATACCTGCTGCTGAGGAAAAAGGTGTTATTATAGTTTGTGTCTCAGAAATTTTTTTGTCAAAGACACCCCAGATCTCGTCATCTTCATCGTTAGTTTCGGCGGTTACTTATGGATAAAAATAAAATAATATAAAAAAAGAGGCTGGGATGCGACCCACACTGATAACTTCCCATCCCATCTGTCGATTTGTCTTGCTTAAAAGTTTGTCTATATGTATCAATTTTTACCAAATTTGCGTACTATTTTTTGTAGATTTTATTTTTTTATGAAAAAACGGACTGTTGAATTTTTATAAAAAAATTACTGAATATCGGAAACAATATTTTCTGTGAAATAAAATAAGTTTGAAGCCAATATTTGTAATTTTTAAAAAGCTGTTTGAGTCGGAAGTAAATTTTTACCAAGTTTTAGTATTGTTTTTTTTAGGTTTTTATTTTTTGTAAAAAAAACTGTCAATTCGATTTTTCTCACAATTTTATCGAATGTTGAAATAAATATTTCTTATAAGTTAAAATTAGTCAAAAGCCGTTATCTCAAATTTTTGAAAAGATATTTGAGTCGAAAATCAATTTTTACCAACTTTTTTTAATTTTTTTGTTCGGTTTTTAATTTTTTGTAAAAAACCTGTCAATTCGATTTATTTCAAAATTTTACTGAATGTTGATAACAATATTTTTGAAAGATAAAAGTAGTTTAAAGCCAATAACTCAAAGTTTTGAAAAGATATTTGAGTCGAAAATCAATTTTTACCAACTTTTATTAATTTTTTTTAGGTTTTTATTTTTTGTAAAAAAAACTGTCAATTCGATTTTTCTCAAAATTTTATCAGATGTCAAAAACATTATTCTTCATTGCACAAAATTGTTTTGGAAATGAAATCATATTTTAGTCGTAAAATTTTCGAAGTGACAAATTTTTTTTGTCAGTTTTTTTGATTTATAAAAAAAACCGTTCATTGGATTTTTTTCCAAAAATATAATTGTTTTGTATCACGTTACAATATATAATATAAAATTTAATTCAAGTCTCTAGCGTCATTGGTTCATGAGATATTTAGGGTTAACCAAAATTTTCACCTTTTTTTAAACTGCTATGGTAAAAAAACCAATTTTCTTGAGAGCCCTTTCTGCATCTTTCTGCCTTATTATCTGTATAACAAAATTTATTTGAAGTCGATACCTCTTCTGGTTCAGCTATGGACAACGAAAAAAAACGTCGCGAACGTACGGACGTACGTACACACGCACGCACAGACATCTTTCTAAAAATCTTATATTTCGACTCTAGGGACCTTGAAACGTCGAGAAATGTCAAAATTTTCAATTTGACAAATCGGACCCATTACAATAACTTCCTATGGGAAGTTAATAAGTATTGAATCAGTAAATGCAACTCGGTTAGTATTATAAAAGACAGAGATACTGTTTTTGTTTTCCAACTCGACTTTATATACACCGATGATAGATTTAATGCGGATGGTCATGAGGCGCTCGTTGATGGACCTATAGCTCAATACTTCTTGCCTAAGTCTGGCTCCAATGACAAAGGCCAATGGCATCCAAATAAGCGCTGTTGGTTTTCTCGGTAGCAGTCGCCATAGTAAATGTTGCAGTTTTGCATCCTCTTTTTGCCCGGCCCATCCCATCGTAATTCCTGGATGGCGGTGATGTCTGCTTTATAGCAGTCTAGGGCCTCCGCTAATTCTTCGGCCGCACGTGGTCTGTTAAGGGACCTAACATTCCACGTGCATATCCGAAATTCGTTGTCCTTAATTCGTCTGCGTAGGTTGTCAACAGTAAATCCGTCCGTATCCGAGGCTTGTTGGTGCTTCGCAACTATTATTTTTGTACGTGGCCATGAAGTCACCCCGAAGGCACAACCCCCAACCTGGAGGGCCAGATCCTTAGTATAACTCCAAGGACGGGGAGCCGGATAAACCGCTCCTTATAGGCCAGGGCTCCGAATAAGTCGTAGAAGCCCTATAAGGTGTTCACTAAGTAGTTCAACCTTACTGGAACTGTAGACGTCACCGTTGATTCCATCTAGGGAATTCGTCCGCTGCCGTCTGGATAAGGAGAGGTGCCTTAGTGGAAACACCTCCCCCTCCCTCTCTCTCTCTTTTGCTGCCCCCAACATCTTTCCACTGGGGTTGGAACCCAATCTCCAGTTGAGGTACTAGGCACCCGATGTTCACCACGGGGAGGTGAGAGTAGGAGTTGATAGACAGTGGGTTTTAAGAAAAACCCGTGGACGCTTGTGTCCTCTTGAATGCACATATCTACCATTTGAACATCTTTCCATAATTGTATTCAATTATTACAAAATTTGTAATATATACAGCAGGCTCAAATATCCCGTGTTTTTAAAAACTCACAGTATTGACAGTTTAAGCAAATAGAACTTAATTTGATTCCATTTATATATAAAATATGCAAACTTTAATATAAAAACAAAGTGATGGAGTCTAACATTTAATCTCAAGTTACAATTTCGTAAGTTTCATTAAGAAATCTTGTAGTTACTATTTAAGCAGCATATCGGCTTAATATCTTTTAAAATTGAAAAATCTTATATAACTTTTTTAAATTGAATTTTTTGTATGAGTTTAATGTTAAAACACTGTACTTGAAAATGAACTTTGAATATCAATTACTTGGAAAATGCAGTTAAAATATTCATTATTCCATGAATACTTAATTTTTAATAACATTTTGAGTGGCTTTCTTATATGACCACAACTGTATATATATATACATATATAATATGTATGCGAATAAATAAAAAAACACTAAAAACCTATTATGGCTTAAATATATGTATTAGACCCATCCATAGACCATACAACAAAAATACAAGAAAACGAAACAAAATGAGATCCCAAAAAAATTTATTCTTCAAATATATTTTTCTTTCAATTTCAGAAATTCATATTAAATAAAATCTATCTATCCAATTTTTGCCTTCTTAAGTATTTTTTTCTTTGCTGTTGTTGTTGTTGTTGTTGTTGTTGTATTCTCAACCCCTCCATCACAATTTGAACTCAACTCAAGTTAAAGTCAAACCCTCTGATGAAATGAGAAAAGTATAAAATTGAACTGACCAGTTTTGTGTATACCGATGTACATATGTTCGTAGTATGTAGGTATGAGGGAGAGTATGTCCTGGAATCTAATACTCTAAACCCTAATCCTAGTACACACTTGAACTCATGAACCAATTTATCTAAATTGTCAATAAAGCAATCCTCAACATTATCCCTTGTAGGGCCAATATTGCATTTTCCAATTAAATTCCTCAATCCCATTTCGAAAGCTGCCATTCGCCTTTCGTTTTCGCCATCATCATAATATCATATCTATGTATGTAGTATGTATGTATATGGGGTGATATCCTTTGCAGTTTCATTGGGTGTGTGTTTGTATATGTGAAGTTAGGATATGTTTGTGTGTGTTTTATTTTACAACAAACAAAAACAAACATACCTAATACAAAACCCCTAAAATTGAATTAAATTTAAGAGAATTCAACCTAAATGCGCCTCACTAATTCGGAAACTCTTGCTTACACAAGGTGTACCCTTATACCTATAGCTAAACCTAGATCCTGTGCATATATTTGGTTGTAACGGAATCCCTGTAGGTAATAATACTTATGGGTGTATAATGTATCTACTTGGTGCTTCTAAAGTACACAAGACATCATACAATAGGTAAGGTACCTTGTGATTATCTTTCTCCCAACCTACCTACCAACCTACCTATTCTATATCATCACCAGGAGAATTGAATCCTAGAAATTAATTTCATGAAATTCATTCTGCGACAGATGGTGGCAGGTACCTACGAGTACCTATGTATATGTCAAGGCTATATAAGTATCTATCTACATATATAGAAGCTTCAATTCATGCTGCATGCATTACAAAAACGAAAATGAAGAAACTTCTTTGCTGGGTTCGTTGCATCCAAGGTTTACTTAAGGATTGGTTCTGTGTGAAACTATTCATATTTAATCCCATTCGCAAACTTACATTCCAAAGGATTATAAACCAACGTAAGTACATATTTATATATCTTCTATACATATGTATTTATCTTATATACATTATACATAGGTGCGGAGTTAGAATTGGTTTAAAGTTGGTCCTTCTTGTAACGAAATTTTAATACAAGAATATATTTCTGAAAAAGAAATGCATAAAAGGATCTTTATCAATTTGTAATAATTTTTAAAACAATACACCTTCGAACCTCGATATGCTGCATCAGGACATGCAATGTGTAACTGAGTTACATTTTGGTACTTCCCTAACCAAAGTTAACCCAATGATGGAAGTGTGTTTTCTTGAAAATTAAACTTCTATATCGAAAAACTAAATCCCTCTTAATGCTTGACTAAGAATATGATGGGGATTAGGACTTACCTTACAGTGCTTATAACTGGAAGTACCTCATTTAGCCTCAAGTATATTTATTTAAATGTTTATTAATATTATGTGTACTTGAAAACAAAATTAAACTTTTATTTAAAGTTGTCTCTTTGAGGCAAGTTGTAAATTAAAAACAAAATCAAAAAAAGTGCGTATCCGCCCGAGTGTACAATTCTGTTATATTTGCTGCATACTCTCCGGGTGGTACTGCGACAACGCCTCAAAATAAATACGACTTAAACAATGTCTTAAGGAAATTAGTTAGTGTTAATGACATTTTTCTAATTGGTGGGGATTTTAATTGTAGACATAGGAATTGTGGTTGTCTGAGCAATGAGCAATGAGCAAATGCATGGGAAAATGTACTTGAAAATTTTAATTCCAGGCAATCTTTTGACATTTTGTTTCTGCCTGATGAGTAGTATTCCCGATATTTCAAATGAGAATTTTAATCAATCTTAAATCACTCATAATATTGCATTATTCACATCTGCTATTTTTGAAAGTGTTGAATGCTCTGTGCGTAAAAAAAAAGATGCCTTGATTAAAGAAGGCATATCAAGTTTCAGAAATAATTCCTGGAACCAAAAACTATTAGGAACGGACAAATCTAGCAAACCATTTTGGAATGTAGTAAAAGTGATTAAAAAAAGGAATTCCTATATTCCCGCACTAAAGATAGGAAACCAAATTATGATGTCGGGCACTGAAAAGGCAAATGCACTTGCTGAAAAATTTTGTAATAATAAATTGTTAGCTAGCAGCTCTACAGGTGACATTTCTGTTGAATCTCTAGTTTCAAACTCAATTAGTTTGAATAACACTAGTGCTGCTAATAATACTATAGATATAGTTACAACTGCCGATATAAAAGACATTTTTATTTCTTTGAAAACACGAAATTCAGTGGGTTTTGACAAACAGAAAAACATGTATTTAAAACATCTTCCCAGATCAGGATTTAGATTCTTACAATCATTGTTTAACTTTTGTCTTCAGCTTGGGTATTTTCCAAGCAAAAAGACAGTTTCTAGGGTTATTCCTATTTTAAAACTTGGAAAAACCGCAACTATGCCGGTTAACTACAGACCAATAAGTTTACTAAGCTCCTTAAGCAAGTGCTTTCAAAAAAAAAGAAAAGACGCTGGGATGCGACCCACACTGATAACTTCCCATCCCGTCTGTCGATTTGTCTTGCTTAAAAGTTTGTAGGTTTTCGTGTTATGTTAAAAAATTTGTCAGTTTAATTATTGATAAAAATTTCAAAATTACCAACAATTTTGTTCATATAATGAAATAGTTTTATTTCAAAATCTATATTAATAGATTTTTAGTCGAAAACAATTTTTAACCAATTTTAGTAGCATTTCTTAATTTTTTTTATTTTTTAAGAGCTTGAGAACTTTTTAAAAAAAAAAACGCATAAAATTTGCAAAATCTCATCGATTCTTTATTTGAAACGTTAGATTGGTCCATGACATTTACTTTTTGAAGATAATTTCATTTAAATGTTGACCGCGGCTGCGTCTTAGGTGGTCCATTCGGAAAGTCCAATTTTGGGTAACTTTTTCGAGCATTTCGGCCGGAATAGCCCGAATTTCTTCGGAAATGTTGTCTTCCAAAGCTGGAATAGTTGTTGGCTTATTTGTGTAGACATTAGACTTGACGTAGCCCCACAAAAAATAGTCTAAAGGCGTCAAATCGCATGATCTTGGTGGCCAACTTACCGGTCCATTCCTTGAGATGAATTGTTCTCCGAAGTTTTCCCTCAAAATGGCCATAACGTTACCGTAACGTTACGTCCAACAGCATCTTTGAAAAAATACGGTCCAATGATTCCACCAGCGTACAAACCACACCAAACAGTGCATTTTTCGGGATGCATGGGCAGTTCTTGAACGGTTTCTGGTTGCTCTTCACTCCAAATGCGGCAATTTTGCTTATTTACGTAGCCATTCAACCAGAAATGAGCCTCATCGCTGAACAAAATTTGTCGATAAAAAAGCGCGAAACACATTTCGAACCGAACACTGATTTTGGTAATAAAATTCAATGATTTGCAAGCGTTGCTCGTTAGTAAGTCTATTTATGATGAAATGTCAAAGCATACTGAGCATCTTTCTCTTTGACACCATGTCTGAAATCCCGCGTGATCTGTCAAATACTAATGCATGAAAATCCTAACCTCAAAAAAATCACAGATTATAAACAAATACAAATTGTATGAATGAAATTAATTTGAAAGATATCGAGAACCGAACATCAATTTTTATCAAATTTGCGTATTATTTGGATTGTTGGATTGTTGGATTGTTATAAAAAAATGTCTGTAAAATAAAATAAGTTTGAAGCCTACATTTTTAATTTTTGAAAAACTATCTGAGTCGAAAGTAAATTTTTACCAAGTTTTAGTACTGTTTTTTTTAGGTTTTTATTTTTTTGTAAAAAAAAACTGTCAATTCGATTTTTCTCAAAATTTGTCTTAATGTTAAAAAAAATATTTCTTATAAGATAAAATAAGTTGGAATCCATAATCTCAAAGTTTTGAACAGATATTTGAGCCGAAATTCAATTTTTATTAACTTTGAGTAATGTTTTTTTTTAGGTTTTTATTTTTTATAAAAAAACTGTGAATTTGATTTTTCTAAAAATTTTACCAGGTGTTAAAAACGTTATTCTTCGTTGCATAAAATTGTTTTGGAGATAAAATCATTTCACCATTCGTACAATTTTCGAGGTGACAAATTTTTTTTTCAGTTTTTTTTTTTATTTTTTCCAAAAATATACTTGTTATGTATCACGTTACAATCTTATATATAAAAATGAATCGCAAAATGTGTTGGTAAGCGCATAACTCAACAACGCCTGGACCAATTTGGCCAATTCTTTTTTTAAAATGTTCGTTGAAGCTCAAGGATGGTTTTTACGGCGAGAAAAATTCCAATAATTGCCGGAAAAACCATAAAAACAGCCCTTTCCTTTTTCCCATACAAATGTTTTCTAACTAAAACGTAGTCGGCTTCAAGAATTTGACTTCAAGTCATATCAAATTAAAAAAAAAAAAGAAAAAAAGAAGAAAAAAGTGTAGATGTCAATTTGCTGTTGTTTTTCTTGGATTTTCTGTTACCTTATCTACTGAGTTTGCTTTTGTCAACTGATAATCGGCTGAAACAGAATGTGCAGACTGTAAGTGTTTGTTTAGTTAGTGTTTAGTGACAAAATAATTTATATTTGATATGCCTCCTATAAGACGAAGCAATTTATGTAGAAGAACCCGAACTGCTACAAAACAAGCTAATTACCAAACTAATCGCACTGCACAAGAACGTGAATTCCAAATTGAACGTGAAAGAATTCGGATATCAAAAACGCATGAAGTGAAGGATATCACAAGAGTGTGAAGTGAAGTAATGATCGCTTAAGTTTGATCACTGACAATCCATAAATTTATACCCCATTGCTTATTTATTTAGAGATACAAGGGCAAATATATCACAGAGCAGGTTCACTGTTATCAGTGTCAGATAGCGACAACAAATTCCTGCAGATTTATTTTATGGGCAATTCACCACAAGAAATTGATCTGCGTTGCGCAAATAACAATTTAGTAAAGAGGTCTATTGTAGAACAATTAAAACTTTATTTCATGAACACAATCATTTGATTATATTGTTCAAATGTCAAATCGCCTGCAGGTCAACATGCAAGACGTTAAAATGTACCAACTATTGATGAAGTTGTTATCGTTATCGTTGGAGAAAACTTGGAATCCCGTGATATTGTTTTACATCGTCGAAATGATCAATTACAACGTATAAACAATTAAAAGACGAACTTATTTAGAAGGTGTTTCCAAATGTTTCTCAATATTACAGAAACCATGATTGGTTGAGAGAACGAGCTATACTGGCTGCAAAAAACATTAATGTAATTGAATTGAATTTCAAAATTCAAGAACAAATTACAGGCGAATCGAGGATATATGTACGAGTATATGTAAATCAGTTGATTCGGCTATTAACCAAGATGATGTAGTCAATTATAAACCGGAATTTTTAAACTCGCTGGATTTGCCAGGATTGCCACCTTACAATCTTCAATTAAAGGTTGGATCAATAGCTATAGTGCTGCGAAATATCAATCAACCGCTTCTTTGCAACGGTACACGGTTAGCGATAAGATATAGCGAAGCAACTATACTTAAAGGAAAGTATAAAGGAGAATATGTTCTTATACCGCGCATCCCAATGATTCCGACTGATGTGCCATTTGAGTTTAAACGACTACAGTTTCCAGTGCGGCTTGCTTTTGTTATGACCCTAAAAACAAGTCCCAGGGACAATCATTAAGTGTTTGTGGTGTGGTATTAATCTAGAAAATCCATGTTTCTCATATGGTCAGTTGTATGTTGCCTGTTCCCGTGTTGGAAAACCATCAAATTTGTTTGTCTATGCTCCAAGTAATGAAACAAAAAACGTCGTATATCACAAAGCACTACAATTTCTGTTAACAATTATGATTCACATGATTAACAATAAAGCGATTACTTACTTTTAAATCGTTATATGTATGTATATGTTTCATTTAATTATTTTGTATTCACAACGCCCTATCACCAGGGTGACGGTTCTCATCACGAGAATGTTTAGCCACGAGTATAAAATACGTAGGAACAATAACTGCCACCTTACAAATCTTTATGACAGGACGAAGTCTGTCGGGTCCGCTAGTATTCTTATATATAAAAATGAATCGCAAAATGTGTTGGTAAGCGCATAACTCAACAACGCCTAGACCAATTTGTACAATTCGTTTTTTAAAATTTTCGTTGAAGCTCAAAGATGGTTTTTACGGCGAGAAAAATTCCAATAATTGCCGGAAAAACCATAAAAACAGCCCTTTTCTTTTTCCCATACAAATGTTTTCTAACTAAAACGTAGTCGGCTTCAAGAATTTGACTTCAAGTCATATCAAATTTAAAAAACAAAAAAAGAAAAAAAGAAGAAAAAATTGTAGATGTTGATTTGCTGTTGTTTTTCTTGGATTTTCTGTTACCTTATCTACTGAGTTTGCTTTTGTCAACTGATAAACGGCTGAAACAAATCCATATATCGTGTTTTGTGCAGGGTGCTAGTGTTAGTGTTTGTTGAGTTAGTGTTTAGTGACAAAATAATTTATATTTGACATGCCTCCTATAAGACGAAGCAATTAAGGTAGAAGTACCCGAAATGCTACAAACCAAGCTATTTACCGATCTAATCGTAATGTACAAGAACGTGACGACCGAATTAAACGTGAAAGAATTCGGATATCACAAACGCGTGAAGCGCGAGCACGACATTCAATTAATAATCGCGCAAGTTTGAATCGAGCAACAATTGAATATTAGCAACAATTCGCTTACAAATTAAAATTGCACTCGCTTCGTCGGAAACTTTGAAGGTGGTCGAACATCCCATTAAGCACTAAAATTGCCATTGAATATGCAAAGCAATAAAACTCCAACCTGCAACATTTCGAAGAACTCTACAATGGCAAAGGTTTTGCAGCAATGTAAATTGATTGTGTGAGATGAATGTACGATGGCACATACAAAATATTTGGAGGCTTTAGACAGAACATTAAAAGATTTACGAAGCAATAATAACAGATTTGGTGGTGCAATGATTTTATTAGCAGTGATTCCAGGATCAACGCCAGTTGATGAAATCAATGCATGTCTAAAGTCCTCCAATTTGTGGAAACATGTCAAAGTACTTCATTTAAGCAAGAATATGCGTGTCGAGTTGCCAAAAACAACTCATTGACATTGGTAATGGCAAATTTCCTATAGACATGTTGACTGGCCGCATTACCTTTCCTCAAAGTTTTTGTCAGTGAACGCAATCAAAAGATGGACTTATTCAGAAGGTGTTTCCGATTTTTCTCAAAATTACAGAAACCATGATTGTTTGAGCTATATTGGCTGCAAAAACATAGATGTAAATGAATTAAATTTCAAAATTCAAGAACAAATTACAGGCGATTCGAGGATATATAAATCAGTTGATTCGGCTACTAACCAAGATGATGTAGTCAACTATCCACCGGAATTTTTAAACTCACTGGATTTGCCAGGATTGCCACCTCAAAATCTTCAATTAAAGGTTGGATGAATAGTTATAATGTTGCGAAATATCAACCAACCGATAGAAGCCACTATACTCAAAGGAAAGAAAGGAGAAGATGTTCTCATACCGCGCATCCCAATGATTCCGACTGATGTGCCATTTGAGTTTAAACGACTACAGTTTCCAGTGCGGCTTGCTTTTGCTATGACCATAAACAAGTCCCAGGGGCAATCATTAAGTGTTTGTGCTATTAATCTAAAAAAAACCATGTTTCTCACACGGTCAATTGCATGTTGCCTGTTCCTGTGTTGGAAAACCATCAGATTTGTTTGTCTATGCGCCAAGTAATCAAACGAAGAACATCGTATATCACAAAGCACTACATTGATAATAAAACTGATTTCTGTTAACAAAAACATCCACATTACAAATCTTTATGACAGGACAAAGTCTGTCGGGTCCGCTAGTATAATATACAATTTAATGCAAGTCTCTAGCCCCATTCGTTCGTGAGATATTTAGGGTTAACCAAAATGTTTACATTTTTTTTTAAACTGCTATGGTAAGCAAACCACAGACGCCATTTTTTTGAGAGTCCTTTCTGCATCTTTCTGCATTATTATCTGTATAACAACATTTATTTGAAGTCGATATCTTTACTGGTTCTTGATCTATGGACGATGAAAAAACAACGCGAACGTACGGACGTTCGAACGTACGTACACAAGTACGCACAGACATCTTTCTAAAAATCTTTTATTTCGACTCTAGGGACCTTGAAACGTCGAGAAATGTCAAAAGTATCAATTCCACAAATCGGACCCATTACAATAATTTCCTATGGGAAGTTAAAAATAAAAAAAGTTACTATCTAAATCCATGGACCACAAAAGAATGAAATGTCATTTCCTCAGCACAATAAACATAAAGTCGAATCTAAAGCTCCATTCACACTTACTGTCAAAATAAATAATATTTGTACAAAAATTCAGTGTTACTGATCGATCACAATGCAGCTACAAGTCAAAGTCGATCAGAATACATCATTTTGAGGTTTCAATATTGGTGACTTTTTTATTTTATTTTTTATTTATTTATTTAATTCATTGATATGCTTAAAAAGTGATAGCTTAAATAATGTACAAATTTGATAACAAAAGCTAACTTTAATTTAATACAATAGCAAGTCAGTATATGCAAAATTATAAAATAGAAATTACATTTTAATGGAAAAAACTGAACAGTTTAATTTAATTGGTATCACCATTGATTTAAATTAAATTATTAAAGGTAAAACCTCACAAATAACTAAAACGAAGAAAAGTAGAGTTTAAGTTTGTTTTCAAATATTTTAACATTTTCAAGTCTTCTTATATCACTTGGCAAGGAGTTCCAAAGGCCAATGGCGTTGACAAAGAACTGTCGCTCGGATGTAAGGCATGAATGTCGTGGGATTATAAGTGTATTTGATCTATTAGAAATTGGGAATTGTAATCTATAAAAAAGGTACTGTGGTTGACGCGTCTGCATAAGGTTAAAAAGAAGAGGAAGGGTTCGGTAGTGAAGAAAATGCTTGAACTGCATATTGTATAAAAAGTTAGCAAAGCCAGAGATGTGGTTATACCTTTTTAGACAATATACTTATCTTATTGTGTTGTTGAACGCAACTGTAAGTTTTCGTCTACTCTCAGCATCACAGTTACAATAGATTTCACAACCGTGCGTTAGTATAGGGATGATCAATGTTTTTGCTAGCATCTTTCTATAGTATTTATAGGCGTTATGTGTTGGGAATTTTGAAGAATTCTAAGAGCTCCATATACCTTACCAACAGTAGTATTAATGTGATTTTTCCACCTTAACGACCTGTTAAAAACTACTCCAAGATTCTTAGCTGTCTCTACAAATTCAATAGTGGCATTATCAAGCATTAATCGAGGGAAATAAGAGAGATCCAAAGACCGTTTAGAAATAACTAAGCATTTAGTTTTGGTGGGGTTTAAGAATAGGCCATTTTGCAGGGACCATGTGTGAATGCTTTAAAGGTCCTGGTTTATGTTATGGATGCAATTTTCAATAAGACCAAGCGAACTACTCAAATAAAGTTGCACATCATCTGCATACATGTGTGTGAGGGAGAACTTCAAAATAGATGGCAGTTCATTTGTATAAAGTGAAAAAAGAATTGGGCCCAAAATCGAACCTTGTGGAACACCTTTCAAGACTTTTTCACGACTGCTTTCTATCACTTAGATATGAAAGTACCAGATTCGTTGCAGAAAACGAAAAATTAAAATGGTTTTTTAGCTTCCGTATAAGAATAGAGTGGTCAATTGTGTCAAAAGCTTTAGAAAAATCCAGTAGAACCAAAAAAATCGCCTTATCGTCATCAATAGCTTGCCTTAGGTCTTCAGTCACAGTGATCAGTGCTGTCGTACAGCTATGCTTACGACGAAAACTAGACTAAAAAGGTGTCAGTAAATTGGCTCCACTAAGATGTATACTTATTTGCTTTTGCATAATCCTTTCCAAGACCTTGGAGAGAAAGGGAAGTAGAGAAATTGGAAGTTTTGGGTACAGGAACTATTTTTGCTAACTTCCAAAGCTTGGGAAAGATGCCACTTGTTAATACAGTGTTAAACACGTGTGTGACGTAAGGCAAAATCAAGGGAAGTAAAGCTCGAATAAATACGGGGTCTACACCATCAACTCCAACCGCATTCGATTTCACCAACATAAAACTTTCAACAACGTCAGTACAATTTATCCCAGGAAATTCAAACCTAGGCACAGTATCAGAGATATGATCTTCATTTATTACAGCATTATAATTAAGCGAGGACGTACCGGCCAAGGTTAAGAATTTTTTGTTCAACTCACTACTATCGATGTTATAACAGTCATTTGAACTTTTTTGCCTGCCAATTCCGACCTCGCGTAGGTTGTTCCACAGTTTTCGGCCATGCATTGCCAACTTTTAAAAAATGTTGACTTTTCTGAGCGTATCTTAAAAACAACTTTGTTTCTTAACAAACAGTATGATATTTGAAGGTCATCTAACCTGTATCTTTTCCACCGACGGGTACGCTTGGTTTCAGCGGTACATGAGCGAGGATATTTCTGGAGTAAACCACGGTCGAGATTGATAAGTTAGGCATTTTTGTTTAAGTGGAACATAAGTATTAAAGAGATAATCGATATTAGATTGAAGCAATTCCACTTATTCATAGTAAATTCTATCCCATTCAACCGTTAAAACATTTCTCTCAAGAACAGGAATATCAATGTTTTTGAAATCTCTATATTGGAAAACTGTTATAGAAGTTATTATATTGAAATTAAAAGTTAGAAATATGAGATCATGTTTTAAAAAAGCAGGTGCAATAAGTTGATCGTAGAAAAGAACATCACTCATATTACTAACGAAAATAACATCAATAAGCGAACTGGAACTACTTGTAAAATGATTAGATGAAAGATTACTATTAATGTCTCCACACAAAACAATTTTAGTTGACATCAAAGCTATTTGTTCCATGAGAGATACGAGGGGTGAAAAATCAACGTATCTGTTCGGCCTGTAGACCGTCCCAAGTAAAAGTTTATCTTCTCCACACACAACATGTCCAAAAAAATATATTCAATTTCACTACCAGGGTTTGACATACAATTTATCCTACAGGTAATACCATCTCGAACATAGATTGCAACCCCTCCTCCTACATCACCTCTATCAGCCCTAAAAAGTCTGTAACCATTTAGCTTAAACATATCGTTTGGAAAATTAATGGGAAACCAAGTTTCAGAGACACAGATAGCATCAACTCCAGAACCTTCAAAAACATATCTTAGCTCGTCAATTTTTTTACGTAGACTTTGTGCATTTATATGACAAACTCTAAATCCCATGCACTGATTGCAGAACACCCTAAGCATAGAACGCAACACCAAGCCATCACCAACACCTGAGGAATTCATGCCAAAAAAACTCAAAATATATTGTATAGTTTAAAAAGTATAGTAAGAGCTTTACCAATAGTTTTCAGCAAAAGAAAACAAAGAAATAAAAAAGTAAATACAAATATATATGTAAGTATTTAAAAATTAAGAAAATTTATAGATAAAAAATGAAAAACTGGAAAAATATAGTTCAACTTACTCAGTTATGAAAAAATTTTAAATTAAAATCAGAAGAGAAAAATAAATTTAAATGAAATTAAAATAAAATTTAAATTAAATTTAAATTAAATTAAATAAAAAGAAAGTTTGATGAAATAATTTTTACTAAAATAAGGTTTCTGCTATACATCAATCATGGCAACCCTAGGCAAGTCATCGTTTCTGTCAACAAGAACAGCAGCATCATCTGGTCGACGCGACGTTTAACGTAAACTAGTCCCCGCTTTGTATACACCGATGATAATTTTTTTTTTTTTTTTTCAATTTAAGTGCAGATTGTAATAAAAAATGTTTTTTTTTTCGTTAGACACTCACGCAAGAAAATACGACTTTCTGCATTTGGCCCAAAATTGACGTCGCGTAGTCGGAGTGGTTTGTTGTTGTTTTTTTGTACAATGTTCGCCAATCGATCGTAGTATGGTGTTTCTGTCGTAAGGAGTGCAGAATTTGATAATAATTGATGAGTCAGGGGAATCGGAAGTCGTCGGGCGGTACGAAATATGCTGGCCAGTGTTGGTGGTTTTGTGTTGAGTGACAAGCACAAGTTGTGAAAAATTCGTTTTAAGTTCTCGTCGGGTGAAAAAGGAATTCCATTAAGAACAGCGTCGCAAGCAACATTTTGGTTTTCCTGAATCTCCTGGATTTTACTCAGTTTGTTAAATTCGTTTTGAAGTGCGCATAGATCATCTTTGCAATTGTTTACTTTGGATGTCCAGGTAGAGAGCTCAGTTTTGACATCTGTAAATGTTGCGTTTAGTTTGTTGACATCATTTTTTAGCAACATGTTGACAGAGTCCGAATTCGCTTGGAAAGATTCAATTTCCGATACTCGTGTACCTAGTTGAGTGATTTCATTTTTTAATTGTAGCAATTGTGTATTTATATTAGAAGAAATTCGTGACTCTGTTTCTTCCAATTTGGTAGTTATAAGTGTGTTAATCTCTGTTGTTATGCAATCTTTTTGTGCCTTTAGCCTTTCGTCCATTTTTTTTTGTATTTTTGAGAGAGGATGAGTTTGCAGTATTAAGTGCTGAGTTTAATTTGCGGTCACTAATACCAGAGCGATTTGACATTTTAAAGGCAGATTACAACAAAAACTATCGCGAATGCACCAACAAACAAAAAATTCACTTTATTTTTGCAATTTTAGTTTTTTATTAATGAAAAATCACGTAACAAAATGATGTTTAGGCACCAAAAAAAGGTAAAAGTAACTCTCGCGCACCAAGACAAAGTTCGTATTTAACAAGAGGAGTATTAATATGTTCTTTAACGTAACGAAAACTTAAAAAAGGTTGCCTGATAAAAACAATGGGTCTACTCGCTAGCTTTCATCGAGAGCTTTTTTTTTTAAGTTAAACAATTCCCAAATTAATGCCATTTCAACTCGATACACAAGTCTATATGGGGTTTGAAAATGGTTCCAAGGTCTTTTTAATCCTGACATATTGAACAGTAAAAATATAAGAAAGTGAACACTTTGTAATGAATGAACAGTTTCAAAACTTCAATTATTTGCTCCTTACTACATAAAAGTTTGACCTAAAGAAATATTGAATTTCCAACTAAAAATTTTTAAACTTGAACTTTGAAAATACTTTTCATAAATTTTAGGGATCCTATATTTTAAACAAATCTCATATACGAGTATACATTATACACACTTAACTTTTCGTTGGGTTTGACAAAACTTATTAAAGAAATCTTCTTCTACTTTGATGGTTCTTCATATCTCTCTTCTTATCTCTTCGCATATCTTAGAAAACTTAAGAAGGAGAAAAGCAAACAAACTTAAATAAAGTACAAACTCATAACGGATAGACATTTTTTTAAAGATACCGGAAACGGATATGAAAATTGAAGAGATGCAAATTCAATGGAGGACACATCACGCTTGCATGTGTGTATGTTGTGTGTCGTATGTGTGTTGATGCCAAAGTCATACACAATATTACAGTACTTTCACATCCTGTTCAATATTTGTGTGGCCTTGCTTGCAAGAGTTAACTTCTTAGTCCTTAGTCCTTGTGACATATTTTGTACTATGGAAGCTGGTATACGAGTTCACGAACCGTTTTTTTAGTCCTTTCTTCTTTTTACAAGTTTTTGAATAGTTTTTGAAAGTTTTTCCTCTTTTTTCTATGAATATACATATTTGGAAATTTTTGACTGTGGTATTGAAAGAAATTCAAAACTTTTACCCTTTCACTTTTTTCTCTCATACACTCGTAAGTGCATAGGTACATTACTTCCATTGAGCATTTGCTAATGGGGACAAAGATCTGTGCAACCACAAGCTTCCGGTGGGATGGCAATGGCGTTGCGGCGACGGCGCGCGTGACGGCGGCGGTGTGGTGGAACGCTGCGTTATAGCAAAACGTTGCCATTGACGGGAATGTGGTTTAGCTGTGCACTTTTGAGCCGAAATATAATATTCCAGCGATGGCGGTGCACGGTGGCGGCGGCGACAACGGAAGGGAAGCGAGGGTTTGTATATTAACTTTTGCCATTAACGCATCCATGTACTTAAAAAAGGAAAAAACTAAAAAATAGAAGGATAATTAAATTTCAAAAGGACACTTAAAGTTGCGCGCGATACACTGCTATGATGGCATGGCATTTATGGCGTATGGAATGTGGGCGTTTGTATATATGAGGATTGTGCGGTTAGGCAGGATACGGGAATGGAAGAAACTTTGTCGTTTGAAGAATGTCGGTCGGTATATTCACATTGGTTTACGCATAAAAGGTACAGGCATCATACAAAAACGTACCTACACTCTACTCGTACATGTATGGAAGGATGTGGTTTATTGCAATTTGTTCCACAAGTTTGTGCTATTAAGTGAGCGCTGAGAGCTTCTCATTTAATATGAAGTGGTTCATTGAGAGATGTTTGGAGTGGAAGGGAGACTATATGGAGGGTTTGAGAATTTTTGGATGGCACTTTTTAATATGCTTTTCGTGCAAATTGAAACAACCGCACCAGCAGCGGCAACGACATTGGCATCACCAAAGTTGTTCGGGATATTCATTATGGGGAGGGGTTGAGATGGAATGCCATTTCTTATCCCGTCTGCCGATTTGTCTTGCTTAAAAGTTTGTCTATATGTATCAATTTTTACCAAATTTGCGTACTATTTTTTGAAGATTTTATTTTTTCATGAAAAAACGAACTGTTGGATTTTTATAAAAAACTTACTGAATATCGATAACAATATTTTCTGCGAAATAAAATAAGTTTAAAGGCAATATTTGTGATTTTTGAAAAGCTATACTTGAGTCGAAGGTAAATTTTTACGAAGTTTTAGTATTGTTTTTTAGGTATTTTTTTTTTTGTAAAAAAAACTGTCAATTCGATTTTTCTCAAAATGTTATCAGATGTCAAAAACATTATTCTTCGTTGCACAAAATTGTTTTGGAGATGAAATCATATTTTAGTCGTAAAATTTTCGAGGTGACAAATTTTTTTTTTTCAGTTTTTTTGATTTATAAAAAAAACCGTTATTTGAATTTTTTCCAAAAATATAATTGTTTTGTATCACGTTACAATATATAATATAAAATTTAATTCAAGTCTCTAGCGTCATTGGTTTATGAGATATTTGGGTTTAACCAAAATTTTCACCTTTTTTTTAAACTGCTATGGTAAACAAACCACCCGCGCAATTTTCTTGAGAGTCGTTTCTGCATCTTGCTGCCTTATTATCTGTATAACAAAATTTATTTTAAGTCGATATCTCTTCTAGTTCTTAAGCTATGGACGACGAAAAAAACGTCGCGAACGTACGGACATAGGGACGTACGAACGTACGTACACACGCACGCACAGACATCTTTCTAAAAATCTTTTATTTCGACTCCAGGGACCTTGAAACGTCGAGAAATGTCAAAATTTTCAATTTGACAAACCGGACCCATTACAATAACTTCTTATGGGAAATTAATAATGACTGGGAAGGACAGAGTGTAGTAAAGCTTTCTACATTCGCGAAGTACGGCTCAAGAACGAATATCTGTACTTACAGTACGACATAATAGCGAATGCCTTGAGGTGCGAGTATTATGATTTAATTGTTTTAAGGAGAGGAATATAACTGAATAGGATGAGACAAAATACCGAAGTATTTTGTCAAATCAATTGATGGATAATATTTTTTTTATAATATGATACAAATTACAAATATCCTTTTGTATGTTTATTTTTCTTATTTACCTTAAGATGGTACAAAAGTTTAGTTGAGGGACTATTTGTTTTATTTTGTTAATATTAACTTCCCATAGGAAGTTATTGTAACGGGTCCGATTTGACAAATTGAAAATTTTGACATTTCTCGACGTTTTAAGGTCCCTAGAGTCGAAATAAAAGATTTTTAGAAAGATGTCTGTGCGTGCGTGTGTACGTACGTTCGTACGTCCCTATGTCCGTACGTTCGCGACGTTTTTTTCGTCGTCCATAGCTCAAGAACCAGAAGAGATATCGACTTCAAATAAATTTTGTTATACAGATAATAAGGCAGAAAGATGCAGAAAGGGCTCTCAAGAAAATTGCGTGGGCGGTTTTTTTACCATAGCAGTTTAAAAAAGGTGAAAATGTTGGTTAACCCTAAATATCTCATGAACCAATAACGCTAGAGACTTGAATTAAATGTTATATAATATATTGTAACGTAATACCAAACAAGTATATTTTTTAAAAAAAATCCAGTTAACAGTTTTTTTTTATAAATCAAAAAAACTGAAAAAAAAATTTGTCACCTCGAAAATTTTACGAATACAAAATGATTTTATCTCTAAAACAATTTTGTGCAACGAAGAATAATGTTTTTGACATCTGGTAAAATTTTGAGAAAAATCGAATTGATAGTTTTTTTATAAAAAATAAAAACCTAAAAAAACATTACTCAAAGTTGGCAAAAATTGAATTTAGACTCAAATATCTTTTCAAAACTTTGAGATATTGGCTTTAAACTACTTTTATCTTTCAAAAAATGTTGTTTTCAACATTCAGTAAAATTTTGAAAAAAAAAAATAGAATTGACAGTTTTTTTACAAAAAATTAAAAACCGAAAAAAAAATTTAACAAAAGTTGGTAAAAATTGATTTTCGACTTAAATATCTTTTCAAAAATTTGAGATTATGGCTTCTAACTAATTTTAACTTATAAGAAATATTGTTTTCAACATTAGGAAAAATTTTGAGAAAAATCGAACTGACAGTTTTTTTACAAAAAATAAAAACCTAAACAAAAAAATTAATAAAAGTTGGTAAAAATTGATTTTCGGCTCAAATAGCTTTTCAAAAATTAAAAATATTGGCTTCAAACTTATTTTATTTCACAGAAAATATTGTTTTTTATATTCAGTAATTTTTTTTATAAAAATCCAACAGTCCGTTTTTTCATAAAAAAAATAAAATCTACAAAAAATAGAACGCAAATTTGGTAAGAATTGATACATTTAGACAAACTTTTAAGCAAGACAAATCGACAGACGGGATGGGAAGTTATCAGTGTGGGTCGCATCCCAGCCTCTTTTTTTTATTTCAAATTGACTTCATCTTGTATAAAAATTCTTTTATTATGTAGTTAATAATTAACTCCCTGCTTTATAAGAATCGTAAGCTATTTCTTAACTCAATAAACGTGCTATAACTTATAGATAGTTTCCATAAAACTTTGACTTTTTGTCACTTAAAATTTGCATAGTTATTTTGATTTAAATGACAATGAACAATAAAGTCTGAATACAAAGGATTTTTATGTTTCTGCTACAATAAAAAAGAAGAACAAATGTAAGCAAGACTATAATAAATTTAAGTTATGTATGTCTTTGTGTATATTTAAAACCTTCTTTCAATAAACTGTTGGATCAGCTTGATTTGATTTTATTTTATTACTTTAAAGTCGACCAATATGATGAAAAAAAACTGCGTCATACGAGTATTTTTCTTGTTCTTATTCAAGCTCTATATTATTATTTCTATCATTGTGTAAATTTTTTGAAGGCCGCAGTCAGGAAAATATTTGAAAACGGGTTTGAAAGAATGTCGTAGGTAAAACTTTGAATGGGTGACCATTAAAAAACAACAAACAGCTCACCAAATCTAAGCGTTGCCAATAATTTCTGCTGCAATTAATATACTACAAATAATTTTACCCTTGATATCTATTTTGGGCGTTATATCAAATATAAAGATTAATTTTTAAGCCTCACATCAAGAATATGAAATCTGTTTGTAGTTCCAATTTAATGTTTAAAACCTTAAGATAGCACCCGCATCTTCTCTTAAATCCTTTCATATTTTCCTAACGCTTTCTACGTGTGAGGACACAAATTATCTTAATAAGAACTTGTACTATTTCAACTAGCTACGGTCTTGGATTTTTCTGTTTGACTAGCAAATAAAATATACATATACTAGAAAAATGAGCAATAAAAATGACACAATATCCGTTGTATTGTGATTTTGATGAAAAGCGTCTTAGGGATATCAAACCTATAATAAATCTCGTCTATTCGATTCAAAAACAGTATGCGTTTTCTTATATTCATTCAGTCTAATTGTAGCAAACAAAAAATTTAAAATGAAATGCTGAACATTTGCCGTAAGGAAAATAATTTTTAGGGAAATTCTCTTGAAATTGCAGCGATAGAGGAATTTCCGATGAATTGCGGTATATGTAGCTTTTCATCGATCGTACTTCTCCATCTTATGTCTGTATCCTTTTTTACTCACATTCGGGATTTTATGTTCATTTTTACAACGAGTTGGGGTCGAAATACTCTATGGATCATAATGGTGTATTCAAAATACTGTATCTCAAAATACTTTATTTTAAGATACTCTATGTACAAAATACTGTATGATCAAAATAATCTATCTCAAAATTCTGTATATTAAAATTCTGTACTTCAAAATGCTGTAAATAATTCTGAAAAGTAAAAATCGTTTTGATACCAAAATTTTGAAATACAGAATTTTGAAAGCAGAATACTTATTTCTAAGAAAACATTATAATAATGTTTCATTAGAATAATGTTCTAATATACTTCCCTTGAACAATAACATAATATGTACCTATGATAATTCATAAGTCTTTGAATTAATAAAAACAAAAACAACAAAATGGTACCTTCTTATTTTCTCTTTTCCATTTTCTTCTTTAGTTTTTTATGTGTTTATGTGTATTGTAATGGCTGGTAAGTTTTGTGTTGAGTGTAGCAACATTCGTGGGCTTAGGAAAAATTTTCATGCTGCATACGTTCATACTATTTTGAACAGGACAGATGTTTTGGTACTAAACGAAACTCAGGTTGGTGAAACCACCAATTACTCGGAGTTTAACCTTTTCGGTTATTTTTATTCTTTTTTATTTTTAACTTCCCATAGGAAGTTATTGTAATGGGTCCGATTTGTCAAATTGAAAATTTTGACATTTCTCGACGTTTCAAGGTCCCTAGAGTCGAAATAAAAGATTTTTAGAAAGATGTCTGTGCGTGCGAGTTATAGAATTGCTTCCCAATCATAACAACCAAACCATACCAAGCGTATTCCATATCGCTTAATAAAAATACCATTAAATATTAAATGCCCACCAAGCATATTTCATTGAACATAATTTATGTGAATAGACATACAATATTAAAAGTATTGTAAACAAAGAATGTCTAACAAAGAATCTCCCACAGATACAGAATATCCAAACATAAATATAAAATCAAACTAATGTAAACAAAAATCGTCAACGATCAAAAACAATAAAATTGAATCATCATAAAATATGATGATAATGCATGTGTACCAATACACACATATTTATAGTCTGTAAGAAGAAATTAAGAATATAAATATATAGAATATAAGGTATAAATAAGCAGGGTTTTTCCTGACAGAAAGTTCAGTTCCATCTTGACACTCCTACGTATAGCAGAAGATTTCCCCCCACCAGTGGTAAGGGATCCGATGCTCAAATTAATAAATAAAATACTTGTTTAAAATTTTAATCTAGCGTTTTATTTTAAAATCTTTTTAAAAAAATCCCGGAGGATTTAAAATACAAAATTTGCGTGTGTCCATAGCTCAAGAACCAGAAGAGGTATCGACTGCAAATAAATTTTGTTATACAGATAATAAGGCAGAAAGATGCAGAAAGGGCTCTCAAGAAAATTGCGTGGGTGGTTTTTTTACCATAGCAGTTTAAAAAAAAGGTGAACATTTTGGTTAACCCTAAATATCTCATGAACCAATGACGCTAGAGACTTGAATTAAATGTTATATAATATATTGTAGCGTAATACCAAACAAGTATATTTTTTGAAAAAAATCCAGTTAACAGTTTTTTTTATAAATCAAAAAAACTGAAAAAAAAATTTGTCACCTCGAAAATTTTACGAATACAAAATGATTTTATCTCCAAAACAATTTTGTGCAACGAAGAATAATGTTTTTGACATCTGGTAAAATTTTGAGAAAAATCGAATTGATAGTTTTTTTATAAAAAATAAAAACCTAAAAAAACATTACGCAAAGTTGGTAAAAATTGAATTTAGACTTAAATATCTTTTCAAAACTTTGAGATATTGGCTTAAAACTACTTTTATCTTTCAAAAAATATTGTTGTCAACATTCAGTAAAATTTTGAAAAAAATCGAAGTGATAGTTTTCTTACAAAAAATGAAATCTTAAAAGAAAATTTAACAAAAGTTGGTAAAAATTGATTTTCGACTCAAATATCTTTTCAAAAATTTTGAGATTATGGCTTTTAAAGAATTTTAACTTATAAGAATTATTGTTTTCAACATTCGGAAAAATTTTGAGAAAAATAGAATTGACAGTTTTTTTACAAAAAATAAAAACCTAAACAAACTTATTAATAGAAGTTGGTAAAAATTGATTTTCGACTCAAATATCTTTTTAAAAATTTGAGATATTGGGTTTTAACTACTTTTATCTTTTGAAAAATAATGTTGTCAACATGCAGTAAAATTTTGATAAAAATCTTATTGACAGTTTTTTTACAAAAAATAAAAACCTAACAAAAAAACAATACTAAAACTTGGTAAAAATTTACTTTCGACTCAAATAGCTTTTCAAAAATTAAAAATATTGTCTTCAAATTTTTTTTTTTTCACAGAAAATATTGTTTTCGATATTCAGTGGTTTTTTATAAAAATCCAACAGTCCATTTTTTTATAAAAAAAATAAAATCTACAAGAAATAGTACGAAAATTTGGTAAAAATTGATGTTCGGTTCTTGATATCTCTCAAATTAATTTAATTCATCTAATTAGTAAAAATTTAAGAAATGCTACTAAAATTGGTAAAAATTTGTTTTTCACTTAAAATCTATTTAACAAAACTAGATTTTCAAACTAAACTATTTCTTTATATATGAAAAATATTGTTGGTAATTTTAAAATTTTTAAGAATAATTCAACTGACAACTTTTTTAAACCAACACGAAAACCTACAAACTTTGAAGCAAGACAAATCTACAGACGGGATGGGAAGTTTTCAGTGTGGGTTGCATCCCAGCCTCTTTTTTTTATTCTTTTCTCACCATGGTCTAGCCGTATATGTACGGAATGATGTTGCTATCAACTTCTACCACAATATGGTCAGTGCACCAACACATGTATGTCGAGATTTTTGCTGAGTTAAACCAACTGACTCAGTTAGTTGACAAGCCAACCCGGATTCCTGACATTGCAGGCCAATCCGCCAATACTCTAGACTTGTTTCTTATCTCTGATCCTAATAAATATTCGGTTAGTGTATTATCACCTCTAGGCACATCAGACCATTGTGTCATATCTGCAAGTTTCTCATGCCAAAAACCTCCTGTTAAAGTTAAAACCCCTACAAACCCCTACGTTTGGCAATATAAGAAAGCCAACTGGGACGGTCTCAAAGAATTCTTCAGGAACTTTAACTGGTCACTATGCTTCCTCGATATGGTTACAAACTTAATTCTTTGTGGAATGAGAAATTGTATCCCGAATAGGGTTAAATATATCAAACCCAAAGAAAACACATGGTTTAATTCGAGCTGTAAAGAGGTTATTAGGATCAAAGATGTAAGTTTCCGGATTTTTAAAGCCAACCCTACTGAGGACTTGTAATTAAATTTTTGCATGACCAGAAATTACGGCAAAAAATACTACAATGTCCTGAAGGTAGTAAACATTTCTGATTATTTGTAAAAATTTACGTAACACTACGTCGCCGTCGGTTCCGATGCTCGTCTTCAATGACACTCCTTTTGTAAGTTCGATTGATAAAGCCGATTTGCTTGCAGTTGTACAGTTTGCTGTTAATTCGATGCTGTCAATAAGTGACATGACTCCTCCTGTACTTGAAAGCGTAAACGATTCTATGGGGCGAATCTTCTTTCGCACTCATTCAGTTGCTAGAGTACTAAAAGATCTTGACATTCACAAATCCGCTGGCCCGAATAGTATCTGCGCTATTGTTCTGAAGAGGTGTTCTTCAACGCTGGCAAAACCACTGTGTAAGCTTTTCCATCTGTCCTATTCTACTGGTCTCTTTCCGAGTGGATGGAAAACTGCATTTGTCCAGCTTGTCCCTAAAAAAGGCGAATCTTCCTCACCATCAAACTATGGTCCAATTGCACTTACATCCCTTCTTTCCAAGGTCATGGAAACGCTAACCAATTTCCAGCTTAAGAAATATCTTGAAAAACGAAACTCTTTAATGACCGGCGCAGTATGGCTTTCGTTGCAATAGGTCCACTGGTGATCTCATAGTTTATCTCAACGAACAGTGGAACAAATCTTTACATCGCTTTGGAGAAAGTAAGATATTTCAAAGCAATTTGATAGAGTTTGGCACCAAGCTCTCTTATCGAAAATATGTGTTTTTGGTATCGATGAATCTCTTCTTTGTTGGGTTAAAAATTACCTTTCGGACCGTTCAATTCAAGTAGTACTGGACGGGTTCAAATCTGATATTCAAAAAATAAACGCTGGTGTGCCTTAGGGCTCCGTTTTGTCTCCGACAATCTTCCTTATTTTTATAAATGATCTTTTGTCTGAAACTTCTAACCCACTAAATTGCTTCGCGGATGACAGTACCCTCAACTTTTCATATTCGTTTTTAGTTTTAGATCCTTGTTCTTCGGATGTGCACTACCAACGGCAGCGTATGATAAGTTCATTAAATTCTGATCTTGACAGCATTGTACAACAGGGAATCAAAAACCGTGTAGAATACAATGCTTCGAGAGCTCAATTTTGTTTACTGTCGCAAAAGCGTAACCCTCCCCCAATGCCACTTTCCATGAGTGGTTCTTGCATTGAGGAGACTAAACAACTATCAGTTAGCTAGGTATGTGCATTACAAACCACTTATTGTGGAGCGATCACATATTTTACATCGTCAAAAATGCTGCTAAGTGTTTAGGTTTTCTCCGATAATGCAAGAAGTTTTTTACCCCTTCTGATCTGGCTATAATTTATAAAGCCTATATTCGTCCAAAACTTGAGTATAACTCTCATGTCTGGACTGGTGCTCCAAACATGTACTTGAGTCTTCTGGATATAATTGGTAAAAGAGCTCTACAAATGATTGGAGATCGTTCTCTTACTGAGACATTTGCTTCTCTTGAACACCGCCGCAAGGTCTCATGCCTGTTTTTGTTTTATCGCTATTTTTATAAACAATGCTCTATTGAAACAACCAGTTGCATTCCTCTTCTTAAACAATTTAACCGTAATACCCGTGCTGCTAGGAATGCCCATCAGTTTATACCCTTGAGCCCAATTTCGGGCGTACTGTTAAGTACAGAGATTCTTTCTTTAGCCGCACTACACGAATGTTAAATGCTTTAGCAGGCTCAATATTTCCCACTCCCAATGTGCAACGGTTTCTCCTTTCTAATCCTATACTCCTTTACTAATTGCACGCACTGTGTTTAATCAATATAAGGGTATTCATAACCCCTTTAGTGCGCGCACAATATAAAAAAAAGATCATTATTAACTTCCCATAGGAAGTTATTGTAATAGGTCCGATTTGTCAAATTGAAAATTTTGACATTTCTCGACGTTTCAAGGCCCCTAGAGTCGAAATAAAAGATTTTTAGAAAGATGTCTGTGCGTGCGTGTGTACGTACGTTCGTACGTCCGTACGTCTGTACGTTCGCGACGTTTTTTTCGTCTTCCATAACACAAGAACCAGAAGAGATATCGACTTCAAATAAATTTTGTTATACAGATAATAAGGCAGAAAGATGCAGAAAGGGCTCTCAAGAAAATTGCGTGGGCGGTTTTTTTACCATAGCAGTTTAAAAAAAAGGTGAACATTTTGGTTAACCCTAAATATCTCATGAACCAATGACGTCAGGGACTTGAATTAAATTTTATAGTATATATTGTAACGTAATACAAAACAAGTATATTTTTGGAAAAATATCCAATTAACGGTTTTTTTATAAATCAAAAAAAAAAAATGAAAAAAAAAAATTTGTCACCTCGAAAATTTTACGACCAAAATATGATTTCATCGCCAAAACAATTTTGTGCAACGAAGAATAATGTTTTTGATATCTGATAAAATTTTGAGAAAAATCTAAGTGACAGTTTTTTTTATAAAAAATAAAAACCTAAAAAAAACATTACTCAAAGTTGGGAAAAATTGAATTTCGACTCAAATATCTTTTCAAAAATTTGCGATATTGGCATAAAACTACTTTTATCTTTCAAAAAATATTGTTGTTAACATTCAGTAAAATTTTGAAAAAAATCAAATTGAAAGTTTTTTTACAAAAAATTAAAAACCGAAAAAAAAATTAACAAAAGTTGGTAAAAATTGATTTTCGACTCAAATATCTTTTCAAAAATTTGAGATAATGGCTTCTTACTAATTTTAACTTATAAGAAATATTGTTTTCAACATTAGGAAAAATGTTGAGAAAAATCGAATTGACAGTTTTTGTACAAAAAATAAAAACCTAAAAAAAACAATATTAAAACTTGGTAAAAATTTACTTTCGACTTAAATAGCTTTTTAAAAGGTTAAAATATTGGCTTCAAACTTATTTTATTTCACAGAAAATATTGTTGTCGATATTCAGTAATTTTTTTTTATAAAAATCCAACAGTCCGTTTTTTCATAAAAAAATAAAATCTACAACAAATAGTACGCAAATTTAGTAAAAATTGATACATATAGACAAACTTTTAAGCAAGACAAATCGACAGACAGGATGGGAAGTTATCAGTGTGGGTCGCAACCCAGCCTCTTTTTTGAGATTTACTCCGATTTACTGTGAGATTTCACATTTTGTAGTATTTTTCGAGTTTCGTGAGCATAATCTGGAGCTTTATTCGTGTATTCGCTAAAAGGACAATGTCATTTGCACACATCAGGGGCCCTACTATGTAACTCGATTCTACAATGAAATTGCTCGAATTCGAAAAATTGGTACTATGTATCTGTTTGACTACTTTCGAACAAACGAGAATCGAATAGTTCTAGTAGTGCCAACTATATTCTTATGAACTTTCGAATAAACGAGGAACTACGTAACTCGAAAGTAGAATTCAAAATAAGGCAAAATCGAAAATAATCACTCTACATCAAATGTGTTTGAGAACGAAGTTTTTTTTGTCAAAGTGTAAGTAAAATGTTATACATTATTAATATGCAATTGGAATTTGAAAGTTTTTCATTCAACTTTTTGTGTTTTATTATTTTACCACCCCAATTACACCGGGAATTCGTGATTTTTTTGCCAAAAATAGCGTTTGGACTTTCGTTGCTCTTCATTCCTCATTCATTTCAAAATTCATCATCACCGGGCACAAATTGACTCTTTCGATTGAAGTCAAAACTTCGGCAAGTATTTTTGACATGTTTTGCTGTGCACGTCCAGCGATCTTGTCACCACCGATTTGGTTTTGGTAACCTTTTGTTGCTTCAATGCTGCTGATAACTTAATGATAATCGGAAAAGCATTTTGTTTTCTGCGAGTAGTCATGTCGGATGATATGGTGTTAAGTAAGAACATAAATCCGTCTTTAAAAAGACGATAGTTCTTAACAAAACTAAAACAAAAGTATATATTTTTCATTAAGAATGCGTTCAAATATTCTACCGTATAGATAAATAACTTTTAACCAAATAACTTTTTTTGGCTATAAAAACATCGAGTGTAGCTTCAAACAGTGACTCGTTTTGGGTGTATCGGCTATTCAATGTATGCGTACGGGTTTTCTGTGCCCCAAATGCGACAATTTTGCTTGTTTACAAGATTAAAATGAGCTTCATCTGAAAAGATGATGAAGTGTATACACAACCATATTCGTTCAGCGGAAAGATAAAACTAATTATCTGTGAAATCAGACATGAGCTAAGTGTAACCATTCACGAAATAAGCACTAGTTGAAAAAAAAAGTTCGATGGCGGACCCTATATGTGCAAATCTTTTCTGACTCAGCTCCATTATTTTGGAATTATCTCTTATTCTTTTGCGTTCAATTTGCTCGTACCGTTCTTCATTGCCTTGCAAATTAAACCAAAATCCAACGGTGTCCATTTTTGTTATAATTATTCTTGTCAAAAAATTTGATGTTTTATTTTAGTTTTTTTTTTTTAAACTGTCAAACAACTCGATACTCGTTCGAAAGTAGACATTTTTTTGAAAACAAGTTGGTATAACTGGCATTCGATTCTACTTTCATACGTAGTACGATTTGAAATTAGAATCGGAAATGAGTTTCGAATAGAATGAAAAGTAGAATCGAGTTACATAGTAGGGCCCCAGTACTTTTATTCTGAAATCACGAATTTCAATTCCTCCATTTAAATATGAAGTTATATCATTTAAAAGCAAGGAGAATATGAGCTTACACATATGTAAATGACTGAAATCTCAATATACGCTAGTTTTGATAGTTTTACAGCTGAACCAGACAGTCGCATTGAAAATAAAATCCTGAAATTCTTAAAATAAAATAAATGAAACAGAAAAAAAATATAATCCAATGTGTCCACTGTGATTTATATAACACCGCAAAAAAAAAAAACTGTATTCTCATATCTTAAGAAGAAAACATTTTCTCTAAATAACAATCTCATAACGTATATGAAATGTTCTTCCATTCATAAGAAAATAAAACTTCAATCTTCCTTTCCCCTTCAACCTTTTTGTTGTTCGTATTTTAAAACTAGTGTCGTCATATAATTTTTGGCACAACCACAATCATCATGCAATAAATAAACTTAAACACTCATTCTCAACAATATCAAGCAATTCATCTTAATAATTCAATCACGATTAAGAACTTTTTTTCCATATTACGAGTTTTAACGCGGATAGTGTACTTAATCCGAGTCACGATTGTGCAATAATTATGCTTTTTTGCCACTGCAATGACTTTTATTTCTACATTGAACCAAATAGTAAAGTAAAGTCCATTAAATAAATCCCAAAAAGAACTTCAAAGAGTCTACAATATAGACCCATAGCGAACTGAGAAAAAAAAAACAAGTGCAACTGCAGAATTGTTGTTTTTAATGTGATATACCCTATTAATTTAGAGTTAAGATATATGAATACAGCTGTAAGCTTCCTAGTTCGGTGTATGATATTGAGGGCTACAAACTCTTCCGTAGTGACAGAATCGGTCGAGTAGGTGGGGGTGTTGCTGTTTACTTACGTAATGGAATAGGATATCAAGAAATTTGCCGATAAGATGAAAACTCTGCTAATGATTATTTTGCTTCTTAAAGTTAATTGTGGTGTAGAGAGTATTATGCTAGGGGGGATTTATAGACCTTACAAAACACTGAATTCGATAGAGTCATTTATACATTAGAAAGATTTTCCTTCTAAGCTTCTAATATAGTTTTGCGCGGAGATATAAATTGCAATTTGTTACATACTCGTTCGTCAGTTACTATGATTGATCATTTTCAAAGTTTGAATCTTCTACCTGTTAATGTTACGTCGCGTCGGCAACTCACTTCGCTAAAAATCATACCCCTACTCTCTTCGAGGCATTCTTTGTTGGTTATATCAAGAAAACTCTTTTGTATAACCAACTGACTGCGACGGGTTTCTCATGTCATGATATGATATTCTTAACCTATGATATTCAATTGAACGCGACGGACGCAGTCATAAGTTATAGAGACTTTTAGACCATAGGTTAGAATAATTTAAGTTATGTTCGAAGGTGGTAGGTGGAGCAGAAAACGCTCTTGACTTGTTTCTTACCTCTGACCCTGATAAGTACACTATTAGTGTTCTATCTCCTCTAGGTACATCTGACCATTGTGTCATATCAGCAAATTTCTCGTGTCAAAACTCTCCAGTTAAAGAAAGAGCTCCTAAGAGAACCGTTTGGCAATACGAGAAAGCCAACTGGGACGGTCTCAATAATTATTTTAGGATCTTTAACTGGTCACTATGCTTCCTCTAAAGTGACGTTGACGCCAGCGCTGATATGATCACAAGTTTGATTCTCCTGGCAATGAGAACTTTTATCGCGAACAGGGTTAAAAGCATCAGACCTAAGGAAAACGCATGGTTCGATGCGAGGTGTAAAAAGGTTATTACGGTTAAGAACATAAGTTTCCGTTGTTTTAAAGCCAATCCAACAGAGGAAAACCGGAATAAGTTCACGCGCGCCAGGAAGGCCTGCAACGCGCATATTCGACGGACCAAATTTTTAAATGACCAAAAATTACGGAAAAAAATACTGCAATGTCCCAAAGGCAGTACAAATTTTTGGTCAAATCTATTTTCGCACTTGTACTGTTGCGAGAGTCCTAAAAGATCTCAACATACATAAATCCGCTGGTCCGGATGGTATCTTCGCTATTGTTCTGAAGAGGTGTTCTTTAACGCTGGCAAAACCACTGCGTAAACTTTTTCATCTGTCCTACTCCTCAGGTCTTGTTCCGAGCGGATGGAAAACTACATTTGTCCAGCCTATCCCCAAAAAAGGCGATTCTTTCTCACCCTCTAATTACAGACCGATTGCACTTACATCCCGTCTTTCCAAGGTCATGGAAACGCTGATTAATTATCAGCTCAAGAAATATCTTGAAGATAGAAAGCTTCTTAATGACCGGCAGTACGGCTTTCGTAGCAATAGGTCCACTGGTGATCTCATGGTTCAAAGCTTTACATCGTTTTGGAGAAAGTAAAATTATTGCAATTGATATTTCAAAAGCATTTGATAGGGTTTAGCATCAGGCTCTTTTATCGAAAATGCGTGCTTTCGGGCTTTCGGTTTTCACGATTCCCTACTTCTTTGGATTAGTAATTACATTTCGGATCGTTCAATACAAGTAGTATTGGATGGGTTCAAGTCTGAAAACCACAAAATAAATACTGGTGTGCCCCAGGGCTCTTTTCTATCTCCAACACTCTTTCTCATTTTTATTAATGATCTCCTGTCTGCAACTTCTAATCCAATACATTGTTTCGCTGACGATAGTACTCTTAGCTTTTCATATTCGTTTTCAGATTCACATCCCTCTTCTTCGGATGTGGAACTACAACGACCAAATATGATAAGTTCATTAAATTCCGACCTAAACAGCATTGTACAATGGGGAATAAAAAACCGCGTTGAATTTAATGCTTCGAAAACACAATGCTGTCTTGTATCGTTAAAGCGAGATATATCCCACTTGCCATTATCCTTAGATGGCACTTGCATCGAGGAGACTGAAAATCTCGATATTCTCGGTATGTGTATCACCAACCACCTATTGTGGAACGATCACATACGCGATGTCGCCAAAAATGCCGCACGATGTTTGGGTTTTCTAAGGCGATGCAAGAAATTTCTCTCCCCCTCTGATCTGGATGTTATCTACAAGACTTATATACGTCCAAAGCTTGAGTATAACTCCCATATCTGGGCTGGTGCTCCTGAAACTTACTTAAGCCTCTTGGACAGTATTAAAAGTAGAGCATTTAGATTGATTGGTGATATTACCATAATACGATCATTTACGTCGCTCGAACATCGTCGTAAAGTTTCCTGTCTCACCCTCTTTTACCGTTATTTTAACGGTTTATGTTCTAGTGAAATAGCCAGCTGCATTCCTCCCCTTAAACAGTTCAACCGTAATACTCGCGCTTCTATAGGAATGCTCATCAATATACCCTCGAGCCCAACTTCGGTCGTACCGTCAAGTACAGAGATTCGTTCTTTAGCCGTACTACGCGAATGTGGAATTCCTTACCACACTCTGTCTTTCCCAGCCATTGCAATATTCAGGAATTCAAAACCAATGCGCACCGACAACACCTCCTTTTAACCCCTCTCACCCATTCCTAGTGCTCTGCTCACACTGTGTCTACATAATAAGGTTAGTATTATCCCTTTGAGTGTGCGCTTATTATAAAAACAAAAATGGGAATATATCTATCAAATGCAATATGTGCCCTAACGGGCAGAGTTTTTGCAAGAAAATCTAAACAACCTTTATGATAGTCACGTCCCCCTGAAATATAAGGTGGTTAAAAGTAATTCTCCGCCTTGGTTAAATGCTTTTATAATAGATTTGATCAAAAAACGAAACAATGCGTTTACTCGTTGGAAACGTTATAAACAAGCAGTTTTTCATGATACCTTTCGTTTTTTCCGAAATTTAGTAATTCTTCACATTAAAACGGCTAAGAGATGCTACTATGAAAATTTATTGAACCCAGATAACCAATCAGGGAAAAACCTTTGGAAAAACTTTTGGGCAATGGTAAACGAATTTCAGAAGCTAATGCTAACATAGACTGCAACCAACTTAATGTCAAGTTTGTGTCTGTATTTATTCCCAAAACACGTAATTCCATTGACTCTCATGGCTCTGCATAAAACAAAGTTTTAATTTTACTCGTTTCACAGGTGAAGATATCGTCGAAGCAATGTTGTCCATTAAATCAGGCGCGGTAGGCATAGATGGGATCAATTCGGAGTTCTTGAAAATTGTACTTCCTCATATTCTAAAATACATAAATCATGTATTTAATTCTATATTAGCCAGTTCTGTTCTGAGTACCCGAGAATATGGAAATATGCTAAGATACTTAATATTCCTAGCTTTAAACTGTGCTAACCCAGGATATAGGCCTATTGCTATCCTGCCATTCCTATTTAAAGTCTTCGAGAAACTACTTTTCAAACAGATGCATGGCCACTTAACATAGAATACCCTGCTAGATACAACCAATCCGGGTTTCGTGCAAAAGGAAGCTGTAAAACGGCACTATTACTTGATATACGCAGAGCGATGGACATGAATCGTGCTACATTCTTAACGTTGCTAGATTTTTCAAAAGCGTTCGACACTGTCGATCACTTAGTGTTGTGCCAAAAACTTAAGTATGATTTTAAATTCTCTCGTTTTGCGGTGAAACTTCTGCACTCATACTTATCTAATCGACAACAATGTGTTGCAGTAGGAAATGAGACATCTTCATTTCTGACAGTCCCAGCAGGGGCCCTCAGGGTTCTATTCTTGGACCTCTATTATTTTCACTGAACATTAACGAGCTTCCTCGACTGGTTAAATCTTGTAAAGTTCATATGTTTGCTGATGACGTTCAATTATACTTGGACACTCCTCTAGATAGCATAAGAAATACTATTAACTATGTTAATGAGGATCTAGTAGTTATACAACAGTGGGCTCTTAAGCATAACCTCACCCTCAATCCAAGAAAATCTAAAACTTTGTGTACCTATTTACAAACGCGCCCTTGATAAGTCAAGCTTTCCACCGGTTCTGCGGGGTGAAATTCAGTTATTGAATTTTTAACGTCTGCTCGGAATCTAGGTATTAGGAAGTTATATAGTGGCTTTGCGTCTACTGTGAATATCCCAAAGGTTTGTTCCTGTCAGTAGTAAGATGTTGCTTGTAAGATCTCTTCTATTACCTATTCTGCTGTTTGGCTGTGAAGAGTGCTGTAGCGTTGACTCAAATAGAAGGCGAAAACTTATTTTTTTTTTGTTTTATAAAGTACAGGCACTCAAGGGGATATTAATACCCTTAACACGTTAACGGCTAAACACAGTGCGAGTATTAGGAAAATAGGAAAGGATTTAAGAGGAGATACCGGTGCACATTGGTCTTAAAATTTTTAATATTGAAATGGGAGGGGAAAACAGAGTTGGGTAAAGCATTCCACATTCTCGATGAGTGGTTAAAAAAAGAATCTCTATACTTAACAGTACGTCAGAAATTGAGCTCGAGGGTAAACTGATGAGCAATCCTGGAAGTGCGAGTATTACGGCTGAATTGTTTGAGCGGGGAATGCAACTTGCTAATTCGACAGAACATTGTTTGTAAAAGTATCTGTAAAACAACGACAAGCATGAAACATTGCGTCGGTGTTCGAGAGATGTAAATGTTTCGGTTATTGTTCTATCGCCTATCATTTTCAAAGCTCTTTTTTGTATCCTATCTAAAAGGTTTTAGGGGCACCCGCCCAAATATGCGAGTTATATTCAAGTTTTGGACGAATGAAGGCATTGTAAATTACAGGGCCCTATTTCATAAACATTGACAGGTGACAATTCTACAAATTTGTCACACTTATGTGACAAGTTTTTATTGCATAACGTATTGACAGGTGACACATTTGTCAGTTAAATACAACGACAATTTTGTCGTGACAATTTTGTCATTGTCAAAGTATAACAATTTTGTCGTGAGCATTATCATCATCCATCATTTGAAATGGTGCATGTTCACTCTCCAAACAATTTTTCAAGTTATGCAGTACTGTACAAGTCAAAATAACCTTGCGTGTAGTTGCTGGTGACAATCTCAAATAGTTAAGGCAAGGAAATTTTTCCTTCAGAATGCCCAATGCATTTTCTACAAGCCTCCTCGTTTTCTTATGAGCCCTCAAAAATCTTCATAATGCTTCAGATTGTTCAACTTGGGGTGGAATAACTGGTGTTATCAGCCAACTTTTTCGCCCATAACCGCTGTCTCCTAAAATTATAGCATTTGGAAAAGGCCTCCACCTATTTTCCCAGTGTCCGTCGTGCTAATGAGCTATTCCTTAAAACCCTAGCATCGTGAACGGATCCAGGCCAGCGTGCAGAAACATAAAAAACTCCAAATTTGGGCCGCATACAAACATGGCATTAATTGAGTGGTCACCATTTCTATCAACAAATGCTGACTCATAATCAGTTGGTGCATCAATTCTTATTAATGACCCATCAACAATGCCAGCAACACAAGAAAAATTAGCAAAATGTCTAAAACGTGTACATAGATAAAATATTTTCCGAAGGCCAGCGGATTTCTTCCCCCATTAGTTTATCTACCGTCAGATTGCAAAATATTTTGACGCAGCGTTTCTTTTAGAAACACCCTGTCCATCAGCAACTACATGGTACTGAGCTCCACTTCAAAGATGCAGACCGGTTTTTAACAAAATATATTCTGCTGTTGTTTTACAGACGCGAAATTTTTCCTTAAATTGATAATCACTTCGCTTCATCATTGTTTAACCTTTGTCTAAAAACTCGAGGGTGGCGTACCTCGCTTTCGTCGTCACTTTCACTTGAAAACATTTTATCAAAATAAAATTGTCACCTTACGACCGAAACTCAAATGCCTGTCACAATTGTCAACTATATACTGACAAAATTGTAATTTGTACTATTTTTTCTGTTTCATAAAAAAATTGTCACTACAAATTTGTCGGGGAGATTGTGACAATTTTCAAAAAAATCCCTGACAATTCATTGTCATGACAATTTTTTTATGATCCGAAATCTTGACAACTTTGTAAGATTGTCAGGGAATTTTACAAAGTTGTCAATTTTTTTATGGGACCGAATTTATACAATTGCCAGGTTTGTCATTTACAAATTGTCACCTGTCACCTGTCGCACCTGTCAATATTTATGAAATAGGGCCCTGGTCAGAAGGGGTGAAGCTTTAAATTCTACACGGTTTTTGATTCCCCATTGGACAATGCTGTCAAGATCAGAAATTAATGAGCTTATCATACGCTGCCGTTGAAGTTCCACATCCGAAGGACAAGGATGTGAATCTAGAAACGAATATGAAAAGCTGAGGGTACTGTCGTCGGCGAAACAGTTTAATGGATTAGAAGTGGCAGACAAAAGATCATTTATGAATATAAGGAAGAGAGTCGGAGACAAAACGGAGCCCTGGGGCACACCAGCATTTATTTTATGAATTTCAGACTTGAAACCATCCAATACAACTTGTATTGAACGGTTCGAAAGGTAATTTCTAATTCAACGAAGAAGAGATTCATCAATACCAAAAGCACGCATTTTCGATAAGAAAGCCTGATGCCAAACCCTATCAAATGCTTTTGAAATATCAAGTGCAATAATCTTACTTTCTCCAAAACGATGTAAAGATTTGTTCCACTGTTCGGTGAGATAAACCATGAGATCACCAGTGGACCTATTGCTACGAAAGCCATACTGCCGGTCATTAAGAAGCTTTCGTTCTTTAAGATATTTCTTAAGCTGATAATTAATCAGCGTTTACATGACCTTGGAAAGAAGGGACGTTAGTGCTATTGGACAATAGTTAGAGGGAGAGGACGATTCGCCTTTTTTAAGGACAGGCTGGACAAATGCTATATTCAATCCACTCGGAAAGAGACCTGTAACATATGTTTGTCGTGTTTATCCTTCAAAAACCAAACCATTTTAATTATAGTTGTCTTAACCATGTTAATTTACCCTATAAAAGCGAGTGTACATAAATCGGATATCCTTTTCAGTGCCAACTCAAAGTCTTGACTCAAAAAAACGGAACAAAATCATTTTCTCAAAACTAACATAAAATTAATTCCTCACAAATGTGTATGTCCTTTCAAAAATCAATTTAAAAAGGAAACAAAAATACTTCATGTTCGTTTAAGGACGATGACGACGAAGACGACGACCATGACGAAGGCAGGCGATATAAAATATAGCAAGTTGACAAAAAAAAATCATCTTCACTCCCAAAAAAAAAAAAAGAACAAAAAGTAAAATAACGTTATCAGAATTTAAAAAGCACTTTCGACTTTTTTAGGGCTTAATATCTCTTCGAGGGCGTACATATATCTTTCATGTATAGATATAACCTACAGAAAAATACTTTTTTTTCACCAACTTAATAAAAACAAAATAAAGAAAAACAAGAAGAAAGAAACTTGGGATAAGTATAAAGCGCTAAACTATTTTTTAATATCAATAAAAAAATCATTTGCCTTTCGGGACAAACATTTTTATAAAAACAGATAACCGGAGGCAGAAAGGGGGAGGCAAAAAGTTTGATATTTGTTTTTACACTCTGTGAAAATTTTACTTGTTGGGTGGAGGGAGTGGAGGGTGTTAAAGGAAGAGAGGGTTTGAGTAAGTTGATGTAACACTATATTGAACTCGTTGGTTTCGTGTTTTCTTTTTCAGTTTTTATTTTCAATTTCTTCGTTTTTCGTATCCAAACAAAATCTTATGACGTCAGTAATGCTTGAAATATTCTTAAAAAATGTTTTACTTTTTACATAATATTCGCAAATATTTAAGAAACTGCCTTTTGGGCTCATAAAGAAGTGAAGTGAGATGGTTCTAAGCGAATAAAATGCAAAGCATTTGAAAGTTTTAATATCAAAATCAAAACAAATTCCACGTCATTCAAAACTCCACAATGAAAACCTTTTTAGCTGTCGATACAAAGAACCCAATTTTCGATGACTTCGACATACATTTGGGGGGAAACAGAAATAGTAACTATTTCTTATAATATAGATAAATAGATTCTTTATTGTAGAATAATTTTTCAACAATAACAATTATTCTTCAAAATAAAAGCATTGCTTTAAAATGGCTTACGTCTTCATTTTGCCGTCTATTGCAAAGATTACAGATTTGAAGTAGATCAGCTCTAAAAATCAAACTAATTAGAGCCAACATAACGTTTGACTCCATAAGTTATAGATGTTCTTCATGGGAACGGTCTATTTCATTTCATACCTTCAATGGAGAGGCGTTTGTTTGGAAGGTCTTACCATGATACAGGGTGGGCCGTTAATAAGTGCACTTTTTGTCTCGCTCTAACTCCCGAACGAAATAACCGAGACGCGCGGGGATGGTATCTCCTTGCAGCTCGAGATCCAACGTGACTGTTCGTCGGCTTTTTCGGGTAAAGTTTGGATTACGCAACATCACCGAGTGTCCAAGTACGAATGTAATCAAAAAATGGATCGTAACATTCGAGGCAACGGGATCAACGCAAAAACTTCGACCTACAGGACGCCCACGTTCAGGCGGACTGCAGAAACAATTGAACGCGTACAAGCTTCTGTGCGCGAGGATCCAAGAAGCTCTACACGGAAACGCGCTGCGGCCCTGGGAGTACCCAGAACGACTTACGTCGCATTTTACGGGATGATTTGAAGTTATGCCCTTACAAAATTCAGATTGTCCAAGATTTGAAAGAATCCGATTTTGTTTCACGGTTCAATTTCGCAACAGAAAAGTTACGGAGATTCACTTCAATAACATTATCTTCTCAGACGAAGCTCATTTTCATGTCAACGGATTTGTTAATCGACAAAATTGTCGATACTGGGGAACAGAAAATCCACGCTTAAAACATGGACGACCGTTACACTCTCCGAAAGTGACCGTTTGGGCCGGAATAGCCAAGTGGGGGATCATAGGGCCGTATTTTTATGAAGATCGATACGGGCGTAATGTTACTGTTAATTCAGAGCGTTATGTTTCGATGCTTAGAGATTTTTTAGCTCCAAAACTGCAAGAATCGAGTGGTTACACTATTCACACCTGGTTCCAGCAAGATGGCGCTACCTGCCATACAAGTAACGACTCTCTGGAGGTCGTTAGAGAAATGTTTCCTCGAAGGTTGATATCGAGGAGGGGTGATATTGCTTGGCCACCCAGGAGCCCTGACTTAACGCCACCGGATTTCTTTTTATGGGGCTACCTCAAGAGTAAGGTGTACTCTAATAATCTTTCAACGACGGCTGAATTAAAAGCGTACATTGAAGAAGAAATCCGCTTAATCACTCCGCAACTTTTGACAAAAGTGTTCCAAAATCTCAGAGTCAGATTGGAAGAGTGCTGTAGGCGAAATGGACAATATTTGGATGATTTAATTTTTAAAAACTAAAAATTTAGATCTCGAGCTGCAAGGAGATACCATCCCCGCGCGTCTCGGTTATTTCGTTCGGGAGTTAGAGCGAGACGAAAAGTGCACTTATTAACGGCCCACCCTGTACTTTTATGAAGAGTGCTTCCACTTCTTTTCAGTGCCTCATCAATAAAAACAAGAAAAAGTAATGGACTTAAATGCAGCCTTGGGGAACACCTGTAGATGTTTCAAACCATTCTGAGAAATTCGTCCCATCACATAATGATGCAGTCGATGAAATAAGAGAGATAAAGTACATCGTGGCATGATGGTTAGTGCATTGGACTGTCATACCAGAGGTCTTGGGTTCGATCCTTGCCTATGTCATCTAAAGATTTTTGACGGGTACTGCCTCTTGCGAGGAATTGACAAATTCTCCAAGAGTAATTCTTGTCATGAAAAGTACTTTCTAAAACAAGCCGTTCCGATTCGGCTTAAAACTGTAGGTCCCCTCCATCCCTGACAACAGTACTCGCACACAGAAATGGTTGAGAGTTGTAAGTCACTAGGCCCTACTTTTTAACGGAGTGTTGCGCCACCCAATTTATTTATTTTTTATTAAAGTACATCACCATTCCAAGAGATTTCTAACGTTGAGAGCTTGTAAATAAGAGCTTGTCTATTTATCTTGTCGAATGCTGCTTTGAAGTTGACGAAGCAAGCGTATATAATTTTCTGAATATACAGGATAGAGCGTCTCAATGTGGTTTCTTTTTATATCATAGGTTCAAAATTGGAAAACAAATATGAATTTTATGAAGCCTAAAACAGTGTGTTTTAACTGAAATGAAGCTGAGAATATTAACTCGCTATCAATATCTAAAGTTTAATATTTCACGTATTAGCCGAAGGAAAATTCTGTAAAATGATCTCATTATTTTCTGTTACAAGGTCCAATTTTTTGAGTAGTCAAAGGCCATTCGATATGACCTCTTTGGATTTTTATCGTAAGAAACCAAGAAGAACCCGATGTTAGGCTAACAATTTGGAAAAGAAGTGCTTAAAGTCAATACCTTTGAAGTAATCAATGAACAAAAACCCAAAACCATCAACAAGGTCTTAGAAAATGGTGTGATAGAATGAGGCGATAACCAATATACCGGGGTTTTCAATAAGAGCGCTACAAAAGTTTTTTTTTTTTAATAAAACAAAAACGGTTTTGGATATCAATGAAATACTTTATTTCTGTAAAAGTACATTATGTATGGAACTCGATTTCTTTTTCACGACCACCACGGGCACGCTTGCAGAAGTCCAGATGCTGAATCCAATGTTCGACGGTTTTCAAGCATAAATCGACCGATACTGCTGCAATTTCGCTTTCGATATTCGTACGAAGTTCATCAACCGTTGCTGACTTTACGTAGCCTCACAGGAAATAGTCTAACGGCATCAAATCGCACGCTCGAGGCGGCCAAGCGACTGGACCATTTCGTGAGATAACACGCTCTCCAAACTTGGTTTCCAATAAATTGATTGTGACATTCGCTGTGTGGCTTGTGGCGCGCGTCGCGCCCGTCCTGTTGAAACCAAATCTCCTCCAAGTCAATATCATCCAATTGGGGCCAAAGATATTCGGTTATCATTCAACGGTAGCGATCATCATCGGTCTTGATCATCACGGAAGAAGTACGGCCTAATGACGCCGCCGGCCCATAAATCACACCAAAGCGTAATTTTTTTTTGGGATGCAATGATGACTCATGGAGTACGTGTGGATTGCTGCTTGACCAATACCGCATATTTTGTTTATTGACGAAGCCATTCAGCCAGAAAAGAAGATAATTTTTCAATGAAAATCCGAATCGTTTTCAAGTTGTTGCTCAGGTGGTTAAGCGGCTTCAGTTCTTGCGTCAATTTAATCTTGTAAGGATGTAGGCCAAGATCTTTTCGCTAAATTCGCCACAACGACGTCACAGAGATGCTCAACGCACGACGCACGCGACGTGTGAGAGACACATTTGGGCTTTAGTTACAGAACTGAAGACTCAGCGGCAGCAATATTCTCCACACTACGGGCACTTCTTTCTTTCCACCATGTCTCACTGGCACGGGAACATTTTGTACTGTGCCTGTGGATTCAAATTTTTCCACTAGACGCTCAATTGCTGTTTTCCTAGGACGATTATGACGACCATAAATTGGACGTAGCGCTCTTAAAGTTGAGGCCACAGACTCCGAATTTCGGTAATAAATTTTAGTAATTTCGACACGTTATTGGATCGTATATCTTTCCACCGTGAAATGGCAAACCTTTCTGAACAGAAATTTCAAAATAACGGCAAGAAATATGGCGTCGTTTGCTGTCCCTGTCGCTGTTCTTTTGTAGCGTCCCTGTTGAAAAACCCTGTAAGTGGACACATTTGTGTTTTATTTTTTTACTGTATTTTTAAAAGGAGACTTGTATCTGGCCCACATTTTTCATAAGAAGAATTTATTAAATATGAGTATTCATAAAATCGATGAATGTTTGCACTAACTGTGAGGCTTTTGGCATATAATCTTGTTGAAATATTGATTTAATGTCAAGTTAATTCAATTGACCAGAAAATAACGTTTTAAAACACAACTCTAGTGAAATGATTAGGTGATCAGAGGATGTACATGACTTATTGTTGAAGAAGACTTAAAGTCTAATAATATTGGATTTTTTTCTTTATTTCTAAGGTTAAAAACTACTTCGAAGACAATAATATCGATGTACTAAGTTAGCCTCCCTACAGTCCAGATCTCAATCCAATTGAGAATATTTGGTCTATAATAAAACTTGAGGTTGCGCAAAAGCGCCCAGAGTCAGTTGATGAATTAAAAAAACTACTTACCCGGACCTGGAACACGATACCTGCATCCAAATGAAAAAACCTATCACATTCAATGTCTCGCCGATATGTGCAGCCGTAATAAAAGCAAGAGGAGGTCCAACAAAACACTAATTAGATACAACATGGTTCTGAGAAGCAATACAAAAAAAGCTGCACCAATAAAGTATTTTTCTTTAATCCTTAAAAATGAGGTAGGTACCTAAAAAGTCATTTCTCGGTATAAACAAATTTTGCTCCCGTGTCATTTTAGAAAAATCTCAAAATTCTTAATGTATCATAAAACAATTTGAACCGCATAAAAAACAAAACCTTATTAAAAAATATATTGTTATTTCAACACATTTGACAATATTCGAAAAAAATCAAAAAAAAAATTCAACCAATATTTTTCGAACGGCACTACCCGCGTTTTGTTGACAAATCTATCCATAGTATAGTAGGATTTCACACGAATAACAAAAACAATATCCATAGTATGAATAACCCCAATAAAAGTTAGATCGATTAGATAGATTAGTTAAAATCCCACTATGGATGGGTTTTCGACATTTATACGAGCCTCGAATGGATCTTATGTGATTTCGTTCTCAAATGTTGGTACGATTGATATTGCATTTGTATCTCGATGGATGTGTTCTTTGAGTAGTTGTGCATTTGGAATCATGTGTGTTTTCCATTGGGGAAAAAAATCAATCTATTACTGTTGATATTATTTAGTTTTATTTAGTGAAAATGGACTAACAGCTCTTATTTTGCAAGAGAAAACAATAGAAAGGATATTTATGTTTTGCTATGTTTCCACCAAAGGTTTATCTCAGTTCAGATTAAATAAATCTTTTTTGGTGTTTCCACCGCACAAGAAGATTTAAAAATGATTAAGTTTGACAGCACTTTCTAAAATGCAAATGGTGTTTCGATGTTTCTTATGAAGTGCAAGTGAGATAGTTTGATTCGTGTTAAACAATGAAAAACTGAATAGTTCAGCACCATATAGGAATATGCTACCTAATCCATGTGCAATTTTTTTTTTAATTTGATTAAAACAAAACATTGTTTTTTTTAATTTGATTAAATATAACGCATTATCTGTAAACCAACTTCTCCACACAGGTTTTTCTTCACAAATTTAAGATCCCCGGCCGGAATCGAGCGAATCAAGCTTATTTCAACTCGATTCAGGTATATAAAGAATTTAGGCGAGCTTCAAGCTCGCTTCAACACCACATGTTAGTAGTCTACGAACAAACCCCCTTCCTGAAGTTTTTTTATCTCAAATTGTTTGGTAAAAACTTTGAAATCGACTATCACATTACACAGAAGTATTTTCTTGATTTTGATAGTCAACTATCAAAAATCAGCTTACACGATTTCACTCCTGGTCTGAATTTCGCTTTTTTTTTGATAAATTATTCTGGCAAATATTCAGTTGTATCAACTTTCAAATATAAAAACCGGACTACTGCGGATCGTTTTGTTGGCAATTTCTCACTTTACTATATAATTATGGAATGCGATAAAAACGCACTTACTGTATGAAAAAATCAGAGTGAAACAATGATTTCATATTTTCACAAAACTACAAACAAATTACACTCCAAAACTTAACTTAGTAACTTATAAAACTTGCAGCGGCACCTTTAATTGTCTGCATAAATCCAGTCCACCCAAAAAAGTATACTCTGTTGTTTAACTCATTTTCTCGCAAAATTAAAAAACAGCTACGTGTTTTTCAGAATAGCACATGGAAAAAGACTTCTAACCGAACAAAAAAAAATTATATGATTTGAGTCTGCCCACCCAAAGTCTAAAAGCAGCGAATTGCACATATAACATTTCCTTATAGCTTTAGAAGCATTTTAAAATGAAGATAAGTTAGTTCAGAAGACTTTTAAAAAAAATATCACTAGCATCGTGTTTCGGTCTCTGAGAAAGGAAAATTCATTGTTCTAGAGGAAACAATAGCGAAATATGATACCGCCTAGTGTCTTTATATAATTTTAATATTTATAGACCAAAACGGTATTGAAATTGTTATCTTATTCCAACACCCCAATTTCACTTCAAAAATGCTTAGTCACCTTCTCTTGGGAACAAATGTAGCATGTTTTCCCACTCAGTTTCAGGATACCTAACATTACCAAATGTTTGACTTGTTCCTGAAAATGTGCAGTATGAAGAGCACATTCTGCATCAGTTCTAAACAAAACTCTGGAGAAGATAAAACAAACAATAGACAGAAAGTAATTTTTTTTAAGAAAGTCCTGATCCTGAGGCAGAATGCAAAAATAATGAGAAACTAAAAAATTGTTAACAAATAGAAGCACACAGATACTAGATTTAGCCACAAGAACATGGAAGAAATGATGGTTAAAAGGATGTTTAGTTATGTGGCCCACCGAGTAAACATACAACTGAGAAGTCCCTCTTTGGGTTGAAATGATATATTTTTGTGGATTTCTATTTTTCTTTTCGAAGGAAAGAATTATCTCTGACAATGACTGATAATAATTTTAATAGTTGCACCACAAAACAGTTGTATTTTGTTTTTCACATTTGGGTTATACGAGTAGTTAAACCACTAAAAGTGTTTAAGGAAAGAGAAAATGGAAGGAAAAATAACCTAAGTCCATGGTTAATTTCGTTGAGTAATACCTAAATTAGAAAATTCTTTCGAAAACACATTCCTTGTGTGTAAAAGCTCCATTTTTTAAACACTGGTAATATTTTATGAATTCTAAGCTTGAAGAAGATCTATCTTTTTTTTTTAAAAGAAAAGGTCTTTAAATCAGATTTTTCATTTTTAATAGCCCGCTTTTTAGGAAGCTGACATTTTAAAGTTTTCATCCATTGACATTTAGCAAGTAGGAATTATGCCGTTACTAAAAATGGAATGATTAATGCTTCATCAATGCATTAAAATTAAAAAAAAAAAAACACTTACACAATCATAATTTTAATTTTGCAGAAATAGTTTCCTTTCAGTGTTATTTTTCGAAGAAGTGATTAAATTATCCACTCAGATCTTGTGATTTAAAACCTTAATGCCCAATTTCATGAACAGGTTTTATACATTTAACAGGATTTTAAATTGTTAAATGGAATATTTTGGTTTAAAGTAAACAAGCTTTTAAACACCTTTTAAAACTAAATGCCCATTTTTGGCTCATTAAATTTTAAAAGTGTCATTAAAAAATTAATATGACAGATTGACAGCTGATGTTTTGTTTTGTAAAATTTGTGTTCTCAATACTTGAAAATACAGAATGAATAGGTAAACGAATTCAACATTGCATTTATAATATCATTTTTTTGATTTTAATTTTTAATTAGAATATTAGATTGGTCATCTTCACCTGAAGAAGATTTTCATATTTTATTTTTGAACGACACATGATTCTTGATTTTGAAGAAGTTTACGTTGTTGTATTTTGCGATTCTTGTCATTTATTTCAACATATAATACTTTCTCATTTTTTCGCACACAATTCGCTTAATAGAAAGAAAAAAGGGTTTTGTTTTTACAGGGTTGTGAAGAGAACTCTATTTTAACAAAAATATCCCTGAAATTTCCCATTTCAAGCTTGGTGAAACTGAATAAATTTAAAGGCCTGATAAAATTTAAAAAGCTTTTAGATAAAAGTGCTTTTAGTGTTTGTTTATGAAATCGGACATAAGACTGTTTTTTTTTAACGGCCACGTGAAAGGTAAGGGTTTTTCACAATCGATTCAAGACACTTAAGATAAAAATCTAAAAGTTATCGAGTTATCGAGGACATTCAGTGGTGATATTGCAAATGTGTACAATAGGGTGATTCATTTCCGCAAAAAAATTTTTTTTTCTCGGTGCTCAAGCAAAATATTAATTTACTTATAGAAAAAAAAATTCTCACCAAGGTAGAGCTCTTAATATCAATTTTAAGTACTTGCAATTTAAAATTGAAGTTTTCCCATATAAAATGCATGTAAAAAAATGCTTTTTTTTTTCAAAGTTCTAATGCTCACGCACCTTTTACAATATTGTCAACCGGTTTAATGGACCTTATAGGGAATTTTACGCTCTTTAAAATTGCTTTTATGTTTTTTTGTGTAACTCGCACTGGTTCGCCAGTAGGAGTCATCAAAGTGTAATTTTTTGAATGAATAGCTTTTTTTCCAATTTTTTTGAGCAATTCGCAAAAAGTAGGGAGAAAAAAAGGGCTGATTCGTAAAAAATAGTCCTTTGACCAGTATTTATTCAATTTACAGCCATTTTTATGCCTCAAAACTTAAGAAATTGATAAATACTAATCAATCATGCTATTTAAATTGAACTTTTTTATTGATTACTAATGTATTTCTCTATAGCAACAACTTTTTTAGAATTATTATGATTTCTGGCTTATGACAAATATAAAAAGAACACATTAATTTAAAAAGAAACAACAAAACTTTAATCAAAACAAACAGAAGGTTACATTATTAGGTAATATATTGCAAAGTTAGTAAACATCTCAATAGTCATAAAAAACAAGTTGATAAATATTAAATAATTACGATTTTTATATAAAGCAGATTAAGATTTTAGAGCTGAGTGGAGCTTTTTGGCACACGTTGGAAATTCTTTTCTGCACTGTTCAACTTCAAAATTGAATAAACTTTATCTATATTCTTCAATGTGTTAATTGATGTGTTATTTTTATATTTATTATAAGTCAGAAATAATAATAATTCTAAAAAAGTTGTTGCTATAGAGAAATATGTACATTAGTAATCAATAAAAAAGTTCAATTTAAATAGCATGATTGATTAGTATTTATCAATTTCTTAAGTTTTGAGGCATAAAAATGGCTGTAAATTGAATAAATACTGGTCAAAGGACTATTTTTTACGAATCAGCCCTTTTTTCTCCCTACTTTTTGCGAATTGCTCAAAAAAATTGGAAAAAAAGCTATTCATTCAAAAAATTACACTTTGATGACTCCTACTGGCGAACCAGTGCGAGTTACACAAAAAAACATTAAAGCAATTTTAAAGAGCGTAAAATTCCCTATAAGGTCCATTAACCGGTTGACAATATTGTAAAAGGTGCATGAGCATTAGAACTTTGAAAAAAAAAGCATTTTTTTTACATGCATTTTATATGGGAAAACTTCAATTTTAAATTGCAAGTACTTAAAATTGATATTAAGAGCTCTACCTTGGTGAGAATTTTTTTTTCTATAAGTAAATTAATATTTTGCTTGAGCACCGAGAAAAAAAAATTTTTTGCGGAAATGAATCACCCTAGTGTACAATTTAACTTAATACTCGATATTCAACCTCTTATTATATTAAAAGTTTTACTGCTTTGCAAAAAGGCTTGTTTTGTGTTTTTGTGCGGTTTTAAGTTACAAAAATCAAATCAGTTGACCGTTATTTTGATTGTTTTGTTCAAATTTGACTGGAGTCTAGTTCTTTTTAACTCTAAAATTCATTAAAATGTTAAAACATATTCTGGACACTAAGCGTTTACGCTCGCGTATTGAAATCTTAATTCAATGAACACAGCTATTTCGATAGAAACAAAAGCTCCATTTACGACACAAAATAGCTGCTCAAATTAGAGTTTGTACGGATTGTTGGTGTTGTGAAAGGGGTTGTGTGTACAGTTTTTACAATTAACTGTCTACAAATCAAAATAGGCTGGGATGCGACACACAATGATAACTTTCCATCCCATCTGTCGATTTGTCTTGCTAAAAAGGTTTTCGTGTTTTTTTAAAAAAAATTTCAATTGAATTATTCTAAAAGATTTAAAAATTACCAACAATATTTATCATTTGATGAAATAGTTTGATTTCGAAATCTATTTTTGTTAACGAAATTTTTAGTCGAAAAACAATTTTTACCAATTTTAGTTGCATTTCTTAAAAGTTTTTATTTCTTATTATAGATGATTGAAATTCATTTGAAAAAAATTACTGAATGTTCAAAATTATATTTTCTATGAGAAAGCCTAGTTTGAAGCCAATATTTTTAATTTTTGAAAAGATATTTGAATCGAAAATAAATTTGTAGGTACTAAGTTTTAGTACCTATTGTTTTTTTAGGTTTTTATTTTTTGTAAAAAAAACTGTCAAATCGATTTTGCTCAAAACTTTACTGAATGTTGAAAACAGTATTTTTTATAAAACAAAATTAGTTTAAAGCCATAATCTAAAATTTTAAGAAGATATTTGAGCCAAAAACAATTTTTACCAATTCCATTTTTCTCAAAATTTTACCAGATATCAAAAACTTTATTCTTCGTTGCACAAAATTGTTTTGGAGATGAAATCATTTTTTGTTCGTAAATTTTTCGAGGTGACAGATAATTTTTATTTCAGTTTTTTTGATTTATAAAAAAACCGCTAATTGGAATTTTTTCCAAAAATACATTTGTTTGGTATCGCGTTACAATATATATCACGCGTGTCCTATAGCCAGGGCCGTCCCAAGCCAAACTTGCGCCCTGTGCAAGATTTGTAGAAAGCGCCCCTTTTTTATATTTTTTTTACACATAAACTGATACACAAGCATAAGCCTTTCCCAGATTACCCAGGAGGTAGACTTTCAATGCGTTTTTTTTTATTGAGGTATCCCCAGGAGGCCTAAACCATTAAACTAAAACGCAGCGAAGAAATGAGCAGAGGGGAAACTTTTAAACTTGGAAACTTACTTTTCTGGCCTTACATTTTGCAAATTCAGAAAAGAGATCATCAAAGTCTAAAGAATTTAATAATTTCTTTTCAATGGACATTATAGATAAACCTACCAATCTCTCTTGAGTCATGGTTGTCCTAAGATAATTTTTAATAATTTTAAGTTTAGAAAAACTACGTTCTCCTGAAGCTACCGTGACCGGGATTGAATTAAGGATTTGGAGAGCAGTTACTGAATTCGGAGCAAAATCTTCAAGGTTTGAACTAAAAATAAAATTTAACACATCTAAGCTTGAGCTTTGTGGCGTAACAAGCTGGGATATTACGGTTAACTCTTGAAACAATTCTTCTCCATCTAAATCTTTAAAACTACTTTATGTTAAAACATTCTGCAAATTAAGGCATGAAGCACGTACATTTTTATTTTTTAAACATGTTACTTAAAAATGAAAAATTTAATACTATACGTATCAAACCTTTTAAGTATTTAAAAAAAAATTCAACTTTAAATCTTTGTTTCGGGTCTAATATAGTTTCAGGACATTCATCAGCATAAAGTATTTTTCTCCGTTGAGATCGCAATGATGAAGCTACAGGAATCATATTTGGTATTTCTAGGGAACTAGCAACACGCTCGGTTAATTGAACATACCTACTCATTAAATTTTTCATCGGAACGCATTAAAATCAAACTGTTTTTTGTATTTTCTAAAACTGTTATGCCAGTTGACAGATTAACGGACGAACTTTGCAAATATTTACTAGTTTAATTAATATTTTCTAAAATATCAAACCAAATTAGCAGGCAGCAAATAAATGTAAAATCAAAAATTTTATTTCCTAACGGTTCTGCAATGTTTTTTGCCTCTAGATTTCTTAATTCTATAGGGCTTCATATATTTCTTGAATTGAAAAAAAGTTAAACAAACATTGAATTGTATCGAAAATTTTAACTGCATAAAATGAGAACCGAGCAGCATCATTAACCACTAAATTTAAGGAATGCGGGCAACATGGAACCAAAAATGCTCTTGGTTCCAGGGTTCGAATTCGATTCTGAACACCCGCTTCTTTTCCTTTCATATTCATATTCGAACCATTATCATAACTTTGGCTTGTCTTGTCTTCAAAATACGTCACTTCTATTAAAAACTGGTAGCTATTTATTTAATATTAATTAACCAACAAAGCGAAAAAACAATTGAAACAATCTGCATTCTGCACCAGACCAGATATACATTAAAAGTAGCCGTTACAATAGTCATTAACTTTCAAACAAAAAAAAACAAACTGCCTGCGCAAGAACAATTCGACTCCAAATAGAATCATCCCTCTTTAATTTTTAAGCTCTATGCTCCTTTTCCATTCTATTAAAAATTTCATCTCCTGTAATCAGGCACTTAACTCTTACACAGTGTGCAATAAGAAAACCTGCACGCTCTGATCCATATGATTCCGTATAAATAATTTTTTTTTTAAATATCTCCCATGTTAGTTTCGATACTCAGTGTGCAAAAAAGAAAACTTGCACATCCATTCACCATTATTTGTAGCAAAGACACCTACCTACCTAATTTCCAAATATATCACCCTGTTCATACAAGAGAAAAAATCTCAACACAAAAAAGTTCCATGCCACCTCATATGTGCAAGATATATTTTATGCACACCGAGTCCCAAAATTAACATAGAAGTATGACGAAGCAAAATACTTATTCATATTGAATCGTATGGGCTAGAACGTGCAGGTTTTGTATCACGCACAGTACCCTGTATGTGAGACTCACATGAGACATTGTGAGTTCTCATCTACAAAGAAAACAACAAAAAAAATATATGCTGTTTGCTGTGTCTTTGATTTGTAGTAGAAGGTAGCACAGAATACAGAAACCTACCTGCTCTCTTTTTTCAGAGACATTTTTTTGTTGTTTTCTTTGTAGATGAGAACTCACAATGTCTCATGTGAGTCTCACATACAGGGTACTGTGCGTGATACAAAACCTGCACGTTCTAGCCCATACGATTCAATATGAATAAGTATTTTGCTTCGTCATACTTCTATGTTAATTTTGGGACTCGGTGTGCATAAAATATATCTTGCACATATGAGGTGGCATGGAACTTTTTTGTGTTGAGATTTTTTCTTCTTTTCTCTTGCATGGAATTTTTTTGTGTTGAGATTTTTTTCTTTTTTTCTCTTGTACGAACAGGGTGAAATATTTGGAAGTGAGGTAGGTAGGATTTTTAGTTCTGCGATATTTTGAGTTAAATTTTCATTGAATGAACAATGAAAGTGATGTCAGTTAGTGCGCAAGAGATAACTTAGGACAGTTGTGATGGATGTTTTTTTGAGATTATTTTAAGAATGTTTGTGGTTAAAGAATGGCAAATATGTAGTAGTACATATTTGTTTGCAAGATCAGATTACATTTTCTTGCTCCTGGCAATGCGCCCCCAGAATTCTGCGCCCTGTGCATTTGCACATCTTGCACATATGCTTTGTCCGGCCCTGCCTATAGCCGGCCACCACGATTTCATTTTGAAAAGAGGGGGTATTACAAAATTTTATTCAAGTCTCTAGCGTTATTGGTTCGTAAGATATTTGGGGCTAACCAAAATGTTAACATTTTTTTTTAAAATTGATATGGTAAAAAAAAACACCCACTCAATTTTTTTGAGAGTCCTTTCTGCATCTTTCTGCATTATTATCTGGATAACAAAATTTGTTTGAAATCGAAATGTCAACTGGTTCTTGAGCTATGGACGACGAAAAAACGTCGCGAACTTACGGACGTACAAACGTACGTACATACACACGCACGTACAGACATCTCTCTAAAAATCTTTTATTTCTACTCTAGGGACCTTGAAACGTCGAGAAATGTCAAAATTTTCAATTCGATAAATCGGATAAATCGGATAAATAAACCGATTACAATAACTTCTTATGGGAAGTTAAAAACTCTGGAGTAAACATCGATTTTGTGGACATTTTTTAATAATAATGAACGAAGAACAAAATGATTGGGTCAAATTTCTGGAGCTATACACGCAATATCGCACTCTTTGGAATCCAAAGAGTCCTGATTATTGGAACAGGATTATGAAAAATCAAATATACGGCCGTTTAATTAAAAAAAAGAGGCTGGGATGCGACCCACACTGATAACTTCCCATCCCGTCTATCGATTTGTCTTGCTTAAAAGTTTGTCTAAATGTATCAATTCTTGCCAAATTTGCGGACTGTTGGATTTTTATAAAAAAATTACTGAATATAAAAAACAATATTTTCTGTGAAATAAAATAAGTTTGAAGCCAATATTTTTAATTTTTGAAAAGCTATTTGAGCCGAAAATCAATTTTTACCAACTTTTATTAATTTTTTTGTTTAGGTTTTTATTTTTTGTAAAAAAACTGTCAATTCGATTTTTCTCAAAATTTTTCCTAATGTTAAAAACAATATTTCTTATAAGTTAAAATTAGTTAGAAGCCATAATCTCAATTTTTTTAAAAGATATTTAAGTCAAAAATCAATTTTTACCAACTTTTGTTAATTTTTTTTTCGGTTTTTAATTTTTTGTAAAAAAACTGTCAATTCTATTTTTTTCAAAATTTTACTGAATGTTAAAAACAACATTTTTTGAAAGATAAAAGTAGTTTAAAGCCACTATCTCAAAGTCTTGAAAAGATATTTGAGTCAAAACTCAATTTTTACCAACTTTTTTTTTATTTTTTTTTAGGTTATTATTTTTTGTAAAAAAACTGTTAATTCGATTTTTCTCAAAATTTTATCAGATGTCAAAAACATTATTCTTCATTGCACAAAATTGTTTTGGAAATGAAATCATATTTTAGTCGTAAAATTTTCGAAGTGACAATTTTTTTTTTTAAATTTTTTTGATTTATAAAAAAACCGTTAATTGAATTTTTTTCCAAAAATATAATTGTTTTGTATCACGTTACAATATATAATATAAAATTTAATTCAAGTCTCTAGCGTCATTGGTTCATGAGATATTTAGGGTTAACCAACATTTTCACCTTTTTTTTAAACTGCTATAGTAAAAAAAACCACCCACGCAATTTTCTTGAGAGCCCTTTCTGCATTTTTCTGCCTTATTATCTGTATAACAAAATTTATTTGAAGTCGATACCTCTTCTGGTTCTTGAGCTATGGACAACGAAAAAAACGTCGCGAACGTACGGACGTACGGACGTACGGACGTACGTACACACGCACGCACAGACATCTTTCTAAAAATCTTTTATTTCGACTCTAGGGACCTTGAAACGTCGAGAAATGTCAAAATTTTCAATTTGACAAATCGGACCCATTACAATAACTTCCTATGGGAAGTTAAAAATATCCAAATGTGGTACCCGTGGCGTGATGGTTAACGCGTAGCACTGTCATGCTAAAGGTCTTGGGTTAAATACCTGCCTGTGCCGGGTATTGACTCTTGCGAGGAATTGACAAGTCCTCCAAGAGTAATTCTTGTCATTTTACACAGATGGATCAAAAACAAATGAAGGAGTTGGTGGAGGTGTGTATACTCTGAAATTAAGTCTCTCATTCCACCTTTCCAATCATTGTAGCGTTTTGACGATTAAAGAAGTCTCGTCCTGGCTTAAAGAAAACGTGATTTTCTCAGATATTCAGGCCGCTATCAAATCTCTGGACATCTCTCATGGAGATAGCACAATAGTGAAACCTCTTCTGTACATGCCCTGCTTCTTCTCAAAAACGGAAGAATTATCAAGGAGAATTCTTCTATAACCATCTAAACGATCTCAATCATATTAACATAATCAGTCTCTCACGTTTCGTAATGAGCTCAAAGTGGTCTCTTTGAGAAGAAAGCCTCAAGATTCATGTAGTATCACAAAATAAATAAATAAATTGGGTGGCGCAACAGTCCGTTGGGAACTAGGGCCTAGTGACTTACAACTCTCAACCATTCCTGTGTGCGAGTACAGTTGTCAGGGATGGAGGGGACCTACAGTTTATATGCCGAATCCGAACGGCAAATTTTGAGAAAGCACTTTTCATGACAAGAATTAACTCTTGGAGAATTTGTCAATTCCTCGCAAGAGGCAGTACCCGTGAAACTTAAGATGGCATAGGCAGGGATCGAACCCAAGACCTCTGGCATGACAGTCCAACGCACTAACCATCATGCCACGGGTACTACTATGTGGTATCACAATGGGCCATTAAACTGGCCTAAGTGTGTTCTACTCCATCACGGATAGCCACTTTAACCACCTAACCTAATTCTTTTCAAATGAAAAGTGCTTTCTTAAATTATCGGTTTGGATTCGGCTTAAAATTGTAAGTCCTGAAACGAATAGCACACAGGAATAGTTGAAAGTTGTAAGTCACTGAGCCCAAGTTCTCAAAGGATTGTTTCTATCCAAATGCCGACAGTGGCTTACTTACTTACTTACTTACTTAAGGTGGCGCTACAGTCCTGTGTGAACTAGGGCCTCACCCAACAAACTTCTCCATCTAGCTCGGTCCCTAGCTAGATGTCTCCAGTTTCGCGCTCCGAGTTGGGTGAGGTCACCTTCCACTTGTGCGCGCCACCTGATTCGCGGTCTTCATCTACTGCGCTGTCCTGTTGGTGTGGATTCGAAGACTTTCCGGGCCGGAGCATTGGTTTCCATGCGCTCTACGTGACCTAGCCATCTTAGTCGTTGGACTTTTACCCTTCTTGCTAAGTCTACGTCGCTGTACAGCCCGTACAGCTCGTCGTTCCATCTTCTCCTCCACTCCCCTTCGATGCATACGGGACCGTAGATCACACGAAGAATCTTTCTCTCGAAACGACCCAAGGTGCTTTCATCCGCTTTTGTCAATGTCCATGCTTCTGCACCGTATAGCAGGACGGGGATGATAAGGGTCTTATATAGCGACACTTTGGTCCTTCGAGAGAGAATTTTTCCACTCAATTGCTTTCTTAACCCAAAGAAACAGCGGTTAGCAAGAGTTATTCTTCGTTTGATCTCAGCGCTGGTGTTGTTTTCTGCGTTTACAGCGGAGCCTAGGTAGACGAAGTCCTTGACTACCTCAAAGTTACGTCTGTCGATGGTGACGTTTTGACCAAGACGTCGGTGTTGTAGGTCCTTTCTTGATGACAGCATGTACTTTGTTTTGCCCTCATTAACCGTTAAACCCATTTTTGCCGCCTCTGCCTCAATACTCACAAAAGCCCCATTGACATCACGCTGAGTTCTTCCGATTATGTCAATGTCATCAGCATATGCTAGTAATTGGACAGACTTTTGAAAGATAGTGCCTCTGGTGTTGACGTGTGAGCTTTGCACTATTCTTTCAAGTACGATGTTAAAAAAATCACATGACAGCGCATCACCTTGTCTAAAACCTTTTTTGACATCGAAAGGTTCAGTTAAGTTGTTTCCAACCTTTATGGAGCAGCGTGAATTCTCCATGGTCATCCTGCACAAACGGACGAGTTTGGCAGGGATGCCAAAACTAGACATGGCTCTATACAGTTCGTCCCTGTAGATACTGTCATATGCGGCCTTGAAATCGATGAAAAGATGGTGGGTGTCGATTTGGTGTTCTTGGGTTTTTTTCCAGGATCTGCCGTAATGTGAATATTTGATCGACTGTGGACTTTCCTGGTCTAAAACCACACTGATAAGGACCTATCAGGTTGTTGACGATGGGCTTTAGACGTTCACATATTACGGCAGAGAAGATTTTATAAGCGATGTTAAGTAGACTGATTCCTCTATAGTTGGTGCAGTTTAGAGGGTCTCCTTTTTTCAGGATCGGGCAAACAACACTGAGGTTCCATTCATCGGGCATGCTTTCTTCCGACCATATCTTACAGATAAGTTGGTGCATGCTCCTAACCAACTTATCTCCAGCTGCTTTAAAGAGCTCGGCATTCAAGACATCCGCTCCAGCGGCTTTGTTAGACTTCAGCTTAGATATAGCAATCTTTACTTCGTCTAAGTCGGGAGGACGGGATTGTTGGCTTTCGTCGTCTATGTTGAATGGATCATCCTGCCTGACAGCGGAATTCGGTTCGTCGTCGCCGTTATACAGTCTGCAGAAGTGGTCCTTCCATATCCTCAGCATTGACTGCGGTTCCACTATGATGTTTCCACTTTCGTCTTTGCAGCCTTCGGTTCTAGGTTTATGTACTTGTGAATTTCGTTTCACCTGTTCATAAAACTTTAGAACTTCGTTTCTGCTTTTAAACCTCTCAACATCTTCGACCGCACGCTTCTCATGCTCTCTCTTTTTCCTTCTGAGAAGTCGGTGTTCCTCTCGCCTCTTCTGCTCATAGAGCTCATGAGCAGCTCTCGTCCTTTTATGCAGCGCCGCCTTGCGTGCCTGTTGTTTGGCTGCATTTGCCTGCCGACATTCCTCATCAAACCAGGGGTTCCTTGTTGGTGGTCGCTTGAAACCCAGCACGTCAGAGGCGGCTTCTCTGAGTGCGTCTTGGCAATTTTGCCACTGGTTTTCTATACATTGTGTTGGCGGCACAGAACTTCGAGAGAGGTTACTTGTAACTCGGTCGGAGAAGGATTTGGCGATCTCTTGCGATTGTAGCCGTTCGACGTTGTACCTTCTCCCAACATCTCCCTGTTTTGCCTTGGGCCTGGAAACCCGAAGTGCTACCTTGGCTACAACAAGGTAGTGGTCCGAGTCGATGTTAGCTCCTCGGAAAGTTCGGACATCCATGATGCTGGAAGCGTGTCTGGCGTCGATCGCAATATGGTCAATCTGGTTGACGGTAGATTGATCTAAGTTCCTTTGTGGATGTTGAGGTGTGGAAAACGCGTACTGGCTACCATGACGTTTCGCCCCGCAGCAAAATCTATGAGCCTGAATCCGTTGTCGGAAGTGTTGTCGTGCAGGCTGTTTTTCCCGATTATTCCACCAAAGATGTCTTCCCTTCCTAGCTTGGCATTAAAATCGCCCAGGACAATTTTAATATCGTAGCTAGGACACTGCTCGTATGTTTTGTCTAAGCGCTCGAAGAACATATCTTTGGTGTTGTCATCCTTCTCATCTGTGGGGGCGTGCGCGCATATCAGGCTAATGTTGCCGAATTTAGCCTTGATGCGGATGGTCATGAGGCGCTCGTTGATGCACCTATAGCTTAAGACTTGTTGCCTAAGTCTGGCTCCAATGACGAAGCCGCATCCAAATAAGCGCTGTTGGTTTTCTCGGTAGCAGTCACCATAGTAGATATCGCAGTTTTTCATCCTCTTTTTGCCCGGCCCATCCCATCGTATTTTCTGGATGGCGGTGATGTCTGCTTTATAGCAGTCTAGGGCCTCCGCTAATTCTTCGGCTGCACGTGGTCTGTTAAGGGACCTAACATTCCACGTGCATATCCGAAGTTCGTTGTCCTTAATTCGTTTGCGTTGGTTGTCAGCAGTAAATCCGTCCGTATCCGAGGCTTGTTGGTGCTTCGCAACTATAAGATTTTTAAGTGGTCAGGAAGTCACCCTGACGGCACAACCCCCAACCTGGAGGGCCAGATCCTTAGTATAACTCCAAGGACGGGGAGCCGGATAAACCGCTCCTTATAGGCCTGGGCTCCGAATAAGTCGTAGAAGCCCTATAAGGTGTTCACTAAGTAGTTCAACCTTACTGGAACTGTAGACGCCACCGTTGATTCCATCTCGGGAATTCCTCCGCTGCCGTCTGGATAAGGAGAGGTGCCTTAGTGGACGCACCTCTCCCCCCCTCTCTCGTTTGCTGCCCCCAACAACTTTCCACTGGGGTTGGAACCCAATCTCCAGTTGAGGTACTAGGCACCCGATGTTCACCACGGGGAGGTGAGAGTAGGAGTTGGTAGACAGAGGTTGGTTTTGAGAAAAACCTGTGGACGCTTGTGTCCTCTTGAATGCACATGTCTACCATTTGAACAGCCGACAGTGGCTTAGTTTTAAATATTGACAAGTTTAAAATAATGTGTTTTACACGTAAGAAAATTTTGATTGTCTACAACTATGCAATTAATGCATCACCATTTTGTAGTTTTTGATAGTGTTTTTCTCAAAACAAACTTTTATTGACCATTTTGAATATTATTATTAAAAAAGCAAACAAGACTCTTGATTTTATGAAAAGATTTTCTCAAGAATTTCGTAATCCTTATGTTCTAGAAACTCTTTATGTCTTTTTCGTAAAATCTATTTTAGTTTATAGTTGTGTTGTATGGGTGCCATCTTATGCTTACTTACTTACTTAAAGTGGCGCTACAGTCCGGGCGGACCTGGGCCTCAACCAACATGCGTCTCCAGCCAGCTCGGTCCCTAGCTAGCTGCCTCTAAGTTTCGCACGCCAAGTTGGTTGTGGTCTTCACCCACCTGTGTGCTCCACCTGAGTCGCGGTCTTCCTCTACTGTGCCGTCCCTCGGGATTGGATTCGAAGACCTTCCCGGCTGAAGCGTTGATGTCCATTCGCTCTGCATGACCTAGCCATCTAAGCCGTTGGGCTTTAATTTTGTTAACTAGGTCAGTGTCGCTGTACAGCCCGTACAGTTCGTCGTTATATCTTCTCCTCTATTCTCCATCTATGCGTACGGGACTAAAAATCACCCGAAGAATTTTTCTCTAGAAGCATCCTAAGACGGTCCCATCTTTCTTTGACAGGGTCCAGGCCTCAGCGCCATAAATAAGAACCGGGATGATGAGTGTCTTATAGATGGTGATTTTAGATGCTCGAGAGAGGACTTTACTACTCAATTGCCTTCTAAGTCAAAAGAAGCAGGCATTGCAAGAGGTATTCGTCGTTTGATTTCAGCGCTGGTGTCGTTGTCTAAATTGATAGCGGTGCCTAGGTAGACAAAAACCTTAACTACCTCAAAGTTGTAGCTGTCCATTGTGACGTTTTGTCCAAGACGTCGTTGTTCAATGTCCTTTTTTGATAACGTCGCAATGCTCAAAAACGCTCCACTGACATCACGCTTCGATCTTCCAATTATGTCAATATCATCTGCGTATCCGAGTAATTGGATGGACCTTTGCAAGATTGTGCCTCTAGTGTTGACGGTTGAGTTTTGCACAATTCTTTCCAGAACGATATTGAAGAAGTCGCATGACAGTGCATCGCCTTGTCTAAAACCTTTTTTGACATCAAATGCATCGGTGAGATCTTTTGCGACCTTAGAGCAGCGTGCATTCTCCATGGTCATTCTGCACAAACGGATAATTTTGACAGGGATGCTAAAACTAGACATTGCTCTGTAAAGCTCTTCCCTATAGATGCTTTCATACGCGGCTTTAAAATCGATAAAGAGATGGTGGGTATCGATTTGAAGCTCCTGGGTTTTTTCCAAGATCTGCCATAGTGTGAATATTTGGTCAGTGGTGGACTTTCCTGGTCTAAAGCCACACTGCTAAGGACCTATCAGGTCATTGACGAACGGGGTCAGACGTTCACATAATACGGCAGAGAGAATCTTATATGCAATGTTAAGGAGACTGATCCCTCTGTAGTTGGCGCAATTTAAAGGGTCTCCTTTTTTATGTATCGGACAAACTATGCTGAGATTCCACTCATCGGGCATGCTTTCTTCCGACCATATTTTGCAAATGAGTTGGTGCATGCTCCCTACCAAGTCATCGCCTGCTGCTTTAAATAGTTCGGCAGCTATGCCGTCAGCTCCAGCAGCTTTGTTTGACTTCAGTTTAGATATAGCTATCTTCACTTCGTCTAGGTCGGGTAGGCGGAATTGTTGATCTGCGTCGCCTAAGTTGAGTGGTTCTACCTCCCTTACAGCGGGATTCGGTTCGTCATCGCCGTTATATAATTTGGAGAAGTGGTCTTTGCCATCTTATGCGGTTCATATAAATAGATTGAAGCCCGTTAAAAGAAGATGTATGAGATTTTGCTTAAGATTTCTACAATGGTCCAATCGAATTACCTTGCGACCTTACTCTTAACGTATTCAACTACTAAATCTCCAATCTTTAACAAGTCACAGAAAGTAGGTACCTACAATTTTCTTTTATTGTCGGGATAGTCAATGGGTCTTTATTAGTTCCATTGATCCCCTGTCGTTTGAATTTCATTGATATTCGGTATGATTTTCGAAGGCAGTTGCCAATTTGTAAAATCTTTTCAATCTCTTAATTAATATTTACAAAAAGAATTCAAATATAATTATGTATTTCCAAGACTCGCTCAACTTAAAAACAATATTTAATATTGCAAATCATCCCATAATGTAGATTAGATGTAAGTCTTCCAATTCATTTTTGTTTTGTTATAATTTTAAGAAATGTGGACCGATAGTATTTAACGAAAAATAAATCATTACATCAAACAAAATTTTTTCACTGATTTATTAATGAAACGGAATATTTAAAGCTTTTTAAATATTCCAATATTTCTGCATTAAATGTGAATGTGTCTTCAGTTCTTGAATTATAAAAACATTTTCAAGACCTCATAAATAAAACCCAACAATATTTGATTTAACTTATAGCAGCTTAAAAACTTAAGATGCACCACATCACCACAATCTACATTACAAAAGTCATCCTCAACCAAACAAAATATACCAACAGCTATTTCCCATCGTCATCAGAGATGCATTTCAAAACATCAATTATTAATTGATATTCATGCCATTTTCAATCAACTTCAGAACCTTTACACTTACAGATATGTATATACAAAACTGTAGATATAAGTTTCACTCTGATTGTCTGATGATTATGACTGCACGGCACGACAGACAACACGTTTACAAAGCTTTGCAACAACTGCAACATGAATTTCATGATACAAATGTATACGAGTATGTTTACAATTTTACAACAACAACAATATTAAAATGACACTTTCTGCGGCGACATCAACTGCCATTTTTTTAAGACTTTTATCCTCTATACTCAAATCATGCATAATTTACGAAAAACGTTTAATTTTTCCTCTCCCAAGGAAAAGCATTAAAGCTTAATGAAGAACAGGATATAACTTTAAAAATGCAAAACATCATGAAAACAGATTCTGCAAAAGAAAAATAAGCAGTTTGAGTTACGATGACGAAGCGTGACGCCACCGAGCTGTGAGGAGGGCCGAGGGCGAAACGGACGGCACTCGTAGTTCAATGACCGACCTGTGTCCATCGTGTCCTTTTTGTCGTCGTCGTCGTCGTTGGTCTTAAATTGAAATGCTGCCAACAACAAATGAATATCACGGACGCCATCATCATCATCACCATCATCATCAGCCACTAGCCAAGGACAACTTCTTCAGCGACGTCGTCATCGTCTTCGTCCAGGACGATAAATGTCCTTTTCGTTGTCGCTGTCGCCACCACTGCCGCCACCGCCGCCGCCGCTGGTGCTGCTGCTGCCACACAAGAACTACTGTGTGAATTATATCCTTCATCCTGTGTGAATTGCAATTCCGATTACAATATTTGCGCATAACTTAAGGGAATAAAGAATAAATGAAGAACAAAAATACAACGAAAAAAAAAAAAGAAAACAGGACACAAATATTCGTTGAAACATCCTTAACCTTATTCCTTATGCTACAGCATATAGTTAGCTACTCTGTGAGAAAACTTAATTAAGGATGCAATGGGAAGGAATCAGAAAAATAATAAAGGAGCTAAGTTAAAAAAATAAAAAAAAATAACCAAGAGAAAAACCAAAAAAAACGACGACAGCGGAAACAAACAGAGATCCTGATGACCCTAGACGGACAACTGTAGAATATTAAACACCTCTTTGGCTAGTTTTGCGCAAAATAATGCCAACAACCTTTCTTTTCTTTTATTTTATTTTATTCCCGTCGTTTCTTTTATTTAGTCCTGTTTCTTTTTTTTGCAAGGTAATCTATTTTTTTAAATATTTTGTTTTTGTTACATTCACTGACCTATATTGCGGCGACGTAGACGAAGTAGAATTGTCATTTGTTTCATTTCCTTTCCATTCTATGAAACCGTCGTCGTCGCCGCCGGAACCAAAAGGATTTCTTCCGGAAGTTTGTGGATGCTGTGTATACTCTACAGACACAGACTCAGGAGCTTTTTTTGTGTCACCTATTGAAATAGGAAGCTTTTTTCCAAGTACGAGTATACTTACTCTTACTCTTTACGAGTTACAGTTAAAGAGACAGATGTGTAGTATTTATTGCAGACTCTATCATCCTTTACACTGTATAAGCCTCAAGAGTACCGATAATACAAAATTAAGCAACTATTTAAATTCACGCTAATTTGACTCTTTTCTTAACTAAGGAATTCTCGATTTTTAAAAGAAATGTCTTTGAAAGACATTTACTATAAAATAATTAAGAGTTCTAATAGAAGGACAAAATTGAAGCTCTTTTGTAAACTAAGGTAGAATATAAAATAAGGTAAAGAGTTTTGCAAAATTGACATATCTGAACTTTCACTGCAGACTCACCTTTAAAATAATGGGAAAACTGTCAATGTCAAAATAAGGTTTCTATTATGTAGAAGTTTATGTAAAATAAAAAACTTTTAAAAACAATTAAAACTTATTACCAAAATAACAAATTGGTGATTGAAATGTTATAGGTTGATCATTTTAGTTTGGTATATGTGCTTCAGAAAACATCCCTTAATACCGAAAAAATAAGTGAATACATATTGTGTTTTTTACATCGATGAGCTGCCACTCTGAAATTTTAAAGGGTGATTTTTTAAAAGCTATAGGAAAATTTGAAAAAAAAACACATACAATTCAGAAAAATGCATGAAATCTTTATTTGAATCGATAGTGCGGTTCATATTATTTAATGTTTAAAGATTATTTCATGCAAATGTTGACCTTGACTGCGCCTCAAATGGTCCATCCGCTTAGTCCAATTTTGGCATACTCTTTCCAACATTTCGGCCGGTAGCTCACGAACAAATGCTTCAATGTTGTCATCCAATGCGTCAATTGAAGCGGGCTTGTCTGTATAGACATTAGCTTTAACATAGCCCCACAAAAAATTGTCTAAAGGCGTTAAATCACACGATCTAGGTGGCCAATTACCGGTCCCGAACGTGAAATAAAATGTTCACCGAACTCGCCTCTCAATAAGTCCATTGTTGCACGTGCAAAAAAAAGTAAAAGTTGGATATAATCTCACGGTAGCGCTCACCATTCACAGTTACGTTACGATTCGCACCATCTTTGAAGAAGTACGGTCCAATGATGCCATCAGCCCATAAGCCGCACCAAACTGTGACTTTTTCTTAATGCATTGGTAGCTCTTGCAATGCTTCTGGCTGATATTCACTCCAAAATCGACAATTCTGCTTATTTACGTACCCATTGAGACACAATTTTTCGGTAAAAAAGTGGATCTTCGGCCAACTTTCCAAGAGCCCATTCACCAAAAATTTTACGTTGCAGTAGGTTATTCGGCTTCGATTTTTGCACCAGCTGTATTTTGAAAGGCATCACACCTACATCCTTCCGCAAAATTTTCCACGTTGTTGAGTTGCTGCGAACGGCGACGAATCGATAAATTGATGGTCATTATTAACACTGGTCGATATGATACAGTTGCGATATTTTCTTCAGTTCGCACTCTACGTAAGCGTGTTGGTGGTTTAATGTCCAACAATGTAAAACAATGTAAACAATAGCCCGAATTGCTGCTTCAGTGGGTCGAAAAAGCGCGCGATGAGCATTTTGATAATAAAATTCAATAATTTGCAAGCGTTGTTCGTTTGTTAAATTATAGACCAAACTAAAGATGTTTAACATTGAATAAAAAAAAGGAAACGTGCGTCAGCTGTTTAAACCAGTGTTGCCAAAAAGATAATAGCTAAAAAATCACTCTTTATTAGGTTTAACTTTATTTCGTTATTCAAAATTACTGTTATGGTACAGTACAGTGTACTGAACAAGTATACAATTTGAAAATTTTATGAACATTTTTGAAAATCTTTTTTCTTTTTCATTTTTTTTAAGTATGGTGCTAAGAAAATTGGTTGCAATTTTAAGCAAACTTTGGATATTCGAACCCAACAATTCCACTGGCATTTTTCTGTTTAATATCAGAAAAGAGTTCGGAACATAGTCCGAGCTATCATCATTTGAAACACACACGAACACTAAGCTGCTGTCACTTTTTGACATTTGTCAAATTATTTGTCATTTCCTTTTACAGAATAAAGTAAGATTAAAAACTTAAATTTGTCTGTATTATTTAATTTAAATTTTCCCCGTCAGAAGTTTGTATTCTGTATTGAAACCGGTCTGCTAAGTTCTTTTATTTTGAGCTCATAGAGCAGGCTCAAAACAAAAAAAAAACACATTTAAAGGCAAGACAATTTATTGCTTGACAGATCTCTGATCTGACCTTAAAAAGGAAAAAAATTGTACTCGCGATATTCGTATGTCAAATGAATGAAATGACAAAACAGAAAATGACCTTTCAGATCAGGGTCGCGTTCAATCAAAATTGTAATTCGACAGCAACTTAAGATGATTTCACTTAACAATTTTATTGATTGAGCTCTAAATCTGTGTTGGATTAATACAATATAAAAGGTTGTAAAAAAGGTATTAATTATGAAAATTTACAGGGACGTACTATTACTTACGATAGGGGCCCATACACAACAACACATAATTTTTCCAAATGGTAGTTAAAGATTTTATTAGAGGAACCCTTAAGTGTTCCAACGTTTAGCTTGTCTATGTATTAGCGGATCGCTTCGCACGACCCTATCTGCAGCACTGGGTACCCTACTCTACCTTACAACTCTTGATGTACTTAGTAAACAAATAGCTACAAGCTCTGCTATTTGCCTCAAAACTTTATCGCAGTGGTCTATCAACAACATCTCCGTATTTCTTAGTATTTAGTATTTCCAAAGCACACACCCTACACCATCCCCCAACAACAATTCGACAGAAACTTTGAGATTTATGTATATACCTTCCATATCTTTTTGGGAGGATAGGGCATTCCTGGAACACGAGTCAATCCACTTTTACACAGATGGATTAAAAGCAAATGAAGGGGTTGGTATCTCATTCTCTCTCATTCTGACTTCCCAATCATTTTAGCGTGTTCCAGGCGGAACATTTTGCAATAAAGAAAACGTGATATCAACATCTGATATCCTTATTTTCTCAGATAGTCAGATAGTCCGCTATCAAATCTCTGGAATCTGTTTCTACAAACTCTCTATAAGTCCTTAACTATGATCATCTCTAATGGAGATGGCACAATAGTTTAATATTCACATTTGCTAGGTGCCGGGCCATGGATACATTCCAGGAAATTGTAAAGCAGATGAACTCTCCAGGAATGGTACAGTACAACCCATTCTACCACCATGGGCTAATTCTGGCACACCAATCGATACATGTAAACTATTGCTAATGCAAGACTCTATCCAAAAATCAGTTGGAGTAACATTACCACGTGTCAGGTTACGAAAAACGTCTAGCCAACGCTCAAGGTGCTTGCTGTCTCTAAGCAAATCGCTTATAAGCTCGATAATCGGATTCATAACCGGGAACTGTCTAATAGGAAAGCACGCCACGTGGGAAAAAGTATTCCCTAGATAAGGAAGAGGAGAAAAGAGATCTTCACCTCCTCTGTACTTGCCCTGCTCCTTCTCAAAAGCCCAAGAATTACCTAGGAGAATAATTCTATAACGATTTAAAAGATCGCGTTAATATAATCACTCTTTCACGTTTCTTAAGGGACTCAAACTGTTGTCATACGTCACAAAAATCAAACGAACTGAAGATGATCTTGAGATAAATTTCGGAAAGAATAGCACTTTTAAAATTGATTTAATAAATCTTTCGTATTATTAGGAACATTTTTTTTTTGAAAGTAAAGACCTATCGGTACACACATTCTTTACCCAACTATCGAACAATATTCCACTTCCACAAATTATCACAAGATACTTAACTTTTTCTCAAAACGAAATTGAGTTAAATTACTTATGGCCCTAACTCTTTGAAGTCACTTTTTAAGTAGATTTTTACCTCCTTGACAAGTAACTTTGTTTTCCCGAGTCGAAATTTTGGCCCTATTTTCGTCCCCAAAATTCAGGTTCTCTGAGGTTCAAAGAGATTGAAAAGAGGATCACTCTCTGGTAAAATGTTGCTCCTCATTTGAACCTTAAAGTGGCAGTTATCGGACAAAATACGATGTTTAGGATCAAATGAGGACGACAGCAAAAAGCCTCAAATGAACCTTTTCCATCTTGACCATAGCTTTCTTCTTTGTTCATTTACTCTCTCTCTCTTTCTTTCTCTTTCTCTGATACTACTTTGTTATACTCTGCTCTCTCGCTCTCTCTTTCTTATTTTATTTCTTTTCTCTCTCTCTCTCTCTCTCTCTCTCTCTCTCTCTCTTTCCTACTTGCTTTTCCCTTTCTCTCTCACTCTCTTTCATTTTATTTATTAGGAATCTTTTAAAAAAAAAAAAAAATTATATTTTAATTTCATCCTTTTTTTATACATTAAGCAAAACTGTTTTTATTAACATTAGTGATAAATTTAAAAGGAATAATTCTTCGTCGAAATCGTCTTCTTCGTCATCGTTGATGTCGTCTATGTCGCGTCGGTCGTCGGAGTCGTTGTCGTTACTGTCCTCGTTCGTTGGTGTCGTCGACTTTACTACCTCCATCATTACCATTTTCACTATCACCATCTCCATCCTTGTCATTTCCACCATAATTGTTGTCATTGTCATCATCTGTTGTGACAACAACAGTGACAACAAAAAAAGCAGGTACACGATCAGGTAGGCCTATTAAGTATGAAAAGAGGACGATATTTATTTTCTATGTTGATAAACCTTCATTTAGGACGAAATGAGGTTCACAAAATATGCGTAGAAAAACGGAAAGAATTCTAAAGATTCCTGTAGGACGAAATGAGGACGATGAAAAATCGTTTAGGATGATATGAGGTTCATTTTGCTGTATGTAGGAGCAAATGAGGAGAAAATATCCTTTTTAGGATCAGAATAGGGCCAAAATTTCGACTCGGGTTAATACTCTAAAAACTTCCACAGAACAATTTTTCTCAAGAACTTAATGACTTAACAAAAATTACGAGTTTCCTAAATAAGTAACTTTTCTAAACTACCCGTCTTATTTCAAGATTTCAAAAAAAAGAAAGGTTTCTTCTTACTTTCTTTTTCTTACTTATTCAGAATTTGGCCACAGAATACTGTAACCTATTTCGCTCCTGAATCCAATCTACTTTCTCTTAGTTACAAAAAAGGGACAATAAAAAAATCTAAAATTCTTTTTAAAAAAGAATCATTCACAATGAACTAAGCACATTATCATCCCTAATATTTAAAAGAATCTTAAATTGTAATCTTCGAGCAGATTTTGAAGAACAAATAAATCATCTAAAAAGATCATATTCGTTCCATTTTTAAGACTTCTTTAAATTTTAGCCGTTTAAGTCGCCCATTTTTTTACGTTGAACGCGTGTATATATGAATGACCTGTAGTAGTATATGGACCTTCTAGAAAATCGCAATTGTTTGTTAAATACCTGCTTTTGTTACATTTGGATCGAAGAAAAAAGTCTTAAGGTCTTGATCCCGGAAGCAAATTGTGATCTAGACATAAGATAGTGAAAAATATTTCTTTTAAAATGGCTATGGTTTTGTTGCTCTTGTGGCACGTAGCGCTAAGCCCTTGTGCCGTTTACTTCAATTTCTTCCAATTCTGGTTATAAAAATCACTAAGCATACCTCATTCATTCACCGTAAAAGTTGCAAGTTCGAATAATGTCCAATAACAATTCCCGAAAATGGAGAAGCTTATCAACAATCATTCTTAGATTTGTAAAACCCAAAATGCGACAATTCTGTCTTTTAATGTGGCCTTATAGGAAAGTTAAAATGAGCTTCACCACTGAAAATGATATTTCGATGAAAATTCAGATCATTTGGATGCATTTCAAGGACTCAACCAACGATAATATCATTTCACTGGTGATTGAACTTCTAGAAATGTTCCTTTGTCTTTACACGAAATACGGTGTAATGTCGCTTGTGGAATCCCTTATTCCAATATCGTCGAGTATTCAACAAACCTAGGTTCTCTGCAACACCAACGCATTATTCTTAGTTGTTCTTGAGCAACGTAGACGGCTTTGATTATTAACTTATCCCAAGAGCTCAAATTTTTTCACCAGTTTAACTATTAGAGGGCAAGAAGCTGCTTAACGATGACCTTAAAGTAGTTTAGCTTTGGGAACTTAAAAATTGTCACAATTTTTTAAGTGAATTTTAACAATTGCTTTGTAACGGCGTTTTTATTACCTGTCAAATGTCAAAATATGACATCTGCTCAAATAGCGGGATTTTCAAAATAAAACTTCTTATCTCCAACATCACAAGACCAATTTCAAAAATTCTTTTTGTGTTTGAAGCATCAATCTGTGGGAACGCTAAATAGAAGTAAATGTTGCTGAAACTTTGTTTAAACAATTACTTCAATTTATTTTTTGATTTATGAGTTTCAGAAAAAATTACTTAACATTTTTAGTGGGCTGCTTATTTTAAATATTGGTTTTAATGGTGTAGAATATATTGTAATATTCGGCCTGGTCCAATAATTAAAACTTATTCACACTTGTAAATAAAACTCAAATTTACTTTATTTAAATCGCTCCAAACTTATTTATTCAACACTTTCAATTATTACTTTTCAAACACAGTCTTTACTTTATCGCGGTTCACAATCACTAATATACCTCAAATCGATTCAAGAAACTGCTAGGTTCTTCTCGATGCTTAACGAAGCGATTTCTCCTCTTAATCACTAGATGTTGCCCCTTCGAGGTTCTTGTATGCGCTGAATGTTCTCGAATTGAGTTCTCCTCTTAGCCACTAGATGTTTCTCGATGCTTAACAAAGCGAGTTCTCCTATTAATCACTAGATGCTTAACGAAGCTAATTCTCCTCTTAGCCACTAGATGTTTCTCGATGCTTAACGAAGCGAGTTCTCCTCTTAATCACTAGATGTTGCCCTTATTCTACAATAACACGATATTTATATAGATAAAGAGTGTATACACATTACAATATTTTAAATTTACCTAAAACTCTGATAAACTCATCGCACCTTCCACGGAAAATGTCAAAGTAACGTACTCTAAGTCTGCTAATTGATAGTAATTAATAATTATCAATATACTAAATCCTTCTTTTGCTTTTAAATTTTTGAGTTCAAAGTGTTAATTTATTTACTCATAATTTTATAACAAAAACAAAAATATAAATTAATAATAATAATTTTACTCTCCTAATCTGTTAACTCAAATTAATATTTATTTAACCGAATTAAATCAATTAAAAATATTTTGTATACTTACTTTAAAAAAAAAAAATAATAAATTCACACATTTCTATGAACAAAGTTCAATTGAAAAATCCCTCTAATTCCTCAAATTGTATTTTAAATAAAATGATGATGATAATGATGATGATGATGATGAATTCAAAGGACCTTAAAACAAAACTATACTTAAACCAAACAAGCAATAATGTGCTTAAAAATAATTAAATAAATATTCCAGTTAAACGATTAGCCATAGTCAGTTCAAAAGCCATTTATCGTTTATGTTTTTATACTAAAAATTCCATGTTTTGTGTTTTTTAAACTATTTTTTATATAGTATAGTTTTATTTTTGTGTAATAATAAATTGTTTTATTATCCATTAACAATTGAGTTGGGAATATTATGTTTCCATTATATGACAGTAGAGCCTCCTTTTAATCCCTTTCAATCTAACCAAAGCCTATATTCTATCGAGTTTGTACAGAAAAGCAAAAACTCGTTTAAGTGCATATATGCACTTATCTATGAATTAAAAACAAACAATTATAACAAAAAAAAACAATTGGTTAATGTTTTAGTAGTGAATTTTAAGGCGCAAAACCAAAAGAAGTTTGTGTGTTTTACTATCTGATATTAAATGTACACTTAAGACATTCTTTTTCAAACAAAGTTCATTAAAAGTATACGAAATAAAAGGCAAATAAGTGGGAAAGATTTTTAAGCAAAAGGTACTTATAAAATGAGTTTTACATGCAAAAATACTTATAATTTTGGTCCTTAAATAAAAAAGTTATATATGCGGCTTGATTACTTAAGCGAGAGGCACTTTTCCGGGTTTTACTGTATATGGTACATGAATATTGTAAAAAACCATGAATATTTTGAATATGGGTACTTACACTCTTTGCACTGTGGAATTGGAATCCCATTTTGGCGAGTTGATTCGGATCATAACATATATCCAATGCGGCTTAAAATCCCGTCAGTTTCAATTAATCTATTCGTTTGGTTCAATTGTTTAAGCCTTTATGCACTATTTTTTGTTTTTGTTTATATTTTTGTATATTTTCATTTCAATCCAATTCCAATCAAATGGTGGATGAATGAATATGTTTGAATTTCATTTTCAAAGGGGTGGTAAAAGGCGGTAGTAGAAAAGAGTGCATGGAAACTGACAGCTGAAATTTTGATTTACTTTATATGCATAGTTTTGAGAGTATCTATGTACGTCCATATCCATACGATATAGAGTATCAAATAATTGAAGATTCTACTCATTTAATTTAACTGTATAAATGTATCTATAGACATTCCTATCAAAGGTTGTAAATTATTTACGTCGTGTGAAATTTGAAATGGACGATTTTAAAATTTACTTTAAGCCATTTAACTATTGTGATTAGTGGAATTATAGTTTTCCGTCGGTTTTTTTGGTCAATATACATAGTTTTAGCACAAACATGTTACATTAACTTTCCCAACGTTTCGGCAGGGGTTGCTGCTTTCTTCAGGGGAACTTTATTAACACAAAAAATATACAAATAATCTTAGTTAGATCATTTTTTCATTTATTCATTGTATAATTATACTCTGTAAGATACAATATCTTATAAGCTAGAGCAAATCTCAGTATCATAATACTATTTTTACAAAAATTGTGCTTTGATTTCAAAAGGTGGAAATATTATGTATGCATTAAACAGATAAACAAAACAAAATCAATTATGTAGGTATATGTTATAAAAAAAAGAAAGTAATATATGTACATATGTACATTCGAAATTATCTAAAAATTTAAACTTATAATTCATCATCATAACGATCACCATTATCATCATCATCATCATCATCAACATCATCTTCATCATCAAATAAGCACAGAGCTAGGAGAAGAATTCTTTTAGCATTTTTCCAAAAATGGTCGGACTGCTTATAATTTTAACAGAGCGAGGGAGGGAGTTCCACAAACGAATAGAATGCACATAAAACTGGCGCTCAGATACAAGGAATGAGTAACCTACTGGGATAAGGTCGCATGATCTTACAGAACGCGTAAAGTGTATTTTATTATATAAGTATTCAGGTTGATGTGATTGTATGATATTGTGAAGCATGGTTAAAGTTCTTACTTTAAAGAGATTATCGAGTGAAATGCCATAGATAGACTTTGAAAGACTTGAGATGTGGTCATATCTCCTAAGACCATAAACATAACGCGTGATACTGTTGAATGCAACGTTGAGTTTTCGCTTGTGTTCGAAGTCACAATTGCTAAACACCTCGCAACAGAAAAGCATAAGGGGTACTAATAACGTTTTGGCCAATATTAAGCGTGTTTTCAAAGGCGTTATGTGATGAGACGCCCAGAGCAGTCGAAGACCTCCATATACCTTACCTAGCGTTAGATTAATATGAGTGTTCCAACTTAGTGTTTTATTAAATGTAAGCCCAAGATTTTTGGCAGAATCGACGAACTCAATAGCACAGTTGTTTAAATATATCTCTGGAAAATATGAGGTATCCGTTATAGTTCTAGAGATGACTAAGCATTTAGTTTTTTTCGGATTTAAACAAAGATCGTTTTTGCGGGACCACATAACAATTGTATTCAAATCCTCGTTGACTTCATGCACACCATTCTCGAGCATGCCTAGTTGAAAACTGTTGTATAATTGAACGTTCGTCGTCTGCATACATATGCACAGAGGAGTTCAGTGGACATGACGGAAGATCATTGATATACATCGAGAACAGTAAAGGTCCCAAAATAGAGCCCTGAGGGACACCTCTCTGCAGAGAAAGAAAAGTAGACATAACATTGTTATGTTAGCAAAAACTGCCTGAGATCTACCGGTTAAGTAGGAGAGAATAAGCTTAACAGATGCAAAAGAGAAATGAAATTGTCTTTTAAGTTTTTCACAAAGTATAAAATAGTTGACGGTATCAAATGCCTTTGAAAAGTCAAGAAGCGTTAATATAGTCACTTTATCATTATCTAATTCATTTCTGATATTTTCAACGACGTCTATTAAAGCTGTAGTACAGCTGTGCTTAGGGCGAAAGCCTAATTGATTGATACACATCAATTTATTACTTGTGAGAAAAATTCTTATTTGGTTATTTATCAGTTTCTCCAAAACCTTCGAAAGAAAAGGTAATATAGCTATAGGTCGATAATCATCTCCATCACGATTTTTGGGAATTGGTATTATCTTCGCCTGCTTCCAAATAGAAGGGAAAGTACTAGTCATAAGTATACTATTATAAATGTAGGTTATGTATTTGACTATATACGGAAGAATGGCTTTAAGAAAAACCGGATGGATGCCATCAGTTCCAATAGAGTTAGATTTAACACCTAGAACACTATCCATAACATCGTAGTCATTAACAGGCAAGAAGCAAAAATTAGTCAAAGATGAACCATCATTGATCATATCTGTCAACTCATAGGTTTGGGTTTCAACACCTGACGAGTTCAAGGTAACAAATTTATTATTAAGCTCGTTACAATCGATAGAAATATTCTTGTTGCTTATTTGCTTGCCTACACCTATTTCCTTCAAATTCTTCCACAGTTTGTCTTTTGCTAAAGAAGGATTAAGCTTTGGAGCATAAAACTGTTGCTTTGCTTTCCGAATAAGACATATTACTCGATTTCTTAAAATTTTGTATTCATTATGCAATGCTTCAAGCCTAAAGATTTTCCATCGCTTATATGCAAAATTTCGTTCCCTTATTTGATCCTTAATATAGTTGCTAAACCACGGCTGATCTTTCTTACTAGCTTGCTTAGTAACAAGTGGAACATGCAGGTTTAAGAGATAATCAATATTATTTTAAAGAAATAGCACTTGGTCATCAACAGAAGCCATACTATATATTTGGTACCACTCAATATGATTCAAATCAATTTCTAGTTGCCGCCTGTTAACATTTTTAAAATCTCTATAGCAGTAAGTTGAAGAAGAAACCATAGGTGAACATTCAAATGTAAGGTAAATTAAATCATGATTAGAGAAGCATGATGCAGACAGTTGGTCGTAAAGAAGAACCTTCTCTGTGTGGCTTACAAAAAACATATCAAGTAAAGTACTACCGTGTCTGGTGAAATGTGTCGGAGTAGCCATATTTACAGGAAATAAATTCAAAGAGCCCATTCTATCCACAAGTTCCGAGCACCTTAGCACATCATGATTGAAATCTCCCTCAACAATTATGAACGGAGACACAAAGGTTAACTCGTCTAATATTGAAAACAACGGTGTTAGTTCAATATTTCGATTTGGTCGATATACCGATCCCAGCAATACTTGATTCAGAGTGATTCTGATTGATTCGGATTCGTTTGGTGTGAAATGGGACTTACAATGCAGTGACTGGCCAGGGCTGTCTTCTCAGAATTTTTTTTAATTTTATGTCGGACTTATGATTCGAGATGCGTTGTCTAAGAAGTTGTTTTGTGGTCCCAATATAACACAGGTTGCACGGTTCATTTGATTTACCATTGCAGTTAATTTTGTAGATCACATCTGTTTGTTTGTCCTTATTAGGTTTCGTCTTGAGTTTAGTAAAACATTGGTCAAGTGTTTTGTTTGATTTAAAAGAAAGGCAAACCTTTTTCAATTTTTTGGAAATAGATTTTTTGAAGTTGTCGGATAAAGTTGGGACGTAAACCAGTGTTTTGTGGTGCGTTCTACCGGGTTCATCAATATTTTCTCGTGGAATTTGCATTTTGTGTTTTAAAAGGAGGCTTTAAATTATGGTAGAAGGATAACCATTATCACTTAAAATTTTGAAGACTTTTTTCTCGTTGGCGACGTGGAATCACTTTTTTTGAAAATTTTATTCACGAGGTTGGACGCAGTATTAATGATAATATGCTTTGCTTGGTTTGATCGGAAATTAACTAGTCTTCCAGATGCTGTTGGTTCTTGATACCAGTCGAAAAGCAAACGATTTTCTTCGCGGTAGATCTTAACATCTAAGAAGGATATTGTTTTGTTGAACTCATTTTCAATTGTGAATTGAATTTTTGTGTGGAATCCGTTTAGAATTTTTAGTACTTTGTGTTTGTTATTTTTATCTATTATTGCAAATATGTCGTCAACATATTTTGCTATGAACACAGGTTTTTCTTCAATGTTGTTAAAAAATTCGTCTAAAACGTGGTCCAAAACCAGATCTGCAATAGTCGGAGATAGTGGGTTGCCCATTGGCATCCCAAAAATTTGTTTGTAGATAGTGTCTTTGTATTGAAGAAAATTGTTTTCTTTAAGACAAAAGTCTAGAATCTCAATAAATTTGTTTTGTGCGATCTTTGTGCTTTTATTTATTATATCCCATTTCTTCTTGATAATGGTGATAGCCATCAGTTGAACGGGGATGTTAGTAAACAATGAAACTGCATTAAACGAGACTAAAACATCATTTTGACTAAGTTTAACATTTTTTGCTTTTTCAACAAATTCAAACGAATTTTTTATAGAGTAGCTTGAATTTGTTGTCACGCACTGTAAAATTTTTCCAACATACTTAGATTTAGATAGCTCATAGCATGGTACATTCATGGATGGCGTAATCGGTCGCAGTGGCATGTCTGTTTTATGAATTTTTGGCAATCCGTAAATGGATGGGAGCTGTGCGGTGTAAGTGGTCATCTTTGCTTTCTCTCTTTCGTCAATAAAATTGTTGTTTTCCAGCCATTTAACTATGTCATTGTTTCGCGTTTGAAGTGTTGTTGTTGGATTATTCCTTATTGTTCTGTAGGTGTTGCGGTCAGACAATAATTTAACCATCTTATCTTCATAAGACATTTAAGTTTCAATCAAGAAATTTCTTTCGTCATGTGTTTGTGTATATTGAAAGTTGTAGTTTTTCTATTTAGATCTTAAAACAAAATTTTCACGTTTCCTTCATTTGCCTACAATTATTTTCACTCTTTGACTCCAACAGAAATCCGGTTGACAGCTTTGGAAACTTTTCAAAAACGACATCTTTTTGACTCGATATCAAAAATAATGTCTCATTGAACTTTTAAGAAATTCAAAAAATCATTAATTATCCTTTTTCGTCTATGGAATGAGAAATTCCATAAAAAACATGAGCGCTTGCTTAACAACTTCAGTTCCTTACCAATGTTTGTTGAGCACTTTATTTGAATATTGCTTAATATTGATAGGGGGTTAATTCTCATCTCAATTAGACTTTGTATGAATATATTAGTAGACTAGAGTTCATACGGTCTTACTTTCAGTCCTATACTTTGAAGTGCAAAAATATTCAAAAAACTAAATAATTTTAATGAACAATTTATGCAATCAGAGGTCTTAAATTACCTGTGTATCTTAAATAATTGTTTTAGCCTTACATTTAAATCCAAAATTTAGCAATTAATTTAATTTGCATATTTTATCAGTTTACACAACAAAATCTTGCACAATTCATATGTAAACCAAGCCATATCTACATATCTTCCACACCACACCAGCAACCTCAAAATTCTATTCTTGCTGTCGCTGCCGCCGCCGGCCGCCTCCGCCGCCGCCGGCCGTAAGTCGTCGTCGCCAATTGGCGCCAATGGCACCTATGCCGCTTAAAACCCAAAATGAAATTGTTACTGTATATCGCAAGATTATAGTCCTAAAATCACGAAGATAATCTCCCTTAAGTTGTTCCATCTCACAATAACAATAATTATTAATCCTTTCCGCAATTCAACTTGAACAACACACGTGGAAAGGTTTTACCTAAAATTTAATATACCATACGTACTAACATTGCCCGCCTGCAGCCGCCGACACCGCCGCCACCACCGTATATAAACGACTTTGTTTTCAAAGAACTTTGACTAATCCGTTTAAGACAACAATCCTTGTTAATGTACAAAGTTTAAGTCCTGCCTCACTGATGATGAAGATGATGATAATGATGAAAATAAATATAATTAAATATATAAATACAAACCTTATCGGTGGTGTCACGGTGGTTTTATATGCACAGGTATGGCCATAATAATAAAGACATTTCTTACTTTTGTGTTTGACTCTTTTTTCACTTAAGTAAAGCTTACAACTTATTATTATGTATTGTATGAAAGCACATATTTTGTATTATTAATATTAATGTGCTTATGCACAAACTAGTCTTAAGTTCATCTTATGAAATAAAGATCAGTCTCTTGTTAAGTATCAAAGCGGTCCGGTCGTTTCTATTTGTAACATACATATTAATTGGCGACGAGGACAAAAGTACGTGGTCAATTTTATCGGCGCGATTGAATTTTTCAATCCATCCGAGGATGAATTTGATTTGTTTATGGAGCGGTTTGAAAATTTAATGGTTTTAAATAAAATCACTGATGATAAGAACAAAAAATCTTATCTTTTGAATCTTGGAGGAAAGGATCTGTACAAAGTCATTAGAAATGTGTCCAGACCAAACACTATTGAGAACGTCGAATATGCGGATTTAAAAACAAAGCTAAGGGGTCATTTGAATCCGCAAAGAAACATCACCGCAGAACGCTTCAAATTTGGAAGTCGCAATCAGCACCAAGATGAATCAATTAGTGACTACGTCATTATCCTAAGAGAACTAGCTGACACGTGTGATTTTGCCACTTTCTTCGGGATCGATTCGTGCTTGGAATCAAAGACAACCGTGTGAGAGCAAAATGGCTTGAAAAATCCACTTTAAAATTTCAAGACGCAGTAGATCTAGCGAAGGGTGACGAAATGGCAAAGAATCAAATGAAGGTAGTGCAACCAGGGACAATGGCATCTGGTGAGATCAATGCTATTCATCGATCTTCAAAACACAATCAATCGAGAAATGAAAAGCATGAGAAATTTGAGCGTCGAGGGAGGTCAAAACCACGGCAATTCAGAACCAAAGATAAAGACCTTCAGTGCTATTATTGTAGGTTAGGTTAGGTTAGGTTGCAAGGGGTGTGCACAGCATGAAGCTGTTGCGTACACGGGGGCCTATTGGTCCATTGTGATCCCCTGTAAAAGTAAAAATTTAGCATCGATGCTCCTCAAATCTGTCGATTAGCGTAGACTGGCTCGTTAACGAACCAACCTGTGCTATCTATAAATTTCCTCATGCTTGCCATTGAAACCTGTGCTAGATCATCCAGTTCTCCAACAAACCTGTTTCCGAAATGACGGAGTCGGCTGGTTTGGAGATTCGGACAGTCGCAGAGCAGGTGTTTAATGGTTTCCATTTCCTCCTCATCCTGACAGCTCCTACAAAAATCGGGTGCAAATGCACCTATTCTGTTAGCCATTGTGCCAATGGCGCAATGACCTGTTAGTACACCTGTCAAGATTTTAATATTCTTTTTACTCAGCGATAGAATATACCGAGTTTCCTTTTCATTTGTGTTAGGCCATAAACTTCTAGAGATTACACAATCATCCCTGGATTTCCAGGAGATGTTGATTTTCTCTTTTAGCTTAAGGTCTATCTTCCTCTTGAGTACCCCAATCGGGACGAGGGGTCCCCCAACTGAGTGGTCGCTACTACTTATGTCTGCTTCTGACCCTTTCCTGGCTAGTTCATCTACTATATCATTCCCTTCTATATTGCTATGTCCGGGAACCCAGCAGAGCTTTACCTGGTTAGTGTGGCAGATTTTGTTTAATTTCTTCCTACAGTTTAAAACTGCTTTTGATCTTATGGTCTCACTGGCTAAGGCTTTGATAGCAGCCTGGCTGTCCACGAAAAAAGTAATCTCCGAAGAGCTTAGATTTTCTTGGTGTGCCAATTCAGCTGCTTTTGCAATGGCAAAGATCTCGGCCTGAAAGACACTACAGTCAGCCGGGAGTGTATATGACGCTCTGATGTTCAGAGATTGGCAAAACACTCCAGCACCTGTTCCTGATTCCATTTTTGAACCATCAGTGTAGAAAGGGATACCCTGTTTACTTATAAGTGAATTAGGATCCCAACCCTGTCTTTCTGGTATTAAAATAGAAAATTTCCTGTCGAAATCCAGTAAAGGGGGGATGTAATCGGTGGTCTCTCTCAGTCCTGGAATCGTGTCATATCTTTGTAAGATTGACCCGTGGCCATAAGTGCTGTGCCTCCAAAAGCTCAGTTCTCTTAAAAGAATTGCAGTTTTGGCTGCCGTGCACTTTATGAACTCATCCAGAGCCGGGAGGTCCAAGATCATTTCCAATCCAGCTTGTGGTGTGGATCTTTGAGCCCCTGTTATTCCTACACAGGCTAGTCTCTGTACCTTATTCAGGTTCTTGAGATAGCTTGATTTTTCCACCGCTTTCCACCATACAATAGATCCATAGGTAAGAATGGGTCTGACTATCGCTGTGTACATCCATTGGATGACTTGCGGTCGCATACCCCAACGTACACCGAAGGTCTTTTTGCATGTGTAGAATGCACATAGTGCTTTTTTCATTCTTTCCTCCGTATTAGACTCGATATCAAAAATAATGTCTCATTGAACTTGTAAAAAATTCAGAAAATCATTAATGTGGTGATGGTCACCCTAATCCCAAATAAGAGCATACCTTCTTACACACATAATATTATATACCAAGTACATAAGCTCGACTTATACAATTGACTTCAGCGATAGAGTATTATCATCATCATCATCATTATTCACGGTTGCATCATCAAGTACGGTTGTCATCGGTTGATAAAAGCGTTGCTATTCTTTTGCATTTTTCTTTACTTTTTTTTAACTGATAACTTATTAATAATTTCATTGAATTAAATATTAAACTTTAAACTATCGAGCGTTTCATTTATCTACTGGTTCCTACATTTGAAACGCTCGATTAATATAAAGTTTAATATTTAATTCAATGAAATTATTAATAAGTTATCAGTTTAAAAAAAAAGTAAAGAAAAATACAAAAGAATAGCAACTGCTTTTATCAACCGATGACAACCGTACTTGATGATGCAACCGTGAATAATGATGATGATGATGATAATACTCTCTCGCTGAAGTCGATTGTATAAGTCGAGCTTATGTACTTGGTATATATGGTATTGGTCCATTTTTCAATAGACAAATTATCTTCACCATTGAAGAACGAAATGAAATTTTCTGCGTCTTTTATCGAAATTTCACTATGGCGGGTTCTGCCACTAGAAGGGGCAGGAACAGACTCCAATTTCTTCCCATCGTCACCATCCTTGCCGCTTACTGATTTGAGCGCCTGTTCTAGTCTATCTACCACCTCTAGTTTATTGCCTGACGTATCTAATGCGAGTTATTCTAACTCTGACTTAAGTTGAACGACCGTCAGATTGTTTAAAACCGAATTCATTTTGGACGTCGTTTTTTTTTTTTTTAAATATAAGACGAATAGAAAAAAAAAATAAAAATACGATTTTAAACTTTCGTTGAGCCCCCAAATGTTTTTCGTCTTTCTCATTCCATAAAAAACATGAGCGCTTGCCTAAGAACTTCAGTTCCCTACCAATGTTTGTTGAGCACTTTATTTGAATATTGCTTAATATTTATAGGGGTTTAATTCTTATCTCAATTAGACTTTGTATGAATTTATTAGTACACTATAGAGTTCATACGGTCTTACTTTCAGTCCTATACTTTGAAGTGCAAAGATATTTAAAAAACAAAATAATTTTAATGAACAATTTATGCAATCAGAGGTCTTAAATTACCTGTGTATCTTAAATAATTGTTTTAGCCTTACATTTAAATCCAAAATTTAGCAATTAATTTAATTTGCATATTTTATCAGTTTACACAACAAAATCTTGCACAATTCATAATATGTAAACCAAGCCATATCTATCTTCCACACCCCACCAGGAACCTCAAAATTCTATTCTTGCTGTCGCTGCCGCCGCCGCCGCCGCCGGCCGTAAGTCGTCGTCGCCAATTGGCGCCAATGGCACCTATGCCGCTTAAAACCCAAAATGAAATTGTTACTGTATATCGCAAGATTATAGTCCTAAAATCACGAAGATAATCTCCCTTAAGTTGTTCCATCTCACAATAACAATAATTATTAATCCTTTCCGCAATTCAACTTGAACAACACACGTGGAAAGGTTTTACCTAAAATTTAATATACCATACGTACTAACATTGCCCGCCTGCAGCCGCCGACACCGCCACCACCGCCGTATATAAACGACTTTGTTTTCAAAGAACTTTGACTAATCCGTTTAAGACAACAATCCTTGTTAATGTACAAAGTTTAAGTCCTGCCTCACTGATGATGAAGATGATGATAATGATGAAAATAAATATAATTAAATATATAAATACAAACCTTATCGGTGGTGTCACGGTGGTTTTATATGCACAGGTATGGCCATAATAATAGAGACATTTCTTACTTTTGTGTTTAACTCTTTTTTCACTTAAGTAAAGCTTACTACTTATGAAAATAGTTTAAGAAAATAGAAAATAGTTTAAAACCAAACTCATAAAATTATTGCTCGAAGTTAGAAGTCACGGTTTAGTATACTTAAAGATAACTTCTCTTCGTTGACCATGTGTTCATCTTTTGTTATGAAGTGAATAATTGGGATAAAAATATGAAACTAAAATAAAATAAAATAAATTAGGTGGCGCAACAGTCCATGAAGGACCAGGGCCTAGTGACTTACAACTCTCAACTATTCCTATGTGCGAGTACTGTTGTCAGGGATAGAGGGGACCTACAGTTTATATGCCGAATCCGAACGGCTAATTTGAGAAAGCACTTTTCATGACAAGAATTACTCTTGGAGGATTTGTCAATTCCTCGCAAGAGGCAGTACCCGTGAAAAAAAGTTAGGTGGCACAGGCAGGGATTGAACCCAAGACCCCTTTCATGACAGTCCAACGCACTAGCCATCACGCTACGGGTACTCCGTATATACTTTTCAAAAGTTACAAATTATGAAACATCAACAAAATATTTACCAGCTCCTTTCAGTAACGTTTTAAACTTCCCATAGGAAGTTATTGTAATCGGTCCGATTTGACGAATTAAAAATTTTGACATTTCACAGTCGAAATAAAAGATTTTTAGAGCCCCCGCAGACTGTAGACTTTTTATCGGCCGATAGTTTGGTCAGGTTGGTCTGAAAGTGCGCACACCGAGCCAACTAAACAGTTTGGTTGGTGAACAGGGCGCAGACTATCCAACAGTTGGCCGACTATTCTACAATCAACAATTGTCATTTGGGCGACGCACGCCATATTCAAAATACACGCACACGACGCCAAATTACAGAGCGAACTGAACTATCGGCCGACTAAATAATCGTCATGTATGCGCAGGCGTGCATGCGCCAATACTGATTAAACAGTCGGCCGATAGTTGGCCGACAGATTAGTTCGAATGTAATCGGGTAGCCCATCAAACTTTTTATCGGCCGATACTGAATCGCTGTAGTGTGCGCATATGCATTCCTCTCCATACTGATTTGATTAACAAGCCGACCAAACTATCGGCCGATAAAAAGTCTGCAGTCTGCGGGGGTCTTAGAGAGATGTTTAATTAACATTTTTTTTTTTAAATCAAAAAAAACTAAAAAAAAATAATTGTCACCTCTAATATCTTACGAAAAGAAATGATTTTATCTCCAAAATAATTTTGTACAATAAAGAAAAACGTTTTTGACATCTGGTAAAATACGGAGAAAAATCGAATTGACAGTTTTTTTATAAAAAAAAAATAAAAACCTAAAAAACATTACTGAAAGTTGGTAAAAATTGATTTCCGACTCAAATATCTTTTCAAAAATTTGAGATTATGTCTTCCAACTGATTTTGTATTATAAGAAATATTGTTTTCAACATTCCGTAAAATTTTGAGAAAAATCGAATTGACAGTTTTCTTACAAAAAATAAAAAAGCTAAAAGAAATGAAAAAGTAGGTACAATTTGATTTTCGACTTAAATATCTTTTCAGAACTTTGACATATTGGCTTCAAACTAATTTTACCTTTTAAAAAATATTGTTGCCACACAGTAAAATTTTGAGAAAAATTGAATTCACAGTTTTTTTTTACAAAAAATTAAAAACCTAAACAAAAATTTACAAAAATTGGTAAAAACTGATTTTCGACTAAAATATCTTTTCAAAAGTTTGAGATTATGGCTTCCAACAGTTTTTAAAAAAAAAATAAAAACCTAAAAAAATATCAAAAGCTGGTAAAAATTAATTTTCGATTTAAATATCTTTTCAAAAACTTTGAGATATTGGCTTTAAATTAATTTTATCGATCACCTTCGACTAATTTGTGCCTTTTTTCCCAATTTTGTTTAAAATCTATGGAATACAAAAAGCAAGTCGATGTCCTATACACAGATTTTGTTAAGGCGTTTGACAGAGTTCACCATGAATTTTTATTGCATAAACTTGAAAAACTGGGACTCAATACGAATTTTTTGAAATGGTTGAGGTCCTACTTGTTAAATCGTAAACAGGTCGTCCAGATTGATGGTCTTGCATCAATTTGTATAGAGGTGGAGTCGGGTCTCCCCCAAGGTAGTCACTTGGGACCACTTATGTTTGATTTGTTTGTAAATGATATTCCTGGCGTTTTTCAATTTTTGTGACTGTTTGATGTTTGCAGATGACGTTAAATTGGGTGACGTGAAATAGTGCCAAATGAAATAACACCAAATTTCAAATTTGGCCTTATTTCGTTGTTCAAAACGAAATAAAACCAATTTGGCTTTATTTCGATTTATAAAAAGAAATAAGGCCAAAAAAATAATGGAAACAACGCCAAATATTTTAAAATTAAAAAATGGTTGATTTATTATCTAGAATAGCTACTTTTGCTAAAAAGTTTTTTTGAATTGATAGCACGGCGTACAACGCTTTAGAAAACGAAATAATAGCAATTTGGCATTGTTTCGATTTAGAATTTTGCAGAATTAGGAAAAAACATAAATTAAAATTATCTTTTGTTTTCTCTCTATGCTAAAACATGCTGCCCCCTGCAACCCCCCTGCTTGGGATCACTATAGGATTTGGGGTGGGTGCGAGTTTGGGTATATGCAAAAAACTTTTGCATTTGAGCACTAAAATCAAAGGGCAGCATGCCCCCCCTTACATACTTAGCTGTTAGTACGCCGTGCTATCAATTCAAAAAAACTTGTTTTAGCATAGAGAGAAAACAAAAGATAATTTTAATTTATGTTTTTTCCTAATTCTGCAAAATTTTAAATCGAAACAAAGCCAAATTGCTATTATTTCGTTTTCTAAAGCGAAATAAACCCAAATTGAAAATTTGGCCTTATTTCGTTTTCAAAAACGAAGTAATGCCAAATTTGTTGGATTTGGCTTTATTTCATTTGGCGTTATTTCACGTCACCGTTAAATTGTTTAGTCAAATATCTTCAGATAGTGATTGTTTAAACTTTCAAAATGATATTGATTCACTTTTAAATTGGTGCTCGTATAACCATCTCGAACTCAATACATCAAAATGTAAAATTTTTAGTGCTTCCGTTAACTTCTAATTATAAATTTGGAATGATAACACTCTCAAGGGTCAGTGAGGTGAAAGATCTTGGTGTTATCTTTGATTGCAAACTCACATTTTCTGCCCACATCGATTTTATTGTTTCGAAAGCTAATTCCATGTTAGGTTTCCTCAAACGAACTTCAAGCGTTTTTAAAGATGGGTATACTTTGAAGGCAATTTTTTTTTTTCATTAGTGTTGTCTATCTTAGAGTATTGCTGTGTGGTTTGGTCCCCATTTTACGAAAATGCTATTGCAAGAATAGAAAGGATACAAAAAAGGTTCTCGCGATTCGCGTTAAGGAATTTGAGATGGCCCGACGGAATGCCTGCTTACTTTTCAAGATGTGCGTTATTAGATTTGAAAACCCTTAAAAGCCGCAGACAAGCTCAATGCGTTCTTTTTATCAAAGACATTTTAAGTAATTGTATAAAATCTGAAGAACTACTTACGCAAATTTCTTGGTATGTTCCAGAAAGAAATCTAAGAATTCGTAATGATCTGTTCTATGTTCCCACTCATCGTACAAATTATGGTTTAAATAATCCTGTAACTCGTTCGTTAACGTTGTATAACTCTATCTGTAGTAAAGTCGACCTTTCTATGAATATGGTTAATTTCAAATATATTGTTAAAAATATATTTCATTCTTGAGTTGAGCTAGAATAAGTAATTTGTAATTAATGTAAATACCAACCTTTTTGTTATCAGCAGATTGTTAAGTCAAATCCATTGATGAATAATAAATAAATAAAAAATATTGTTGTCAATATCTAGTACAATTTTTAGAAAAATCGAATTGACTGTTTTTTACAAAAAATAAAAACCTAAAAAAAAAAACAATACTAAAACTTAGTAAAGAATTTACTTTCGACTCAAATAGCTTTTCAAAAATTAAAAATATTGTCTTCAAACTTTTTTTATGTCACAGAAAATATTGTTTTCGATATTCAGTAGTTTTTTATAAAAATCCAACAGTCCGTTTTTTCATAAAAAAATAAAATCTAAAAAAAAAATAGTACGCAAATTTGGTAAAAATTGATGTTCTGTTCTCGATATCTCTCAAATTAATTTTATTCATCCCATTTGTATTTGTTTATATAAGAAATAAAAACTTTTAAGAAATGCTACTAAAATTGGTAAGCATTTTTTTTTCCGACTAAAAATCTCGTTTACAAAACTAAATTTTGAAATCAAACTATTTCATTATATGCAAGATATTGTTGGTAATTTTGAAATTTTTAATCATAATTCAACTGACAACTTTTTTAACGCAACACGAAAACCTACAAACTTTTAAGCAAGTCAAATCGACAGACGGGATGGGAAGTTCTCAGTGTGGGTGGTCGAATCCCAGTTTCTTTTTATGTTACATATTGAAAAAGTAAAATTCAGTGAATTTTGTTTAGTAAAAAATAAATTTAACATATGCAACATGTGGTGGTTATGCTTTTAAATTGTAGCTTATATGAAACGTTTGGAAGTTTGACACAGCGCCATCTATTGAATACTTACTGTCAACAGATGTCGCCATCCGTTAGAATCGTTTGGAGCTAACAGTAACAATAATTAAATATTGCCATCATAAATTGTGATGTTAGCTATCTTATCTTTCAAGTCGGATTAAACTGCACACGTTGTAAAAATTTGATTAAAATCGGGTACGTAGTTTAGGAGTCCATTGCTGACAAACATCGTGACACGTTATTTATATATATTAAGATTGTTTAATTACTTATTTATTATTATTTTTGTCCTTTACTTAATTATTTTGTTCATTACTTTATTAACTTCCCATAGGAAGTTATTGTAATGGGTCCGATTTGTCAAATTGAAAATTTTGATATTTCTCGACGTTTCAAGGTCCCTAGAGTCGAAATAAAAGATTTTTAGAAAGATGTCTGTGCGTGCGTGTGTACGTACGTCCGTCCGTTCGCGACGTTTTTTCGTCGTCCATAGCTCAAGAACCAGAAGAGATATCGACTTCAAATAAATTTTGTTATACAGATAATAAGGCAGAAAGATGCAGAAAGGGCTCTCAAGAAAATTGCGTGGGTGGTTTTTTACCATAGCAGTTTAAAAAAAAGGTGAAAATTTTGGTTAACCCTTAATATCTTACGAACCAAAAATGCTAGAGACTTGAATTAAATTTTATATAATATATTGTAACGTTATACCAAACAAGTATATTTTTTGAAAAAAATCCAGTTAAGAAAAAAAAATGTGTCACCTCGAAAATTTTACGAATACAAAATGATTTTATCTCCAAAACAATTTTGTGCAACGAAGAATAATGTTTTTGACATCTGAAAACATTTTGAGAAAAATCGAATTGACAGTTTTTTTACAAAAATTAATAACCTAAAAAAATAAAAAAAAAAAGTTGGTAAAAATTGAGTTTTGACTCAAATATCTTTTCAAGACTTTGAGATATTGGCTTTAAACTACTTTTATTTTTCAAAAAATATGTTTTCAACATTCAGTAAAATTTTGAAAAAAATAGAATTGACAGTTTTTTTACAAAAAATTAAAAACCGAAAAAAAAATTTAACAAAAGTTGGTAAAAATTGATTTTCGACTTAAATATCTTTTCAAAAATTTGAGATTATGGCTTCTAACTAATTTTAACTTATAAGAAATATTGTTTTCAACATTAGGAAAAAAATAAAAACCTAAACAAAAAAATTAATAAAAGTTGGTAAAAATTGATTTTCGGCTCAAATAGCTTTTCAAAAATTAAAAATATTGGCTTCAAACTTATTTTTTTTCACAGAAAATATTGTTTTTTATATTCAATAATTTGTTTATAAAAATCTAACAGTCCGTTTTTTCATAAAAAAAAATAAAATGTACAAAAAATAGAACGCAAATTTGGTAAGAATTGATACATTTAGACAAACTTTTAAGCAAGACAAATCGATAGACGGGATGGGAAGTTATCAGTGTGGGTCGCATCGCAGCCTCTTTTTTATTTTTGTTTTATTTATTCATTATTCAAAAAATTGTTCGTTTTTATTTAGCTGTTTTTTTTGTTTTTGCTTACTTAACTTATTCATTATTTAATTTGTTATGTAATTTATCTACTATTTATCTATGTATTTAAAACTGATTCATTTCCATTATTTCAAATATTACTATTACTAATGATTGGTAGTGGTAAGGTAGGTTTAATTGTGAGGGGGTCTGGTTGTATACCAAGACTCACGATACAGCACGAGTGAATGGAATATGCTCGCCTTTAGCAGGGGAGATTAGGTCATTGTGGGGGCAGGAGTTTCCGGGCACGGAATAATTTGGCTGTGCATAGTGGAATGATCGTTGAACTCCAATAATTACATTACCAACATTCTGGAAGAATATGAGGTTCCTTTCGCATCATTTATTGGCAAAAATTTCTTTCTGATTTAAGACAATGCGAATCTTTTTTACATATTTGAAATTATTGCGAAATTTCAAAGTGCGCCACTTTTTTTGTAACTCAGTGTAGTTTAAAAAAAAAGTAATGTTGATATTAAGCTACAATAAAATAATAAAGTTATTACCTATATTAGTTACAAAAATTAAGTTTTGTTCCTACTATTTTGGCCATAGCTGTATGTATTCACGTCATTATCAAGCTGCCTGAATCCCTACCCTCTTCTATCGCCTGCCGCGCCTATGTCAAATATGCAATTAAACTTTCAACAAAAACAATTATATTTTGTTAACATTCTCACGTTCCTAATCCTGGCGTATATATGCCTCATCGTCATCATCAGCATCAGTATAAGTATCAGTATCGCAGGATCTAAGCATATACAAACATATATGTAGGAACATTTTTATGACACATATAAAATCATCCATCATCATTCTACCATCCCATAAACATCATTTTCATCATCATCATCATTGTTTCATCCTTTTGAAAAAGGAACATTTTATTATCTACATGAACTTTTGGTCGCACGTATAATTACATAGAAAAATTTATGAGCAACAAAACAAAGCTATAAGGAATTGAAATTAAATAATATTATTATCCTCCCTCTTGTTTCACTTTTTGACACAACCTTCCTTACATCAATATTGTCCGAATTTCTAGCATTTCCAATTTATTACACTGTCAAGAGAGAGAAAAAATATAATCAAACTTATAAGTAAAACAAGCTTAAGGACGACCTTTAATTTCATTTTTGATGATATGGTCTTGGTCAATCTTAGTTCCTTCTTGAAGTTTCATCTTCAAGAAAAACCAAAAATTAAGCATATCACAAAAAGTTAATAAATAAATCCTTTCGTCCAATTAAAAATAACAGATCATTCTTGTTATAACCTCTCCTCCATCATCACCCTCTTCCAAAGTGACACAGAATAAGTTGAAGTACGAGTCCTTGAGAGAAAAAGAAAAATACTATGTTGCTGCCAATCTGGTGATGGTAATCAGAAAAACTGATTAAAATAAATTACCTTTTTGGAGTAAAAATAAAACATCTAGAAAGGGAAATTAATTAATTCGTGTCACTACAGCTCCCTTGCCGCCGCGCCGCCGGCCGTTGCCGCCGCCACCGTTGTAAGATAAGTAATCATTACCTACTTATTCTTTGTCGTTTCTTGAAGATGTCTTTGATATAAAGAAGGACAGAAGTTTCATTCAAACGTCCTGCACTCACTCAATTCCTGGTCTTTATCTTTATTTTGTTTTGTACTTTGAAGCTTTACGTTAACGCGCTATAAACACTAAACAGTCGTTTAACTGGCTTTAATCTCAGTTCCATCCCACTTTGACTTTAATAAAAACAAGCCTTAAATTCTAAAAACAATACACTCAAGACTTAAGCAGGTATCTACTGCCTGGAGCGGTTTTACCTGTAGACAATTGTAGTATACGAAATCCCTTATGATAGCTTGCAATCGTATAACAACACTGTACGTACACTAATGTTGATGTGACAATTATTGGACGATTACTTGGGGAGCCCAGTCGTAGTCATACCGCCGAACAATCATCATTAAATCTACATATATATTCTACTACCAATACTTACTTTACTTCATTATACTTATTTCTATATTATAACGTTACTAAATAAATGAATTACTACTTATAAATAACGTTGTAACATTTTGGCGACGAGAAATAAATTTTTTTTAAAATCGAACTACGCATCATAAATAATATTGAGACGCAAATTGTATACCTTCACTCCAACATAATTAATTTGGGTTTCTTTACTTTCTTTCCACGTGTCAGTTCAGTTTACTGCTGCAAAAGTTTTGTGTAAGTCATGGAAGCAGCGGAGTTAAAGGAGCTACTCAGACAACAGGAAAATTTTCTGAAGTCTTTAATGACCAGTCAAAGAGAATGGATGGAAAAAGTGACGAAGCCAGGTATGGTTATGGATGGCTTGGGAAGACTTCCATCAAATACACCTGCGCCTCCACCTTTTCATCAATACCAGAAAGAGAAGCATCACTGGGAATCATATTTGAAGCAACTAGAGCAACATTTTTCTGCGTATTCGGTAGAGGAAGACCAGCAAAAAAGGGCGTTCCTTTTTTCGTGGGTAGGTTCTGAGATTTTTGAATTGGCTCAAAAATTACTTGGGGACAAATTAGAGGATCTGTCATTTAAGGTTATCACAGATAAATTGTCTGAACATTTAAAACGCAACGTTCACATATTGGCAGCACGATATGAGTTTTTTCAGGCAAAAATGGGGGAAGGCCAAAGCTATGCAGATTGGGTAGCTGAGCTACTAGGCTTATCCCGCAATTGTAAGTATGTCTGTTCCAAACCAGAATGCAAGCGAGAATTTGTTGATGAACTGCTGCGGGATACCATAGTCATCAATACTCCCCACGATGCTATCCGTAGGGCAGCTCTCCAAAAGCCGAACCCTACTCTGGAAGATGTACTTTTGATAGCAGAAGCTTATGAAGCCACGAAAAACACAGTAAGTGTCCTTAAAAATGTAAAAGGGCAAAGTACTCAACAGCAAGAAATTTTTCGTATAGACGCAAATAAAATGCGTAATAATCGTCCGATGAGTGAAGGTAGAGGGAAAAGTAGCGGTCAAATAACGGAGCCAGTTAAATCGTGTCCGCGGTGTGGGGTAAGCCACAATAGAGACAGTTGTAAGTTTCGTAATGCGGACTGTTATAGTTGCAACGGTACTGGTCATATCGCTTCAGTTTGTTTAACGGGTAGTAGAAATAAAAAAAGAAACAAGCATTCTTATCGTAGGAATCGCTCTCGCAATAGACAGTCGGTTAACGGGTCGAAAAAAAACGGAAAATATTGAGACAATGGACAGTCACATGATCGATTTTATTAACGTGGTAGATTTAGACAAACAAAGTGAATCGGCACACGATACGAATATTTTGCAAAGTCAGCCAGTCCGAAAAGGCAATAAAATGATTTTAAAACTTAAAATAAATGATCGGTTTATGGATTTCTTAGTGGATACTGGGGCTTCGTGCTCCATGGTTAGCAGAGAGCAATTTAAACAGTTGCAATGTAACCAGCTGCAGCCAGCAGGCATTGTTCTTAAGGCGTATGGTGACATTACAGTGCCCGTGCTTGGAAAAGCATTCGTCAATGTGGAATACGACTCGATTAAAATGGTGCTACCACTCATTGTGACTGATGTTAAAGTTGCTAGTGCTCCGGCAATATTCCAAAGATTAGTTGAACAGGTAATTGCGGGGGTTCGCCAGTGTGGAAACTATATTGATGATATAATTGTGGCAGCCGAAACCGCTAATGAGCTCTTGGACACTTTACGCGAAATTTTTGGAAGGCTTAAGTCATATGGTCTGGTTTGCAAGCGTGAAAAATGTATTTTGTTGCAGACAGAAATTGAATTTCTAGGCCACATCATTAGTGAGTCAGGTATACGACCTTCAGATTCCAAGGTTATCGCGATTAAAGAATTGCCACGTCCAACTAACATGAAAGATGTACAGGCTTTCATGGGGAAAGTCAATTATTATAATAAATTTATTAAAAACTTATCTCAAATCAGTGCTCCTTTAAATATACTCCGCAGGAATGATACAGCGTTTGTGTGGCGGAAAGAGCAAGAGTCAGCATTTCAATATTTAAAATCACAACTAGTGGACGCAACGAGGCTATCTCACTTTCGTGACGATTTGCCTATAATTCTGGCTACGGACGCGTCCTCTCATGGCATAGGAGCCGTCATTTCTCATGTGCTTCCCAATGGATCGGAAGTGCCGATTGCACACGCTTCAAAGACTTTGAACATACATCAAAAACGGTATAGTCAGATAGAGAAGGAGGCCCTCTCTATCATATACGGGGTGCAGAAGTTTAATCAGTATCTTTACGGTCGACATTTTATTTTGTATACGGACCATAAGCCGTTGGTCTCAATATTTAACCCTGAAAAAAATTTACCTGTCTTTACAGCTCAAAGATTGCAGCGCTGGGCTTTGTTCTTGATGGGTTATCAATATAGCATCAGATACAAGCCTACAAGTAAACATGGAAACGCAGACGCGTTGTCCCGGTTACCAATGGGGCAGGACGAGCAATTTGATTGAAGCGTTTCCAGTGGATGCCAAGCAAATAGCCAGTGCCACAGCCGTGGATCCCGTTCTATCCAAAGTGCTCAAGTTTTTATGTCAAGGCTGGCCGGACTCATCAAAGCTTATAGATAAACAGTTGAAACCTTATTTTGACCGTAGATATTCTCTTTTCATAGAAAATAATATTATTTTACTTCAGGCTGAGCACGTTCGCGTCGTTGTTCCAGCATCGCAGCAGCCAAATGTGTTGAAGCTCCTCCACGATGGACACTGGGGGATCACAAGAATGAAGCAGCTATCCAGGAGATATTGTTGGTGGCCATTTATAGACAAGGCCATAACCGAACGAGCAGCAAAATGCATACAATGTCAGGAAACAAGCAGTAGCCCAAGGAAAGAGTATTCGTCGTGGCCGTCACCTGATCATCCATGGCAGCGTATACACCTGGATTTTGCGGGTCCATTTCTTGGACACATGTGGTTGGTTTGTATATATGCATTTTCTAAGTTCCCGTTCGTTGTTAAAATGTCCACAACAACGTCATCTGCCACAATTTCAATTCTGAAAGGAATTTTTGCGCTGGAGGGACTACCTGATACAATTGTTTCGGACAATGGTCGACAATTTGTGTCCCACGAGTTTGAGCAATTCTGTTCTTCAAATGGCATTCAACATTTGACGTCAGCACCTTTTCATCCTGCCTCTAATGGAGAGGCTGAACGTTTTGTAAGGACCTTTAAAACGTCATTAAAGAAGATTATGGAAGGAGGAGAAGACTTGAATAATGCGTTACTTCACCATTTAAGCACTTTTCGATCGACACCGAATCCTGTTACCGGGAAATCACCAGCAGAAATATTACATGGACGTCAGCCTAAAATTCCTCTGGCTTTGATGTTACCTCGACAGAACAAACTACAAAGCAGCAGAGGACTTAATCGTTTTGTTAGCGAACAGCTGGTGTTAGTGAAGAACTTCTCAAGAGGACCAAAATGGATTCGAGGTAGAGTAAAAAAGCAACTTGGGCGGATGACATACCTTGTATCCACAGTTTTTGGAGCGCTTAAGCGACACCAAAACCAGATAAGGCCTCAGCACTCGGATGAAAATCACTTGGATGAGTTTTTCATGAATAAGGGCCTTCAAAGTTCTGCAGCAAATCAGGCAAGTATAAATTCTGATAATACTAATATTCCTTCAGTCTCATCGACAGTAAGCAAGATTGTTCCTCAAGCAACAGAAACAAGGGACAACAATGCAGCTGCCGAGTCGTCGGTGATTCCGGCTGTGCAAACACCTAGACGCTCTTACAGACAACGAAGACCTGTCGTTCGATTCCAGGTCTCACATTGATGCTATCTTTGAGTGGGAGGAAATGTAGTCTACGAAATCCCTTATGACAGCTTGCAATCGTATAACAACACTGTACATACACTAATGTTGATGTGACAATTATTGGACGATTACTTGGGGAGCCCAGTCGTAGTCATACCGCCGAACAATCATCATTAAATCTACATATATATTCTACTACCAATACTTACTTTACTTCATTATACTTATTTCTATATTATAACGTTACTAAATAAATGAATTACTACTTATAAATAACGTTGTAACGTTGTTGTTGCTTATACATACCTATTTTAATTTTGTTCAGTGAAAGCAATACTTTTTCTCAGTGCTTTGTTAGATTTTTAACTTCCCATAGGAAGTTATTGTAATGGGTCCGATTTGACAAATTGAAAATTTTGACATTTCTCGACGTTTTAAGGTCCCTAGAGTCGAAATAAAAGATTTTTAGAAAGATGTCTGTGCGTGCGTGTGTACGTACGTCCGTACGTCTGTACGTCCGTACGTCTGTACGTCCGTACGTCCGTACGTTCGCGACGTTTTTTTCGTCGTCCATAGCTCAAGAACCAGAAGAGATATCGACTTCAAATAAATTTTGTTATACAGATAATAAGGCAGAAAGATGCAGAAAGGGCTCTCAAGAAAATTGCGTGGGTGGTTTTTTTACCATAGCAGTTTAAAAAAAAGGTGAAAATTTTGGTTAACCCTAAATATCTCATGAACCAATGACGCTAGAGACTTGAATTAAATTTAATGGTATATATTGTAACGTGATACAAAACAATTATATTTTTGAAAAAAAAATCAATTAACGGTTTTTTTTATAAATCAAAAAAACTGAAAAAAAAATTTGTCACTTCGAAAATTTTACGACTTAAATATGATTTCATTTCCAAAACAATTTTGTGCAATGAAGAATAATGTTTTTGACATCTGATAAAATTTTGAGAAAAATCGAATTGACAGTTTTTTTTACAAAAAATAATAACCTAAAAAAAAATAAAAAAAAAGTTGGTAAAAATTGAGTTTTTACTCAAATACCTTTTCAAGACTTTGAGATATTGGCTTAAAACTACTTTTATCTTTCAAAAAATATTGTTTTCAATATTCAGTAAAATTTTGAAAAAAATAGAACTGACAGTTTTTTTACAAAAAATTAAAAACCGAAAAAAAAATTTAACAAAAGTTGGTAAAAATTGATTTTCGACTTAAATATCTTTTCAAAAAATTGAGATTATGGCTTCTAACTAATTTTAACTTATAAGAAATATTGTTTTCAACATTAGGAAAAATTTTGAAAAAAATCGAATTGACAGTTTTTTTACAAAAAATAAAAACCTAAACAAAAATATTAGTAAAAGTTGGTAAAAATTGATTTTCGGCTCAAATAGCTTTTCAAAAATTAAAAATATTGGCTTCAAACTTATTTTATTTCACAGAAAATATTGTTTTTTATATTCAATCATTTTTTTATAAAAATCCAACAGTCCGTTTTTTCATAAAAAAAATAAAATCTACAAAAAATAGAACGCAAATTTGGTAAGAATTGATACATTTAGACAAACTTTTAAGCAAGACAAATCGATAGACGGGATGGGAAGTTATCAGTGTGGGTCGCATCCCAGCCTCTTTGTATAATTTGGCATAACGTGAAAAAAAGTTAGCCTGGCAATTCTTTCTGTCATTGTATTCACCCAAAACTTAAATGATACTGTTTTGTTTCTTTTTGTTTAAGATTTTACTAATTTCGTTCAAAAATTCAGATTTAGATATCAAATGGAAATGTTACCTTGGAAATTCATCTGACAAAATATTCAGTATAAATTTTCAAACGAAACGAAGGAACCTTATTCAAAAGTGTTATTATTAAAGCTTGTGCTCTACTTGTTGTGTTTAGTATCCTTAAAATAGTTTCGTGAATCAATGCGTCGCGTCCGTGCCATAGTTTCACGAAATGAAACTGAAAAAAGAGGCTGGGATGCGACCCACACTGATAACTTCCCATCCCGTCTATCGATTTGTCTTGCTTAAAAGTTTGTCTAAATGTATCAATTCTTACCAAATTTGCGTTCTATTTTTTGTAGATTTTATTTTTTTTTATGAAAAAACGGACTGTTGGATTTTTATAAAAAAATTATTGAATATAAAAAACAATATTTTCTGTGAAATAAAATAAGTTTGAAGCCAATATTTTTAATTTTTGAAAAGCTATTTGAGCCGAAAATCAATTTTTACCAACTTTTATTAATTTTTTTGTTTAGGTTTTTATTTTTTGTAAAAAAACTGTCAATTCCATTTTTCTCAAAATTTGTCCTAATGTTGAAAACAATATTTCTTATAAGTTAAAATTAGTTAGAAGCCATAATCTCAAATTTTTGAAAAGATATTTAAGTCGAAAATCAATTTTTACCAACTTTTGTTAAATTTTTTTTTCGGTTTTTAATTTTTTGTAAAAAAACTGTCAATTCTATTTTTTCAAAATATTACTGAATGTTGAAAACAATATTTTTTGAAAGACAAAAGTAGTTTAAAGCCAATATCTCAAAGTCTTGAAAAGATATTTGAGTCAAAACTCAATTTTTACCAACTTTTTTTTTTTTTTTTTTAGGTTATTATTTTTTGTAAAAAAACTGTCAATTCGATTTTTCTCAAAATTTTTCCTACTGTTGAAAACAATATTTCTTATAAGATAAAATTAGTTAGAAGCCATAATCTCAAATTGTTGAAAAGATATTTAAGTCGAAAATCAATTTTTACCAACTTTTGTTAATTTTTTTTTTCGGTTTTTAATTTTTTGTAAAAAAACTGTCAATTCGATTTTTTTCCAAATTTTACTGAATGTTGAAACCAATATTTTTTGAAAGATAAAAGTAGCTTAAAGCCAATATCTCAAAGTTTTGAAAAGATATTTGAGTCAAAACTCAATTTTTACCAACTTTTTTTTTATTTTTTTTAGGTTATTATTTTTTGTAAAAAAAACTGTCAATTCGATTTTTCTCAAAATTTTTCCTACTGTTGAAAACAATATTTCTTATAAGATAAAATTAGTTAGAAGCCATAATCTCAAATTTTTGAAAAGATATTTAAGTCGAAAATCAATTTTTACCAACTTTTGTTAATTTTTTTTTTTCGGTTTTTAATTTTTTGTAAAAAAACTGTCAATTCGATTTTTTTCCAAATTTTACTGAATGTTGAAACCAACATTTTTTGAAAGATAAAAGTAGTTTAAAGCCAATATCTCAAAGTTTTGAAAAGATATTTGAGTCAAAACTCAATTTTTACCAACTTTTTTTTATTTTTTTTTTAGGTTTTCATTTTTTGTAAAAAAACTGTCAATTCGATTTTTCTTAAAATTTTATCAGATGTCAAAAAAATTATTCTTCGTTGCACAAAATTGTTTTGGAGATGAAATCATATTTCAGTCGTAAAATTTTCGAAGTGACAAATTTTTTTTTTCAGTTTTTTTGATTTATAAAAAATACCGTTAATTGAATTTTTTTCCAAAAATATAATTGTTTTGTATCACGTTACAATATATAATACAAAATTTAATTCAAGTCTCTAGCGTCATTGGTTCATGAGATATTTAGGGTTAACCAAAATTTTCACCTTTTTTTTAAACTGCTATGGTAAAAAAACCACCCACGCAATTTTCTTGAGAGCCCTTTCTGCATCTTTCTGCCTTATTATCTGTATAACAAAATTTATTTGAAGTCGATATCTCTTCTGGTTCTTGAGCTATGGACGACGAAAAAAACGTCGCGAACGTACGGACGTACGGACGTACGGACGTACGGACATACGGACGTACGGACGTACGGACATACGGACGTACGGACGTACGGACGTACGTACACACGCACGCACAGACATCTTTCTAAAAATCTTTTATTTCGACTCTAGGGACCTTGAAACGTCGAGAAATGTCAAAATTTTCAATTTGTCAAATCGGACCCATTACAATAACTTCCTATGGGAAGTTAAAATGTCCACAATTTTTGTAGTGTATTTTAAGAATTTCTATCCATGAAAAGCGTGTATCGTTCCTTATTTAGTAAGTGTAGTTTTTACTTGTCAAATGTCGACAAATGACAGCTTCAAAACTGACAGCTATCCAAACAATGAGCTATTCAAAAGAAATTTTGTTAAACATTGAGAAAAAATTATTTTACAATTTTTTGTGTAGAAAATTTTAATATACATAATAATAAAGCATTCCACATTCTCGATGTGCGGTTAAAAATATTATCTCTATACTTGATAGTACGTCCGAAATCGATCTTAAGGTTAAACTGATGAGCATTCCTAGAAGTGCGAGTATTATGGCTGAATTGTTTGAGGGGGGAATGCTACTGGCTATTATCTTCATATGAAAAGTAAAAACACCGTTATATTGAAATTACAAGTTTTAATTCAACAACTTCTTTATTCAAAATAAACAACTTTTATTAAAAGAAACAAATTAAATTTATTTTAAAAAACTTATTGTGAATTGAGCTTTATTGAATGCATTTCGGCTAGTCTACTAGCCATCATCAGCAACACGACTGAGAGGGAAGCTGTTACAAAAATTAAATTGCACAATCGTATACATGAATGTCAAAATTAATAAATAAAAACAATACATTTACATAATTTTTAACAAAAAAGCTTTTAAGAAAGAGAAATTATGAAAAAGTTAATAAAAAAAGAAAGAACGAATTTTTACAATAACAATAACATTACAAAGTAAACAAATAAGACTCTATATTCCCCAAATCTGCATTCAACGCTGAGTCATCTCTATGTATGTAAAGGCTTTCGTATGCATCAAGTCTGCGACTCTCGTTCACGCATTTCAAAAGCTTTACATTATTGATTGTTGTTGTTAGATGATGTTCTTGTAATGCGTGCAGTGCAAAGGCAGATTTTCTTGGTTCATTGTTTTTGATGTTGTTTTTGTGCTCTTTAAACCTCGTTTTAACACTGCGTTTAGTTTGACCGTAATATTTTTTGTCGCATTCATTACAATTGATGACATATCCCCAGCTTTGTCAAGTTGTTCCTTTTTGTCTTTCGTAGAGAGCAAGATATTTCTAAGTTTAAAGGGGTTAGAATAGACAAGTTGCATACCATTTTTATTATATGACGCTTTTAAGGTATTAGTTATCTCTGGAGAGAATGTCATAACTACTCTTTGTTTTTCTTTTTCAAGTCTTTTGTTTTGTGTATAAAACGTTGTCAAGTTGTGTGTTTGACTTTTCATCGAATGTCGGTTAATTATCTTGTCGATGATACTGGCTAGTTCGAAAGAACATTGTTTGTAAAAATATCGATAAAACAATGACAGTTATGAAACATTGCCGCGGTGTTCGAGTGACGTAATTGTTTCGGCTATAGTTCTATAACCTATCATTTTCAAAGCTCTTTTTTTAGATACTGTCCAAAAGACTTAAACTTGTTTAACTGGCACCTGCCAAATTCAAGTTTTGGATGAATGAAGACTTTATAAATTACAGCCAGATCAGAAGATCAGAAGGGGTGACAAATTTGTTGCACCGTCGGAGAAACCTTAAGCACCTTGTGGCATTTTTGGCAATATCGAATATGTGATCATTCCATAAGAGGTGATCTGTGATACACATACCGAGGACTGAAAGTTGATTGTTGATTGATTGTTACGCTTTAACGAAAGGAGACATCATTGAGTTTTTTAAGGATTAAATTATACACGGTTAATAATTCCCCATTGGATAATTCTGTCAAGAGCTTATAATACGCTGCCGTTAAAGTTTCAAATCCGAAGGACAAGGATGTGAATCTAGAAATGAATATGAAAAGCTGAGAGTACTGTCGTCAGCAAAGCAGTTTAATGGATTTAAAGTTGTTTTTTTTTATAATAAGCGCACACTCAAAGGGATAATACTAACCTAATTATGTAGTGTGAGCACTAGGAAAGGGAGAGAGCGGTTGAAAGGAGGTGTCGGGGCACACTAGTTTTGAATTCCTGAATATTGCAATGGCTGGGAAAGACAGTGTGGCAAGGCATTCCACATTCGCATAGTACGGCAAAAGAACGAATCTCTGTACTTGACAGTACGACCGAAGTTGGTCTCGAGGGTATGATGAGCATTCCTAGAAGCTCGAGTATTACGGTTGAACTGTTTAAGGGGAGGAATGCAACTGGCTATTTCTCTAGAACATAAACCATTAAAATAACGGTAAAAGAGGGTGAGACAAGAAACATTTCGACGATGTTCAAAGCGACGACGATGGTAATATCACCAATCAATCTAAATGCTCTACGTTCAATACTGTCCAAGAGGCTTAAGTAAGTTGCATGCGCACCAGCCCAGATATGGGAGTTGTACTCAAGCTTTGGACGTACGAGTAAATGAGTCTTAAAGATAACAGCCAGATCAGAGGGGGAGACAAATTTCTTGCATCGCCTTAGAAAACCCAAACATCTTGCGGCATTTTTGGCGACATCGCGTATGTGATCGTTCCACAAAAGATGGTTGGTGATACACATACCGAGAATATCGAGATGTTCAGTCTCCTCGATGCAAGTGCCACCTATGAATAATGGCAAGGGGGGTATATCTCGCTTTAACGATACAAGACAGCATTGTGTTTACGAATCATTAAATTCCACGCGGTTTCTTATTCCCCATTGTACAATGATGTTTAGGTCGGAATTTAATGAGCTTATCATATTTTCTCGTTGCAGTACCACATCCGAAGAAGAGGGATGTGAATCTGAAAACGAATATGAAAAGCTAAGAGTACTATCGTCAGCGAAACAATGTATTGGATCAGAAGTTGCAGACAAGAGATCATTAATAAAAACGAGAAAGAGTGTTGGAGATAGAACAGAGCCCTGGGGCACACCAGCATTTATTTTGTGGTTTTCAGACTTGAATCCATCCAATACAACTTGTATTGAACGATTCGAAAGGTAATTACTAATCCAACGAAGGAGGGATTCATGAAAACCGAAAGCACGCATTTTCGATAAGAGAGCCTGATGCCAAACCCTATCAAATGCTTTTGAAATATCAAGTGCAATAATCTTACTTTCTCCAAAATGATGTAAAGATTTGTTCCACTGTTCGGTGAGATGAACCATGAGATCACCAGTGGACCTATTGCTACGAAAGCCGTATTGTCGGTCATTAAGAAGCTTTCGATCTTCGAGATATTTCTTGAGCTGAGAATTAATCAGCGTTTCCATGACCTTGGAAAGAAGGGACGTAAGTGCAATCGGTCGACGGTCGGTAATTAGACGGTGAGGAAGATTCGCCTTTTTTGGAAATAGTCTGGACAAATGCGGTTTTCCATCCGCTCGCAAAGAGATTAGCTTTCCCTAAAGAGCTTACAAATGGAGTGTCGTTGACAACGAGCGTAGGAACTGAGGAAGAGGAAGAATTCCTCATATTTTTTACAAATGACCAAAAATTTGTATTGCCTTTTTGCCGTAATTTTTGGTCATGCAAAAATTTGGTCCGTCGAATATAGGCGTTTTAGGCCTTCCTGGCTTGCTTGAACTTATTCCGGTTTTCCTCTGTTGGATTGGCTTTAAAACAACGGAAACTTACCTTCTGGACCCTAATAACCTCTTTACAGCTCGCATCGAACCATGCGTTTTCCTTAGGTGTGATGCTTTTAACCCTATTGGGGATAAAAGTTCTCATTCCCAGGAGAATCAAACTTGTGATCATATCAGAAGTGACAGATAAAATATCGTTTATAAATATGAGGAAAAGAGTCTCCGATGTAGCCCTGGAGAACACCAGCATTGTCTTCGTAAGTATATAACTTAACAACCAAAATCGGAAAAATATAGGCTTCAATCCATTAAACTTTGAAAGAGAAAATACTCTCAAGTAATTAAAAATCACATCACAAATCATTAATGGTGCTGCCATCTCTTCCAAACAAGTATGAACCTTATACCTACTATATGGAGTATATAAGTCAAAAATAAAAAGAGACTGTTGCTGACAGTTTCCTCGCTGGATTACAATCGGGGAAAACGGAAAGAATCTGATTAAAATAAAGAACCTCGTTTTTGAGCCAATAAAACGTATTCAGAGTGGAAGAATTAATTAATTCAGGTCATTAAAACTGGCTAATATTGTATAGTAATCATCATTTCTCTCTCATTTCCGAAGATAAGCCAAATTAAGATAACAATCATTTTTATATACTCGTAATACATATACATATATCCCCTATGGCAATGACATAAAGAAGAAGAAGAACAGCAGGAAGAAAATCAAATAATAAAACAAGCAGAAATATACTATAAAGAACTCATAAATCCAAAAATGGTGAAATAAAATAAAACAGCAAAAGAATGGAACTAGAAGAATTTTTCCAGATCAAATGTGGAGATGTATATATATTTTAAGGAAACACTTCAGTTAAAATGAAAACATTAGTCTAATAGGAAGTTCAGACCTCTAATTTAAGCCTTATTCTTGGTGTTTGAAGTAAAATTGAAATAGAATTGAAAAATTGATATTTCGTCAACTTATATTAATTTTCCGCTGTTGTTCTTTTTTAAATAATTTTATTCCAGCGATTTTTAATTCCTCACTTACTATGATAGCTTCATGGCTTATCCCAGTTCTTGAAATAATGATTCTATAGTGTCAGTCTTCTTTCTAACTCAATATAAATTAATCCACTGGTTCGGATGAAGAGTTCTTCCACTCTAGCAAAACCCCTATCTGCATCTTTCTTGTATTAGGTGAATATTCTTTCGAGAAACGAAAGCCTCTTAATGACCGGCTTTCGTAGCAATAGGTCCAATGGAAATTTCGAAATTCATCTCACAAAATCCAACTCACATTAAATTCCAATCTATATTATAGCATTGTACAATCTCGCATAAGAAACCTTATTGAATTTAATGCTCCAAAAACCCAGTGTTGTCTCGTATAGTTTAAGCTAGAATTTATCTCTTAACGAAAATGAACATATTAATATTCTCGGTAATGTGCAACAAACTTGAAGCTGCACATAAACAAGGGAAAACCAAAGTACAAGGTAGCTTCGTCAACGAGAAACGTTGGAAACACAAAGGCATCAAGTGAAAGAAAGAATTCTAAATGGTCCAATCTTTTATATTCCTTGGATCAAAAGCATCGGCCGATAACAAAATAGAGAAGAAACAATACGCAAGCGCCTGCTATAAGCCAACAAAAGCTACTATACCTTATTAAGACTCTTTAAATCCAAACATTTCACCATACATTTCAAACTGCTTCTGAAAAAGACTATGGTCCTTCCAGTACTCACTTAGAAATCCGAGACTTGGGTGCTCATCCAAAGACAACTTGACCTTAACCTTTTAAAGAGGGTCTTACTGGATCGTGGGATCGTGTTTGTGGCAGTGACGACGGAAAAATGGCTTTTCTGCATGTCTTCCTCTCTGATATGGGAAATCATACTGATACTTATATACATACGTCTAAGCTTTTAGAAACTTTCTTAAGCCTCAAAGACAAAGACAGTATTGTGCTGCCTTAAAGAGTTAAGAGTTTTAAACTCAGATTCAACATTTTTTAAATCACTAAACTAACAACAAACGGAATAAACGGAGGGAAGGAAGAAGGTATATTATGAGACGGTCCTGTAGCCTGTCCTGTACTCGATGTACAAACTATTTCCGGGAATACTTTCTTTTCCATGTACTCGTCCTCCAGATTGGTACTTTAGCTTAATGAAGGCAGAATCTAGAAGACGACATTGATACTTCAATTTCCTATATGAAATATCCTGGCAAAAGTTGCTGTGAATTAAGAGTACCCGAATGGCAAAACCTGTATAATATCATTTCTTTCTCTTATTGTCGTCACTCGGACATGGTCAAAAAGATTCTTGTTTCAACCTTTTTTAATGTTACTTTAACGTACTACGCTCTAGCAAAATAGCCTGTTGCCCTTAAACAGTTTAATCGCTATACTCACGCTTCTGGAAATTTCAAGGAGTAACTACATATATGGTAGTACTAACGAGTACAGAGATTCGTTCTTTAACCGTACTACCCGAATGTCATACCACACTTTGTCTTTAAACGTCATTCATTGCAATTCTCAGGAACCTACCATTTCATATTCATATGTTATTAAAGATCCCGTTCTTTTCACATTCAAACAAATGTAAGAAATGTCAAAAATTCTATAAGTATCCAGTCTAAAGTTTCTAATCAACTTCATTTAAGATGATAGCGCTACAGTACGCGGTAGACCTGGGCATCAACCAACATGCGTCTCTAGCTAGCTCGGTCCCTAGCTAGCTGTCTCCAGTTTCGCACGCCAAGTTGGTTGATGTTTTCTTCCACCTGCGTGCGCCACCTGAGTCGCGGTCTTCATCTACTGCGCCGCCCTCGGCTGGACCGTTGATGTCCATTCACTCTGCATGACACAGCCATTTAAGTCGTTGTAGTTTTATTCTTGTAACCAGGTCAGTGTCGCTGTACAGCCCGTACATTTCCTCGTTGTATCTTCTCCTCCACTCTTCATCTATACCGACGGGACCAAAAATCACTCGAAAAAATTTTCTCTCATAGCATCCCAAGACGCTCTCATCTTTCTTTCAGCGCTATAAATGGGAACCAAGATGATGAGATTTTAGATGCTCGAGTGAAGACTTTGCTACTCAATTGCCTTCTAAATCCAAAGAAGCAGCAATTTGCAAATGTTATTCTTCGTTTGACATCAGCGTTGGTGTAGTTGAGTTTATAGCGGTGCCTAAGTTGACAAAATCCTCAACTATCTCAAAGTTATATTTGTCCATGGTGACGTTTTGTCCAAGACGTCGTCGTTCAATGTCCTTTTTTGATGACAGCATATACTTGGTCTTGTCCTCATTGACCACTAAACCCATTTTCTCCACTTTTGTCGCAGTGCTCAGATGGACCTTTGAAAGATTGTGCCTCTAGTGTTGACCGTTTAGTTTTGCACAATCCTTTCCAGAACGGTGTTGAAGAAGTCGCATGACACTGCATCGCCTTCCTAAAACACTAAAACATTTTTTGACATCAAATGCATCAATGAGATCTTTTGCGACCTTTATAGAGCAGCGTGCTTTCTCCATCTTCATTCTGCACAAACCGATAAGTTTTACAGGGATGCCAAAACTAGACATTGCTCTGTTAAGCTCTTCCCTAAGGCTGTCATACGCCGCCGGCCGCTTTAAAATCAATAAAGAGATGGTGGGTATCTAATTAAAGTTCCTGGGTTTTTTCCAAGATCATCCGTAATGTGAGTAGTACCCGTGGCATGATGGTTAGTGCGTTGGACTGTCATGTCAGAGGTCTTGGGCTCGATCCCTGCCTATGCCATATACAATTTTTTTTCACGGGTACTGCCTCTTGCGGGGGACTGACAAAATCTCAAATTAGCCGTTCGGATTCGGCTTAAAACTGTAGGTCCTCTTTATCCCTGACAACAGTACTCGCACATAGGAATAGTTGAGAGTTGTAAGTCAATAGGCCCGTTCTCAACGGACTGTTGCGCCAGCGCCACCCAATTTATTTATTATCCGTAATGTGAATATTTGATCAATATAAGGCTTTCCTGTTCTGAAGCCACACTGATAAATACCTATCAGGTTGTTGACAAACGGCATTAGACGTTCACATAATACGACAGAAAGGATCTTAAATGCGATGTTCATTAGACTGATGCCTCTGTAGTTGGCGCAATTATAGGGACTCCTTTCTTCTATATTGGGCAAAATATGCTGAGACTCCATCACTCATCTTCTGGCCATATTTTGCAGATAAGTTGGTGCACCAATTCATGCTAAATTGAATAATTCGAAAGCGAAGCCTTCAGCTCTAACCAATTTAATGAACCATTTTTTCACTAAAAGTCTCTATTAAACTTACAACCTTTGTAATGACACCTTGATCTTGTAAATATGACAGTATGTCTGTGCTTTATTTATATTCCAACTTAAGCTCTTCCTTAATTTGTTTTTCAATTATCCTTTCATTCCCAACTGGTGAAATTCATCTCAGAAATAAAGGGAACATTATTCCATCATTAATGACCCATTAAAGCAAACACCACTCGTACTAATTATGACACTGAGCTTGAGATATGGATGGTACCTATACCACCATATACCTACTATCGCCACCACTTTTCCATACCATACTCCATTCGATTTAACCAAACCACCAACAGAGCAGCCCAACTCTATATCGTATCGACGAACGACAACGACCCTTTTCTGAGGACACTAAGGACGAAAGTCCTCGTTCCTTTCAATTTTCAAGCTAAAAAAAAGTAAGTAATGTCATGCATAGAGTTGGTTGGTCGTTGACATCATGGATGGCATAGTGCGTCTATGTGTCTCTTTCTGTTCTTCGAGTGTATTTTAAAATCATTTTTGTCAGAGGGGTGCTGGACGATTTTCCCAGACCCTAAAACCCTAACTATGTACATACCTACAAATCTTTTTATCGTAACAGTGCAATAATAAAATTGATAGCTATTGTACAATGTACGAGTACAACACCATCAGCGCGGACTAAGAGAGTACGAGAATTGTAGTCATTTGCAGGGAGCATTTAGGGGTTTTTTTTTCCGATGGCGGTATATGTGCTGGTATCCTAAATGGCAGGACGAAATTAGATGGCGAGAAAGCTCCTCCGTCATCATTCATTTCGAAATCGTATACATTTAGAAATGCGGTGTGATGATAGTACCGACGACGACGAAGACGATGGAGACGATGTTATCAGTGGTGGGAGATTTTTGTGCTTAGATACGAAAATAAGAACGAAGAAGAAGAAAAAGATGAATATGCTTTTAAAGGTGTCAAACAACATTATATGACAGTTTTTGGTTCTAGGGGAGGGTTTACTTCTATTTCGCTAGGTGAGAACTGTGATTGTTATTATTATACTTTATGTACAAACAAGGGAAGAAATGTTGTACTCGCACTGACAGTTAGAAGATTGTATGAATAACGGATTCATGAGTAATTTTTGGATTGGATTGTTACTTTTTGGGATTACATTCTGACAGATATGATGACAGATCACATTTTCAGTCAGAAGTTCTGATGTTGAAGGGATGGTTGTTTATGGTTTTGTTTTTTGTTTTCATTCCAAAAATTGGTAAAGTTTTTCTCAAATTAATGAATAATTTTGTAGAATATTATCGGCCTTGAATAATGTTAAAGTTCAAATTCTATAAATATTAAATTATCAAGAGACGTGATGAATTATATTGTGATAGATTTGGTCATTTTGCGTCGAGTTTAAATAGAAAATCTTTAAAATTTGTGAATGTTTTTGAGTTACAACGTAGCATGAAAATTATGAGCTGGAAATAGTCAAACTGATGGAAGGAATTTTAGGTTTTGAAACATGCGTTTCAAAGCCTGTTTTTCAATTCAGTGAATTTTTTTCTCGATTTTATCTGTTTTGGTTTTAGTTATTAACTTCCCATAGGAAGTTATTGTAATCGATCCGATTTGTCGAATTGAAAATGTTGACATTTCTCGACGTTTCAAGGTCCCTAGAGTCGAAATAAAAGATATTTAGAGAGATGTCTGTGCGTGCGTGTGTACGTACGTTTGTACGTTCGTACTTCCGTACGTTCGCTACGTTTATTTCGTCGTCCATAGCTCAAGAACCACTAGAGATATCGACTTCAAATAAATGTTGTTATACAGAGAATAATGCAGAAAGATGCAGAAAGGACTCTCAAGAAAATTGAGTGGGTGGTTTTTTCACCATAGCAGTTTAAAAAAAGGATGAACATTTTGCTCAACCCTAAATACCTCACGATACAATAACGCTAAACACTTGAATCACATTTTAAATTATGTATTGTAACGCGATAACAAACAAATGTATTTTTGGAAAAAATTCCTATTATTGTCACCTTGAATATTTTACGAACAAAAAATGATTTTATCTCTAAAAAAAATTGTATGCAACGGGAAATAACATTTTTGACATCTGGTACAATTTTAAGAAAAATCGAATTTTCAGTTTTATTACAAAAAATAAAAACCTAAAAACAATACTTGGTAAAAATTTACTTTTGACTTCAAAATATTGGCTTTAAACTAATTTTATCTCACAGAAAATGGAAAATAGATTTTTTATAAAAATGCAACAGTCAGTTTGTTCATAAAGAAAACATAATCTACAAAAAAAAGTACACAAATGCTACTAAAATTGGTCTTCGATTAAAAATCTCGTTTACAAAAATAAATTTTGAAATCAAACTATTTCATCAAATGCAAAATATTGTTGGTAGTTTTTGAATCTTTTAGAATAATTTAATTGACAACTTTTTTAACAAAACACGAAAACCTACAAACATTTTAAGCAAGACAAATCGACAGACGGGATGGGAAGTTATCAGTGTTGGTCGCATCCCAGCCTCTTGTTTTTGTTTTAACAATTCGTGGGCTTAGAGGGAATTTTCTTTTTGCATACCGCCATACAGGTCCGCTGTTCTGGCACTTAGTGAAACCTAAGTAGGTGAGGATTCCGATCATGCTAAATTTTGTATTCATGGGTATAACTTGGTGCCATTATTATTTTTTCGCCATATATATTAGGAATGATGTTGCTTATCAGCTCTTACCACAATATGGTCTTTGTACCAATTCTTTCTTTATTTTTAAAGAATTTTTAAATTTTCATAAGCACATCATTCACTATTGCTTCCTTTATCGAAGCCCTAATCTAGACAGAATATCAACTTCTCGGGAATTTGATGCTTTGTCTGACTCCATCCAAAGAATTGAAAGAATTGTTCCGTTCTATCCTGAAATCGTTTTTACGGGCGATTCAAATGTACACAATTATTCAGAGCTTCAACATTCGGGTCAGACAAAGGAGTGTGTGCTGCGTTCTTCGCTGAGTTGAAACTCTTAACTCAACTGTTCAAGGAGCTCACTCGAAGGACTTCGAAGGTCGAGCAGAAAACACTCTTTACTTGTTTCTTACCTGTGACCCTGATAAGTATAATACTAGTGTTCTATTTCCTCTAGGCACATCTGACCATTGTGTCATATCAGCAAATTTCTCGTGTCAAAACTCTCCAGTTAGAGAAAGAGTTCCTAAGAGAACAGTTTGGCAATACGGGAAAGCCAACTGGGACGTTCTCAATAATTATTTCAAGATCTTTAAGTGGTCACTATGCTTCTTCCATGACGCCAGCGCTGACATGATCACAAGCTTGATTCTCTTGGGAATGAGAACTTTTATCCTGAACAGGGTTAAAAATATCAGACCTAATCAAAACGAATGGTTCGATGCGAGCTGTAAAGAGGTTATCAGTGCCAAAGAAGTAAGTTTCCGTTGTTTTATGACCAATCCAACTGAGAAAAACCGGAAAAACTTCAAGTAAGTCAGAAAGGCCCCCATATTCGAACGACAAAATTTTTGCATGACCAAAAATGACGGCAAAAAATACTGCAATTTTGCAAAGACAGTACAAATTGTTGGTCATTCGTAAAAAACATGACGAATTCTTACTCTTCCTCAGTTCCTGCATTTGTTGTCAATAACACTCTATTTGTTAGCTCTTTTGAGACAGCTAATTTCTTGCTGGGCATTTTGCGCCAATTCAACGCTGCCAGTGAGTGTTATGACTCCGCCTATACTTGAGCGAGTTAGTTATTCTATGGGATCAATCTTTTTTCGCACTCGTACTGTGGCAAGAGTCATAAGAAATCTCAATACACATAGATCCGCTGGCCCGGATAGAATCCGGTGTTCTTTCCATCTGTCCTACTCCTTTGGTTTCGTTCCGAACGGATTGAAAACTGCATTTGTCCAGTCCATCCCCAAAAAAGTCGAATCCTCCTCCAGGTCAAACTACCGACCGGTTGCATTTACGTTCTTTCTTTCCAAGGTCATGGAAACGATGATTAATTATCAGCTAAAGAAATATCTCGAAGAACAAAAGCTTCTTAAGGACCGACAGTACGGCTTATGCAGAAATAGGTCCACTGGTGATGTCATGGTTCACTCACTGAACAGCAGATCAAATCTTTACATAGTTTTCGAGAAAGTAAGATTATTGCACTTGATATTTCAAAAGCATTTGATAGGGTCTTGCATCAGGTTCTCTTATCGAAAATACGTGCTTTTGGTTTTCATGAATCCCTGCTTCATTGGATTAGTAATTACCTTTCGGATCGTTCAATGCAATTAGTATTGGATGGATTTAAGTCTGAAGACCACAAAATAAATGCTGGTGTGCCCCAGGGTTCTGTTCTATCTCCAACACTCTTTCTCATTTTTATTAATGATCTCCTGCACTCAATTTTTAATCCAATACATTGTTTCGCTGACGTTATTACTCTTAGCTTTTCATATTCGTTTTCAGACTCTCATCCCTCTACTTCAGATGTGGAACTGTTACGACAAAATATGATAAGCTCATTAAATTCCAACCTAAACAGCATTGTACAATAGGAATAAAAAATTGTGTGGAATTTAATGCTTTGAAAACCCAATGCAGTCTTTTATCGTTAAAGCGAGATATACCCTAGATATTCTCTGTATGAGTGTCACCAAAAATTTCGCAAGATGTTTGCGTTTCCTAAAGTGATACAAGAAATTTGTCTCCCTTTCTGATCTGGCTGTTATATACAAGACTTATAAACGACCAAAGCTTGAGTATAACTCCCATCTCTGGGCTGGTGCTAATGCAACTTATTTCAGCCTCTTGGACAGTATTGAAAGTAGAGTATAAATTGATTGCTTATAATTTAACATCGTAGTTTTTCCCTTTTTTACCATTATTTTTGACTTATGCCAGCTGCATTCGGCATTCCTCCCCTTAAACAGTTCAACCGTAATGCTCGCGCTTCTAGGAATGCTTATCAGTATACCCTCAAGCCCACTTCGGTCGTACTGTTAAATACAGATATTCGTACTACGCGAATGTGGAATGCCTTACCAAACTCTGTCTTTTCCAGTCATTGCAATATTCAGGAATTGAAATACAATGCGCACCGACATCTCCTATCCAGGGCCGGACAAAGCATATGTGCAAGATGTGCAAATGCACAGGGCGCAGAATTCTGGGGGCGCATTGCCAGGAGCAAGAAAATGTAATCTGATCTTGCAAACAAATATGTACTACTACATATTTGCCATTCTTTAACCACAAACATTCTTAAAATAATCTCAAAAAAACATCCATCACAACTGTCCTAAGTTATCTCTTGCGCACTAACTAACATCACTTTCATTGTTGCATTCAATGAAAATTTAACTCAAGATGTCGCAGAACTAAAAATTCTACCTACCTTATTTCCAAATATTTCACCCTGTTCGTACAAGAGAAAAAAAGAAAAAAATCTCAACACAAAAAAATTCCATGCAAGAGAAAAGAAGAAAAAATCTCAACACAAAAAAGTTCCATGCCACCTCATATGTGCAAGATATATTTTATGCACACCGAGTCCCAAAATTAACATAGAAGTATGACGAAGCAAAATACTTATTCATATTGAATCGTATGGGCTAGAACGTGCAGGTTTTGTATCACGCACAGTACCCTGTATGTGAGACTCACATGAGACATTGTGAGTTCTCATCTACAAAGAAAACAACTATAACTATAGCGTTTTGTAGGCACATATCTTGTACCTCTTTCATTTACAAGTTCTGTGAAAACTTTATTGAGATTTGCCTCAATTTTTTAACAATTATAGCATAGTCGCGATGACTTTTTCGCTAGATGACAACCCTTATGCCATATTGTATAAACAAAGGACCATTATCTCTTAGCGATTTCGATGTCTAAAATTTTCATCTTATATACGAAAAATGTTTAATTCATCAAAAACATGTACAAGAACGTTCGCCTGTCTCTGGTGGGTGTAAATTGTTAAAAACGACACAATCAACAATCACTGTCGTAAAATTCTACAACACTCATTCTCATTTTTATAACCCTCCATCAACCATCAGCATCGCATCATCATCATCATCATCTACCACCTTCCAATACTATCAGCTACGAACAATTTCATTATTGTTCCTTATAATAAAGTTCATAGTGATAATGGACTTTCGCAACAAAGGGCCTTTTCGTCAGTGCTTCAGGGAATTGAGGTATCAAAATATATTCATTTTTATATGAAAAGTATTCTTGAAATAAGTAGGCATAGTGTCAAAACCACAAAGCGAATAATTTGCATCCTTAATGGTAAAACATCAATCAGTCCAACTCTCAAACTTGAACTTCTCGAAACATACGGACTATATAAGAAAACAGGATATTTCAATACGCATTTTGAATAAAAGATTCTGGATGAAGACGAGGAGCTTGTGGTGTATTTTCTATCATATTCAAGAAAGCGCAAAAACATATTTTAAAGTTTGTGGTATTTAAATTGTCTGTTATGGGAATTTGAAAATGATTAATTATTGTGTGTGGGAACATTTATTAAAGCAGGTGTTAAGAAGAAGGGGGTAAAATGTTTAACAGAAATTCCGGTCACTTTCACTGCGATACCTATAGTGGTTTCGACTTTGTGAACATTGAAAACAAATTGAATTCTCGTCAAGAGACTTGTATATTTTGTATCTCAAGACACATAACTGATGAGTAATGGGGTGGATCGAAGATTCGAAAAAATCCATTTTGATGAGAGTAGAATATTTGACTTACAAGCTTTATATTTTTTGATAACATCTTTAAATCTCTATATCTCACCTCAAAGTTTTAAATTTTCAGGAAAATAGACAATTTTTCATTAAAGAAAAGATTCGTCCACAAGTCTTTATGTTTAATCATTTTTCAAGTTTGTTAGTTCAAAATAAAAACCTAAGTGAGTTGCGTAGACCTCAATTAATTAGCTTGGCTCCTATTTTAAGAGTTCATACAATAAATAAGAAGGTGATTTAAAATCTGTTCTTCTAAAACAAAGACGACATTTTTAAATTGATATGAAATTCGATTTATTCGATAAACAATGTTCTGACATTATAATTAAAGTATAATTTCTAGCATATGACCAATACGGCTGGTTCAGACGTAGTCTTATCTAGAGAACTACTTTTCCATGATTTTTCCAACATTTATGGCTGTATATTTTCAATAACGCGGTGAATATTGTTTTCTAGGTGGTAAATCGATTATCGGCGTAGACTAGTGACTTCATATATCCCCACAAAAAATAGAAAAGCGTGTTGAATTGCACGTTTTTGGAGGCCAATTCACGAGTCTGTAACGTCAAACTATACGGTTACCAAACGCTTCCTTCAATAAATCAATTGTGGCACGAGCTGTGTGACATATTACGCCGAGGAGTGCTGGCTTGTGGAAACAACAGCTCCTGCACATCATATTTGTTTAATTGATGAACGAAAAAGTCAGTAAGCATGGTCACATTTTACTTAAAATTGTGAAGTCATGGCTAGAAAACGTCAACGATTAGCAGCTGCGATGATAATTTTATTATTAAAAAGAAAAAAGAGGCTGGGATGCGACCCACACTGATAACTTCCCATCCCGTCTGTCGAATTGTCTTGCTTAAAAATTTGTAGGTTTTCGTGTTGGGTTAAAGAAGTTGTTACTTGAATTATTCTCAAAAATTTTAAAAATTACCAACAATATTTTTCATATAAAGAAATAGTTTAGTTTGAAAATCTAGTTTTATTAAATAGATTTTTAGTCAAAACAAATTTTTACCAAGTTTTAGTATTGTTTTTTGTTAGGTTTTTATTTTTTGTAAAAAAAACTGTCAATTAGATTTTTCTCAAAATTTTACTGAATGTTGATAACAAAATTTTTTAAAAGATAAAAGTAGTTTAAATACAATATGTATTTCAAATTTTTGAAAAGATATTTGAGCCGAAAATCAATTTTTACCAACTTTTATTAATTTTTTTGTTTAGGTTTTTATTTTTGAAAGAAAACTGTCAATTCGATTTTTCTCAAAATTTTACCGAATGTTGAAAATAATATTTCTTATAAGATAAAATAAGTTGGAAGCCATAATCTCAAATTTTTGAAAAGATATTTGAGTCGAAATTCAATTTTTACCAACTTTGAGTAATGTTTTTTTTTAGGTTTTTATTTTTTATAAAAAAAACTGCCAATTCGATTTTTCTCAAAATTTTAACAGATGTTGAAAACATTATTTTTCTTTGCACAAAATTGTTTTTGTGATAAAATCAATTTGTATTCGTAAAATTTTGGAGGTTACCAATTTTTTTTGTCAGTTTTTTTGATTTATAAAAAAAACCGTTAATTGGATTTTTTTTCAAAAAATATACTTGTTACAGCATATTTTATAAAATTTAATTCAAGTCTCTAGCATTTTTTGTTCGTAAGATATTTAGGGTTAACCAAAATGTTCACCTTTTTTTTAAACTGCTATGGTAGAAAAACCACCCACGCAATTTTCTTGAGAGCCCTTTCTGCATCTGTCTGCCTTTTATTATCTACATATATAACAAAATTTATTTGAAGTCGATATCTCTACTGGTTCTTGAGCTATCTACGACGAAAAAAACCTCGCGAACGTACGGACGTACGAACGTACGTACACACGCACGCACAGACATCTTTCCAAAAATCTTTTATTTCGACTCTAGGGACTTTGAAACGTCGAAAAATGTCAAAATTTTCAATTTGAAAAATCGGACAATGACTTCCTATGGGAAGTTAAAAAAGATCAACTTGAGTTCGAGATTGGATTTAGACGGGAAGCTGGTGGCTTCTTTAATTTATTAAACGAATTAAATATAGAAGATGCTCAGCAATACTTCAATTTCACTCGCATGACCGCAATTGATTTGGAAGTTTTGATATTGAAAGTGGGTCCTATTATAAAAAAACAAGACACTCGATTCCGTGAGTCTACATATATCACCGAAGGAAAGACTCCTGTTGACTCTGCGATTCTTAGCATCTGGTATGTACATATAATTTAACGACAATAGGTACGCATTTAGCAGGTTGAATCTTTGATAATCATTTTTTCAGGTGATTCATACCATTCCCTGATGTATTTATTTAGAATTCCTGTATCCACCATATCAAAAATTGTTCCGGAAGTATGCCAAGCTTACGATTGTCTACACGAGGAATATTTAAAGACGTCAACCAGCCACTTGCGCGAGATATACGAAATTGTTTCGATAAGCTGCAAGAACTGTCGTGAAAGTGTTTAAACTAGCAATTAATTGCACTTGCAAATACTCGCAAGAAGTTATGAAAGTACAGTCGCGATAGAACTTGCTTGGTAGTTTCCACTTGCAATTCACTGTCAGACAGACTAATGGACATTTATTGCAGAAGTTTTCTTGCAAATGGAAACGCGGCCTTAGAATAATCATTTTTGGATACAGTATTGTACAAAACTTATGCAAACAATAGGGAAACTTGGGCTTTCGAAATTCTGGTTTCTAGGTTTTCAGGATTTTAAGTTTCTGGCGTGCTGAGTTTTCTGCTTTCTGGGTTATGGGGATTTTGGGTTTTCTGAATTTGGGTTTCCAGGATTTATAATTTTTGAGGTTCTAGGTTTTCTGGATTCGAAACTTTTAGATTGTGCCCTTACTCCAGAACTAAAACATAGTGATAATGTTATTAACTTGAATTATCTTTTTTATACTGAACCAAACTGGGCCCAGCTGTACAATCTTGTTTTTTCTTCCCTTTTAATTTCCGAAATGTTAAAATGTTGTAAAATATCTCCCTTCCGCTTTTTTGGTCTTTATTTCAAAGCTTTATTAAAAGTTTTACAGTGATCGGATTTAGTTCCAATATGTTTATAACATATATAATAACCCCCCCCCCGTAGAAGCCCCCTCCTTATTTGCGAAGATCTCGGACAGCCACTTTTCACAAGCCTCTTTTGAGTTCAACTTTACACCACCAAGGGCGTTCGCCATGGACAGGAACAGGTGGTAATCACTTGGCGCTATGTCCGGGCTATATGGTGGATGCGATAAAACGTCCCATCCGAGCTCCCGTAGCTTCTGACGAGTCATCAAAGAAGTGTGTGGTCTGGCGTTGGCCTGGTAGAACACTACACCCTTTCTGTTGGCCAATTCTGGACGCTTCTGGTCGATCGCCTAGTGCAAGTGGTCCAGTTGTTCGCAGTAGATGATAGAATTAAGCGTCTGGCCATATGGGAGCAGCTCATAGTGGATGATTCCCTTCCAATCCCACCAAAAAACACAGCAAAACCTTCCTGGCCTACAATCCCGGCTTGGCCACTGTTTGGGACGATTTACCGGCCTTCGACCACGACCGTTTTCGCTTTATATTGACTTATGTTTATTATAAGGTGATCCATTTTTCGTCGCCAGTCACCATCCGATTCGGTCCAGAAGGTTTTTTTGCGTCAAATCATGCGGCACCCAAACATCAAGCTTTTTTTGTATCCAGCCTTCTGTAGATGGTTTAAAATAGTTTGGTGACTAACTTTTATCTCCTGGACGATGTCACGAGATGCCACATGCCGGTCTTACTCGATGTTTTCCATGATTTGATCGGTATTTCTTGTCACCGGTGTTCCGCCGCGCCGCCGCCGGCTGGCTTATCAATGGTGTCGATTTCACCGGCTCTGAATCGTCGAAACTATTCCTCCGCTGTTCGAAGTAATAGAGTACCATCCCCCAAATCACAATTAATCTCACGGAACGTTTCTCCAGTCGATTTGCCTTTAACGAAGGAAAACTTTAAATTAGCGCGACTTTCGGCGTTAGTAAACTTCATGTTTACACGTCTATAAGTGTTGAACGCAATATCCAAACTAATCATGCATAGCGTCTTTTTATAGGTTAGGTCTTTCAAATGATGTATAGTTACGGTGACCATCCGTTCATTATTATAATGAACAGTTCATTATTTGAAGAAAATGTTCATTATGCATTATTGTGTGTCGGAAAACATAAAAATGTTTATTATTTTAGAAATTGCTCAATACTTGTTCATTATTTTATGATTTTTTTTTTCTTTGAAAAAAGCCTAAGCATGAAAACCATTAAATGTTTAATGAAAACGTACCCTTACATCATAATTCGTTGTTCGTTCTTTTTCGGAACACTTCCTAATCTCACAATTACAAAAATCAGATCATATTATACATCCTAACATACAGGGGAAGTTAAACTAATACGCTTACGCTTGCGCACAGGATGACTTTTACCTCTGGAAATTAATTTTACCATTGAGTTTTACTTACCATGACAATGGTAAAAATAACTTTCAGTGAATGTGAATGAAATTCATCTTTTTTCCATTTGGACTAGTTATGGCATTTTCGATAAGTAATTTTGAGAGTGCACTCTGACTGTTGGAATTAGTGCATTGTTGAAAAACCCTTTACTCCAAAAATAAATGAAGATAAGAATTACACTCCTTCCTGGGACAAAGTGGAGTTGAGTTTAATGTATATTATGAAAAAGAGAAGCAATATTTCAGTTAATGACACTGATGTTTTCAACGAATTTTCATGTGTACAAAATTATGTTTCTTCAGAAAAAATATTTGAATGGAAGAAGAGCCAAATGAGTGCTGGAGATAAGTGGGTTGAAATTTTCAAGTTTTTCAATGAAAAAATGATACAGTATGAAAACATTTCAAAAATCGTAGAGTTTAGTTTATGCCTTCCTGGGTCTAGAGAGAGTTTTCTCAATTTTAAACAGTGTATGGACAAACTAAAAAAAAACAATATGAAAATTGAAACAATCAGGTCCATTTTAATTTGCAAATGCAATTATGAACTAAATTGCATCGAATTTAAGAATAATTAAAAAGGAAAGCCAGAATGAATTAAACAATGAGGCTGGGATGCGACCCACACTGATAACTTCCCATCCCGTCTGTCGATTTGTCTTGCTTAAAAGTTTGTCTAAATGTATCAATTCTTACCAAATTTGCGTACTATTTTTTGTAGATTTTATTTTTTTATGAAAAAACGGACTGTTGGATTTTTATAAAAAAATTACTGAATATCGAAAACAATATTTTCTGTGAAATAAAATAAGTTTGAAGCCAATATTTGTAATTTTTGAAAAGCTATTTGAGTCGAAAGTAAATTTTTACAAGTTTTAGTATTGTTTTTTTTTTAGGTTTTTATTTTTTATAAAAAAAAACTGTCAATTCGATTTTTCTCAAAATTTTATAGAATGTTGAAAACAATACTTCTTAAAAGAAAAAAATTAGTTTGAAGCCAATGTCTCAAATTTTTAAAAGATATTTACGTCGAAATACAATTTTTACCAACTTTTATAAATGTTTTTATTTTTTGTAAAAAAAATTGTCAATTCGATTTTTCTCAAATTTTTGACTATTGTTGAGAACAATATTTCTTATAAGTTAAAATTAGTTAGAAGCCATTATCTCAAATTTTTGAAAAGATATTTGAGTCAAAAATCAATTTTTACCAACTTTTATAAATTGTTGTAGGTTTTTATTTTCTTAAAAACTGACAATTCGATTTTTCTCAAAATGCTTCCTAATGTTGAAAACAATATTTCTTATAAGTCTAAAGTAGTAAGAAGCTATTATCTCAAATTTTTGAAAAGATATTTGAGTCAAAAATCAATTTTTACCAACTTTTATTAATTTTTTTGTGTGTTTTTATTTTTTGTAAAAGAAACTCTCAATTTGATTTTTCTCAACATTTTTCAGAATTTTGAAAACAATATTTCTTATAAGTTTAAAGTAGTAAGAAGCTATTATCTCAAGTTTTTGAAAAGATATTTGAGTCGAAATTCAATTTTTACCAACTTTGAGTAATGTTTTTTTGAGGTTTTTATTTTTTATAAAAAAAACTGTCAATTCGATTTTTCTCAAAATTTTATCAAATGTCATTATTCTTCGTTGCACAAAATTGTTTTGGAGATGAAATGATATTTTAGTCGTAAAATTTTCGAGGTGAAACATTTTTTTTTCAGTTTTTTTTGATTTATAAAAAAAACCTTTAATTGGATTTTTTTCCAAAAATATGCTTCTTTTGTATCACGTTACAATATATAATTTAAAATTTAATTCAAGTCTCTAGCGTCATTGGTTCATGAGATATTTAGGGTTAACCAAAATGTTCACCTTTTTTTTAAACTGCTATGGTAAAAAAAACACCCACGCAATTTTATTGAGAGCCCTCTCTGCATCTTTCTGCCTTATTATCTGTATAACAAAATATCGATATCTCTTCTGGTTCTTCTGGTTCTATGGACGACAAAAAAACGTCGCGAACGTACGGACATACGAACGTACGTACACACGCAGGCACAGACATCTTTCTAAAAATCTTTTATTTCGACTCTAGGGACCTTGAAACGTCGAGAAATGTCAAAATTTTCAATTTGACAAATCGGACCCATTACAATAACTTCCTATGGGAAGTTTAAAATGTATTCTTCCGAAAAGTTCTTATTTTAACAATATTAATATATTGTAATTCAATGTCAAAGTTGTTTTATTAGCCAATATGATGTAAAAGAGTTTAAGGTTTTGTTTATTTTTTTTGTAAATAAGTTAGAGACTGAAAAATCTGTGTTATTTTTATATTTGTTTTCTTTATTATCGATGAAAGTTCCAGTTTTGTTTAGTTTATAAATTAATAAACCTAGCTATACTATATTTGAGAGCAGTAGTGGCGTAACCCTCATTTTTTCAATTTTGAGTTTATTACACTAACATGACGAAAATTAAATTTTCTTTCTATGCAGAAGTGGCGTAGCTCATATTTGTTCATAAACCTACACAAAATTGTTGGAACATTGTTTCTGCACGCAATTTTTCGTAGGACAGAAATGGCGTAACAACAGAGGAGAAAGATGAAGACACCAAAGACATATTCTTCGAGCTCTTGGACAAGACATATGAGCAGTGCCCTGGCTATGACATTAGGCCAAGCTAGGAAGAGAAGACATCTTTGGTGGCACAATCGGAAGATACAGCCTGCACGACACCACCTCCGACAACGGATTCAGGCTGATCGATTTCGCTGCGGGGCGAGACGTTCTGGTAGCTAGTACGCAGTTCACACATCTCAATATCCACAAGGGGACATGGAAATCTCCTGATCAATCAACCGTCAACCAGATTGACCACATTGCGATCGACGCACGACACTTCTCCAGTATACAGGATATCCGAACATTCCGAGGGGCCAACATTGACTCGGACCACTACCTCGTTGTAGCCAAGGTACGGCTACGGATATCCCGGTCCAAGCCAAAACAAGGAAGTACTGTGAGAAGTTTCGACGTTAGACGGCTACAATCGCAAGAGACTGCCATGTCCTTTTCCGATCGAGTCTCTAGTAACCTCTTAAGGAGTCCTATGCTGCATGCATTAAGCATTGAAAACCAGTGGCAACATTGCCTTGCAGCCATCAGAGATGCCGCCTCTGAAGTGCTAGGTTTCACACGTCCACAACAGCGAAACCCCTGGTTTGACGACGAATGCCGGCAAGCGCACGCAGCGAAGCAAGAGGCATACAAAACGGCCCTGCACAGAAGGACCAGAGCTGCTCGCGAGCTCTACGAGCAGAGGAGGAGAGAGGAACACCGGCTTCTTAGATGGAAAAAAAGAGAGCACGAGAAGCGCGCGATAGAGGAGATAGAGGGATGTTACAACAGGAATGAGGTTCGTAAATTTTACCAAAAGGTAAAAAAGAACTCCCAAGGGTACCAGCCACGAACCGAAGCCTGTAAAGACGATCAGGGGAACATCGTAGTAAAACCGCAGTCTATGTTGAGAATATGGAAAGACCACTTCTTCAAATTATATAACGGCGATGACGAACCGAATCCCGCTGTAAGGGAGGTAGAACCACTCAACTTAGGCGACGCAGATCAACAATTCCGCCTACCCGACCTAGACGAAGTGAAGATAGCTATATCTAAACTGAAGTCAAACAAAGCTGCTGGAGCTGACGGCATAGCTGCCGAACTATTTAAAGCAGCAGGCGATGACTTGGTAGGGAGCATGCACCAACTCATCTGCAAAATATGGTCGGAAGAAAGCATGCCCGATGAGTGGAATCTCAGCATAGTTTGTCCAATACATAAAAAAGGAGACCCTTTAAATTGCGCCAACTACAGAGGGATCAGTCTCCTTAACATTGCATATAAGATCCTTTCTGCCGTACTATGTGAACGTCTGAAGCCGTTCGTCAACAACCTGATAGGTCCTTATCAGTGTGGCTTCAGACCAGGAAAGTCCACTATCGACCAAATATTCACATTACGGCAGATCTTGGAAAAAACCCAGGAGCTTCAAATCGATACCCACCATCTCTTTATCGATTTTAAAGCCGCGTATGACAGCATCCATAGGGAAGAGCTCTACAGAGCAATGTCTAGTTTTGGCATCCCTGTCAAACTTATCCGTTTGTGCAGAATGACGATGGAGAATGCACGCTGCTCCATCAAGGTCGGAAAAGATCTCACCGATGCATTTGATGTCAAAAAAGGTTTTAGACAAGGCGATGCACTGTCATGCGACTTCTTCAACATCGTTCTGGAAAGAATTGTGCAAAACTCAACCGTCAACACTACAGGCACAATCTTCCAAAGGTCCATCCAATTACTCGGATACGCAGATGATATTGACATAATTGGAAGATCAAAGCGTGATGTCAGTGGAGCGTTTTTGAGCATTGCGACGGAAGCGAAGAAGATGGATTTAGTGGTCAATGAGGGCAAGACCAAGTATATGCTGTCATAAAAAAAGGACATTGAACAACGACGTCTTGGACAAAACGTCACCATGGACAGCTATAACTTCGAGGTAGTTAAGGACTTTGTCTACCTAGGCACCGCTATAAACACAGGCAACGACACCAGCGCTGAAATCAAACGAAGAATAACTCTTGCAAATCGCTGCTTCTTTGGACTTAGAAGGCAATTGAGAAGTAAAGTCCTCTCTCGAGCATCTAAAATCACCATCTATAAGACACTCATCATCCCGGTTCTCATTTATGGCGCTGAGGCCTGGACCCTGTCAAAGAAGGATGAGAACGTCTTAGGATGCTTCGAGAGAAAAATTCTTCGGGTGATTTTTGGTCACGTACGTATAGATGGAGAATGGAGGAGAAGATAAAACGACGAACTTTACGGGCTGTACAGCGACACTGACCTAGTAAGCAGAATAAAAGTCCAACGGCTTAGATGGCTGGGTCATGTAGAGCGAATGGACATCAACGCTCCAGCCCGGAAGGTCTTCGAATCCAATCCCGAGGGACGGCGCAGTAGAGGAAGACCGCGACTCAGGTGGCGCACTCAGGTGGGTGAGGACCTCAACCAACTTGGCGTGCGAAACTGGAGACAGCTAGCTAGGGACCGAGCTGGCTGGAGACGCATGTTGGTTGAGGCCCAGGTCCGCCCCGGACTGTAGCGCCACCTTAAGTAAGTAAGTAAGAAATGGCGTAACCCGCTTACGCCACTTCTGCATTATGCATTTTTTTTTTTTAAATTAATCAATTTCAAACACATACGCCATTTCTGCACCAAAATTGTACAGTAAGTTACAAGTCGGCTAGAAATGATGCCGCAAAAGCAAAGGAATCTAATGACACTTCCGTAATTGCATTTGATCTTATGAAAACCTTCCCAACTCCAGTCATTTCAAGGGGTATGTGCTATTAAAAGAGGCAGCTTTGGACAAATTGTCTTAGTATCCATGACATGATAAAGAACAAAGCCTACATATATATTTAGGATGAATCGGTTGGATCTAAAGGTCCCTAAGAAATTGGCAGCTGCTTATTGCATTATATTAAACATTTTGTGAGTACCTACGTCAAATTTAATTTTGTACACTGACCAGTGTGGTGGGCAAAAGAGGAATATTAAGATGTCCGTTTTGTGCCAATATATTGTTTCGCATAGTGACTATCTTGTTAATAAAATTGATCACAAATTTTTATTGAGTGGCCACTCTTACTTACCTTGTGATCAAGACTTTAGGGGCCGGTTATAGCTATCAGTAAAACCCATCAGTAAAATTTGAAACAGGAGGAATCTGAAATGGTTTACTGATGAGCGTTTATAGTAATTAGTAAATTTACGTCATTCGCGCCTCCGACAATGTTTTTACTGTTGCTTTCATCAGTCAAATTTTTAATGATGTGATCGGAACAGTAAAAAATTGGAACACCAACAGTAAAACCAAATGGAAGTTTTGTTGGCTTTTGGCAGTCAGCTGTTAAGTAAAATGAAATTTTATCATTAAAAAAATTAAAATCGATTTATAAATTAAATAAAACTTTAAATGCATTGTTTCTTTTTGAAAAAAATACTTGAATATAGGATTCATCTTATTGCATCAATCTTTTGCTAGAAATAATTCTGTAACATGTTCAAAAACTAAAAACAAAAATTTTACTGATAGATATAACCAGCCGAAAAACAAAAGAAGTATTTAAAAGCAATAACCCAGGCCCTTGTGAAACTGCACTCGCCATTGTTGCTGCAGCTGTTTTATCTGAGATAAGTGCCGTATTGATTACAAATTCTTGCTAGAATTAGAAGATGTAACCGATTTCCCTCACTACCTTTTTGATAATTTGAAGTTCTTGGCTGCGTCTGGCATGGCGGGCGGTCCGTTTCAGTGTTGAAGATGAAAAAGCAAGGGAATTCGATTGAGATCTCAGTTTTGTTTCAAGTTTTGGTATTTAAGGGCAATCCTACTGATTTTGCTTATCTTGGAGTCGTGGTAGAGGGCTATGTTATGTTAAATTAGGTATAAGTGCCTGTCCGGGATAGAGTAGGACACACTTAGGCCAGTTGTTGGCTTTGAATCTTGAGGCTTTCTTCTGAGCTCAATGAAATCAATTGGAAAACCTTACGAAGCATAAAAGACTAATGGTGTCAGTGTGTTTGAGATCCTTTAGATCGTAACAGAAAAATTCTCATAGGTAGGTCTTATGTTTTTGAATGAGAGCAGGTCAGGTACAGAACAGGTGAAGACCTGTTTCCTCATCTTCCCCATCCAAACAGCTTCTGCTTATATGCAATCTGGTTGAAGACATAAAGTACCTTGATAGCTTTAAATCCACGTTAGGCCAGATATTGATGTTGGTTTTCTTTATAACGATTGGTTTGACAGCATTATCCAAACTTGATAAAGTGAGTATTACTTTACCATCTTTACAATTTCCTGGAATGTCCCTATAGCCCAGCACATAGCTAACGTGCCAACCTCCAATAGAGGTTATCAACAGTTATGGACTGTTATAGAGTTCGTATTGAAACGGTGTCCAGCGATTTAAAGGTGGCCTGACTATCTGAGAAAATTCGGATATCAGATGTTATCACGCTTTTTGTAAAAGAGGACAAGATTTATTTTATTTCCAAAAGTCTAGCCTGAAACATTCAACAGTGTTTGAGAAGGTGGAATAAGATGCTTTATTTGTGGATTGACAAAGTCTTACAGGAATCCCAAAAATATCTGACAGCTATAGAAATCTTGAGCTTCCTATCGAACTGTGTTTTAGAATTTATTCTAAATAATAGAGGATAACGGAGTGGCCAATTTATTTTAAAGATTTTCGAAAATAAAAATTCGACGCACAAAATTTGACGCTTCACCCTAATGAGTAACCGCATCACAAACCTCTTATCCGTGAAAATTGTTTCGGCCGTGTTACTGTTACTTCTTCTTCTTCTTGAACAACTATCGAAAAGCAATTAGGTTCATTTTGAGATATTATACGAATACATAGCTATATAGCCGTGGTACCCTCTAGACCCACAGAGCCACATCAAACTTTAAGCACTTTCATTAAGTATAATTTGTACATCCTACAACCCTTACGGCCAATTTTGTAGAGGTATGATGATGGGGGGCGGGGGTTGTATATCTTAGTAAAGAAAAGGCGAATGACGACTCTTCCATTTAAGTTTGGCCGGGGTTATAAAGGATGGGAGAGGTCGTAATCGTCACCGTCATCGTCATCGTCATCGTGTTGTTCGTCGTTCGTCTCTCGTCGTTGTCGTTTATAAAGCAAATTAAAAGCATCTGCTTTTACAAAATCAACTCACAAAGTAACTATCTGAAAGTTACTTAAGTCTTTATTACCGCAACGCTGCCGTTTTCACTTCTATTTTACTTGCCACCCTCTTGGCTCTCGAAACTCATCTCATCAAAGGGAACAACTTTTTGGCTTTAACACATTTCTACGGGCTACACGGGTTGGGTTACACCGCCGGCACTGGTGACGATGAAGATGATGATGATGACGATGACGAAACTGGCGCTACGGCCATGAAAGGGTGTTGCAGGTTACTCTCTTTTAACAGCACAAAACAGAGACACCGGCGCGCGGTGCTGTGTGGTGTGGGGCTATAGGAAGAGGAACCAACTAAACGAACAAACGAACGAGGGTGTAAACATTTATAAGGTAACCAACCGATGAGGCGGGGTGTGCCTATATAAAAGTCAAACGCCCAATTTGAAAGTTAATTAAAAACAATTTATATGTCTGACCTTTTTCGTGTGCTGTTGAATTACTTACTTTTTGTATTGCCATTGCCATCCAGAGAACCACCTTTTCAATTAGCACGCTAGCCTCGAACAACATCCAGCATTACCACCAGGATAAAGAGAGGACCTCATCAACCAGCAAAAAAGCGAGGAATTTAAGGATGCACTGCACAAGACTTAACTTGACCTGAAGAACTTTCGGGGGTAAGCCCTCTATGATCCCTGTCTTTTTGTTCACGGCCAATTTGTGCAAAAACTCTTTTGCTATACTTTTATGAAGTGCGGTTGGACGGGGGTGGGGGGAAATATTGCATTCAGATGTGGTGTTTTATACAAACAGAATTGGAATACATATATTTATATATTTACATTGAACTAATAAATGCAACACCAATCGTTGTCGAAAGCCAACAAATAGAAATTGCTACTTCGGGAGGGGAGATGGAATTATTGCCCTTGAGTTAAGGTTTAAGGATGCTGGAGGAGTTGCTGCTACTATATAGCCACTTAAATAATTTGTGAACAATTAAAACTATAAGTTATAGTAAAATAAAAGGAATTTTTAAACATTATTCCGGCATCCCCACCTCTGACCATTTTATCCGATTCAAATCTTTAAAAGACAAAACGTAAAAAACGAGGTTAGTCAAGAATAACTTTTGGATGGTTTATTAATTCATTGCAAGAACCAGAGGTCGTGAAAAAACTTACAGGTGGCACTTACAGGTGAACCTTAAACAAATTTGGTAACGAGCGCCTCATGACCATCCGCATCATGGCTGGATTTGGCAACATTGTTATTTAAAAAGAAACAAGAAAATCTACCAAGTGCTAGAAACCAAACACCTTCTTTACATATCAACCAAACATTCATCGTACGGAACTATGGATGAAGTTAGTCCCTTTATGTGGCCCTCCGACTTGTAATCTACGCAAATACGCAAAATACTCCACGGTCATCGTTCCACACGACTTCTTTTCGATGACCCCTAAAGTAAAGTCAAAATCTATTAATTCTGACTCTTGTATACTCGCCTTCTATATCTCCCTTCATGTCCTTACTCCACCAAGCTCACTTTTCAAACAATTAATCAGAAGACATCATCTGTGTCATTGATACCGATCAAGTCATCATAGGTGACCAATAAATCACAAAAACAAATGTATATAATGTATACAACTACATATACTCGTAATTCAAATAAAAAGAATACTATTTAAAAGTTTCGTTTGACACTCGCAACTTAAACTGAATTTCATAATTCACCATAACTGATGTGTTTACTTATAATATTTCTTGCACCAGAATTTACATATGGCAACTCCACAAAAATAATAAAAAAAAAAGAGGCTGGGATGCGACCCACACTGATAACTTCCCATCCCGTCTATCGATTTGTCTTGCTTAAAAATTTGTCTAAATGTATCAATTCTTACCAAATTTGCGTTCTATTTTTTGTAGATTTTATTTTTTTTATGAAAAAACGGACTGTTGGATTTTTATAAAAAAATTATTGAATATAAAAAACAATGTTTTCTGTGAAATAAAATAAGTTTGAAGCCAATATTTTTAATTTTTGAAAAGCTATTTGAGCCGAAAATCAATTTTTACCAACTTTTATTAATTTTTTTGTTTCGGTTTTTATTTTTTGTAAAAAAAACTGTCAGTTCGATTTTTCTCAAATTTTTTCCTAATGTTGAAAACAATATTTCTTATAAGTTAAAATTACTTAGAAGCCATAATCTCAAATTTTTGAAAAGATATTTAAGTCGAAAATCAATTTTTACCAACTTTTGTTAAATTTTTCTTTCGGTTTTTAATTTTTTGTAAAAAAACTGTCAATTCTATTTTTTTCAAAATTTTACTGAATGTTGAAAACAACATTTTTTGAAAGATAAAAGTAGTTGAAAAGCCAATATCTCAAAGTCTTGAAAAGATATTTGAGTCAAAACTCAATTTTTACCAACTTTTTTTTTAGGTTATTATTTTTTGTAAAAAAAAACTGTCAATTCGATTTTTCTCAAAATTTTATCAGATGTCAAAAACATTATTCTTCATTGCACAAAATTGTTTCGGAAATGAAATCATATTTTAGTCGTAAAATTTTCGAAGTGACAAATTTTTTTTCAGTTTTTTTGATTTATAAAAAAAGCCGTTAATTGTTTTTTTTTCCAAAAATATAATTGTTTTGTATCACGTTACAATATATAACATAAAATTTAATTCAAGTCTCTAGCGTCATTGGTTCATGAGATATTTAGGGTTAACCAAAATTTTCACCTTTTTTTTAAACTGCTATGGTAAAAAAACCACCCACGCAATTTTCTTGAGAGCCCTTTCTGCATCTTTCTGCCTTATTATCTGTATAACCAAATTTATTTGAAGTCGATATCTCTTCTGGTTCTTGAGCTATGGACGACGAAAAAAACGTCGCGAACGTACGGACGTACGGACGTACGTACACACGCACGCACAGACATCTTTCTAAAAATCTTTTATTTCGACTCTAGGGACCTTAAAACGTCGAGAAATGTCAAAATTTTCAATTTGTCAAATCGGACCCATTACAATAACTTCCTATGGGAAGTTAAAAATAATAATACTTAAAGCTAACTTAACCTAATTACGATGATTGAGGTAATTCAAGATGATATATGTATGTGTTTTGTCCTTTTCTGATTACGAAAGAGGTTAGGATTTCTAAATCAGACGATTAAGATAGGTTTGCTCGCAACAGTGACACCTGATAGTAAACCCTTATTCACTGGCAAGCTTACTAAACTTGCTGTCCCAAGACATTGCTTTTTCGCTTAGTTTTTGAAACTTACCAAAAGTGGTTTCATAAGAGTATCCTCTCTCTGTTCCAAATTCCCCGAGTGAGTTCCTCTTTCTAAGCTACCAAGACTTAACAAATGTCCAAACCTCATTTGTTTACCTTTGGTCTTGGTTTTTTCTATCTAAGTATTGGTTTAGCCGGATCTACCAAACCAATACCCTATGCTTATAGGATAACCACAGCCACCACGAAACTCCCGAAGGGCCGTCCCATGTATGGTCACGGTGATAAACACCGTGGGGCTGCACCATACCCCGTGGTACCACATTAAGCATTGGTCAACTAACTTTCGTTCTTTGATAGGAAGAGGAATCTAGGGAAGATAACCCTAGGTGTGGCCGCTCGGCTTCATGATTGAGACCTCAATCCAACAGCTTTATCTTTTCATGAACATCATTCTTTTATAGAATGATTTTTACTGGAGCCACTCCGAGTTTAATCTTTATTTAAATACCGACTTTACAAATAGAAGAGGTCGATTTGTATATTTACTGATTTTTATGATCTTTTTATAAATTTTATCAGTAAGTCAAGCCCCCAGCTCTGGGCAGGACGACAATCCAACGCTATTTAACAATCCTAAGACTTAGTCTTAGGAAGGAAGATAGCAATAACTTCTTGAGTTCGTTCACAAGGAGAAACCTTTGTCAATGTAGTTCTCAGAGTGCCTTTATCAATTATAATTAATTGTAACAATATCATTCTTCAACAAACTACACTGAAGTCTCATTACTTGTGTCCAGAGGCCACCACGAGGAGGTGCAAGTAAGTACTTCTTTCTTCCAGATTGGAGACAAGCATTTATATATATATATTACTTTTCTCCATCTACACGGAAGTCAGTTTGACCTCCAAAATCAGACGATTAGTAGGTGCTGCTCGGATTTTCCTATAAATATACGCTTCGCAGTTCAAGGAGAATCGTCCGCTGCTAAACCAATGTGCAACGACGGCCGGCCGGTAGCCCTTTTTTTTTTTTGATACACTAAGGCGGTGGGGTGGAGCGTTCAACACAAATGACTGTCAAAGTAATGCCTTTATAATTAAAAAGGTATTTCAAAGAAAATCAGTAAATGTGCTTACGAGTAATTTGTCAAATCGACAAAAAAATATGTCATCGTTGATCACGAAATTTTCTGACTCTCAATGTAGTTTCCTGGCTACGATCGAGAAAGAAGTGGCGGCTGTTACTTCGGAGCCCCAAGTCAACGCATTCTCTTTCACCACAAAGTCTTGGGCTTCTTGGAACTCACAAAATTCCTAATACACATTTTGCAATTAAAACTTAATCTCACACAAACAAACTGTTCGCTTTAATAAAAGCACTTACTTTTTCTCCTTTCACAAAAAAAAAACTTCTCTGATCACCAGAGCTTAATTGACGTACACTCTCAAGCGACTATAATATACGTCCTTAATGTCCTTTTCAAGAAATATTCTTTGAAATATGTATAGTTCCGTTTGATTAATCTGAAGATTTTATATAAAATCTTCTGTAGGTACTCAGTCCAGCTGAGAAGGAATTATATAGAACTTTGTCTATGACGGCAGCAAATAGTCTTGACAGGTTGACAGCTCGAATGGAAAGGGAAGTTTGGCTGCCATGACGACGAAGAATTGGTCAGTTGGTATGTCTTGGGAATGAAACGAATTATCGATAACGAAATATCGATACAGACTGAACGAAAGTTACAGCGCCGCCGTAGTGACCAGATTTAAATAAAGTTCTATATTTCCTACAAAGTCATTGCAAATTTGTAATTTCTTGCAAATTTAAGACCACATAAAAAAAATATATGGGCCCATACATGTCCTAGCTACAATATTAAAATTGTCCTGGGCGATTTTAATGCCAAGCTAGTAAGAGAAGGCATCTTTGTTGGAATAATCGGGAAAAACGTCATGGTAGCCATTATGCGTTTTCCACACCTCAACATCCACAAAGGAACTGGGAGCTCTTTAGATCAATCTACCGTGAACCAGATTGACCATATTGCGATCGACGCTAGACACGCTTCCAACATCATGGATGTCCGAACTTTCCGAGGAGCTAACATCGACTCGGGCCACTACCTCGTTGTTGCCAAGGTAGCACTTGGGGTATCCAGACTCATGCCAAAACAGGGAGATGCTGGGTAAAGATACAACGTCGAACGATTACAATCACAAGAGATTGCCAAATCCTTCTCCGACCAAGTTACAAGTAACCTTTTTCGAAGTTCTCTATGCCATGCCGCCAACATTGCCAAGATGCCTCTGCCGTTCCGGGTTTCAAGCATCCACCAACAAGAAGCCTTTGGTTTGATGAGGAATTTCGGCAGGCAAATACAGCCAAACAACAAGCACGCGAAGCGGCGCTGCCTAGAAGGACGAGAGCTGCTCACGAGATCTATGAGCAGAAGAGGCGAGAGGAACTCCGACTTCTCAGAAAGAAAAAGAGAGAGCATGAAAAGCATGTGGACTGCAGTCGAAGGTATTCAGGAGTTCAAAAACAGGAATGAGGTTCGAAAGTTTTATGAACAGGTGAAACAAAATTTACAAGTTCATAAACCTCGAACCGAAGGCTGCAAAGACAAAAGTGGAAACATCATAGTGGAACCGCAGTCAATGCTGGGGATATGGGAGGATCACTACTGCAGACTGTATAACGGCGACGACAGACCGAATTTCGCTGTCAAGTAGGATGATCCATTCAACATACCTACACGACGAAAGCCAACAATCCCGACTTTGACGAAGTAAAGATTCTTATATCTAAGCTGAAGTCCAACAAAGCCGCTGAAGCAGTTGACTAGAATGCCGAGCTCTTCAAAGCAGCTGGAGACAATTTGTTTTGGAGCATGCACCAACTTATCTGTAAGATATGGTCGAAATAAAGCATGTCGCATGAATTGAACTTCAGTATTGTTGTCCCAATTCTGAAGACAGGAGACCCTCTAAACTGCACCAACTATAGAGACATGATTTTGTACTTAACATCTTACAAAATCATTTCGGCCATAATATTATGAACTTCAACAACCTGATAGGTCCTTATCAGTATGGCTTTAGACCAGGAAAGTCCACAATCAATCAAATATTCACATTACGGCAGATCGTGGAAAAATCCCAAAAACAGCAAATCGATACCTTCATCGATTTCAAGGCCGCATATGACAGTATAGAGCCATGTCTAGTTTTGACAACCCTGCAAAATTCGTCCGTTAGTGCAGGATGACCATGGAGAATTCGCGCTGCTCCATAAAGGTTGCGAAGCAACTTAACAGAACCTTTCGATGTCCAAAAAGGCTTTAGATAAGGTGATGCGGTTAACGGTTTTAACGGTTAATGAGGGCAAAACAAAGTACATACTGTCATCAAGAAATGACCTACAACACCGACGTCTCGGTCAAAACTTCGCCATCGACAGACTTAATTTTGAGGAAGTTAAGGACTTTGTTTACCTAGGCTCCGCTATTAACGCAAAAAACAACACCAGCGTTGAGATCAAACGAAAAATAACTCTTGCTAACCGCTGTTTCTTTGGGCTAAGACAGCAATTGAATAGCAAAGCCTTCTCTCGAGCGACTAAAGTGTCGCTATACATATAAGACCCTTATCATTCCCGTCCTCTATACGGTGCAGAAGCATGGACTTTGACCAAAGCGGACAAAATCACCTTGGATCATTTCGAGAGAAAAATTCTTCGTGTGATCTACGGTCCCGTATGCATAGAAGGGGAGTGGAGGAGAAGATAAAACGACGAACTGTACGGGCTATACAGCGAACGTAGACATAGTCAGAAAAGCAAAAGTCCAACGACTGAAATGGCTGGGTCACGTAATGCACATGGAAACCAAGCTCCGGCCAGTAAAGTCTTCGAATCCACAGGACAGCGCAGTAGAGGAAGAACACGGATTAGGTGGTGTGCACAAGTGGAAAGTGGCCTCTCCCAACTATGGCGACATCTAGCTAGGAACGAAACTAGATGGAGAAGTTTATTGGATGAGGCCCTAGTTCACACAGAACTGTAGCGCCACCTAAAGTAAGTAAGTAAACCAATTTATAAGAGTTTTAATAATTGAGAATTTTTTAGACTATTGTAAATAACAAAAATCTTTGAATTTCTTAAGATCTTACATTTCAACAGCTAAAATGAAAAGTGAATATCGCATTTTTCCTGATATCTATCGCAAACGATTGTCATCTCACAGATCGAATAAGTCAATATTAACTGTCATTGATAGCAAACCACCTCAGCCGATTGACTCGACGAGCTAAGAATTCAAAATTTACAAATTGCTCATTTATTAAAGTTGTCAAATCAAATTCATTTTCAAACAGCAAGTATCAAGTGTTGAAAACAACATAATTTAAAAAATGATGGTATAATATAAACTCACGTAATAAGTTGTTTTATATCAAGTATAAGGCCTTGCAAAGAAAAAATTGATAAACTTTCTACTTTAAACTTTCAAAAACCAAATTATAGTTGTTTCAAAACATTTAAGCTTAAGAAAGACGTTCCATTCACTTCAAAAAATTGACAAAAATAAAACCATTAAAACAAACCAAAATATTTAATAAAAATACAAATATTTGCAATAAGAGATTTAACTTATTTAATTTCACAACTATCCAAATAAATTCCGTCACTGACTTTGACTTACAAAAAACATAAGTATGGTGAAAGTGAAAATTTGAAAAGTTTTCTTCAAAATGTCTTTCCTACTTTTCTTATACCATAAGATCAAGATCTAGACCACAAAAACCAATTGAAATTCAAATATTTATCGTATCTAGCAGAATAGTAAATAGCTTATGGTTTGAAACATATAATATTCAAAATCCTATATTTTCTCTTTGAATTTATATGAAAATCTCTCTAACTTCAAACCATTTACAAAGTTAAGCTCTTCTAGAAGCCACAATAATAAAAATTGGATGTGTTTATTATTATTCTTGTTTTTTTTTATTTTTGAAAAATAAAAAGTAAAACCAAAAAGAAAAATCCAACACAAAAATTGAACAAAATTTCCATTGGGAAATCAGCATCTGGTTTTAAGAGATATAAAGAGACCATCCCTAATCCTATTGAGTTTTGTTGCTGACGTTCATATATTCAACGAATACACGTCATGTGTGTTATGATTATGCTGGTTGTATATTTTAAGGAAACCTTAAGCAATATTTAGAGACATAATCAAAAATCAGACATTTTTGGAAATGCAAAAAGAATCCTAAGGCTTCATACCTAAGCTAACAAATTGATAGAGAGGGGTCTTAACTTTTCGTGCGATTGTCAAAAGGTAAAGCTTTTTTAAGTTTATATTTAATTCACAATTATATTGGATAGAATCGGAATTCAAAAGTCATGACTCTATCGCGAGACTAGGTTTTTAATTGGAAACACTGGATAGGTTAATTTTTTTTTTAACTTCCCATAGGAAGTTATTATAATGGGTCCGATTTGACAAATTGAAAATTTTGACATTTCTCGACGTTTCAAGGTCCCTAGAGTCGAAATAAAACATTTTTAGAAAGATGTCTGTGCGTGCGTGTGTACGTACGTCCGTACGTCCGTACGTCCGTACGTTCGCGACGTTTTTTTCGTCGTCCATAGCTCAAGAACCAGAAGAGATATCGACTTCAAATAAATTTTGTTATACAGATAATAAGGCAGAAAGATGCAGAAAGGGCTCTCAAGAAAATTGCGTGGGTGGTTTTTTTACCATAGCAGTTTAAAAAAAAGGTGAAAATTTTGGTTAACCCTAAATATCTCATGAACCAATGACGCTAGAGACTTGAATTAAATTTTGTATTATATATTGTAACGTGATACAAAACAATTATATTTTTGGAAAAAAATTCAATTAACGGTTTTTTTTTATAAATCAAAAAAACTGAAAAAAAAAATTTGTCACTTCGAAAATTTTACGACTAAAACATGATTTCATCTTCAAAACAATTTTTTGCAACGAAGAATAATGTTTTTGACATCTGATAAAATTTTGAGAAAAATCGAATTGACAGTTTTTTTACAAAAAATAATAACCTAAAAAAAAATAAAAAAAAAGTTGGTAAAAATTGAGTTTTGACTCAAATATCTTTTCAAAACTTTGAGATATTGGCTTTAAACTACTTTTATCTTTCAAAAAATATTGTTGTCAACATTCAGTAAAATTTTGAAAAAAATAGAATTGACAGTTTTTTTACAAAAAATTAAAAACCGAAAAAAAAATTAACAAAAGTTGGTAAAAATTGATTTTCGACTTAAATATCTTTTCAAAAATTTGAGATTATGGCTTATAACTAATTTTAACTTATAAGAAATATTGTTTTCAACAGTAGGAAACATTTTGAGAAAAATCGAATTGACAGTTTTTTTACAAAAAATAATAACCTACAAAAAAAATTAAAAAAAAGTTGGTAAAAATTGAGTTTTGACTCAAATATCTTTTCAAGACTTTGAGATATTGGCTTTAAACTACTTTTATCTTTCAAAAAATATTGTTGTCAACATTCAGTAAAATTTTGAAAAAAATAGAATTGACAGTTTTTTTACAAAAAATTAAAAACACAAAAAAAAATTAACAAAAGTTGGTAAAAATTGATTTTCGACTTAAATATCTTTTCAAAAATTTGAGATTATGGCTTCTAACTAATTTTAACTTATAAGAAATATTGTTTTCAACATTAGGACAAATTTTGAGAAAAATCGAATTGACAGTTTTTTACAAAAAATAAAAACCTAAACAAAAAAATTAATAAAAGTTGGTAAAAATTGATTTTCGGCTCAAATAGCTTTTCAAAAATTAAAAATATTGGCTTCAAACTTATTTTATTTCACAGAAAATATTGTTTTTTATATTCAATAATTTTTTTATAAAAATCCAACAGTCCGTTTTTTCATAAAAAAATAAAATCTACAAAAAATAGAACGCAAATTTGGTAAGAATTGATACATTTAGACAAACTTTTAAGCAAGACAAATCGATAGACGGGATGGGAAGTTATCAGTGTGGGTCGCATCCCAGCCTCTTTTTTAATTTTATATTGTGCACACTAAAGGGGTTATCAATACCCTTATAATGGTTAGATACAGTGCGAGCAATTAGGGAAGCAGGATAGGATTAAAAAAGAGAATCCGATTCACATTGGTTTTGAATGTCTGCAGATTGTAATGAATGGAAAATATTGAGCCTGGTAAAACATTCAACATTCGTGTAGTGCAGCTAAAGAAAGAATTACTGTACTTAACAGTACGTCCGAAATTTGGCTCAAGGGCAAAATGATGGGTATTCCTAGAAGTACGGGTATTACGGGGAGGAATAGAAGTCACTATTTAACTAGAGCATTGTTGTTAAAAATAACGATAAAACAATGATAGGTATGAGACCTTGTGGAGGTGTTCAAGAGAAGCAAATGTCTCGGAAAGCTCTTTTTTCCATTTTTTCCAAAAGATTCAAGTACGTTATTGGGGCACCAGCCTAAATATGAGAATTATACTCGAGTTTGGGAAGAATAAAAGTTTTGTAAATTATATCCAGATCAGAAGGGGTAAAGAACTTCTTGCATCGTCGGAGAAAACCTTAACACTTGGCAGCATTGTTGGCGATGTGAAATATGTGATCACTCCATAACAAGTGGCTTGTAATGCACATACCTAGAACTGAAAGCTGTTCAATCTCCTCCACGCAAGTACTACCAATAGAGGGACGCTTTGCGACAGTAGACAGCATTGAATAGGAATTCGGAGACAAAACGGAACCCTGGGGCAAACCAGAATTTATCTTGTGGGTATCAGATTTAAATCCGTCCAGTACTACTAGAATAGAACGGTTCGAAAGATAAATACTAAGCCGACGAAGACGAAATTCATCAATAGCAAATAGTAATTTTTGTCGTAATTTCTGGTCATGTACAAATTAAAAGCTTCGATATGTCCTTTACAGGTCTTTTTAGCTTGTTTGAACTTTCCGTCAGTGGGGTTGACTTTATAAATCCATAAACGTACATCTTTGATCCTAATAACCTCTTTACAGCTCGAATTAAACCATGAGTTTTTTTTTTGGGTTTGAAAGATTTTACCCTATTCGGGATATAATTTTTTGTTTCATAAAGAATTGAATTTGTAAGCATATCTCTGCTGGAATCTACGTTAGTATCGAGAAAACATAGTAACCAGTTAAAGTTCCTGAAGAAGTCGTAGTCGTAATTTCAAAACCATGAAATTATTAAATTTAAAGGATAAGGATTTCTGCTTGGCAAAATCATCATACAATTTATTGTTAAGAATTATGATGTGTTTTACCTTAGTCTTAAAAACAGCCTTTTAATGGTTTTTAAAATTTTTAAAGATGCATGATATAAAGACCTGATGTTATTTTTGGGGTTTTATTTTCAAAACACTTTTAAAAGTTATTGTAACTTTAATAGTTGTCATCAAACTTAGGTAAGCCACCAACAGAAGTAGAAACTTACAAACTAATACTGGATACTGCTAATATCAATCATGGAAACTGTTTTCGAAAAACAGCTACTGAAGGCCTCGCAGCAAAATAAAAGAAGAGAGAAGACTAATTCAGAGCCATCAGTTTTTGATTAAGAAATCAACATTCCACAAAGTACTTATGTACATCCAATTACGAATGTTAAAAATGCCGCTTAAAAAAAAGGAAGTATAAGCTTAGCTATATTTGTAGGTGCTGCTCAAGCCTTTGATAAGGTTTGGTACTTGAGACTTGAGTACAAACTGCATTAAGATTTTCCATGGCAGGCTCTCTGAATTTTGCTAATTCTTAACAATTTATTAATAAATTATTCTGACACATGTTCGATTGTATCAACTTAGAAATATACTGACCGGACTTAGGTATGCGGATAAATTCTTTTGCAATTTCTCACTGCTTACTCCAATACTTCGAAATACATTAAAAAAAGTTTGGGTGCAAAGCTTAAATAGAAAGAGCACATCAAAAAAAAAATAGAAGAACTTGATAATTATCAATAACCAAGAATATAATAAGCTAACGGTCTAAAAGCTAATGGAAACGCCAAAAACTTCACATAAGGGTAAGTGATTTGTAAATTAAGAAAAAAAATTAGTTGTCGAACTTTCATAAATTGGTCTTGATTCTTTTCCAATTAAGCCTCGTGAAATTTGTATAAAATTGTTGTTTTTTTGTATTCTTAAATCTTTCTTTTTGACTTATTTTTTTAACATTACCTATATATAAATAAATTCAGAAACAGCTAGTAATAAAGGTGTATCTCACTTTTGTCAACAAAATATATAAAACAGTTACCTCTGATGTTGGGGATTAAATTAGGCAGTTAATAATTCACCAATTGTCATTATTTCGTGTTGTATGTAATTTAGGCTAGACGTGGACACAGACAAGAGAAATATATTTTTTATTTTGGACTAGCGATTCACAAAATAAGTTGCTGCATATACATAAGAGTAACTTCCCCTTACGGTTTCTAGAGACAACTTGCAATATTGTATATACAGCTTTATCAATGTTCATGAAGCTTTAAGGCTCCGTTTAAATAAGCGGATATTAGCATTCAAACTGAACTGCCTTCATTCTTTTTATTATAAAATAAACTAACAACGAAGTCGAAGGACAAAAGCCTTAAATATTACTCATCTAAAGCTTATAGCAAAACAAAGCTGTTTGTCATACAACATTTTTTTCCGAAAATAAAAACCATTTATGTCAGTCTTTGTATAAAACCATATTACTCTCATAAGCACAAACTTTTAAAGCGACCACATTCTGCATTAATAGCGTTGGTGTCGCGGAATGGAGAAATTCACGGGATCAAGAAGAAAATAATATTTTCATTCCCGTAAGCAGCCAGCAGATTAACGGAGATACTAAATTTACCAGCCAAAATGTCAGCAAAATTTCCTTCAGTCTATTTAATTCCATCTCTGTAAATGTTTTCATATAAAGAGCTTCCATACGAAAGTTGATGAATTTTGTTTTTGGTTTTGTATATCAATCCACTTTTAAATGTAAAAAAGAAAAATTAAAACAAAAAAAGGATTAATATTGTGTCTAATAAGGCTGGCTATGGGAACGAAAAAAAGTTTCTGCTCGTTAGAGTACTATGATTTTCATAAACAAAGGTCTTAGCTACCTGTTCAAGAACTAAACATCTTAGCTTTAAAAATGTTTGCTTCTAAGGGTTCAATATTTTGCTTGTAGTTTAGTATTGGATTGCAGATACAAAACTTTTCTTAAATCAGAACTAAAATGAGCTTTTTGCCAACACACGGCTTTGATTTTTCTTTTACTAAACTTCAATAAAAATTATATTTGCATATTTGCATATATTTCCAAAATACATTACCTTAGTTCACGGACATTTTTCATTTACACGTTTTGAAATGAATCTTAACTTTTCTAGATTAAGTATTAAAAGCTCTGTAAAAATGAGAGCTTCAAAAATTAATAGAATTTAAGCTTAAATAAAAAGCTTTTTTCTTAAGTATTTGTATTGCTTATATATTTTATATTAAAGGGTAGTTGTATTTTAAGGGCGATGTTGTTTTTGAACAAATCACAAATTATTTATTGTCATTTCTTTTTAGGGATACCCAAATGATACACAAGCTTTAAATCTCCAAAAGCAAAATCCTATCTCCTATGAGATATTCTTTTTATTCAATTTTACAGTTTAAAAAAATGAACTTTTTGAAATTTTTTCATTTAGCATAAATTGTAGCTTTTGCAAAAACAAATATTTTATTACTCGAAAGGTTTTGGGAACATTCAAGCACAGATAATAAAATCATACAGATGACTTACCCTTATGGAGAAAGATGAGATATGAAAACTAAATCAACAATAAAAAAAGCTTTTTTAAAAGCTTCTACACAATCTAAAAAAGGCGAACAAAATCTGTTTTCTGAAAAGTGAGAATAGGACGACAACTTTCAAAAGCTCTTTGTCTGTTCCCACACGTTGCCTGTTAAAGATAGGATAAGACATAATTTCATTATCTGTGGATCAAGTATAAAAGTAAGTTCTAAAGTGAGCTTTTGAAGTCAAAATAAATTAGAAATTCAATCAAGATAAAACCCGCAATGCACAATGTTCCCGTAGAAAAATATGAAAGCACTATGTTACAATTACGGTACAATTTTTCAAAAAGTTTATTTTTCAATGTTTTATTTTTCAGCAATTAAAGACTTTTAAATTATTTGTAAATTATTGCCCACAAAGTATTTTTGTAGCTTGCAAGTGCACTTCTGGTTTGCTAAAACCAAAATTAAGCTTATATCATTAAAAGCTTTCAAAATTCAAGAGCTTTTACTTTAAAACCATAAGGGAAATTTCTATATGTTTAGTTTATAAATGTTTACCATAAAATCATGTTTAACAAGTAAGAAAATTTAAAAAAAAATTGAAGAAAACTTCAGGCTTTTAACTATTCCCAGTATATTTTCTGTTTTCGAAATTTCCCCAAAAAAAATGTCATGATATATTATTGCACGAAATTTTTCCCAGTTTTAATTTTCTTGTCATAACCCTGTTTTCTATCAACAGGAAAATTTCCTCTTAAACTAAACTTTTTCAATATTATTTTCCCAATTTCAACTCCCTTTTCTGTCAACGGGAAAAATACCCCTAAATAATTCCCTAAAAAAGGAAGTCCTGTTTCAATTTTCCCCACTATTTCTATCCAAGACACATCAAAATGTGGAACTTAAAATACTCTCTTCTCGTGAGTACTTCTTCTCTAAAAAATATTGAGAGAGTAAAAAAAGAGCTTTTTTGGTCTGCAGAGATGCAGCCATGTTATCGAATTCCTCCCCATTTGCAGGATGAACGATAACATTTCGATATTTCTCTCATATCCTTAAAATAGATTCTCTCCAAATGTCTCACCTCTCACTTCCACTCTCTCCGCTCTCTCAACAACGGCCAATGGCTCCTCTCTCAACTCAGTAAAAACCATAAATTTTCTCTATTTAATGGTTTTACACACCCACACGCTAGGATGCTTTTTTCCTATTTTCTCTGCAAGGTACAATGACAGGACTAGAGTATACTAGAGGTAGTAGTAGCAGCAGAAGCAGGAGTAACCTTTTGTTGGTGCTCGCAGGACAAAAGTTATCCGAGGTAAAGAAAAAAAAAATTATATCTACGAGAATATTATTAAACCAAAACAAAACCTTTCAAGCGGACTCCTTCAATCTCAACCCCTCGTCGTTCGTCCTCGTCGTTCATCCTCGTCGTCGTCGTCGTTCGTCCTCGTCGTCGTCGTCGTCGTCGTCCTTCTCGTCTGCAGCCCCCCCTCTAGAACTTGACTTGACTGTCCAATATAGTGGTTAATGTAGATATGTTTGGAAGGAGATGTAGGTGGATCCTGAATAGGAGTAGGTAAAGTATATCCTATTCTGTATAGCGGATAGCGCGCGGCGGCGTAGGTGGCATACACATTATACGAGTATTTCTATTGCAGTGCGGGGCTGGAAAAATACGACGAATATACACAAAATAAAATACACAACATTTTCAAACAATCCGTCTAGACTCCTGGGCTAATACTCTCGTATAGGAGGTACACATCACAGCAAGTTTAGGAGTCACAAGCTGTAGAGTTGCAGTTTAGAGCCTGATGCTGCTGATGCTGCGATGCTCCAAATGCCCATTTTGCCGTTCCTTTCATTCTTTTCCCACCCACCGACCAACCGACCGACAGAACCTCCATTCGCCATTCGGCAACGCGCCACCACATCATATTTCCATTTATATTTTCTGGAATTTTTGTTCTTTCTGTTTTATTTCTTTTTAGTTGTTGTTGTTTTTTGTTCGTTGTCATCCTCCTCGAAAACGATTATTTCAATTTTAAAATGATGATGAAGGATATTTTGCTTTAATACGCTGCTGTTGCGAATGTGTGTATAAGGGATGGGGGTTGGGTTTTTATTTGTATTTGTGTTTGCTTGTGTGCCCCTCATAATGTGTCGAAAATGTACATTTGATAGGGACGACTACGACGAAGGACGACGAGCGACGGACGGACGGACGCATTATTGTTATTGTTATATGGAGCTGCTCGAGCTCGAGGTTCTGTAGCTCTTTTTTTAGCTCACCACCTGTGAAACAGTGAAACTGGGCGTGGGTGGATTTTGAAATTTAATTTTCCAATATTGCTTAAAGAATCCTTTTTTTTATTCTTTCTTTTCTTTTGTTCGAATTTTATTTATACAGGGTGAGTCAAAAGTGATGTTCATGTTCTAAGTGATAATAATTTTTATAGATTTAGTTTTTAAATTTATAATTTTATTTTAAAATCACAAAAAAATATTTATGTGTCTAAGTATTAATTAAAACGTCTTTCAAATGAGCTTCATGCCCACAGAGACGGGTATTCTAGAGCGTTTTCCGTAAAACTTTTCAGGACATCTGATTTCAGCGCCTGTATTTCAGCTTCTTTTCAGCTGCAGGATAGTGGTGGGTTTATTTACTTACACTTTAAGCGGCCCATAGAAACCACATTTGTGTGCACACCGGTTTTCTGACACCCGGCGGCGTGGGATTCCGCCTTACGCGACACACCAAATCGGACATACATTAGTTGTGAAAGAGATCTCAAAGAGGAAAGATAAAAATGAGTGACGTTAATCCGCCCTCAACAACAACTCAGATGCAACTGAATAGTAAATGTGCGCACGTATCCCCATGCACATTACACCGATCGGGACAACGACACAGAAAAATCAAAAACTTTTAATTTTAATCGCTCCATGTCTGACACCAAAAATCGGTGTCTCCTCCAGCTCACACACGGCTCACATTTCTGCACACCGACACAAGTGAGATGTCTATGGGCCGCTTTAGACTTTGTGACGTACTTTGTTGTCTAAAGCTTCTAGGTATTAACTAAAGTAAATACAAAAGCTTTAATTTAAAAGTCTTTATTTACATCTCGTAGTTCTTTGATTACACTGATAAATTTAAACATTTGACTAGACAATTAAAAGTTGGAACTAAAAAACTCGGTTATCAATTCTTTTTTGTTCTTTCTCTCGTTCAGTGGTTTAGGGTTTAAACCTGCTCTTGGTGGTTTTTTCCACTGTTATTTTAAGGTTTTTCATGGGCCTTAGAAGGTTTCACGCTGTTTATCAACTCCTTAGACTGGCTTTCATGGTTTTCACCGGATATCGACGAATAATATTTACTGGATAAAGTATAAACATCACGATTTCTTACCACTGGTGTGGGTAGTCTTTGAAGAATTACATTACATTACATTATTTGTCTTTTTGTTCCTTATTTTTATAAAGCCTGGTTGTTGCTAGGTCTGGCACTTCTGGTCGTTAGGCAATCTCTGTGTCTTCTCCTTTCCTTTTCTTTCTTTGGTCTTCGATGTTTCTTCCATAATTGTATGAATTTCTATGGGCCTTACTTCGCGGCAAAAGTAGGTGTGAATTCAATCGCAGCGAAGCTTAATATTTCATAGTAATATATTTTATGTATCGTGTCATGTCACCACTTGTGCTCATTGCTCCCGTATTTCACCTTCAATTACCCCACAAAAAAAAGAACTTGGAAGTCAATTAAATTACTAACTTTTGGAAATTATTCGGTCGACAAAAATTTCGCTAAGTAGCGCCATGGTGGAGGACTTCTAGACTTTAATTTCTTCCTTAAATGGATCTTTTTGGAAAAAAGCTGCAATTTAGTTCTAAGAACTGTTTTCAATTAACTACGGGGCACACCGTGTAGATAATAGGCCTTTTGTATCATTGCTTCTGGACTCTTCACAACACTTTCAAAACAATTCGTTCCACATTTGCTTCAGTTCGAGCAGTGCTTGGTCCTTTAACTCGAGGAATATCAACTACAATTCCTTGTTATGGAATTCGTGTAACCCAGTGCCATAATCATGTCCGCGGGGGATAAGATCTTTGGCTTAAAATAATCAAGTGATTATCTTCCAAATAAGACTCAACTAGTTTAATCCTTTCTAAATCACTGAAGTTCATTTTAGTAAATCTCTCAAATTTGTTTTAACTTAAGTCATTTAAAAAAGAAGAAAAACAGAAGAGTTATTATTTGTCTCAAAATACTAGAAAACTTTTGAGCCACCCTGTGTATGCATCTATACCTACATCTACATATATGGATTTAGCTTTGGGGATTTGACATTAAAGATGTGAATTGTGTATGCTATACCTACCTCTATCCTCCAACCCCACCCATACCTATGTATACCTTAAGCTAACGTATGAAAAATATATAAGTTGGATTATGGGTGCGGATTAAGAAGGTTCTGATAGCGGACTTAGAGGAAGTCTATTGTAATGGATGGTTATTGACCTTTTTTTTTATTATAATAATAATAATCAAGAAAGGTTTTTTTTTTGTTTATTTCTTGTTGTTGTCATTTTTTTCTTAAGCTATTTTTAAGCTGTCAAGGATAGAGAGAGGCCTATATTTGCTTATGCTAGAATGTGCTCATTTAAGCGTTTAAAATTTTATATATGCACGAAGAGGTTTTATACTTAAATATTTGGGTTCAAGTTCTTGGGCTTATCTGATTTGTTTCTTTAAACAAGAAGCTTGTTTTAAGAGATAAGAATGAATAAGTTGTAAATACCTTTAACCTTGCTCCTATCAACAAAAGAGAAGAAAATTAGCTTATTGTGTTTGAAAATGAAATCTTAAGACCTTCTTACCTAAAGACGGAACTATTAAACATGGATCAATGGACTTCCTATCGTTCGTTGGAACAAGCTTTTTCGATCTCATTATTGTTGACTTTAAAATATTAATGAAGGGAGATTGAACACAAAGACAGCGTCTTTAATAAACCTATACTTTTATTTTTCTTGTACGTAAAAGTGTGTCAGTAAAATGAATACTGATGGACTGAGGAAAAGGTGATTTATATGTTGTGAAATTTCACAGGTGGTGTTCGGAGGAAATTTCAAGGGTAGGTATAATTCTACATAAGTTGAAGATAAAATTCAAACATTTAACCTTCCTTCCATGACTTCGCTTTCATCCTAAATAAATATAACTTAAACATCTTAGTCTGTAGGAGGTTTCGGCCCGCTGTTGCTAGAGGTTAGGAAAAGCTACTTCCCAACCTACACCAAAAAAGTTTTTTCGCAGGTATACCTTTCGGGAGGATTTGAAAAGCCTTGAAGTCGTGTCGTAAAAGAGTACTTCCCGGATTGGACATACCATTGTAAGGTCCTTTCAAGAAACCGCCAGACCCTCGTTGTCCGCAAGCTGTTGTGACCCATAATTTATTAAATCTGTCATTTTGCGCATCCATTTGGGTTATTGAAACATTATTTGTACCAGTACGAGGTTTACGACGAATACGTTTTTGAATATTTTAAAATATATTATGGTTTCTTTTATTTAAATGTATGCCAACAAATTTTGCTGTGATTTTGTATTCTCCAGAAAAATCACCTCTAAATAAGTGCACTGGGCGTATTTGCACTTTTTTCATTCCATTAAGATTTAATCAATGTCCTATTACCTTTTTGTAGACGTTTCATAATTTTTGGGCTCAAATTACAAGTGAGTTAGTTTTTTTTATTAATAAAAAACAACTAAACAGAAATTCTTTTTGGACAGACGTATACATAAGTGCCTACTATGCAATATATGTCGAATCTGGACTACTTCCAATTTTCTTAAAAAACCTTAAGGCAAATTTGGACTATATTGTGAAAGTTTTAAAAAGATGTGATAATAATCTTCAAAGAAAAGTACTCATGATTGCACTTCAGCGTTGTTACTCGCCGTTCAAAGACTGGTAAGAATTGGCTATACTAAATATAATACAACCTTGAATCTAGCCTTGAATAACTTTGGTTCATGGAAGGATGAATTCTATGACTGCATCTCAGCAATTGACGAAAAAATATTTCAAAATTCTCTGAACCGTGCTAAAGAGTCCATGTCAAGAATACAGCAAACTGAATCATTGTTTGGCGGAATCTAATTATTTTCGAAAAGAATTTACAGTTAACGAGATGAGTTTAAAATTTAAGATCCGAACTGAAATGCTAGAGCTAAATTACAGACCTCATAGGGGTGATATAAATCATAATTGTAATCTTTGCAACCTTAATCAAATCGAAAACGTTTATCACTTCCTAGCAAGATGTCCAATACTCCAAGAAATTCGACGTTTATACTTTAAGAAAAGCTTTCTTTCTACAGAAGAGAGTTACTCAATTCTAAATGGTGAGTGTGGTTGGAAAGTTCTTATCCGGTTTGTTACTGAAGCTATCGCTTACAGAAATACTTATGTAAATCTTTTTTAGAATCAATCTATTATTTTGTTTTAGCTAAACTAAAAGACCATCTTTCAGTTAATATTGAATCCCTTAATCTACCACTATACTCTTTATTCGATTAATTTATCAACTTTTTTAAATTTATATACACTAGTTTAAATTTGTTCCTTTTGTTTAAAAAATGTAACTTTTGAAATATGTTTATATTAGTTTCAATTGGATTTGTTTAAAATAAAGTCTTAAACTCAAATGATATTTTTGTTAAAATATGTCTATGTTAACTGTCAAAATTATACTTACATAATGTTAAAATACTCTACACTTTTTCATTTTCAATTCTGTTGATGTGTCTAAAATTTATAAATGTAAATTTTAATGTAATAATTTTAGATATAATCGGCAGACGGCTTTTAAGCCATGTTTGTAAATCTTTTATATTAAAACATTTGTACTTTATATGTTGGAAAAATAAAGATAATAATAATAATAATAATAATAATAATAATAATAATAATAATAATAATAAAAATAATAATAATAATAATAATAATAATAATAATAATAATAATAATAATAATAATAATAATAATAATAATAATAATAATAATAATAATAGTAATAATAATAATAATAATAATAATAATAATAATAATAATAATAATAATAATAATAATAATAATAATAATAATAATAATAATAATAATAATAATAATAATAATAATAATAATAATAATAATAATAATAATAATAATAATAATAATAATAATAATAATAATAATAATAATAATAATAATAATAATAATAATAATAATAATAATAATAATAATAATAATAATAATAATAATAATAATAATAATAATAATAATAATAATAATAATAATAATAATAATAATAATAATAATAATAATAATAATAATAATAATAATAATAATAATAATAATAATAATAATAATAATAATAATAATAATAATAATAATAATAATAATAATAATGATAATAATAATAATAAGTGCCTGTAAAGTACGTTCGGGTATCCTTTGTGGTCTACTATATCTCAGGAACGAATACACACATTCAAAGACAATATTAATTAGAAGGGTTGTATTTTTTAATCTTAAAATAAAGGTAACGGGTAATTCATTTTGTAGTTTCAAAAGTATGTCAAACTAAGTTGTTAAACCAACTTTTTTTCAGTTGAAAGTCTGACATTTACGAAAATGAATCGCTTAGCTATCGCACAACGCATAAAAATTATTAAAACCTGCTTCAAAAATGGTCATTCTGCCACAGCCACATATCGTGCTTTAAGAGGAGATTGTGAAATTGTAATTGAGGAAATTGTGAAGAAGTTTGAAGAAAGTGGATTGGTTACATCAGGCCTGTCTATCATCGTTTCGCTCGTACCACTCAAAATTTCGCTGCTGTAAGTGAAAGAGTTGCCGAAGACCCGAATGTGTCGATTCATCGTCGTTCTCAGGAATTAGGACTGTCTCGAAACACATTATATCGTATTTTGCATATAAAGTCCAGCTCACACAACAACTGAAGCCAGCTGACAATTCACAACGTCGTAAATACGGCGATTTTTCTAACAAAATTTTCCAGCGACGAAGCACATTTCTCACTCGGTGGGTATTTTAATATACAAAATTGTCATATTTGGGGTTCTGAGAATCCTCAAGTTATTGAAGAGAGGCAATTACATCCACAAAAAGTCACTGTTCGGTGCGCTTTTTGGTCCGGAGGTGTGATTGGACCCTACTTCTTAGAAAACGACGATGGAACGACTGGACCGTCACCGTCAATTCGGAGCGTTATGGTCATGTGATAACCGAGTTGCTTTGCTTGCTATTGAAGAATACAACTTCGACAATATATGGTTTTAACAAGACGGTGCCACATGCCACACAACTCGAGCGAATATGGCTTTATTGCAATAGACATTTCCTGCTTTCGTTATTTCTCGTCGTGGCGATATCAACTGGCCACCAAGAGCATGCGATTTGACACGGCTGGACTTTTGTTTTGTGGGGCTATGTGAAAGATCGGTAGTACCCGTGGCATGATGATTAGTGCATTGGACGGTCATGCCAGAGGTGTTGGGTTCGATCCCTGTCTATGCCATCTAAAGTTTTTTTCACGGGTACTGCCTCTTGCGAGGAATTGACAAATTCTCCAAGAGTAATTCTTGTCATGAAAAGTGCTTTCTCAAATAAGCAGTTCCGATTCGGCTTAAAACTGTAGGTCCCCTCCATCCCTGACAATAGTACTCGCACACAGGAATGGTTGAGAGTTTTAAGTCACTAGGCCCTAGTTCTCAATGGACTGTTGCGCCAACCAATTTATTTATTTATGTGAAAGATCGTGTTTATGAAGATAAACCTTTAACACTTGAGCATTTAAAAACCAACATTTGTCAAGTTATGGCTTAGACAGTGGTCGGTGGTCGAAAATTACCTGAAAAGAATCGATGCTTCCAACAATTTGCGTAGTGGTCATTTAAATGATGTAGTGTTTCACTCTTAATGTCAACGTTCAAACTTTATAATAAAAAGAAATATCATGAAAAGAAGTATTTAATATGTGTTTTATTTACGTTTACTTTTGAAACCGCAAAATGGATAACCCTGTACTATTTATTAATAGTCGCTTCAGATACAGCAGCAAATTCGTACGCCTGAGTTTTGCATTTTATTAAAAGGAATTTTAATTAAAGTGCAAAGAGATGCCACCACCTATCCTTACCCCATATAACAATAAAAATATATTAAATGCTGTTTTTATCTTCGTTAACTTTTCTTTAGCTAAAATCCTCTGGAAAATCAATTCTCTCCACAAAGAAAATAGAAGATAATTAAATCATAGTTTGGTCTAAATCTGCGTTTCCAAGATTAAAAAAAAAAAATTGTTAAAGACTCTGGCATTTTTTCACATAATCCTTCAACCACCAAAATGTCTACATTGTCTCCCAAGCTGCAACTGCATGCGTCTTCTTCTTCATTTTCCATCATTGAATTGTTTTTTAATCTCATATATTATAAAATTAATGAGTTTTCGCAAATAAAAATTTCAATTAAATTCTTTTTTAAAGAGTTTTGTTTTATAACTCTTTTATGGAACTGATAGCTCTGTGTTGTGCAGTTTTGTAGTTGTACTCCGTGCAACTCACTCACGACTCTGTCCAATTAGAAAATTAATTTTCTTTGAGGGCAACACTTCAAGTCGTTAGCGTCATCGTTAATTTCTTTCTTATACTTATTTTGTTTTTTTCTTCTTCATCGTTTGTCCTTTAAGTCCAAGAAGTGTCCAAGCGAAAGAAAATTAATGTGCAAACTCAAAGAATATAAAAATAGAACACACAGAAAAAAATACACATCAAATGAAAAAAAAAAGAACAAGAAGGAGCAAAGGACGAAGACGAAGACGAAGGACGTCGAAATGAAAAATACACTAGGTATACTACTAAGTACATATCCTTATTGTGCTGAAACTTATCACCGTTCGACGCGCTGGAAAAGCAACAGAGTATCACACACAACTCATTCTACCAACAGCTAACAGCCAACACCTCTCTCAGCCTCAATGCTCCTTGTCTCGGGTCCTGGCATCTCTCTAAGAAACCACCCAACTCCCAGGATACACTTCGATTGCAGTTGGTGTTAAACTATATATTTTCCGGAAATGGATATTCAAACACTGTGAGAAAATAAATACAAAGAAAAAGGAGTCTCGCCAGGATACTTTTATATTTTGTCACCGCCGCCGCTGCTGCTGGCTGCTTCGGTTGCTTCGTTCGCTTCGGCTGCAGCTGCCAAAAGAGTTCCAGAATGAATATACAAATAGCAATTTGGCGCAAAAGGATTTTCACATTGTACTATTAATATGTCTTATGTCTATATACATTATGAAGCTTCAGCTGATTCCCCCGTGCGTCGATTCAGCCTCACTTCGCATTCAGAATCCTGGTGAATGAGAAAAAGTGTAGGCGGTTATATGCGCAAGTATATGATGGGGAAGGGGATGTTGAATACGGGTGAGTCGATCGAAGGATCTGTGGCGCAAATTGAAACAAATATATGCAAGTGAAGGACAATTTTTCAATTACATTCCTTTTTCTTTTTGTGTTATCTCTTTTGCACTCTTAGCTTTGTCTTATATTGCAAACAGCAACTTCTACTTCATCCTTCATCATGTCCTTGGTCCTTCATCCTTGCTCACTCGTTGCTTTATATATGTACATATCTCCGCATCTCCATAGCTCTTGCTATAGCTCTTGGTCTATGAATAGAAAATTCCTCCAACGTCCTTTAAGTTTTTATTTTCTGTTGCTTTTGTTGTCACTGTTTTACAGTGAGTTTCTTCATTTGTAGTCATTTCAATATAACCCAACTCGTAATGTGTGCTCCTGCTACTGCTTCTACTTCTGCTCCTGTTCCTGCTTTTGCTTTTCGCTTTTGCTCATGTTCATGTGTCGGGAGGCAGGCAAGCAGGCAGTATGCCATGCATGTCCTTAGAGGTATTCGAAGAAGAGACAATGTTAGCGATGGTGATGATGACGGAATGGTTTTGATATTGGGATATTATTCGCTCCTTTCAAGACAATGGCTTGCCTGCCTTTGCGACAGCACAAAAATATACCACGAAGCAATATAATCGTTATACGACCGACATTTCTACTCGTATAGTCAAAGTCGACAAGACTCGGTACTCGGTATTCAGTACTGGGGACTCCAGGACACGGTATATGACTGCAACAATGTTGGCAAAATTTGTGTGTTGTGTTGAATATGGTGGAGTGGTGGTACGAGTTGGATATATGTACATCGAGGTCCTTAAGTAGAACGAAAAAGATTTCTTGAGAACTTGATGCTCACAACGTATAAACTTTTAGCGTTCATATATTTATGTCCTCGTATGAGCGAGGTTGGTCCTAGCGTAGATATACCTTGCGTCATGTAGGGTAGGTCTAGGTATATTATCGAAGAATAAGAAACTTTCTTTTCGTTTTGAAGAATTTTGTCGACGTTGACGTTGTCATTGTCGTCGTAGTCGTCGTAGTCGTCTTCGTCAGCGCCGCCGATGTCCTTAGGATTATCTATTTTCAGAAAGAGAGAGAATGGATCTGGATATATTTGCATATGACAGGCAAGATGGCAAAAGGATATTATTTTGCCAACGATGATGATTATCGGAAGGATGGCAAAGACATGAAGAAGAGAAAGGACAACGACGACTGAGTATGAGTTGAGTAAGTTGCAATTTTATGTTTTCACAAGATTAAATGTTTTCTGGATTTAAGTTTTGAGATTTTTGGTTGTTTTCTTTTTAGTATAAGTAGGTTAGGTATGAGTATATAGACTTCTTATATGGCATGTCCTCGATTGATAAGTTCAAAAACTACTAGTACGAGTATATGTATATTGAATTTGTTTTAAGATTTTTCTTAAGAAGGTAAACATCCTCTTAGGGCACAAATATAAGTTGCTAGTTGCGAAGATATAAAGGAATACATATCTTCTATAGCCTATCCTTATTATATAAGACGAAAAGAAGTGTTAAAGTATCAAAAATGATCTTTTGAAATGGAAATTTAAACCATTTAAGTAGACTTCCTTGAGCATAGATACTTTCAAAAAAGGAGTAAGAGGTATAGTCAACAAAGTTAAAAAAAAACACATCTTTAAAATCTAGGCACCTATCATAAGTGTACGAGTATAATATATTCAAAATGGGTGTTAATATCAAAGAAAATTTTACGAACATACATTTATGGGATTTTTTCATCAATTTTACTGCGATATCGAAATACATTCCCATCCTTGTATTATCCTTTGATGCTTCTTCGGAAGATGTAAAAAGTGAGAGGTTCTTTTAAATTAAGAGAGTGAAGTATGAGAAGTTCGGTATGACAGTGTGAAGTTAAAGGAGCGATGTTTGTTGACGCTTTATTGCATTTTATTATATTTTTATTAAGACGTACAGTGGTGGTGATGGAATGGTTGGTGATATTGGATCAACACATCACACAAGAAAACAACAAGTGGCTGCGATTTGACCCACTTTGAAAACTTCTCATTGGTTCCTTTACAAACTAGAAAAAAATACTTGAACCACTATCAAAGTTTTCTTATAATGTTAAAGTCTATACAATAACATCACCCATCGAGATATTTGAGCGAAAAAAAATGTTTACCAGTGTTTGATTTTTATTTTACATTTGATTTTTATTATTAACTAGCCGACCCGTGCTCGCGTTGCTTTGCAAATTGTAACCAAGAATATTTTTTGAATATTAGTATTAGCATATGAAAAAATTTCTCAATGGGACTGAGCATATTTTCTACAATAATATTAATTTTAGTTTATATGTATATACGTATACCGTATCTAATTAGATTTCACACTTGAAAAAAAAAGAGTTTGTTCATGTTCATTGTTCAAAGAAAAACAACGAATTTATACTTGTTATGTACTCGTATTTAATAAAAAAATCAAAAAACACTCCCTTACCGAAATTAACACTTTAGAAAAAAAAACTTAAGTAAAATATTACGTAGTAAAGGCCAAGCCGCACATGAAAACAAACAAAACCATTTCAATTTTTTAGTTGAAAACAGAACGAAATTTTTGTCTATTTTCTTCTTTTCTTTCTTTTATTCATACCTAGAAACGTTTTTTTGCAACCGAAAAATATAGTTTGCGGTAAGAAAAAACAAATTTGTGTTTTTAATGTTCTCATACATCTATAAATATGCGTTTGTAAATATCCATAGACACATTTTTTTATTCATCTGCTCATGTTTAGTGCAGTGCAACTGACTTAACCTACCTACATTTGTGTGCTCTTTTTATCGACGTCAGTGTAAGTACCTTCTTCGAGTTATTTGTAAAGAAAATTTTAACTTAATTTCAGTTTTATTGTAAATTGGTAATTCAAGCTATTATAATAGAACTTTTTTTATTTTTAAATTGGAAGAATTATAATCTATTCACTTCCTCGAACCAAAAAAATAAAAAAGATCTAATTTTTCTTTAGATAAATCGGCATTTCATGTGCACGGCACTGTAGTTAATTAAATGTCCATAGTAACTTAAAAAAAAGAGCCCACACTGCTCACTGCTCAGCGATGTGACGATAGAATTAGAGAAACAAAAAAATAATGTGTGTGTGTAGGTTAGTTGATGAACTATACAATACAGAAAAATTGAATATGTAGCATGTAGGTAGGTAAGGTAGGTAAGAGAAAAAACGTATAACTATCGGGTGATTTTTTAAGAGCTTGAGAACTTTTAAAAAAAAAAACGCATAAAATTTGCAAAATCGATTCTTTATTTGAAACGTTAGATTGGTCCATGACATTTACTTTTTGAAGATAATTTCATTTAAATGTTGACCGCGGCTGCGTCTTAGGTGGTCCATTCGGAAAGTCCAATTTTGGGTAACTTTTTCGAGCATTTCGGCCGGAATAACCCGAATTTCTTCGGAAATGTTGTCTTCCAATGGAATAGTAGCTGGTTTATTTGTGTAGACTTTAGACTTGACGTAGCCCCACAACAAATAGTCTAAAGGCGTCAAATCGCATGATCTTGGTGGCCAACTTACCGGTCCATTCCTTGAGATGAATTGTTCTCCGAAGTTTTCCATCAAAATGGCCATAGAATCGCGAGCTGTGTGGCATGTAGCGCCATCTTGTTGAAACCACATGTCAACCAAGTTCAGTTCTTCCATTTTTGGCAACAAAAAGTTTGTTAGCATTGAACGATAGCGATCGCCATTCACCGTAACGTTGCGTCCAACAGCATCTTTGAAAAAATACGGTCCAATGATTCCACCAGCGTACAAACCACACCAAACAGTGCATTTTTCGGGATGCATGGGCAGTTCTTGAACGGCTTCTGGTTGCTCTTCACTCCAAATGCGGCAATTTTGCTTATTTACGTAGCCATTCAACCAGAAATGAGCCTCATCGCTGAACAAAATTTGTCGATAAAAAAGCGCGAAACACATTTCGAACCGAACACTGATTTTGGTAATAAAATTCAATGATTTGCAAGCGTTGCTCGTTAGTAAGTCTATTCATGATGAAATGTCAAAGCATACTGAGCATCTTTCTCTTTGACACCATGTCTGATATCCCGCGTGATCTGTCAAATACTAATGCATGAAAATCCTAACCTCAAAAAAATCACCCATTTGTAAATGGAACACATAAAGGGTGTCCCAAAATTAACGCAAGATTTGAATTTGCCGCAATTTGTGCAGTGAAGTGTTGGCAACCCTGAAAAAAAGCAATTTGACAGCTAACAATATAGGGTTATTAAAAATGGAGCGTTACAAGATAGAACAACGTGTCTTCATTATTAAAGAATATTTCAAAAATAGTGAAAGCTTGGCGGCTGATTTTTCGAGCAAAATCATCCTAAGCGATGAAGCACATTTTCATCTTGATGGCTTTGTCAATCGCCAAAATTGCCGCATTTGAGGTTCGGAGAACCCACATGTGATTGTCGAAAAACAAATGCATCCACAACGCGTGACTGTATGGTGTGGGTTTTGGGCTGGAGGAATAATTGGGCCATATTTTTTTGAAAATGATGCTGGTCAAGCAGTGACTGTTACTGGTGCTCGATATCGCGACATGATTACACAGTTCTTTCTGCCAAAATTGGATGATATTGATGTGTCCAATATGTGGTTTCAACAAGACGGTGCCACATGTCATACAGCCCGTGAAACAATTCAATTACTGCATGAGACATTTCCAGATCGTGTACTCTCTCGTTTCGGTGATCAAAATTGGCCTCCTAGATCGTGTGATTTAACACCATTAGACTTCTTTTTATGGGGTTATTTGAAATCACAAGTCTATGTCAACAAGCCCACAACCACCCGTGCATTAAAGGAGGAGATTCAATGCTGCATCAACGAAATTCAGCCACATTTATGCAGAATGGTCATGGAAAATTTCAACAAAAGAGTGCGCATGTGCATGCAAATCCGTGGAGGCCATTTGTCCGATGTATTATTCCATACATAACCCTATCCTATGTACTTTACGAGTCAATAAAAATATAACTATCAAAAGACTAAAAACGGCGTTTTCTATTTAATTCAAATCTTGCGTTAATTTTGGGACACCCTTTATTAAGGAAGAAAGAGCATGGGAAGAAAAGAAAATTAAAAGTGTTGGAATGATAATGAAATGAAACAAAGCAGCGACCTCGCGATTGTGATGGAATCTAATTTTAGGCTTAAAATTTGCGCAACAATATTGACTTTATGAAGCAATGCTAATCTTTGTCGATTATTGTATAGGTTTTAAGATATGAGTGGTTGCATAAGTCAACTAATGAAAAAAAAATGGACAAAAAATGTAAAATTAATAATATTTAAGTTTGGCAAATAATTAATGAAAAAAAATTAAAGCCATAAACATTCTCATAACAATATAGAAAATAATAAAATATATTTCAAATAAATCGGTTGACTACTTTCTGCGATCGTGCGTTACAAATTTTAAACAATTTCGCTTTTATATAATAGTATAGATATAGATTATCAATTATTAATTATTAATTATTAATTATTAATTATTAATAAGTTTGTGAAAAAATTTAACAAGAATATTGTCTGTAAGAAAAACACTCTAATGAAGATATAAATCCTTCGTACGTAGCACCCTCCAAAACCCATTTGTTTACATTGTTGTATTTGTAATTTTGACATTATGTCCATGAATAAATGTGAAATCCAACAACAACTCACCACGCACCGGACCTCATTAATTGTGTCTTAGTGTGCGTGTTTTCACGCACACTAAGAAATACTTTATGAGGTCCGTTTCCGGTTTAGCTTGTTGGCAAACCAATATAGCTACCGAGGATTTATATCTTTACTAGAGTGTTTTTAATCCGTAAAATAAACAAAAATTTAAGTTAACACGTTCATTTTTTTCTCAATAATTAACTTCCCATAGGAAGTTATTGTAATGGGTCCGATTTGTCAAATCGAAAATTTTGACATTTCTCGACGTTTCAAGGTCCCTAGAGTCGAAATAGAAGATTTTTAGAAAGATGTATGTGTCCGTCCGTACATCCGTACGTTCGCGACGTTTTTTTCGTCCTCCATAGCTCAAGAACCAGAAGAGATATCGACTTCAAATAAATTTTGTTAAACAGATAATAAAGCAGAAAGATGCAGAAAGGGCTCTCAAGAAAATTGCGTAGGTTGTTTTTTACCAAAGCAGTTTAAAAAAAAGGTGAAAATTTTGGTTAACCCTAAATATCTCATGAACCAATGACGCTAGAGACTTGAATTAAATTTTATATTATATATTGTAACGTCATACAAAACAAGTATATTTTTGAAAAAAATCAAATTAACGGTTTTTTTATAAATCAAAAAAACTGAAAAAAAATTGTCACCTCGAAAATTTTACGAAAATATCATTTCATCTCCAAAATAATTTTGTCCAACGAAGAATAATGTGTTTGTCATCTGATAAAATTTTGAGAAAAATCTAATTGACAGTTTTTTATAAAAAATAAAAACCTAAAAAAAAACATTATACTCAAAGTTGGTAAAAATTGAATTTCGACTCAAATATCTTTTCAAAAACTTGAGATTATGGCTTCAAACTTATTTTATCTTATAAAAAATATTATTTTCAACATTCTGAAAAATTTTGAGGAAAATCGAAGTGACAGTTTTTTTACAAAAAATAAAAACCTAAAAAAAAAGAATAAAACTTGGTAAAAATTGACTTTTGACACAAATATCTTTTCAAAACTTTGAGATATTGGCTTTAAACTACTTTTATCTTTCAAAAAATATTGTTGTCAACATTCAGTAAAATTTTGAAAAAAATCGAATTGACAGTTTTTTTTACAAAAAATTAAAAACCTAAATAAAAAACAATAGATACTAAAACTTGGTAAAAATTTACTTTCGACTCAAATAGCTTTTCAAAAATTAAAAATATTGGCTTCAAACTTATTTTATTTCGCAGAAAATATTATTATTTTCGATATTCAATGAAATAAAATTTACAAAAAATAGTACCTACACAAATTTGGTAAAAATTGATACATATACACAAACTTTTAAACAAGACAAATCGACAGACGGGATGGAAAGTTATCAGTGTGGGTCGCATCCCTGCCTCTTTTTAAAAATTGGTCTGTCCAAAGTTAAATAAATTTGAAGTCGGTTTCTTGATTTTTCCATTTGAACTATACGTTGAACTGGCCTGTGTAAGGATAATGGTACAGACTAAGACTAAGTTAAAAAAGAGGTTGGGATGCGACCCACACTGATAACTTCCCATCCCATCTGTCGATTTGTCTTGCTTAAAAGTTTGTCTATATGTATCAATTTTTACCAAATTTGCGTAATATTTTTTGTAGATTTTATTTTTTTTTATGAAAAAACAGACTGTTGGATTTTTATAAAAAAATTACTGAATATCGAAAACAATATTTTCTATGAAATTAAATAAGTTTGAAGCCAATATTTGTAATTTTTGAAAAGCTATTTGAGTCGAAAGTTACCAAGTACCAAGTTTTAGTATTGTTTTTTTTTTAGGTTTTTATTTTTTGTAAAAAAAAACTGTCAATTCGATTTTTCTCAAAATTTTATCGAATGTTGAAAACAATATTTCTTAAAAGATAAAATTAGTTTGAAGCCAATGTTAAAAACATTATTCTTCGTTGCACAAAATTGTTTTGGAGATGAAATCATATTTTAGTCGTAAAATTTTGGAGGTGACAAGTTTTTTTCAGTTTTTTTTTTTATTTAAAAAAAACTGTTAATTGGATTTTTTTCCAAAAATATAATTGTTTTGTATCACGTTACAATATATAATATAAAATTTAATTCAAGTCTCGAGCGTTATTGGTTCATGAGATATTTAGGGTTAACCAAAATTTTCACATTTTTTTTAAGCTGCTATGGTAAAAAAAACCACCCGCGCAATTTTCTTGTGAGCCATTTCTGCATATTTCTGCCTTATTATCTGTATAACAAAATTTATTTGAAGTCGATATCTCTTTTGGTTCTTGCGCTATGTAGGACGAAAAAAACGTTGCGAACGTACGGACGTACGAACGTACGTACACACGCACGCACAGACATATTTCTAAAAATCTTTTATTTCAACTCTAGGGACCTTGAAACGTCAATTTTCAATTTGACAAATCGGACCCATTACAACTATCTTTTCTCGATAAAGTCCTTCTTACTGACTTACAGCAAACAAGCTGTATGAAAAACTCAAAAAAATGGAAAAAAATGTAACTTTAAAGAAAGCAAGAAATACAAACTTTAGCCACCCTTGGTACACGAAAGAATTGCGTTTACTGTGTAACAAAAGAAATAAGGCAAACTTATCTCAAAACTCTGTTTTTCAATCAACTTCTCTTTTTATGTTGAACTTTTTCACGAATTTAAGTCTATTTATAATTTTTTATATGCTATTTATGTTACTGATATGGGCACCTCTTTGAAAGAGAATCCTAAACAAATTTGGAAACTTGTAAACTTAAAGAAAAAATCAAATGGCTTTCCAGTTAACTTCACTTATATTTACAAGAACATTTCATTACACAAAACTGTGAATTCCGTGAATCATTTGTTAATGCCCCTGAAGAAGTTGATGAAGTATATTTTCATAATCTTCACTCCTTTTCGCAAACTAGCTGTAGTCACATCCCTGTCTTTACCACATCTTTGCTTTGTCTAGCATAGCTAATAAATTTACCCAAGGAAAAAAAAAGTTATATGCCTGCTTCGTTGACTTTAAAGCAGCCTTTGACTCTGTCAATCGTCAAGCTCTCATCTACAAAATGGCTTCCATTGGTATTTCTAAGAAATTTTTGACAATGTATGAATCTTTATTGATAGGAACTAGTGCGGCAGTGTGGGATGGCATCGAATTGGTTCGAAACTTCTGCTGGTGTTCCTCAGAGTTGTATTCTGAGCCCAATTTTCTTAGACATTAGTGAGTGCTTGCCTGGGGGAGTCAGCATTTCCAACACTCATATAAAAGTGCTTCTCTACGCAGATGATCTGGTTATGTTGGCTGATAACCCTTCCTCTCTTCAACTCCAAATAAATAAGCTTCAGAGGTATTGCAACACCTGGGATTCGAAAATTAACGCTATGAAAACAAAAATTATGGTGTTTGAAGCTCGGAAATGTCAGAGGTCAAGAGTTGAAAACTGGCTTTTGAATGCTGAACGCATAGAGGTAGTACATGAATTCAAGTATTTGGGTGTGCTGATCTCTTCAAACATTAGCTTTGCAAAACATGTACAGGAAAAGTGTAAGGAAGCCAAAATTGCACTTAACGTGATGTGGCCAAACCTCTTTGCAAACCAAAATATAGACTTAGGGTCCAAATACCGTGGGTTCGAAGCTACTACCAATGCGTGTTTGTGTTATGGAATCCAAGTTTTCGGTTATAAGTATTTTGAGGATTTCGCATTGATTCAAAGGTTCTTCTTCAAACGTTTATTTCGTTTACCGAACTCCACCCCAACATATGCTATCCACGTCGAGTCAGGTATTACCCCAATTTACATTCGAAACCTCAAAGTAACTTCCGATTTCTTGATAAAGACCATGCAAAAGCCTGGTTTAAGTCTTCACAAATCGATTATGGCTTACCTACTGCGTACAAATTCAACACCATTCAAAGAATGGAGTGATCTAGCAACCTCTCATGGCTTCGAGTTTGATCTTACTGAATCCAATTTAGATAACTGGAGTGAGATATTTGCTAATGTAATAGCAAAGGTTGATGAACAAATATACGTTCAACATCTAAGTCGCGCGGCGGCTTCATCAACAAGGCTTATATACAATGAATTAAATCATCGACTTCGAGCTAACAATTATTTTAAAATGGAACTCCCTGTGAAAGTCGTAAGCACTATTTTTCGAGCAAGAGTGGAAATTCTTAGCTTAAATTATGTCCCTCATCGTTCAGACTTACCAATCTTGTGTAATTTTTGTAATAGATTCGAGCGCGATGATGTTTTTCACTTTATAGCTGTGTGCCCAATTTTGCAGGAAATCAGAATACTTTACTTCCATCAAAGCATCCTCTCCAGAATACAATTGATAGGAATTTTGAACGGATTGGCAGGGTGGACAAGCCTGTATGGGTTTTGTGAACAAGCTCTTAATTATCGAAATTGTTTCTTGTAACTTCTTATTATGTGAAGCTTTATTATTCAACCTTTTAACTATTCAAAAACTGTTTATTATGTTTGTGTTTCAAATCACTTTAAAATTGGATAATGTTTATATGCATATCTAAATGGAATCTTTTATTCTTTATTGATCTTTTTTTTTTGTATTTAAAAATCACTTAAAATTGTTTAAAAAATGTTAACTTTCAAAAATTTGAAAATTGTTTAAGATTTTATTGTTTAAAATTGATATAGGTACAACTTATTATTTTAAATGTTATTTTGTACTTATTTTGTTATTATTTCATTAACCTATTTATTAATTTCTAAATTGATCTTTTTATATATTTTTCTTTTCATTTTTTATTATGAAATGTACTCTCAGGCAGACGGCAGTATTGCCATGTCCTTATTCTTAAGTTGTATTGTAAAACCCTAATATGAAATAAAGAATCTAATCTAATCTACATCCCTGTGCTACAGAGTACGGTCCTTGATCTTTTATCCGCGTTGAATGATGACGGTTCAGCAGGTTTGGTGTGGAAAAATTAGCCTTTCCTCAACCCGTTAAAATGCTAGACGATAACTTTCACTAAAAATCGAATAGGTAGTGTATTTGATTATTGTATATCATAGCAAAAACTCTGTCGCGTTTCCACATTTAAGATTTAGGTGTTCATTTCTGTTCCAACTTAGAATTTACACATCAGATTAATTTTATTGTCAATAAGGCAAGTTCTATGCTTGGTCTTATAAAACGCTGGGCAAAGAAGTTCAATGGTCCCTTATTACTCTTTCTTTGTACAATTGTCATGTTCGTCCTCATCTTAAATATGCTTCGCAGGTATGGACTCCCTATTACGAAATTCATAGAAAACGTATTGAAGAATTTCAACATAATTTCATTCGCTTTGCTCAAAAGGGTCTTCCTTGAGATAATACTTATGATCTGCCTCCCTATGACGATCGTATTCAGCTTCTTCAAATGCAATCTCTCCATCAAAGGTGGGTTAATAATGACTTAATATTTCTTTATCAACTCATTAATGGTGAAATTGATGCACCTTATTTGCTATCTTGTCTACATGTGAATTACCGAGGCGGAACTCATCACCTGCGTACCTTTATTTTAATAAATATTGACTTCCATAGAACTAACTATGGGAAGCATGAAGCTTTAAGTCGAATGAGCATTTTATGTAACTTAAACTGTTCATCGATAGATTTAAATTTAAATAAGGTGGGATTAAAATCATTGTTTAGAACCAGTGCTCCACTATCGTAAACGTCTTTATTTTATTTTGTTTGTTCTGTTTTCGAAAAACTAATGAAAAAAAGAATTACTTCTTTCTAAGATAAAAATTGTTTTTTTAGCGAAAATCAATTTGGATTTCGGTCTGGAAAGTCAACCGAAGATGCAATTCTTCGACTTTGCAGTCAACTCTATGGCAGCTTGAATCATAATAAACCGACTAAGGCTCTTTTTATTGATATAACTAAAGCCTTTGATATGGTTGATCATGATTTACTGCTAAATAAATTATATAATGCAGTATTTAGAGGAGTTATCTTTCAATGGCTGAAGTCGTATTTAAAAGAAAGAGTTCAAAAAGTAGTAGTTAATGGTGTTATGAGTGAAGCTCGATATCTAAAATCTGGAGTACCTCAGGGCTTGTTGTTTCTGGTTTATATTAACTCTCTCTTTAGGTTGCAGTTGAATGGCCTTCCTAAGGCTTTTGCGGATGATATATCGTTTACCTACCAGTCAAACTCAGAGCATAATTGTAACATCCAAATTGAAGAAGATCTCGAAATTCTAAGAACTTGGTTCTCTGTTCATAAGTTAATCCTTAGTGAAAAAACTAAAATAATGTCATTCAAAACTTCTAGTCATCAGCTTTGCAATTACAATTTTATATTTCATGGGTCGAATTGTAGACAATTCACCTTTCCTTTACATAGTTGTGGTAGACCTAATTTTAAAGCAGCTGGTTCTTGTTCCGATTCTTGTTTCAAAATTGACTCAGTGCACAGTTTTAAATATTTAGGAGTTACAATTGATTTTAATCTTAACTGGAAATATCATATTTTCAATAAAAAAATTATTTGGTGCTAATTACTAGAAAAATGTATCTGTTAAAACCATTCTGCTCAAAAAGAGTTTTAACTTCAATTTATTACGGGCTTGCACACTCCAAAATCCAATATGGTTTATCTAGCTGGGGTGGTTCATATGCTTCTACTTTAAGATCCTTCTTGATTGCTCAAAAACATCTAATTAGAATCATTTGCAACAAAAATCGATTAACTAAAAGTTGGCCCTTATTCAAGGATTTGGGAATTCTACCTTTGAGACACCTTTACATTTTTAAAGTACTGAAAGAATTTTTCAAGCAAAGTGGTAACATTCCAAGTAGGAACTCGCAGTTATACATACAATCTACGCATAAATAATATGCATCTTGTCAATATACCCACTGCTCATAAAACTCATTTCTCTAACTTTTATATTGTCGTAGCACCCAAGTCATTTAATAACTTACCAATATCTATCAGAACTTCTCAAAATTTAAACTCTTTTCTGAAAAACGTAAAAGACTGGCTTTTCACAATTGACTTAAATTGTATAGATAATATTTGTTAAAGAAACTTTGATGTATAAAAACTAAGTTTCTACTTTTTATTATATTTCTTGTTCTCTTAATTTATATAAATATGTTCTATTTCTAATTCTTTTACTATTTGTATGTAATATTTGAGATAAAAAAAAAAAAATATTATTATTATAATTTAGTATCATTGCAGCACTGATTGTCACCCCACATCAGTCTTTAGTTTATGTAAATTTAAATTCGCTATGTATCATTCAACACTAGCTTTAAAGCTAAAGGATTATAACTATTATTTATTCTTTATTTATTGTAAAAATTTTATTAACTAGTTGTAAAATGAAAATGAATGAATAAAATGTATTTCTAATTCTAAATAATAATTCATGTTAAATGTTAATTATGTTTTGTATTTTGTCCGTGTGTTAGGCTTTAATTGTATTATTTTCTTACTAACAACTAACACATTCACTTATGATGAGCCTCTGATCGTAGTGTGACGCTTGCTATAAAGCTAACTACTTTCTGAAATTCTGAAGTGTAAAAATATACATATTTGAGTCGAAAAACATTTCTAGAAAATTTAAGTAGCAATTTCTGAAATTTTGAATTTACTTTTTTTTTTTGTAATAAAAATTCCCAATTTGCTTTTTCGAAACAATTTTTGTTTCAGCTATTTAAGTTATATTTAAGATATAAAGGGTGGTTAAATTTTATGGGCCGATGTTGATTTTGAATAAAACAGAAATGATTTAAGAAATTATTGTCATTTCACTTTATTATGATAATATTGCTATGGTTCAATTATGTATGGAACAAAATATCTGCCACCTCAATCCAATGGTCCAAATTTTCGATGACGCTGAGTCAGAATTGAGGTTCTATGCTGAATATGTGCCGAATTATCTCATATCCTTTAGCTCTATTGCGAAGAGCAGCTATATTTTTTGCAGTATGAGCTGTACGAGCACGCATTGGTGTTTTCAAATCTCCTACATATCCTCTATACTTCTCGATTTTTCCGATTGCTCCGATTAAATTGACAGAAAAGATCACGAAGTGCAATTAAACATCCATTTTCATAACAAGCTTGAATAACTTTAAGGCTTTGCTTGATTATGTATCTTTCCATAGTTCAAATTGAGTTAGTCTTAAATTGAAAAATTTCAAATGAAATGCAGACAAAAAAATTGACGTTTAGGTGTGGTTCACATTCAACATCGTCCTTAAAATTTAACCACCTTTTATAAAAATAAAATACACATGTATCAAAAGAGTTTCTTTGAAAATAGTACCTTTTAAGATTTAAAAATCTTACTGCACAATAAGTGTACCTTCAAAAATTTAAATGTCATTTAATTTCTGAAAAATAAAACTTAATACACAAATATTTGTTTTTCGAAAACAGTTTTTTTTTAAATTAATTTTTATCTATATACATAATACGTAGCTTTATTTTTTGTCAGAAATATTTTTGGTATGCAGCTGTTAAGTGCTTATAAATATACTTTTTAAAATAAAAATGCTAAATCATGCAGTGTAGCAGAAGACTATGTAAGTAAAGCAAGTTAAAATGCAAGATCAAAATAAATTTCTTGCATACTCGTAGATAACTGTCTTGCTTTTTTTTATGTTTTTGTGTATTGTGATGGCTGATAAGTTTTGTGTCGAATACAGCAACATTCGGGGGCTAAGAAAAAATGTTTGTTCTGTATACGACCATACTGTTTTAAACAGGCCACCTGTTCGGGCACTAAGTGAAACTCAGGTTGGTGAAAACACCGATCATACGCATGATACAACTAATAAAGATAGCGCATTGCGCATGTAAGGTTTTGGTTGTCAAACTATTGTGACGTCACGAACACTCAATCAAATGAAGAGAGCTAGTATATTTGGCGCAATTTCAATCTATTTTCTGTTGTGAATGTTAACGGAAATGAATTTTAAAAGTTTTTAAATCAATAAAGTTAGTTAAAGTGGTATTGTTCATAATTTATACAAAAAAAACAACATTAATAATAAACATGGGTGTTTGTTCTGTTTTTGACTGCAACAACAACGAAAGAAATAAGATAACGAAAGATTCCAGCTTTCATAAATTTCCATAAGAAAATTTAAATCTCTGGAAGCAGTGGATCTTGTTCAAAGCGTTGTCGCGAGCTGTTAGCCTTGGATACCTCGAAGACGAAAGTTGGGAAGAATGCTATCAACTGTTCAAATATGTAAGTCTCTAAACAGTAATGTATCGCACAGTATTTCAGTTTAAATTTTTTTGCAGACAAATGATTGGTTCGACGTCATGAATGTCAGGTCTCCCTACAGTGATTCACGTGAAAGGGTCCACGCATACGGACTACATTTGGAAACCCAAAATAAAATTTTAGATGACATGTCGGATATGATTTTAAATATGCGGGTAGTTGGCAAAAAATGTTTGCTACCATTTCAAAAAGGTAAACTACAAAACTATTTCAAATAAACACTATTGAATATATTATATTGAAGGTATCGTCTAATCTAATAACTATTAGAACGGCTATTACAGGAAGTCCAATTTATAAATAAGAAGAGAATTTAATTCGACAAAAATTAAATAAGATGTTTATTGTACAAGAAAATATGATCAAAAAAATAAACTGAAAAATATCGAACTTCAATATTGTTCGATATTAAACCTATAAATATTAATATCAAAAGTGTTTTTATAGTAAAGTATATACATATGTATATACAAATAGTTCATTATATACATATATACTAACAATAACGCCCTGCAATTATTGCACAAGGTTGTATTGGAACGTTTTGGCGTTAAGTTCATAATGACATACCGATTGAACCAAGACGTCCTTGAAAACTTCTTCGGTGTCATAAGAGTTAAAGGTGGTCTTCATGATCAACCAGATGGCCAAGAGTTTAAGTACAGGATGAGGTCATACATCCTTAGGCACAATGAAAGTGCACTTTCTGACAACGAAAATGCTGGTGTGGATAATACACCATACCAGTTTGGAAGACATTTCTTTGACAGGTTTTATCTCACAATTTTATAATTGATTCATCTTAACAATATTCGCTTTTTCAGGAAGGATTTTTTGTCGTTCCTATTGCTTCTGAGCCAGAAGAAAATCTTCCATTTTCTTACGATGGTTTGAAAAACTTGGCTGGCTACATTTGCCATCGTTTTTAAAAACACCATACCAAACCTGGAACAAATTGAACCAGACGAAAGCTCTTGGGTCAATCATTTGGACGAAGGAGGCTTGTCTAAAGCAAATCCCACAATGATGGCTTATTTCGCTGCATTAGAAAATGTTTTTAATGCAGTAAATGGAGAAGGTGAAGGCATTTACATCTGTCCAAACTACATCCAGCATTTACTTGAAGTTGCCGAGAAAGCAAAGATCAAATGCGATGAGAAGATTATGAAGCTTTTCTTTCGTTGTCGTATGCACTTCCGAATGCGAAAACTGAATAGACAAATCACTGAAAACAAACTGTCCAGAAAAAGAAAATACAAAAAAATTATTAATTAAATAAAAGGTTAAAAACCACTGATTCAAAAAGACCATCATATCTTTTATTTAACCATTTATCACTAATTAAACAATGTTCCAGGTAATTCTATGAAGAAAAATGCATCCGAATGAAAAAGAAAAAAAAAATACACCAAATTCTTCATTCACTTCGATTTTTATTAATTTGTTTCACTCAAACACACAAATTTTCTTTAACTTACGAAGAAACACAAATATTAACTATTTAAAACCATTTACCTAAATGAAAAATATTAGAAATATTAACATTTTATTATAATTGTATAATTGCCATTGTTTTGTTTTGATTTCACATACTGAATAATAAAGATAAACGTCAAACTCTTTGAGTGTTCGTAACGTAGATGCGCAGAACGAAACAAAAATAGAAACGCGAATGCGCTATCTGTTTTAGTTGTATCATGGATCATACGGAGTTTAACCTTCAACCGCTGTCCTTTGTGGCTGCGCTATTCTGGTCAGAAAACACCCGAAGGAAGGTATGTCGAGATTTTTTCTGAGTTAAATTACCTGACTCAGTTATTTGACGAGCCAACTCGAATGTCTGACGTTGCAATTCAATCCGCCAACACTCTAGACTTGTTTCTTACCTCTGATCCTAATAAATATACGGTCTGTGTATTATCACCTCTAGGCACATCAGACCATTGTGTCATATCTGCTAATTTCTCATGCCAAAAAACCCCAGTTAAAGAGAAAAACCCTACGAGAACCGTATGGTAAAATGAGAAAGCCAACTGGGGCGGTCTCAACGAATTCTTCAGAAACTTTAATTGGTCACCTTAACTGCTTTCTCAATAGTGACGTGGATTCCAGCGCAAATATGGTTACAAATTTAATCTTTTTTTATTCCGAATAGGGTAAAATCTATCAAACCCAAAGAAAACTCATGGTTTGATTCGAGCTGTAAAGAGGTGATTGGTATCAAAAATATAAGTTTCCGGAATTACAAATCCAACGCAACTGAGGTAAACCGGAATAAGAAGAACAGAAAGACCTGTAACGAACATATACGATGCATTAAATTTTTGCATGACCACAAATTAAGGAAAAAAAAATACTACAATGTCTCAATGGTAGTAAAAATGTCTGGTCATTTGTAAAAAATGTGCGTAACACTACGCCTTCGTCGGTTCCGACGCTCGTTTCAAATCACACTCCCTATGTAAGCTCGATTGATAAAGCCAATTTGCTTGCAGCACAGTTTGCTGTTAATTCAATTCTGCCAACGAGTGATATGACTCCGCCTGTACTTGTAAGCGTAAACGATTCTATGGGAGGATTCTTCCTTCGCACTCGTTCAGTTACTAGAATACTTGAAAATCTTGACATTCACAAATCTGCTGGGCCGGATAGTATCCCAGCTATTGTTCTAAAGAGGTGTTCTTCAACTCTGGCAAAACCACTGCGTAAGCTTTTCCATCTGTCCTATTCTACAGGTCTCTTTCCGAGTGGATGGAAAACTGCATTTGTCTAGCCTGCCCCTAAAAAAGGCGAATCCTTCACCCCCACTAACTATCGTCTATTTGCACTAACGCCCCTTCTTTCCAAGGTCATGGAAACGCTGATTAATTTTCAGCTTAAGAAATATCTTGAAGAACGAAGCTCTTTAATGACCGGCAGTATGGCTTTCGTTGCAATAGATCCACTGGTGATCTCATGGTTTTTCTCACCGAATAGTGAGATAAACCTTTTCTCGTTTTGGAGAAAGTAAGATTATTGCACTTGATATTTCTAAGGCATATGGTAAAGTTTGGGATCAAGCTCTCTTATCGAAAATGCGTGCTTTTGATATCGATAAATCTCTTCTTTATTGGATTAAAAATTACCTTTCGGACCGTTCAATTCAAGTAGTTCTGGACGGGTTTAAATCTAATATTCACAAAATAAACGCTGGGTGCCTTAGGGCTGCGTTCTGTCTCCGACAATCTTCCTTATTTTTATAAATGATCTTTTGTCTGAAACTTCTAACCCACTAAATTGCTTCGCGGATGACAGTATCCTCAACTTTTCATATTCGTTTTTAGATTCTCTTGTTGTGGAGTGATCACATATTTGACATCGCCAAAACTGCTGCTAAGTGTATAGGTTTTCTCCGACGATGCAAGAAGTTTCTTACCCCTTCTGATCTGTCTATCTATACTATTATATAAAAGCGAAACCATTTTAAAGTTCGTAACGCATGATCTCAGAAAGTAGTCAACCGATTTATTTGAAATATATTTTATTATTTTCTACATTGTTATGAGAGTGTTTATGGCTTTAATTTTTTTTCATTAATTATTTGTCAAACTTAAATATTATTAATTTTACATTTTTTGTGCATTTTTTTTCATTAGTTGACTTATACAACCACTCATATCTTAAAACCTATACAATAATCGACAAAGATTAGCATTGCTTCATAAAGTCAATATTGTTGCGCAAATTTTAAGCCTAAAAACACTTCTAAGCTAAACATACAACCTGAGAAATAAATAAAAACAAATTATAAAATTATAAACTTTTTGAATTTATTTTATCCAGGAAATTAGATTCCATCACAATCGCGAGGTCGCTTCTTTGTTTCATTTCATTATCATTCCAACATTTTTAATTTTCTTTTCTTCCCATGCTCTTTCTCTCTTAATATGTGTTCCATTTAATAGTTACGTTTTTTCCAAAAACACTCCATTACCAAGACCGGAATCTTTCGTACGTTTCACTCTCCAAAACCCGTTTGCTTACATTGTTGTATTTGTAATTTTGACAATTAATCCATGAATATATGTGAGCACAAACAAAAAAAAAACGATGCCGTGGGCTAGCGGCATTTTGCACAGCAAAAACAAAATGGGGTCGTTAATAAGTTTTTTTCAGGTTTTTCTTTTTACTTTTTTTTCGATGAAGAAGTCAGTTTTAAGCTTTAATTTTGCAGTCATTTTGTTGATAGTGAACCAATGTACATTTTGGTCTTCAAAAAAGCATGTTCACCATCAGTTTATTATAATTAATTCACTAATTTACAAAAATCACTACGAAATTCTTCAAATTTCAAAATTAACCTCGGATTTTTGTATCAAAGATACGTTCGAAGAACCATCAAGTTAAGGGTGCGAGCGCAATTTTTGTATTGAATTCTAATAAATTTTCGTTAATGAACGGCCCAAATATTTTTTTTGCAAGTAATTAAAATCTGTATCAATTTAATTAATCCAAATGTATTTATAGTTTGTTTTTAATGATTTAAGCTTGCAACTATTTTTCAATTCCATTTTGATTAATAAATATTATATTTAAAAAAATAGTTATAATAGAAAAATACCTCATCCATAACATTCTTGATTGATGGAAGCATACATGTATTTGCTATCAAAAATGCAAATTTTGACATATATCACAAAATGAAAACGTCTTAAAATCGTTCTGAATTCATGCACAACTAATTCAATAGAACATGTAATCGTCATGAATGTTTATTGTTGACGTACAGAAGTTTTTTTTTAGTGAATTTCCACAGTTTAACGCAAAATAAAATAATTTTCATTCATTCCTTAAAAATGTTTAGTTACCAAAGTTCAAGTTTACTTATTATTGTTTGAAAAGTATGTTTAGTAAAAATGCTGCTAATAATAAAAAAAAAATTAATGAGTTTTACGTACATATATGTTTTTGTTTTTCGTAATATAATAAATACTACCGTAGATTACATTTTATAAATGCAGAACATAGAAGAAAATATACATAAACAATAGTTTTCAGGTAAAAAGCAGAGGTTAGTGTAGAAAAATATTTTTGAGAAAGCCAATAATATTTTAGGTATGTTCATTAAAGAAATTTCCGCTTCGGCTAACCTTCATCAACTTTTTAGAAAAAAAATTAGCATTAATAGCAGCCACTTATTTCATAGCATAATTAATATTTCAGATTGTAAAATGTCTAGAAATTTTCATACGCTACAAAATTCGTAATTTTATGCGTAAACATAGAAGATAACATTATTTAGTCAAGAAGTATGGATTTTGGCGCGTTCACCGATTTTTTTTTCTATTGGGTGTTCGGTTTCCCCATATTGGAATAAAAAAAGTTACTTAAATCTATCTAAATATTGCCTATTTCTATTCCTTAAAGATGCTTTACACAAAGCAACTCATTTTTAAAACATGGTTCCCTCCAATTTGTATTCCAAAACCTAACTACAAACAAAATTCTTACACTCCCTCAAAAAGAATTTTTTAGGAATATTTCTGCAACAAACAAAACTAAAATTTGGTCTTGCAACTACCGAACTGCTTAAATGATGAAAATACTAATCTAATTGGGGAATCTGAACTAGCTAAATTTGGCAATGGAACTTCACAAGTATGCTTCTCGTAGTATTTTCTGTACAAACAAATACGGAGGCACCCGCCTATTGTTTCCACCTGAACTTCTAACGTCGCCAAAAAATGCTCTAAGCAAATTACAGCTGAAAAAATTGCCTGTTTTGTTATTTTACAAAGTATTGAGTTACACTTTTGTCCATTTGCAATAATTATACTTAACTAGTTGCAGCGCATGTTGCGTTCGCAAATAATTTAAGTAAACAAAATAAATAATAAAAAACTAATAAATCATTAAATAATATGTATTTGGTCAATTTTATTTTATTTAATATACATTTACAGCATTTATTTCGATTGAAATTAAAAAGCTATACAAATCTTCCAATTTAAGACCATGTCAGCACTTCAGATTCTGTTGGTTAGGATTGTTTAGTTTTTGAACGAGGCCATGAAACATTCAAAATGAAGCATTTAGATGTGGCTGATTACTATAATGAAGCATTTTGATGGGCCTGAGGACTAAATGTGAGAATGTGTTTGGTTTTTTGCATCATTTCACGCACACTTTCTCACATTTAGTCCTCAGTAGCTTGTAGGCAAACCGAAATGTCAGTCTGAGATTCCGGTCTTGGTAATGGAGTGTTTTTGGTTTTTTCTCTTACCTACCTACCTACATATTCAATTTTTCATTGTATAGTTCATCAACTAACCTACACACACACATTATTTTTTTGTTTCTCTAATTCTTTCGTCAGGGCCGTCACATTGCTGAGTAGTGTGGGCTCTTTTTTTTAAGTTACTATGGACATTTAATAAAAATAAATAAACAGTGCCGTGCACATGAAATGCCGATTTATCTAAAGAACAATTAGATCTTTTTTATTTTTCTGGTTCGAGGAAGTGAATAGATTATAATTCTTCCAATTTAAAAATAAAAAAAGTTCTATTATAATAGCTTGAATTACCAATTTTGTATCACTTCTTCGAACAATAAAACTGAAATTAAGTTAAAATTTTCTTTACAAATAACTCAAAGAAGGTACTTACAATGACGTCGATAAAAAGAGCACACAAATGTAGGTAGGTTAAGTCAGTTGCACTGCACTGAACATGAGCAGATGAATAAAAAAATGTGTCTATGGATGTTTACACACGCATACCTATAGATGTATGAGAACATTAAAAACACAAATTTGTTTTTTTTTTACCGCAAACTATATTTTTCGTTTGCAAAAAAAAGATTCTAGGTATGAATAAAGAAAGAAAAGAAGAAAATAGACAGAAATTTCGTTCTGTTTTCAACTAAAAAATTGAAATGGTTTTGTATTTTGTTTGTTTTCACGTGCGGCTTGGCCTTTACTACGTAATATTTTACTTAAGTTTTTTTTTCTAAAGTGTTAATTTCGGTAAGGAAGTGTTTTTTGATTATAAACTAAAATTAATATTATTGTAGAAAATATGCTCAGTCCCATTGAGAAACTTTTTCATATGCTAATACTAATATTCAAAAAATGTTCGTGGTTACAATTTGCGAAGCAACGCGAGCACGGGTCGGCTAGTAATTTATAAAGCCTATATTCGTCCAAAACTTGAGTACAGTTCCCATATTTGGGCAGGTGCTCCTTGAGTCTTTTGGCAGAATTCAAAAGAGAGCTCTAGCAATGATAGGTGACCGTTGTCTAACTGAAACTTTTGCATATCTCGAGTAAGATTTCATGTCTATCACTATTTTATCGCTACTTCCATAAGCAATGCTCTAATTTATTTATTTATTCATCAATCAGACAAAAATATCTTACAGACTACTTGAAAATAACTTACATAAATAAAAATAAATATATATGGGTATGTACATAGTATTTTGCTTATTTCAAAAATTAATTATAAAATGACGTTGTAGATTACATTTAAGGGTAGAACGATTACTATGAAAGTCAAAATCAAAAACACAAGAAATACGATTAACTTCACGGACACAGCGAGTTACTGGCTCATTTTTGGCATAATTTGTCCTATGATCGCTTTCAAAAAATAAAAATCTAGTCCTCAGAGGACGACTTGGAGCATACAAATCAATTAAAGACAGAAGCGAAGAACAATTAATACGATAAGACAAAATATCGCTTACAAACAATACAGAGTACATTTTTCTACGATTTTCGAGTGACTGAATATCAATTAGCTTACATCTAGTTGAATAAGAGGGCATTTCAATATTCCAACCAAGTTTCCAAATAACGAACCTAGTGAACTTTTTCTGAACATTTTCAATCCTAGTAGAATGAATGTTGTAATGAGGGTTCCATATAACACATCCATACTCTAAAATAGATCTGACATAAGCATTATACAGGCATTTTAGAGTATAGGGATCAGTAAAATCAGATGAATTACGTTTTATGAAACCAAGCATGGTGTTAGATTTTGCAATGATGTATTCGATATGTTTTATAAAGTTTAATTTACAATCAAATATTATTCCCAAATCTTTTTTTTCAAAAACTCTTTCTAGAATATTATTGTTTATTTTGTAGTCGAAATTGATTGGATTGGCAATACGCGAAAAAGTAAAACACTGACATTTGGAGACATTCAAAAACAAGTCATTAATGGTGCACCAATTAGTTAAACAATCAAGATCGTCTTGGAGTAGATGGCAGTCGCGAGAGGATTTAATGCTTTTAAAGAATTTAAGATCGTCCGCAAAAAGAAGGCGGTGTGAGTTTTTAAAAACGTTAGGCATGTCATTAATAAAAATCAAGAACAATAACGGTCCAAGATGACTGCCTTGCGGTACGCCAGAGGTTACCAAAAAAGGAGAAGATTGAATGTTATCTATGGAAACAATTTGATAACGTTTCGTTAAGTAGGAAGAAAGCCATGATAGCATAGCAGAGTGAAAACCTGCGCTTTTTAGTTCAGATATTAGTATCAAATGATTCACTCTGTCGAACGCTTTGGCAAAATCTGTGTAGATGACATCAACCTGAAAACCTTCTTCTAGTTTATTGAGGACATAATTTGAAAATAGAGCAAGATTGGTGGAGGTGGATCTTCCCCCCACAAACCCATGTTGGTAAGGCGATATTATTTCTTTGAACCAAAACGATAATTTATCGTATACAATCTTTTCAAAAAGTTTAGGTATTAATGAAATAACCAGTTGCATTCCTTCCCTCAAACAATTCAATAATACTAATTCTTTTAGGAATACTCGTTCGTTTAGGAATGCCCATCAGTTTACCCTTGAGCCCAATATTGGTCGAACTGTAAAGTATAGAGATTCTTTTTTTTAGTCGCACTACACGAATGTGGAATGTTTTACCAGACTCAATATTTCCCACTCATTACAATGTGCAGGCATTCAAAACCAATTTGCATTGGTATCTCCTTTCAAATCCTAACCTCCCTTCTTAATTACTCGCACTGTGTATAATCATTATAAGGGTATTTATAACCTTTTGAGTGCGCGCACAATACAAAAAAAAAGAATTTCCCTAAAAAATGTTGACTCGTTTTTGAGATATCAAAAACAATTTTTTTTTTAATCTAAACATTTTATTTAAACTGTATACTAGCTTGTTAAAAATATTTATATCGTTTAATTTGTTTTTGAAAAAATTAAGAATAACATAAACGTTTTATAAGGGAAGCAAAAGAAAAACATATTTTTTATATTGAAAGACACGAAGTTAAGAAGAAAAAATTAAGAGAAAATGTCATACAAATATATTTAGCCATTTATGACCAACAAATTTCTTAAAAAAGCAATATAGACCCCTGAATCTCGAGCCAAAAACGAAATTGTTTTAAAGTCTTTTCTGCAAAACAAAATTATTTAAAGATCGACTAATCGTTTTTGAGATATTGCCGACCAAAAAGGAAAGGATACCCCTTCCATATTCCACAGTCACTCATCACTCTAAGAAGGGCTAAGAGGGCTTGTTCGTGAAAATAAACAAAGCAAACAACCTGAAATGGGCCTATTAATTGGAGTTCCCAACTGTTGATTGGGGCTTTCTCTACAAAATGGTTTTATAAGAAATTTTATCTTTTATATTGAAAGATTCCATATGAATTAAACAACTTGCTAAAAGTTAAAACAGCCATTCCTTGATTTGAACTTTAATACAATATTAACAGATGGTAAGATATTTAAATCGTTTAAGCTTAGCTAAAAAAGGGGTTGGTGGAGGTGTGTACTCTAAACGACTGAAATTAAGTCTCTCATTCCGCCTTCCCAATCATTGTAGCGTGTTACAGGCGGAACTTTTGGCGATAAAAGAAGTCTTGCCCTGGCTTAAAGAAAACGTGATATCAACATCTGACATCCGTAGAAGCTGTATGGACGAGGAAGAGAAAGAAACAGTTCTTCATCTTCTTTGCACATGCCGTGCTCTGGCTCGAAAACGCAAGAATTACCTAGGAGAATTCTTATTTAACGATCTAAATGATCTAAATCATATCAGCATAATCAACCTCTCACGTTTCGTAAGGGACCCAAACTGGTTCCATTGAGCTTAGGAGGAAGCCTCAAGATTCATGTGGTATCACAATGGGCCATTAAACTGGTCTAAGTGTGTCCGATTCCATCATAGACAGCCACTTTAACCTAACCTAACCTAACCTAGCTAAATCTTCTATTTAGCTTAGTTAACTGCTAAAAATGCCTTTAATATTTTACTGAATCTTTTCAAATGTTGTTTTATTGTGCTTATAAATTTTATTTATAAAATAACTACCCCAGAGATGATTCGATTCCAAACATTATGAAACGTTTAGAAAACAGGTGAAAGGACATTGATTAAATCTAAATGAAATTAAAAAGTGCGTATACGCCCAGTGTACCATTTTAGTGTTGATTTTTATGAAGAATATAAAATCACAACGCAATTTGTTGATACACATACCTATAAATTAAAAAAAAACACATAATATATTTTAAAATATTCAAAAACGTATGCGTCGTTAACCTCGTACGAGTACAAGTAATGTTTCAATAACCCAAATGGGTGCGCAAAATGACAAATTTAATAAATTATGGGTCACAACAGCTTGTGAACAACGAGGGTCTAGCTGTTTCTTGAAAGGAGCTTACAATGGTATGTCCAATTCGGGAAGTACTTTTTCACGACACGACTTCAAGGCTTTTCAAATCCTCCCGAAAGGTATACCTGCGAAAAAACTTTTTTGGTGTAGGTTGGGAAGTAGCTTTTCCTAACCTCGAGCAACAGTGGTCCAAAACCTGCTACAGACTAAGATATTTAAGTTATATTTATTTAGGATGAAAGCGAAGTCATGGAAGGAAGGTTAAATGTTTGAATTTTATCTTCAACTTATGTAGAATTATACCTACCCTTGAAATTTCCACCGAACACCACCTGTGAAATTTCACAACATATAAATCACCTTTTCCTCAGTCCATCAGTATTCATTTTACTGACACACTTTTACGTACAAGAAAAATAAAAGAATAGGTTTATTAAAGACGCTGTCTTTGTGTTCAATCTCCCTTCATTAATATTTTAAAGTCAACAATAATGAGATCGAAAAAGCTTGTTCCCACGATAGGAAGTTCATTGATCCATGTTTAATAGTTCCGTCTTTAGGTAAGAAGGTCTTAAGATTTCATTTTCAAACACAATAAGCTAATTTTCTTCTCTTTTGTTGATAGGAGCAAGGTTAAAGGTATTTACAACTTATTCATTCTTATCTCTTAAAACAAGCTTCTTGTTTAAAGAAACAAATCAGATAAGCCCAAGAACTTGAACCCAAATATTTAAGTATAAAACCTCTTCGTGCATATATAAAATGTTAAACGCTTAAATGAGCACATTCTAGTATAAGCAAATATAGGCCTCTCTCTATCCTTGACAGCTTAAAAATAGCTTAAGAAAAAAATGACAACAACAAGAAATAAACAAAAAAAAACCTTTCTTGATTATTATTATTATAATAAAAAAAAAAGGTCAATAACCATCCATAGACTTCCTCTAAGTCCGCTATCAGAACCTTCTTAAGACGCACCGATAATCCAACTTATATATTTTTCATATGTTATACAAATATGTAAAGGGGTATCCATTTTGTTGTTTCAAAAGTAAACACATAAAAATATATTTGTTCATGATATTTCTTTTTTATTATAAAGTTTAAACGTTGACATTATGTGTGAGGCACTCATCATTTAAATGACCACCACGCGAATTGTTGCAAGCATCGATTTTTTTGAGGTAATTTTCGACCACTTTTTGACACATATTGGGCGATATCTCAGCCATAACTTGACGAATGTTGGTTTTTAAATGCTCAAGAGTTAAAGTTTCATCTTCATAAACACGGTCTTTCACATAGCTAAACAAAAAAAAAGTCCAGGGGTGTCAAATTGTATGATCTTGGTGACCAGTTGATATCGCCAGGACGAGAAATTACGCAGCCAGGAAATGTCTCTTGCAATAAAGCCATATTCGCTCCAGTTGTGTGGCATGTGGCGCCATCTTGTTGAAACCGCATATTTTCCAAGTCATATTCTTTAATAGCACACAAGAAACAGTCGGTTATCACATGACCATAACGTTCCGAATTGACGGTGACAGTCGTTCCATCGTCGTTTTCGAAGAAGTAAGATCACAATCCAATCACAACTCCGGACCAAATAGCGCACCAAACAGTGACTTTTTGTGGATGTAATGTCCTCTCTTCAATTACTTGAGGATTCTCAGAACCCCAAATACGACAATTTTGTGTATTAACATACCCACCGTGTGAGAAGTGTGCTTCGTGGCTGAAGACAATTTGGTTCCAAAAATCACCGTCCACCGCCTGGTTTTCAAGCACCCATTCGACGTATTTAGGACGTTATGAATTTTCAGCTGGTTTCAGTTGTTGTGTGAGCTGGACTTTATATGGATGTAGGTGTAGTTCCAAATGAAAAATACGCCATAATGTGCCGTAAGACAGTCATAATTCTGAGGAATCGACACATTCGGGTCTTCGGCAACATTTTTAGTAGTACGAGCAAAACGATGATGCACAGGCCTTAACGTACATTATCTGTAACCAATTCAGTCTCTTGAAATTTCTTCACAATTATGTCAATTGCTTGAACGATTGTGTAAACCATAATTTCCTCTTAAAGCACGATATGTGGCTGTGGCAGAATCAATATTTTTGTAGTAGGTCTTAACAATATGTATGCGTTGTGAGATAGTTAAGCGATCCATTTTCGTAAATTTCAGGCTTTCAACTAAAAAAAATTGGTTTAACAACTTATTTTGACAGGTGTCGAATTCCAGTCCTATACTTTTAAAACTGAAAAATGGATAATTCGTTACGTTTATAGCATACAAAAGAATCTAAAAACGAACTTTGGAACGCTTACATCGCTTGCATTCTCCCTTAAGCAATTCTGCCGTTATACTCTAAGTTACACATATCCTTGAACTTAGACATTTGTTCATAAAAGTTCTCAAACAGTTGTACTGAAGCTTTACACACCTAGTCCATCACCCCAAAAATAATTCAATAAAAAGAGGCTGGGATGCAACCCACACTGAAAACTTCCCATCCCGTCTGTCGATTTGTCTTGCTTCAAAGTTTGTAGGTTTTCGTGTTGGGTTAAAAAAGTTGTCAGTTGAATTATTCTTAAAAATTTTAAAATTACCAACACTATTTTTCATATAAAGAAATAGTTTAGTTTGAAAATCTAGTTTTGTTAAATAGATTTTTAGTGAAAAACAAATTTTTACCAATTTTAGTAGCATTTCTTAAATTTCTACTAATTAGATGAATTAAATTAATTTGAGAGATATCAAAAACCGAACATCAATTTTTACCAAATTTGCGTACTATTTCTTGTAGATTTTATTTTTTTATGAAAAAATGGACTGTTGGATTTTTATAAAAAACCACTGAATATCGAAAACAATATTTTCTGTGAAATAAAAAAAGTTTGAAGACAATATTTTTAATTTTTGAAAAGCTATTTGAGTCGAAAGAAAATTTTTACCAACTTTTGTTAGATTTTCTTTTAAGTTTATATTTTTTGTAAAAAAAACTGTCAATTCGATTTTTCTCAAAATTTTACTGCATGTTGACAACATTATTTTTCAAAAGATAAAAGTAGTTAAAACCCAATATCTCAAATTTTTAAAAAGATATTTGAGTCGAAAATCAATTTTTACCAACTTTTATTAATTTTTTTGTTTAGGTTTTTATTTTTTGTAAAAAAACTGTCAATTCGATTTTTCTCAAAATTTTTCCGAATGTTGAAAACAATAATTCTTATAAGTTAAAATTCGTTGGAAGCCATAATCTCAAAATTTTTGAAAAGATATTTGAGTCGAAAATCAATTTTTACCAACTTTTGTTAAATTTTCTTTTAAGATTTTATTTTTTGTAAGAAAACTATCAATTCGATTTTTTTCAAAATTTTACTGAATGTTGACAACAATATTTTTTGAAAGATAAAAGTAGTTTTAAGCCAATATCTCAAAGTTTTGAAAAGATATTTGAGTCGAAATTCAATTTTTACCAACTTTGAGTAATGTTTTTTTTAGGTTTTTTTTTTTATAAAAAAAAACTATCAATTCGATTTTTCTTAAAATTTTACCAGATGTCAAAAACATTATTCTTCGTTGCACAAAATTGTTTTGGAGGTAAAATCATTTTGTATTCGTAAAATTTTTGGAGGTGACAAATATTTTTTTTTAATTTTTTGATTATTAAAAAAAACCGTTAATTGGATTTTTTCAAAAAATATACTTGTTTGGTATCACGTTACAATATATTATATAAAATTTAATTCAAGTCTCTAGAATTTTTGGTTCGTAAGATATTAAGGGTTAACCAAAATTTTCACCTTTTTTTTAAACTGCTATGGTAAAAAAAACCACCCACGCAATTTTCTTGAGAGCCCTTTCTGCATCTTTCTGCCTTATTATCTGTATAACAAAATTTATTTGAAGTCGATACCTCTTCTGGTTCTTGAGCTATGGACAACGAAAAAAACGTCGCGAACGTACGGACATACGGACGTACGGACGTACGTACACACGCACGCACGCACAGACATCTTTCTAAAAATCTTTTATTTCGACTCTAGGGACCTTGAAACGTCGAGAAATGTCAAAATTTTCAATTTGACAAATCGGACCCATTACAATAACTTCCTATGGGAAGTTAAAAAGAAACACCAGCCGATGCAGTGACACATTGACTTATGGCAGGATATTTTAAAAAGAGAGGTGAGATTTTAGAATTCCTTGTCAAGGCAAGATAAGAACGTCTTAAGATGCTTCGAGAGAAAAATTCTTATCGTTATTTTTGGTCCCATCTGCATTGATAGAGAGTGAAGAAAAAGTTACAACGACGAGCCGTATGGGCTGTTCCGCGCCGCTTAACTAATCATGTAGGTGGCTGCACCCTGGAACATTGAATATCAGCACTGTTCCAGGCTGCAGCGCTAATATTCACTATTCGCTCTACCCCGCCATCTATATGATTAGTCGTTGTAACTTTTTCGAATCCAATCCCAAGGGATGGCGAAGTAGAGGAAGAACATGACTCACATAGACCACACACGTGGGAATAGACCTTAACCAACTTGGCGTGCGAATTTGGAAACTACTAGCTAGGGACGGAGTTTGCTGGAGACGCATATTGGCTGAGGCCAAGGTCCGTTGTACAACGATCTGGGAATATTTGGCTTCCAGATAATTTTGAAGTACATTGATGACAAGGCTTCGGCCAAACGTTTACTCTCTAGTTTTCTGGTTCAGTTCAGTAACAGAATCTCAACTGATTATTCCGTATAGTTACCATCTGAAACTATCTTTAGCCTTAGTTATAAATTTTATGAGAAACAAATTATTATCAAAAATACTCAATAATATATATGGAAATCTAACCTACAAGCAGCAGACAGGTTGTCGCATTTAGTCTTCCTTTTTGAAAATTTCAAAAGCGCGTTCAAAAACAAAGCAATCTAAACTAACAAAAAGTCAAGTGCTGACATGCCTTGAATTAGAGGATTTTTATGTTCTGTTTTTCTTAATTTCAACTGAAATACAATTTTTTTTATTATAATAATAAAGTTTAAAAAAAGCGTATTTAGTAATTTTTGAAATAAATAATTATAGCCAATTAATTAATTACCGACCATAAGTTGTTTCTTCAATACACCTACAAAAATACAAGCCATTCAAACATTAATTCAACTTTTGTAACAATAAACTGCAAAAGTACGTTTTTTTTTTAAATTTAGTAGTGACTTTTGGAACACACCCTTGATACAATTTTCCGGAATGAATTCTGGAATTTGAAGAATTCAATGTTCAATTTTTTTAATTATTAAATGTATTATTATGAAATGATGTTGTGTGAATGTTTTTATAATATAGCTATTAATTCTTTTGCTACCAATAATAATGACAACAAAGCTATATCCCCAAAGCATCTCCTTGGGATATAGCTTTGTTGTTTACTGAAAAAAATAATTTAAAAACAAATATAAAAAGAGGCTGGGATGCGACCCACACTGATAACTTCCCATTCCGTCTGTAGATTTGTCTTGCTTAAAAGGTTTCTATGTTTTCGTGTTTTGTTAAAATAGTTTTCAGTTGACTTATTCTAAAAAATTTAAAAATTACCAAATACATTTTGCATATGATGAAATAGTTTGATTTCGAAATTTATTTTTGTAGACGAGATTTTTAGTCGAAAACAATCTTTAACAATTTTAGTAGCATTTCTTAAAAGTTTTTATTTCTTATATAAACAAAAACAAATTGGATGAATGAAATTAATTAGAAGTCGATATCTTCTTTTGTTCACGAGATATCGAGAAACGAACATCAATTCTTACCAAATTTGCGTACTATTTTTTGTAGATTTTATTTTTGTATGAAAAAACGGACTGTTATATTTTTATAAAAAAAATTACTAAATTTCGAAAACAATACTTTCTGTGAAATAAAATAACTTTGAACCCAATATTTTTAATTTTTGAAAAGCTATTTGAGTCGAAATAAATTTTTATCAAGTTTTAGTATATTGCTTCTTTTTAGGTTTTTATTTTTTGTAAAACAAAACTGTCAATCGATTTTTCTCAAAATTTTTCTGAATGTTGAAAACAAATTTAAAAAAAAAATTAACTTGAAGCCATAATCTCAAATTTTTGAAAAGATATTTCAGTCAAAAATCAATTTTTACTAACTTTTATTTTTTTTTTTTTAAGTTTTTATTTTTTGTACAAAAGCTGTCAATTCGATTTTTCTCAAAACTTTACCGAATGTTGAAAACAATATTTCTTATAAGATAAAATAAATTGGAAGCCATAATCTCAAAGTTTTGAAAAGATATTTGAGTCGAAATTTAATTTTTACCAACTTTGAGTAATCAATATAGGGGCGATGTGAAAAAAGAATGGAGAGTTGTTAATTGTATTTTAGGTAAGCAACATAAACCAAATGAGATTTCAAACATTCTATGCAATAATGTTGTTACTTCTGATCCGAATATAATAGCGGGTAGTTTTAATGATTATTTTGTAAATATCACCGATGCTCTGAAACCTCCTGAACCAAACCACCTTTGCTGCAACTGCACCATCGCTGATAGCATAAAAAAAGATAAAATGGAAACTAAAAGCTTCTACTTTCAAGAATTTTCCCCTGGAGAAATACATATGCAAATTCAAAGTTTACAAAATAAGAAATCTTGTACTAGTGATGGCATCTCTGCGGTTATCTTAAAAAAAGTATCTTGGGAAATTGTCAATATACTATGCTATATTTTCAACTTAAGTGTAAGTTTTGGGAAGCTCCCTAATGCATTGAAGATTGCAGAAGTTATCCCAATTTTTAAAAAAGGAGATCATAAAAATATAGCTAATTATAGGCCTATCTCCCTGCTTGGTACGTTTTCCAAGCTTTTTAAGAAGTTAATTAAAACACGCATGATCTCATTTCTCGAAAAAATCAATTTTTTTTTCCGAAGTTCAGTTTGGGTTTCGATCAGGTAGAATTACGGAAGATGCTATTTTAAAAGTAAGTTGTGATTTATACAAGGGTATCAACGAAAGCCACTCAACCATGGCGCTGTTCATTGACATGACAAAGGCATTTGACATGGTTGATCATGAAATTCTTTTAAGTAAGTTATATAATATTGGTTTTAGAGGTATAATATATGAATGGTTTAAATCATATTTGATTGGTAGGGAACAAAGAGTATTAATTAATAATGTTTTCAGTAATGTGCAAACATTAAAAAATGGTGTCCCACAGGGATCTGTTTTAGGACCTTTACTTTTCTTAATCTACATTAACTCGCTGTTCCTTCAAGATTTTTCTGGAAATCTTATAGCCTTTGCAGATGATATAGCATTTACTTACACTGTTCCGACTTATTTTCAATGTCTTGCCAACTTAAATAAAGATTTACAATTACTAAGGGCGTGGTTTGCATTTCATAAACTAATTATTAGCGATAAAACAAAAGTTATGTGTTTCAAGCTAACAGATGACTTTCGTAAGGATTTTGAGTTGTATTTCCACTCGTATGATTGTCAAAAATTCGTTTAACCCTTGCATGTATGTGGTAGATAAAATTTTTTAATGAATAACCAGTGTTCCCCAAACTGTTTTCAAATTGAACGTGTTGACTCTTTTAAATACTTAGGAATTATTTTCGTCAGTAATCTAAACTGGAAATCTCATTTAGAAATTCACTTAGAAATTATATGAATCTTATTACGCGTAAGACTTATCTGTTAGACCATTTTGCACTAAGAATGTTTTAACTATGATCTACTACGGACTTAGTCAGTCTAAATTGCAATACGGTATAGTTAGTTGGGGGGGGGGTACTTTTATGAGCACTTTTAGACCCATTTTAATTGCCCAAAAACATATAATTCGTGTTATTTGTGGTAAAAATCAACGTACACACAGCTGGCCTCTTTTTGCGAATTAAAGATACTTCCGTTGCGTCACCTGTATGTTTTTACGGTCTTAAAAGAATTCTATCAACAAAGATGTAATATTCCCAGCAGAAATTCTTCAATATACAATTTACGGGTCAACAATTTAGAACTTGTCAGCACTTTGATTGCACATAAAACACATTTTATGAACTTCTATCTAATGACATCGCAAACTACTTTCAACAATCTTCCACTTGGAATAAGAACAACAAGCAATCTCAACTCTTTCTTAAGAAAAATTAAAGAATGGCTTTTCACCATGGACATGAGCGATATTGAATTGGTTTATAAAGTACGACAATAAATGCAAAAGGATTCTTTTATTTAAAGAAATTTTTCAACTTTTTTTTTAAATTAATTTTGATATCCAAATTTTGTATTTTTAACTTGAATTAATTAAAAATTGCAGAAAAGAACAACTGAAAGTACCCCACGTCAGTTTTTCTCCAGTATGCTTAAATTTGGTTTTAGCCGGCCACTCAACACTGACATACACATGTTACTGAATGGCTCAGATCTTATTCTTTTTTAAACTTATCTTCTTAAGTATCTAAAAATATTGTTATTATGTTATTCTGAAGTGAAAATTGAATACAAAATTATTGAAATTGAAAATTGAAAAATTGTTTTTTTTTTTAGGTTTTTATTTTTTATAAAAAAAACTGCCAATTCGATTTTTCTCAAAATTTTGCCAGATGTTAAAAACATTATTATTCGTTGCACAAAATTGTTTTGGAGATACATTTTTTTTTTCGTAAAATTTTCGAGGTCACAATTTGTTTTTTTCAGTTTTTTGATGATTAAAAAAACCGTTAATTTGATTTTTTTCAAATAATATACTTGTTTGGTATCACGTTACAATATATAAATTTAATTCAACTCGCTAGCATTATTGGTTCGTGAGATATTTATGCTTAACCAAAATGTTCACCTTTTTCTTAAACTGCTATGGTAAAAAAAACCACCGACGAAATTTTCTTGAGAGCCCTTTCTCCATCTTTCTGCCTTATTATCTGTATTAAAAAATTTATTTGAAGTCGATATCGCTTTTTGTTTTTGAGCTATGGACAACGAAAAAAACGTCGCAAACGTACGGACGTACGAACATACGTACACACGCACGCACAGACATCTTTCTAAAAATCTTTTATTTCGACTCCACGGGCCTTGAAACGTCGAGAAATGTCAAAATTTTCAATTTGACAAAACAAAAAAAATCTCAATATTGCAATCCTGAAAACCCCCTTAAATTCTATTTGTACCTCTTTTATACTTATTTAAAAGGAAATGGTAGCTAGGCGATAAATATACCAACTTCGTATCATTCTGTTTAAGATTTTAAGGTTCAGATTAAAGGGCTTTAAAACCACACTCGTTATTATTCCAACTTAATATTTTCCTCAAAAATAACAAAACAAAGAAAAGGTCCAGATATTGTTATCCCTGTAGACTGCTCACATGTATCAATATCTTCCCATATATACCTTGGATAAAAATCCAGGCGACCTCGACCGGACTACCATATCGGACACTATAGGAAATAAAATATTAAATTAAAATCGTGCACGTGATTGGAGTTCTTGTCTATAACCTAACCAATCCATGGAATTTTCGTTCCCTATATAACTCGGATGCTGGGTATATAAGAATTTTATATTTCCAATATCATCTTCTCTTAATCTATAAATAGAGGAAGACCATCAGAGCAGAGAATAGGAGAAGCAACATTTTTCCATAAATATAACCATGGGATCAATGGTTGAGAACCAGGCAAGGCAACTGCTTGCTCCTGATATAGAGTATATCCGAGTTCCGAGTTTCAAGAGTGGAGTGTGTAGATGGTAACAGATGCGGAGAGAAATTATATTTTATATACACTTTGAGTATGCTTCTTGAACGCGAAATTAAAACGATATAATTGCCTTTTGTCCTTTTCACAAAAGTGCCATACTGCGATACTGGTGAACGTAATGGCTAAAAGGATGAATGGACACGAAAAAATAGAAAAATATTAAATGAAAAAGAAAAACTAAAGAAAACGAAAAATGAGAATGAGAATGAGAACCCAACAAACGTTGGTGTCCTGTCCTGGAACTGGCCTGGCCCGTTCAGTCAACCGGCTGTTACAGATGGCCAATTTTCTTTCCGTATATTTTTTTTTCAAGTGTTTTCTTCTTTCTTTTTGATTTTTCAAAGAAAGGATACAAATATTTGCAAGGAAGTGCCTTAAGGACAGCCAACTGTTCCTCTTTCTCGACACAAGACGTCGGAAAACAAAGCAACCGAAAGAGATTTTCATAGCTACTTAACGGTTTCAAGAACAAAAAAAAAAGAATAAGTTCGAACGAATGACACGAAAAATATACAAACAAAAAACACACAGAATGAAAGACACAAGGACACAAAAACACAATATTATAAAAGGATGCTACTTTCAAAGGAAATCAAAAGTTCTCCATCCGGCGGCTATGAAACGCAATAATTTTCATGGATAATTATTTTTTTATTTCTTGTCATTAAGAAAATGTAGAAAGGGCTATTGGATTCGGTTGGGTTCAGAAAATATCACGACTCGGTGGCCCATGGAAAAAATCGAATTTTAAAAGTTTTTTTCTTTAAACTTCGTCTTGGGGAACAATATTTGGTTTTGAAAAAAAAAAATGTTACGTATACGCCAGAGTAACTTTTCTTTAAAAATGAAACCACAACAATGATTTTAGATGAAAGTTGAAATGAGTTTGTAATTCATGCAAATGGAATGAACTTAGAGGTTCTCTATGAATGATTTCAAGGACTTTTTTTTTAACGGAACAAAGCCTAAAGTTGAGTTGAAATTTCATGTAAAGAGCATTTCTTCGAAGTCATTGCTTCACAAATTCAATTCAAATGACTTAACCAAAGTTCAAAAAATTCGCTTAAATGTAAGGATACGAATTTAAGGAATACATGAACTTCTATTCTTTAAGTTTAAAGCCTTCATTTACGCAAAGCAAAATATAATCAAAATCTATATACAAATGCAAAAGGACTCTGCGACCTGCTTTTTACCCATAATCCTTATTCTTTTCTCATTTTGAAATTTTAAAATAAAATGAGAAAAACATTTTTGCAACTTTAATCTGTTCAAAGTGTCTGGGGTTATAGTTCGCGGGTGTCGTCGTCGTCACCATCATCACCCGCCCACCACCCTCGTCGTCGTCGTCGTCGTCGCTGATGCAGCTAAAGGCTGAATAAAGAAGTTTTCTTTTTCCACTTTCTCAACCTCCCTAACCTCCAACACCACCATCACCACATCGCCCCTATGCGGGTACACTCCATTTGTCTTTTAATGACCATGACAGGGACATTAAAGAAAATACAAAAACAAAAAACAAAAAGGAAAAGAATATTCCAACACGAAATTACATCGCTCGTAAATGGTGGGGTTTTTCTTAACACCAAATCAGGGTTGTCTGAGGTTAAATGCGGTTCGCAATTTAAAAGGATTAAAACAAGAAAAGGTTTTATAGTGCGGTGGAGGTGATGTTTTAAAAGAAGCTTATAACTGGGTACAACGATGGCGATGACGATGACGACGACTACGATGACTATGGCAATGGCGAACGTTCAGAATGGGACATCTGTTGTATTCTCATTTAAATTGTGTGCAATGATTTGAAATTGAAAATATTTTTAAAATTATGTGGGATTTTAAGTGTAATCATGGTGTGGACAAAATTTTACTTCTTTTGTTTCCTTTTTTTGATTGAGTCGTAAGTTGTTATTTTTATTTGTTAAGCTTTTACTAACGTACATGCATTTAATGTTTTGTTATTGGTTTTTATTTGTGATAAGTGATATGTGTGTATATGTATAGTGTAGTTTCAAAACCATTTTTCAAAAATTTTAAATTTTCAGAGGTTTTAAAGTCCATCAATGATGGAAAATAGACAACAAACCTTATCCATAACATTGTTCTAAGTGTTGAAAATGAGAATTAAAACATTTGGGTCAAATAACAAAAAAAATTTAACACAAAAATAATAACACTATAAAAATATAGCAAAATTCCAAAAACCCAGAAAATTCAAAATCCCGAAAAATCCTGTAAAATCTGAATCTTGAGAAAAAAAATACCGGAAATCCAAATAAATCTAAGATTACGAATACTAAAAACTCCAAACCCTTAATTCCAGAAACACAAAGTTCCAAGAACTCAAAATCCAATTTTTTTTAATCTGAAGCCGCTATCCATGTCACTTGCATCAAGGAAACTAATTAGCTTTCAGTACTTGGTATGTGTATCACAGATCCGCTTCTTATGGAATGATCACATATTCGACATTGCTAAAAACGCTGCTAGGTGCTTAGGATATGGCTGTAATTTACAAAGCCTACCAAAGCTTGAATATAATTCGCATATCTGGGCTGCTACCCCAAAAAAAATTTGAATTTCTTGGATAGAAAAAGGGCTTTTTAATCATAGTCGATAGAACTACTATAGCCAAAACATTTGTGTTGCTTTAAACAATTCAGCTGCAATACACACACTTCCAGGAATGCTCATAAGTTTACCCTTGAGCTCAATTTCGGAAGTACTGTCAAGTATAGAGATTCTTTTTTTAACCGCACATCGAGAATGTGGAATGCTTTGGCCAACTCTGTTTTACCCTCTGATTTTGATATTGAGAACTTTAAGATCAATGTGCACCTATATCTCCTCTTAAATCCTTCCCTATTTTCCTAACACTCGCCCTGTGTTTGAATATAAACATACAAAGGGTATTTATAACTTCTCGCGTTCCTGTAAATTATAAAAAAAAAACGAAAACAGAAATCCCTGACATTTTAAGATCCTGAAAGCCATAACGTCAAAAAACTAAAAATCGAAAATCACTTAAAGCGAAAGTGTAGCAAGTTCGAAACCTCAAAAACTGAATATCATAAAAGCAGAAAGTTCCAAAATCTAAAATCCAGAACACCTTCTTAACACCGAAAATACTCCGAAAACTCAAAAGAAAAAACTGAAAATCATTCATTTCGAAAACCAAAAAACAAGAAAACCAGAAATTTCATGACTCTAAACACTCAAAGTTCCAAAAACTCATAATTTCAGGAACCCAAAATCGCAAAAAAATATAAAATATTTGTAGTTTTGGGATTCTAGTCTTTTAAGATTTTGGAGTTTTGGAATTTTGGTTTTTCGATTTCAAAATCATTGCTTAAATTTTGTTTTTGACCAAAGAAACCGACAAAAAACTGCAAAACCCGACATGACCGAAAAAACAGACACAACAGCGACAAACCCGCAAATCCAACAACACTTTGAAAATATTGGTTTAAAATATACAGTATCGTCTTGTTCATCATGCGTGAATATCATGAATGGTACTATCAATAAATAAGAAAGTTCACGACCCCAAAAAGTTCAACAATTTGAAATCCATAAAATCAAAAAATCGTGAAAAGCAGAACCTCAAAATAATCAAAAAAAAAATAAAAAGCTCGAAAACCAAAATTCCCTAAACCAAAAATCAGGAAATCCAGAATTCCAAGAAATCATGTCGTATCCCTTTATTAAGTTTTGTTTGTGAAATAATAAAAAACTGACAAGAACGACAAGACCAACAAGACCCACAAGACCCACAAGACCCACAAGACCCACAAGACCCACAAGACCCACAAGACCCACAAGACCCACAAGACCCACAAGACCCACAAGACTCACAAGACTCACAAGACTCACAAGACTCACAAGACCCACAAGACCCACAGGACCCACAAGACTCACAAGACCCACAAGACCCACAAGACCCACAAGACCCACAAGACCCAAAAGACCCAAAAGACCCAAAAGACCCACAAGACCCACAAGACCCACAAGACCCACAAGACCCACAAGACCCACAAGACCCACAAGACCCACAAGACCCACAAGACCCACAAGACTCACAAGACCCACAAGATCCACAAGACCCACAAGACCCACAGGACCCACAAGAGCCACAATACCCACAAGACCCAAAAGACCCACAAGAGCCACAAGACCCACAAGACCCACAAGACCCACAAGACCGACAAGAACGACAAAGACCGACAAGACCGACAAGACCGACAAGACCAACAAGACCGACAAGACCGACAAGACCGACAAGACCGACAAGACCGACAAGACCGACAAGACCGACAAGACCGACAAGACCGACAAGACCGACAAGACCGACAAGACCGACAAGACCGACAAGACCGACAAGACCGACAAGACCGACAAGACCGACAAGACCGACAAGACCGACAAGACCGACAAGACCGACAAGAACGACAAGAACGACAAGACCGACAAGACCGATAAGACCGATAAGACCGACAAGACCAACAAGACCAACAAGACCAACAAGACCAACAAGCCCAACAAGACCAACAAGACCAACAAGACCAACAAGACCAACAAGACCAACAAGACCAACAAGACCAACAAGACCAACAAGACCAACAAGACCAACAAGACCAACAAGACCAACAAGACCAACAAGACCAACAAGACCAACAAGACCAACAAGACCAACAAGACCAACAAGACCAACAAGACCAACAAGACCAACAAGACCAACAAGACCAACAAGACCGACAAGATCAATAAAACAGACAGTACCGACAAGACCGATAAGAACGACCAGACCGACTAGAACGATGAAAAGAACGAGAACGACGAAACTGTTCCTGAGAAAATGTTCTTCCAAAATATACACTCTCGTTCTGATCACGGATGCTTTGATGGTAGAGTTGTTTTTTCACGTTTCTACGTGATAACACCAAGACTTTGTTCATCTCGTCGCCCGAAACCAGAAACTTTCTGCCTCACTTTTTTACTTTCGTTCACTGTCAACTGTCTCAAAACCTTAATCACACCATGATGCATATTAAATGAAATAACATATTACCATAGTTTTAAAAATTATATTCTAAATGATTAAAAAGAAGTTTAAAATTGTTTCAATTTTAAAAAGAGAATGGAAAAATTATATATAATTAGAATTGTACGCACCTAATTCTAATGATAGCTATGCTGCTGGGACTATAGGACTCTATACTCTACCTAAACAAAGCTCTAATGGTAATTTGTCCTCATTTCTGCAATTATAGAATAGAGAACCTCCATTTATAGTTTTCATTTGCATTTTCATTCGAAAAATTACTCTTTTCAACTCCTATTACCACAAATTAAAAAAGATCAAAGAGAAAACAAACCATAATGCATCTCATCAACTCGACACCCTCCATAACGTCCAACTTCAACTCAAATCTCACCTCAATAAGCAGCAACAACCAAAAGTATATAGCACCTATCATATACCACCTACCACCATACCATCATACCAACATACCACCATACCACCTTACCGACTACCTACATTTTTCCAACCACTTGCAGAGCTAGACCGACTAAATTGTTAAATTTTCCTTTTATTTTTATTTTTATTTTGTTGGTATTGTAGTTCAGTTCAGTTCAGTTCAGTTCAGTTCAGTTACCGACCGGATAGTGAGTTGGACGGCTGGTTGACAGGATGACTTATGTTGCGCTTTAAAACTTTAGACTATAGGGCAACGAAACCAGAAAAACCCATTATAACCTTCCACCAATTAAAAAGCAGACCTCATTAATATACACACGCTCGGCTTTTAGTGCTTAGCTCTTTGCACTTCACGTGTTATACTGGTAGGGGCTTCTCCTGATGGTGACCTTATAAATAATTGGATTCCCAACCATATTATGTATACAAGGAGTTCGTGCATTGTTGTCCTTTTTTTTGTTGTTGTAAAACGCAATACATATTGTCGCCTCTTTCTCTTGACCCCTGTTCAGCTGCATCACCTGATGAAAAGGGGAGCGGAGCACCCCATCAGGATGGTAACTAACGCCAACACCAACGCCATAGACATAGCAATTACACGGTCACTTTGCTCCATCAGAAAATAAGTGTATATGTACCTCTACCTTACCTAGAATTCATGACCCACGTCATGGTCATCCTATTTGTCGTATATACATAGCTCTTCGTATATAGCGACAATGTCGTCAGGAACATCTTTCATGGTCTCTTTCATCCTTAAAATCCCCATCAGAACAAACACGCTGTGTCGGCTTGTGAAACAAAGCGAACCAGAAACTTTGTAGGATATCAAAATTTACCAAACCAACTTGAAACGCAAAAAAGAAGGTGGGGTTGGTGAAGTGGGACAGGACAGGACAGGACAGTGCACGGAGTCAGAGGACAGTGGAGACGGTTTAGGAGCGGACTATCATCAGAGACAATTCAAAGGAGAGTATAGTCGCTTGTAGGTAGGTACACATGGAAATTACACACATCCTTCTCGCACAAAAACAAACCGACTCGACTACGGCAAAAAGAAGAACTTTCTGGTGGACCATCATCATCATCATCATGGATAGTCATCAACATCGTTGTCATCATCATCATCATCAGGATCATCATCATCACCATCATCATCATCATCATTGGTATAGCGAATTTTAAAAGTTGAAAGGATAAAGTAGCCGACAAAGTTATCCACTTGCCAACAAACTAAGGAAGGATTGAGTGAGCAGTGCGGTGCGGTGCGGTGCGGCGGAGGTGCAATGATACCAGATAGATAGATACCTTCCAACATAATTGCAGGTAGATAGATGGACGAAAGGACTAACGGACGGACATATATAGGACAGGTGAATGGCGAACACAGAAAAAGAAAAAAAGTTCAAACTACTACAACTAGTCGTAGGTATAGGACAGCGCACCGGAACAGGATGTCCTTTATGTCGCCTCCATCACCTAAAAACAAGAAAATTTATCGTCCGTTAAGCACTGATCCTACATCAGGGATTACCTTCGAACTAAAACCTTACCACTTTGATGGGACTTTGATGTTGGCCTGACTAAAACATATAGTGTGTGTTTTATAATAGCGTTTGGGATGTAAACGTTAACGTTAGTCGTCGTCGTCGTATAAAGGAAAAGGTTCATGTGTTGTTTTTTTTTCTAGTCCTCTTTTTTCGGGAACTGCCAGGTCTGTAGGTAAAACATGTAGGTACACATGTGAGTCGCTTACACTTTTGTTTTTTTTTTTTTTTTTACAGATGATGCTCCATTTTCCGAGAAGCTGCCTTAGTTTTTTTTAGTATTCTATCTGCTGATAGGGAGATTAGTTGAGGCTAATGAACAGCACGACCAGAGCAAGGATAAACTATACAAACTACGTACATATGTCCTTTCCTCGCATGCTATAGGGTTTCAATGAACTGAGTGAAAATAGATTTGTAAAAAGGGCTATAATGGTTTATATATATTATGTGAATAGATATTGTGGAGTATGCCATATTTATGTGGGGCTAACTAATTTTTGTGCTGTTGATGGTTAACTCATATTTTTCACATAGGTTTTTGTGGGTTTGATTTCTTTTTAAAGCTACTCCTTTTTGTTTTATAAAGGTGGTATAAGACCAGAAAAAAGGAAATCCTTTTTATTGGAGGGAAAATATAATTGACTTAACTTGATGATGTTTGTACAAAAACCTAGCCAACATCAATGAGTAAGAAGTAGAAAATAAATAAAAATATTTCTGATTAGGTTTTCGGTTGGAATTAGGTCAACTTTTTGAATAACCCCTATTCAACCAGAAGTTTGTATTATTATTATCAAAACGACATTGAATGCGTTAGACAAACTTTTCAATTGATGGACAGAGTAAATAAGTCTGGGGAAGAGTTTAGAAAATATCGGTGCCAATTGTCAGAAAAGTCTAAAAGAATTTTAAATTTTGTTATGTTTTTCTTATTTTTTTTTTGTGATGGAAGAAGATTGTGTCTTGGAACCTGAAAAGTAGCTAAATAAAGACTTAGGGAAGTCGTATAGAATGTCTTTTCTCTTTGAGGAATGTCATTCTACCTTGATTTGAAAGTAAGTTTTTAAGGAAGGTGTTACACTTTTTGTTGCGCGATGGAAGGTAGTTAAAATTATTTATTATTATTATTATTTATTCAAAACGAATTTATCATAACAAAACTAAACCGACGAGACGGCGGCTGCGTAACGCCGAACTTATCAACTCGCACTCAAATGAGTACGAACGCGACACAAAAGAGAGAACAAAAAAAGTGCAACAATACAGCTCGTTGACGAATCTGTAACCGCGGCTGCTCAGCTGGGCTGGGTTCTTTTGGAAGAATTATTTTTATAAATTGTAACAATGTTGATCGATTTATAAAGTCAATCAAATTGCTACAATTTAGGAATATGTTATTGCAAGTACCTACAGTGGGGTACGTTGCAATAAAAATGGGCGCCAGGAATTTTTTTTTACGAACCGAAAAAGAAAATTCCAAAACTCTTTGTGATAAGTGGAGCGATTAAAACACAACGAACGTTTGTTTTTGAATTTAAAATTTATTCTTTGGGAAACCGTGGAATTGAAGATCCCTGGACTAAAACCCAAAATATTTTCGATATACATATAAGTGAAAATTTACAAACAAAGGAAATTTAAATGAAACAAAGAAAACAACTCACAAGAGAAAATGGGTTCTTAATGCCGGACACGTCTCGAAAAATATAGATATTCGAGAAGAACAAATAAACGACGGAAACAAATTACTTATCTTTTTTCCTTTCTATTTTCCTCCTTTTTCCGATCCTCACACCTCGATCCTCGACTATTAGTTTTTCCTTCTAATTTCCTCGATTTCCCGATTTTCTAAATCCTTCTTCTCAATCTTTCTTTTTCCTTCAAACACTCCTCGAACTTTTTCTTCAATTTCTCAGTCTTAATCTTTTCGCTAAGGCTCTTGGAAGGCTCTTACAAGAGTGCCTTCCAAGCTAAATCCAAAACTAATTTTTCCTCCCTCGACCATTCCAGTCACACACACACATTCATCCAACACAAGCATTTGTTTTCGTGATTGTCGGTCACAGCATCACGGCTTCCTGGAAGTTTAACGCTCATCAGGAAAGCCACCTTTGTTGACTCTCACCGAAACTTTGCTTTCACACACACAATCACGGTTTCGGCAAGTTGTTGGATGAGTTTCCAAAACTTGCCGAAACATAATGGCGAGTTCAGACCCCTTCCCAACTATTCTTATTTTTCGAGAAAGTTCAAAGAAAAACAAAAATCCAAAAAGAAGAAGTCTCAACTAGGAATTTTCCTATTACTATTAATATAACGCGAGATTCGAGGTGTGATTTTTGTACCAAACATCAAGTAAAGCGACTTTAAAAACGCGGCGTTAAAAACCCATTTTGTACATAAATGATTAAGTGAATTAAGTCAATCTACGTTAATATTGCCATCGTTAAAATAAAATAGATATGTTGTTGTTGTTGTAGTTCAAGTAAGGGTCCGCCTGACCTCATAATTCTTCGGCTCATCCGCCGGCATTTTCGACCTTGTCGAAAGAACTCGTTCTCCATTTCGATCACCTGCTTTTGTTGCTTTTTCAAAATAAAGGCTAGGTACACCTGTGGTTGATGAGACCATGGTTGCCCTCAACTTTGCCAAAGGCTGGTTTTTGTTGCGGTAAAATTTACCGTAACAAAGGATAGAGTATCTTTTAATGTTTTTTTTAACTAAGTACATCTATTATTATGAAGCGTTTTGATGGGCTGTAAGACTAAATGTGAGAATGTGTTTGGTTTTTTGCATCATTTCACGCACACTTTCTCACATTCAGTGCTTTCTAGCTTGTAGGCAAACCGAAATGTCAGTCTGAGATTCCGGTCTTGGTAATGGAGTGTTTTCGGTTTGAAGAGTGTTTGCAAATGGTTCGCGCGCGGTTCAGGATCTAGTTGTTCACAGCTCTCAATCATTAGTTTGAAAGTTATATCAATCAAAGTGGAGAGGTAAAATTTGATGCCAAACTCGAACTGTTAATTTATGAACTTTTTCATGACAAGAGGATTTTTGACTTTTGAGCGAGAGTTATTGCCAGGTATAAACGAAAGTATTTACCGTAACAAAGGATAGAGTATCTTTTAATGTTTTTTTTAACTAAGTACATCTATTATTATGAAGCGTTTTGATGGGCTGTAAGACTAAATGTGAGAATGTGTTTGGTTTTTTGCATCATTTCACGCACACTTTCTCACATTCAGTGCTTTCTAGCTTGTAGGCAAACCGAAATGTCAGTCTGAGATTCCGGTCTTGGTAATGGAGTGTTTTCGGTTTGAAGAGTGTTTGCAAATGGTTCGCGCGCGGTTCAGGATCTAGTTGTTCACAGCTCTCAATCATTAGTTTGAAAGTTATATCAATCAAAGTGGAGAGGTAAAATTTGATGCCAAACTCGAACTGTTAATTTATGAACTTTTTCATGACAAGAGGATTTTTGACTTTTGAGCGAGAGTTATTGCCAGGTATAAACGAAAGTATTCAATATAGATTTGTTTGACTATTTCTCTTGCAGTTACTATAACAAAATTATTTTGAATAATCCTTAGTTGACTTACATATTATAATGATCTATATAAATATGAATATAATGATGCAAATACTCAGAGTAAGAGATTTTAAAAGCTGATCAGTTGCTATTTAAATCCTTATTAACACCCAATACTTTTTATTCATACTAAATATAGAACCTACTCACAGAAACCAGGTTTTCACTTTCATTCATAAACGACCTATTTATTTGCTTCTATATATACATACATATGTACGTGCTTATACTAATCAGGCTTCCGATACAGGAAGTATCACTGCCTTGAACATGATAGCTACTTGAATTAAGTTATCTATACATATCAGAGGTAAGGATGCTGGATTTGAAACTTCGTTTTAACATACCTAAATAAGCAAAGTATGAATTCTTGAAAAGTCCAATCATTTTTAACTAAATATGAAATTTTCACATTTTAAAACAGAGACCGAATTACCGCATTCCTAGTGACCGAGTGACGTAGTGTAACTATCGTATCGTCCTACTTTCTGAAATTGTAGTAGTTACATATATTCTTCTACTTCGAGTCTCTACCGATTTTTATCGACACTTTATTTTTTGACAGAGGAAATTTTGTGTAGTCGTTTTATTTATTTTCTTGCCAAAAGGATTATTGTTTTCCTCGTCCGGGCCATAATCTATGGACCATGATTCGTGATTATCTCTGTTTGTATATGTTCAATGGTAATAACACATTTACCAAAATTGTCAATTATAAAATTTGCTAAAATGTTTGTGTCAATCTTTTTTCAAACGCCAACTGTTTCAGAGATAGAGGGCAAAAGTAGTGCAATACTCAATACTTTTTTTTTTAATTAAGTTGTTGGTAAATAAATTAAAGTTTATGAAAAAAAAAAACCATTTTGTCTTTGAAATATCGAGACTTTTAAGAAGTTGTCTAATCTTCACCGAAAAATATAGCATCGGTTCATAATATTATCCTTTTTTATTTTCAAAAACAAAAATAGTTAAGGTATGACCAGGAATGGACTAATAAAATAAATAAATTGAGTGGCGCAACAGTTCGTTGAGAACTAGGGCCTAGTGACTTACAACTCTCAACCATTCCTGTGTGCGAGTACTGTTTTCAGGAATGGAGGGGACCTACAGTTTTATACCGAATCCGAACGGCCAATTTGAGAAAGCACTTTTCATGACAAGAATTACTCTTGGAGAATTTGTCAATTCCTCGCAAGAGGCAGTACCCGTGAAAAAACTTTAGATGATATAGGCAGGGATCGAACCCAAGACCTCTGACATGACAGTCCAACGCACTAACCATCATGCCACGGGTACTGACCAGGAATGGACGGGGTGCTAAAAAATTAACTCCTGACCACCACATCGTATTCTACATCTATTCTTTCAATTACAAAACATCATTTTATGTTATTCATATTAAGCTAGAGCTACCATTTTGGAAATTGGCTCCAGCAATTCATTTTTAAACACCCAGTCCCATTATTAGGCTTGTAAATCATGACCATGTTTATTTGTTAATAGACATTGGATGTATAGAAACGGAGATAAACACTAACAAGAAATTTTCGCGAAACTGAAGCTGAAGCTTATCGTACTGTCAAAGTTAAAAAGTACAAAAACAACACACAGCGCTACAATGCGAAATTGAATCTGAAGTGCAAGTTGGGTGAACTTTAACTTTTGACTTCATGCTGTGTAGATTTTTGAATTGTATAAGGTTTATATGGATAGTTGAGGGATCAAGTTGAAAGCTTTTGACTTGATGCTGTGCAGATTTCTTCAATTGTCAATTCTTGTCGCGATTCACTATTGTGGAGATCGTTTGCTTAAAAATGTGTGTTTTTAATGACATCTTCTTCTTTAAACGGTTTTTAAGCTTCACGCTTGAACACAAGCAGTTATTCCAAATTCAAAAAAGAGGCTGGGATGCGACCCACACTGATAACTTCCCATCCCGTCTGTCGGACTGTTATATTTTTATAAAAAAAATTACTGAATTTCGAAATAAATACTTTCTGTGAAATAAAATAAGTTTGAACCCAATATTTTTAATTTTTGAAAAGCTATTTGAGTCGAAATAAATTTGTACCAAGTTTTAGTATTGTTTTATTTTTTAGGTTTTTTTTTGTAAAACAAAACTGTCAATTCGATTTTTCTCAAAATTTGTCCAAATGTTAAAAACAATATTTCTTAAAAGTTAAAATAAGTTGGAAGCCATAATCTCAAATTTTTGAAAATATATAACTTTTGTTAAATTTTGTTTAGGTTTTTAATTTTTTTGTAAAAAAGCTGTCAATTCCATTTTTATCAAAATTTTACTGAACGTTGAAACCAATATTTTTAGTTAGCTTAAAGCCAATATCTCAAAGTTTTGAAAAGATATTTGAGCCGAAAATCAATTTTTACTAACTTTTATTATTTTTTTTTTTAAGTTTTATTTTTTGCACAAAAGCTGTCAATTCGATTTTTCTTAAATTTTTACCAACTTTGAGTAATGTGTTTTTAGGTTTTTATTTTTTATAAAAAAAAACTGTCAATTTGATTTTTTTGTAAAATTCAAATTCAAAATTGTACCAGATGTTAAAAACGTTATTCTTCGTTGCACAAAATTGTTTTGGAGATAAAAATCATTTTTTACAAATTTTTTTTTCAGTTTTTTTTGATTTATAAAAAATGTTTTTTTCCAAAAATATATTTGTTTGGTATCACGTTACAATATATAATATAAAATTTAATTCAAGTCTCTAGCGTTATTGGTTTCTGAGATATTTAGGGTTAACCAAAATGTTCACCTTTTTTTAAACTGCTATGGTAAAAAAACCACCGACGCAATTTTCTTGTGAGCCGTTTCTGCATCTTTCTGTATTATTATCTGTATAACAAAATTTATTTAAAGTCGATATCTCTTTTGGTCTTGAGCTATGGACGACGAAAAAATCGTCGCAAACGTACGAACGTACGAACACACGGACGCACAGACATTTTTCTAAAAAAATTTTATTTCGACGTCGAGAAATGTCAAAATTTTCAATTTGACAAATCGGACCCATTACAATAACTTCCTATGGGAAGTTAATAATTCAGTCACGTATGACTCGATGACTGATGTGGAAATTTGGAAATTTGACTTAGAGGACAATAATTCTATTTACATGGACAAATTTTCCGCCAAAGCTTTTTTGTTCGATTTGTTGGTCAGTGCCTAGCGTCTGGCATCCCTAATCAAAACAGGTGATTTGGTTCAGTCAAAGACTCCTTTTTTATCTTAAACATCGTTATTGTTGAGTTTGTTGAAGAATTGTTTTTTTTAACAGTAACAGCTCCCTCTTAAAAGTTTACGTAATACGTTATATTCAAAATATAAGTAGACCATAAACCTTTTATTAGATTAGATTATATTTGTATTTCCAAGATAAATAATATAACATTTCTAGTAAATAATTAAATAAATAAAAGTAAATCACATAATTTGTAAAATAAGTGTAGATATAATAATTCCTAATACGAGTTTATGTATAACATTCTTTACAGAGTGATTATACAAATTTATTAGTGGAAATAATAAAGGCTGCATCCTGTAGTAGAAGACTAGTAGCGAATGCATGCATATAAATTAACAAATTTAAAAATATACATATATGTTCAACAATTGACAGTTGTGGGGTGAATCATTATGATGAAATACATATATTTAAGATATGTTGTTGACATTTTTCTTTTAATTTTTTGTACTAAAAATGAATAACCTTAAAGTATCTATGAGATCAAATATTTTATAAAACAATATGCTAATTACATAGATTTTGTATTGTTTATGAAATTCTATATTATTATTGAAAAATTATCTGTTTAGCAATATTTTTTTTTAAGTACATTCGCTTCTTTTATTTTTAAAAGTATTAATTTTGAATTAGATTTGTATATTAAGTAGATTATTAATTTCACAAAGATCAAAATTAAACAGCCATAATTTTATTTTTTATTAAATACAAATGATGAACGGAATCTCAAGAGGTAGCTTGTTAAAAATTCTGGGTGCTACTGAGGAGTAAAAGTTTAGAAAGCAACGATTGTTGTGTCAAGTACCACGAGCAAGAAAACTGTCCTGACTTCGAAGCCTGTAAGAAGTTAAGTTCTGATTAAGAAGGTTACCACTTCTAAAGAAAAAAATTTGTAAGACTTTATAAAAATAAAGGTGCTTAAGCGGAAGAATCTTTGATCTTAAGAAAAGCTCAAAACTATGCTCACACCGTTTTTTGTTCCAGATAATCCTTAGAATATGTTTCTGTACAACCAATAAAGGTTGCATATTATAGTTAAACGAACCTCCCCAACAAACAACCCCATATTGCAACTTCGATTGAACCAAGCTATAATAAACTGTTTCAAGGAGTTTTCGCGAAGCGAATTTTCTAAGATGTTACAAAATAAAAGTCATAGACAAAAGATACTTTTTCAATTTTGAAATATGAGCATTCCAATTTAATTTATTATTATTATTAATTTTATTATGTACAACTTTATATCATCATTGGATTGGCATTTAAGACCTATTCCAGATTAGATGCGTAAGTTTGGTCTGGCACAAAAAAGCGTCTGTTTTAAGGGAATTTCCGAGCCGGTGCCACTTAGCCCATGCAAGGTAAGTATTGTAGCATCTTCTGAGTCATCGGCCTCTTGAAAAAAAATCCATTCAATTCCATAAATACCGATCGGACTTTGGACCTTCTGTGAAAAATCACCTTAAAATAGTTACTTTTGTTATGTTAATATTTTTATCGTTGCGAAAGTTATTTATATCTTTAATCAATTGACCAATCATTCCTATTTTAAAGATTCAACGTTATCTTTCTGATAAATTGAACCACTTTTAGACAAGAACTTAATAAACCTTATCAACTCATCTGATGTGAGTTTCAATTACAGCCACCACCGCGGCCCGCCCACCACAAACCTACTTTATTGTTTAATCTAGAATGAAAAACTTCGTGTTAATATTCAATTAAACATTGTAATTTCGAACTTCAGACACAAAACTCATTCTCAAGAACTTTTATGGTTCTGGTTCTGGTTTTTGTTTTTTTTTTTTTCAACTTAAAAACATCCATCTAAAGAAGACATTTTCAAATCAATTTCCTTCATCATGTTTGCATAATTGCTGGTGTTTTCCCCTCTTAAAATGCACACCTTTTGCCCTTTCCACTTCTTTAGCACCACCAGAACCAGAACCTGAGCCAGAACTAGAGCCAGAGCAAAGAGGACGATTCCTCAATTCCACCTTATCCCCCAATCCTTCCATATCCATCCACATCCACTTAAATCCTTCTTCCCATTCCCACCCAACAACACTATTTTTATTCTCCAAAATGAGCGTTGAAACTTGCATCGCTCATCCGTTTTCCTCACTCCAATCCACAAACAATAATAAAAGGAACACATCTATAGGTTAACCCATCTACAGTTATATTCTTTTATTTTATAGCGGTATACCTATGTATGTATGTATGTGTGTAGTATGTACATCGGAAGGACAATCTCACCACCAACCACCCCTTTTACAGAAATATATAAAATCCACCTATTTCTTCATTCCATTCAGCAACCAAGCGCAACAAAATAAATCAAAATATATTCCACGGAATTCATCTTACAAATTGCATTTCCTATCTACGGATGGAACTGCAACAGGACATGGACACAAAAAGAAGAAAAAACGAAGGAAAAAAAAAAGAAATAATATTAAAAGATATAGAGATATACAATGAAGTAAAGTACAAGAGCATCAGGAGGAAGGAGCAGGGAGCAACGAGCAAGGAGTAAGGAGAGGACAACAACAAGTACCAAGGATGTTCGAATACAAAAGCAAAAGGAACCTCTTTCGTCGCCATCCTCTTGCCTCCACCAAACAGATTCCAGCATCCCATCAGCTTCAGCACAGCATCAGCATCCGAAAGCACCCCAACATTCAAACTCCCAGTCTCCTCGTCCTCAGTCTCAGTATCAGCTCCCAGGTCATGATTTGGCACCAAACTCAAAGAATAACCAAACAAATTATTCACTCTCTTCTGATGAAAAGACGAGAAATGTGGAATTGGAGTAAAGAGGTGGGTGCGAAGGAGGACGAGGTGAAGAAGAATGAGTATTGTGATGATGATACACCAAAAGGACGCGCAGTTTAGGGATGCGAAAAAAAACTTGAATGAGATGAAAAATACAAACACACAATGAAAGCTACATACCTTTCTACTTTATCTACGAATTCAATATCTAAGCTTTAACTCAAGCCACCCCAAGACCTAGAGCAGAGAGCCCAGACCCCAGACCCAGACTGCCAGACAAACATCAGGAGCAAAGGAATATTGCAAAATGAAAGAATGTAGAAAATATACAACAAAAGCTACTAACGCATCGCAGAGTAGAGTAGTAATCATTAAATAAGGGATGCTGGGGTCCTGTGCAACTTTTGAGTAGAGTTTAACTACTGGCACCTTAAATCATTTATGTCTAGGCAAAATGAAAGTTTAGAGAGAATAATTGTGAATGCAGATAAATTTGAAATACCGCTATATGCCATCTTGTTTGCGTTTTTGGGGTCTTTCCAACTCTTTCCAAGCTTCTAATATTCCTTCTTGACTTTTCTGAACCGCGTTGTCTAAATCGACAATAATTGACGCTTAATCTTTGAGACACTTTGAACAGCATAAGTGCAAAAGAGAAAACAAATTGAAAATATGAGACTGAAAAAATAAGTGAGTTATAAATTCCCGCAAATGTCAAATGACAATTGCCAGATGTAACAACATTGAGAGATCAGCCAGTGTTCTATCAATAGTTGCCAAAGAGCTAATAATATTTGAAAAATTGTCAGTTGCACCGGTTGGCATATTTAATTTTGATTTTATAGTCAACACATTTTAGCAATTTTCAGAAACCGTAAGCAAATAATGGGTCCGCCATCTAACATTTTTTTTCAACTAGTGCTTATTGCGTGAATGGTAACACTTAACTCATGTCTGATTTGAATTTGACAGATAATTAGTTTTATCCTTCCGCTGAATATGGTTGTGTATACGCTTAAACAACGCTGGGAAATATTGCGACAATACTTTGAAAATTATGGTAATGTTGCAGAATGTGTGCGAAAATTTGCGTACGGATTTTGGAAGAAGAGAAGCACCGTCAGCTTCGTATGTTCGTTATCTTGTGAAAAAAGTGAAAGAAACTGGCATCCTCATCGATAAACCAAAGCGTGAAAAGCCAAAAACATTGCGTACACCCGAGAATATTGCTGCTGTGGCAGAAAGTGTGCGTGAAGCGCCATCTAAATCAATTCACTGTCGTCCTCAACAATTGAACATTCCGGAGACATCATTGAGACGAATTTTGCATAAAGACGCCATACAAAGTCCAATTGGTTCAGGAGTTGAAGCCAACTAACAATCCAACACGTTTTCGCTTAGCTAAGTGGGCATGCGATCGACTTAGAGAAGAAGCCAGTTTTTCCAAAAAAAAAAAAAACATCTCTTCAGAGGAAGCTCATTTTGATCTTGGCGGGTATGTAAACAAGCAAAATTGTCGCATTTGGGGCACAGAAAACCCGCACGCATACATTGAAAAGCCGATACACCCAAAACGAGTCACTGTTTGATGCGGATTTGGGTCCAGAGGCATAATTAGGCCATTTTTCTTCGAAAATGAGCAAGGAGTGGCCGTTACAGTCAATGTCGATCGTTATCGGGCCATGTTGAATGAATTTTTGTTCACAAAAATTGAAGAGGAGGATATTGGCAACATTTAGTTTCAACAGGACGGGGCGCTACGTTCCACACAGCCAAAGCTACACTCGATGTTTGCGCCCTGTTTTTGAAGATCGCATTATCAGCCGCAGAGCTTATGTCGCTTTGCCACATCGGAGCTGCGATTTCAAACCGTCGTTGGACTATTATTTGTGAGGTGCTGTAAAAGATAAGTGTTACGACGACAAGCCAGAGACATATTGACACTTTAAAGGACAATATTCGTGGAACCATTTGTGAAATACAATTGATAATGTGCTTAAAAATTGGACCGATCATGTAGGCTACTGCATGGCCAGTCGAGGCAGCCATTTGAATGAAATTATTCTCCATTATTAACCGGAAGGATTGTACTTTCAAATAAAAAAATAAATTTGAGAAAATATTAAATAGTTTTTTTTATAGCATATTCAAATAGTTATTTGGCGGACCGCTTACATCTGAACATTTTAAACAGCTTCTGACAATATCTAATATCACGCTTGATTGTATGATTGATTGTTGTTTTTACTTAGCATAAATGTCATCAACTTTTGCTTGACAGCAAGCCAATCAGAATCTCTTATATCATATTATAACTTAGTGGTAGAAAAATAGGCCTTTTGTGTAATTTTTGTTCAAAAATACTTCAAAATTGATTGTTCACATTAGTGACTATACTTAAAAGCGATTTATTTCAAAATAGAGTAAGTGGGTCGTTTTTGCAATGACGGGACGTCTCCATTGTTAAAGGTTTAACGACCGGTTAGGTTAGGTTGTATGGGGTGATGCTTCCGTAAAGGCCGAAAAATCGGCGAAAATCTCACTTGGATCTCTTTGGATCAATTGTACCCCCCTGGAAAGAGGAAAAGATTGTGTAAGATATAGGAAGGTTGGTAAGGATTTAGGTTGAGGGTGCTTCCGTGAGCCATCTTGATTTCTGGGAAAATTTAAGAATGTCTTTTTTTATTGTACGCGCACTCAAGGGGATATGAATACCCTTATAATGATTATACACAGTGCGAGTAATTAGGAAGGGAGGATAGAATTTGAAAGGAGATACCGATGCACATTGGTTTTGAATGCCTGCACATTGTAATGAGTGGGAAATATTGAGTCTGGTAAAGCATTCCCCATTCGTGTAGTGCGACAAAAAAATAGTACGTCCGAAATTGGGCTCAAGGGTAAACTGATGGGCATTCCTAAAAGAACGAGTATTACGGTTGAATTGTTTGAGGGGAGGAATGCAACTGGCAATTTCATTAGAGCATTGCTTATGGAAGTAGCGATAAAATAATGAGAGACATGAAACCTTGCTCGAGAGATGCAAAAGTTTCAGTTAGACAACGGTCACCTATCATTTTTAGAGCTCTCTTTTGAATTCTGTCTAAGAGACTCAAGTGGGTTATAAGAGCACCTGCCCAAATATGGGAATTGTACTCAAGTTTTGGACGAATATAGGCTTTATAAATTATAGCCTGATCAGAAGGGTTAAAAAATTTCTTGCATCTTCGGAGAAAACCTAAACACTTAGCAGCATTGTTTGCGATGTGAAATATGTGATCACTCCACAACAAGTGGCTTGTAATTTAATGCACCTTCCTAGAACTGAAAGCTGTTCAGTCTCCTCGATGCAAGTACCACTCATGTATAGTGGCATTGGGGGAGGGTTACGCTTTTGCGACAGTAGACAGCATTGAGTTTTCGAAGCATTAAATTCTACACGGTTTTTGATAGAACAATGTGCTGTCGAGATCAGAATTTAATGAGCTTATTATACGCTGCCGTTGGTAGTCCACATCCGAAGAACAAGGATGAGAATCTAAAAACGAATATGAAAAGCTGAGGGTACTGTCATCCGCGAAACAATTTAGTGGGTTAGAAGTTTCAGACAAAAGATCATTTATAAAAATAAGGAACAGCGTCGGAGACAAAACGGAGCCCTGGGGAAAACAAGCGTTTATTTTGTGAATATCAGATTTGAACCCGTCCAATACTACTTGAATTGAACGGTCCGAAAGGTAATTTCTAACCCAACGAAGGAGGGATTCATTAATACCAAATGCACGCATTTTCGATAAGAGAGCTTGATGCCAAACTCTATCAAATGCTTTTGAAATATCTTTAGTTGGCAAGGACGAAACGTCGCAAAAATCGTCGAAAAAATGTTTTAGGCTTGGGCATTCGCATAGAAAGTGGAAGGTATCTTCCACTCGGACTGAGCATTGATCCGTTTTTGGCAAATTTGTGTGGAATGTTTCGTTTTCTCGTAAATAGAACCAGTTATGTCTTAAGTGGGTTGACGTCAAGTCCACACTTACTGCCTTTTTACGTGCTGTTACCCATCCCTCCGTTTACAATTCTTTAAATGAGCATAGAATCAATCCAATTTGACAACATTCGTTTTATGTTGACGGTGACGTTCTTAAAGGTCCTTTTGATGTCTAAGAATGAACCTAAGGTGAATTCTTTGAAGTGAATAGATTTTTCAATTGTACCGACTACTTCATAAAGTGCTGTTTCAATTGAGACAATTCCATCAGGCCCTGGCGACTTGTATGCTGAGAAGGAGTCAAGCCCTCATGCACTGTTTTATAATCTACTATTTGATTGAGTATTGAGATAAACGCGTTTAGCAAATCAATTGGCCAATTTATATTTCTAAGATTCCACAGAATTTTCTCAGGCGGATTGGATTGACAAAGCAGAAGAATGAAATATAAACACTCTTCACATTTCATTTTCACTTATTAATCAAATTATCTTTTCATTTTTTTTTAATCATACAAATTCTATTCTCAGATTTCTGACAGCAAAAGTGCGAAATTTATATGAGACCATTTGTTTATACATATTTTCGAGTATACGGAAATCTATGAGATTTTAGAAATATGTATAAAAAGAAACGATTTTTCGAAAATTCCTCAAACAAAAAACAAAAACATTTAGAAATGTGCATATAGCTGATAGATTAAAAAGAATATCACAAACTGTCACTTTAAGCACTGGTTGTCTTATTTGCCGCTTATTGAACGAACCGAACGGCTGGCTCTACTATAATTGTTGAACAAACCTACAGAAATGTCAAAATGAAAAACTTGAAGTTCATGCTACTGTCAGGATGGACAGTTGGAGATCTGTTCGTTTTTATTGAAATTAATGTGTACGCGCCTTTACAAAGATTTAGTTAATGTTTCAACATCACGATGGCGTTCGTGTTTAACTTTTGAATTCAATTAACGACATTTTCTAGATTTTTCTTATTGCTTTATTATTCTTTTCATCAAGTAGATGTGTTTTTTTGCTTAAAACTAAATAAAACTTTACCTTTGCAAATATATCTTTTATGTCTTTTAACAACAACAGTTTTCTTTCCAAAACTGGTAATTTATACCCAACTTTAACGTTAGTAAACATCTTGACAAAACTTTGTACTAAAATTTCATGAAATTTGGAGTTTAAGGAACACAACAGCGAACACCGGTTTTTGTTACTGCAGTTCCATCTTGTACCGCTGCTTAGATACTAGGTCCGTTTAATAACATCTTATTTTGTGATAAAATTTTGTTGACAAGAAGATCTTATAGTACGTTTCCACCAACAAATAATCCGAGATTTAAGGCAAGTGATTTAAAATAAATCATGAGGTGTTTCCACCAAAGAAAAGGAGATTAATTTGACGTTTGGTTAATGTCATAACAACCAAACTTCAAATTATTCTCCTTTCGAAAAGAAAAAAAAATATGTATTTGTTCACTCATCATCTGTAAGTAATTAGTTTTATTATATTCTTGCACATATTTATTATTTTTGTATACTTACATTTGATTTCGTCTGTGATTTCTTGAAAGTTGTTTATTGTTTTGAATTTGAGTCATATGGAAGTGAGACAGATAGTTTTTGTTGACATTTCCATCTGTCAATAAACGAAATTGGCATTTAAATGGGTCGGTTCAACAATTATTCTCCGAAAAAAAAGTTTGTTTGATTTGACAAACTAATGTTTCCAAGTAGATTTCAATGAGTTTTATTTGAAATCTTCATTTGAGATTAAAATTTGTATGGTAAATCTTCGAGATTTGAAGGAGATTTGTGACAAATCTAGCTAAATCTCGGTTTAGTGCCCGGTGGAAACGTAGTATTACAATTGTTTGTCAAAACGCAGGAACATGTCACGTTATACCAGAAGACGTTTTAGCTGTCAGAATAAATATGTGTAAATTCTTTGGAATAGCTGTTAGGAGGATACTTTAGGCGGGTTGGACATTAATCAGCATATGTATATATATTCTAAAAGGGAATTTAAAAATCTACAACTTCTTTCCTATTCATACTTTTCGTTTATGGATAAGTTTAGACAATATGGTGCAATGTTTATGAATATTTTGACGTACCTAAATTGATTTTTTTTGTAAATTTCAACTTTAGGCATAGCTCGAAAACGGTTAGGAATTAGAATAAAACATATGATATAAAAGTTTTAGATAATTTTAAGAACTCCATTTTATTATCTAAAAATATTTCTCTCCGATGCACCATTTTCGAGATATAAGCGAAAAACCCGAAATTTGTACCTTTACACCCCCCTCCTCCCCCCGCTCATCACCTAGGAGTCAGGACTTTTGGTATGTTAACAACCTAAGCCCCCCAAACAAGTTTCTGAAGGAATCGCTTAGTTACCTGCTCACGCACTCTACACCTCATTTTGGGTCATTTATTGACTGGACCAAAAACACTCTAGTAAAGATATAAATCCTTGGTAGCTATATTGGTTTGCCTACAAACTAAACCGGAAACGGACCTCATAAGGTAATTCTTAGTGTGCGTGAAAACACGCCCAATTAATGAGGTCCGGTGCGTGGAAATTTAGTTTATCAGTTATTTGAATTTCACATTTATTCATGGACAGAATGTCAAAATTACAAATACAACAATGTAAACAAATGGGTTTTGGAGGGTGATACGTACGAAGGATTTATATCTTCATTAGAGTGTTTTTGGACTGGACTATAACAACATAAATTCTTATTTTATCCCAAATTCTCCTACGAAAAATGGATTCACAAGCGACAAACAGAATGAAAAGATAAATCAGAATGAAACGAAGCAGAAGTGTACTACCGCAATAATAAAGCGATGATGGTAAGGATATATAGTACTACATATACATACTTAGATGTATATATATACTATGTAGTCATCATGGTAAAGTGTGAGGGGAAGGTTTGAGGGTTTAAGGGCTGTTTGTGGAAAAAACATTGCAAAAGGATGTAAAGCAAAAGAGGAACTATAAAATTGAAAACAAAATAAACGATCGTTGGAGATAAGGCAATGCCAAAAGCCCGAACCCGAACTGTCCCGTCCCGTCCCGTCAGCCAAGCCGGTGCGATACGGATGTTCATTCCAAAATAAAGACGCGGTTTTCCATTTTCACATCCTTCCTCTCTCTCGCAACTCACGACTCACAACACAAGAGTAAAAACCATAACCAAAATGCAAAATTCTTCTACTCTATAGACATCAGCTCATCCGCCCCACCTAGTCTACCCTATGGCCCTATCACACTTTGCATTGCCATTGCCATCATCATCATCATCAACATCATCATCATCACATCACCATTGGAATGAATAGTTTACCACATGAAGGAACGTCAACCATCTCTCCGCTGGAACTCGCATAGCACCAGGCGCACAGGGAACATCACAAAGGAGCAGGAGAAAGCAGCAGAAGGACTAAAAGTATAATATACTGAAAACCACATGGTTTCCCACAATTTAACACGTTCCCATATTCCCACCGTCGCGTCGTCGCGTCGCTCGTCGTCATCATCATGATGGCATCACATTCACATCGCAGTCGCAGCCAGTCAAGTCTGAAGACTGAAGTCACAAGGATAAGCACAAAAGCATCGGTAAAGGACATTAAACATTAACTTTCAACTCCCTGCAAAGAAGAATATGCTGCTAACTTTACATTGCCTCACTGGAGGCAAGGTACATAATAAGAGATAGGGTTGGAGTTGGTGTTCTTAGGTACTGGGTAACAGTAAGGGATGGTGGAGTGTTACTCTATTGCCAGAAAGTGAATTGAAATTGGTTGACTCTATGGATGCTCTATGGAATGGTTGCGGGCTGGATTTTCGGTGGGCATGCCGCATGGGTGTGGTATATGGAAGCGCAAGGATGTGATGCAACCACATCCAGGATATGCAATCACCTGGAGAATGTTTCGTTAGTTTTTTAGTAGAAAGAGAGGAAATTTATGAATTGCATTCGTGTGGCTTTGCCAGTGATTACATCCTGTAATGTTATGAGCGGAATCCTCATGCTATATCCCGAAAATAATATCAGGATACAGGTATGTTGGAAGAGGGCGACACACGAGACACGAAATACGAAAGAGAAGAGGAACAAAACATCGAGAGATGAGACCGAGAGTGTTAGCGAGGAAAATTTATAGGTTGCATTTGCAAAGCTGCTCCTGCTTCTACGGCTTCTAACATTCTGCCGCTATGCTAGAGCCATGAGGAAAATGAGTGCCTAGGGGAAGCTCCTCTGATCCTGGAGCTTCTTCTATGGAACTGATGCTTCTGCTATACTGGGTCTTGAGTTCTTTTTTCCTTCTATTTTTTATTTTCATCTTCAAATTCATTTTGGTGCCTCATTTGTGGAATTGGTTAACAGAGTGGTTCGTTTCGTTTCGTTCGTTGTTAGGTTGTGTTTTGGGTTTTGGATTCTGGTGGCGGATGGCGAATGGCTTGACGGCGGCGGTAGCAGTGGTGGGGTTAAGGAATTTAATGGATTTTGATATTGTGTAGCCATTTTAGCTTAAACGAGATGCTCGTGGGAGGCATTTAGAGAGGTATATTTATGAGAGGAAATCGCTTAATTCAAGAAAATATAGTAGGCAGTTCTGAGAAGCAATTTAAGATGTAAAAGCAATAAGATGTGAATGAGAATGGTTATATTTAGGTATGCTTATAGATATACCTACCCCTTACTCCTATAGAGAGTTTTTCAAAAGCAGTGGTTTAATTAAAATTTTGAGTTTGATCTTCTATTGTTGACGGTTTGACATTTAAGTGGGTTGATACCTTCCTTACAAAATAAAAGTTAAAGGCCGATATGTACATACATACATATTACATACATACTGATAGGGTGCTCATTAGTAATACAATAAAATTCAAGCAACCATTGTAATGGAAAGTTTATTGTTATTTCAAAATTATCATCACAAAATGTCACAATAAAGTTGCGAGTAGAGGTAGAGAAAACCTACGATATAAGAGTTTTTCTCATTGTGTTTCATGTTTTGGGGTATCTCTATGACATTTGGGCTATCAAATTACATTTCTTATGTGTCAAAATGTTTTAATATTTAACGACTTTCATTTGATGCATAAAGAGATAGGTATCGAAACTAAATGCACAAATGTCCCCCGTGCTTTTCTTTGACACATTTTTGCTTTTTACATAATGCCTTTAACTTCCCACATCAGGTCTCAATTAAATAAAAATAACTCGTGTTCTTAGAGGCACAAAGCTTTAAGTTGGCAACACTATTATAATTGTCGGCCATTTTGTCAGCTGTCAAATGAATTGTTTTTCGTTTGGTTTGGCATTTCAACATGAATAAAATGACATCTGTAGAGCGATGAAATTGACTGTTCGCTGTGATTTATGGGTTTGCGAAATAATTGGACTGTTCTTTTTGAAAACGGCCAGAATGCGCTATATAACCATGATTAGTGACTTTCTCGTTAATCATATTAACAACCATGATGTGCAGGATCTGTAGCTTCATCAACAAGTCGCAGATGGCGCAACTTGTCACACAGCTCTTGCCATAATTTATTTTTTGAAGGAAACGTTTGGTAACAGCATAGTCTCTCGTTAAGGACCCGTAAATGGCCTCCAAGATCGATTTAAAGCCGATTTTCAGTTTTCTATTGATTTCTATAAGCGTGAAACGATTGACTATTTTGGAGAAAAAAATCCAGCGCGTTCATGCTCATTTCATTATAGACTATTTACTCACTATCATTTAATTTTAAGTTAACGGGGGGGGACGGGGTTAACTGTAGTGCCAAAAACAAATCGTAGTACCCGTGGCGTGATAATTACTGTGTAGGACTGTTATGCCAGAGGTCTTGGGCTAAAGAGTAATTCTTGTCATGAAAAGTGCTTTCTTTAAATTATCTGTTCGGATTCGGCATAAAAACTGTAGGTCCCTCCATCAATGAATTTATTTGCACACAGAAATGGTTGGGAGTTGTAAGTCACTAGGTCCTGGTTCAGTACGAGCTGTTGCGCTACCTTATTTATATTTTTTTAAATTCATAAACTTTTATACAAGTTCTTTCCCAAAATCGCTGTTTGACCCCACTGTACGTCGCAATATAGTGGCTTCGAGATGATATTTCTTTCTTCTACTGAATTTCTTTAGTTTTTCTTGGTTTAAAGTTCTTGTCTATTCGATCACCCAAAATCTCAGAAATTCGCAGTAAATACAAGGTAAAAATTCGGATTTTTATTAAAAATCACTAAAACAGCTCTCAAAGTGAGAATATTCACGCAATGTATTTGTATAAGTGAAAAACTTTTCCCGCAATTAAAGGGGCTTTTCACGTGTAAATTCAGATTTTCTTCAAAAATTTTAACTTCTTGTACTTGTTAATGAGTGTAGTAGAGCTGTCAAATTATCAACTAAATATTTTTAAAATGTGTTATTAGTATTGGTGAGTGGTTAATCTGCCAAATAATGCAGTTCAGCAGATTTAATCTTAAATCAAAAATGAATAAATTTATTTCGCCGCACGGAATGCAAAAACAGGGGAAATTTGAAAAGAATTAATTGATTTATTCAAATGTTTCTCTTACAATTTATTTTATGCGACAATATTATCAGAAACGTCTTTGTCAGCCATTGACTGTTGACATTTAAAATTATCAGATGTCATTTGAAAGTCCTAACAATTTCTTTAATGTCATATATCTGTATAATAAATTGCACAAATATTTAATATAATCTACTAATTATACCTATTGTCAGCTCATTGACAGTTGTTGTCACAGTATTTACATAGATTTAGCCAGTTTATATTTCTAAGATCTCAGAGATGTCCATATTCTCAGCAATATAAACAAAATATCTCGTACAAACTTTTCCCTTTCTTTTTCTCAAGAACTCTCTGTCTCACAATTCACAAAGGAGCAAAAGAAATGCAAAACTTATTTGATTGCTAGGTGAGAATGAATAGTGAACTGTGTTTATACATACATATATCGTTCTTAGAAATATGTATAAACTGGCCAATTATAGAATCCGATAAGCAATCAACTTTTAGTTTTGACATTACTACCACAGTAAGAATGTCAAAAAATCAATCCCGAATCTATCTTGTCAATAGGAAAAGTGATATGATTTGTGTACATTTTTATTAATCACAAATCAACAATCAGATTTTAAATGGTTTAAACTTTAAGTTAAGTATATACAGTCGTTGGCAAAATTATTTGCACAACGTAAAATTTACACAGCATCTCTTCATTGGAGCTTTATAACTTTAAAAATAATAAAGATATTGTCAATATTTATTTTTATTAATAATGAATACATATTCTCACAACGGTACATAAAATAACAAAACTGAACTTCTAACGGTTCATTTTAAAAACATAAGAACCAAAGTGGCAAAATTACTTGCACATTATATTAAACCGGCAAAATTATTTGCACAAGTGCATTGAACTGCTTAGACTGTCTAACGGTGTTTTTTTTACTCGACTAATCAAAGGTAAACGGTGCAATTAGTTATTTTTTGTAGTTTGTTGTGGTGTTTTCGTCGGGCAGGTTGTTCAAATGGCTAAAACGAATGAAATTTCAACAGAAAAGCGAGCGGCTATTGTTTCTGACTCCCGATCTGGTGTTTCGGCAGCAAACATTTCGTCTAAATATCGCTTCGCCCGGAGGACAGTTTATTACCTAATAGATAAACAAAAAACTCATGGTAGTGTAAAAAATCTTGCTGCTAGAGGAAGAAAAAGGGCTACGACCAAGAGGGAAGACACAAAAATTATCCGTTCCTTTAAAAGTAACCCCTGTGCAAAAGTTCGAAATGTGCTTAGTAATTTGAACACAGATCGTGGAAACGCTATTAGTGAGAGAACGATACGACGGAGGCTGAAAGAGAATAATATTAACGCCTACGTCATTCAAAAAAAGTCCCATATATCAAGAAAAAATAAAATCCTCAGACTAGAATTCGCTAAAGAGCATATTAATAAACCGCCGGTTTTTTGGAGAAGTGTACTTTGGACTGATGAAACTGCTTGTTCGTTGGATGGTAACTATGGCCGGAAATTTTATTGCTGCGATCGTCAATCAAAAAACAAACGACCCGTTACACAACCCACAAGGCATTCCAAAGGAGGTAAAATAATGATATGGGGATGTATATCATATTGTGGCGTGGGACTAATTTGTGGCGTGGGACTAAGTCGCATTATTTGGAAATACTAAATGATGTTGCACTAGTGGCAGGGTCAATATTCATCGGGAGTAATTTCATCCTTCAACAAGATAATGCTCCCATACATACGGCCCGGACAATAAAAACTTTTTTATCTGGGGTAGACCAAGAAGTTTTAAAATGGCCCCCGCAGAGCCCTGAACTAATAGTCATTGAAAATGTTTGGCATCTTGTAAAATCAAAAATTCCTCAAGCCATTGGAAGATCTTCAAATGGAACCTGGGAAGAGTTTATAACAGCTTGGAGTACGGTTCCGTCAGAACAAATTCAACACTTGATAGACTCAATTCCATGGCGCCTCGCTGCTGTTATTGCGGCAAAGGGAGGAAGCACAACTTACTATGTATGGCTATTTTCAAAGCAGAATTTTGTTTTCCTAAAAAAAAACTTTTTTTTGCTTCCAGTGTGTTAAATGTGCTAATCCAAAGATGTGCAAATAATTTCGCCGGTTTAATATAATGTGCAAGTATTTTTGCCACTTTGGTTTTTATGTTTTTAAAATGAACCGTTAGAAGTTCAGTTTTGTTATTTTATGTACCGTTGTGAGAATATGTATTCATTATTAATAAAAATAAATATTGACAATATCTTTATTATTTTTAAAGTTATAAAGCTCCAATGAAGAGATGCTGTGCAAATAATTTTGCCAACGACTGTATGTTGCTTAGATGATGTTTCGTATTTGAAAATGTGTAAAATAAAGTAAATCTATACTGACCTAATATCGTAATTGAATTCTGAAGAAAATAGATGGTACAAAACTTGTTCGGTGAACTTGAGACCTAAAGTAGAAAGATAAATTCGGAAAATAAAACTTTATTATTCTGGTGCCCTCGTAAGCTGCCATTCAAAATCACTTCCACCTTGTTGGAATGAACTTTGTCAAATAGAATAATAAGAATTTCAAACTGCATTTTTCTATTTTTTAAATTAAATTTAGAATGGGGTTTTCCATATGCAAAATAAATCAATTTATTCTTGATCTAGATCTGTCTAAACACTAATTTCCCCTCTTTTTGCATTCCATGGGGCAAAAAATATTAATTTATTTTTGATTTAAAATGGTGGAAGGTAGAATCATGTTGTTTTTCATTAGGAAATTAACTGTCAGTGATTTACATTTTTTGCCAAATGACTTGTACAAAAATGATCAGTTTTTACAGATTAATATTATATTTTAATTAACAAAAAACTTGGATCAACTTTCCATAGTCAGGTGCCTTGCCTAGATCAACAACTTTTTTGAGCCAAAGTACTATTTATTCCCAAAATAAGCATGTATGGCATCACTGAAATCAAAAAAAAAGTAATGATAAAATGTCAAAATAAATCATTATGAGAAAAAAACAAACTTTTAAAATTAAAAATATAAATACAAAACTTTTTCATTGACCATAAAAGCAAATCTACCCATTAAGACAGTTGTGAGTCGGCATGAAGCAAGTTGAGCCAAATAAACGTAAAGGATAAACGTGTTGACTCTCTGACGTCACAAAAAAATAAAAATTGTATGAGTGTCAACGCAAGATCAAAGTTGACAGCGTCAATACTTAACGTTTTAACTATCACACGGATGACACCCTTCGGTCAATACTGTCCCAAAATGCGTGGACGCGTATGTGAGTTAGCGTGTTTGAGTATTACTGTCAATGCGATGACTCGAAAATGGGTCAACGTAACTTTATATGAAATTTATTGTTAGTTATGAAAATGATCTATTGTATGAAAAAACATCCTAGAGTTTTATTTAACATATCCGGCGCAACAATCATCAAAAACAATAAAGCTACTTTTTAACGGTCAACAAATGTTTGGATTCATGTTATCTTTGTGTTAATATATTAATATAGTCTTACCGTTGATCGTATTTTTAATCATAAAACTACCAAATAAAAAATATCATATTCCCACGATTCCCCGTTTACGAAATAGATACTGTTTAACAGTACTAAAAATCTAATTCAAAAAATTAATGCTTTTTTAATTGTCTATAGTAATTTTTTGGTAGAAAATCTAGGGAACAAGAAAAAGCAAACAACAAAAACAAATAAAACTTACCTGTATTTAGATATTAAATTAAAGGCTTTTTCAATTGGTGCGAGTAGATTTTGGCGCCATTTTGTTTTGTTGACGTTTGTTAAATCTTTTGTTTATTATTCAGTTGTTTATGTTTATCAGCATGGCAAGTTACACGATTGAACAGCACGTTGAGATGCTAAAATATTTTACGATAAACGTAGTGGCCCTTCACAGTCGACTCTTCAACGATTGGTGGTCAAATTTGAGACGACCGGTTCAGTAAACAATCAGCCAACACCCGTACGTTCAAGGAACGCAAAATTGACCGAGAACATCGCCGCAGTCCGTGAAAGTGTACAGCAGAACCCGAGGCAGTATATTACTCGCCGTGCACAACAACTCGGCTTTCGCAGATTTCAACTTGGCGAATTTTGCGTCGGGACTTGAGCCTACAACCGTACAAGATCCAACTGTTCAACTAATTTTGTATGGCCCAAATTGAACCATATGGACCTAGACGACATGTGGTTCCAGCAGGACGGCGGCGGCGCTACGTGCCACACAGCAAATGCCACGATTGACATTTTGCATGAATGGTTTGAGGGTAAGGTAATCTCTCGCAGGGGTGATGTGAATTGGCCACCAAGTTCATGCGATTTGACCCCGCTAGACTTTTTCCTGTGGAGTTTCTTGAAGTCGCAGGTCTATGCAAATAAACCACAATCGACCGATGCCCTAAAGGTGAACATAACACAGGCAATCGCTCAAATTCAGCCGGATCTATGCGGAAGAGTCATTGAAAATGGGACCACTCCTATCCGTGCCGCCGTAAGAAGCCGATGTGGGCATTTAAATGATGCCATATTCCACACTTAATGGCATACATGCGTCTTACAAATAAAAAAAATACTTTTGTTAAAGCAATATTCACATGAGCACGACCAACGACCAACGAATGAACGAATATTCGTCGATTTTGACATTTCTTTCACATGAGAGTTTTTAATTCGTCGCGAATGAAGTTTGACAGCCGAACACCATTCACCACCGAAACCAAAACAAGAATGATTTTTTTAGGTTAAGTACGCGCGATTATTTTATTCGTTGCGAGTGTGGATAATGTGGAACGCGAATAAAGTTTGACAGTTCGTATCAACTTCAATTTTTTTCGCGACGAATAAATTTGTTTTCTTAAATTTATTAATATATGATATTGAAAAGTAAAAGTATGCATCATAAATCAAATAGAAACTATATTGCTATCGTTTTATTAAGAATTTGTGTGGAAATATGTCTTCAAACGTATAAACTCACATTTTGTAATTCATTCGTCGTTCGTTGGTCGCGCTCATGTGAATATTACTTAATACCTCTACACAGCTTGTTTTATTCCATTTCAACATCTACCCGCCCTTATTGAAAAACTCTTTATAATACAATCTTTCAGCTTAATTTCCATATTGTACGTTTTTATGGAAATAGATTAAAAATATGCGTTGACTCGGTATTAAATTTTGCCCTGTCAATGTTGGGACACAGTCATTGCTATGTCCAATTGTCCAAAAAACGAGTAATCGTGTCCCAATAAACACTGACTAACACATTACATGGTCATAAAATAGTGTCAACGTGAGCGTCAATGTGCTAATCAACGCGTTGACAACAATTTTATTGGCAATCACATGAAGCGACATCCTTGAAACAGATTGTGACGTCATTTTTACGTCAGGGAGTCAACGCGTTGACCGTTTATGTTGACCAAATAATAGTAGCTTTGGATTTTTCTCCAATTGCTTTAATGAAAAGAGGCTCCTAATAAAGTTACATATAATAACTATTTCATTAGAAATTTATTTTTAGTTTCCTGAACGCATTCATCACCTCCCATAAAACAACACAACTTTGAATACACTTTCCTATAAAAACTTACATGACAGTTCTCTTTTCGGTGTTAATTGACATCTTGCAGTTTTCGCAGAAAGGCGACAAAAGTTTCTTTCTGCTCGTTCGAAAAGAAGAAAATTTTAAAAATTTGTATTTCCAATTAGTAATCCATTTTTGTAATTAAAATTTTGTACCAAAATTCGCCTTAAGAAAATATTGACAAAGATTTTTTGAACAAAATGGAAGCAGTTCCAAGGCTTCACATGCTATGGTTTGCTTTAAAAACAAGTCCCGAAGGAACGTCATTTGCAAATTTAAAAAAGGTAATTTTCTTCATGTTTTTTTCCATTAAATTACTTTTTATTCGCAAAGAACAAAATTTGTCGTGTCAATTATCGTTTGTTCTGTAGATGGCATTGATTAAATTATGAATTTAATGTTTTATTATTGTTTACAACAAAGCAAGACAATAAGAAAATGACTCATCCATTATATTTTTCGTTTTGTCGTTTTCATTGTTTTATTGTTTTTTTCAATTGCAGTACATTGCCGAGTGCTATCAGGAGGATCCCGAAGCCTACTCGAAGGATGTTCACGCCCTGGAAGTTCTGCGGAACTCCTCGATGCGACCGGCAAAGGATATGCAAGGATGCGCCACACTCAAGCGCTACTACTGTCAACTGCATTCGCTGGCAAATCGATTTCCACAAATTTCCGAACGTGCCGTCTTCACATTCACCTGGAAGGATCTCTATCAGAGCAATGTCAGCGAGGTTACCAATCTTCGTTTTGAAATGGCAGCGGTTTTGTTTAACATCGCCTCCTCGCACACCCAAGTTGGGGCGTCGGTGTCGCGGGGTGATGTCGATGGCATGAAACTCGCCTGCACACATTTCCAATGCGCCGCGTGGGCATTCGGCGAGTTGAGGGAAAAGTACTCTGGTGTTAATGGAAATGGCGACTTCATGACACCTGAATTGTTGGTCTTTATGCAGCAAGTGTCGTTCGCCCAGGCTCAGGAATGTATTCTGGAGAAATCACTCATCGACAACAGGAAGCCGAATATTGTGGCCAAAGTGACTGCACAAATTGTCACTTACTATGGAGCGGCTTTGGCTGCTCTATTTACGGGAGGGGATGATGGCCCCATCGGGCAGGTCATCGACAGCAGTGTCTACAAGCTCTGGAAGAAGTATGTCAAGTTCAAGATCGCCTATTTGACTTGTATTCTATTCCTATATCAAGGACAGCAGGCCGAAGAACAACAAAAAATGGGAGAGAGGTTGACATTGTATCAGGTAAGTTTTTGCTAATCTCTTCTCATTTATTCACATTCTATATAGCTTGGTAAAAATATGTTCCTAGGCCGCTTGGGAGAAGCTAGAAGAGGCTCGCAAAGAAAGTAAAGGTCTACCAGATCAGAAGGAAATAGTGGAATCGCTCACTTTCACGGCAGACGTCGTCGAAGGCAAACGTAAGAACGCCAAAAACGAAAACGAATTCATCTACCACGAACCAGTTCCCGAGCTTTCCGACATTACCGCAGTTCAGGGAGCGAATCTTGTTAATGGCATTGGTTTCAGTATTACAGATCCCGATATTGCTGGAGAGGATATTTTCGGACGTTTAGTCCCGATGAAAGCCCACGAGGCAAGCTCCATGTACAGCGAAGAAAAAGCGAAGATCCTGCGAGAAATCGGAGCCAAAATTGAAAAGTCCGACCTAGAGTTGGCCTCGTACATGAGTTCCCTGACCCTGGACAATTTGAATATCAGCGAGGAGAAGGCAAATAAAATCCCCCAGGGAATTGTCGATCGTTGTGCCTCACTGAGTGCCAACAAGGCCGCCATTCCGGATCTCATTATATCGATGTCTCATCTGGCTGAGATTTGTGCCGAGGTCGAGACCAATTTGAATGAGATGAAATCCATCCTCAGCGAGGAGGAGTCAAATGAGAAGCAGTTCGCACAGAGCTCAGGAGTACAACGACCCAATGGACATCTAACCGAATTGACAAGGGAGTTCCAAAAGTACTCAGAGGCTCATCAGAAGGCTGGCGAAAGCAACGATACCCTGCGAAAGGCCATGGAACTGCATGTGAACAACTTAAAGATTCTCTCGAAGCCTCTGCAGGAAATCCAATCGAGTGTGCCCAAGTTGACGGGAGAATTCAACACCTCCGAGGTGTTCAAGGACCTCAAACTTATTCTGAACAAAGTGAATGAAATGAAAGCCCAACGTGCTCAATTCCATGCCGATCTCCGAATTGCAGTGAACAACGATGACATCACAACGAAGGTTATTGCTCATGGCAGTGATGAGGGACTCCAGACGCTCTTCGCAAAAGAACTCAAGAAGCACGATAAGCAAATGGAATTGATCGATGCGAATCTCAATGCTCAGACAAATATTCTGGCAGCTTTAACAGAATCCTACGCAAAGGCTGCCCCGGTTCTGAAGACCCTCTCTGATGTGAAACACAAGAAGGACAATTTCTTCTCCTCGCTGGCTGCTTCCTATGATGTTTATGAGGATTTGCTGGGTAAAAGTGCCAAAGGACTTGAATTCTATAAGAAGCTTTCGGGTAATGTCCAGAAACTGCTGGCCCGAGTTCGAGCTGCAAAGGATGTACAAAACGAAGATCGCCAGCAGAGAATGAAGAGTAGCGCTGCGGCTGTGGCTGTGGCCCCTCCGTCTTCTTATAATGTGCCTTTAGCGACGAACCCTGTCAAATCCAGCAACACTCCAAAGTTGAAAGACTATCTCAAGGGAAAGGCGAGCACAGGTGGTGGAAGTGATGCCAGTGCACCGTATATTCCATCGATTCGCCCGAATCCCTTGGGTTCAGAAAATCCCACTGCAGCCACCTGTGGAACAGCTCCTCCTGCTGCGAATCAGTCGTATCCATCCCAAGCAGTTGGTCCAAATGAACCACCACCGCCGTACAGCGTGAATCAGTATTACGACCCGACGGGCTTTAACAACCCGATTTACCACAACACACCAGCTCCGCCATATGAGGCCAATGTTTACTATCAGCAGAGCTATGCTATGCCCCCATCTGCAAGTGAACCCATGGACACAACTCCTGCTCAGAGTAACTATGCTTACCAGTTACCAGGCCCACAACAGACTCCACAAGGAGGTTCGTATTCGCAGTATCCAACGCAGGCAGCTTCGCAGAATGTGGCTCCAACAGCGGCTCCTACCCAGCAGCAGTATCCAACTTCACAAAATTTGCCATCGGTAGGAGCTTCAGTAGCGGCTGCCCCCACTGGACTACCACCATCTTATCAGACATACCAACAGCAGAGTGTTGCTTCTGCAGGGAGTGGTTCCTCAACAGTAACATCGCAATCGTTTCAGACCTACCAGCAACAGCAGCAGCAAAGTGCTCCAGTTGTTTCACAGTCATCTTACCAGCAACAAGCTCAACCTATGCCATCTGTCCCTAACAATCCTCATCTTTACTCACCTTACTCACAGCAGCAACAGCAACAACCTGCATCCATTCCACAGAACTCCGCAGCCCCATATCAGTACCAACCTCAAAAAGTTGATGCTCCAGCAGTTGCAGCTCCTTCCCAGCCTTCGCAGTACTACCAAAACACTTCATTCGCCACTCAGTACAACCCAGAACAAACATTCCAAGATCCAGCATGTGGCTCCGAGACACAGCAACAACAGCAACAGCAGCAACAGCAACAACAGCAACAACAGCAACAACAGCAACAACAGCAACAACAGCAACAACAACAACAGCAGCAGCAGCAATATCCCCCACAACCAATGCCGGTCCTCCAGGGAACCACTCAGGTGGTCTACAGTGCAATGGCGGTGTCCCAAGCTGGCAGTACTGGACATTCGTATTCGACTCATCCTGGTTACAGCTTCAACGCCAGGTCCGGAGCCTACGAGTACGGAAGTGGCTACCAAGTTGTCCCATCGACAGGCTTCTATGGGCAGTATACGAGCGCTGTGGGACAGACGGGTCAGATTAACAGTTTCACAACAGATTCTGGCAGCACAAGCAAAATAAGCGCCCAGGATCAAGATGTAAGTGTTTAGTTATGCATTTCAAGATCAATAGCCAATGATACTCCTTTTTTTAGCTTGCTGTTGTATCTCACACGAAACCCCAAGAACAGCCAGCATCAGGGCAAGCAGGAGCCCCTGGGGGAGATCAGAACAATTCCAGCTACTACCATCTCCCCTATGGCTACCAGTCCAACGATCAAGCAGCTGCAAATGCCTTTGGATATCCGCCGGTGGACCTGAAGCACTCAACACCAATGTACACCCCCTCACAGGCAACGATCTACATGCAAAGTCGACAAGCTAATTCCACTCAAACCACAACCAGCGATGAGTACGGTGAGTATGATTTTGAAATCCTCAAAGAATCTTGTTTAAAACTAAGTCACTTTGCAGGTCCTGGAGCTACACCCCCGCCAACGGCCTCAGTAACACCAAAACCTGCAGCTGCAGCCGCAGCCGCTGTTGCTCCAGTTGCTCCTCAACCAGGACCCAAGCCGCCAGCACTTGTTGCTCAACCCAAAAAACCATCATCGAACATCGATCTCCTCACAGACATAGATTTTTCATCTCCCAGCTTGCCTGCTCCATCGCTACAGCCACTGATTGCCAGCACAGTTACAAAGTCGGAAATTCCGCCAGACCAAAAGTCTCCGACTAAGCAACAAGCTGTTCTAGCTCCACAGCCAGCAGCGTCGACCGTAGCGGCTACATCATCATCCCCCATTGCTTTGGAATCTCCAATTGAACGAAAAATGAGCTGTGATAACCTCTCGATCTGCTCGGATCTAAGCTCCTTGGATCACAATCTAGATTGGGACAATTCTTCGGTTCGCAGCGATGGCAGTGGAGTAAAAACCACTTCACCCCCACAAGATCCATTCTCCGATCCCAAAACATTGAAATATTTCCACAAAGAAGTCGAACGCTTCGAGAAGACCATCGAAACTTTGAATGTCCAAATGTTGAATGGCAGCACTCCACTGAAGAGCAAATGGAAGGAAATACACGAATTGTTAAAGAAGGATTCACCAAAGAAGACAACAGCTATTGCAAAGCTATTTCCCGAGAAGAATCGCTCAAACGATTGCATTCCATATGATCATGCTCGAGTGGTCCTGGAGACGAGTACCGATGATTATATTAATGCTGCTTATGTTAAGGTAAGTCTATCTCTATAAGAATGTAGCTGTCATTGCTTTGGTGCTGAATTTTGGATTTCTTTAGGACCTTGGACCAGGATGTCCCAATTTCATCATAGCCCAGACCCCACAGCAAAATACACTCAATGATTTCTGGTCAATGATATGGTCACAAAAAGCAAGGACTGTCGTGTGTCTACATACACCTAATGAGGTAAGATTTTTAGCGGCTGGATCTTAAGTTAGGAAGTCTTGAAATACTTATGTGTTTTTTATAGCTCCTTGACCCATTCTGGCCACAAGAAGTGAATTCCGAGATGCATTTCGATGATTTTTTAGTGAAAGTCATTAAAATCAATAATCTCTCCCACACAACTGAATTCAATTTGAAGCTATCAATGAATGGAAGTGATGCAATTCTCGATCTTTCCCTCTTACAAATCAAAGCTTGGACAAAGAGGTATGAGAGACACACAAGGTCTTGTATAGGGAAGTTCAATTTAAATTTAGATTTAATTTTAGTTCTCCAACACAATTGCTTGGAATTGCCCAAAATGTCTTGACTGGAAACAAACAACGTTGTGACGAATTCAAAAGCCATTCTCCAGTTATCATGAATTGTCTAACAGGATCTGAGCGCTCGGAACAAATTGCTGTGGCCATTTGTGCCATTCAAGCCACACAAACAAAAAGGCCTTTGTTAATAAGTAAGTTTAGTTACTTTTATTGAAAAGAGATTAACAAAATTCAATGCTTTTCGTTTTTTTTTTTGTTCTTCTAATAGATGTCGTTGATGTTTGGTATCGCATTTGTAACCAAAGACAAAATGCTCTAAAGGATGCTGATAGTTTGGAACTTTCTATGCAAATCGTTCTAAGTCATGCTCACGAAGTTTTAAATAAACGTAAGTTATTATTTAATATTAAGAATTGTTAAATACAAATATTTATTTATACAATTTACTTTCCCTTTTAGGGGGCATTATGACATCATACCAAATGAAAACAGCCCAAACTGTAACAGCAAAGGATAAAGAAGAAGTCAAGGATCCTCTCAATGAGTTGGATCCATTATGGAAACTCAAACAAAAATAAATCTAAATATTTACAAAAATACCAACAACAAAAAATACACACTGAGTGAAGAAAAAAGCTAGACTGTTGTGGGACTGATTGAGCATTGTTTTTTTTTTTTGTTTTGTCTTTTTACATACATAAATCATAATACAAACAAAAAATACCTATAATATTATTAATAATTTGTTATCAAAAGAAAACACTTAAAAAAATGAACACTTATTTGTTAGACGAGAACATTTTTATCATATTTATTCATTTTTAAACGATACGAACGACGAACAATTTAAGATTTAGATATGGTTTTTATTTATATTATTATTATCATTACATACTCACAATAATTAAACATATGAAAATTACTTAACTATTAAAAAACAAAAACAATTTATTGTCATTATTATATTATATGTATTGTATTCCACTATTTATGGCAAATTATTGAAATAAAAATATCAAACAAATTTAAATTAATATAAATTGCCTTTTTTTAAGTTTAAGGTTGAGTAACAGCCATCATTTATTGGTCAATACGATTAAATATTTGAATATTTAAAACGTATGCTTTATATTCAAGTAAAAATAGAAGCAACTTAATTTGAAAAATGGGAATATAAAGATATGGAGATATAAGAGTCAAACCAAATTAAAACAACAACATGCATTAGAAGTAGTTGTAACCGTTATCAAAAAAAAGTTAGACTCTCTTATGCAAAATAATATGGGTTTTATTTTTTTTTTGCTTGTTGATTGTTTGGAGAAGATCCTTTTCTTAGGTAAGACTGTGTTTTTGGTGGACATTAAAATAGAAAAACACGGGACCCAGACCTTAATATTTAACTAGTATCAAAAATATTAGTTTCTAAAGCTATGATTACACGGTCAACGAAATCGGTCAACGCGTTGACTCTCTGACGTCACAAAAAATACATATTTTCTCCGTCATCTCACCGTCAACGTTTACAGTATCAATGCTTAAAACATTGACTATCACACGATGGACACTATTGGGTCAATGTTGTCCCAAATTACGTTGACGCACAGGTGTGTTAACCTGACTTTTACTCATCAGTGTCAATGCATTGACTCGCAAAACTTTGATGATCACACGGTTTGACACAAAGCAAAAAAGACGTCAGCACAACTCAAAGTTATTTTGAGGAAATAAAATAAATATTGTGAGTTTATTAATGCACATAATTATATAGATATATTTAACTTAAGTGCAATTCATTTTCAGATAAAAAGCAATAGCAATGACAAAAAGAAATATGGAGATAGCGGTTTTGGCCGCATACATTTTAGAAAGCAGCATGGACGATGAGCACGAGGACGACATCCGCAGTGCAAGGCCTTCACGAAAACAGCGTTCGGTTTGGACAAAAAATTGGTTGAAGGTCCGGGAGAAAGAAGGATTTGGTGTAAAATTATTACGCGAATTGCGCGCTGAGGAACCAACTTTATATCGAAATTTCCTCCGCATGGGCGCAAGACAGTTTGATTACTTGCTGGCGCTGGTAAAGCCTCACATACAAAAACAAAATACAAAAATGCGGACGAGCATTTCTGCCGAGGTGTGATTGGTCCTCACACTGCGATTCCTGGCCACAGGCGAAAATTTCAGATCTTTGCAGTACCCTTTTAGAATTTCCCAACCAGCTATCTCCTCTATTATTCCCCAAGTTCTTGACGCGATTTTCAATGTTCTTGTTTCTGACTTTATATAGGTTTAGTTATTCATAAAGTGCAGAAATGGTTAACTAAAGAATTTAAGTGGATTTATTTTTTTTGATAGATTCCGAAGAGTGAATCTGAATGGGAGGCAGTAGCTGAAAAATTCAACGAAGCGTGGCAGTTCCCGAATTGCGTAGGTGCAGTGGACGGAAAACACGTCGTCATAGTCGCACCACCTCATGCCGGTAGCGTGTACTATAATTATAAAGGTATTTGATATTTTTGTTTTAACACTGATATTAAACGTATTTATATTCTTTTTTCCACAGGGACACATAGCATAGTTCTAATGGGAATATCTGATGCCGAGTACAAACTTTTGTACATTGACGTCGGCCGCAACGGAAAATTCTCGGACGGTGGTATATTCAACAGATGTATGTACATTTGGACAAGCACTAGACAGCAACCGTTTGCACTTACCTGCTCCAAAACCGCTGCCTGGAAGAGAAAGGCTGATGTGGCTGATGATGCATTTGCATTGCGAACAAATATAATGAAACCGTTTGCCCACCGAAATTTAACCTTACCAGAACGTGTTTTCAATTATCGACTGAGCCGAACTCGTCGTTGAAAATGTGTTTGGCATTAGGTATGTCCATTCATTTGGAACCTTCAAAAGTAAAGAAAGTTGTGCTCGCATGCTCAGTGCTGCACAACTTTCTTATGACTACTAATAGAACGCATTACGCACCAACCAATTCATTTGACCAAGTGGACGAACAAGGAAATATAACGAGTCCTGTTTCAAATATATGTATTTCAATATACATATGTACCTATGTCCTGTTTTGTTTTTTATTTTTTGAATTAAATGATGTAAAAAAACCAGGGCCATGTTTTTTTTATATGTATAAAAATCACAGTCAAACTGAGACGATGACACGGTATTTAATTCTGCCCCGTCAACGCTGGGACACGGTCATTGCGATGACACGACTCCGTCAACTCGTCCCAATGACGTTGACGTAGAGATGACACGGTCATCGAAAAAAGTCAATGCGTTGACCCAAAAATGTGTGTCAACGAGAGTGTCATCGTACCCGTCAACGCAATGACACCAGTTTTCGTTGACAATCACACGAAGTGACACTCTTGGGACAGATTGTGACGTCATTTTTACGTCAGAGAGTCAACTCATTGACCGATTTCGTTGACTGTGTAATCATAGCTTAATATTTTTTTTTTACTTTTATAAAACAATAAATTCAATTTGAGAAGTAAATTTAAATTATTTTAATAATATAACAATTAATTCTAAGGAAAGCATGGGTCGCGGTAATCATTGTGCCCTAGAAGAGAAGCTATCATTTTAGTTCTACGAAGTGATTGAAGTTGGTTTCAAACTTCAATCAAGGAATGGTTGAATTGGTCGTCACATCGGTTGAAAGTAAAACCTGTGAATGTATACCAAATCAATTGCCTTGTGGATTAACTGACTGGCTCAGACTAAGAAGTCTACAGTGTCTACAGCTTTGCAGTATGGTCCCCCAACAGTAGCTGTGCGGTATTTTTTTTTTATTTTGAGCAATTTTTTGTTTGAGTTTTACATTGTAAGTAGTCCAACCAAACCTATATTTGCAAATAAAAACTTCATTAATGGAAACTACAAGTTTTTATTAACAAACCTTATGCCAATCTTTTCATTCACGGAACGGAGGTCCAAGAGTGTTCAGTTCACTGTAAAATTTTGCTAATAATCTTTTTGGTTAGGCTTCCTGACTTTGCTAGCGTTTTTCAGGCTGAACTGCTGGCAATAAGGGAGGCATGTAAGATACTTAAACAAAGCCCAAATCAAAACCGAAATGCGGCTATCTTCACAGACAGTCAGGCAGCTGTCAAAGCCATTAACTCGGCCACATCCTCATCTAAATTGGTCCAGCAATGTCGCGATGAGCTTGCGAGGAACATTAACCTCGGTGTCACCCTGATCTGGGTTCCGGGCCATAGTGGTATCGTGGGAAATGAACGGGCTGACGAGCTAGCCAGGCAAGGATCGGCCCTTCATAGCTCACTTGCGGAAATGGTTAACATTCCTCTTGGTGCTATGAAGGGTAAAATCTTTTCTATCTACCAAACTGAATCAAACAATTTACCCAACTGCATTATATCTAGGAAGATATGGCCCACCTATAATAAAACCCGTACAAACGATCTTCTATGCAGGCCAAGGCAAGACATAGCCAGGATTGTTGCGGTTTGTACCGGACCTATAGGAGTTCATGCAGAGAAGTTGGGTATCTCTTACAACACCTTTTGCCGTAGTTGTAGCGACCAAATAGAAAGTGAAACGATAATCCATTTCCTCTGCAAATGTCCTGCTTTGGCAAACACTAGAATGAAATGCTTTGGGAAAGCATTCTTTCACGAACTTGATGAGCTATCTGAGACAAAGATTAGAGACCTAATCTTTTTTCTCAATGCGACAAAATGGCTCTAAAATAATCGCTATGAAGCTTCTCTATAAATATTTTCCTTTCTATCAAAGGTCAAACTAGTTTTGGTATCAAAACGGCGCACTGCAGCGCTAATTGGATCTCAGGCTAGGTTGCCTTGAGATCGCCATTTCTACCTACCTACCTACCTAATCTTTTTGGTTCCTTTTTGATGAACCAAATACTCCTATGCCGCTAGCCATAAATTGAACCAGCCGCAGCCTAGCAAATTTATTTGCATTTGTCCTTAAAAATATAATTTTTTATTTTATTTTTTGTTATAATAGTATACAAATTATTTGAAAATACCTTTTTCTTTTATCACTCATTTTAACAAACAAACGCAAAATTCTGAATTCGCTAGGGTTATCACTGAATATTTTGATTCGATAGAATTGACGTTTTGAGCCGTTAAATTAGCAAACATAAGCAAATGGGCAGGTTCAGACAACATAAGGGACTTCATTTGCAGTCAACTTCATTCTTTGAACGTGAATTTTGACCAAGGCAACTATAGTTAGTTTTTAAAATGTCATGAGTTTCAAATTCAGAACTTTACTTCACAAACCTCTACTTTAAGTGCATTGTACAAAAACTAACAAATGCATTATTGTCTAAAAAACATTCATAAGGCAAGCTGCATGTCCATCACGATTTGTATTTTGTATTGAAAAGTAATATTATTTATTTGTTTTCCAAATTGACAAGGAACCTTTTTACACAAAACATTAAATGTAGCTGTGCAGAAAATAAATAAATCATAGCGTAACAAAGTTCAGCTTTTAGTTAAATAAAAAACAATGGGCAGGTTCAGACGACATAAGGGACTTGAAAGTAACCCCTTGAACAGAATGAGATGCAGCTGTAGCTAAAAAAATCGCTGTAGTATAAGCTGTCAATAAAAACGCTCACTAATGTAGCAAAGGTCGCCCACAATGGTGCAGCGCATCGGGCATGTTCAACGCATATGAAATTTATATTTGAACTGAATTTGTATGATAGCATACTATAAAAAAGTTACAAAACCAGAAAAAATTCTCAAATGCATTGAACGTTCCCAAAAAAAAGTGAAAAGTCAAAGAATGAAATGTGTGTCCCCCATCTGTCATCATAAATGCAGCTTGTAGCGCCGCCAAAAGTTAAAGTTGAGTCAACTTGCGCTGCAGCCACAGCTACAGCTACAGCTACAGCTGCTCATTGTGTCGATGTATAGTATTTTCGTATCTTTTAACTTTGACAGTGCTACAGGCAACAGCTACAGCTACACCATTGTGTTCAAGGGGTTTCTGGTTCGCAAGCTGCCAATCTGCCATCTGGTTGGCCAGCTGCCCAAAAATTGCCTTCCAAATAAGGCATCATAATTGGAAAATTGACTGGAAAGTTAGTCAAGAAAAATCTCCCTTACTATCAAGTCAAGTCAACTTATGTCAAAATGACAATTGATCATGTTTTTTCATTCAACTAAAAGCTGATCTTTATTATTTAATGAATCATTTATTTTCTGCATAACTTCATTTAATGCTTTCTGTAAAAGGGTTCCTTGTCAATTTGGAAAAGAAATAAGTAATATTTCTTTACAATACAAAATACAAATCGTGGTGGACTTGGAGCTTGCCTGAGGAGTGTTTTGTAGAAAATAATAATTTTGGTAGTTTTTGTACTATGAACTTGAAGTAGAGGTTTGTGAAGTTAAGTTCTGAATTTGAAATTCATGACACTTAAAAAACTAACTAGTTGCCTTGGTCAAAATTTACGTTCAAAGAATAAAGTTGACTGCAAATGAAGTCCCTTATGTAGTCTGAACCTGCCCATTATCAACTATCATTTTGACAGAAGTAGACTTGACTTGATAGTAAGGGAGATTTTTCTTGACTTACTTTCCAGTCAACTTTCCAATGAAGTTGCCTTAATTGTAAGGCAAATTTTTGGCAGCTGGCCAATCAGATACTAGAAACTTGTCTTACTTTCAAGTCCCTTATGTCGCCTGAACCTGCCCATTTGCTTATGATAATTTAGCGATAACCAAGTTCGATAATGTTTTGACATTTGAAGCGAATTTAATTTAAACGAATCAATACTCATAATATACAAAGTTATCGAATTCGCAAGTTTTTAAGCTTGCTTCGCTACTTATAATGAGAGCCTTAGATTTGATTTCAGGAACATTCGTTACGCTTTAGACTCTTTTAAAGTTAACATCCTAAATCGTAAAATTCAAAATGAAATTTTAGTGTTTCGTATTTAAAAGTGGAATAACTTACTATCGAGTTTTGATAAGGGTTCAAAACCTTTTTGGAATGCAACAGAAATATCTACATAAGAAGAAAGTTTCAGCTATTTCTCCTCTTAGGGAACAAAATAATGTTTATATTATCAACACCAATAATTCAGTGTCCGCTCATTTAAGTGATAACGTTACCGAAAATGTTGTTCGCGAAAAACTCTTACGAGCTCAAAGATTCTATAATTTTTCAACCCAGTACACTGGGTTGAAACAACAGTTTAGTAAAAAGCTTGCTTAAAAACCTGAAGATAAAGAAATCTCCTGGGGATGATGGAATTAGCAACCAATTATTAAAAGCACTGCCTAAAAAAGGTATAACTTTTTTAACTTTTATCTTCAATGTTTGTATCAAACATTGTTATTTTCCTGAACAATAGAAAATAGCAAAGGTTATAACTATTGCCAAGGCTGGAAAACCTAAAGATAAGATAGCCCATTAAGTTATAGCAGTCCTATAAGTCTTCTAAGCAATATTAGTAAACTTTTTGAAAAGGTGTTAAAGGACCGACTCCTGCAACATATTGATGAAAGAAGCATATATCCAATTGAACAATTCGGATTAAGAGCAGGTCACTCCACCTCCCACCAAGAGTCCTTAAAATTAAAAAATATGTCAAAAACAATCTTGTTTTTAAAAAAATTCGACGGGTCTAGTTTTTTTAGACATAGAAAAAGCCTTTGACAATGGACTCATCTTTAAGCTAATTTTGTTGTATTTTTCACGATATCTTATCCAAATTATTAGGAATTTTTTGAAATCTTCTTTATTTGATATTTCATTTGGCGTTCTTCAAGGATCTGTTTTGGAGGTTATTATCCGATCTTACTAGGCTTGAAAATACTGAAATTGCCATGTTCGCGGACGACACTGCCCTTTTTGCATCAAGTGTTTTTACTCAAGACGCACTTAACTACTTACAGTGTTCCCTTGATAAACTTCTTAGTTACTAAAATAAGTGGAAAATGAAAGTTAATGCCGAAAAATGCCAAGCCATTTGGTTCACACGACGAAGAAAACAATGTTTTCTCCCACAAACCAAACTCAATATTAATGCAACCAATATCGTATGGTCCGAAAATTGTAAATATATTGGCATTATACTTGATAAAAAAAACTCACTTTTCAAGGTCACATATCAAACTCAATCCATAAAACGAATTTATTAATTAAAATTCTGTATACATAATAAAATATTAATTTATAAAAGTATATTTCAGGCAGTATTCACTTATGGAGCACCAGTGTGGTTCGATTGTGCTGAGACTCACATTAAAAAATTACAGATATGTCAAAATAAAGTCCTTAAACTAATACTTAATTTGCCTCGTTGTTATTCTAGTATAACATAAACAAAGAAACGGTTCGTGTTTTTCGTGTGCGACCCGAACTCGCTAAGGATGGCTGGATCTTGCATCACGATAATGCACCGGCCCATTCCTCGTTCGTTGTGCAAAAGTTTTTGGCAAAAAACGTTGCCTCACCCACCCTATAGCCCCGATATTGCTTCCTGCGACTTTTTTCTATTCCCCAAGATGAAGTCGCACCTCAAGTGAACTCATTATAGTCTAAGAGCCGGCAGCAAATTTTGGGAGTGGAGTGATAACCAAAATATATATATATATGTGTAGATATACGCAACATTATGCCAAATTCAACCGTCTGGCAGGTTTTTTTTCAGCCGGGGCGGGAGTGGGGGTTCGAAAATAGTCATTTTTCCGATTTTGGGGTCGAAGTGATAACCACTTAAATTAATATATAATCATAGTAGATGGTCCACCGATGTCAGAAAAGTGTGTCCAAGACGTTTTATTTTCAGCCTTCTTCTTGCCAGACGGCCGCCAAAATGCGCGAAAATCAACTTTTTGGGTCGAAATGATAACCACATGAATGATGCATCAAAAAATCAGCAAAATTCTCCTGATTGTAAAGATGTAGGTCCAAGACGTTTTACTTTCAGCCTTCCCTTGCCAGACTCATTTTAACACTTTTTAACAGAATTTTTCAACTTAAATCCTTAATAACTTTTTTCCTGTTAACCATAACCAAAACAATCATATAACAAAATATCAGACGAATTCCCCTGATTCTAAAAATGTGTGTCCAAGACGTTTTAATTTCAGCCTTCCCCTTGCCAGACGCATTTTAACACTTTTAACAGAATATTTCGATTCTAACAATAGAGGAATTTGTTTGCAAAATTTATAAAACAACCGCCCTCAAAGTGAATGATGTCAGATATGAACTATTTTACAAAACTTTTAAACCGACTTCGAAAAAATTTTTCAAAAACATTAAAAGTAAGTTAAAAATTTAAAATATTTCTTTAGATAGATAGATAGATTTCTTTATTGTTTCCAGTATTAATTACAATATTTTATAAAAGAATACGGACGTGGCTACCTGAACCGTCTGCTGGTATTGACATTTGATTACATTAACAAAATGATAAAGAAAATGAAATACATTTAAACAATTTAAAATAAAAAGATTTGGGTTGAAAATAAGTCATATACAATATGTACATAGAAACTGAGAATTACTATTTCAATGGACAAATTTGAATTTGCTTTTTAGTATATGAGATGCCAAAGCGAGAAAGATGGAAGAGAAAGGATATTGAGTGAGCAATTTTAATGATTTGCAACATAAAGTCGATTAATATTTATGTATATGATTTAAAACACAAAAATATTTAGAAGCTGTTGCGGTAAGATAAGGCGTGCTTGCAGTATTTGAACAGACACTTCCAGCCCCGACTGCCATTCAGAATCTCGTAAAGACCGTTTTGGTTGAGGAAGCTTTCGTTGAAATATAATCTTCTTATCTCTTGCAGGATAGGGCAGACTGCGATGAAATGATTCACATTCTCAAGTTCTCTTCTGTTACATAGATCACAAGTTTGCTGTCTATCATTGCGATGCGGGATAAAATTGAGATCCAATAGTTCAACTCCCGACTTGAAAATCACACTGATAATTTCCGCAGAAAAACAGTTATTGAAGTACTTGGTTTCTGTTAGCAATTGATGATTAAGATTTTTGTAGACTGCTCTGGACTCTGAAGAGCAGGCTCTGATGATATGTTGATTGAATATTTGTTCGTCAACCTTCGCAATCACCCTGTTAAACATATTTGTCCATTCTCCCACGTTAGCTATAGACGTTGGCATTGCAAGGTTACGTGATAAGGCCATCTGATTCCATTCCCTGAAAGGAGAGGCGTTAGTTACCATTAGTCTTTCTAAGATTTTTCTGTGAAGACTGTTTTCATTTCTACACATAACTCTGATAAGGTAGTCCGAGTGGGCTTTTAAATTTCGAATGTATATAGGTGGCAAACCCGATTCGACATGAATGGCATACGTTTGTGTAGAGTTTGGTAGTCTAAACAAACGTTAAAAAAAGTATCTCTGCGTCTTCTCGAATTCCTCAATCGGTGAGATACCAAAGGCTTGCACTCCGTAGCACAAGCATGTGTTTACAGTTGCATCGAATATTTTGTATTTAGAGACAAGGTCAATATTTGGATTTGCGAAGAGCTTTGGCCACATCAGATTAAGAGCAAGCTTGGCGTCCTGACTTTTCTGTCTGGCATGGGTATCAAAGTTAAGATTGGAAGAGATGGTTATGCCAAGGTATTTGAAATTTTGAACTACTTCGATGCTCTCACTTCCGATTTTCCAGTTTTCTTCTTGTTGCCTAGTGCGATTCCGACTTTCGAATATCATGACTTTTGTTTTTGAAGCATTGATTTTAAGGTCCCATAAGTTGCAGAAAGATAAGAGTTTGTTTAATTGTAGTTGTAGAGAGAAAGGATTATCCGCTAGCAGAACCAAATCATCTGCATAGAGTAGCACTTTTATAAGCTGGCCAGCAAAGCTGACTCCTCCTGGCAGGATATCTACTATTCCATCAATATATAATGAAAAGAGTAAGGGGCTAAGTATACATCCCTGCGGAACCCCTGCAGATGTGCTAAACCATTCACACATATTCGTGCCATCCCATACAGCTGCACTTGATGTGGCGATTAGTTTGGAATAAACTTCTAAGAGCTTCCTAGAGATTCCCAGTGATGCCAATTTATATATTAATGCTTGCCTGTTCACTGTGTCAAAAGCTGCTTTGAAGTCAACAAAACAAACGTACATCTTTTTGTTTTCGATGAATTTTCTCGCTATGCTAGTCAGTGCAAAGATATGATCTGTTGTTGAAAAACCGGAGCGAAAGCGAAAGTGTTTTCTACCCATTGGGAGAGTCTATTGTAGAGAATCGATGCAAAGATCTTCCGAAGCGAATTAAGTATCGAAATTCCTCTGTAGTTTTCAGGTTGGAGTGGATCACCTTTTTTAAAAATGGCAAAAATAATCGCTTTCATAAACGAAATGGGTGGGCAAGCATCATTGTATATTGTGTTGAAGAATTCTACCAAATAAATTTTTAGTTCTTCCGTGCTGTATTTAAGAAATTCTAAAGAGATCCCATCACATCGTGGAGCATTGTTGTTCTTTAAAAGCGTGAGTGTTAATTCCAGCTCTCGTAAATTGATCGGGCAGTCCAGTTCAGGAACTTGTTCAAACTGCAGTGCATAGCTGAAGGAGTGCAGGCTCTCGTCGGCTGTCAATAGAATTTTAAAATGAGTTGCTATCGTTTCAGCTTCGAGATAGTTCTTGGTGTATTGGTTACGTGGACTCATTTCAAATATACAATGCCAGGATTCTTTAGAATCTCTCGCTTGGTTGATTTTGTTCGCAATGTTTTTCAGATATTGCAATCTTTTTTGTTGACATAGCTGTTTATATTCTCTGTTAGTTCTCAAGTATAAAGTCGAGAATACCTCGAGGTTATTAGATCTAAACAGCTTTAAATATTTAAATGACAAGGTTCGAAGCTTTATGCAGTCTTTGTCGAACCAAACACATTTAAATTTGTATGAAACGGGGTTATTTGGGTTTGATCCAGCATTACGGACAGCTCTTGTTATACTTTCATCAATTTCATCGATATTTGTTAGCATTTGAACCGGAAGATGCACTGATGGTTTAGTAGTGATTTATATTTCTTTAAAACCTTAAGCAATTATATGCTTAACCACTTTATCTGAAGGTTTTGAAGGTAGTTTATTGCCACCAAACAGAAGCGTCTTACCGCAACAAATTAATCGTTGCAACTACTCGTATATATGTATGCTCTATTTGGAAAAGTTAAATATTAAATACAGGGATACAACTTTCCCCATTTCAATGCGGCTGGACCATGGAGGATGACATGGTCAAATTGAAATGGTTCAACGGAGTCGTGGCTCCAGAAACCATTGAAAATTTAATTATCTGTGATAAAAATTATAGCGAAGAAGACAATATTTCGCAAAATTCTTCATCGGACGAATCTGATGATGAAGAATAGTTTTTTTTTATAATTTCTAATTTCAAAATTTCATTCAATTTTATATCATGTGATTCAATAATTTTTTTCTAAATAAAATACAATTGTTATGCTTTAGAGTTTTCTGGCAAGCATAAAACTGAAAAGAAAACGTATTGGAAATCTTCTGATATTTTGGTATATGACTGTTTTGGTTATGGTTCATAGGAACAAATTTATTAAAGGATTTAAGTTGAAAAATTCTGTTAAAAAGTGTTAAAATGCGTCTGGCAAGGGGAAGGCTGAAAGTAAAACGTCTTGGACACACATTTTTACAATCAGGAGAATTTTTCTGATTTTTTGATGTATCATTCATGTGGTTATCATTTCGACCCAAAAAGTTGATTTTCGCGCATTTTGGCGGCCGTCTGGCAAGGGGAAGGCTGAAAGCAAAACGCCTTGGACTCACTTTTTTGACATCAGGGCACTATCCCCTATTGTTTATATATGCATTTAAGTGGTTATCACTTCGACCCCAAAATCGGAAAAATTACCATTTTCGAACCCCCACCCCCGGCTAAAAAAAAACTTGCCAGACGGTTGATTTTGGCATAATGTTGCGTACACATACATGTATATATTTTGGTTATCACTCCACTCCGAAAATTTGCTGCCGGATCTTGGTCTATTATGGCGGCGTACAGAAGGTCCAAGAAGCTCTAAACGTTGTGCTAAACGGGCTAACTTCGGAGGACTACCAAGGGTGCTTCCAATCATGGGAGAAACGTTGTAGAGTTAAAGTTCGATTATTGTGAAGGTCGATAGTAAAATTTTTCCTAAAACTTCACTTTCTTGTTTTTTATTGACAAATTCCCGGAACTAAATTGTCACACCTCGTAGTTGTAAAGAAATTTTGTTTTTCTAAATCTATTAAATTGTTTGTCAAATTTAAAATAATGTAAAAATTGTGCTACAAATAAAACGTGTATGTATATGTAAAATGTGTATGTTACAAATAGAAACGACCGCTTTGATACTTAACAAGAGACTGATCTTTATTTCATAAGATGGGCTTAAGACTAGTTTGTGCATAAGCACATTAATATTAATAATACAAAATATGTGCTTTCATACAATACATAATAAACTGATTTCGGGAACATAGCTTTTGGGGAGAGTACGATAACTTAGGCGACAAAGTTTAATGACGGATTTGTATAGAACAGTTAAAAACAAGCATTTTTTTTACTATGGGAGAGGTGGTCTATCCAATGGCGGATCCAGGGGGGGGGGGGGTCGTAGGGGTCATGACTCCCCTGGGAGATAATTTATTTGCTTTTTCGTAGGAATTTCCTTCAATTCAAAACTAATCGTATTGCGTTAATGTATGACCCCCATTATATTTTGAATTACTTATTTTTTGTATATGAAAACAGCATTTGTATTTTAATTCCTTAAACTTTGTTACTAAAAGTACTACTTTTAACTGCGAGGACTGGACCAAGAACATAATATGAATCGGATATTCAGCCAAAAACACAGCACAAATTCATCAACTTTTGATCAATGGACGATCTAGGGGGGTCATATGAGCCACAAAGCTTATACAGTTAAGTTGTATAAGTAAAGATTTCATCTATAGATTTATTAGTAATTTAACGACATTCACCAAAAAGTGGTTTGCTGTCAAAAACAACTAAAACTTTTGTTTTTACTCAATTTAGAATTTGAAAAAACTTTAGTCTGGCTTTAAATTATTTTTATAAAAATTGTTTCTAAGAAAAAGAGCAAATATTTAGGTTCTTAAGAAGAAACCTTGAATAAGAGATCATCAATTTTATATTAAGTTGCCTTTAAATTCCTTAAACTATAGCCTTCAATTTTATGATTACATTTTTTTGACACACATAAATAGTGATTATTGAAGTGATTTTTACTTGCGACTTATAGGAACTATATAAGTTTTGCATTAGTAAACAATTTCAAACTAGAGCTTTTAATCAAATATGACATTACGACGATAAAGAAGTCCAAAAAAATGGGTCCCCGATGCCTTCCGTCTATCTGTCTTCCCTGGCCCCTACAGTCCAAACAATTGTGTTGATTGAAATTAAGATTTTCGCTCGATTAGTGTAAGACGTTTTTTTCATTTTATTAATACGAAAAATAATAGTACTCCCCAAGCAGGTTCAAACATGTGATTTTTCTAAAACTTCCTCTAAATTTAGTGTTCTTAATTTGACTTCTTTCTACAAGAAAAACGTATTTTCGTATTGCTCCAGAAGGGTACCCCTCAAAAAACCTTTATTTTGTTTTTAAGTTTTCTCAAGAACTAATGGACCGATTTCAAAAATTCTTCTCTTTCTGTGCAAGCTCTTGTCAATGATCAAATTGATGATGATTTTTTATGATCAAAAATGTAATTTTTTTTTTATTTTAAAAAAAAATACTAATTCTGTTTACAAAACTCGATATCTCAGAAAGGGGACAACATTTTTAGACGAACTTTAAATGTAAAATGTACATATATTTATAAGTTTTTTATTTAGTGCTTACCAAAAATATTTTTAAGACAAAATTTAACATGATTTTCGAAAAAAAAAAAATAAGTTAATCTAGATTTTTTGACAAATAAAATGGCATTTAAATTTTGACAAATGAAATGGCAATTACATTTTTGAGAAAAACTTATTTTCCAGGTACATTTTTAAATCTTAAAATATATGAAATATTTTTAAACAGACTTTTTGGAAGAAATTAGCAAGTTCTAGCGACCCAGTCGTGCATTTTATTTCTTTCAAAATTGGTTTTCTGTTGAATACAAAAGATCTTAAAATATCCTAAAAAATTAAATAAATCTACTTTTGAAGTGACCTTGCTTTGGATGCTCTAGAATTAATATTTAAACACGAATTTCAATAATATAAATGTCCCAAAAACAGAAAAAGTGACACTTTTGTTAAACTAATGGCTAATTGAAAAACATAATAAACGGGTCATATATATTGATATACGAGCTTTGAATCTCTTGAGATTTGAAGTGAAAAGAGATCCTGAAAGGTGTAATTTGTGAGTGCCCCACAAACGTTTCTTCCCAACTTATTTGTTAACCTTAATTTGTTTTAATTCAATTTTTTTGAGAAATTATGTACTTAAATGCACCTATTTCCTTAAATTCAAGAAACAAACATTTTTCTCTCTAAAATTTTTAAGTTTTGTTGACTCCTTTAAGATCAAAATACGATTAAGCAGACTGATAGCGATAGTAATAATAGACTCCCGAAAATTGAGTTCGAAAAAACTTCGTCAAAAAAAGCCCGACATTTCTTCATATCAGATCCTCTCTCATTTTCTGGGTTTTTGAATTTTTGCAGCGTTCTTCGCATTAATAGAAATGAAAACAAGAAAAGTGTATATTTTATTTTTGAAAAAAAGCAACGTTTCAAAACAATTTCCTACATTTCTACCATTTCTGCGCGAAATGCACCAAAAACCCTCTAAACTATTGTGTTTTAGCTTTTAAATATGGCATATTTAGAAAACTGTTGGAATCTTGGAATGCTTTCATATGTAGGGAGTCATCCAAATTAAATAGTTAGACCATACCTTGCTGGACAACAGTGTTCTAAAATAATTTGATAACTTAAGTTGTCATTTTAGCAATTATTAAATTTTGTTAGCCTCCTTAACAAAACATTAAAGAACATTTTTAAGCGGTGTGTAAAAACTCATCTAAGTGTGTGACCCCCCCTGATGAAAAGTCTGGATCCGCCCTTGGGTCTATCTCCCCCCGTTTAGGCGGTATAGGCAATTTAAAAAAATTATACATTAAATGGAAAAAAATAATTAAAAAATAACAGTAATACTAACAATTAAGTACTATACCTTTTTTTAAAGCCAACACTTCAGTCTATTAGCCTGTTTTTAAATCAAGTCAAAACTATGCATAGTTTTTGAAAAAAATAGTTTTAAACTCAAAATTTGGACAAAAAAAAGTTAAAAATAAGGTTTAAAGTGTAATTTTTCAAAACCTTAAGATTTTCTACTGCTGTTTTTTTAAGAATTCATTGCTCTTATTTGTTTTTGATCAAAAAATGAAAACTAGATGATTTTATGTCTTCTAGTTCTTGAGAAAATTGAAAATTAGCAAAAAAAATGTTTTAATTAAATTATTTTTCCATGCTTGAGTATTTACGTAGTCTTATTTTGATAGTAATAACCCAATAAACAATTTTTGGTTAAAAAACGGTTTATAAACCGGATTATAATATTTACCGTAAAAGTTTGAAATCGGTTCGAAAGACGCCTCAGAAACGTTCCCATTCCCCGATTTGGGCAGTAACTTTGTAACCTGAGTTCTGTAGTGGTTATTTCAAATCCGGTTAAAAACAGTTAGTTTAAAACTACTTTTTGGAGTTAAAAACTAACCGTTTTTATATGGTACGCATTTAACGCTTCTAAAACGTTTTTTTCCGAGCGTTATTTTGCCGCTTTTTAATAACCGTTTTATTTTGGTTTCCTTGTAACCTATATTTTAGGTTTTTTAATAACCAATATTATTTTAAAGTAGGGTTTTTACTGGGTTTGGAAAAAACCCTGTATTTGGTTCCAAAATTGGTTTATAAATAACCGTTTTCCAGCTGAAAGTAAATAGCCTTCTAAATAAAAGAAATATGGTTTCAAAATTACTTTTGTGTACAGTATTTATTATAGTTAAAAAATAACTTACTCTAAACAGTTTTAATATTACTTAAAACTAGAATTTTAAATTGAATTAAAAACTAAATATTAATAATAATTATAATATTACATAAATAATACTTGTGTTGGTGTTGGACCTGCTGTTGTTGTTGTTGTTGTTGTTGTTGTTGTTGTTGCTGTTGTTGTTGTTGCTTTAGTTGTTGTTGGTCTCTCATTTTCATCCCTGTGGAAAAGAAGAAAAATTTATGTTTTTATTAAAATATGCAAGTACATGTAACTAAAATAATTTAAATAAAACAAAAATTTGGTTAGAATACAGTTAAAAAAATCAAACAGTATAAAAACAAACGCCTCATAATAAGAATATAATACTTTTATGAGTTTTGTAGAAATGTACTTACAAAAGTTTCATCCGAAAACGAGCCTGCTTCAAATACGTTTTGAAGAAATTAGCGGCATCGATGTCAGAGAAGTTTGGGTAGCGGTCTCTAACCGCCTCAACTACCGCTGCGAACACGTTTTTAAATACAACAAATTTCTTTTTGTTGGAAGTTCCCAGCCAGGAGAATTCGCACAACAGCTTGTCATGAAAAAAGAGCTTGGCGATGGTTCTGATGGTTTTGTTGGCATTCATTCCACCGAAATTGCCCAATTTTCGAATCTGTTTAAATGAAAAGAAAAATATAAGCTTTTAGAAAATTTTACAAAACAATTACATTTCTTTAACTGTTAAATTATAATTAAAGAAAGAAGCTTACGACTAATCGTTTGAACGAAGGGTCGGCCCCAATCCTCTCCTCCACTTCCTCCAACGCTTCTTGCGTGGATATGGGCAAACAAATTTCGGGAAAAACATCAATTTTTTCTACACCCACGCACAACTTGTCGATAATAAGGTTCAGCGTTAATTCCGTTTTTGCGATAAATTCCGTAAGCATCTGCTTCATGGCGGAGGCATCTTTACGGAGAGAATCGAGCGAGGCTTCAATTTGGTGTTGTTTTTCGGCCAGTCTTTTGAAATTGGCCTCCATCGCCAATGACTCTTCATTTTGGGAAGATTTTCCACTTGCATGTGGAAAACTTTCAACTGTTTGAACTGGGCCATCAAGGAGTTTGTCATCTGATATTATCTCTGACATGAGCGTGTTGAGGTGTTGTTTTTTTTTTTTTAATTTTTCAAGAACACGAACGAATAACGATCTGTCAGATAGAAGAGTACAAACTGAACTAAAAACTAAATATGGGCCAACACAGTAAGTAAAAAACAATCGCTCGTCATATGAACACAACTAAGAAAATAACTGAAAAAACCCAGTTCAAGTTATTTCAATACTCTTTCCATATGAAAGCGAGTAAAAAATTACCCAAACAACACAGCTGTGGTAACTTTTCTACTTGCTACCTATGAACAAAAGTAAGAAAATAACTGAAAAAACACAGTTACAGTTATTTTACAACTCATTCCATATGAACGCAAGTAAAAAAATAACCCAAACAACACAGCTGGGGTTACTTTTCTACTTGCTACCTATGAACAAAAGTAAAAAAAAATAACTCAAACAACATAGCTGTGGTAATTTTTCTACTCACTCCATATGAACACAAGTAAGAACGTTACAAAAAAAAAAAGGAAGTAAAAAAACACCCTCATGCCGAAAAAAAAACACCACCATATCAAAATCAAGTTATTTCACTACTCTTTCCATATGAAAGCAAGTAAAAAAATAACCCAAACAACACAGCTGGGGTTATTTTTCTACTTGCTACCTATGAACAAAAGTAAAAATGAATGTAATTGAAAAAATTGCTTACCTTTTTCTCCAATTTAATTGTTTATTTATTATATTTCACTTTAAAAGTTTATATTTTTGTTCAACCACCACAGATCACACTATAGAAACGATTAACAATATACATATACCACGACCGACACGATGCAACGCACTCAACTGCATCGAGAAAGAACTAATAGAGAGAACCAACTTCGACGGTTTCTCTCTTTTTGCCTACAAGCTGTGATTTGGCCACCAACTTGCATATGTATTAACTCCATATAAAAAAAATGTGGGGAACAAATACTTATGCAAGTTTGTGCACATGCTCACCACGAGAGAGAAAAAACTTTTCTCTCTTTTCTCTCTGCTCACCACCTTTTAAAAATGGCGACCACCTTTGAAAAATGGCGGATGTAGTCCGCTGTGCAGAGGTGTTCAAAGAAAATTCAAAATTGTGTATGAACAACTTTTTGGTACTCTCATTGTGTTCGTTTGAGAGTAATATCATTCGAATATGAAGTGAAATTAATTACTCTTGTTAGGTGCCAGAACAATGAAGATTTAGAAACAATTCTAAACTACGCATTTAGATAAATATTAGTTAGTTATTTGAAGCCAGTTTTAATCATTAAGTAAGTAAAATAAATTATGTGGTGCAACAGTCCAATGAGAATTAGGACCTAGAAACATAAAACTCTGAAAGCACTACAACTATTTTTTGTATTATGCGTTTAATTTTCGCTCAGACCGTTGAAAGATGCAAAAAAAACTCAGATTTGTTTCAATTTTCAGAGTTTATCGACTTAATTTTGTCGATGCGAGAGTTGCATTAACATTGAAAACGAGAGTTACAGAATGTAAACATGGAACATTGAAAACATTTTTATATACTCATCTCTTTTTTCCATTCCTATTTTATTTGTGTGTACTCGTTGTTTATTTTCTTTACATTACTCACGACATTTCCAAAATACTGAAAATAAGTGATTTAAGTAGACACTAAATAAAAAGACCATCAACTTGTTACTTCTGTTGCCTATTTTCATTGCATAAGATTTGTGAATAGGTGATAAGCTATTCTTACTGCTTTCCTCTAAGGCAGTGTGTTGCTTTTAAAGGCTTAACTACATAAGCCGAAAGGTACTTTTGTACAAAAGTAAAAATATTTGTATTCTCGCTAGTTCAGTGGTTTTGTGAAAAGAATATACAAATTTGTTCTTGAACCAAAATTTAAGTCTTATGCATCATTTTTATAAGTTTTCCAGTTCTAACTATTTATATTTTATCTTTCAGTTATATAGCGACAAGGAAAAATCTGTCAGGGAAAGTTCTAACTATAGTTTTTCTGAAAGTGCATTGTGGCTTATTCATAGATGTTTGCTAAACTTTTTAGGCTATTCATAAATAAATGCAAATCAAAGTTAAGGGCTAAACCTGAATAACTATAAACATAGAAAATGCTTAGTTCAAGTAATTATTATCACAGCCAAATTTTATAATTGATTTTTATGGTGTATAAAAAAGTTGAAAAAGCAATTCATGACAAATGTTACGTTAACACTAAGTTCCAGAAAATATCGATTGATACCGCAATTGCAGAAGATATGGATATTTTATATAAATATTCCCGGTAAACTATAGAAATTTATTATTTCCGCCTTTTATAATTCAATGTAAACTAATTCAATGCAGTATATTTTAGATAATACAGTAGTTAAGTTAATAGTTAAGGTATTACTATTGAAATAAACATAACATTCATTTATAAAAAACATGTACTTGTTCATATATACAAGTAAAGTCTAATCTAAAAAGCCTTAACCTTGTGAAACACTTTCTGCACACATCCTTTCTTGTTTTGGTTATTACTGCCATCTATCTGTAACTTAGAGAAAAAGAAGGGAAAAACAAATTCACCACGAACTACCGGTATAACTTCTTCCGTTATTTATTGACAAACAAAAATGATTTGCTAGAATTAATTTGAATTATAGGAGTATTTTTGTAGATATAAAAACGACAAGATGTTAGCAAAATTAAAAAAAAATTCATGAGAATTACAAATATTATAATGAGACTTTAAAAAACATAGCCTTCTTGGCTATCAATAAACAAAAATGAAAAATGTCGCATTTCCCAGAAATGATGTTTTTTTGTGTACTCTTCTCCGAGGTGAAAACATGTATACACCGATACGAATTCAACACGCTATAAAAAATGAGAGTAAGAGGTTTCGAAGAGACGGAGACGAGGAAATTTGGTTCTCTCATTTAGTTTTTTCTCTCTGCTCAACTGCAAAACTGAACTAAAATGAAACTGGTTATTCGGGTAATGCATAGACACACCATATAAAGACCGGAATCTTTCATACGTTTTACCCTCCAAGCTCCAACACCCATTTGTTTACATTGTTGTATTTGTAATTTTGACATTACGTCCATTTTGAAATGTGAAATCCAACAACAATTTGATGCGGTGTATTTACTTGTTTTGACAGATGTTTTTTTTATTAAATTGCTGTGGTGATTATAACCATTCCTGTAATTACATTATTGTACCAAGGACACGACCGAATGAGTTCAAATGTTTGCATTTGTAAACATTTTTGATAGGAAAATACAAATATTGGAACTCATGCGGTCGTGTCCTTGGTACAATAATGTACCTACAGGAATGGTTTATACCTTCTTGGAATCCTTGAAGTGTGAGTAAGATCGTTGCATTCACACTTTTCAGTAAAAATCAAAAAAAAAAAATTGTAAGAACACGTCCAAGTAAGTTCCAATGTTTGTATTTTCATATAAAAATTATATTTAAATTCTCTCTGTACCATTTCTGCGTAAGCCAAGCGTTTTCAGTCTGTAAATGATACAAACAAAGTTAAAAAGAGAAACTCAAGCGATGATTTCCTTGCAACTTTACCTGATTGGCAATTACCCAAATGACGATGTAAGCCCAAGTGCTACTGCCTGGAATTACCCCAGAGATAGCCACGTACATAGCAACTTCAAAGAATATAATGAGGCGACGAAATGAACTCAAAGAATCCACCTTCACCTTGTGGCATGAAGTGTTTGTCGGTGATTGTTTTGCCAGCCAGCCAGCGGCATCCTTACGCAGATTGTCTAAAATCATGTTGGACTTCTATTGCTGTGATCAGCTGAAGTGGAAGCTGAACCAGCAAATGTACTGCATGAAGGTGATTTTCTGGATTGAGAATGACGATGGTGTTGTTCCTGAAACGATAAAATATCTTTTACCCAAATGAACTTGCGACAAAGTGTTGTGAAACACAAACCCCTTACGAATCCCTCGGTATTGGCCAATACCGCTGTTATGCATCCAAAATAGTGAAAGTAGCCAACGATGTAGTGTGACAAATTCTCTTGGGCGAGAAGATTTCTTTTGTATAGAATTTGTTTTTCTATTAAAAATGTTTAAAAATGCAAACATTGGAATTTTTGTTGACGTTTTCAAACTTACCTCGAAGAAAAAAACAGTTATGTTATGTGTGATGTTGAGGTGATGTCACACTTTTATCATTTTTTTTCTTTGAAAAACTTAACTTATAGTGAAATTGTTAAAACTTGGTAACTGTTGTGTAACTATCAAAATACTTTTAGGAAATAGTCATCGTTTTTAAATTCGAGAAAAAAAGAATTATTATAACATTCAAAAAAGATAATTTTTGGAATATATAATTTTACCTGAATCAGAAGTCTTTGTATTACATTTAAATTTAAAAAAACAACAATGTTTTACATTTTTGCTAATATACACTGAGTTACAAAAAAAGTGGCGCAGTCATACTTTTTGATGTGTTGTTATTATTTTAATAATATACCGCTATGTTTTTGCAGAGATTATTTTTTTTTTCGTTTAATTGTATATTTGTGTGTATGTTTGCATATTCTTTTTCGATTTTCCTTATCACATTAGTACATTAAGTGCATTATATTGAAGAAAGCAGCAACTTTATCATTTTTTTATAATAGACGCGAGTTATACAAATTTTGGCTTCCGTGATCCCGTAAATGTTTGAATTAGTTTATTGTAATGGGTTTAATTTAATTTGATTTTTTATCAGTTTTTTAGTGATTTCTGTGAAAAAATGCAAATAACGGCAGAAGAAATCGCCATCAGGGCGCTGGCTTTAGTTGAGGATGGACGAAGTGCGCGGTATGCCGCTGTTATGATCGAAAAACTGGAGACGACGGTAAGAAGAGCCATTGAAAGGTACAGGGAAACCAACTCCTGCAACCGGCGGAAAGTCTCAGGTCACCCCAGAGTAACATCTGCAAGGGATGATCGATTTTTGGTGCTTCAAAGCCCTTAAGATCGTCACCAAACAGCGGTTGAGCTGTCTCACAGACTTCGATCCGTTAGGGGGATAGCTGTGAATGCTCAAACCATGAGGAGGCGATTAGTGGAGAGTGGCCTGAGAGCAAGAAGACCTGCTCGTGTACCAAGACTCACGTTACAGCACAAGCGACGTCGGATGGAATTTGCTCAACTTTACCGATATTGGACCGAGGCCGACTGGGGTAGAGTTCTTTTCACCGATGAGTCCAGATTTTGTCTTCGCTCACCAGATGGACGTAGCAGAGTGTGGAAACGATCAGGTGAAAGATACTCTTCGGAAACGGTTGCCCAACGCGAAAATTTATGGGGAGGTTCCGTCATGGTGTGGGCGGGAATTTCCATGGACGGAAAAACCGAGCTGTGCATCGTGGAAGGATCGGTAAACTCCAGTTACTACATCAACAACATTCTGGAGGAATATGTGGTTCCATTCGCACCACACGTTGCTAGGTGCGTTACCGACTACTTACAAGAAGTGGATATCGATGTAATGGCTTGGCCTGCGATGAGTCCGGATATGAATCCCATCGAACACGTTTGGGATCTACTGGGAAAAACGATAAGGAGGCTTCCGCCCTTACAGAAACACTCAATGGGCTGGGATCTGCCCTAGTGGAGGAATGGGAAAATTTGGACGATACCATCGTAACAAACCTTATCCAAGGTATGACCAGGCGAATCAAAGCTTTATTAGCTGTTCGTGGAGGCAATACCCACTATTGAAGAAACAAGGAATAGTTAAAAAAAATGTAAAATGTCAAGTTATGAAGTTTTTGCCTATTTTCCTTAATTTATGGTTTATTTCTAAGTTCTTCCGATTTTTTCGTTTTTTTTTACATGAATGACTTACTTTTATTTTAATAAACAAAACTTTACCAGAAAAACGTTTATTTGTTTAAGTTACTTCAAAATGTTGCGAAATTGCAAGGTGCGCCACTTTTTTTGTAACTCAGTGTATTTCAAATTTTCTTTACATAATACAACAAATGCGTTGTTCAGACAATTTATTGAATTGAAAAGTCTATTATACGTAGTACACACTTTTGAATATAGTGAAGTTAAAAATTAACAATTTCTTGCCACTTTCAATCACAAAGTTTTCTAGCCAAAGTTTCTTTTGTATTTAAATAAGCTGGATTTAAGAAAAAATAATTTATTCCGGGTATACCTTAATCCATATTCGATTATTACTATTAAAATAAGACTACGTAAATACTCAAGCAAGGAAAAAATAATTTAATTAAAATATTTTTTTTTTGTAATTTTCTCAAGAACTACAAGACATAAAATCATATAGTTTTCAGTTTTTGATCAAAAACAAATATAAGCAATGCATTCTAAAAACAATAGTAAATAATCTTAAAGTTTTAAAAATCACACTTTAAACCTTTTTTAACTTTTTTTTACTCAACATTTGAGTTTAAAATTCAATTTTTCAAAAACTGACTTGATTTAAAAACTGACTTATAGAACAGAATGTTGGCTTTAAAAAAATGTATAATACTTAATTTTAGGTATTACCGTTATTTTTTAAGATTTTTTTTTCATTTTAAGTAATCATTTTTTTAAATTGCCTCTCCTGCCTAAACGGGGGGAGATAGACCTCCCTCCCATAGTAAAAAATGCTTATTTTTAACTGTTCTAAAAAATCCGTTATATCTTGTCGCCTAAGTTATCGTACTCTTGCCTAACTTTTAATTATTTAAAATAGTATTGTTTTGTTTGTAAGTCTTAATTTTACCTAACGATCTTCCTAACGTCCATAGAGAAATATACTTACTTAGATATATTTCTCTATGCTAATAGTCCGGGAGCTAGCAACGTTTGGAAAACAAGAATTTTAGGTCAGTCAATTTTTTGATATGTTGTCTTACTTGCTTTTTCGATTAGAGTCTGGGCAGTCTGGCTGGCGGTAGCGGTTGCGTTTAGGGGGGAGGGGCAATTTAAAAAAATTATTACTTAAAATGGGGAAAAAATAGTTAAAAAATAACGGTAATACTTACAATTAAGTATTATACCTTTTTTTAAGGCCAACACTTTTGTCTATTAGCTTGTTTTTAAATTAAGTCAAAACTATGCATTGTTTTTGAAAAAAATTGTTTTAAACTCAAAATTTGTTAAAAAAAAAAGTTAAAAATATGGTTTAAAGTGTAATTTTTCAAAACCTTAAGATTATTTACTATTTTTTTTTAGAATTCATTGCTCTTATTTGTTTGTGATCAAAAACTGAAAACAAGATGATTGTATGTCTACTAGTTCTCGAGAAAATTGAAGATTACTAAAAATCGAATATGGATTAAGATATACCTAGGCTAAATTAATTTTTCAATTTTCTCAAAAACTAAAAGACATAAAATCATCTAGTTTTCAGTTTTTGATAAATAATTAATAAGTGCAACAAATTATTAAAAAAAAAACATATTTATAAACAAATGGTTTTGAAATATTGAAGTTGAAATTTTTTTTCAATTTTTTTTTTACTTAAATTTTGAGTTTAAAATTGCGTTTTTCAAAGACTGTGCATAGATTTGACTTGATTTAAAAAGTGGCTAATAGAACAATATTGGCCTTAAAACAACGTATAAAACTTAACTGTAAGTATTACCGTTATTTTTTAACTATTTTTTTTTCATTTTAAGTAATAATTTTCTTAAATTGCCCCTCCCGCCTAAACGGGGGGAGATAGACCCCCCTCGCATAGTAAAAAATGCTTATTTTTAACTGTTCTATACAAATCCGTCATTAAACTTTGTCGCCTAAGTTATCGTACTCTCCCCAAACTGTTTTTACTTAATTATTTTTGTATTTAAAAAATTAAAAAAATCGCGTATGACACATAATAAACAATCATAAAAATGTCTGGCAATAATAAATGCATATTTAGGAGACCTATCTAAAGGTGGAAAATTGAAAATTAAGCTTTAACAAAATCTTTTAAAATTCAAAATTATCACCTGTACAGGTAGGTTGGGCACTAACAAACACAACCGCTACCGCCAGCCAGACTGCCCAGACTCTAACCGAAAAAGCAAGTAAGACAACATATCAAAAAGTTGACTGACCTAAAATTCTCGCTCGAAAACGTTAAAAAAAAATTTCAACTTCAATATTTCAAAACCATTTGTTTATAAATATGTTTTTTTTTTATAATTTGTTGCCCTTATTAATTATTAATCAAAAACTGAAAACTAGATGATTTTATGTCTTTTAGTTTTTGAGAAAATTGAAAATAACCACAACTACTATTTAATTAAATTATTATTTTTTTTTGTTTGCTTGAGTGGTCTTATTTTGATAGTAATAATGGTAGGTGCGAGTTTTGGCGTATGCAACAGTGGTGTGTATAGGGGGCATGCTGCCCTCCTGCAACCCCCCTGCTTGGACTCACTATAGGATTTGGGTTGGGTGCAAGGTTGGCTGGGTTCAAGGTGGGGTTGGTGCAAGGGTGCATGCAGTCTCTTTTGCATTTAAATAAACTGGATTTAAGAAAAATTAATTTAGCCTTATTCGATTTTTAGTAATTTTTAATTTTCTCGAGAACTAGTAGACATAAAATCATCTAGTTTTCAGTTTTTGATCACAAACAAATAAGATAATAATAAATTCTAAAAAAACATTTTTTTTCAAAAACTATGCATAGTTTTGACTTAATTTAAAAACAAGCTAATAGACAAAAGTGTTGGCTTTAAAAAAAGGTATAATACTTAATTGTAAGTATTACCGTTATTTTTTAACTATTTTTTCCCATTTTAAGTAATAATTTTTTTAAATTGCGCCTCCCCCTAAACGCAACCGCTACCGCCAGACAACATATCAAAAAATTGACTGACCTAAAATTCTCGCTCGAAAACGTTGCGATCTCCTATACTATAACGTCTCTGCTATCTTGTTTGTGAATTATAATCCTTTCATTTATTTTTAACTTACCTTCAAACATTTTCGCGTGCTGGTTTAAATTCTTCGTAAAAAATCAGGGTTGCAAATGAGCTCTATCAGAAGCTTAACAATGAGTTGACCTGAATTGAGCTGAGATGAAATCGAACTGTTAAAGCTTCTCTTCTTCTCTCTCTGCAAATATGAAATTAAACACAATTTTTCTGATGGTTTGATTTTGAAAGTACAAAATAAAAAATACTTTATTTGTTTTTGTTTTTTTTTTCTTTAAGTTTTGTTGTTCATTGTTTGTTTCGTTTTTATTTTTTGGAAGATGGAGAAAAGGTATATGATGAGATGTACAATATATTTTCATTTTCTGCACAACTGCACATAATGTCCATAAGATATACACAAAATTATGTTTCATGTATTTTACTACTTTATATCTCTTATTTTTTGTTTTTGTTTTTAAAGTCAAAATGATTTAAAAAAAAATAATAAAATTTAACAGAACAAAAATTGTTTTACATAAATACTTTTCGTGTTTCATTTTTATTTTTTCCTTAAATTTGGCAGGTTATACATTTAAACAAAATAATATTTCTTTCTATTCAGTTTGTTAAGAGAAAATGCAATTTTAATGTAAATTAAAAAAGAAATATATGTCTATGGCATTTAAAAAATAAAAATAATGATAAACAAAAAAGTAGTACTCTATTTTTTCGCTTATATTAATAATAATTAATTCAAATTTGTATTCTTGTTTTGTTATTTAACTGCAACTCAGTGCTAAGGCTTCATTTTTAATATGCGCTGAAAGAATAAAGCACACCTATTTCAAATTACATACATTTTTTTTAAATTAAAAATAAAATTTAAAAAAAACAGGGAAAATTTTTATTAAAATCGATAAAATAAAAAGAAGAAAAATTTACTTTATTAAGTTTAAAAATGCTTTTTTGTTTTTGTTCTTTTATTCTGTACTTTACAAATATTTGATTATTTTGCATTATTTTGTTTTTATTAAATTTGATTTTATTTATTTTATTTTGTTTATATAATTTAATTATTGTTAATTCATATCAAAGAAAATGGTATTAATTGTTTCTTTCACTTGATTTTTTTTATTTTGTTGTTTTGTTTTTTATTTTCATTATTTTATTGTTTGTTTAAAGCTTCCGTTTTATAAATATTTTGTTTTTCTTTTTATAACATTTTTATAATTGCCATTTTATATTTTTATAGCAAGATGTGATGTGAATGTGTGTGGAAATACATAATAGAAAACCATAGTTTTGGAGCACCGATTTATATATACATACACATATATATATATATATATTAATACATACTATATACATATATATATATTTTTTTGGTTGTCTAAACAAAACAAAACAAAAAATAAAAGCGTACGTTAAAAACGTAAGATACAAAAAAAAGATACATGATTCATTATATGAAAAATTATAAATTTTCTATAAACTTTTATTTTGTTAAATTAATTATTTATGATCAAATAATTTTCTCTTATTGATACATACATACATATCTTTTATATTGGCGTATTTAAACTTAGTGTTAAAATACAATTTATTGGTATGAAGAATTTGTACTAGGATGACAGCAGATAAGAGTTTTTTTTTTTATTTTTATTCGTTTGTTTGTTGTCAAGATGAATTATTAGGCTCATTTTCTAGTTGAATATAAACAAAAAAAAATATAAAGTACATTGGAAATTTACTGCATGAGTTTTTTAACTTACATAAAATTGTAGTTATTTAAAAGCTTAAGGGACTTTAAATTGTATTTGAGCTCGAGCTCTACAGAAACCGGGCGAGCAATTTAAAATATATTTAATGGTTTGAAAAATGTGCTAAAATAAACACATTCACACGGTTAAAAATCGGTGCTCGCTTATGGAAAATGCCACTAAAACAAAATTGATCGTATCTGAACTAAATGATCTATTTATAATCAGAATTGAGAAATAACTAAAAATCCGCTAAAGCTAGATTATTTGTTTTTACCAAATGACGCACGTTAAAGACATGATTTGACTGTAGGGCAGATAAATCCCATTTCTAATTGTTTCTTCTCGGTTTAAAAAAAAAGCACAACGATAAAACTTCCCCGAGCAAATTTATTAAATATGAAAAATAGCATTTTCAGCTCTCTTAAGCTTTTAATATAAACAAAAAAAGAAGCGTGTAATGTACCTACGCGAAGCCAAAAAAAAACCTTAGAAAAAAAAACATCTCGAGCCTTCTTCATATTCAAGCATTGATTTATGTAATGTACGTATTTTAAAAATATCATTAAAAATTCTTATTTAGGATTATTTTGTACAACTAGGTTTTTAAGATCTTCGAAAAAGCTTTAAGCTTTTCTCATTTTATTTATTTGTTTCTCTTTTTTTCGTTTTTGTTTTTCATTTTAAATACATTTTGATACAATTTTGTGCACATTTTCTTTTTGGCATTTTAATTTATAGCCTATAATTAATTTATTCTGTTGCGAGAGAATCAATCAATATAACACAGATCGTTCTCATCAGAGACAAGAGAGAGAGACAGAGAGAAGATATCTTTTATTTTTCTATAAAATTTATTTTGTGTAATGTTAGAGAAGAAAGCTGCCACATTTTTTTATTTTTTAAAGTTTACTTAATTCATTATGAAATGTTTATGTTCTTATGATCTAGTCAGTCAAAAACAAAGACACTTTTTATAGTCGTCCTGCTATAAACCACAAGTTTTCTTATTATTTTCTTTTCATTTATTTTATTTCTTTTAAACATATTAAGTTTTTTGTTTTCTTAAATAATTTTTTTTTATTCACACATCACATCTTAAACTTCTTTGTTTTTTTTTTTTAAATATATAAAAATATGTTTTAAAAATTACTTGTTTCCTTTTAGAAAATGAACAATGAAAAATAAAAGAATAATAAACCCCATTTTGAATGGCGTTTCATATCTGTACAAAAAATAGAGGAAAACAAAACTAGGATAAAAAATTAACAATTAAGAACAAAATTTCATATTTTTTTTGTTTTTGTTTTTTACAGATCACTTGTTTGGTTTTTGGTCTCGAATATTTTTTTAGATTCAAATTGTTTTTTTTTGTTTTTGTAAGTAGTTTGATAATTTTTTTAATACTTTCTAAATTTATAACAAATTTAGAATAGAAAAACAAAATACACAATAGAAATAGGTACATAAATTAAATACAGTTTGTTTTTGCCAGCCTACGAAACATCCTCAAAATAGGGTTTAAACAACATATTTTGAGGAAGCTTTTTTTTATACACAAAACAACAATTATTGAATTATTTTAGGATTTATTTTAGTTTTTGTTTCTTTTATTTGTTAAAAAAAATAGAATAAAACAAAAGATAATAAAATAATAAGATTTTTCTTTTATTTATTCCTAGAAGAATCCGAAGAAAGAAAGAAAATAAAAATAGTTAAATTAAAAAATCATGGACATTTATTTTTTCCTTTCTTTACATAATATTTTCGTTTTATTTTTTATTATTATTATTATTATTTTTTGTTGTTAAATCAATCTTAAGATTTTTATTTTTTTTCTTCTTGTTTGACTTCTTGTAAAAAAAAACTAAAAATTAATTCTCACATCAGTGTCTTTCAAAAAAAAATATAAACAAAAAACAATTCGGTTTCCTGAAGTCTTGATAATTAAATCAACAATGATTTCTTATGAACTTAAAATTCTAATCCTTGTGCAAAACATAAAATGTGTGAAATATAAGGTGAGACCTGAAGAGACACAATTGCTCTCAACTTTGTTACATATAGAACTTTCTCTCTCAAGACTTCAGATGAGTAAGATAAGGATATGTTATGGACTTCAAACTAAATTAGAAACAGAACAAAAAAAAGAACTCTTGAAGTTTTTGAGTCTACGGAATGATCACATTCTAGGAAAAATCGATAGTCCCAGGAAAAAGGACAAAAAGTTAGACGAAAGGTACAGAAAATCAGAAAATACTCCACCTGAGCGAATTAAATAAAAAAAAAGGATTTTTTAAAGTTGGTTTCTTTGTTTAAACAAAATCAAAATTTTGTTTGTCAAGAGTTGGTGTTTTTTAAAAAATACATAAAATAAAATTTAATAAAAAAGTGAACAAAAATGTCACATTTGAGAGTTCACAGATGAAAACAAAAAATAATAAAATAAAGAGAAAAGAAAAAAAAAACCTTTCGATTAATAAAATTTTAATTTAAGAAAAATATTTTTTCCTTTCCGATCTTTTGATCGACACAGTCGTCATTTGGTTGTCATTGTCTCGTCGTCATCGTCAACTTCGTCGTCGTGGTCGTCATCGTCATCATCATCGTTGAGTTCGGTTAATATGTATTTTTTGTTGTTGTAATTTTTTAAAAAAGTTTTGTTGTTATTGTTGTTGATTTAACAAAAAACATTGGCGATAAAATTTTTTGTAAATGAGAAATTGGTCCATGAGTCGAAATTTGGATTGAACTTTAGAATTTGATTTGATGCTGCATTTGTAGATGATGCTACTGCTGCTGCTGTTGCTGCTGACGATGATGATAATTTCGATGATGATGATGATGATGTGGATGAAGTTTTGGTGGCATTGGTGGAAGTTGTTGTCGATTTTGTTGGTGGTGTGATCGATCTTGGGATGGAATTTTTATTGTTATTAATTTTTTGTGATGTTGCTGCTATTGACAGAGACACGGATCGCGTTTTCTCACTTGGAGAAATTGTAGATGATGATTGTTGGTGTTGTGTTGCTTTTCCAGCAGCAGTTTTGGTTTTAGGAGAGGAAGGTGGGGCTGCTGGGGGAGGTGTTACCGGCTTTTCTTTGGCAGTTTTAACTGCTACTCCAGATTGCTGTTGCTGGTGCTGCTTTATTTGAATCACAGTATTTGTATTTGTTGTTGATGATTGTTGGTGTTGTTGTTGTTGCTGCTGTTGATGTTGATTAGTATTACAGGTAGTGCTCTGTGATTTGGTGCGTGTGCGCAAATTGTTGGCTTTCTTCAGCTGCTTATCGCTGCTGGCGTTAGTCACTGGCGCATTCTTGTCTTTTTCTTTATCCTTAAGTTGTTGCTGTTGTTGTTGTTGTAGCTGCTGCTGCATTTGCAGTTGTTGTTTTTCTTTACGAATCAAGTCGAATGAGCTTATCACATTATGTTGCGGCTTGCGGCTAGTCCATTCTTCTGAGTATAAACTACTCATATTGGTTGTACCGCTTTGGCTTTGACTGTGAAACAGTTGTCTTTTAGGTGGAGCCACAGATGGCGCTGCTGCTGCTGCTACAACATTATGAGATTGTTGCATTTGCACCTTAGCATGTTTATTATTGTTGTTATTGTTGTTGCCACCTCCATTATTATTATTATTGTTTATAATATTATTATTATTATTGCTGGCCTTTGTACCACCTTGGTTGGATTTATTATTATTATTATTTATATTACTATTTGTATTGTTACTTATATTTAACTTAATACCATCGATATCACCCATAGATTTGTGGCGTTGTCTTTTATTATTACCACGATTGCAGTTATTATTGGCATTGCTCTGGTTGTTGTTACCGTTGTTACAATTGTTGTTAGCATTGTTGTTGTTCTGATTATTATTATTATTATGAATTTTATTATTATTATTGTTGCTCACAGATCCGTTTCCATTATTATTTAAGGCAATATTCTCATTGTAAATTCGCACATTACTACTTAAACCATTATTATCCATAATATTATCTTTTTTACAATTATTGTTATTTAAATTATTATTGTTATTATGAATTTTTGACATCATTAACATTGATGTGGGTGATGTGTTTTTGGAAATTATAATCACACCACCGATGCCACCGCCAACAGTTGGTGGTGATGTGGATGATGTTGTTGTTGATGATGAAGCTTGTAAAACTGATCCTACAACTCCTGCATGTGTTGTTGTTGTTGTTTTTGTTGCTATTGATGATGTTATTGCTGATGTTGTTGTTGTTGAATTTGAAGTTGTACTATTATTATTAAAATTATTAATATTATAATTAATTATATTGGTGGGTGGATATTTGCGACGTGTTTCGATACCAGATCGATTGTCATTCACCCATTTTTTGAGTCGCTTCACAAATGGCATTATCATAAAGAATGAATTGGCATTTAGGCCAAGATTAGTTTTTGATATGGCATCGTTTTTATTTATTGGTAACGAATCGATTGGGAACCAATCACAGCATTTGATTTCATTGCGAGTACGCGGTGAGAATTGTGTTTGCAATGGAACATTACGTACAATATATAAGCGTGTATATTGATAATTGATAACAGCCTCAATATAATCATTTGGTACAATAAGCCCCGTTATATCGTAGCCAGTTTCTTCATATACCTAAGAGAAGGAAGACAAAAATTTTCAATTAAATATAGAAACAAAGAAAAACTTTTACTGATTAGAGCAAAAGATTAAAATAGCTTTGTTAAAATCGATACTTTTATCAAGTAATACAATAACTTTTATTGCATTTGTGATGTTGAAAATTATTTTTATAGAGGAATCAAAAAAGTACAAAAGCCAAATTAAATAGGCCTCTGAAACGCTCTCCTGTGCATGTGGGGAAACGAATAACCTACAATTTTATATCGGCTTATTTATGAAAGCTGTTTCTTACTTCAAGAGATTCTTCTTTAAGATTTTTTCACACATACAATGTACGACAAATTAGCATGATGCTCATATTAATTAAACATTGAATGAATAATATTTACGGTACACTTCTTACTTCTTGAATTGGGTGAGGTTTTCATCTTACACCTCTTACCCTAAGTGAATTTAACAGAGGAAAAAAAATGTTCTTTCACTTCGTAAAATCGAAGTAAGGCCAAGGATATTTATGTATATGCCTAATGAGCTTACAGTGCCCGTTGATTAGGCTTGTTTTATTGCCAAGTTAAGCGTATCAGGTTACGTGAAAAGATTTTTAGTTAAAAGTTGTACTTTTGCATGCCGTAGATTGAGGAGTTCTTTTAAAATTCATAATTTTAAGTCCCTACTTATTTTCTGAATGTTTTTAAAATGTTGTTATGGTCTACAATTTGGCTACCAACATTTTCGGTAGTGTATTAAAATCTTCCTTTCATAAGAAATTTACTTGCATTGGTGCTGTTTTATTGGTGGAGACTTCAATGCTAAACACATCCAATCTAAGCTCAAGCTTACAACAACAAAGGATAAACGGCTATAACAAGAAGACCGCAAATACAACTGTGAACTTTATTCTTCTGGTTTGGCAACGTATTGCCCATCTGATTCTAACAAAATACCAGACTTCATAGATTTTTTCGTTAATTGTAATTACATACTATCTATCGTCAGATCATTCTCCAATAATAATTTTATTACTAAGTAAAGCAGAAATAATAGAAACACTAAGCTCGTCAATTAAAGAACAAACTGAAGAGAATTCAGAGATAAACATGCAACCAATTGAACGAATTGATGATCAAGTTGAACAATTTATTGCTTATGCAACAGAGGCTGCTCTAATTATTTAGACCTCCAAAGAAACACAAAATAAATATCTTGTCAAAGTAAAGGAGCTGGTTTTGGTAAAAAGAAGAGCTCGAAGGAATTCGCAAGCTACGAGATTTCTATATAATAAAGGAGTTTTTCACCGTCTCACAGTGGGGCAGCTCCATACATGGTGATGATAAAAAGGTCACCTTGCAAAATTAAAGCAACGGGATTATAAAGTTCGCTCTCTTAAAGTTAACGGAAAATCTGTTATGAAGAGTGTGGTTTTTTTTTTATGTCTCGTAGTCAAGGTTAGACAGCCCCTCAAAGTAGACTTTTAATGTGCAAAAATCGCTTATTTAAAAAGTGCTAAAAAAGATTAACTTTAGTTTTATTCATAAAATCAAAATTAAGATCGGAAAAAAGTTTCAAAAAATGTCACACCTAGATAAAGGTATGTAGATTATGATTGAAGTTTAAAAATATAAAAAAAAAGAAATCTTTATGTTGAAATAATTGAAATGAAAAGAAGAAATTTTGTTAAGGCTTTTTTTTACTTTTCACTTCATATCTTCTGTTGGGGCAAAAGTCAAGCAGGTCTGAAAGTGGGAAAAGTTTCAGGAACAATATACCTATACTACCAAAAAAACAAAAGTGCTTGACTTTTGCCCCAAATATTTGTTTTCAATTTTTTAAAATAAAGTTATAGTATTTAAAAAGCTGAAAAACTGTTTGCTTCTATTTATAAATTTATTTTACAACATTTTAGGAACAATATTCAATTTCTGATAGCTAAATTTTATTATAAAATTGTTTTTAAATGCTTCAATTTTTTTTTTTTTTTTTTTTTCAAAAAATTATCTCAAAATTGTTATACCAATAGTCCTTCTTTTCAATACAATTTCTCTTCTCCTTTGCAAGTTAACAATATTTTTGAACTTTTCAAACAATTATTTAAATGAAAAAAGGTTGTGAAAAATTTTTACTTTACCAAAAAAATATTATGCTTTCCATTTTATTTACAATTTTGAGCCTTAAATAAAAAAAATTAAGTAAATTGACATCTACACTAAATTAAATGTTATTTTGCCTACTCCTTACTTTTTTGAAAACCATTTCTCATTTTGCACTTTGCAACTTGTTTTTAGGTTCTGAAGACCAAAATTTCCAATGCTCAAGAAAAATATTGGTCGAAATTTATTTTTTGAGCAAGCAAACAAACATTGATCAAAAGTTCTCAGATGTTGAATCCTACATAAAAAATAAAAGTTTTTGTAGCCCAAGTCACATCACTAATTTAAAGGTAGCTTTAAAACATTTTAAATCCCAGTTCATAATTAAAAGGGATCGCTCACACCGAATGAAAAAACGTTTTTTTTTCGTCTGAAAAAAGTTGGCTCAGTAAAAACTATTCGTTCAAAAAATATCTCCCATCCGTTGGACGCCCTGCACTTGATTTTGCCAACAGTAGAGAGCAGACAAAACGAAAGCGCACGGCATGCAGAGTTACGAAATACTGTTCCAACATCTGAACTTGTTTTTGCAGCTCAAATGAGCTTACGAGCGTCTGGTCAAAAACAAAACAAACAAAATAAACAAATTGCAAAACTGTAATAAGTTAAAAAAATGTCTACTTTAGAAGCTTTGTCAATGATGATGGAAGCTAAACTGTCTCGACATCAATACAATGTCATAAGAAGTTAGCCTAGTATTTCGAAAACACTAAATTACAACATAATTGTGTACTCAAATGTTTCTTACCCAAGGTTTCGTTGCTTAAATACGAATTCGAAACTACTAAATTCCAACAAATCCCATTTTTGAAATATCTTAATCTGAATATGCAAGAAATCTTGTATTATATTAAAATAATATGTCCCGCAGAGTAGGTTTATTAAAATCACTTTTATTCACAGGATTTTGATTGAATTTAGAAGGGTCGCAGACATGTTATTTTCAAGTGCTTTTAGATCTCACGACAACTTTTGCGTTCAAAAATTATACTGAGATCTAAATATCAAAAGAATTTAAAAACATTTTTTGTTGACATTTTTAATATTGTTATTTCTCAAAAACGTGAAGAGATTGTTTTAGAATATCTCAGAAACGCGCTGTGCTGGAATTTTTAAGCTTCGGATTCTAATTCAGAATACTAAAATTCTTCAAAAAAGTGATCATAGGTTAGAAAAAAATTATTTTTTAAACAAGTAGAATTCGTCAATTAAAACTTTTAAAATAAGCGATTCCAGGTTAATTTATACAACATTCCCGAAATTTAAAACTGTACCAGAGGTTTCAATAAACTACTACCTTTGTCATAAAAACACAAACAGCCATCATAATAGCATTTTTACCTTAAAAAATAATTGATATCATAAAATGGCCATTTCTGCCCCACTGTGCGTCTTAACAACGAACTAATTCAGTGGCTTTAAAAATGATTTACTAAGTGGAAATCCCTTTTGTCATGCTCAAAAAAGGAAGTTGCTTGTGCTAACATTAGTTATCTAATAAAAATCACCACGGAAGTCTTCAAAAAACTCCAATTTATAAAAAACGCATGCCTTAAACTAACATAATGTACCACATCAATGGAAAATTGCAAATGTTATATTTATATTCAAACAAGGCAAGTCACCAACAAAAGAAACATCTTACAGACCAATTTTAGTAAACATTTTCGAAAAATTGCTTCTGAAAGGGCTTTTCAAAATAATAGAAGTGAGAAGTCTAATTCAGAGCCATCAGTTTGAATTCAAAAATAAACATTCCACGATATACGAAGTGCATAGAATTATGCATGCAGTGGAAGTCGCTTGAAAAGAACAAGTATGTTCGGATATAATCTTAGATGTATGCCCAAGCTTTTGATAACGTTTGGCACTTAAGACGGAACTGACTAACTGACTGGAGAACATTCCAGTCAGTACTGGAATCCTACTTTAAGAACGAACTCTTTTAAATACGATACGACCAAAATTAGTGCGAAGTAAAGAAAATTGAAGCCGATTTACCACAAGGAAGTGTCCTAGGCCCCACCCTAGTTCCTTTTTATATACAAGGGATTTCAGGGGACATAAACGCCACCATGATGACCACCTTTGCTGATGATAATGCAATAATGATGATGCCCGACATATTCATTACGAAAACTACACACAAATTTCAAACTGCAGTCGATAAAAATAGTGATTGAACGCAAAACTGTCGCCTAAAACTAAACGAAACAAAATCGACGTATATAAACTATAGAAACAAAAAACGTAAACAATGTAGTGATTTCTATAAGCAGTATATAAGTACTTTATTCCAATGCTGCCAAATACCTTGGAATGTCTTTGGATGCAAAGATTCAATGGGAAAATATATCAAAAAGAAAAGAGAAGAGCTAAGCTTGAAGTACAGACAATTTTAGTTAGTTAATAGGAAAGAAATCTGACCTATCTATCCAAAATAAACTAACTAACCCGTCCAACTATAGGGCTGTACATAGAAAACAAATGCCGAACCCATTCAAAAGTTCCACAAAAAAAAAAAAAAAAATTGTGATCTTTAAATTGAAACGATTACAGAAGTGGTTAAAAACACGATGTATCACATAATCAGTGACTCCAAAGTCATGCCAACTCCGAAATAAAGACCGTCTTAAATGTACGAGACAATGTCCGGAGATTAAGAAGAACCAATCCTCATAAGCTGGTGGTCTAAAAGCTATGGGAGAGTATTAAAACTATTAACTTCCCCCAAAGTGAATTATAAATTAAGAAAGAAAAATCATTTATCCATCTTTCATAGATAAGTCCTGACTAAACGTTGATTTCAGTGCGGTAAGAATCCCAAACTAATCGGTTTTGTTCAGAGTTCTACATCACCTATTTTTTAATTTAAAAATATAGGGAATATTCAATTTTATTATTATTATTATTATTATCATTTATTAACATGTTATTTAAATTACAGGGTAATATTATTTTATAGAGCCTAGCTGCGGAGACTATTGGCTCATATTCAATTTATTTATGTAATTGATTACAGTTTATTTACTTAAACTGTTTTTATCGTAGAATTCTCGTTTTTGAAATGTTTTACATTTACTCTTGTCAGTCAGAAATCTTAATTGTAATTTACTCAATGGACGTAAATATAGCTCTTGCCATTATCAACTTATTAAATTCCATTGCCTGGAGCAAAAACTAATCCTATTTCGCAATCCCTAGATGTTAAGTTAACGAAATCTATTTGGATTAAAAAAAATTTCTTTCAGAATTTATGCCGAACTCAAATTTCGTACCTAAGACAAAAAGTGTTGTGAGGAATGTTGGAATAAGATTTTATACAGTTTTGCTTGAGATCTAGTTTCAGTGGTTTGCTTTGTTACTTTACCATTGACTCAGATTGAAGTATAGTGCCAAGTTCAGGTAACTTGAAGAGACCTAGAAACATTTACCAACTTAGAGAAGAACCAACATCTTTCATTTCATTTTTGAGCAAAATACATTTAGAAAGCTTGTTGTATATACATAGATATATTCAAATTGTGCTTCACAAAGAAGCACATTTTAATAAACTAATTGGTTTCTCTTCATCCAAAACACTTTTATAATTATGTAAGTAAAACTATTTTGTCTGAAAATAGTTTGTAAATCCAATTTAAACCATTTTATATAACAAGAGATTTTATTCAGAAGTTTAGGTGGTGCTTTTGGCGAACGTCGCGAAAACTCCGGAGAACTAGAAGCTTTTCAAAATGTTTTCTTCACATATCTAGTAATTAGACTAGAAGCAGACAGTGTACGAAATTTAAATGGGGAGTTTAGTTTTATAGGGGGAGCGGGAAAATCAGTGATTGACTTTTGTGCTGCATCGGTGAAATGGAGGAATCGTATTTTGTCTTTTAAAGTTGACTCACACATTTTTTTCTGATCACATGCCCTTGGTTGTATAATTTACACTAAACAAAACCACAAACTCAAATTACACAGAAATCACCTTACTACCCAAAATTATTTGGAAAGAAAGTCAAAAAGAGAAATACCAAAAATTTTGAATGAACTTTAGAAACTAACTGATATTTCTTTATTTTCCGATACAAGTTCAAGACTAGACTCTTTTTGTAAATGTATAAAAGCTGCCACCAATATAAGAAACAACAAAAAAATGTCAACTTTAAACAAAAATGGTTTGATAAAGACTGTTTGAATGCAAGAAATAATGCCTTCGAACTTTTAAAGGAAACCAGGAAGCAAAAAAAAGGAAACCAGGAAGCAAAAAAATTTAAATGAAACAACCACCAAACAGTATATTACAGCAAATAAAGCTTAAAGGATTTGTGCAAATCAAAACGCCAGGAATATTATACATCAGTAGCACATGAACTTTCAAATATCAAAGATAGTAAAAGTTTCTGGAATAATATCAAAGAATTGAAAGGATCTAAGCTTATTTGCGGATCAAAGTTGAAAGCAGGTGTTCTAGCCAATTATTTCAAAAATTTACTCAATCCTGATCCAATCTCCAATCATTTTTCTTTTGCGGAACCTTTAATTTTAGACCAAACTCTCGATTGTCAAATTTCAATAATAGAAATCCAAACTGCAAGCTTTTCAAGATTCTCTGGTCTATCCAATTTTTAAAAAAAGGCGATGTTAACCTAGCAAATAATTATAGAGGGATATCGTTTATGAATTCTATTGCGAAGATATTTGCATCTGTACTCCTTAGTCGCATCAACATTTGGATAGCAAATAATGAAGTGCTTAGTGAATACCAATCTGGTTTCCGTAAAGGCTACTCCACAGTTGATAACATTTTCACCTTAAACTCAATTTCACAGTAGATTCTGGAAATTAACGGTTAATCTAGAAAAATCTAAAGTAATGATAGTAAGAAATACACAATCAAAACTTAAATCGAATGAAAAGTGGTTCTTTAATGGTGAGGCCATTAAAATTGTGACAGAATACAAATACCTTGAAATACTTTTAAAATCTAATATGAAGTTAACCTCAAATCTCGAAAAAAAAAATGATAGCATCAAAAAGTATGATTAACGCGTCATGGAAAGACGTTATGAACAGCAAAGATGTACCAATCTCAGCCAAGTACAAGGTATTTGACGCTTTAATGCGCTCTGTTATGTGCTACGGCTGTCAAATATGGGGATATCAGTCACACGAAGAAGTAGAAAAACTTCAACGTTACTTTCTCAAACTGCTTTTCTACTTACCATCCAATATTCCAAACTATGTTCTACTACTCGAAACCGGCCTTCCTGCTCTTACTCTAAAACTCCACTTTGACTACATCTTGAAAGTACTGGCATATAGACCAAATAGAATTCAATTATCAATAGCAAAGTACATCATAGATAACAAAGTGGAGTGGATATTGGATAGGAGAATGGAGACAATGGGCAACGAAGTCTGGAATTGAGCTAAATTTCCAATATACTAATTTAATCGTACTAAAAGAACAACTCTAAGAGTTATTACAGGCTGTCGACATCTGCCATCGGAATGAAAATTTACAAAAAATGTCATCTTCAATCAACAGAGTCATTTACCCCGATTTGAAACATGACCTCGTAAATAACTATTTTAGTGATGAATACAGTACAAGGGAAATTTCGTTAATCTGCAAAGCAAGAAGTGAGCAACTTAATTTAAACGGCTCACCTTATAAGGGTGCATCCACTACACATTGCACCTTTTGCAATTTGAATTCAAAAGAAGATACTTTTCATTTTTTATCAATATGCCCAATTCATATTTTGGAAAACCTACTCTAACTATGGAGCAAACTTTGACAATTTTAAATGGTGAAAATTGGAAAATCTATCCAATTATCTTGAAAGCCCTATTTGCATCTTTATATAATTTTTGCAATTGTTCATTTACATTTTGTTAAATAGTGAACATTTTCTTTGAACCTAATTTGAAAACACATAGTCAATCTGGCAGACGGCATTGCCACCGCCAAATTTATATTCGAATCAAATGTAACCGAAACTATTGTATTTAACAATTTTAAGTAATAAAAATCTATCTATCTATCTATCTATCTATCTATCTATCTATCTATCTATCTATCTATCTATCTATCTATCTATCTATCTATCTATCTATCTATCTATCTATCTATCTATCTATCTATCTATCTATCTATCTATCTATCTATCTATCTATCTATCTATCTATCTATCTATCTATCTATCTATCTATCTATCTATCTATCTATCTATCTATCTATCTATCTATCTATCTATCTATCTATCTATCTATCTATCTATCTATCTATCTATCTATCTATCTATCTATCTATCTATCTATCTATCTATCTATCTATCTATCTATCTATCTATCTATCTATCTATCTATCTATCTATCTATCTATCTATCTATCTATCTATCTATCTATCTATCTATCTATCTATCTATCTATCTATCTATCTATCTATCTATCTATCTATCTATCTATCTATCTATCTATCTATCTATCTATCAGTGTACGAAATTTCACTTTTCTAACTCAACTGGAACAGGTTGCCGCTGGAAATGGATTACAAAAAAGGTATTGACACCTCTTTCAAAGCTATTTGTTTTGATTTGAAATCCACTGTTTTATGTATCACCTGTTCAAAATTATACATTACATACTACTCAGCACATAAATGTACAGAGTAGAGAACACAGCACCTTGAGCGACTAGACTATATAAGGTGATAACAACAGAAGACATTAATACAAGACAGAAGAGAAAGAACACATGACAACAGCACGCGGTAGGTTTCGAGACGGTCCCCCATCTGTCTACTAACCACACTCACTGATGCTTGATTTCGGTGATCGATGGGAACCGAAGCTTTATTAGTGACTAGGCTGTTGCCATTTCAAAATTATAGTTGATAATTCTCACTTCGAGATGAATCTATTTTATTTATTTAAGGACATTATTTGTTTATTGAATAAGTATAATGAGATGAAGGGTGTATTCATAAAAATCAGCCTAACTAAGAACTGCGTTATCTGCATTCATAAAGTCAGATTTTCGATCGAACTAACCTAGTCGAACTGCAGTACCTACCGTTCATAAACGTCAGACTGTCGTCAGCGTCGGGCAGATTGTGCAGCTGAATTTGTTTGGCTGCAGAAAGATAATTTTTTAAGCTTAAAAATTGTTTCATTATAATTTTCTTTCTATTTTTTCTTTGCAAGATATTTGTGCCAATTATAATTTTATTTTCTTTTTCGGTAAGCAAATTAAAATCAAGTTCAAAAAAATTTGTTTGGCAGCCATTTTTCTCTGACGTTTATGAACTCTGTTTACATACAAATCGGACTAAGTCAGACCTTTTTATTTACTGCAGACATTCTGCATTGGGAGTGCATTCACAAATACAACAGAAAAGAGATGCGATTGTACTAGCGCAGATTTTCTGCGTTTATGAATACACCCGAATTCAGGACTTGTAGACTAAAATTAAATCAAATAAAAAAAATAACAAATATTTACCTCTCTTGTGGCACAATGTACTGGATCTTCGGTTTCATTTACTTTCCCTTTAGGAAAGCCCCATGAGCTCTTTGCCCAATAGGATTGCACAAGTAACACATAACTGAGATCTTCCGATATCAAAATAGCTCCATAAGTAGGAACAGATAGTTTATAATTTTTCCAGTCTTCTAAAATTTTATCGATTGTTGACAAATGTTTTCGAAGAAATGGAATATGCTATTGAACAAATAATAAGAAAATCCAAATAAAATTTTAAAACATATAATTTGTTTGTTTTGTTTTTCGTTTTTTACCTGAAATAATTGCATAGCAAACTGCTTAATGCCGCACGGCAGCAGTTTCTTCTCTTCAATTGCACAAAAGAAATCCAAATAGAACCAGTGTGCCAATTCAATTTGAAAGCATATCCGGATTAGATCGGTGCGTTCATCATCAGGCACATTAATGATGAAACGACTGGCTAAATCGTCAAGTATATCGGACGGAATTGCATTGTTCTTCGATAATGATGATGAATTTGATGTTGTTGATGATGATGATGATTGTGCTGCTGCTGCTGCTACTGCTGATGTTGTTGTTGTTGATGTTGATGGGACAACTGATAAAACTGCTCCTGCCACTGCTACCGCTGAAACTATTGTTTATTAATTTAAATATTTTTTTTTTATGTTCAGTGTTTTGTCTTAAGCTAAGTTATGATAAAATAAATTTGATTGTTTTGAAAAAGAAACATCAATGCCCCCCAAAAGATTGGGATAATAGAGTTCCTGTTTTTTTTTTTTTTGAAATTAAGACAGTCTCTTGGATCTCACCAATCTCAAATGTTTTCGCCATAGATACAAAAATTAGTTCCAAAAACTATTGCTTATGTCTCGTGAAAGAATAGGAAATTCCTTAGAACAAGAATACTCATTGCAAGAATAAATGACATCTTGACTCGTTCCTACTTAAACCACGTACATATCTTCAAATTGGTTTGAAAACATACACAAAACTAATAAAAAATTACCATTTAAAAGATCTTAAGAAAATATTAAGTTTGAATGAAAGTCATCTGTTGTTTTATAGGGGAAGACATTCTGTTAGGAAAAAACAAACGAATGTCTTCTCTGACCTGACTTTCACATAGAACCATATTTATATGTATTACTATTCTATCGCAACCGGAATCTTTTCAGAATCCCAAAAATAAATAAAGATTTTAGAAAGTTGTCCAAATTATTCAAGCTAATCTATAGATGCTTTATCTAGTCTTAAAAAATATAATTTCAAGTTCAATTTTTGGTTACTGTTATTGTTAATTATATACCTACTCTTATAACTAAGCTGAACGTAATGTTCCTGTACTTTTCGTACTTAGACGATTTTTTTTGAAAGGCTTATCAAAATACAAACTTTGCTAAGAATAAAGGATTAAATTATATATTTTATTCTTCTTTTGCTCAGTTTAAGTGTGCGTTAAAAATTGTTAGAATGAGCTCCATTTTTCGAGTTGTATAGATTTTAGAAAACAGTAAAAATGGAAGTTCTGACATTCTTTTTTTATCGGTTAGACGACCAAACATTTAGCACAACTGTGCTAAACTGTTGAACTGTATTTAGTTAATCATAGTTTGTAAATCAATATTGTAAAAAAAAGAATCCATACATACGTTCAACTCTTAAACATGGATATTGCTTATCAGCATGTTTTGATTGATAAGCGCCTTACAACTTACGTCGTGGAAGTCAGAACTTAAAATAAACTCATTGTTCCTTATACAGGGTGTAGCACAAGTAACGTCATAATTTATTAAATGATTGAATGAGGTCTAAGGTCCACCAAATAATGAATTCATAAAATTTTATGATTGAAATCGACACAAAGAAAATCAAGTCTTCAATATATCTGAAGTAAAGGGAAAGCTGTTGAGCTTCAACCAGAAACCTGCTTTCTAAGATGGTTATGAAAGTTGGTTCAAATTTTTTGATTATTCATGATAACCAAGAATTAAAAAGTAATTTTTGAGAAGAAAAAGCACTTCTGCTCAGTCCAATTGAAAATTTTGATTATACAGGGTGACCTATATTAAACTCCCTTATTTTAAATGCGTAGCATAAACGTACTATGCCGATTTGTCTAGTATAGTTAGTTATCGCACATTTGATCTGGAAGCGTTTATTCAGTAATTTGAAAAATTCCTATTATGTATTTCATTTCGCGTTGAAAACACATTTGAAATTAAAGCGTCATGAAAACCATCTGGACCACAAATCGATTTTACTGTGAAAACTATAGAACAACGGCCAATTTAACTTCTACGCTCAACCTCATGAGCTGTTGTCGGCCAGAAACCCTTACAAAAAAAATCGCCCACCGCTGTGTTGGTTGTCAAGACCTGATAGATCGACGCATAAACAATCCGCAGTTCTAGATTTTGCTAGTATCCCCCTTCTCGTCCTTTATTTTGACAAATCTAATCTAATCTCCCGAAGTTAAATCAAAAGCGAATGTGAATAAGAGAACATTATTAACCCATTAACACCCAAAGGTATTTAAAATAAAAATATTTGTTTTTATAGTATTTTATGTTTATTAAGGTGAAAGTTAAGATATATTCAAAAAAAAAATATACAAAAAGAATTGTATTTAACAGTTATGGAGGTGTCCTTTTTTTAGTACAATGGGTTCATGCATACCATATTAATTTTCATTAACATGAAAATTTTCAAAACACCCTTTTCCAATACATAGTGTTACATTACACATTTCACATCACCATTTCGATTTTAAAGAACATTGGCGACATCTTAGTTGATTTGAAAGTTTTTTGGGAAAGTGGTACCCTTGGCTCTCCACAATGCTTCGCTTGACTGTGAGTCTAATTTGTCCTTGGTTCAAAGTATGAAACCGGAGGTAATGTAGTGTTATTAATCTTGTGAATTCTAGTAGATCGCCTTTGTAGCTGGTTTGCTAGCTTGTGGAACCTCCAGGCATTGGACGTAGTAGACGAGATCATGACTGTGAATACGTTCCACCACCACTTTTTGCCTCTTATTTCAATGGAGTAAGTGTTGATGAACTGGTCATGCAGATCAACACCACCCATGTTCGTGTTGTAGTTTTTGAAAAGAAGTGGCTGAGGAATATTGACTTTCTTCTGCTCATCCTTGCTCCACCGTTTAACATTTTCAAGAGGTTCGATCTGGTCGTAGTTCGTGGCCATCGTTACGATGCTATTGTCCTTCCATTTGACAAAAAGCAATTCATTTCTCTTATCAAATTGGTGGTCAAAAGTTCCCCTTTTCTGCTCTTGAAATTCTTTATTAGAAGGAAGAGGACATTTTTTTAACCGATTATCCCGAGCTGTTCCGGTTGCTCTAATTTTTTTTTCTTTTAAAATCTTCATTAGGCTATAACTAGTAAAAAAAGTTATCGAAATAAATAACATAGTCACTTGGACAGTCAACATTCCTTAGAAGGTCGAGAACCACTCTAGACCCTAATGGTAGGGCTTTCAATGAAGGCCTTACGTTTTTAGCTCCGCAATATGTATCGAATTCATACATGTAGCCATCTTTGCTGCAAAGCATCCAATTTTTGAAACCAAATCTTACAGGCTTTCCTCTTATAAATTGCTTAGAAGAATGTCGACCGAAATACTTCACTATTGATTCGTCTATAGATAAATGCTCATGCATATATCCCCACTTTTGAAACTTTTGGCACAAAAGTTTACTGAGCGGACGGAGTTTTGTCATTTTATCGTTCATGTCAAGGGTATTATTATCAGCAAAATGAATGAATCGTTTTATTTCTTGAAATCTGTTCCTGGACATACTGTTTGCAATAATAGGTACATGTGTATCAGCTGCTTGTTTCCAGTAGATGAATTCTCTGGCTTCAGAGTGATAGCCCGAAAATAGAAGGATTCCAATAAAAAAATTTAAGTCTTCATCATTGAACGCTGTGTTTATTTTTTTGGCCTGCATACAACATTGTTTGTTTTACGATAAGTTGCCTTACCTCGACATCAAACAGACTTGAACTTCGTTGAGGCCAACGATTCTAGCCAAATTTTTCGTTGTTGGATTTATTCCATCTGTTGACGTAATTGACTTTGTCCATAACGGTGGAGCAATTGACTTTCTAAGCTCAGACAATGGAATATCATCTTCGCTGTCAAATTCACCGTCGTCTTGGGCTAAATAAGATTCCACAAAAATCTCAACCTCACCTGGAACATCTTGTCTATAACTCTATTGTCTTTAAGTTATCTTCATCGATATCCTCTTCATCCGTAACATAGTCCACCGGTGGAGGAATCATGACGATATCAGCGTTGACTATCTTCGTATTAATATCAATTTCTTCCAGGGCGGAATCGAGATTGTGGAAACGTTTTCCATAAAATATTTTTGTAGAAATAGATCTAAAATCCATTTTGGATACTTAAAAGAAAAGTGTATGCATGAACGCACTGTCCTTTTTTAAGTACATCTAACTTAAGCTTTGCTTACCTCCGTATTTTTATACAAAACTATATGGGGACTAATTTTTAACTGATCTTTATGTTTATTTTTAATAAATTCTGCAGAAACAATCAAGTTATCTCGTTGATTGAATTTTTTGAAGAAACAAACTTTTTTGATGGAATGGAAGCGAAACTAAGAATATTTTAAAATGCTTTGCGCAAAAAGACAATGCAACACACGCCTACTTCGATAAAAAAAAAATTGTTTGGAAAAATTCAAAAATACTCAATAAAGCCGAAAAAGCCTTTAAACAGATAATTTTTATTTCATAGCCTACTTTTATATGCTCTAAAAAAGACAGTGGGAGAGAATGGGTTAATATTATTAAGGAACATTCAAAACGTGTTTGTGTTTTCAAGGAAAATATACCTATTTATTGAGTAGAATAAGAAAACAACTGACATTTGAAGATTCCAAATTAAGACTTTAAAGGCTTAAGAACAAGGGAATTGGAGGTATCTGGAAGCTGAACATTTACTTTACACTCTGATTCAATTCATCCTGGACTAATTAAAATGATAAATAGGGACTCATCTTTGTATGATGCGATGATTTGTTATTTTAAAATGTGGAATATTTATCTGATAGAATATCAGAAGTATCCAAAGTCCAACCATTCAGTTTAAAAAATAACAATGACTTAAGACCGGAACAATGTCATTTAGACAGGACTCAGAACTCTATTTTGCATGATTGACTTATTTATTACAACAATTATAAATATATTTATTCAAAAAGAAAATTCAGTGCTTATGTTAAAAATAATCCTAAATATTTTTGTAACAAAAGTGTAAGAGTTATAAACTATTAATTTAAAGTTTCCTTACTTATTGCTTTGCTCAATCTTGACGTTAAGATGGTTAATTTTAGCCAGTTTTTTTTTGCAATTGGTCCTTTTACTCCATAGTGTAAAAGAGAATTTGCATTTGGTCTACCTTGTGCCTACAATTGAAATATACAACGTTGGAAAGCTTTGTTCAAAAGCATCATATTAGATTATGGTCACAGCACTACCTTTTTTTTAAAGACGTTTTAGGTTATTTGTGTTTCACAGAACGTTAGTACGATAGGTACGTCATATCAATTTTGTGGTATTTATGATTAGTCCTTCATCAAGGCTGTTCATACCTTAAGAAGACAATATAAACGATGTACATATATGTATCATCATAAACAATTATTATGTAATTATAAAGATAAAAAAAAAACAATTCGTCTTTGTTTATTTAAATTTGCAGTGTTTTTCTTATTTTTGTTAGCTTATTTGAACTAACTTCCATTGTAAAGTACAAAATAACTCGTTTCTACACTTTTTAATACCTTATCATTTGCATAAGTCTAGGTAGCACTAGGTAGACTAGGTGCCATATAACGGGTTATCTATTTTGCGGTTTTAAAAGTAAATAAATTGGGTGGCGCAACAGTCCGTGGAGAACTACAACTCTCAACCATTCCTGTGTGCGAGTACTGTTGTCAGGGATGGAGGGGACCTACAGTTTTAAGCCGAATCCGAACGGCTAATTTAAGAAAGCACTTTCAAAGCACGAGAATCACTCTTGAAGAATTTGTCAATTCCTCACAAGAGGAAGTACTCGTGAAAAAATTTAAGATGGCATAGGCAGGGATCGAACCCAAGACTTTTGCCATGACAGTCCCACGCACTAACCATCATGCCACGGGTACTGCGGTTTCAAAAGTATAGGGCTGGAATTCGACATCTGTCAAACTAAGTTGTTAAACCAATTTTTTTTCAGTTGAAAGTCTGACATTTACGAAAATGGATCGCTTAACTATCGCACAACGCATTAAAATTGTTAAAACCTACTACAGAAAATGGTAATTCTTCCACAGCCACGTATAATGCTTTAAGAGGAGATTATGGTTTCCATAATCGTCCAAATACATACACAAGACTTTTGGCATAATTGTGAAGAAATTTGAAGAGACTGGTTTGGGTACAGATAGTGTAAGGCCTGTGAATTATTGTTTGGCTCGTATCACTGAAAATATCGCTGCTGTAAGTGAAAGTGTTGCCGATGACCCGAATGCGTCGATTCCTCGTCGTTCTCAGGAATTAGGACTGTCTTACGGCACATTACGGCGTATTTTGCATTTGGATCTAGCCCTACATCCATATAAAACCCAGATCACACAACAACTGACCATTCACAACGTCGGTCGTAGATACGTCGAATTTGTGCTTGAACAACAGTCGATGGACGGTGATTTTTCGGACAAATTTTTCTTGAGCGACGAAGCATATTTCTTACTCGGTGGTGTTAATGAATCTAAGAATCCTCAAGTAATTGAAGAGAGACCATTAAATCCACAAAAAGTCACTGTTTGGCGCGCTCTTTGGTCCGGAGTTGTGATTGGACCTTACTTCTTCGAAAACGACAATGGAACGACTGTCACCGTCAATCCGGAACGTTATGGTCATGTGATAAACGACTTTTTCTTGCCTGCTAATGAAGAATACGACTTGGAGAATATGTGGTTTCAACAAGATGGTGCCACATGCCAGACAACTCGAGCGAATACGGCTTTATTGAAAGAGACATTTCCTGGCTGCGTAATATCTCGTCGAAAATTACCTCAAAAGAATCGATGCTTGCAACAATTTGCGTGGTGGTCATTTAAATGATGTAGTGTTTCATTCTTATTGTCAACGTTCAAACTTTATAATACAAATCATGAACAAAAACATTTTATACAGTACTGTGCAAAATATTTGCAACTAGAACCTCCAACATTTTTCATTAAAAAAAAAATTGTTTAGAAAATCAAACAGCAAAATTATTTCTTTAGTTTTCTAAATATTTTTGATATTACGTTATAATTGTTGGAAAAAAAATAAACACTCTTCACTTAAACAAAAAATAAATAACTTAATACTTTAATAGTTGGTAAAATGGCTGTGCAAAACATTCGCAACTTAGATCTCACAACTAAACTTCAAACTATTTTCATATTTCAAGGCAAGGAAATGTTAATATTTAATTGCGTACCCTTTATTTTTTATAACGGCTGTATATCTTCTGGGCATCGCAGCTATAAGATTATTAATAACCGTTATTGGAATGTCATTCCACTGCCTCTGAATTCCAGCGAATAGGTCACTTTTGTGCTTAAAAATGTTGCTCTCAATTCTTCTCTTCACAATTTCCCACAGGTTAGATCTGGGGATTGGGCTGGCCATGATAAAACCTCAATCTTTTTTTCTGTAATCCACTTTTTGGCCAACTTTGACTTGTGTTTGGGATCATTGTCGTGTTGGAACGTTCATTTTCCAATGGGCATAAGGAAGCATGGTGTTACAAAGGATGCCTACATAGTCTTCAGACTTCATTATGCCCTCCACTTGTCGAATTGGCCCCATTTCTTGGCCAGAGAAGCAGGCCAAACCCAAAATTGAACCACCTCCATGTTTGAACGTCCCTTTAGTGTATTTTGGATTAAGCTTCTCACCTCTTGGCCTTCTGACATGTTGTTTTTCACCCAATCTGTGAATATTGAACTTTGATTCGTCAGAAAACAAGACCGTTTTCCATTTTTGGGGACTCCAATTGAGATAAGTTCTCGCAAAACCAAACGAGCTTTCATATTTTTTTTAAATAAATGGCTCTTTTGCTATCTGAAAACCGTCCTGCAGTACGCGGCGTCTGATAATTGATGGGTCAATGGGTAACTTAAGTTCAATTCTTGCTTCCCTGGATGATGCCGTGGGGTTTCTTCGGAAGAAATTTGTTTATTTTTCAATCATCTTTTGCTGTGGTGCTTCGAGACCTTCCTTCTCTATGATGGCATAACACCTTTCCACTTTTGATGATTCTACAAATAGTTGATTTATGAATGGAATATTTCTTTGAAACTTCTTTTTGTGATGCTCTTTTTTTGAAATCGCTCAAAATTCTGAATTTTACATCCGATGAATAAAAAAAATCTTTTTTTTTTAATTTAAAAAGAATTTATCTTAAAAAACCGTCTTATTGATCAAGTCCTGGCTAAAACTAACTGAACAAATCAAGCTACACGTATAAACTTACCAACCTCAAAATAAACCAGATTATCAAAATGAGACGAAAAGAGAAATGGCCACTAGTTGCAAATGTTTTGCACAGCTGAAATCATTATTGTTCTTGTAAAAGCCGTGCATTTGTAGAATTTGCCTGTGGATCAGTGCTTTAAGATTATGAACAATAAGTTGACACATACAAAAGCCTAAAGTAATAAAAAAAATTTGATTGGAATTACTTTTATATATACGAATGTTCATTTTTTTGATAGGCGGTGATAGTTGCAAAAGTTTTGCACAGTACTGTATGTGTTTTATTTACGTTTACTTTTGAAACTACAAAATGGATAATAGGTAATCAATTGATTATGGTTGATAAGACATAAAGAAAGCACTTATTATTACTCTCTAGCCTTACTTATACAGGGTGGCGCTTTAACTAAAATAAGGTAATGTATGTTGTTGTTTAAAAATGGTAGCGCTGTCATTTGGCAGTTTTGCTTAACAATCGAACAACGCGTCAAAGTTAAGTGAAACTTACTACAAAAATGAAGATTCATACTTAGCAACTTGACGCTCATTATAAGCGATGTTCATGGTCGTAATAATCGACCGACTACGCTAGCAATCGATAAAGTTGTGATGAAATTTACTGATGATGTCGTTAGGCCTGTGCATCTCCATAATGCACACTCAGTTCAAAATATTGCTGCTGCAGTGTAAGTGTGTCTGATGATCCAAATTTATCGAGATCTCGGCTTGGGTTCGCAGTAATAAAACATGACGTACACCTCTTTTTTTTGTCTGGCGCGGCAATTGAAGCTCATGATGACGATATGTAGTTCCAACAAGACAGGGCAAAAAGCCACAAAACTCAACCAATTTTAGCTTCATTGCATGAGAAATTTCATGGTCGCATCATTTCGAGATTTGGCGACTTCAATTGACCCTCAAAGATCTTACGCTTTTAAATATTTTTTGTGAAGCTACACAACAGATCGTGTTTACTCGAATAATTCTCGACTCACAGATACCGTCAGACATTTTTTAAAAAAGTGTTTAAAAATCACCTCAGAAGAATCACAGGCGGCCGCCATTTAAGTGGCAAATATTGTTTTTCACATTTAGTGGCAAAAGTCCAAATTTATAATGAAATTAAAATAATATCAACATTGCTGTGGTCCAAAGAAATATTTAACACCACATCGAAACTGACAACGTGCAACTTTCTAAGCAGTTGGTAAAATATAGGCGGTCCTTGAAAATAATTTGACAACTTAACTTTTCAAGAGTTGAAAGCAAATGTTTTACAAGTATGTATGTACATTCAGAGTAGGTACTCAGTGTTTTCCAAAATTGAACGAGTATTCAGTCAAAAATTCAATTATGTGGCATCGAATATCTAAAAACAACCTAGTTAGATGAACATCAAATGATCTTTAGAAACATATTTTTATGTAAAAAATGAACAACACGTGTTAAATAAGCATTTTTTAAGGCAAGGGGTGCAGAACAATTATCAAAATTATGGCTTTGTATTGATGAAAATTTAGTCACTGCTGCGTTTGCCCAATTTGTCCCTTCCATATTTTTCCTTGGAGCTATCTACCTACAATCTAAGAACAGTTCGACAGCTAAACGTCAATACCTGCGAAGCCCTGAGGGCTGGAAACTAAAATTTTAAGAAAAGTAATTGAAGACAAAAAACATTGAAAACCATTTAAGAGATATTATCATACAAACGTGAGATGTGAACATATTTCCAAATCATAATTTAAATATTAATAAATATCAAGGTTAAAAAACAATCAAAAAGTTATAAGTATTATTCATCAATAATGAATCATAGCGTTACTTCTGCGACACCCTGTAATAGGTTGAAATGAAATAGGTATAGGAACCTAGTCAAACATTTCTCATTTCTCGGAGTAATTCGTTTTTTAACAGTTATTTTATTTTTGTTTTATTTTCTTTATTTTTAAATATAAACATTTTTAAAAATTATTGTTTTTGACAAATAAAATTACCTGACGCTGATGATGTTGCTGACGAGCTTGGAGCAGCTGAAGATTTATGTTTTTGTGGCATAAGACTGTTACTGTTGTTTTTGTTAGTGTTGCTTTTGCTGACTCCAGCAGCAGGTGCAGGTGCAGTAGCGACGTTTGCAACAGCAGACGCTGCCAGCGACGACAGCGTCGAAGAGGTAAATGAGAATATATGACTGCTCTTTCCATTGCACGTTGCTGGAGTACCATATCCTCCACCCGCGGTTATTGTTTTCGGTGTAAAACCATTCATTCGAGCGACCGAATTTATCGCTATTTCCATCATTTTCGAAAACTTCTCCTCTTAAAAACTATTTTAACTTAACTTTTAGATACTGCACAGAGTTTTTACAAATAAGAAAATAATAATTGATAAAATTAAATAAATTTTTTAAAAAAAGGAAACAGAAAATTGATTTCAAAAATGCAGAGTGCTACTCCCTTGGGGATTTGTTCTTTTCTTATTTTTCAAAAATGTTTTTTTTTTATAATCTAACGTTTTTTGAAGAATCTTTTTGGGATTCCGTCGTCGTCTTCGTCGTTGTGGGTAAAGTTGGTTTTGTTGTTGTTGTTTTTGGTGCTTTGGGAAAATTGAGAAAAACTTTTAAAAACATTTGTTTTTCTGAGGATTTTCACTGCGTTTTCCAAGTTCCTCTTTGCGTTCTTTTTTTTTATTGGTTCTTTTTTGACACTTTTTTACACTGAGGAAATTGTTGTTGTTGTTGTTCGTGTTTTATCACGTCGCTCACTGGGTGGCGCTGCTGTAGCTGCTTTTTCTTTCTTTCTGTTTTCTGCTGGTCAACTTTTTATTTTTCTTCTAGACGAAAGCAATTCCAATAGCAAAATAGAAAAAAATATATTTTACTATTTTTATTTTGGAAAATGAAGACAAATTTCCACAAGAATTTATGAAAAGATGAGAAAAAAAAGCAAAAATAATTTTATTTCTGGGGTCAGCAGCAAAATGAGGATCAAAAAAATAATTTTTTCTTTTAGCGAACGAGAAGAACAACGAACACAGAGTGTAGACAGACAATAGAAAAAAAGAAATGATTTTTTCTTCGTTTCAACTTTCAAGAAAATTATATTTTTTGGATTGGAAATTTTGTTTTACTTTTGTTGCTTTATTGGAGGTTTTGCACTTTATTAAAATGTAATTTACACTTAAACTAGAGAATATTTGTTATTAATTTTTACATTTGGAGAACTTTAATAATGCGAACTGGTAAATTTTAAAATTATGGAAAAATTCTTCTTCTCCGTCGCAGGTTTTCTTCGCTTCGCACACACTTTTTCTTCTTCCATGAAAAATATTTTTCAACGAATATGGCTGGCTGAATCTCTTTTTTTCTTGTTGTGTTGCGCAAACGATACTCGAATGGGGAATGAGGTTGTGGCGAGTGCCGTTGTTAATTGACAGGGGTGTTAAAAGAAATGATTAAGGTTCCTTTCACACGATGAAAATGATCTTGTAACTATTTTAGTTTGTTCCAAGTGAGAAGTTTTTAACAAATCTTTAAGAGGCTTCAATGGCGAAAAAATTGAACAAGCATTTTTTCACGTATCTTTACTGATTTCAGCAAGGCCTTTGACAAATTGTGTCATAAAGCATTACTTTTAAGACTAGCACAGCAAGGTTTTAACGACTATTTCATAAACTGGATCTCCTCATATTTAAAAGATAGACGTTATAGTGTTAAGTTTCGTAATTTGTTGTAAGTTCTGGAGTCCCCCAGGGTAGTCATCTTGGTCCTATTCTATTTGTTTTATTTGTAAATGATTTGGTTTCGATCATACAAAATTTGTCTTTTCTAATTTGTGCTGATGACATTAAAATTTCCAAAAAAAAATCATATCTACATGTGCCTGTCTTCTCTTGCAAGAATACTTAATATTATTCAGGGAATGGTGCAATAATAATAATAGTCTTGTTTTAAATGTTGACAAATGTAAAACCATGAGTTTGACACGCAAAAAAGTTTCAATCGTTGTTAATTACATGTTTGATTCTTGTCCTTTAAGTAGAGTATTGTTTTGTTGTTGGAATAATAAATTAATAAATGGACAAATTTCATCACCATCAATTCTTGGTAGTTTAAACTTTAGTTTTAGTAGTTCAAGTATAAGACTCCAGAAACCATTGAATGCTTATTTTAGTAGATCAAACTATGGTGTACATAGCCCCATAAATCAATTAATTGAAATCTATAACAAATTTCACTCTTATATTAACTCAATAAATGATAATATTGAAAGTAAGTTTTAGATATTAAGTATGTATTATATTTATAAGATTTGTTAACGTTAGTATTTAACGAATAGTTTTGTTTTTGAACTAAGTTGTTTAATTATACCGAAATAGATTGAAGCTGTAAAATTGTAATGTTATTTTGCAAAAAGTTAGTGTCAACAAATATAGCACCACCTGTTGCACGCGAAGATCTACACATAGAAATACCAATATCTATGAACGAAAGCCTTTCCTTTAGTTCTTATTTCATTCAGCTTCAATTAAAAGAAAGGAAAACATAAAAACAAATCAATTAGAAACTATTCAAGTCATTTTCTTAATATATTCTCTTTAAGACTGTATTTTATTAACTTGAAACTAGTTCTAGTCTTTATTTCGCAAAATTTGTTTATAATTGTAATAAATTATTCTGACACATATTCAATTGTGTCAACTTTCAACCAGAATACTAGGGGTCGATTTGTTTGGCAATAAACTGCTTTTATCAAAAAAAAAATCTAAGGGTGTCATTGATTTTGGTTGCTATTTGGCGTTGCCAAAGCGTACAATTACACGAAGAGGATAAAGTACTTACGCAATTTAAGCATAATTATTCGCGTTGTGAGTCTTGTTGTCCAATTTTGTTGAAATCACATACCGTTCAAGTCATGATCTTCAATTTGTGTCAAAAAAAATTGGATATCATTCCAAAATATCGCTAAATTCCAACATATTGACTGTAACCGTCTGCATGTGGATTCTTAAAAGAAATACGGACCAATGACATCTTTCGGCCATAGAGCAGACCAAACTGCAAACTTCAATTGTGGCTTTCTTGGATTTTAAATAGATAAAGGTCCAATTGTAAAATATGCCATAATAAAGTGTACTACACTTTCAATTGCTGCAAGCGCCAGAAAATCCATAAAATCAGATCATCAGAAACACTTGCACTTGCAGCAGCAATATTTTTATTACAATGATGCACAGGCCTAACGAAATCAGGAAGGCTTCCAGTGTCATATAATAATAGCTCTTTTGTATTAAGTTTAAATCAATTTTAATGTTTTTGTTCGTTTGTTAAAAAACACTCAAATAACATTATGACACTTCAAATCACAGGTGTCAAATTCCAACATTACCAACTTAAAACTAATTCATGAGGCTATACAAAATATACATACCACTAAAGAGGATAGTTACATTATTTATATATTTATATATAACAAGAAAACTTGTAAATTTTTCAAAAGTTTTTCAGCTGGAATCTTTATGCTCCGTTACATCCATTAGAAGTTTTAAAGTATAAATGTAAAATACATTGTATTTCCACTGTAAACCAATGTACAGGGTTACCCACTTTGCGGTTTCAAAAGTAAACGTAAATAAAACACACATAAAATATTTGTTTTCATGATGTATTATAAAGTTTGAACGTTGTCATTATGTGTGAAACACTACATCATTTTAATGACCATCACGCAAATTTTTGCAAGCATCGATTCTTTTGCGGTAATTTTCGACCACTTTTTGACACATATTGGGCGGTATCTCAGCCATAACTTGACGAATGTCGGTTCAAGACGGTCTTTTGCGTGGCCCCACAAAAAAAAATCCAGCGGTGTCAAATCGCATAAACTTGGTGGTCAGTTGATTTCGCCACGACGAGAAATTTCGCGACCAGGAAATGTCTCTTGTAATAAAGTAATATTTGCTCAAGGTGTGTGGCATGTGGCATCGTCTTTTTGAAACCACATATTCTACAAGTCGTATTCTTCAATAGCTGGCAAAAAGAAGTCGATTATCATATGACCATAACGCTCCGAATTGACGGTGACAATCGTTCCATCGTCGTTTTCGAACCTAGTGGTACGAGCGAAACGATGATTGAAATGCCTTATAATATCTGTAACCAATCTCCAGTCTCTTCAAATTTCTTCACAATTTTGCCAAATGTCTTGTGTATTTAGACGATTATGTAAACCGTAATCTCCTCTTAAAGCATGATATCGACGCCGTTCTATGAAATTAATATGCAAATTAATAGATTTTGGGAGTTTTAATTCTTTGTAATTTAAAAATGGTGCCTCTTTAAGCTTAGGGAGTTTTGAGAAAATATAAATTTTGTCATTTACATGAACTTGGTGTATTTATTTAATTTTTGCGGAAAATGGATTTAGGGAGTTTTCAAAGAACGACGACGATATACGGCTGTGGTAGAATCACCATTTTTTAAGTAGGTTTTAATAATTTGTATGCGTTGTGCGATGGTTAAGCGATTCATTTTCGTAAATGTCAGACTTTCAACTGAAAAAAATTGGTTTAACAACTTAGTTTGGCAGATGTCAAATTCCAGCCCTATATTTTTAAAACCGCAAATTTGAATTTGCATTGAAGACAAGTTTTAGACAGAATGTACAAAGTACAATTATTCAACTTTTCTCATCAATAGTGTGAAAGAAATAAATCTACCATACCAATTTTGACAATCAATTTCTGCAAGGGTAAGATTATGAGTGGTTTGTCTAGATTCTATGCCATCTCATGCTCAACCGAGCAATGTTTTCCTCAATAAAAAAAGATATTGAATTGAAATCAACTTACTTTCTTGCTGTTACCAGTAACTTCGAGCATCTCCAATCAACTTACAGAAATATAAAGTTTTCTACAACTACGATTTTGAGTGACCGCAAATCCTTAAGTAGTATTCACATGAGCGCGACCAACGAACGACGAATGAATTACAAAATGTGAGTTTATATACGTTTGAAGACATATTTCCACACAAATTCTTAACAAAATGATAGCAATATAGTTTCTATTTGATTTATGATGCATACTTTTACTTTCCAATATCATATATTAATAAATTTAAGAAAACAAATTTATTCGTCGCGAAAAAAATTTTAGTTGATACGAACTGTCAAACTTTATTCGCGTTCCACATTATCCACACTCGCAACGAATAAAATAATCGCGCGTACTAAACCAAAAAAAATCATTCTTGTTTTGGTTTCGGTGGTGAATGGTGTTCGACTGTCAAACTTTATTCGCGACGAATTAAAAACTCTCATGTGAAAGAAATGTCAAAATCGACGAATATTCGTTCATTCGTTGGTCGTTGGTCGTGCTCATGTGAATATTACTTTAGAATAAAACCGACGAAAATTATTTCTCCGTGTGGAATTAGACAATTTCCCTCATGTGTACTCTGCATTAATAAATTCGCTTCGCCCACTTCACTTTTGACGTTTTACTTTATCCCTTTCTTCTCTTAGCTTTCAGAAAACGAAAAAATTTCTATTTTTCAGGTGAGTGCAAGTCGAAGTCTGCCAAAAATTGTAAAAAGAAACTTGAATTCTGCTTATTCTGAAAAAACACGAAAAAGTAAGTTTCCAAAAACAAAACTAAAAAACCTAATTGGTACTGCAAAAAAACGAATTCATAAATAATTATGAAAAACCTTGCAAGTAGTAATTAATTTAAAAATCTATCAATCAGTGAACATGAACATAAATTACGGTGTTACACGTTTTGCAAGATTCGCACTTGTTTTAATATTATTTGCAAATAAAGAATAAAACTAACTTAAACTTTTTGTGTTTATCGTTTAATTTACTTCTTCATTATGTTCCACGTTATATGGTTGCATGTGAATAAATTAAAATATTTAATTGTTCTTTTTGAGAAATCAATATTTTAACAATTTTTATCAATTCCAAATGCCAACAGTCGCCGCATCGCTGACTTTAACCCGAACTCGAACGTGAGCTGTTGAGAAAATCCATCCTGTTTTATTTTTTGAGATTAACTAAAGAAATTATACAAAATCAAAGATGTCCATAAGTCCAGTGATTTTAGAAGCTACCGCTAAGCATACCTCTACTGTAAGTTGAAAAATGATTTTCTTTTTATTCAAACATATAAAATTTATTTTTCTTTAATTTGTTAAAAATTTCAGTTGATATTCATGCATGGCCTTGGTGACACAGGGTAAGTACCTATTTGAACACGAGTAGAATAAACCTTTCATAAATGAACAACCCCCCTTTTATAAAGGTTATCATTACAACAAAAACAATTGGTGATAATTACTTTGAGTACTTTTCTTTTCCTACATTTCACATAAAATGTTGTCGACTCATGTTATGTAATCGAATCGCATTAAAAGAGCACGCAAGCAGCAAAAGAGGGGGGATGTAATTGTCTGGCTCATTTTAACACTTGCTCGGTCAAAGAAAGTCTCACAAAAATCTAAACATATTCTCTGAAGCATAAGCACAAATACAAATTTAACCCATCTCCCACCCATTTTGGTTGGGAAGAAGGTTGTACAAATTACTGTTCTCCTATTGGTACCTACATACCTACACAGGTTTAACCTTGAAAAGTTCAAAGGAATAAATAGGAAGGGGATTTAACATTTGGTTGTTTTGTAGATATACTTTATGTAGGTGGGTATGTACATATGAAACATGACATGACAGTATGTAGGTTCCTATTTCGATACAAATCAGGTTAATTAACCATTTACACATGTACCTAGGAGGGTACTACATGTTGTGTCGTTATAAATTATAAATGTTATTAGTAATGATGCACAGCTATGGCCAAAATAATAGGAACTTTTCTTACTTTAGAGTTTAATTGACATTAATTAACATTGGAACTGGTTCTTCTGGGGATAATCAAAATACTTCTATATCATCATAATTTCAATAATATCTGCAATTTCAAAATGCATTGACAAAACGACCTTTGAGTTTGAATTTTTTTTTGTAAAAAGAATAAACGCTATCTAAATCATCGTTGAAATCTAAAGATTGGTTTTTAGCAAGAAAATTTAATGATAAAATTAAAATTTTCAAAATGTAGTGATTTCAACATATAAGAAAGTCCGTTTTCTAAGCTAACTAGCTTCGTCTTTGACTTGGTTGCTATTATAGCAGCTTTCCATTTCTTTGATCCGCATCCAATGCAATAAGTCTCGACATTAAGAACTACGAATTTGTTTCGGGTGTTCCTTTTGATAACCTCATATTCATTCAACATTTTAACATTTTTTCTAGTTTATAAGCCACTTTTGCTGTTAAAGGCGCCTCCAATCTGTCCTAACAGCTTTCCTTTTTTATGCCATCTGACAAGTGTAGTTCGTTTATTTTCTATTGTATTTTTCTATCTGATCATTGAAGCCTGATGCCAAACCCTATCAAATGCTTTTGAAATATCAAGTGCAATAATCTTACTTTCTCCACTGTTCGGAAGATAAACCATGAGATCACCAGTGGACCTATTGCTGCGAAAGTCTTATTGTCGGTCATTAAGAAGCTTTCGATCTTCGAGATATTTCTTGAGTTGATAATTAATTATTGTTTCCATGACCTTGGAAAGAAGGGACGTAAGTGCAATCGGTCGGCAATTAGAGGGTGAGGAAGATTCGCCTTTTTTTGGGGATTTGCTGGACAAAGGCAGTTTTTCATGCTCTCGGAACGAGACCTCAGGAGTAGGACAGATGAAAAAGCTTACGCAGTGGTTTTGCCAGCGTTTAAGAACACCTCTTCAGAACAATAGCGGGGATACCATCCGGACCAGCGGATTTATGTACATATGTTAAGATCTTTTAGGACTCTCTCAACAGTACGAGTGCGAAAAAAGATTTGCCCCATAGAATCACTAACGCGCTCGATAACAGGAGCAGTCATAACACTCTCACTGGCAACGTTGTATTGGCGGCGAACTGCCTAACAAAGAGATTAGCTTTCTCTAAAGAGCTAACAAATGGAGTGTCATTGACAACGAGCGTAGGAACCGATGAAGAATTCCTCATGTTTTTTACAAATGACCAAACATTTTTACTGCCTTTGGGACATTGCAGTATTTTTTGCCGTAATTTTTTGTCATGTACAAATTTGGTCAGTCGAATATGGGCGTTGCAGGCCTTCCTGGCTTGCGTGAACTTATTCCGGTTTTCCTCTGTTGGATTGGCTTTAAAACAACGGAAACTTACGTTCTTAACCGTAATAACCTTTTTACAGCTCGCATCGAACCATGCGTTTTCCTTAGGTCTGATGCTTTTAACCCTGTTCGGGATAAAAGTTCTCATTCCCAGGAGAATCAAACTTGTGATCATATCAGCGCTGGCGTCAACGTCACTATCGAGGAAGCATAGTGACCAGTTAAAGATCCTAAAATAATTATTGAGACCGTCCCAGTTGGCTTTCTCGTATTGCAAAACGGTTCTCTTAGGAGCTCTTTCTTTCACACAAGAAATGTGCTGATATGACACAATGGTCAGATGCGCCTAGAGGAGATAGAACACTAATAGTGTACTTACCAGGGTCAGAGGAAAGAAACAAGTCAAGAGTGTTTTCTGCTCGAACTACCACATCCGATTTTCTAGTGCGCTCTTTGACCAGCTGAGTTAGGTGGTTCAACTCAGCGAAGATCTCAGCACACACTTCATCGGGTGTTGTCTGCCATGAAGAATTGTGTACATTGAAATTGCCCGTAATAACAATTTCAGTGCGAGAATAGGATGAAACAATTCTTTGGATGGAATCAAACAAAGCATCAAATTAACGAGAAGTTGACACTCTGTCTAGATTGGGGCTTCGATAAAGGAAGCAATAGTGAATGATTTGCTTATTTACGGAAAATTTAAATCACATAAAATTGAAAAAAGAATTGGTGAAGAGACCATATTGTGCAAAAACTGATAAGCAACATAATTCCTAATGTATGTATATGGCGAGACCATGGTGGGAAAAGAATAATGGCACCAAGTTATACCCTTGAATAAAGAATTCAGTGGGATCGGAATCCTCACCTACTTGGGTTTCACTTAGTGCCAATACAGCTGGCCTGTTTAAAACAGTATGGGAGTACACCGAAAGAAAATTTGCTCTAAGCCCACGAATATTACAATAATCTACCCTGAAATGAACAGCCATTGCAAATAAAAAAATATCAAAAACCAAAACTGACACGGGCAACGGACGATCGACGCACAATACAGAGGGGAACTTCCCCAACGAAAGTTCACTGACAAATGTTGTCAGGGATGGAGGGGACCTACAGTTTTAAGCCGAATCCGAACGGCTAATTTGAGAAAGCACTTTTCATGACAAGAATTACTCTTGGAAGATTTGTCAATTCCTCGCAAGAGGCAGCACCCGTGAAAAAAGTTAGGTGGCACAGGCAGGGATTGAACCCGAGACCCCTTGCATGACAGTCCAACGCACTTTTTTTTTTTTTTTCCAAGTTCATTTTTATTAATTCATTCTTAAGACTATCTTAAAGCTAGACAAAAATTCATAAAACTAGCCTAATTATCCATAACTTACAACTAACTTACTGGTCCCATACGGACACTCTAAGTTAAACAATAATACTTAATGCTAATGCCTTTCGGCCCTAAGATCTATTTAACTTCAATTCATTTTATTTATTTTTGTCTTCATTAGAAAATTTAGAAAAAACTAATGTCAATATCCTTTTTTATTTTACTTAAAAACTACTTAAAATAAGGTCCTTAATATAAAACTTAAAGCTAACTAAAACTACCTATTCTACCTATAAACTACTTAAAACTAGAACAACCACAGCAGCAAATCTAACTATCTAACGTTTTTTGTTTTTCATATTTTGTCTTTTTTTTATATTTTTTTTTTTTTGATTATTCCATATTTTTTAAAATTTTTTTTTTGTATTTTTTTGTATTTTTTGTATTTTTTTGTATGTTTTTTTTTTGTGCCACCATGCCTATTCTACTTAAAACTAAACCCTAAAACTATCAGTTCGGCCCCGTTCGGACACAGCCCTACTGAACCGAAGGAGCTCTGCTCCGCCTTGTGCCATGACGTCCCGATTGTACAGGAGTCGCCTATCCACGGTTCGTCGTCTGACGTGGTAGATTAACGGAACTGCCAATCTATCCTGTATCAGACCGCATCTATCTAAAAAGAGGAATGCCTCTGGTGGAATGAAGCCGCTCAAGCGTGCACTTTCAAAATACTCGTCGTTCGGATAGAACGCCCCGAAAATTAAATTGTTGGTCGAAGACATAGCTCTTGCAATGTGACCTCGAACGAGTTTTATCACGAAATTGTCAATTCTGTTGATTCGAGCCCCGTTGTATAGGACCTCGTTGGAATAGTAATGCACGTAAGAAGATTCGGCTGTTCGATATAAGCCAGTACAGCGTCGTAAACACTGCCGCTCGAACACCCGAAACTTCTCCATCTGGGAAGGGGCAACGTTGAACCACACAGGACAACCATAAACGATCATCGGCCGTATGAGGGCCATGTAGCAAATTACCTTCACTCTGCCGACTGCTGTAAAACAGCCGTTTCGTCAGAGCGAAGGCTCCTCTGGCCCTGGTCAGAGCAGCATTTATATGTCTGTCGAAATATAAATACTGATCTAACCAGATACCGAGGTACTTCACTACACTTTTGCTCACTAATGGCTGCCCGTGAAGATCAACGATAACCATCTTGCGCCAATTCTTGCACGTATCCCTCGTGGCCCCAGCCAACGGAGTCCGGAACAGAATTGTCTCCGACTTATGGACATTTATTTTCAGTTTCCAGTCGTCACAATATCGCTGAATCTTGTCGAAATCACGCTGCAAGAGAATTCTAATAACCTCAACCTTTCGGGCCGTTCTGTACGCAATAAGATCGTCGGCGTACGCAATTGCCTTTGTAAGACTACCAATCAGATCGCTGGTGTAAATGCTGAGAAGAATCGGCGAATTCACCGCTCACTGTTGAAGACCATTTTTAATTAAGAATGTTGTGGTAGAAGTTACATTGCCACTTTTGACAACAAACTTTCTACCGTTAAGCATATCATAAAGTATATACAACAATGGCTTGCTTATGCCAAGCCTGCTCAGTTTTAGGTAAAGACCCTCTAACCATACGGTGTCAAAGGCCTTTTCCAAATCAACCAGAACAGCACCTGTGCATTGTTGTTTTGTTTTATTCCATTGGATATCAGAAACGAGTTTAGACGCAGCATGAATTGTGTCATGACCCGCCTTGAACCCGAACTGTTTATCCGGAATTATTTTGTTGTCCGCAGCCCACTTAGTCAGAGCCCTATTAATGATTTTTTCGAAAACTTTGCTGATGCTCGGAAGAAGACTTATCGACCGAAGATTTGACGGGTTGGAGTTGTCCTTTCCCTTTTTCGGGAGAGGATGAACCACAGCGGTCTTCCAACGCACTGGATAATATGCATTATTCAGTGCATTATTGAAGAGTGTGGTGTAAATGTCAATTGCCTCCATCGGTAAATGTCTTAGTACAACGTTGGATATACCATCGACACCTGCTGACTTTTTATTTTTTATTGAGTTGAAGATGAGCTGAAGCTCAACCTTCGTCACTAACAGGGGACTTGGTCCCGTTTGCTCGGCGATTATGGCATTTGCCAAGGAATCGTCATCGAACTGCGGTTCTCAGATCGCCAATGTGTTATATCATTTCGAAGGTAAAAGTGATTAAGTAGGGCTCTGTTTTCCAGATCGTGGTTGGGGCGAATGCTAACATTCACCTTGTACACTTGCTGGAAAGCAGCTCCCACCGCCTCCACTTTTTCCTTCGGATCTTCAATTATATAAAAGTCATCGTCAAAGATGGTTTCTTCTGGATTTATTTGCGCTGTCATGAGTACGTTTCTGTTCTCTTCAGTTTTTTGGAGTTTCAGACACGGAAGGTCATTGTCGTTCTTTTTCCTAAATATCTTGTTGATTTTAGGGAACATACTAGGGTCACTGGAATTAACTGACCGGATCTTGCGGTCCCAGTACTTGTTAATTGATAACCTGTAGTTCTCCTTAATCAACAGATTGACATTTTTTATTGACGACTTCAGTGTCCTAACCTCCAGGTCGTGTGAATCTGTAAGTCGTCTGTACAAGTTTTTGAGTCTTGTCAGTAAGCCACTCTTGTGCTTACATAGTGCGTCAATAGTCGCGTTTCTGTAAGCGTCCATTTGGTATCGTTCTTTGTACTTTGGTATTGTCCGTTCCATCGTTCGTTTTATTGTTTCGTCCATCTGTTGTAAATGTTGGTCAATTTCTGTATTTGTCAGGTTTCTGTTGTTTGGTGGGGCTATGTCACTCGAACGAAGTTCTCTTGCTAAGGCGTTGGTGAAACGAGGCCAGCGCATCTTACTGTAATTGTAAGAGTGCGTTGCAACGTATTCCTCCAACTCCACGCGTTCGTTCGGAATCTGCATTACAGCAGCCAGTCCGCAGTGATCACTGTCGTACTCGACTGTCTGTAAGCAGTTTCGAGGGTGATTACCCACTTTGTCTGTAACTGTCAGTCTTGTGTCGTACAACAAAAGATCCAGAAAGGAGCCGCTTCTTGGATACGATGGCTTTTCAGTAGCCAGCAGGTCGACGCCATATTCAACGCTGTAAAGATTCATCAAATTAAAAAGATGGTTACCTCTGGGATTACTAAGTTGATTTCCCCAATCTTCATTTTTTGCGTTCAAATCACCGGCCAGGATGAAATAGTTTTCTTCCAAGCTCAGTTTAAGTTCCCTAAAAAGAATCTCGAGTTCTGAGGCAAAGTAAGTAACCTGCGGAGCTCCAGCCGCATAAAACACGCACTCACCATTACGCTACGGGTACTTCAAATTAATTATGATAAATAATGTTGAGTAAATGTCCACCTTCCCAAAATCTGCATGTAATAATGCAATCCTTAAAATTGGTGATAACTTTCGTGCGCATCTCTATGCAATTTCTACAAATTCTTGTGTCAACTTAATCTTATATGAATACAGATAAAGCTCGTTTTTCAAAACGCGATGTACAGAACTAAGTGTCTTACTTAATTGCCGTGAACGACGGGGGACTCAATTGAACACTGTCTTGCACTCTGACTACGTTCACTCACGTTCGAATGATCCTCTAATGTTTGATTTTCACGTCCACAACTGAGCCAATTTTTCTACGTAATTTCGTACGTAATTTCTTAAACGACACACTTTCCGCGCTTGTGCGTTTTCATTACTTTGCTTTGACAAATAGGGCAACCCAGAAACAAAAAATCCCAAAGATTCTTAAAATGTGCACTTCTGCTGGTACACCCTATATACTATTTATGTTAACGAAAGCTCTAATTTCAAAAGAACAAAATTATGGAATAATTGGACTTGAATCTCATTGAGAAAAATGTATACTATTGAGCGTAAGATTAGAGGAAGTAGACATATGTAAACCTTCTTAATAAACGAATCTTTAGAGAACTATCTATCACTGAACTGTTCAACAAATAATAAACCAGTTTTGTTTATAAGATTTCTGAGAATTGGTCTTAGTCTATAGTAGAGACAAAGCAATAGGATAAAATATTAATAACAATGAATAGTGATTCTCGTCTAGTAATTAACTTTGCATTTCTTTTCGTCCTTTTTGAATTCTTGAGATTATAAAAATTGTATTCTCAGATTTCTAACAGCAGAATTGAGAAATTTCGTTTATATTTCTGCGAATACAAGATCTTAAGCTACGAGCAGACGGCATATAATAGCCGCAAACGTTTGCGGTTCTGACGTCATTTTTACGTCATCATTTGTGACTAGATAGATAGATAGATATATAATTTTATTTTTAAAAAGATTTTACAAAAAATGAGTATTGCTGGTTTAAAATTAGTTTTGACAATAACTTTAAGTTGCCTGTCAGGTTAAAAAGGAAATTTAAATATATATATAAGCTTAGTAAGTACATTTAAGTTACATATATGTATATGTTATGAAAATTCATTTATATAGGGTGTCCCAAAATTAACGCAAGAAATCTTGCGTTAATTTTGGGACACCCTATAATAAGATTGCGATATTTAATTTACGCTTTTGAGAAGTAATATAAGTTTGAGTAGCAATTAAGAACGTTGAGAATGAGAATTCATGCCGCTGCCCATAAATTTTCTTCTGTACGTTTTGAATACTGGGCAGGTACCAATGAAGTGCATGGTATTTTCCGATTTATGCATATTACATAATGTGCATATTGCATCTGTATCTCCTTGGAAGGCTCTTCCATTGATATTAAGGAGTCTGCAGCGAGCTTTAAAAATTATGGAAATCATATCATCGTTAAATTGAGACTGCGTCGCACTAACTGTAAATACAGTCCAGTGTTTTTTTTTTTCATTTTCAGTAAGAGAATGTTAAAAAGAAAAATCCAACGAACATCCATGAAAAAGATCCAACCATTCCTTAGCCCAGAAGATTTTCTTGTTTATAATGGCTTTCGATAAAATGTTGGATAATCTATTATTAGGAAGATTTAGATTTCGTCTTATAAAAGAAAAATGTAGCTGGATGGACGTTAGAAAACCCTTCGGTAAACATGTTTCAATGTGCAGAGCATAGTTAGGCATAAAGCATCTTTTCTTGAAGAAATGCTGCAACTTTTCGACTTGGTTGTATTCGCGGTATCCCCAAACGGCATTGTATGTTTTGAAATTTGTTGAGTGTTGGACGGTATTGCCTCGCAGCAGTCTCGACCACGTTGCATTGATGGAATTTTTAGATGCTCCCAATCTGTTTGTTTGATGGTCATTAAGTGACATGTTGTAATTAAATACTACGCCAAGATATTTGTATTGATTAGACACCTTTATTTCAGAATTATTGTAAAACCATTTTTCACCATTGCGAAATATTACTATTTCCGACTTATCAATATTTATTTCAAGATTCTATTGAATGCAGTAAGTCTTGAAACCCTCAATTAGCTGTTGCAAATTGGAAGGATTATCTGACAACAGTACCATATCGTCCGCATATAAGAGGGCGTCAATTTGAAGATCGTCTAAAACAATACCGATTGGAAGTTCCGCATGAAGATCATTTAAAAACAAAACGAAAAGAAGAGAGCTTAGCACACATCCTTGATGAACACCTTTCTTTCTTAGTGCGGAAGAAGTCTGTCAAACACGAACCATCCCAAATAGCTGCAGTAGTATCCTTATAACGAGACTTTATAGTAGCTAGTATCTTCGAAAATATTCCAAAAGTCGATAGCTTATAAATAAGAGCATTCCTGTCAATGCTATCAAAAGCAGGCTTAAGATCGTTGAAAAAAGCGTAGAGTTTCTTTATTTGGCAGAGTTGAAGTTGAATTATGCATGAAAGATTATAAACTTGGTCCACAGTAGAATAGTTGGTTCAATATTAAATTTGTTACATCCGAATACTGAAATGTTAGCTCTCTAAGACGTCTAGATAGTGAGATTTGTGAAAATTAAAAAAAAATGCAAGTTTGAGCCTCTCCTCAATTGCAAAAATTGCTCACATGTTTCGAAAATTCTCCAACTTTTGTTTATTATATGGTTCAAAATGTTATAATCATTGGAAATGATATTTTCTTTAAACAGCCATGGCTGGATATCTGCACTCGGCATGGTCCGACCACCCCACATGAAAGTGGTGTGCCCAACAGCACCCACAATGCCCGTCACACTCAATGCTGGTTTCCAGATGCCTTCTTGGTTTGACCTGAAGACCCTTGATGTCTCCGGACCCGAGGATGACGAAGGTATTAGGAAAGCTTCACAAAATGTCCACACCATGATTCAGTCGGAATTATCGGCTGGTATTCCTGCAAATCGCATCGTTGTCGGTGGATTCTCACAGGGTGGAGCTTTGGCACTCTACGCAGCTCTCACATTCCCTCAACGTTTGGGTGGTGTTATTGCACTCTCGTGTTGGCTGCCATTGCATAAGCAATTCCCAGGAATTAAAACATCTCCCGATGATGTTCCCGTAAGAATTTTTTTTAGACACAAATAATTTTATGTTGGGATTTTGTTGACTCTCTTATGTGGTTCTTATAGATTTTCCAAGCACATGGAGACTTTGATCCCGTGGTGCCATATAAATTTGGGCAACTCAGTGCCAGTTTGTTAAAGTCATTTATGAAGAATGTTACATTTAAGACATACGGTGGTCTTTCACACTCCTCGTCCGACGAAGAAATGAATGAGATTAAAGTAAGTTTTTCTTTTCTTATTACATATAACAATAAATTTCCAAAATTTATAATTTTTAAAAATACTTTATTTTTATTTACAGACGATTCTCGCCAATTGGGTGAATTAATTAGGTTGAATTTTAAAACAAACAACAACAAAAAAATAAAAAAAACAACATCTAAACCAGTCAGTCCTCTTAAAAAAATGAAATTAGTTGTAATCGTAGTTTAAAATTTAAACTTTAAAAGAAAAACAAAAAAAAAAACTGCAAAACTATAACAACAGCAAAATAGTTTAAATATTTTAAAATAAAAATCACTTCTCTTTACATAGAATTGTTTATAGGAATACATTTTAGATTTTAATATGTAATTATGTTTCAAGAACGAAGAACGAACGACGGAGAAAGAGAAGGAGAAGAAGGGAGCAGCAGAGAAGCTAATTAAACAAACAAGCTGTGTATATTTATCTTCTTTTTTTTTAATTAAAACTTATTTTTTAATTTATTACTTTTTTTCCATTATTCTAATAATTGGTTTACTTTTAAACATAAAACAAAAAGCTTTTTATTGTTATCGTGTTCCTTCGAAGATTATTTTTGTTTGTTTGTTTCTTATTTTGTTTTCCAATACACTCAAAGAGTGATAGCAAGGAGGATAGAAAATTTACGAAGTTTTAAATAGAGCATCTTCTGAAATAGGTATTATTTTTCTAAAATGGGCAATATGTTCCCAAAACAACAAACAAACAAAAACAATAAAATTGTAACATTCTTGTATTAAAATTAAAACAAAAGAAATATCTTTGGAATTATGTAATGAAATAAAACAAATACAAAAATTCAAGAAAAACTACTAAATTTTGGGTGTTTTTATTTTTTTAAAGGTGGCACTGCCCCAAAAAATGGTTTAAGTCATCTTATACTGGAAAGCAACTCGATAGCAAACTTCTATGCAACAAACCTGCAAGCAGGTCATATGGAAGCAAACCTATCATCCTTAGATGGATTTATACCATGATTTTTCTACCCATGATCACTTAAAATAAATAAATTTAATGGCGCAACAGTCCGTTGAAAACTAGGGCCAAGTGACTTACAACTCTCAACCATTCTGTGTGCGAGTAATATTGCCAGGGATGGAGGAGACCTACAGCTTTTAAACCGAATCCGAACGTCTAATTTGAGAAAGCGTTTTTCATGACAAGAATTACTCTTTAAAAGATTTGTCAATTCCTCGCAAGAGGTAGTACTCGTGAAAAAAACTTTAGATGGCACACACGAAGGGATTGAACCCAAGACCTCTGGCATTACTGTCCAACATGTTTGTTAGCATCACGCCACGGCACAGTGGTTTCGTTTATATGGGAGGAGCGGAAAAAATTAAACGTTTTATTTAAAACGACAATTAATACAAACCAAATATAAAATAACATGTTATTTTAATTTTCTAACGGCGTTTTTTGAAATATCGTCTTTGAAACGAAAAAAACCCACTTTCCCACACTCAACCAAAAAATATATTTTTTTGTCGGCCGAACGCTGAAATATAATTTTTCTTCCTTCAATCCTCATTTTTATTTTGAGATAAAGCGAAAAAATAATTATTTTTACATATTCCGTTATATTTTTCAAGTAAGGAATAGAAACTAGATTGTAATTTCTTAGTGAAATTTTCGGGCCCTCAAAAGGGCCAATTGGCGAAAATTTGAAGTGAAGCTTATCAGATTAACAAATCTACAACCTCTTTGGGTAAGCTTGATTTATTGTTTTTTTCAAGAACACGAGCGTTCGACAAAAGCGGGTCCGAGGAAAGCAACAACCTATTTATTAAATAGGTGTTGGTCTCAATTCTTGATATTTTTCGGGTATTTCTTTCACTAAACATTGGGCAGGTTCAGCCGACGTAAGGGACTTAAAAGTTAGGGAAGTTTCTATTATCTGATTGGCGAGCTGCCAAAAAATGACCTTCCAATTAAGGCAACTTTAATGGAAAGTTGACTGGAAAGTTAGTCAAGAAAAATCTCCCTAACTATCACGTCAAGTCTACTTCTGTCAAAATGACAATTGATAATGTTTTTTTATTCAAGTGAAAGCTGAACTTTATTACTCTATGGTTTATTTATTTTCTGCACAACTTCATTCAATGTTTTCTATAAAAGGGTTCCTTGTCAATTTGTAAAAGAAATAAGTAATATTTCCTTACAATACAATATACAAATCGTGATGGACTTGTAACTTGCCTGTGTAGTGTTTTGTAGACAATAATGTTTTTGGGAATGTATGTACTGTGAACTTAAAGTAGAGGTTTGTGAAGTAAAGTTCTGAATTTGAAATTCATGACACTTGAAAAACTAACTAGTTGCCTTTGGCAAAATTTACGTTCATAGAATGAAGTTGACTGCAAATGAAGTCCCTTATGTTGCCTGAACCTGCCCATTTTAACCTCTTTGTTTTTTGCTTCAGCAGCTTCTTCAGTTAACTGGCCTATGGATAATATAGCATGTTGGACGATTTGTGCCCCATGAATAAGTACCTATAGGATTGAAATATATAAAATTAATAGAAAAATCGTTTAATTTTATGTAACGAATCATTTAATTCACTCGTATTGTATGTACACATTAACATTGTACATAGGTACCTACATACATACATTTCTTTTTTTAAATTAGTGTAGGAAATTTGCCTACATACCTTATGTAGTGAAGCAGGCATTGGATACCAGGGATATTCATTAACAATTTCTTTGGCAGTTTCCAAGGAATATTTTTTAAATGCATCGATGTTGATAACAAAGCAAGAAGCCAAATTTTTCAAAATCACGGCAGATCTCTCCAAAATTGACTTTTTGATTCCGGTAATCTCTGATGAAAGTGATGGGTTTGCAAAAAAACCTTCGAGCAGTGTTTCCATCATTAGAATTCCTTCCACCCTGTTTTGGTTTATCAATAATAAGACCGGTTTTCTCCCCGAATTTATTTTGAATTCGCTTTTTCTGCCATCCACCATTGTGACCTTTAATTTATGTTGCACAAACACCTTGGTATCGAGAGATGCAACAAAAGTGCGTGACAACTTACTGATTTGATCTTGAATGTACAACTGCTCATCTCTGCATAACTCTGCTGTTTCCCTTTTCAGCTGAAAACGCACTGGTCTGCAATATCTTGTGGATCCTGGTCGGGGATTCTGCCATACAATTTTTTTGTCGTCATTATCCTTCTTGAAAAGTTGAAGGGGGACATATGATGTAATGAACATGTCACTATCGTTAAATTCCCCCACCATTCGCTGCTTATACTCGGATTTTCCACTACTGCCATCAAAACCCCACTTTCCAATTAGCGTTAAATTGCACGAGCCTACCTCAAGATCACTATTGCCCTCTCCAAGCGATTCAATGATCCGTTTTGCAGTGTAGTCTAAAAGACCTTGAAGAGAAATTTCAGCTGATGAATCGCATATTTTCATTTCCTTCGGATCCGAATAACATTCTTTTTTTGCCTTAAGCACCTTTCCATACGATGGGAATACATCTTCATCCGTCCTTTTATTGACGACACTTGAAATGATTTAGTACTGCATTTTGGAAAGCTTAGCTTCAACCAGTATTGCCAGAGCATCACTGACGTTAAGTGCTTTTTTATGTGTTGCCTTACAATTTTGTAAAGTAGAAGCTATATCCGGATCAATTGAAGCAATGCTTGCAATGCGTCTCCTTTTTGTCCGGGATGAACTTTCAAGAACGCTTTTTTGGTCTACATTGTTGAGTTCTACTGGAACATGGATCATTATTTTTGGCCCTGAAATCTTCAGTGGCATTTAGCCAATCTTCATTCTTAGTTAAAAAAAATAACAGTCATTTCTTGAAGCCTTGTGCTATCTTTTTAAAAACGACTTGCCAGGCTGTTGATCTTTTTTTCTATATCATTAGATTGTCCCAAGTTGTAGATTTCAATAAAGGCGTTCAACGTTTCTTTATACTAGGTAGCATCCCCTACCTTCTTCAAGTCACGCCAAACATTAAATAAATCACGACGTTTAATAATTAAACTTAGGCTCTAAAATAATATAAAAACGAAATTTCTCTGTTGAAACAAAGCGTAATTTTCGACATTTTAGCACATTTTAGCAAAAAAAGATCTATGTATATGCCCGAATAGGTAATAAATTACCTAAATAAAAATGTGTCTTTTATAAGGGGAAAATAGGAGACATAGAAGTTATTCAAACTTGAAAGTGATAAAAAAACACAAAAAGTGATAAGCTCCCACATTGAATAACGGTTTTAACATAAAATTCCAGCTAATTTCATACTGAAAATTATCTTAAAATTATATACATAGGTACCTTGTTTACTCAAATCCGTTACTTAAATTGCTAAAGTTATTGTTTAACATTAATATATCACTATTTTTAAATCACCAAAAACCGAAAATTTAAACATTGCCGAAATTGAAAAATCACCTAACTTGCACGATTGATCTCACCATAAAGAAAAAACTAGTTTAGGATTAAAATGTTTCGTTATTATAGATAACATTTTCAAAAAAAAAGTAAACAACTTTGACCTTGAATTTTCGACTTTTGGCCTACTAGGTGAACCACCATAACCATAATAACCTATAGTATAGGGCGGTTTATTGGCATAAGAAAATCGAACTTATTAAGCCTATGGAATCACTTAAGAAAATACATGCCAATGCACAACGGATCTATAAGAACCTGCCTCACAGCCTACTCCATTGTCGGGGTCAAAGAAAGCTAATCTAGAATATCCTTATTACGATTTGCAAAAATGTGAACGGGAATAGGGAATATGGATTTTCAAGTGTACATTTGCGAATGCGGGAATTTTTTTTGTCTGAGAATCGCTTATTTGGTTGAAGGGCCTCTGGATCGTTAGGGAAAGGCATAGCACTGGATGATAGTGATCTTTCTTAATTTGCTCTGCAATCTGGCTTTTAGTATCCTGTTTTGATGTGTCTTTGGAGTAATTATCACTCCTACACCGGAGTAACTGGTGCTTCCGGTAGGGTTTCTAGATTAAATGAAGAAAGTTTCGAAAGTGAATCTATCTGCCCTGCAACGACCCCCTTCACATAGTCCCAATATGTCGCTGTTGCATTGGAGGAATTCTCTTTCAATTTGGAGGAATCTAGAGTTGTTAGGACGTTCTTGTGTTGTTTTGAAGATTTTTAACATTCCAGAATCCAATATTTACCCTTGTTTGATAGCCGAAAGTCAGCGTCGTTAAATCTTTTTTTTTTTTTAGATGATTAGATTAAACATTTTATTTCTTAAAATCCAAATAAATACAATAAGAAAGAAAAGAAATAAGTGACAAAAATATTTTTATAAAAAATAGAGTTATTGCCACTCTAAGAACATTTTTACATTTATTAATTAAAATGGGTGGGGTGACCCTTAAAAGAAAAATTAAAAAAGAAAGTTAAAATATCATAAATTTATGTAATACATACAGAAATTAAATTAAATTGAAGTTAAACATTTCAAGAAAACATCAGGTAGAACCATTTACAAAAAATTCAATATTTTCATTATCAAGACTAAGGAGCCAATATTTAACTTGTATCATAAATAACAAATGAGAAGTTTGCATCCTGATAGAATGGGGGAGTCTATTAAATATCCGACATGAGGAAACATTAAAAAAATTTCTAAATGCGGTTGTTCGATATACCGGTATACAAACTTGGTTTAAAAAATTTCCACGTAAACTATAATTATCAATTATTCTAAAGATTACCTGATCTCTTAAAAAAAATTTTTAGAACTTTATAACAATACATATGTCTCACTGAAAGAATTTTCAAATCTCTAAAATCTTCTTAAGCAGTAGTGGCGGATTCAAAGCTGTTTATTTCTTAACATGTAGTAGGCTGCAAGTCATGGAGGGTCGTGGCCTTATTTAACATTAGAATTGTTTCCCCACTTTCTCTTTTTCAGTACACTGGCTAGTATTTAACAATCCTTGCTGACCTCAGCTCTTAAGTTATTGATAGGTAAGTACTCTGTTGTCCAGACTGTTGGTGACACCGTTCTTTCAGTTCAACTCACAATCCTTTTGATAAGATTATTTAACATTAGAATTGATTCCCCACTTTCTCTTTTTCAGCACACTGGCTAGTATTTAACAATCCTTGCTGACCTCAGCTCTTAAGTTATTGATAGGTAAGTACTCTGTTGTCCAGACTGTTGGTGATACCGTTCTTTCAGTTCAACTCACAATCCTTTTGATTTTTTTGCTATTTTTTTGTTTTGTTTAAAACTCGATTAAGAAGATCCTGTTTTTGTGGAACAAGCTAGATTGATGAAATGATGAAGCCTGTCTGGGCCACTAGCAATGGCTGTTATCTCTCTGCCACTTATCTCAAATTTGTTCTGGACGACCAAAGCTATTAAGCTCTACAGTAATATTTTTCCAATTTTGTTTTAGCTTAAGCCAACTAAAACTCCTTTAGCGAATTTAACGTTCTCTTCCATTAACTATGAACCAATGTGCACATGTCCTTATATTTCATCTTTGTAATAAGAGTGAATTTAATAGGTAAAAGGAATGCCATCGTTCAGTAGGGCCATAGTTCACAGATATCTGGGACCTGGATTTCAGTCAGCTCGGTTCCCAGCTAGCTGTCATTTTGTTAAGGTCCCATCCAACTTGCTTGCGTCATCAGAGCAGTGGTCTTCCTCTACTGGGCAGCTGTTCCTCGGGATTGGATTCGAAGACTCTCGGCGCCAAATTCATGACGCTGTACAGTCTATACAATTCGTAGTTACATCTCCTCATCCACACCTCACCCGCAGAATTTTTCTCTCGAAGCATCCTGAGACGTTCTCATCTTTCCTTGACAAGGTCCGACCGTTATCGCCATAAAAATGAATTGGGATGATAAGTGTCTTTTTAAAGTATCACTTTAGTTCCTCTAGAGAACTTCAATACTCAATTGCCTTAACACTTGAATTACAGCGTTGGTTGGTGGTCCTTTAACTACCTCAAAGTTATATCTATTTATGGTGACGTTTTGTCCAAGACATCATCGTCGATACTTCGATGATGGCATATACTTGGTCTTGGCCTCATTTTCTACTAAATCCATCTTCTCCGCTTCCGCCTCAGTGCTCACAAGCATAACGCGCCACGAGCATAACACTCTGATCTTCCAATTAAGTCAGTATCATCGTAATTGCACGGATCTTTGGAAGATTATCCCTTTAGCGTTCACGAGTGAGTTTTGCACAATTCTTTCCCAAACGAAAGAAGTCGCATGACTTTAAACGATGTTTCTAATCATTAAAACGATACATTTTTTAACAAACCATATAAGATATAATATTTAATTTTTAAATTTCACAATTTATTTTAAAACTAGCAAAGCGATAATGTCGGCTTTTGGTCCCACGAACAAGAACCATTTTCTCCGAATTCTTGGCACGTTTCCATATACTTATAAGTTTCTGCAGTCCTGGCACTGTCACATAACCAATAGCAGCTACAGTTGCTTCAATATAACTAAATTCACATCTCGTAACATAACCAAAGACTTCTCGAGAACATTGATTCCGCACACTGTTATCATCGGAATTCTCGGGTAACCATAGTTCACACATTTTCTTGTATTGTTCCATAACAAGAGTTGAAGTATTTGCTGGACGGATTGTTACTTTGCCTTCAGTTTTTTCCTAAACAAATAAACAACGAGACAGATAACTTTTTCCAAATAAAAGGATTTGGTTTCAGTTTCTTACCTGTTTGCGCCTCTTCTCTCGCACTCGACGTCCCCTCATTCGTTTAAGAAGTTTCTTATGACTTTGGCGCAGATTTTTTCTTTCGGCTTCTTTTGGATCGCTCTTAAGTGGCTCCGTATAGACAGGGTCATTCTTTTCGAACTTAATTCTCTTCAAATTACGCTTGAAATCCGAATTGGTGGGAAGGCAGATTATTGCAAAGTTCCCAGGACATCCACGAGTTTTCATTCTGAGATTTATTTGTATAAGACATGAGGAAGGCAGATCGGGCAGTGGTCTTCTTTGACTAATGGCCACATTGAGGTTCTTCAAAAGTTCCTTATCACGCAATATAAAGAAATGCTTATCGCTGGGAGACCATTCTCTTATGAGTTGCCCAAGAGGCGCTTTGAACGGACTACAAATTGAATTCTTTTGATAGTTACACCGCTTATTTGGAGGTTTCCGGAAATACTTCACCCTGAGCTCGAGTTGTCGTTCAGCTGAATCTTTTACACCGGGCACGGAGTCTGGAAGAAATTGATCGGTGCCAAGTTCTCTTTGGATCGATTCGAACTCTCGCAAGCCTCCTGGCTTAGCACCGAACATTATCAGCGACAACCAGAAGGACATTCCATAACCAGAAGGAATTATCACATCCCATCCACAGGCATACCCCAATCGTTTGTAGTTGTGGTCTTGGGATCCTGGTCGTTGGATTAGCAACAAAGGCACCGGTTGCATTTCTTCCTCAAACCGACACCGTTCTCCGGGAACTAAGCAATTCTTCTCTCGCTGGGTGCAGTAATCATGTGTGGACATCATTTGGGTACAAATTTGGTTCCTCAATTCGAAATCCCATAATCGACTTTGGTGGAGACTGCTCTGAGGATCGAAGAGAACATCGAGATTTGGTTGTGTTGCTGCGTCAGGTTGTGCTTTCGTGCGTTTTTTGGGTCGATTTATGCGAGGATCTTCGACATTAAGGCCAAGAATCATGTTCGAGAGGAGTTCACTGGGGGAATTAACACCTTGGCAGTTTTTCCAGAACTCTTCTTGGACCAAATGGGCTTGAGAGTAGATTTTGTTTTTCATTGTTAACTTGAACCAATTGTCTGGCTCGGAATCTCGGTTGGGTTTCACTCGCAGGGCTTTCCCCAGAACTGCTTGCGAAAGAGGTCCAGTGAGGCGAAATCTGTTCATGGTGTCTTTAAGTTCTGTAAGGCATATTCCGGTAGATGGGTTCCGATATTTGGGAGCACGCTGATAGGCAAAGGTTTTGGTCACAAATTGCATTTGTAGGTCTTTCTTCTTCTTTTTTGGACTTCCATTCGTCGTATCGCCGTTTTCGGATTCCATTGGAACCTTTTCAATCTTAGTGCTTTGCAGTTCGAAGATTTTGATGATTTCTTGGAGGATTTCGGTGTACGCTGCGGGGTGAATAAACATCCATAGGGTTCTGGTGTCTGTTTCTTGAGGTCTCCAGAGGAAACTTATCTTCCCCAAGGCACCATTTGGATATTGGCGTGCCTGGAACAGTTCAATACTGCCCTCTCTGCGTCCACTCGCGAAGGTTTTAGCTCCAATACCAAGTCCACATTTGGAACTTGTCAACGCCCCAAAACACCTTACGATTTCATCGAACTTTCCTTGAATCTCTACACAAGCATGAAAGGAAATATCTTGGAGGAGACAATGTTTGGCGGAAGCACGGTAGCAAGATCGATAGGTTTTATCACATGAGGCATAGGGCAGCTTATAGCCCCACTTTGAGATCATGTGAAACCGTTTTGCATGCCAAATGTGTGTCTCCAGCCATGTCTGTGATTTCTGACGACGAATGTACTCCTTCAAGAGATTACTTGGCTTCCGACGATACTTCCTTGACGGTCTCTTGGTGATTTGAGGTGGTTTGCCGGCTTTTGCCATTTGCGAATTATGTATGGAGCGATACTTACGGGGCAAACGTTTGGGGTGATGGGACATGGCACGACGGCGCATATGCTTTGGCAAAGTCTGGAATACCAGCTTTGTACTTATGGGATTCCGGATTTCATCAAGAAGATTCTTGATTTCATTGATGCTGGACGCCGCATATCGGAATGTTTGTACATGAGTTGGAAGTGTCACGGGGCCACCGAGGGAAGAATCGTATTCTAATTTATTTGACGTCATTTTTTAGCGAGTTTTTTTGTAATTAAGGAACAATTTTAAGAAAAGTGGAAATCAGTTTGCATGCTACACATTTTCCAAATAACAACAAACTGATTTTTGACGTTTCGTTGATGTTTTAAACGTCATATTTCAAACACGTGCGCTGTATAATTTTTCTATTCGCTGGCAGAGTGCGCTTTAAATTTGAACAGGGTGCTCAATTAACTTAATAACATCAAAGCAAATCTTTTTTTTTAAATTATTTAATTAATATTTCGGAGTATTTTATTAAATTTTGTTGTTCTTTGTTAAATTATATTAAAAAGCTGTAATAGCTCTGAGTATTGAGAATTGTTTTTTATTCGATTAGTTCATAAATATTTGTGGTTGAAGTGTGAAAATTGTCATTTGATCATTCATACGTTATTGTAATTTTGTAATACATTTTTTTTACTTATTAATCCTTTATGATGTATTATTGCGTATTTTAACTTTTGAGCAGTTAGCATAGTTATTTTTAAATCTTTTTTTAAAGAAGAAAATGATATGACCAAGTTCGATCTTGATGATCTCCTCGACTTTTCTATCAATTATATAAGTGAATTAGATTCATACAGCGGGGTTCAACATTTCTGAAACAATATAATGACTTAATAAAATAACTTCAATTACTTAGTTCTTATTTTATTTCAATTTCCAATTGTTAAAACAAAATGACTGTCAATTAACTGTCAAAAGCCCGACCTATTGGAAAATGGCGTTGTTCTGACGTTTAATATATTACGATATTATCCGTTCGTAATGCTTGAGGTAATATTACAGATTGCCTCATAAGAGTCCAATGTTTTTATTCTTAATCTCAAAGCCCAACTAACGGAACACGAAGTTGTGTTTTGACTAAGAATGAAACGTCATTGCTAACATCTTATAAAGCTGAGATCACACGATTGGTCAAATGTACCGACTTTTGTCCATTTGTATGTACAGATCGTGTGAATGGCAGAAAATATTGGGCATAATGAAGATAGGACAATTTTTTTGGCAGATAGGCAGATAAAAATGAGCTGCCTTGCATCGGTTTCGGTTTCCATAGCGGGATGGACTTCAGTTACGAAGAGTCCTAATCTCCGTAACCTATCCTGAAGAGTCAGGAAACTTCGCCCCTGCAATTTTAGCTAACTTATGTATATAGGGATACACAAATCATTGCCCGGGGGCAACCAAGAGGAGGTAAAGCAAGAACTTCGACATGGCAAGAAAATTGATTGCTGGCCTAAACCAAGTTTAAGGCAATCACCAACCACCCGATCTGCCATGCCGCAGGTCTCCATTCCCACTTAATGCATACAAAAAATATGGGAATGAAAGTAGGAGAGAGATGACGAAACAACAAAATAAATCTCTTGACTAAATTCCAATCAACACCTGTCAGAAAATTGCATTCTAATTAAAGAAAAATTAGTCCCGAAAAATCTTACTAATGTCAAAATGTCATCTAATCATGTCTCATATCATTGTACTTCATTAGTCTGTGATTTATTAACTTCCCATAGGAAGTTATGGTAATGGGATTTGTCGAATTGAAAATTTTGACATTTCTCGACGTTTCAAGGTCCCTAGAGTCGAAATAAAAGATTTTTAGAAAGATGTCTGTGCGTGCGTGTGTACGTACGTTCGTACGTCCGTACGTCTGTACGTTAGCGACGTTTTTTTCGTCGTCCATAGCTCAAGAACCAGAAGAGATATCGACTTCAAATAAATTTTGTTATACAGATAATAAGGCAGAAAGATGCAGAAAGGGCTCTCAAGAAAATTTACCATACCAGTTTAAAAAAAAAGTGAGAATTTTGGTTAACCCTAAATATCTCATGAACCAATGACGCTAGAGACTTGAATTAAATTTTATATTATATATTGTAACGTAATACAAAATAAGTATATTTTTGAAAAAAAAATTTGTCACCTCGAAAATTTTACGTCTAAAATATGATTTCATCTCCAAAACAATTTTGTGCAAAGAAGAATAATGTTTTTGGCATCTGATAAAATTTTGAAAAAAATCTAATTGACAGTTTTTTTTATAAAAAAATAAAAACCTAAAAAAAACATTACTCAAAGTTTGGTAAAAACTGAATTTCGACTCAAATATCTTTTCAAAAACTTGAGATTAAGACTTCAAACTTATTTTATCTTGTAAGAAATAATGTTTTCAACATTCTGAAGAAATTTGAGAAAAATCGAATTGAAGGTTTTTCTTACAAAAAATAAAAACCAAAAAAAAAATTAATAAAAGTTGGTAAAAATTGATTTTCGACTCAAATATTTTTTCAAAACTTTGAGATTTTGGCTTTAAACTACTTTTATCTTTCAAAAAATATTGTTGTCAATATCCAGTAAAATTTTGAGAAAAATCGAATTGACAGTTTTTTACAAACAACAAAAACCTAAAAAAAAATTAATAAAAGTTGGTAAAAATTGATTTTCGACTCAAATATCTTTTCAAAACTTTGAGATATTGGCTTTAAGCTACTTTTATCTTTTAAAAAATATTATTGTCAACATTTAGTAAAATTTTGAGAAAAATCTAATTGACATTTTTTTACAAAAAATAAAAACCTAAAAAAAAAACAATACTAAAACTTGGTAAAAATTTACTTTCGAATCAAAAAGCTTTTCAAAAATTAAAAATATTGTCTTTAAACTTTTTTTAATTCATAGAATATTCGATATTCAGTAGCTTTTTTTTTATAAAACTCCAACAGTCCGTTTTTTCATAAAAAAATAAAATCTACAAGAAATAGTATAAATTTGGTAAAAATTGATGATAGGTTCTTGATATCTCTCAAATTAATTTCATTCATCCAATTTGTAAAAATTTAAGAAATGCTACTAAAATTGGTAAAAATATGTTTTTCGACTAAATATCTATTTAACAAAACTAGATTTTCAAACTAAACTATTTATTTATATAAAAAATATTGTTGGTAATTTTAAAATTTTTAAGAATAATTCAACTAACAACTTTTTTAACCCAACACGAAAACCTACAAACTTTTAAGCAAGACAAATCGACAGACGGGATGGGAAGTTATCAGTGTGGGTCGCATCCCAACCTCTTTTTTATTTTTTGTTCATTTTCCTTTAAAGTTTTGTGTAAAGCGTAAATTTTCAAATTGGAAAACTAATGAATGAATATGAAAAGTTTTTTGTTTAGGCAATAATTTAAATTGAGGACAAAAAAAAAGAACGTAAGTAAAATAAAGAAATATTAAAAAGAGACGTGTCAAACTAATCTGTCAAATGGAAATCTCCCATACCTCCCTTATCTCCTATTGTTTAAATTTAATTTTGTACTTTTGTGAAATACTTACTTTTTTTCGGGATAGTTTCCGAATATATTTTTGGAATTTCTGGATTAACTTCTTCAAATGTTCTTAAATTTGATTATTTGGATTAACTTGTTATGATGCTATCAATTAATAAATGAACTCACTTAGAAATAATCTTTGATGTTAATTCTTTGAAATTTTATAAACAGCTGATTCAAAAATATTGTTTGTCTTTATTTTACAATAATTTTGGACCTCAAATGTCTGTCTGCTTTTTGTGAACAGCTGAAAGTTGTTTTTATTGCCAGTTATCAATTTAGGTATCCAACTTATTCAAAAAGATATCTAAAAAATCACCTATCCAGAATACTCTATCCAACACGAGATTCAACGCTGCCTTTGACGTATAATATTTGACGTTTATTCTTTGACATTTAATAAACAGCTGATTCAATTGCACAGTATTTAAACAGACGAATTAAAAGTGTCGTTTGTGCAAACTTATCATGTTACACAATTTGTAAACTATAGACATTAATTTAATATGTCATGGCTCTTCAAATAGAAGAACAACTATATTTTAATAATAGATTGTTGAGCCTATATTACAATCAAAAAAGTTTCAAATAGTATCAAGATCGATTGTTTACATATAACATCCAAAAATAAACCGGATTGACCTACATATTTATCGCTTAATCACGGCAACGCATTGAACTTTAACCTCAAGTCTGAATTTCTTTAAATTTTAGTCATACCTACTCAGATAGCAACGTGGTTTGGACTTTGTCCAGAATTCTCCATTCCTCACAAGCCATACATATCTTATGTTCTTATTTTTTTCCTTCAAAGCAGATAACGAAAATGCTTAAATTCCCATAGTATGTTTCACAATTGTCGTCAGGCTTGATTACAAAAATCTCATAATATACTCGTAGTTCCAGAGAAAAATAAATTATTAAAAATTTATCAGCAGATATTAAACAAAACAATAAACAAACTGAGTGATATACTTTGCACTATGCAAAAGGGATAAATAAAAGTTCAAGAACTCTAAGCTGTTGAACTTGTCGTCGTTTTATTTTTCAAACTTTAAACAATGAATTTATGTTAATAAACAAATGAGAACCTCCTCTAATATTGGGTCTATCTGCCTTCGAAATCGTGTGGACTTTGTTCCAGACAGAAATTTCGCATTGTTCATTCCATATGCTCATGTTATGGTTTTTTGTCCTTAAAAAAAAAAAAATAAACAAACAAATAAATAAATAGATAACACAAGTTGCTAAAATTTCCGTATAGTGTATGCAAAGCAGTGGTGGCCGAGATTGATTGCACATATTTTTAATCACCATCATAGTTTGTTTGTTGTTTAAATAAACAAAAGCAGATAGGATTTTCATGTTATAAACATTATTATGCTTCATTTGCCTCAATTCAATACTGATTAGCTTCTGGTTATCAGGAAGTAGCGATGTACTAAAAAAACAATTGAATTTATTCTTGAAGCTTCATGCTATGATAACGATTCTTTGCCAAATTTTTGCAAAAGTTAAATATTTATTATAAAGGCTTGTAAGATCGTGGTTCAATCTAGTATGCTTCAGCAATATTAATTCACTGATATGTATGGAACAATTGAAGCTTAATTAACTTCCCATAGGAAGTTATTGTAATGGGTCCGATTTGACAAATTGAAAATTTTGACATTTCTCGACGTTTCAAGGTCCCTAGAGTCGAAATAAAAGATTTTTAGAAAGATGTCTGTGCGTGCGTGTGTACGTACGTCCGTACGTCTGTACGTCCGTACGTCCGTACGTCCGTACGTCCGTACGTTCGCGACGTTTTTTTCGTCGTCCATAGCTCAAGAACCAGAAGAGATATCGACTTCAAATAAATTTTGTTATACAGATAATAAGGCAGAAAGATGCAGAAAGGGCTCTCAAGAAAATTGCGTGGGTGGTTTTTTTACCATAGCAGTTTAAAAAAAAGGTGAAAATTTTGGTTAACCCTAAATATCTCATGAACCAATGACGCTAGAGACTTGAATTAAATTTTATGTTATATATTGTAACGTGATACAAAACAATTATATTTTTGGAAAAAAATTCAATTAACGGTTTTTTTTATAAATCAAAAAAACTGAAAAAAAAATTTGTCACTTCGAAAATTTTACGACTAAAATATGATTTCATTTCCAAAACAATTTTGTGCAATGAAGAATAATGTTTTTGACATCTGATAAAATTTTGAGAAAAATCGAATTGACAGTTTTTTTTACAAAAAATAATAACCTAAAAAAAAATAAAAAAAAAGTTGGTAAAAATTGAGTTTTGACTCAAATATCTTTTCAAGACTTTGAGATATTGGCTTTAAACTACTTTTATCTTTCAAAAAATGTTGTTTTCAACATTCAGTAAAATTTTGAAAAAAATAGAATTGACAGTTTTTTTTACAAAAAATTAAAAACCGAAAAAAAAAATCTAACAAAAGTTGGTAAAAATTGATTTTCGACTCAAATATCTTTTCAAAAATTTGAGATAACGGCTTCTGACTAATTTTAACTTATAAGAAATATTTATTTCAACATTCGATAAAATTTTGAGAAAAATCGAATTGACAGTTTTTTTTACAAAAAATAAAAACCTAAACAAAAAAATTAATAAAAGTTGGTAAAAATTGTGTTTCGACTCAAATATCTTTTTAAAACTTTGAGATATTGTTGTCAACATTCAGTAAAATTTTGAGAAAAATCTAATTGACAGGTTTTTTACAAAAAATAAAAACCTAACAAAAAAACAATACTAAAACTTGGTAAAAATTTACTTTCGACTCAAACAGCTTTTCAAAAATTACAAATATTGGCTTCAAACTTATTTTATTTCACAGAAAATATTGTTGTTGATATTCAGTAATTTTTTTAATAAAAATTCAACAGTCCGTTTTTTCATAAAAAATAAAATCTACACAAAATAGTACGCAAATTTGGTAAAAATTGATACATATAGACAAACTCTTAAGCAAGACAAATCGGTAGACGGGATGGGAAGTTATCAGTGTGGGTCGCATCCAAGCCTTTTTTGTTTTTTTGAATATCGTAAGCTTTGTCAGTCACAAGAATGTGTTTCTGTACCTTAAAAAGGTAACAGACAAAAATTTCCATTCGTTTTTTTGTAAGCGTCTGGTAGCTCTTTTCAGTAACGACATGTTTGTAGGGAAATGACTATCAAATTTTTGTTTTGACAGTTTTATAGGTATCAATTTGATTATCACCTTACATAGATTGAATTCGATTATTTTGACTGTCGTTTATCAACAATCACCTTAGCCGATTCCACCCCTGATGATAAAGGGGACTGTTTCGAAAAACTCTTGCGTCGTGTTGTCTCCATGGGGCTCCAATGTGAACATCGCGATGTTGATGACCGTTGTTGTTTCACCGATGCATCGGTGAAACAACAACGGTCATCACAAACACCTTCAAGAAACAGAAAATGGAAATTATAACGCATTTTTCAAACATTTAACTTAAAAAAAATATGGTCAAAAACTTCGCTATGTTAGGCTATTGACAAGCGGATAGGGAAGCAAATTGTTAGAAACTTACCTTGCAAAATAATGGAGTGAGTATTTTTTCGGTTATAATAATCAATAGGGTTTCGTAAAGGTTGTTAACTTACCATAGGAAGTTATTGTAATGGGTCCGATTTGTCAAATTTGACATTTTCTCGACGTTTCAAGGTTCCTAGAGTCGAAATAAAAGATTTTTAGAAAGATGTCTGTGCGTGCGTGTGTACGTACGTTCGTACGTCCGTATGTCCGTATGTCCGTATGTCCGTATGTCTGTACGTCCGTACGTCTGTACGTTCGCGACGTTTTTTTCGTCGTCCATAGCTCAAGAACCAGAAGAGATATAGACTTCAAATAAATTTTGTTATACAGATAATAAGGCAGAAAAATGCAGAAAGGGCTCTCAAGAAAATTGCGTGGGTGGTTTTTTTACCTTAGCAGTTTAAAAAAAATGTGAAAATTTTGGTTAACTTTAAATATCTCATGAACCAATGACGCTAGAGACTTGAATTAAATTTTATATTATATATTGTAACGTTATACAAAACAATATATTTTTGGAAAAAAATCCAATTAACGATTTTTTTATAAATCAAAAAAATTGAAAAAAAATGTTGTCACCTCGAAAATTTTACGACTAAAATATGATTTTATCTCCAAAACAATTTTGTGCAACGAAGAATAATGTTTTTGACATCTGATAAAATTTTGAGAAATATCTAATTGACAGTTATTTTTATAAAAAATAAAAACTTAAAAAAAACATTACTCCAAGTTGGTAAAAATTGAATTTCGACTCAATTATCTTTTCAAAAACTTGAGATTAAGGCTTCAAACTTATTTTATCTTATAAGAAAATATTGTTTTCAACATTCTAAAAAATGTTGAGAAAAATTGAATTGACAGTTTTTGTTACAAGAAATAAAAACCTAAAAAAAATTAATAAAAGTTGGTAAAAATTGATTTTCGACTCAAATATCTTTTCAAAACTTTGAGATATTGGCTTTAAACTACTTTTATTTTTCAAAAAATATTGTTGTGAACATTCAGTAAAATTTTGAAAAAAATCGAATTGACACTTTTTGTACAAAAAAATTAAAAACCTAAAAAAAACAAAAGTTCGTAAAAATTGATTTTCGACTCAAATATCTTTTCAAAAATTTGAGATTATGGCTTCCAATTAATTTTAACTTATAAGAAATATTGTTTTCAACATTCGATAAAATTTTGAGAAAAATCGAATTGACAGTTTTTTTTTACAAAAAATAAAAACCTAAAAAAAAACAATACTAAAACTTGGTACAAATTTCCTTTCGACTCAAATAGCTTTTAAAAAATTACAAATATTTGCTTCAAACTTATTTTATTTCACAGAAAATATTGTTTTCGATATTCAGTAATTTTTTTTTATATAAAATACAACAGTTCGTTAAGCTAAATTGAACCTGTTTCTAGCTGATAAGAAACTTTCTTGCTTACTCAAGATCCAAACAAAAAACAACAGTTTTTTCTCCAAGTTAAAAGTTCTTTTATTTTGCTGCACTAATAATTTGAAATCGTTAATATGCAATTCATAATAAGGTAGATATCAAGACTACATAGTTTGTTCACATTTTATTGGTTATTCTAGTTGATGGTGCCCTTTGAATGGTTCTTAAAGAAGCGTTGGATATACCATACGGATATATCATGCAACAAAAGTTCTTGCGTTGGTTGGTCTCATCATTAAGCTAAAACTTTATCTACTGTGAACAAACCATCTCAAAATCTTACCGCAAAGCAATTTCTGCTCATTCGGAAATTAGATCGAAATTCTTCCAAACTATATCTTTAGGTATTGTCACTTCATAATAGTCCTCGTTTCTGTTAGGATAGTTTTCTGTTAAACGTAAATCGTTTAAAACCGGAGATTTCGCAAGAAAATTATTAATCGTATAGAATTCCAATTGAGCTAAGAGGAAATTTAATATAGATTACAGATTAAGGTTATCTCTTATTTATTAAATTATTACGCACCTATCAATTCATCATCGTCCGACGAATCAGTTGAATTATCCATTAAATGTTTTATCTTACAACAATTTTGACTTTGAAGCTTCAATCAGTCCGTTCGCGTGCTTTCTGCACTAAAATTCGTAAAAAGAAATGTTTTAAAGAGTGGGGGTAAAATTCCCTAACCAAAAAAAAAACTACAAAAAAGTAAGCGAACGGGAAAACAACAAATTTTTCACACAATATTACAACTGTCTTGTTGCTGTTCTTTGAAAATTTATTTTTAAATTTTATAACTGACAGCAAAAGCGAGCAATTTATTTAATTTATTTGAATTTCTATCAAATTTGAAATTTTCACAAATCAGCCCAAAGAAATTTCTTGGGCTAAAATTCGTAGGTTGGGGAAATATTTTACTCTCTCGTGAGCGCTCTCTTTTACGAAAAACTACGAAATTTTTGAATACGCGAACAGGGTTTGGTTAAATTTCGTATTTTTTAGTAAAATTTGACTGTTTTAGGAGGGTACGCGAACGGACCTATTAGGTCCGTTCGCGTACTTTCTGCACCAAAATTCGTAAAAAGAGATATTTTAAAGAGTGGGGGTAAAATTCTCTCACCAAAAAAAAACTACAAAAAAGTAAGCGAACGGGAAAACAACTAATTTTTCACACAATATTACTGTATTGTTGCTTTTCTTTGAAAATTTGTTTTTAAATTTTATAACTGACAGCAAAAGCGAGCAATTTATTTAATTTATTTGAATTTCTATCAAATTTGAAATTTTCACAAATCAGCCCAAAGAAATTTCTTGGGATAAAATTCGTAGGTTGGGGAAATATTTTACTCCCTCGTGAGCGCTCTCTTTTACGAAAAACTACGAAATTTTTGAGTACGCTAACAAAGATTTGGTTAAATTTCGTATTTTTTCGTAAAACTGGACTGATTTAGGAGGGTACGCGAACGGACCTATTGTTTCTCTGCTTTTTGTGAAAATCTAAAAGTTGTTTTTATTTTTTGACAGCTATCTCAATACAGCTATCCAACTCGTTCAACAAGGTATCTAAAAATCCACCTATCCAAGATACCCTATTCAACACTAGATTGAACGCAGCCAATGAACAGATTCCTTCAGTTTTGGTATCAACCACAATTTAGCTGAACTGTCAAAATTTCAGATTAAAGAAATACGGTAATGAACGTTTTTGTTGTTTTCTTTCATAAAATGTCACTGTGTAGGCGTGTTCATATGTAAATTTTTAAATACTAATAAGCAAAAAATTACATTTTTATAGTTAATATTAGTAAATGTAAATCAAATTTTTTAGTAATAAATTTCTAAGCCCGCAACAAATGGGAAGCACTTTATGATCATTTGGTTATTCTCGGACATTTTGCTTTACTTATGGTTTCCTAATCAAGAAGATTGCAAAGAATGGAAAACACAAAGTAAATATCCGGTTAAATACAATGTGTTGGTTTAATAACAAGTTGTCTGTTTTTATTAAAAATTAACAAATAACAATTGATGAATAAAGACCATTCCCCGCAGTTGATCTTTCTTTATTAATAGCATTGCCCACATGCGCTAGTTCAAAACTAAATGTCAATAACTTCTTTATTTGAAATTGGCAACCCTGATAGACAGTCAAAAAACTGCATTCCCTTTCATTAACCGGCAAACAGCAACGTCACGTCACAAAAGTCACTTTCAAGTAAGCAAGATATTAATCTTATTCCGGTTATTTTTGTTTTACTTTTCCAACTCTTTTGATTTAATTCTGCCATCAAAGAGATTTCAATAAAATCAAAGCAACCACAACTCCCGAGCAACTCATCTCAAATGCAAACTAGTTTCTTTATTTTTTTAATTGTACATAAATTTATTGTAATAAAGCCACGCTTAAGTTTGGATCAGTTTTAATCAAAAGCGAATGACAATGACAACCAATCATAGCCTCAGTTCTTAATTTATATCAGTTACAAGCATCTCATCTCAGTGGTCTGTCTACATTACGTATTGGCTGATAGTTAAATCGTATAATCAAACCATAATATTGCAGCATTTCAGAGTTGCAACGTTTGCTCAAGATCGAGGTTTTAGGTACTTAAATTACAGATCCAAACCAAGTTCAAGGTCAATTTGCGGTTCGTTTTTTGTTTTGTTTTTAATTTTGTATTTATGGAAACGAATTGAAAGTACCTACATGCTTGTTTTTAACCCGTTAGCCGGGTTTTATGGAAATTTAACAAATTATACAAAATGTTGTGCGTTTAACTAGAAAATCAATCTATTGTTAGCAACACGTTCGGTCGTACGTATGAACGCGGAAGCTTTGCTTTGATTAATCACACGGGGTTCACGGCATGAGAGTGACATACGAGTATTATGCGCGAATTGCGCTAAATGTTGTTGACATTTTAAAGATGTGCTCAACAAGTTTTATTTTATTATTTTTGTATTCCGTGAAGATGATCGTCAGAAAAAAAGCTTTATATTATATTTTATTTTACTTTCAAGAAAAACGAAAAGAATTTAATTTTATTAAATTGGTATCTAAGATTATAAGGGCTTATTATGCATTAATTGTCATTCAAAAATTCAGCAAGGTATTTCTATCTGTCAAATGTCACTGTTACAACTAACTTAATCTTCTGCACGATTTGTAATTAGAGTCAAAGTGATGAGGTCAAATTAAAAAAATAAGACTTTTGTTTTAAATTTAAGAAGATGAAAGACCTGCTACATAGTAAAACTTGTGTATCAAATTTAAAAGAGAAAATAATGTTGGTGATTTCAAGGTAAACAAATTATAAGAATAAAATCATGTAAATAAAAAAAATTAACATCTAAATAGGTGGTAGGTATGTACATATGTGTATGTAATATTTTCACGTGAAACTCAATTAAATGGATCTGGAAATGTTCGTGAAGTAAAGGGTGTTTTTTTGTATGTATAGTAGCTTCAGGTTTTTACTTTTAATTGGTAACACTGTTTTGAAAGTATCGATTTTGGTGGATTAACTGAGGTTCAAACGAGTTTCAAGAATCAAATTATCAAACATCAGTTAGATAAAATTCGTGAACGATTGTCATAGTCAGGGAAAGAGATGAAAAGGTCTTTCGAGAACTTTAGACAAAATACTACAGCATATTATTTTATCTCATAATGATTTAAACTAAAAATGAGTAAGCATTTATCCATTTCGGTTTTGACTTTTTAACAATTTAACAGGTGATAATTTCCATTTTGATTTAGTTACGTTTGTCAAAGAAGCAGTTATTTATTTAGTTTGTCTTGAATAATGAGAAAATAAAGTTATAGTGTTTAATAATGTAAAAATGTAGGGTCGTCAAAATTATTCCTTCGAGACGAATTTTCGAAAAATAATGGATTTGAATTGAGCGGACAATATCCTGGTTAGCCTTTCGTTGCATTTATAAATATCGGGTGGTTTTTAAGAGTTTGAAAACTTTAAACATTAATACAAGACAAACATTTTTGGAATGCATGCATATAAATATGGTTTCACAAAATTGATGTTTAAGCGCGTTGTATGATTAGATAAATAAAAATAAATAAATTTAAAGATCCTAGTGACTTAAAACCCTTAACCAGCGATGGGGGGGGGTGTCGAGCTACAGTTTTTGTGTCGAATTCGAACAGTGAATTTGAGAAAGCACTTTTAATGGCAAGAATACTCTTGGAGGATTTGTCAATTCCTCTCAAGAGGTATAAAGCATCATTCACATGAGCGCGACCAACGAACGACGAATGAATTACAAAATGTGAGTTTATATACGTTTGAAGACATATTTCCACACAAATTCTTAACAAAACGATAGCAATATAGTTTCTATTTGATTTATGATGCATAGGTACTTTTACTTTTCAATATCATATATTAATAAATTTAAGAAAACAAATTTATTCGTCGCGAAAAAAATTATAGTTGATACGAACTGTCAAACTTTATTCGCGTTCCACATTATCCACACTCGCAACGAATAAAAAACTCGCGCGTACTTAACCTACAAAAATCGTTCTTGTTTTGGTTTCGGTGGTGAATGTCAAACTTAATTCGCGACGAATTAAAAACTCTCATGTGAAAGAAATGTCAAAATCGACGAATATTCGTTCATTCGTTGGTCGTTGGTCGTGCTCATGTGAATATTGCTTTACCCGTGAAAAAAAACTTTAGGTGGCACAGGCAGGGATTGCATCCCAAGACCTCTGGCATGATAGTTCTACGCACTAACCATCACGTTACTTCTACATTCTCAACTGTCAAATTAAATACTAACTAACATTGATTATCGAAACTTCTTATGCAGCAACAAAAAAACACCATATAATATGCGTTTAATTATAATATTTTATTTACCAACATAAAATACCCTTTAAAAGAGAATAGTTGGAGGATGAAAATAATTTGACATGCAATGATATTTCTTCTTTTTAAAGAACATGACACCTGAGCTCAGTTGTTTTTTATTAAATTCTAGTCCTTCGTCTTTGTTATTGAATGCTTCGGTGAACATTTGATGGAGTGAATAACAAAATAAGGGGAACATTTAGTCATCTGACCGTATCTTATATGAAGAATTCATGAAGGTTTCGCCAACAACTTCAGCATTATAACCAATTGCGTATGCTACTATAATATTTTATTTAACAAATCATTTCTGACATGATAAAAATTCCACTAAAGGGTAAGACATTTTATTGCACGTATAATAATTGAATCCCTATTAGGGCGCCATTACTTAAGGCACCATGCATATCATGTATCCAACTGCACTGCATAAAGTTAACGAACTCTTATGAAGCAGTGGAGCAGTGGCGGCGGCGGCAACGCACTCTCACATAAAACAGTTACTTCCTTTCGACTTTAACCTATCTTGCCTTCGTTGTTTTAACAGCCAGCAGCAGCCCCAACAGCAGCAAAATATATCTCCATCACAAGTTTTTCCATTTGCCCCATTCGGGGCGAGATCGCACCTACCTACTCGTAGTCGAACTGCAAAATTAGTTTAGTCATCCACACTACTGGTTGAATGCTGGTTGAAAACCAAAACAGTCTGACTTAAGCTCGCACATTGATCACACCGCGCTTCAATTTCGGAGTAAAATTTTCTGTTGATCATTCATTCAGTGAATTTTGTAATTTTGTTTTTGTTTTATTCGTTAATGGGACCCCTTTAGTTAAATCTATTTTATAGTTTAGATACGGGTTCAAATTCGTGTTTGGTTTTATTTTGTTGTTGCTTTTGTTTTTCAATTAATTAAATTCTTTTATTCACATCCACCCCCTCAATATAATGTGCATTGAATCAGTGCAACATTTGTTCTTTGAATGTAATAAAAATAAATAAAACGGATTTTAAATAACAATTATTTTTATTTAGCGGTAATTCAAACAAAAGAAGTGTGATAGTTAATTAGATTGAACAAAATAAAAAAGAAAGTGTAACAGAGTCTTTAAGACCAAGCGGATTTTTACACAAAGGTAGGTTACAATAAGTTTTTGTTATAAAGAGTTTCCTAAAGTTAACAAAATTTTATGCATGAACGATTCTCAATTTTAATGAATCACAGATTATTGTTTTATTGTCCCATTGTTACAATTTATTATTTGTATACTTTTTGTAATTTAAAGGGTTGTAGATAGTGTTTTTCTTAACGATATGGGAAATTAATACATTATTTAATGAAATGTGTTTTTCTAGAAAAAGAAAACGAACCGAAAGAGATATAAATAAAAAATGCATAGTGGTTTTGGTTTTGATAAAACTTTAAACTTTAAATTTTAAATTTTAATTAATTTTACAATGCTAAGAGACAGGAAAGTGGTTGTTAGTTTTGTTGTGTGTTCATTTTATGGGTTTATCTATTGATATGCAATGAATTCTATGAATTTTTATGAAAGTGCATCACTTGAGAGTGGCTAAAAAGATACTGTTTCTTTGTGTATTCATAAAGATTTTCTATAGGAGAAATTATTTAATCTTAATTTTATTATTAACTTCCCATAGGAAGTTATTGTAATGGGTCCGATTTGTCAAATTGAAAATTTTGACATTTCTCGACGTTTCAAGGTCCCTAGAGTCGAAATAAAAGATTTTTAGAAAGATGTCTGTGCGTTCGTGTGTTCGTGCGTTCGTACGTCCGTACGTCTGTACGTTCGCGACGTTTTTTAAGTCTTCCATAGCTCAAGAACCAGAAGAGATATCGACTTCAAATTAATTTTGTTATACAGATAATAAGGCAGAAAGATGCAGAAAGGGCTCTCAAGAAAATTGCGTGGGTGGTTTTTTTTTTACCATAACAGTTTAAAAAAAGGTTAAAATTTTGGTTAACCCTAAATATCTTACGAACCAAAACGCTAGAGACTTGAATTAAATTTTATATAATATATTGTAACGTGAAACCAAACAAGTATATTTTTTGAAAAAATCCAATTAACGGTTTTTGTATAAATCAAAAAAACTGAACAAAAAATGTGTCACCTCAAAAATTTTACGAATTCAAAATGATTTGACAACCAAAACAATTTTGTGCAAGGAAAAATAACGTTTTCAAAATCTGGTAAAATTTTGAGAAAAATCGAATCAACAATTTTTTTATAAAAAATAAAAACCTAAAAAAAACATTACTCAAAGTTGGTAAAAATTGAATTTCGACTCAAATATCTTTTCAAAAATTGGAGATTATGGCTTCCAACTTATTTTGACTTATAAGAAATATTGTTTTTAACATTGTGAAAAATGTTGATAAAAATTGAATTGACAGTTTTTTTTTACAAAAAATAAAAACCTAAACAAAAAAATTAATAAAAGGTGATAAAAATTGATTTTCGGCTCAAATATCTTTTCAAAACTTTGAGATATTGGCTTTAAACTACTTTAATCTTTTGAAAAATATTGTTGTCAACATTCAGGAAAATTTTGAGAAAAATCTAATTGACACGTTTTTTACAAAAAATAAAAACCTAACAAAAAAACAATACTAAAACTTGGTAAAAATTTACTTACGACTCAAATAGCTTTTCAAAAATTAATACTATATTATACTGTCTTCAAACTCTTTTTATTTCACAGAAAATATTGTTTTCGATATTCAGTAGTTTTTTTTTATAAAATTCCAACAGTCCGTTTTTTCAAAAAAGAATAAAATCTACAAAAAATAGTAGGTAAATTTGGTAAAAATTGATGTTCGGTTCTTGATATCTCTCAAATTAATTTCATTCATCCAATTTGTAAAAATTTAAGAAAAGCTACCTAAATTGGTAAAAATTTATTTTCGACTAAAAATCTATTTAATAAAACTAGATTTTCAAACTAAACTATTTCTTTATAATGAAAAATATTGTTGGTAATTTTAAATTTTTTAAGAATAATTCAACTGACAACTTTCTTAACCCAACACGAAAACCTACAAACTTTTAAGCAAGACAAACGACAGATGGGATGGGAAGTTATCAGTGGGGTCGCATCCCAACCTCTTTTTTGTTTTTCAAATTGTTTCGAAAATTTAAATGAAGTATTTTTTTTTTCTTTGAGCTAAATCTTTTTAAATTGTTTTTGTTTTTTAGTTACAAATATAATGCGATCTTTTAAAATTTTTTTGCGTTTGGGCATTTTTAAAATTCCTTGCAATTTTAAGCTATGGCGTAATTAGTTATATTTTATTTGTATGTATTGCTTTTATTTTAGTAACATATATTTTATTTTATCTTACTTAATTTTTTATTTTTTACCTTTTTTAATTAATTGTTTTCATAGTGATTTTTAAATAAGTCAAACTAAATATTTTAACAGTTCTTGAACCCTTAAGGTTCTTTTGATCTACTTTCAGAAAAAATTAAATGAGCGTTTTTACAAGTGCTATTTTAAAAAAGAGGCTGGGGTGCAACCCACACTGATAACTTCCCATCTGTGCTTGCCTATCAATTTTTCTAATAACTATATTTTGTGTGAGATACAAAATTTGAAGTCAATACCTTTCTTTGTTGTCCTAATACTTGAGTCATACTTCGTGTTTTGTAAAAAAGTTGTAGGTAAATTGAATTGAAAAAAAAAACAACTTAAAGTTAGAAAAATGTTTTGCATATGATAAAAAAAGTTCGATTTCAACATTTGTTTTTGTTCCCGAGATTTTCAGTCGAAAATCATTTTTTACCAATTTTAGTAGCATTTTTTGAATGTTTTTATTTGCTACTTAAAAAATATAGATTAGATTTTTCTAAGACCATTTTCTAACGATAATAACAAAATTTAGCCTATAATGAAATCATTTTTTGAGAATCGGATATCAATTTTTACCAAATGTGCGTACTATTTTTAATTATAATTAAGTATTATTTATAAAAAAAAACTGACTGTTGTATTTTTATAAAAAAATTACTGAATGTTGAAAACAATATTTTCTATAAGATGAAAGGAGTTTGAAGCCAACATTTTAAATACTTGAAAAGATATTTAAGTCGAAAATCAATTTTTACCAACTTTTAGTACTGGTTTTTTTTAGGTTTTTGTTTTTTTGTAAAAAAACTGTCAATTTAATTTTTATCCAAAATTTTACCAGATGTCAAAAATTTTATTTTATGCTGTAGTAAAAAAACGACCCACGCAATTTGTTCGAAAATCATTTTTGCATCATTCTGTATTATTAGCTAAATGTGTAACAACATTTATTTAAAGTCGATATCTCCACGGGTTCTTGAGATATGGACAACGAAAAAAGCTTCCCGAACGTACGGACATACGAACGTACGTACACACGCACGCACAGACATCTCTCTAAAAATCTTTCATTTAGATTCTAGGTACGTCGATAAATGACGAAATTTTCAATTATACAAATCGCACCGATTACAATGACTTCCTATAGGAAGTTTAAAATTCGTAACACTAGTATGTTCTGCCTTGTATTATTATTTAATTTGTTCACGTTTAAAAAAAACACCCGAAATAAGAGTTTACACATTTTGTCGAGAGAAAAGTCTTCACCAGTAAAAAATATTGTCACAAAATTTTAAACAAGGGTTGAAAAATATACTAGTTAGCAATTTGCTAAATATTTAGCAATTTTCTAAGGGACTCCAAAATTTTAAACGTTTCGTTTTGCTAACTAGTAAATTGCTAATTGCCTTTTATTAAAAAACGAGCATCCAAACATGTCTAAAAAATGACAGTTCGTGAAAGTAAACAAAGCAAACACGCTTAAAAGCAAAAACACTCTAATGAAGATATAAATCCTTCGTACGTATCACCCTTCAAAACCCATTTGTTTACATTGTTGTATTTTTAATGTGGAAGAATTCAACGAGTAAAATTGACGTGTTTTCACGCATACATAGACACATTTACTGAGTTTTTAGGGGAAATTTCATAAATTAGAGGAGAAATTTCACGCACACTAAGAAATACTTTATGAGGCCAGTTTCCGGTTTAGCTTGTAGGCAAACCAATATGGCTACCGAGGATTTATATCTTTACTAGAGTGTTTTTGCTTAAAAGGACCTATTAATTGGAATTCCCAACTGTTGACTGGACCATTCCATCCACTGCTCTTATAAGAATAAGTGTACAGGTGTCATATGGATTCAGCAAAAAGTTAAAGTGTTATTCCGTTATTTTAACTTTAGCAAAATGTCAAGAGATAGTAAGATGTTAAAATAGTTTAAAATAAGGTAAATTATCTTTTTAGCTTATTAAATTGCTTAAAATGGCTTTAAAATTTTACTTAATCGTTTCGTTTGAGCCATTAAAGAGTTTTCTATTTATTTCACTAGATGGAGATCATAACCTTGTTTTTACATAATCATTTAACTTGACTACGTCTTCAAAATTAAAGAAACTACAATATTCGGAATTGGTTATAAAATTCCTTCGACTTTCTACATAATGAATTAAAAGTTATATACATAGGATTTGGCCGGTTTCATTTTACATAAAAGACTGTTCTAGGTTTAACAAACTCTTATTGCCTTACTCTGGATAAAGTAAATTAGACCTTTAATAGGCTTACACAAAAGTTTAATAGCCGCATCCACTTAGTGACACCATCAACTCGTTTAATATTTTTGATACAAACAGGATTCATTTTAGTTTAGTCATATTGTGTGTATTTTTTATTTTGTTTCTTGTTTCATTTAATTTTATTTCTCATTTTAATTCTGAGAAATTAAATGACGAAAAGTATTAAGTAAAGCGTGCACATTTTATTTGTAATTAATATTCTTAATCCATTATTATGTGATTCTTTTTCATGATCCTAATATTAATTAAAGTCCAAATGGATTTAATTTTATTCACCCTTTTATATTACTAAACTAAACATTTGTAATTTGTGATTTTGTTTTATTGATAAAATGATGATTGTATGTAAAATCGAAGATAAGGGTTAAGATATTGGCACTTTCACGGGTTTTTTGTTTTCAATATCCATTAAGAATAATAATGAGTGCTTATTCATTGAACAATATTTGATTACATATGTACATATATCCCTATTGAATTATTGTTTCATATGCCTACGAGTATGCATTTAAAATAAAAATAGTAAAACTAAATTTTATAAAATTACATTTAATACTATAGTTTAAAACTAAAAATCTGATAAAATTTGTCAAAATAACTTTTTTAATTGACATAAAATTTAGTTTATGATTTCTTGCATACATGACCGCCACGTCGGCTAAGACAAAGTCCAGTTTTTGTGACTTTTTCCAACATTTTTTTACGTAAATCGGCAATAACATGGCGAGTGTTGTCTTGTGGTGAATCGTTTCGGGAATTACCATCACTCCGAATACGGCAGTTTTGTTTATTGTATCTAATCAACCGAACGTGAGCTTCATCGCTTTACAAAATTAGCGTATTTCAAACTAATTTCATCTTATAAAAAATATATTTTTAACATTCAGTAAAATTTTTGGAAACATCGAATTGAAAGTTTTTTTTACAAAAAATAAAAACATATACAAAATGCTTCAAGAATTGCTAGTTTGTCGGTATAATATAAAACGCTGCGATGGGAAATGGGATCTTAAGGGCCCTACACACGATCAATATTAATTGTCAATTTTAGTTGAATAAAACTCGATTGACGTAATATTGATCGTTCGTATAGCCATCAATGTTACCAACATTTAAAATTGATACATTGATGAGAACCAAACAAAAAATAGAGTTTTTTTTAATTTTACTTGACAGAACAATGATGGTATGGTAGGTTCATCTATGCTTGCCTTAATGCTTATGTTTACATTTATAAAACGGTCCTTATTATTGAGATAAGATATCTGATTTTCGCCAATGTACACGAATTCATCAATTTATAAAGAGATAATGACTGCAATATTGTTGTCAGTGATATTAATTGATAAGTATGGAGTCTAATTTTCTGATACTTGACAGAAAAATGCCTCAATAAATATTAGACAAAAATAATTGATTGTGTGTAGGGTCCTTTAGGCTGACATTTCAATTTGCCTACAAGCTTCGGAGGACTATATGTTAGAAAGTGTGCGTAAGATCATGAAGAAATCAAAAACTTTTGTATTATGGCATAAATGTTAAAATTGCCATTTGATTCCCCCAGCAAACTACTCCTCCAATTATGTAATCGATGCAATTACCTTTATTTTGAAGGATGTCTTTTTTTTTTTTATATGATACAATATTTTTTTTTTGAAAGAAAATATAATACATATTTCCTCCTCTTTATACCACATTTGTAAAAATATATAATAAAACAAACGAAAAGCGCCTGTCCTACTATTTAGAGGAACCTTCTTCAGATTGAAAAATTAATGCGAACTGAAATTGGGATATATGTACATATGTACAAAAATTACTTTATGAATATTAGACTGAAATTCCGTTAAATAGAGAAAAAGATCGATTTTATATAATTATTATACTTAAATTAATGGTAAACTAAAATTTTATTCAGTGCCAATTACTCGAAATTGTGCCCTCGCCCTTAATTTTATGACTTTTCGAACACACCCTTGACACAATTTTCTTTCAATGTTAATATTGTAAATCATTGAATTCATTATTATGAAATAATGTTGTGCATTCTGTTTTTATAATAAAATTACGAATTTGTTTGCAACCAACATAATGACAAGAGAACTATAACAAAACGGGTGCTTTCGATGAAAAGAGTAAAACAGAAAAATATAAAAACAGCGAAAAGCAAGGACTGTTCGCTCCAGATTATTTTATTTCAAAGTAAGTTTCTAAAATTTGAAAGCGTTGTTCTGGAGTAAAAAGATTCATGCTGAATTGCCAAACCCAACTGGACACAAATGTCAAAACAGTTTGACACTTTCAACCGTCAAACCGCAGACAACCATCAAAACTGCCTATAATGCCCGTGTTTTGTTGGAAAGTCTATCAATAGTATAGTATGATTTTACACGAATAACAAAAACAATATAAAAGTTAAAGTAGAATCTTACTACGGATGGGTTTTTGGCATTTATACGAGTCTCGAATAGATCTTATGTGATTTAGTTCTCAAATGTTGGTACGATTGATATTGCATTTGTATCTCGATGGCTGTGTTCATTGAGTAGTTGTGCATTTGGAATCATGTGTGTTTTCCATTGGGGAAAAAATCAATCTATTACTGTTGATATTATTTAGTTTTGTTAGTGAAAATGAACTAACTGGGCTTATTTTGCAAGAGAAAACAATAGAAAAGATAATTAAGTTTTGCTATGTTTCCACCAAAGGTTTATTTCAGTTTAGATTAGATAAATCTTTTTGGTGTTTCCACCGCACAAGAAGATTTAAAAATGATTAAGTTTGACAGCACTTTCTAAAATGCAAATGGTGTTTCGATGTTTCTTATGAAGAGCAAGTGAGATAGTTTTTTTCGTGTTAAACAATGAAAAACTGATAAATTAAGCACCATATAAGAATATGCTACCTATTCAATGTGCAATTTTTTTTAATTTGATTAAAACGAAACTATATTTTTACACAAACATGCAAATAATGCATCAAACATGATCATAATGCATTATCTGTAAAACCAACTCCTCCACACAGGTTTTTCTTCACAAATTTTGACTCGACTCCGATCCCCGACCGGAATCGAGGCGAATCAAGCTCATTTCAACTCGATTCAGGTATATAAAGAATTTAGGCGAGCTTCAAGCTCACACGATTTCACCCCTGGTCTGAATTTCGTTATTTTTTTTTGGAATTTTTTGATAAATTATTCTAGCAAATATTAAATTGTATCAACTTTCAAATATAAAAACCGGACTACTGCGGATCGTTTTTTTGGCAATTTCTCACTGTACTATATATGGAATACCAAAAAAACACGGCTAATTTTACGCTTTTTTGTGTTTGCTTGAATTTGAACTATTAATATTAGAACTATGGATCCCAAGAAACATAATTTTAACATTATTAAAGCTCTAAATTTTCGAAGTCAAAACAATTTAGAGGGATATCTAAATAAATTAAATAAATTAGGTGGCGCAACAGTCCGTAGAGAACCAGGGCCTAGTGACTTACAACTCTCAACCATTTCTGTGTGCGTGTAATCAGAGAGAAAAAACTAAATGAGAGAACCAAATTTCCTCGTCTCCGTCTCTTCGAAACCTCTTACTCTCATTTTTTATAGCGTGTTGAATTCGTATCGGTGTATACATGTTTTCACCTCGGAAAAGAGTACACAAAAAACATCACTTCCGGGAAATGCGACATTTCTCATTTTTGTTTATTGATAGCCAAGAAGGCTATGTTTTTTAAAGTCTCATTATAATATTTTTGTAATTCTCATGAATTTCTTTCTTTAATTTTACTAACATCTTGTCGTTTTTATATCTACAAAAATACTCCTATAATTCAAATTAATTCTAGGAAAACATTTTTGTTTGTCAATAAATACCGGAAGAAGTTATACCGGTAGTTCGTGGTGAATTTGTTTTTCCCTTCTCTTTCTCTGAGTTACAGATAGATGGCATTAACAACCTTCTTTGAGTTACAGATAGATGGCATTAACAACCAAAACAAGAAAGGATGTGTGCAGAAAGAGTATAACAAGGTTAAGGTTTTTTAGACTAGACTTTATTTGTATATTTGAACGAGTACATGTTTTTTATAAATGAACATATGTTATGTTTATTTCAATAGTAATGCCTTAACTACTAACTTAACTACTGTATTATCTAAAATATACTGCATTGAATTATTTTACATTGAATTATAAAAGACGGAAATAATAAAGTTCTACAGTTTACCAGGAATATTTATATAAAATATCCACATCTTCTGCAATTGCGGTATCAATCGATATTTTCTGGAACTTAGTAACATTTATTTGTCATGAATTACTCTTTCAGCTTTTTTATACACCAAAAAAATCAATTATGAAATTTGGCTGTGATAATAACTACTTGAACACAGCATTTTCATTGTTTATAGTTATTCAGGTTTAGCCCTTAACTTTGATTTGCATTTATTTATGAATAGCCTAAAACGTTTAGCAAACATCTATGAATAAGCCACAATGCACTTTCAGAAAAACTGTAGTTAGAACTTTCCCTCACAGATTTTTCCTTGTCGCTATATAACTGAAAGATAAGATATAAATATTTAGAACTGGAAAATTTATAAAAATGATGCATAAGACTTAAATTTTGGTTGAAGAACAAATTTGTATATTCTTTTCACAAAACCACTGACCCAGCTTATGTAGTTAAGCCTTTAAAAGCAACACACTAGCTTAGTGGAAGGCAGTAAGAATAGCTTATCACCTATTCACAAATCTTATGCAATGAAAATTGGTAACAGAAGTAACAAATTGACGGTCTTTTTATTTAGTGTCTACTTAAATCACTTATTTTCAGGATTTTGGAAATGTCGTGAGTAATGTAAAGGAAATAAACAACGAGTACACACAAATATAAAAATGTTTTCAATGTTCCATGTTTACATTCTGTAACTCTCGTTTTCAATGTTCCTGCAACTCTCGCATCGACAAAATTAAGTCGATAAACTCTGAAAATTGAAACAAATCTCAGTTTTTTCTGCATCTTTCAACGGTCTGAGCGAAAATTAAACGCATAAACGTAGCTAATAATACAAATAATAGTTGTAGTGCTTTCAGAGTTTTATGTTTCTAGGTCCTAATTCTCATTGGACTGTTGCACCACCTAATTTGTTTTACCTACTTAATGATTAAAACTGGCTTCAAATAACTAACTAATACTTATCTAAATGCGTAATTTAGAATTGTTTCTAAATCTTCATTGTTCTGGCACCTAACAAGAGTAATTAATTTCACTTCATATTCGAATGATATTCATATCAAACGAACACAGTGAGAGTACCGAAAAGTTGTTCATACACAATTTTGAATTTTCTTTGAACACCTCTGAACAGCTGACTACATCCGCCATTTTTCAAAGGTGGTCGCCATTTTTAAAAGGTGGTAAGCAGAGAGAAAAGAGAGAAAAGTTTTTTCTCTTTCGTGGTGAGTATGTGCACAAACTTGCATAAGTGTTTGTTCCCCACATTTTTTTTATATGGAGTTACTACATATGCAAGTTGGTGGCCAAATCATAGCTTGTAGGCAAAAAGAGAAAAACCGTCGAAGTTGGTTCTCTCTATTAGTTCTTTCTCGATGGTGTAATGTTGTCAGAGATGGAAGGGACCTACAGTTTATATGCCGAATCCGAACGGCTAATTTGAGAAAGCACTTTTCATGACAAGAATTACTCTTGGAGGATTTGTCAATTCCTCGCAAGAGGCAGTACCCGTGAAAAAAAGTTAGGTGGCACAGGTAGGGATTGAACCCAAGACCCCTTGTATGACAGTCCAACGCACTAACCATCACGCTACGGGTACTAATTCATATATCTAATTCAGGTTAAACTTCATTATTTTAAAGAAAACAGATCAATACAATATTGTTTAAAAATTAAAAATCGAAGAAGAGATTGTTAGAGGTTGGGATTTACCAGTTCAACTCAGGTATATTTCCATCGATTACCTTTGGAAAGTGGAAATCTAAAGACTAAAAGTTGCTACATTTTATAAATAAATCTCATTCAAAAATCACATTTTATTCTTGAAGCAACAATCTAAAAAATAGCTTCAAATTGAATACAAATCAATCAAATATTAATGATACCAGTATACAGATAAGAAAATACCTTCATAAATAATACAATATAAATTCAAATCTTTGGAATATTTTAAAATTGTAATTTTCTATTCGAGAAGTCAAGTCACATCAGTTTTATAGTCTGAAGATGATGTAATGTTAATCGCATTATTTTTAATTGAACTTTATATTTACTATAAAATAGCCAATTGCTATCAAAATGTTATTTTATATTTCTATTTTGCAAAGTATTATTATCAATTAAATATAAAGGATTTGTCCTTGAAAATGCATTCGAGAGATTATTTCAATATCACGCATATTGATGACTTTTAATCAATATGTTTACTATAATCACATCACACAAGCTTGCAACGTTATGACGTGCCCTTAGAAATTATTGACAATGAAAAGGACATTGATCGTCAATGGAAAACATAAAGTGTTATAAGTAGTTTTTGTTTCCGATAAGATTCCAATTCCATGCATGCAATACAGTTTAAAACGCATTCAATATTGGATCAGTATTTACAGTATCAATAATATTAATCTAGAAATAAGTGCTTTATATTTTTCCGCTTATGATTTTGATTTAAATTTTGTTGTGTTCATATTATGTTTTATAACAAAGCAACTGAAATAAGAATACAGCTGTGCTAATATTTTGTATTTTTTTATTGTTCTTAATTTCGTTTAGAAAATTTAAGTGATATTTATTTTGTATTGTTTTGTGAGATTGACTTATATTGTCAATTTTTTCTTATAAATTCTCAGCTTTGGAAGGTGATTTAGAGCAAAAATGTTGAATTTATTTAATTTGTATCTACAGAACATCACAGTTAATCATTATTTAGGAACTTTGTCAACTTATAGAACATATGTTATTGGAGTCACTATGTTATAGAAGTCATTAGTGAAATTATTCTTTTTTTTCCATTTTTCAATAATTTTGTCAGTAATTTCGTGATAAAAATGTGCACTATTGCGCAATTTTAGCATTTTTTAAATACTATTTTCAACAAAAATAAGCACTATAAAAGACGAAAAACAGAATGTCTCAAAATTTTTATATTTAAACATGATTTTATATACAGTACATACTTGCAAAAATTATTGGTATCAAGTTTACGCATATTTTTTTAATTAAAAACTGTTAAAGTTTTAATTTAGAGCAAAATATTTTCTATTTGACAGTTAATTCAACATTTCATAATTCATTAAATTTAAAGCTGAATTTCCTACAAAAACGGAATTTATAAAAAATGTCCTCTGCTGATGCGAAAACTAAACAATGTTTTAAAGTGAACCCAATGTTTAAGTTTTCATTTGCATTTGAGGTTTCATTCATAGCTGTCAATTTTGAAACTGTCACACTTGTTTTTTTTTTTGGAAAATGTAGCATCACTGCTGATACAATTTTAAATGAATCCTGCTGTGGATAGAGTTTTGAGTTTCTTTCGAGTATCGATAGATATTTTCGGCGTTTTCATTCTTATACAATTGTGCGTTTGAAACTCGATTGGTGTGATCGTAGAGTAGTGTCGATGTCGAACATACAAAACATTTTAATGTCACTCAAAATGAGCTCTGATGTTTTCAAAGAACTTCTGATTTTTCTTTATTTAATTACTTGCGAATTTTTACAATCGGCTGACAAATAAAAGTGGATTTACATGTGTTTGCATCTGTATAATTCAGAAAAGTAGATGGAGACGAATATATATCTCAAAACCTGAAAGTGAGAGAGAATACATACACCACTGGTAAATCTTTTCGCTTCCTATAAAATACTATACATTTTTGACAGTTCAGTGTTGTCGCAACCCTTAACGAAAATGCAATTCAAAAATAAAATATGAGAGTTAAAACGAACTTTGAACTGAGAACTAATAGTAGCATGAACTTCATAATTAAAAGAAAATTTAAATGAAATTCTTGAAAAAAGATGCAACAAAACATAAAAAAAGTAAAATGACAACACTGATGCAGACGAAGATGCCATAATAAAGATAAACATGTTTGTCTTCACTATAATCTTCATAGGTCCACTGGTAATCTCATGGTTTATCTCACCGAACAGTTGAGCAAATCTTTACATCGTTTTGGAGAAAGTAAGATTATTGCACTTGATATTTTTATTATTATTTTTTTTTTTAATCCATGTTTTTTTGTATTTTTTGTATTTTTCTTTTTTGTACTTTTGTTTGTATTTTTTTTATGCCACCATGCCTATTCTACTTAAAACTAAACCCTAAAACTATAAAACAAGTATGTAAGCCGGCCAAGGCATTAAACCCCATCCCGACTACTCACTATCAAGTTCCGATTGAAGCCACCAAAACTGGTTCTCCTGCTTCACCCTATCAGTTCGGTCTCGTTCGGACACAGCCCTACTGAACCGAAGGAGCTCTGCTCCGTCTTGTGCCATGACGTCCCGAATGTACAGGAGTCGCCTATCCACGGTTCGTCGTCTGACGTGGTAGATAAGCGGAACTGCCAATCTATCCTGTATCAGACCGCATCTATCTAAAAAGAGGAATGCCTCTGGTGGAATGAAGCGTGCACTTTCAAAATACTCGTCGTTCGGATAGAACGCCCCGATAATTAAATTGTTGGTCGAAGACATAGCTCGTGCAATGTGACCTCGAACGAGTTTTATCATGAAATTGTCAATTCTGTTGATTCGAGCCCTGTTGTATAGGACCTCGTTGGAATAGTAATGCACGTAAGAAGATTCGGCTGTTCGATATAAGCCGGTACAGCGTCGTAAACACTGTCGCTCGAACACCCGAAAGTTCTCCATCTGGGAAGGGGCAACGTTGAACCACACAGGACAACCATAAACGATCATCGGCCGTATGAGGACCATGTAGCATGTTACCTTCACTCTGGGGTCAAGCCGACTTGTGTAAAACAGCCGTTTCGTCAGAGCGAAGGCTCCACTGGCCCTGGTCAGAGCATCATTTATATGTCTGTCGAAATATAAATACTGATCTAACCAGATACCGAGGTACTTCACTACACTTTTGCTCGCTAATCGCTGTCCGTGAAGATCAACGATGACCATCTTGTGCCAATTCTTGCACGTATCCCTCGTGGCACTAGCCAACGAAATTCGGAACAGAATTGTCTCCGACTTCTGGACATTTATTTTCAGTTTCCAGTCGTCGCAATATCGCTGAATCTTGTCGAAATCACGCTGCAAGAGAATTCTAATAACCTCAACCTTTCGGGCCGTTCTGTACGCAATTAGATCGTCGGCGTACGCAATTGCCAATTGCCTATAAGACTATCAGATCGCTGGTGTAAATGCTGAAGAGAATCGGCGAATTCACCGCTCCCTGTTGAAGACCATTTTTAATCAAGAATGTTGTGGTAGAAGTTACATTGCCACTTTTGACAACAAACTTTCTACCGTTAAGCATATCATAAAGTATATACAACAATGGCTTGCTTACGCCAAGCCTGCTTAGTTTTAGGTAAAGACCCTCTAACCATACGGTGTCAAAGGCCTTTTCCAAATCAACCAGAACAGCACCTGTACTGTACATTGTTGTTTTGCTTTATTTCATTGGATATCAGAAACGAGTTTAGACGCAGCATGAATTGTGTCATGACCCGCCTTGAAAACGAACTGTTTATCCAGAATTATTTTGTTGTCCGCAGCCTACTTAAGCATCATTCACATGAGCGCGACCAACGAACGACGAATGAATTACAAAATGTGAGTTTATATACGTTCAAAGACATTTTTCCACACAAATTCTTAACAAAACGATAGCAATATAATTTCTATTTGATTTATGATGCATACTTTTACTTTTCAATATCATATATTAATAAATTTAAGAAAACAAATTTATTCGTCGCGAAAAAAATTATAGTTGATACGAACTGTGAAACTTTATTCGCGTTCCACATTATCCACACTCGCAACGAATAAAAAAATCGCGCGTACTTAACCTAAAAAAATCGTTCTTGTTTTGGTTTCGGTGGTGAATGTTAAACTTCATTCGCGACTAATTAAAAAAAGAAATGTCAAAATCGACGAATATTCGTTCATTCGTTGGTCGTTGGTCGTGCTCATGTGAATATTGCTTTAGTCAGAGCCCTATTGATGATCTTTCCGAAAACTTTGCTGATGCTCGAAAGAAGACTTATCGACCGAAGATTTGACGGGTTGGTGTTGTCCTTTTTTATGGAGTTGAAGATGAGCTGAAGCTCAACCTTCGTTACTAACAAGGGACTTGGTCCCGTTTGCTCGGCGATTATGGCATTTGCCAAGGAATCGTCATTGAACCGCATGAAACTGCGGTTCTCAGATCGCCATTGTGTTATATCATTTCGAAGGTAAAAGTGATTAAGTAGGTCTCTGTTTTCCAGGTCGTGGTTGGGGCGAATGCTAACATTCACCTTGTACACTTGCTGGAAAGCAGCTCCCACCGCCTCCACTTTTTCCTTCGGATCGTCAATTATATAAAAGTCATCGTCTGGCATCAAGCTCTCTTATCGATTCGATTTTCATGAATCCCTCTTCCATTGGATTAGTATTTCACTTTCGGATCGTTCAATACAATTAGAATTGAAGTAGTTCAATTCTGAAAGAAAAAAAATAAATGCTGGTGTGCCCCAGGGTTCTGTTTTATCTCTAACACTCTCTCATTTTTAGTAATGTTCTCCTGTTTACAACTTCTCTTCCAATACATTGTTTCGTTGAAGATAGTACTCTTAGCTTTTCATATTCGTTTTCAGACTCACATCCCTCTTCTTGGAATGTGGAACTGCAACGACAAAATATGAAAAGTTAATTAAAGTCCGACCTAAACAGCAGAATGCCGCATGACGTTTGGGTTTCCTAAGACTATGCAATAAATGTTTTCCCCTTCTGATCTGGCTTTTATTTACAAGACTTTTATACATCACAAGCTTGAGTATAACTCCCATCTTTATAGGCTGGTGCTCCTCCAACTTACTTAGGCCTCTTGGAAAATCTTGAACGAAAAGCATTTAAATTAATGGGTGATTAAGTCATCGTTAGCTCCTTTACGTTCGCTTAAACATCGTCGTAAAGTTTTTTGTTTCATCCTTTTTTACCGTTATTTTAACGGTTTATACTCTAGAGAAATAGCCAGCTTCATTTCTCCCCTTAAACAGTTTAACCGTGAACTAGGAATGCTCATCAGTATACCCTCGAGCCCAACTTCCGTCATACTTTCGATTACAGAGATTTGTTCTTTAGCCGTACTATGTGAATGTGGAATGCCTTACAACGCTCTGTCTTTCCCAATCATTACAATATTCAGGAATTAAAAACCAATGTGCACAGACACCTCTTTTCAAAACCTCTCCTCCTTTCCTAATGCTCACATTGTGTCTCTGAATAATAAAGGTAGAAATATTCCTTGAGTATCCGCTTATTATAGAAACTAATCAGATTTCCTATAATCTAAATAAATAGCTCAGCCTAAAATCGATCTTTAAGATGTCAATGCTTCCTTGTTCTCTTTTTCATGTAAAACAAAATACAGTTTTAGTTTTGTAAGCTGACTCGATTAAGTTTTTTAACTATACGAATTAGCGTTTGTAATTTTCTAAAAAGTCTTTTGAACCAGAAGAACCATTTTAATGGAATCATAATTTACGATCGAACCCTTTTCTCTCTTTTAAAATTAGTTCTGGTACAATTTCGTTAACAATTTTTTACAATTTTCTTTTAAATTATTCTGAAAATGTTCAATTGCATCAAATTTTATTTTTGGCAATTTCTCGCTCTACTTTAAATTTAATACTAAATAACATTATTATCTAAATTTCTTGAAAAACTAAACTAACAATAATAATTTTTTCACACGAAACTTGATCTTGCTCTATTGTGGAAATAAGCGTAAATTTTGATGATGTAACAATCAGAGTCTATCTAATATTTTAGTTTATAATTTTCAACCCTAATTATAAGCCTAACAACGTGTTTTTTTTTTTTGGCTTAAGACTTAATTCTTAAGACCATCAGCACGCGTGGCAGACCATCGCATCGTAATAACTCTTATGTCACGAACGCCACCACCATCGCCATCCATCATGCCTCGAGCACACTTCCAAATAAAAATAATAAATTCTTACTTAAAAACAAATATTTTTAAATTTTTTTCATCAAAAGGTTATTAACATTAAAATTAATTTTATGTTTGAATAAATATTTTATTCTATAAATTTCCGTTGAAGTCGAAGGTTATTTCACACTCGAATAGCAAATTAATAAAAACAAAATCATAAATTTAAAACTAATAAGAAAACAATATACCTACCTAATTTCTTATGTATACCTAGTCTTGGTTTGCAAAAATCTAAGCTGCTAAAAATGTTAAAATGCAATAAAAAAAATAAAATTCGTCTTGTTAAAAAATCTATTCATGTTTTTTGAAGAATTGTTACGAAATTTAAATATTTACAAGATTCGATTAAAATCTGTCAAAAACAAATTGATCTAATCTATTTAAATATTTACGTAGCATCCATAAAGACAGCAAATTATGTTAAATTAACAAATTTTCGTATAACTCCTTACGTGTAAACTATCTTGAATAAATATTTTGTGTGTAGTGCGGTGTGAGAAGAAAACCTGAATGTACATTTTGCCATAGATAAATGCTGCTGCTGCTGGATAGACTAGGGATTGAGTAATCTTGCGTTGCAATTTCGAGCCAGCAAAAACAACATCTTGCGTAACTCTTACTTATTTGCAATGACTGCTAGACTACAACTGCACTGCGAGTGTGATTGTTAGGAAAGTGTAGAGGCACGACACACAGTGCAGACGCGCCATCAACCACCACCGCTTCCACTAGCACTACCAACGATTGAGCGACCTTTTAGTGCTCAGCCAAATGGTACGATACTTCGACGAGAAGTTACAAACTTGATCTAGCAGAATCTAAGCTAGCTAAAAGCTTGCTTAAGAGTTTGAATTTAGGCTAAAACAAAAACAAATCAAGTATGAATGTCTGTTCTAGAATTCATTGATTAGTTACGAAGCATATCAAATAAATTTAAAATACAAAAAGAAAACCTAAAGCTGATATATGTCCCGCTATGTTGTCTAGGCTCTAGCTCTAGACTATGTAGGTTAGGCCAGGTGTAGAATACCAGCTGACTAAATGGAAGATTTTTAATACAATTAAATTGAAATTGTGAAACCGAGAGTATCATAAAGTATCTGACTTTTGTTACTCTAGCCGTAAACGCTATAACAAATAATAATTAAGCTCTCTTTTGATGTTAATAAAGATGCTAATCAGCTTTGGCTTTGCTCTGAAGTTATTGAACCATGAATCATTTTTGCTTTTATTATATTTTTTTTATTTTTGTTAAATTATCTTTTGATGGGAAAATGTAATTAAAATGATGTAAAAATAAACATGAAATTAAGTTGTCTCGCTATAATGGGGAGTTAGTTTTGTGACAAAAAAATATTGCGTGTACACGCGGTAGTGGGATTATGCGCTTTAAAATCATAACAAATGTCTCTGTAATAAATAAAAAAAAACTGTTTCACTAAGATTAAGCAGTTTTTATTTTGAATATATAAGCAGTATTTTGACAGATGTCACTTTTGAAGATGTTATCTTTTGACACTTAATAAATGAAAACTACGCTATAACTTTAAAATGAAACGATACACGCTTCAACAACGCATTGAAGACGCTCCGATGTACTACAGAAATGGCGAAAATTCGCAGTTTGTATTTTAACACTCAAATTAAGTTTTAAGTCTTTAATGTTGGCAATTGTAAAATTAACGGGGATATACAACCGCAAATAAGCGATTTACTTACTTACTTCGATCCTCAGACATATAAAGTCCGTTGGTGTTCCCTAGTGGGACATAGGGCCTCAACTACTCCTACGCTCCATCTTGTGCGGTATCCATCGAGTTTTTAAGCTGCATTCATATAACAGTATTGATTTGACGTTTAAACGGAGTAGTCGTAGCTGAGAGAGTTGTTCTTCCAAACAATACACAACATCCCGAACAAAATCTTAGATTTGCCGATTTTGTTCGGTTCTGAGGTGGAACATCTTATAGTTTTACTCGTGGCTGAAAATTTCCCCATGATATCTCCTTCTCTTTGTTTGTAGTACCCGTGGCATGATGGTACGTACGTTGGACTGTCATGCCAGAGGTCTTGGGTTCGATCCCTGCCTATGCCATCTAAAGGTTTTTTTTCACGGGTACTGCCTCTTGCGAGAAATTGTCAAATTCTCCAAGATTAATTCTTGTCATGAAAAGTGATTTCTCAAATTAGCCGTTCGGATTCGGCTCAAAAACTGTAGGTCCCCTCCATCTCTGACAACAGTACTCGCACACAGGAATGGTTGAGAGTTGTAAGTTACTGGGCCCTAGTTCTCAACGGACTGTTGCGCCACCCAATTTATTTATTTTGTTTATCTCCTTCTCTTTCCACCTTTGATGTCATTTAATGAAGTCCCATTATCCTACAAGACAGCAAGTATACATTTTCTGCCCGCAGCATATCACTGATCATCAATAAGAACAGAATTTGTGACAGTATGCATCCCTGTCTGACAATTGCAATTCAGTTCTTGACTTATGCTTTCAACAATTAAAGCAAGTATACATACATTTTCTGCTTTTCAAGTATGTTGTCAGAGTTCATCTTATTACTTCGTTTCCTGTCAAAACTGCCCACAACACATCACTGCATACTGTCACCAATTTGTGACAGTATGTATGTATCTCTGTCTGACAATTTTAATTCACTTCTTGACTTTTACTTTCAAGAATTAAAATAGTAGATCAGTTTATTTTCAAACAAAAGTGATGCTTGTCAAAAATTTGTATAATGACATTTGTTTACTTTTTTTTGTTTTTCTTGAACAGTCAATTTTTAGAAGTATTCAAATGCACATTTTTCTATTTTGTTTTTAAATTGTCAATTGCTAAATATTTAGAAACTTTAACCTAGCGAAATGATAAATTCCCTCCTAAAAATTTTGCGACAGCTTTTTTATAGTTCATGTTCACATTTCAAGAATTGGAAGTGCTTTTATGACCAAAATAACAAGTCACATTTTTGATCTTGACTCGAATAACAAAGAAAGTTACTCTGTGTCATTTATTTGAAAAGTAAATGTCAATTCAAAATGTGAACACTAAATGTTTGACTATTATAAACATCATTGTCGTTTAAAACGAACACGTTTTTTTTTTTAATTTTTGTTTCTTCTTTATTTAAGAAATTCTATAGAAATGAGATCATTTAGACGAAAATCCATCCCATTTGGGATGACTATACGATGTTTGGTTCTTTTTCAATGTTATGAATGAATGAACGAGACCGCTAAAGTTTGGACTATGCCTTTCTTCGAAAACTTTTGTGTTATTTTAAATACCCTTCAAAATATAAATTATTTTAATTTTGTTGAATTTAATTCCTTAAATTTTGAATTACGCAACACAATATGGCCCTTCTATTGTTTTGTTTACAAACGCAAATTGCTTACAAAATCATGGTCTTTTCTAGCACTAAAATGACTTATTTTTTTGTTTAATTAGCTTAACGACCTAAGGCCACACAGTTTCAATTTAACAATCTTTTGCGAAAGAACTAAGTTTCTTCCTAGAAATTTATCATAATTACAATGGTTTTATACCTCCAAGTTGTTAAGCCATATTTTTTATTGTAATATTTTACATTAACGTTTAGACAGAAAAAAAAATAGTTTGTGGTTATTAGATGATCATCGTGTATCTAACAACCACTAACAAATTTGAAAAAAATAACTAAAACTTATCCGGTTTAGTGGTTAAAGTAATTATTATGGTAACAAAAAAAGTTGCCATAATCACTTATAAATTTTTTAAAGAGGAAGATTTGTTTTGTGTTTCTATTTTCACTAACTCATAATTTTATAACATGTTTTATTTGTTTTTTTTTCTCACTCATTATTAAACGGGTTTGTTTTTGATCCTCTGGTACCTATCAAATCAAACATTCAAAATTGCGTCAGAATTATAATTTAATGTTCTTAACTTGACTAGATGCTTTTTTGTATCTTTAGGCTATGTTTGTAGTCTTCTGTTTGGATATAAACACATTTTTTTTAAAACTAAATTTTTAATTTTCTGATTCCTTCAAACTTGGTTAATTTGATATCAAAATTGTAATTAATTAAAATAATTTTTGCTACTCGTATAAGAATTTTTATTTTTATAGGAATGTCGAAGCATGAAATTGATTTAAAAATACTTGTATGAGCTTCAATGAAACTGGTTACAAAAAAAGCAATAAACTTAGATACATTTAACAAACGTGTGAAGTTTTATATTTTGTGGATTGATTTTATGGGTTGATCATCTGTAATGTGGCTTAAATACGCGTTATTGATAAACAATCGGTTTTGTGCCGATTATTTGCGATGTTAAAAAATTAACTACTTTAACATCGCTCTCAATCTGCTTAAAATTTGATAAACGTTAATATAACAAAATGGCTACGATTTTTTTTTGTATAGTAGCATAGGACTTTGCTATAATTTTTAAATTAAAAAAGGTTAGTTTTTGAATTGTATTTAGACACATTCAATTGAACTTTTAAAGAAAACTGATTTTTGCGGTATTAACAAATATTAGAATTAAAAACATGCACTACAAATACTTACAAACATTACATAGAAAACATAGAACGACAAAATTGGTTTTGTCGCAGCTAATTAATTTACGAAAAATAAGTAGAAAATAATTTATTAAATTTAAAATGGTTTTTGCCGATTTTTGGATGTTACTTTACCGAGTTTTACATAAATGTAGAAAAAATACTGAAAAACATAGAAAACATTTTACGACAAAATTAAACTGTCACAACTACTTAACGGCAATTTAGTATAATGTATTTAAAATAAGACCTTTAAATCTGTTTCTTTAAGATGATTTGATTAGTAAAAAAAAAACATAGAAAACATAGAACAACCAGATTAAAAATGTCAAGGTGTTTGGAGTCCCCTTTTTATGTCAATAACAAAATGCATGCATTATAAAAGGAAAATAGGTTTTGAAACGAGGTGTTCCTTGCAAATTGGATTTCTATATGTTTGTAATGACAATAGCATTCCAATTAAATTTAAATTATAGAACGACTAATTAAATAACGGATTGATCGGTGAATGATTTTTTGCTAGGTTGACACTGATTTAGATCACTTTACGTGACAATGACTTCAACCAAGCAGTATATGATAATAATGGTCTTATTTTAGATCAACCTGATTCTATATGTATTGTATAGTCTTTAAAATACATTTATATTTGATAAGATCGTGCAAAATTTAATATTTCACAATAAAAGATATACAAAAAAGAAGAAATATGACATGACATCCTTTTGACAGCTGAAACTAAGAGGCTTCATGAAATTCTAGAACTTTTGACAACCAGGTCTAAGTTATTAAACAAGCATCCCGAAAAAAAATCTACTATAATTTATGGCAAAATTTATCGGATTGGAGGAGGTTCCAACTTAAAGTTAAAGTTGTGAACAAAATAGGATATGCATATAATTTATTTCTTGTTTTTTTTTTGTTTGTCATTAACTCTAAAGTTAAAGTTTGAATTATGCATTGGATTGGCTTAACTATATTATGTACACATGTTGGTATTAAATCTTAAGATTTTAGTAAAACTAGAATTTAGCTATTAATATGTAAAGCTTAAACCTAAGATAAATAATCATCGAAAGAGTTATTTCATAAATATAAATAAGAAATCAAATTTTTAAAGTTAATAAAAGTATAAAAGCGGAAAGAAAGGATACAAAGTAGATTTCAAGTGACTTTCAATTTATGGCGTAATTTTGTTTTAAAATTGAATCACGCCATTAAACAAAAATTTATAATTTCGTCCTCTCATTGTATGTAGCTATACATATGTATTTTTTTTCAAAGACAATAATAACAATAATTTAATATTTAGCCCAAATAGATTAATTTAATTTGTTTTTAGGTCACGCTGATAGCATTGTGAAATTTTTGTATAACCAGTTTCATCAGCTGCTAATCAGAAGTTAATATGTTTCCCTATTTGATAAAATATTATCTTTCTCAAAACTTTTAAGTTTGCAAATTGCGTTTTTTTTTTCATTATTTCCTCCATAGACTCTTTGCTCAATTCGATTTTATTTATAGCTTTGTTAGTTAGGTACTCCTATTTAATTGAATTATAGTCAATTCTTAAATTGTCCTGAATAACTCAGATTTAGTTCAAGTGTCTGACAAGAGGTGAGGTTTTTCCTTGAAGAGAAAATAATTGCATACCACCCCTTACATTATATAAAATTCTATTAAAAATCTATTGATTATAATTCAACTGAAGTACGTCACTATTTTGTTTGGTGCAATTGGAAGAAACCACAATCGAAATTCATTTTAATCAATAATAACAACGCCGCGCCGCCGCCGCCGCGCCGATTGCAAAAAGCAAACACAACTTTCCGATACAATTGTCTAAGTTCTGTGCCGTCGTTTTTACTTGTGCTGTGATATAGAAAATTTGTACATAAATATTGATTTCGTGTATACAGAATTCAAGGTAAAACTTAAATCAATCATAAATTTATTATGAAATCCTTCCTTTTCAAAGCTAGACTATAGCTCCAGGTTGCCTTAAAAACATACATGGTTTTGAATGCATTAGAAAAAAATTGAAACTTGTTTTGTTATTCAAGTTCTTGTTATTGTAATGGTTTAATTATTGACGTAAAATTTGACAGCTGTAATGATGTTGTTAAATATAAGGTGTTTTTTGTAAAGTGAGTTCACAAACGAACGTTTCCTCACATTAAATGACATATGTCATCGAAGGTGCTAAAATAATATTATAAAATTCAAGTTGTCATTTTGTGATTTAAGGTTTATTCTATTGTCAAAAAGAAAGTACGATCGTTGGAATACCTTTTTTCGCCAGCCATAATTCAAAAAACAAGCGAAGATATCGGCTTTCAATAAATTGTTTTTAAGATAATAACATCAAGATATACTAAAAGGAATTTTCAATGAGTATTTTAAAAAAAGTGACAAAGTTTGGTTGACTCCAAATATCTTACTATAATCAATGACACTATTGACTTCAATTAAATTTAATATTATACATTGTGATTTAAATATTTTACGAAGCGAAAGTTATACTAATTCAAAAATAAGTTTAGCAACAAAAAATTACGTCGTTGACATCTGCTGAAGTTTTTAAAAAGATCGAATTAGAAGTTTTACTTATAAAAAATTTAAAACGAAAAACTGACTGCCAAAATTTGGTAAAAAACTGATTTTTGTGTAAAATAATCGTATTTTGAAAACAAATAAATATTAAATTTAATCTGACTGTCAATTTATCTTGTTTAAAACTTTAACAAAATATTCATACAAATATTTTGTGTGAGATAAATAATTTAAATACAATATCTTTCTTTGTTGTCCAATCGAAAACCATTTTTCTTCATTTTTTTGTCGATTTTGTAGGTTTTCGTGTTTTAAAAAAAAAAAATTAATTGCCACTTGAATTTTTCAACAAAATTAACTTTTAACTACCAAATTATTTTGAATATGATAAACCAAGTTTGATTTCAAAATCAGTTGTTGTTAATGAGATCTTTAGTCGAAAAACCAATTTTAGTAGCAGTTTTTGAAAGTTTTTATTTCTTATGTAAAAAAATACAGTTTGGATTTTTCTAAGGCCATTACCTTACGTTAATAACAAAATTCAGCACAGAATAAAATCATTCTGAAATCCATATCTTCATTTATTCACGAGATATCGAGAAACGAATATCAATTTTTACCAATTTTTCGTACTATTTTTTGTAAATTTTAATTTTTATGAAAAAACTGACTTGTGCATTTTTATAAAAATTTAACTCAATGCCAAGAACATTATATTCTATAAATTTAAATTAGTTTGAAACGAATATTTTTGATTTTTGAAAAGATATTTGAGTCGAAAATCAATTTTTACCAACTTTTATTACTGTTTTTTTTAGGTTTTTATTTTTTGTAAAAAATTCGATTCTTCTCAAGTTTTACCAGATGTCAAAAACGTTAATCTTCGCTGCATACAATTATTTTGGAGAAAAAATCATTTTTTGTTCGTAAAATATTCGAGGTGACAATTATTATTTTTCAGTTGTTTTGAAATATATAAAAAACCGTTAATTCTTTTAAATTTTTTATTAGTTTGGTATCACGTCGCATTATACAATATAATATTTAATTCAAGTCATTAGGATTATTGGTTCCTGATATATTTTGGGTTAACCGAAATGTTCACTCTTTCTTTAAACTGCTATAGTACAAAAAAAACACCCACTCAATTTTGTTGAGAGTCTTTGCTGCATCATTCTGCATTATTATCTGTATAACAGAATTTATTTGAAGTCGACGTACAAATATTCCCGAACGTACGGACAAACGGACGCACAGTCATCTCTCTGAAAATCTTTTATTTAGATTCTAGGGACCTTGAAACGTCGAGAAATGTCAAAACTTTCAATTTAACAAATCGGACCGATTACAATAACTTTCTAATGTCCTCTTTTTAAGTACCGTACTGAAGTACGATTTGATATTTATAAATGTCAAACTACGTTCGTTCATAAACTATTTTAGGCACGAAAGAAATGTCAAAGTTAAAATGATCAAATGTCTGTAACTTGTAAATCATTAATCGGTAACAGGATCTTAATTTAATATCCATGTGTTTAGAACCAAGCCGCATTATGTCTTAAAATTTAAAAGATTTTACAACTTACGAGTACATGCGTCGATGTTGACTGTAAGGGAATTTCGATATGAATAATTTATATTATTTTCTGCCCTTGAATATTTTAAAGCTTTATTTTTGTACTTTTTATAGGGAATCAAAAACTGTAAAACCTCGTATAAACTCATTTTCTTCAGATCAGAAATAAACTTTAAAGCACTATTCACATGAACAACGACCAACGAATGGACGAATATCCATCGATTTTGACATTTCTTTCACATGAGAGTTTTTAATTCGTCGCGAATGAAGTTTCACATTCACCACCGAAAAACCAAAACAAGAATGATTTTTTTAGGTTAAGTACGCGCGATTTTTTTATTCGTTGCGAGTGTGGATAATATGGAACGCGAATAAAGTTTGACAGTTCGTATCAATTACAATTTTTTTCGTGACGAATAAATTTGTTTTCTTAAATTTATTAATATATGATATTGAAAAGTAAAAGTATGCATCATAAATCAAATAGAAACTATAATTGCTACCGTTTTGTTAAGAATTTGTGTGGAAATATGTATGTCTTCAAACATATATAAACTCACATTTTGTAATTCATTCGTCGTTTGTTGGTCGCGCTCATGTGAATGCTGCTTAAAGTATTTTATTTTATACAATTCAGTCCATAGATACAAACATTTTGTATAATACACTAGCCGACCCGTGCTCGCGTTGCTTCGCAAATTGTAACCACGAACATTTTTTGAATATTAGTATTAGCATATGAAAAAATTTCTCAATGGGACTGAGAATATTTTCTACAATAATATTAATTTTAGTTTATAATCAAAAAACACTTACTTACCGAAATTAACACTTTAGAAAAGAAAACTTAAGTAAAATATTACGTAGTAAAGGCCAAGCCGCACGTGAAAACAAACAAAATACAAAACCATTTCAATTTTTTAGTTGAAAACAGAACGAAATTTGTGTCTATTTTCTTCTTTTCTTTCTTTTATTCATACCTAGAAACGTTTTTTTGCAACCGAAAAATATAGTTTGCGGTAAAAAAAAAATAAATTTGTGTTTTTAATGTTCTCATACCATCTATAGGTATGCGTGTGTAAATATCCATAGACACATTTTTTTATTCATCTGCTCATGTTGAGTGCAGTGCAACTGACTTAACCTACCTACATTTGTGTGCTCTTTTTATCGACGTCATTGTAAGTACCTTCTTTGAGTTATTTGTAAAGAAAATTTTAACTTAATTTCAGTTTTATTGTTCGAGGAAGTGATACAAAATTGGTAATTCAAGCTATTAAAGGGTGATTTTTTTGAGGTTAGGATTTTCATGCATTGGTATTTGACAGATCACGCGGGATTTCAGACATGGTGTCAAAGAGAAAGATGCTCAGTATGCTTTGACATTTCATCATGAATAGACTTACTAACGAGCAACGCTTGCAAATCATTGAATTTTATTACCAAAATCAGTGTTCGGTTCGAAATGTGTTTCGCGCTTTTTTATCGACAAATTTTGTTCAGCGATGAGGCTCATTTCTGGTTGAATGGCTACGTAAATAAGCAAAATTGCCGCATTTGGAGTGAAGAGCAACCAGAAGCCGTTCAAGAACTACCCATGCATCCCGAAAAATGCACTGTTTGGTGTGGTTTGTACACTGGTGGAATCATTGGACCGTATTTTTTCAAAGATGCTGTTGGACGCAACGTTACGGTGAATGGCGATCGCTATCGTTCAATGCTAACAAACTTTTTGTTGCCAAAAATTGAAGAACTGAACTTGGTTGACATGTGGTTTCAACAAGATGGCGCTACATGCCACACAGCTCGCGATTCTATGGCCATTTTGAGGGAAAACTTCGGAGAACAATTCATCTCAAGGAATGGACCGGTAAGTTGGCCACCAAGATCATGCGATTTGACGCCTTTAGACTATTTTTTTGTGGGGCTACGTCAAGTCTAAAGTCTACACAAATAAGCCAGCAACTATTCCAGCTTTGGAAGACAACATTTCCGAAGAAATTCGGGCTATTCCGGCCGAAATGCTCGAAAAAGTTACCCAAAATTGGACTTTCCGAATGGACCACCTAAGACGCAGCCGCGGTCAACATTTAAATGAAATTATCTTCAAAAAGTAAATGTCATGGACCAATCTAACGTTTCAAATAAAGAATCGATGAGATTTTGCAAATTTTATGCTTTTTTTTTTTTAAAGTTCTCAAGCTCTTAAAAAATCACCCGATATAATAGAACTTTTTTTATTTTTAAATTGGAAGAATTATAATCGATTCACTTCCTCGAACCAGAAAAATAAAAAAGATCTAATTGTTCTTTAGATAAATCGGCATTTCATGTGCACGGCACTGTTAATTTATTTTTATTAAATGTCCATAGTAACTTAAAAAAAAGAGCCCACACTACTCAGCAATGTGACGGGCCTGACGATAGAATTAGAGAAACAAAAAAATAATGTGTGTGTGTAGGTTAGTTGATGAACTATACAATACAGAAAAATTGAATATGTAGGTAGGTATGTAAGAGAAAAAACGTAACTATTAAATGGAATACATATTAAGAGAGAAAGAACATGGGAAGAAAAGAAAATTAAAAATGTTGGAATGATAATGAAATGAAACAAAGCAGCGACCTCGCGATTGTGATGGAATCTAATTTCCTGGATAAAATAAATTCAAAAAGTTTATAATTTTATAATTTGTTTTTATTTATTTCTCAGGTTGTATGTTTAACTTAGAAGTGATTTTAGGTTTAAAATTTGCGCAACAATATTGACTTTATGAAGCAATGCTAATCTTTGTCGATTATTGTATAGGTTTTAAGATATGAGTGGTTGTATAAGCCAACTAATGAAAGAAACTGGACAAAAAATGTAAAATTAATAATATTTAAGTTTGACAAATAATTAACAAAAAAAAAATTAAAGCCATAAACACTCTCATAACAATATAGAAAATAATAAAACATATTTCAAATAAATCGGTTGACTACTTTCTGAGATCATGCGTTACAAACTTTAAAATGGTTTCGCTTTTATATAATAGTATAGATTTATTTTATTCTCATTTCTTATTTGTATTTTATTCTTAAAAAAATGTATTTATATTTTACATAATATCATCCGATTTTATTCAAACTTAATTTGAAAGTCTAATTTTGTTACTACTTTCATATCAAAATCTGAGCAATTGCTAGGCGAAATTTAAGTATTGTATATAGCCCAACGTCTGAAAATTTGTGTATGCTAATTCTTACTATGACAAAATATTCTGAAATATTCGATCAGATGTCAAAGTTCACTGTTTATAAGAACAGTGTTGCCAATTTAAAAATAAGTGTTGACTATTAAAGATTTTATTATTGAAATGTTGACATTTGTAGATCCGTTTAAAAACCTTAAAAGGAGCCAAACATATTCTTGTACCTACTTTGTAAGTACTTTCGACAGCAGTGTTACTATACTCATCCCTAATAAATCAATTAACTTTTCAATTTAGGAATAGACCAAGCACCAAGCGCAATTTTCAAAGTACAAAGCGACATGACACTTTTCACTCACTTCCTTCTTGTTAAGGTATATACCATGTACACAATGTACATACATATGATGATGCATATAGAACTTTCGCTCTGTACAACATAGATACTCGTGTTTCTTTGGTCTTACAATATGACGTATCCCCATCCACCCATCATTGCATCGTGTAAATGAATCTCCATCAGTTTTTATTTGACTTGACCACTTTATTCAGTGGCGGTGGCGGTGGCAGTGGCGGAAAGAGAACTCTATATAGTCGTAATCGTAATATACAAAATAATATATAAAGAATGTAGCTACGAGTTCGTAGTCATCAACTGGTGGCGGCGGCGTTGAGCTCAATAACAATAGTTCCCATTTTTACTTTTTAAATTGTATTTATTTATTTCAGTTGGAGCTAGAGCTCTAGAAGCCTCAAAAGGGGCCAGTCTGGATTGAACTCGCACATTGTACAGACGATATATAAATTGTATCCGCAATTTCAAATCAATAAATAGTTGTGTTTCTTTTTTGTTTTGATAATTTCAACTCTTTTTAAATTTGAAAAAATAGAAAAAAAGGTACTACACACATGGAATTTCAAATGCTATCATAGATTGACATTTAATCAGTTTATTTTTTGGTTGTCATTAATTTAAATCTTAATACCAATATAGTTTCAATGTCCAACAGTGCGAATCATAAATTTCTTGGATTTTAGTTATTTTGTTCAATATCTTAAATTGAGTTTAATCGTTAAATTGATTTTTTAAATATCGTATTCTCATTTATACAGCACCGTTGTCGGTCGGTCGTTCGTGGTCGTGTGTAGAACAAGTGAAGGCTTTTTTAGTACCTTATTTCCGGTGAATCAGAAACCACAAAATTACTGACTAACTATTTCTGTATGTTTGTAATAAATTATTCACTATTTCTATGTACATTACTTTAGTGATAAGCAAATAGCAAAATTCAATAAAATTAAACAAAAAAAAAAAAAAAAAACCATAACAAAACAAAAACATAGCAAAAATCACGTCGGGTGTTCCTCTTGTTAAAATTGATAAACCCACTAAAACACAAACAAAAACAAAGCTTGGTTTATGTTTATATTGAGTTCAAATTAAAAACCTTCGCCTCCTCATTCGGCGTGATAAAATTGTCAACACTCACCGCGCACCGTTCACCGATCGCTTCATGTAAACTCACCCCAACTTATAGTAAAACAAAAAACAAATTTTGAGAAAGTGTTGCCAAGAAGAAGAAAAACAAACAAATAAATAAATACAACAATTTCTTTTTCACCAACTAAACTACAATACGACCGACACACGACGCGACGATACGCGACGAATAGTGACAGTAAGTCAGTAACAGACAGCGCCACCGCCAAATGAACCCCTTTTTTCACTTCTTAAATCACGATTCGTCATTCGGCATTTAGTCTTTAGTGTGTTTATTTGCATTGAGCAAGCGTGAACGTAAAGTCCAAGTGTCTTCTTGTGCAGTGAAATACAAAGATTACAACAAAAATAAAATAACGAGTTTTCTTCTCCCATCATCTTTGTCCAGCAGCTGTTTTTTTCTTCTCTCCTTTCTTTCTTTATTTTCTTTTTTATCGTGGTATCATTGTTGGATGGGGGAATTGGATATAAAAGTAAAAAATTAAAAGGTAAAAGAAAATATACGAGATATGCTTTGAAGAAGAAATGCATAATAATTTTCTTTTTGTTGTTTTTGAATGTGTGTTCTTTCTTTATGTGAGCATACCTTAACTTGTTATTTAATTTTGATGCTGGAATTTAACAGGAGTTTTTAAGTGTGTGCTTAATCCAGAAATTAGTTGAATTAATACAAAATTTACATTATTTATAATCTAATTCGATGATAAATTAAATTTTGAGTTTTAGACTCGTGTTTTATTAATATAAGATTTGATGTAAATTACCGGGAGTGTTCAATACTGTTTTGTGCAACTTGTTGAAGAAAGGAGTACCTACATACTTACAAAAGTAAGAAGACTCGAGTGAAGATACTTAAGTACATTTACCTTCGATGTTTCATTTAATCGTTTTTTTTTTCAAGTTATATGTCTTCAGTATTTCTTTCTTCCTACCCAACATAGGTATCATTTTATTATTGGTGAAATTTTATTAGTCATTTTTAAAGTGTGAAATATCAATGAAAGTTTATCAAAAAAAAAAAAAAAAAAAACAAACAAAACATTTAAAAATAATAAAATGTTATTTTAATAACTTTTTCAAGTGGAAAGTTTTGTATATCATTGAACGTTGTTAGATGAAATGGGTGATAGTATTCATCGATATATTTAAAATTTTGTTTTACGTTTTTAACATCCCATAGGAATTATTGTAATCGGTTTGATTTGTCAAATTGAAAATTTTGACATTTCTCTACGTTTCAAGGTCTCTAGCCCTTAACTTAAGTCGTGAATATTTCCTACGATTCTAAAGTCATGGGTCCACTGGACCCAGGCCTTTTAAAAGGTCAATAAAAATAAAGGTGTAATATATTTTATGTATTTTTTTTTTACTAAACGTAATACTTAAACAATAGAAAACAAGTTTTAAAAAAATCAAACACAGCAAGTTTCATTTGCACTTAAAATTTGCACTTTCGTCATGCAGTCTCAATTTGTAAAGTTGAAATATAACATTTTTAATAAATATATAATTAAATACTAAATCAAAAGTTAAAAATCCATAAATACATTTTTTTGGAATTTTAAAAACAGCTCTTCAAAACTGTAAAAACAAAATCTTAAAATCTTTTTCTGAAAAAATTCTGACAATGGTCAAAGTCAACCAATCTATAAACATGAAAAACATACTTGTTTTGAACAACTCATACAAATGGGCAGCTTGGACTTAGCACCCAAATGTACCGTTTTCGATTTTTTATTTGCCGGACACAAAGAGCATCTTTTTCTTTTGTGTCTATTAAATTTTAGATTTTCTTCGTTATTTGGAACTACTTTTATGGGTTGAAGTTTAAGAACCGTAGGAATGCCCGTTTTCACTTGCACGGGAAGTCTATGGGTATAATATCTTTCCCTCATGTATGTATGTAAAAGTATCAGAAAATAAGTAACTTAAATAAAGTTGTGGGTCCAGAAGACCCATACACATGCCAATAGACACCTAAGGAGAAGCGAGCGAAATGCGTCCTTCTCACTACACAAACATTGGATTATTACAGAAAGGTACTGAGAAATTGAGAGATCTGCGGTGACTGTGTCGTTTTCTGCAAACATTTGAAGATTGTGTGTGGGTCCACTGGACCCACGACTTTAGTTAAGGGCTAGAATCTAAATACGTCCATGTGTTCGGGAAGCTTTTTTCATCGTCCTTATCTCAAGAACCATTAGAGATATCGACTTCAAATAAATTTTATTATACAGGTAGCTAATAATACAGAAAGATGCAGAGAGGTCTTACAAAAAAATTTCGTGGGTCGTTTTTTTACTATAGCAATTTAAACAAAATTTGAAAATGTTGGTTGACCCAAAACATCTCAAGAACTAATATCGATTTTGAGAAAAATCAAATTGACAGCTATTTGTTAAAAAAAAACTAAAACCTTAAAAAAATATAACTAAAAGTTTGTAAAATTGTTTTCCGACTGAAATATCTTTTTAAAAAATTAAGATATTGTCTTGAAATTAATTTCATCTTATAAAAAATATTATTGTTAACATTCAGTAAAATTTTGAAAAAGATCGAATTGACAGTTTTTTTTTTCAAAAAATAAAGACATAAGCTAAAAAATTAAACTCTTATTTGTAAAATTCTACGAGGCTGAAACACAAACACGCTTCAGCTTCGTCTGCGTTACGATGGGCCTGCTTCGAGGTTGCTTCGAATGACATTTCTAATATGACATTTCTTAAATGACACTTCTATCATTAGCAGCTGGTATTTTTTCTCAAAAGTTTGTTTTAATTTATCGTGATGTAAAAGGTATGAATTTTGAAATCGAAAAAAAATTAATTTATCGCGAAAGTAGCTTACACAGCTTATCTTGAGTATGTTCAGCTCATGGAGCAAGAAGAAGCACAGATTGAGAGACGTGGGTGGTTCCGGGAGCTCAATCTACGGAGTTCTTCAATCTATGAGGAGTTCTTGGAAACTCATTTTCTGTTCTACAAAAAAAAAACGTTTTCAAGAAAAAATTGTATAGTTATTCTATGTATATTTCAACAACTTACCTTTTAACTTTTTCTAATAAAAAATGGTTATCCCTCCAAATGCAATTGTATTTTATTTGTTAACTTTTTTTATACATAGCTGTTGAGCTGTCAGACAAAGCAAATGTTCAGCAAATTTGAACTAGAGCTTCCGTTTGAAGTCACATTACGTAACATTACGTTCTTTTCCTTACGATTGTCAAACGAAACGTGAGGTCAAAGCTTCATTGTGATAGCATGCATTGAATTCCTACGGCTGAACTCGTAAACGTCAGGCGAAGCCAAAGCTGAAGCGTGTTTGTGTTTTAGCCATAATTCCCCTTTATTAAAAACAGCGCATCTGAACACGTCTTAAGCCTAGTACGCTGCTGATGCGAAACGAAAATTTCCAAACAAAAATGACATGACGAAATCATAAACAAAAAATTTCGCTGTGCTTTTCGTTTTTCAGTACGCTGCTGAACGACGAAATGTCATTTTAGTGGATAGCTGTACTAGATTTCTTAGTATAATTTTCCACTCTTTTCGTTCTCAATTTAATTGCCCGGCATATTAATTGCCTGCGAAATTTTGACGTTTAAATTTTTTATTAAAAAAAAATTGTTTACTCGTGATTTTCGGTGTTTTGACTTTGATTAATATTTGATTTAAAATTTAAAATAAAATGGATTTGTCTAATGTGTTCCAACAATACATTTCTGAATCGGAAACACAGGATGTTGAAGATGTTATTGGTGATGTGAAAGAAGTGATGAAGACGAGCAGTGAACTTCAACTTCCAAAAAATAAACCGAAAAAAAAAATTGATTTCTCTTCGGAGGAAAAAAGAAACTGGCTTCGTTATCGTTGGTCGAAGCCAGTGAAGCATTTGGAAGTTGGAGCATAGGCTTCACAAAAATAATTCAGCCCAAAAACACTCCAGTAAAGATATAAATCCTCGGTAGCCATATTGGTTTGCCTACAAGCTAAACCGGAAACTGGCCTCATAAAGTATGCTTAGTGTGCGTGTAATTTCTCCTCTAATTTATGAAATTTCCCCTAAAAACTCAGTAAATGTGTCTATTTATGCGTGAAAACACGTCAATTTTACTCGTTGAATTCTTCCACGTTACAAATCCAACAATGTAAACAAATGGATTTTGAAGGGTGATACGTACGAAGGATTTATATCTTCATATAGAGTGTTTTTGATTCAGCCGTTGCACTTGCAAGCCTCTGTAGCAGAGAGAAAAGCTAAATGAGAGAGCCAAATTTCCTCGTCACCATCCCTTCGAAACCTCTTACTCCCACTTTTTATAGCGTATTGAATTCGTATCGGTGGATACATGTTTTCACCTCGGAGAAGAGTACACAAAAAAACATCATTTCCGGGAAATGCGACATTTTTCATTTTTGTTTATTGATAGCCAAGAAGGCTATGTTTTTTAAAGTCTCATTATATTAAGGGTATTCATGCAATCACAGAAAACCCACAGAAACCTTAAAAACTGTAGAATTTTCTATCGGTAGAAATCAACTGTCAAAATTTGTATGGGAAAAATATTCTGCAAAATATAGACTTTTATCTCTCAAATTTGAAGCAGAAATCGTAGAAAAAAAAAAACAGATAAATTTTGTTTGTTTCTAACGTTTCCGCAAATATTTTTAATGGGATGTTCATGTAAACCTTTTGCGGAAATTTATATTTTTCTACAAAGTAGAAAATTATATCGTTACATGAATACCCTTAATATTTGTATTTCTCATAAATTTCTTTTTTTTTTAATTTTGCTAACATCTTGTCGTTTTAATATCTACAAAAATACTCCTATAATTCAAATTAATTCTAGCAAAACATTTTTGTTTGTCAATAAATAACGGAAGAAGTTATACCGGTAGTTCGTGGTGAATTTGTTTTTCTCTTCTTTTTCTCTAAGTTACAGATAGATGGTAGGAACAACCATAACAAGAAAGGATGTGTGCAGAAAGTATTTAACATGGTTAAGGCTTTTTAGATCAGACTTTATTTGTATATATGAACGAGTACGGTTTTTTATAAATGAATGTTATGTTTATTTCAATAGTAATACCTTAACTATTAACTTAACTACTGTATTATCTAAAATATACTGCATTGAATTATTTAACATTGAATTATAAAAGGCGGAAATAATAAAGTTCTATAGTTTACCGGGAATATTTATATAAAACATCCATATCTTCTGCAATTGCGGTATCAATCGATATTTTCTGGAACTTAGTGTTAACGTAACATTTGTCATGAATTACTTTTTTAACTTTTTTATACACCATAAAAATCAATTATAAAATTTGGCTGTGATAATAATTACTTGAACTAAGCATTTTCTATGTTTATAGTTATTCAGGTTTAGCCCTTAACTTTGATTTGCATTTATTTATGAATAGCCTAAAAAGTTTAGCAAACATCTATGAATAAGCCACAATGCACTTTCAGAAAAACTATAGTTAGAACTTTCCCTGACAGATTTTTCCTTGTCGCTATATAACTGAAAGATAAAATATAAATAGTTAGAACTGGAAAACTTATAAAAATGATGCATAAGACTTAAATTTTGGTTCAAGAACAAATTTGTATATTCTTTTCACAAAACCACTGAACTAGCGAGAATACAAATATTTTTACTTTTGTACAAAAGTACTTTTCGGCTTATGTAGTTAAGCCTTTAAAAGCCACACACTACCTTAGGGGAAAGCAGTAAGAATAGCTTATCAGCTATTCACAAATCTTATGCAATGAAAATTGGTAACAGAAGTAACAAGTTGACGGTCTTTTTATTTAGTGTCTACTTAAATCACTTATTTTCAGCATTTTGGAAATGTCGTGAGTATAATGTAAAGAAAATAAACAACGAGTACACACAAATAAAATAGGAATGGAAAAAAGAGATGAGTATATAAAAATGTTTTCAATGTTCCATGTTTACATTCTGTAACTCTCGTTTTCAATGTTCCTGCAACTCTCGCATCGACAAAATTAAGTCGATAAACTCTGAAAATTGAAACAAATCTCAGTTTTTTTTTGCATCTTTCAACGGTCTGAGCGAAAATTAAACGCATAAGCTCAGCTAATAATACAAATAATAGTAGTAGTGCTTTCAGAGTTTTATGTTTCTAGGTCCTAATTCTCATTGGACTGTTGCACCACCTAATTTATTTTACTTACTTAATGATTAAAACTGGCTTCAAATAACTAACTAATATTTATCTAAATGCGTAATTTAGAATTGTTCATAAATCTTCATTGTTCTGGCACCTAACAAGAGTAATTAATTTCAGTTCATATTCGAATGATATTACTCTCAAACGAACACAATGAGAGTACCAAAAAGTTTTTCATACACAATTTTGAATTTTCTTTGAACACCTCTGAACAGCTGACTACATCCGCCATTTTTCAAAGGTGGTCGCCATTTTTAAAAGGTGGTGAGCAGAGAGAAATGTTTTTCTCTCTCGTGGTGAGTATGTGCACAAACTTGCATAAGTATTTGTTCCCCACAATTTTTTTATATGGAGTTAATACATATGCAAGTTGGTGGCCAAATCACAGCTTGTAGGCAAAAAGAGAGCAACCGTCGAAGTTGGTTCTCTCTATTAGTTCTTTCTCGATGGTCTGTAGTAATATAACTGCTCAACAAAATGTTAATAAATAGAATTCTTTTTCACTTTTGTTTACCAGCAGCTGACTGTCAGAACTTGTCAATTGTTTTTGACAGCTGACAGAACTCTCCACAAATATTTTTCCGCTGTGGTTTTCGTTTTCATTTTGCTCTGCACTTGGAGTCCGCCGAAAAGATTCGTTTCACTTCAGCTGCGTACTAGGCTTTAACAGTGACAGTTTGGGAGAAAAATAACTATAAATCTGGAAACGAAAAAGAACGTATTAGGAGTGTTTACATGGACCAGCATTGACAGCCGGTTCTGTGCCGGTGTGATGTGTATGGGAATGCTCGCAAACATTTACTCTTCAGTTGCATCTGAATCTCGTTGTTGAGTGCGGTGTGTCGCAAGTTGTTTCAATAAAAGCTTCATGCTTCAACATCACTCATTCTGATCTTTCCTCTTTGAGATCTCTTTCACAACCAATGTGTGTACAATTTGGTGTGTCGTGTGTTGCGGAACGCCACACCGGTATTCAGTAAACCAGTGTGCACACAAGTGTGGTTTCTATGGACCGCTTAAGGTTTAGTTCAGAAAAATAGGCTTTATTCGCGGCAGTTATCGTAGGGATTTTAAATGTTTGTACAATGTAATTTTCTGGGACAATTCCAAGTATAACATTTTTGGGTCTAACGGTCCCTTTAGGGTGGAGAAGGCCAAATGATGCCTTTAATCTGAAATGCACTGTAACGACTGTGAAGCATGGTGGTGGAGATTTTATGGTGTGGGATTGTATGGCGTCTTCAGGGCAGGAAAGCTGGAAATAGCAACCCCAAACACACCGCGCATAACGGGCGTTTGCGGATCTAATATAATACCCTTTACCGACTACGAACTCCACCACAAAGCCTAGACAATAACCCAATCGAACATGTATCACTTAACGTTTTTAGTTTTGGTAAAAAAACTGGAAATTTGATATTGGCACATTTTATCAGATCATCCCTTTAGAAGCATGTAACATACGTTAAAACTATTTTTTATTTTATAATAGGTTCCGTATGTTATTAACTAAAATTATAGAAATTATTTTATTTATGAATAATAATTGAGGTTTTTTGTATAGGATTGAAAAATTAAAAAAATATCAAAATTCCACTTTATGTCACTTTGCTTTAAACGATATTTCAAGAACAATAGATTTAGAATATTAGAACCTTGCAAAATGATGGAGAAATGTCAAAATATTCAATTTAATGGGAACGGTACGTTTTCATATTATTAACTTTGTATAATTTGTTTTATTTTTAATCTACAAAGCTATACATCTTCATTTCAAAGTCAAATCAAATTAGAAATGCTAGACTTTCAAGTAAAATTCAGCTGTTAGAAGGAAAAACAAAGAAGAACATAGTAAATAACTTTCAATTTCAACTTCTCGTCTCGTAAATTTTATTCTATCAAAAATAGTCTCTCTCAAAGTCTTATATTAGCCACTTATATGTTTATGCTTAAGGTAACAAAAATGGAAACGGCACAATGCACATGACAGATAATCCGTGGTCGTATGTATATAATAGCTAAGGCGGCGCTAACATTTATGTTAATCGCATCACTTAATCTAAAGTTACATCATTGAGTTTTGAACAAAAAAAAAATTATAAATTGTTGTCTATGGTATTAAACAGTTACTTAAGTATGTGCTTAGTAAGATCAAGTTTTATATTTTACCATCAGCAATCAAGTTGCGTACAACTCGTTATTACCCAACTAACCAACAGTGCGATTAACCATGAAAAGTCTTAACAAACATATTAAATATGAGGTTCTATTTTTTATAGGATTAATTGCAGAAGTCATATTTAAAAATTATTAATTATATAGTTTTTGGTGTGTTTGTTTGCAAAATTTTTAATTTTATTTTCAATGACATACAAAATTACTCCCATCATAGTCATAGCAATTTGGGTACCTCTGCGCTGTGCGTCTGTGAAGCGTTCAAAAAGAGGAAGAACATTTAAATTCTCAAGTTCATTTATTTACTCTCATCAGAGGTGTTGAAATTAGGTACCGTCTACATAATTTTTAACAGTGCAGCTTTTACTGAGCAATTGTGTTTTGTAATCTGATTATAATGTTGGATGAGTTCCATTTTTAGAAAAACTTTGAAATGTATGGCGTAAGGATTTTAATTTTTATACAGCTTTGAGCTAGACTGTAATGGCTGAATCACAAACACGCTTCAGCTTCGGCTTCGCCTGACGTTTACGAGTTCAGCCATAGGAATTCAATGCATGCTATCACAATGGAGCTTCGACCTCACGTTTCGTTTGACAATCTTAAGGGAAAGAACGTAATGTAACGTAATGTGACTCCAAACGGAAGCTCTAGTTCAATTATCAGAACATTTGCTTTGTCTGACAGCTCAACAGCTGTAAAAAAATGTCAACGAACGAAATATTTGCTCTTTGGAGGGATGAAATAATAGAAATGTCATTCAAAGCAACCTCGAAGCAGGCCCACCGTAAGTCGTAACGCAGACGAAGCCGAAGCGTGTTTGTGATTAAGCCATAATACTTCCAAGTTTTTGTAATATGAACACTTCTAAAATGTGTTCAGTATTGATGAATTTAAAAACAAAAAAAAAAAACTGTGATAACTTTTCATTGGTGCCCTTTGAAATAGTTATTTTGATGCAATAAGTTAAATTGTCATTTAAGAAACTTCAAAATCAATTATTGGCCAATTTATGTATATTTCTAAGATTTTTGAGAATTTCCTCAAAAAGATTGACAGTGCAAAAGAGTGAAGTATAAACACTATTCCCTATTCATTCTCACCTAGCAATCAAATTGGCTTTGCATTTCTTTTCAACCTTTTTGAATATTGCGATAGAGAATTCTTGAGAAATTAAATCATAAAAATTCTGTTCTGTTCGGATTTCTGACTTTTGACAGCAAAAGTGAAAAATGTGATGATTTTTTTATATTTCTTTGATTACAGATTCCAGAAATATAAACGGCCGAAGAAATAAAGTTGAAGATTTTGGACATTTTTTGACAGATGGAAATACATGTATAGTTATTTTGTTTTTACATACTCCCAGCAACTCACAAACATATGTACATACATACATATGTATGTTTAGATTTAAATAATTTCGGTTTTGAAAAAGCTTTAATAAAGCTTATAAATTCTTTTAAATAAGAAAACATTGTAAAATAACTTCTTGGCAATTTAAATCAAAAATACTCCATTTACTAAGATCGGAATCTTTCGTACGTTTCACTCTCCAAAACCCGTTTGTTTACATTGTTGTATTTGTAATTTTGACAATAAGTCCATAAATAGATGTGAAAACAAACAAACAAAAAAAACGATGCCGTGGGCTAGCGGCACTTTGCAAAGCAAAAACAAAATGGGGAGGTTAATAAGTTTTTCTTCAGATTTTTCTTTTTACTTTTTTTGATGAAAAAGTCAGTTTAAAGCTTTAGTTTTGCAATCATTAATAAATATTAAATTTAAAAAAGAGTTATGATCCAAAAATACCTCATCCATAACATTCTTGATTAATGGAAGCATACATGTATTTGTTGTCAAAAAAAACTATGCATCAAAGGAACACCAATATTTTAAAAAAATAATCAGAACGATTATAGCGAACCTGTTGAATAAATGCAGAGCAAATAAAATGCAAATTTTGACATATATCACAAAATGAAAACGTCTTAAAATCATTCTGAATTCATGCACAACTAATTCAATAGAACATGTAATCGTCATGAATGTTTATTGTTGACGTACAGAAGTTTTTTTTAGTGAATTCCCACAGTTTAACGCAAAATATAATTTCCATTCATTCCTTAAAAATGTTTAGTTACTAAAGTTCAAGTTTACTTATTATTGTTTGAAGGGTATGTTTAGTAAAAGTGCTCCTAAAAATGAAACAAATTAATGAGTTTTACGTACATGTTTTTCTTAATATAGTAAATACTTTCATAGATTACATTTTCTAAATGCAGACCATGGAAGAAAATATACATAAACAATAGTTTTCAGGTATAAAGCAGAGGTTAGTGTAGAAAAATATTTTTGAGAAAGCCAATAATATTTTAGGTATGCTCATTAAAGAAATTTCCGCTTCGGCTAACCTTCATCAACTTTTTAGAAAAAAAATTAGCATTAATAGCAGCCAATTATTGCATAGCATAATTAGTTTTTCAGATTGTAAAATGTCTAGAAATTTTCATACGCTACAAAATTCGTAATTTTATGCGTAAATATAGAAAATAACATTATTTAGTCAAGAAGTATGCATTTTGGCGCATTCACCGATTTTTTTCTATTGGGTGTTAGGTTTCCCCATACTGTAATAAAAAAAGTTACTTAAATCTATTTATTGCACTGATTTAGTTGGTATTGTGTGAAACCATATTGCCTATTTCTATTCCTTAAAGATGCTTTACACAAAGCAGCTTATTTTTAAAACATGGTTCCCTCAAATTTGTATTCCAAAATCTAACTACAAACAAAATTCTAACACTAACATAGTCCCTCAAAAAGAAATTTTCAGGAATATTTCTGCAACAAACAAAACTAAAATTTGGTCTTGCAACTACCGAACTGCTTAAATGATGAAAATACTAATCTAATTGAGACATCTGAACTAGCTAAAGTTGGCAATGGAACTTCACAAGTATGCTTCTCTTAAAAAAAAACTTCTAACGTCGCCAAAAAAATGCTGAAAGCAAACAAAAGCTGAAAAAATTGTCTGTTTTGTTGTTTTACAAAGTATTGAGTTACACTTTTGTCCATTTCCAATTGTACTTAACCAGTTGCAGCGCATATTGCGTTCGCAAATAATTTAAGTTAACAAAATACAGCACTAATAAATCATTAAATACATATTATGTATTTGGTCAATTTTATTTTATTTAATATACATTTACAACATTTATTTGGATTGAAATTAAAAAGCTATACAAATCTTTCAATTTAAGACCATGTCAGCACTTCAGATTTTGTTGGTTAGGATTGTTTAGTTTTTGAACGAGGCCATGCAACAATCAAAATGAAGCATTTAGATAAGGCTGATTACTATAATAAAGCATTTTGATGGGCCTGAGGACTAAATGTGAGAATGTGTTTAGTTTTTTGCATCATTTCACGCACACTTTCTCACATTTAGTCCTCAGTAGCTTGTAGGCAAACCGAAATGTCAGTCTGATATTTCGATCAAAAACACTCTAAGGCAAAAACACTCCATTACCAAGACCGGAATCTTTCGTACGTTTCACTCTCCAAAACCCGTTTGTTTACATTGTTGTATTTGTAATTTTGACAATTAGTCCATGAATAGATGTGAGCAAAACAAAAAAAAACGATGCCGTGGGCTAGCGGCATTTTGCACAGCGAAAACAAAATGGGGTCGTTAATAAGTTTTTTTCAGGTTTTTCTTTTTACTTTTTTTCGATGAAGAAGTCAGTTTTAACCTTTAATTTTGCAGGCATTTTTTTGATAACGAACCAATGTACATTTTTGTCTTCAAAAAAGCATGTTCACCATCAGTTTATTATAATTAATTCACTAATTTACAAAAAGCACTACGAAATTCTTCAAATTTCATAATTAACCTCGGATTTTTGTATGAAAGATGCGTTCGAAGAACCATCAAGTTAAGGGTGCGAGCGCAATTTTTGTATTGAATTCTAATAAATTTTCGTTAATGAACGGCCCAAATATTTTTTTTTGCAAGTAATTAAAATCTGTATCAATTTAATTAATCCAAATGTATTTATAGTTTGTTTTTAATGATTTAAGCTTGCAACTATTTTTGAATTCCATTTTGATTAATAAATATTATATTTAAAAAAACAGTTATAATCGAAAAATACCTTATAACATTCTTGATTGATGGAAGCATATGCACATGTATTTGCTATAAAAAAAAAACTATGCATTAAAGGAACACTAATGTTTTAAAAAAGTAATCAAAACGATAATAGCGAACTTGTTGAATAAATGCAGAGCAAATAAAAAACAAATGTTGACAATTGACATATATCACAAAATGAAAATGTCTTAAAATCGTTCTGAATTCATGCACAACTCATTCAATAGATCAAGTAATCGACATTAATGTTTATTGTTGACGTACAGAAGTTTTTTTTAGTGAATTCCCACAGTTTAACGCAAAATATAATTTCCATTCATTCCTTAAAAATGTTTAGTTACTAAAGTTCAAGTTTACTTATTATTGTTTGAAGGGTATGTTTAGTAAAAGTGTTGCTAATAATGAAAAAATGAAACGTACATGTTTTTGTTTTTGTTAATATAATAAATACTTCCATAGATTACATTTTATAAATGCAGAACATAGAAGAAAATATACATAAACAATAGTTTTCAGATATAAAGCAGAAGTTAGTATAGAAAAATATTTTTGAGAAAGCCAATAATATTTTAGGTATGTTCATTAAAGAAATTTCCGCTTCAGCTAACCTTCATCAACTTTTTAGAAACAAAATTAGCATTAATAGCAGCATTTAGTTGGTATTGTGTGTAACCATATTGCCTATTTCTATTCCATGCTTTACACAAAGCAACTTATTTTTAAAACATGGTTCCCTCAAATTTTTATTCCAAAATCTAACTACAAACAAAATTCTAACTCTAACATAGTCCCTCGAAAAGAAATTTTCAGGAATATATCTGCAACAAACAAAACTAAAATTTGGTCTTGCAATTATCGAACTGCTTAAATGATGAAAAAACTACTCTAATTGAGGAATCTGAACTAGCTAAAGTTGGCAATGGAACTTCACAAGTATGCTTCTCGTACCATTGTCTGTACAAAAAAAATACGGAGGCACCCGCCTATTGTTTCCACCTGAACTTCTAACGTCGCCAAAAAAATGCTCTAAGCAAACTACAGCTGAAAAAATTGTCTGTTTTGTTGTTTTACAAAGTATTGAGTTACACTTTTGTCCATTTGCAATAATTATACTTAACCAGTTGCAGCGCATGTTGCGTTCGCAAATAATTTAAGTAAACAAAATAAATAATAATAAACTAATAAATCATTAAATAATATGTATTTGGTCAATTTTATTTTATTTAATATACATTTACAACATTTATTTGGATTGAAATTAAAAAGCTATACAAATCTTCCAATTTAAGACCATGTCAGCACTTCAGATTCTGTTGGTTAAGATTGTTTAGTTTTTGAACGAGGCCATGAAACATTCAAAATGAAGCATTTAGATGGGGCTGAGGACTATAATGAAGCACTACACTAAATGTGAGAATGTGTTTGGTTATTGCATTATTTCACGCACAATTTCTCACATTTAGTGTGTAGTTTAGTTAGCTTGTAGGCAAACCGAAATGTCAGTCTGAGATTCCGGTCTTGGTAATGGAGTGTTTTTGCTCTAAGGCCTCGGCCACGCAGTAAGCGGCTGAGCGGCAACTCTAAGCGACGTATGGCCAGGCACTGAGCGACTGCTTTTGAGCGATTAGTAGTTAAAGTCGAGATTGCACACACGAAATTAACAACTGAATGTTTACTTCGACCATCTTTACTTTTTGCCGCTCAGAAAAATAAAACAGGTTTGGTTGCTGAGCGACGCCGCTTAGCCGCTCAGAATTTTGTTTCGCCGCTCGCTTATTGCGTGACCGCTTCTATGTGATTTCATATGTTTTATATTTTTTTTTTTGCCGCTCAGCCGCTTAGCCGCTCAGCCGCTTACTGCGTGGCCGAGGTCTAATGAAGATATAAATCCTTCGTACGTATCACCCTCCAAAACCCATTTGTTTACATTGTTGTATTTGTAATTTTGACATGATGTCCATGAATAAATGTGAAATCCAACAACAATTCGATTCGGACCGGAACTGATTAGTTGTGTCTTAGGGTACGTGTTTTCTCCAAGTTTTCACGCACACTAAGAATTGTTTTATCAGGTCCGTTTCCGGTTTAGTTTGTAGGCAAACCAATATGGCTACCGAGGATTTATATCTTTACTAGAGTGTTTTTGATTTATATCTTTACTAGAGTGTTTTTGATTCCGATCTTGGTAAATGGAGTGTTTTTGCTATAAACACATAAGATCATATGCAACAAATGTTGGCTTATTTTCACACATGCATAGATTTAACTTATGAGCTTTGAAAACTTCAATTACTTTATGAATCAGCTGTTCGATTTAGCTTGACGGCAAACCAAAAGGGCTATTAATTAGAGTGTCTTTGATTTTAATCCTTATAAGCCTGGTTTTTGATTTTGAGCTGAACTGAAGAGTCTTTAAGTTTTATTTGGTTTGGTATTACTTGTTTTTGTTTTTGTCTTGAAGCGTTTGACTTTAAAGACTACGAATCCCGTTCTCACAATTAGTTCGTTGTTTTTTTCTTTTACTTAAAATAATTGTGTTTGCCTAAAATCTTCAAAATGACCGACGGAGCTGCCACTGCCACCGCCAATCGAAGCCTTACCTTGAATACAGCGGCGATACAATCAGGTGTTACACGTACATCCATTGACCACTTTGCAGGCGTACCAAATAAAATCAAGGATTTCTTTAACAACAAGAAGTTTTGTGATATCACTTTGATTGCTAAAGATGACTCCTACAAAGTCGATGCTCACAAAATGATTTTATGTACAGCTAGTGAATTCTTCTTTGCAATGTTCGGCAGTTCTATGCGAGAGGCAAGCGAGGATCAGGTGAAACTGCACATCGATGGTCCTTCGCTGAAATCTGTGATCAAATTCATTTATACTTCTTCAATTGAATTGACTTCGCAAACTGTCAAGGATATATTAATAGCAGCCGACTACCTATATTTGTCAGACTTGAAGGCTTTGTGTAGTGATTTTATGGCCAAGGGATTGTATCTGTCCAATTGTTTGGGCATTGCTCTCTTTGCCGAAAAGTACAATCTAGAACTACTTCAGAAGATTTCGGAGTCTTTTGTATGTGATAACTTTATGAAACTCTGCGAAGAAGATGAGTTTTTCGATCTTGATGTTCATCAGTTAAGTAAATTTTTATCCAGCAACGAATTGCAGGTTGACAATGAAGAGTTTGTCTTCCGAAGCCTCATGTTGTGGATAAACAAAGATAAACCTAACCGAGAGAAATTCATGACCGAACTGCTGCACCACATTCGATTTCCATTGCTGACTCCCAAGTACATAGCAAGCGTCATTGAACCGGTATGCAAGAATATCGAATGCGAGAGGCTAATCTGCAAAGCGTACAAGTGGCATTTATTGCCCGAGATGCGTTTTCAATTGTTCACAAAAAAGCAGGCTCAACTTAGGAATATGAATGGACTGATAATGGGAATAAGTGGTTTGCATCAAAACGGGGGTTTCTTGAATGTCAGCTTTTTTAATCCTTCTTTGAATGAATGGACTTACAAAATTAAAATATTGAACTTGAAAATTGGCCGTAGAGATTTTGGATACACAACTTTTAATGGAAAACTTGTTATAGCTGGTGGTTATCTAAGTACAACTGGAGAATTGACTAATCGAGTTGACTGCTTAGATATGAAAACTTTCGAATGGACTTCACTTGCTCCGCTGAACACCGAACGATCAAACTTATGAATGGCATCGTTAAAAGGATTTATCTATGCCGTTGGTGGAAGAGACTACTATCAGATGTTGAACTCTGTTGAAAAATATGATCCAGCAAGAAAGAGTTTCGTTGCAACAAATTATTCTATAATTCACTCCAGAACAATACATGTCTCTGTCTTAATGAATCAATTGGTGGTTAGTACTCGCGATTATATTGGTTACAGCCCTTCTTGGACTCACTGTTTGTACGATCTGCAGACAAACCAATCAATTAATACGCATTTTACAGATAATGAACCCATTGGAACTGGCACCATTAGTTATTTCGGTGATAGTGTTTTCATAGCAGTTTCTCGAGATTCCATAAGTCGATACAACTTTGAGACAAAGACTTCGAAAACGGTTAAATATAACGCTCTGCCATATGAATGCATTAATTGCGTTTTATCTGGAGATGTAATTCTTGCCTATGGAAGAAATATACTTCTAAAATTTAATAACTTTAGTGAGAAATGGGAAAATTGTCCAGCATTTGAAGATACAAAAGACACATTGTTATTGGTTTGAAAGGATTAAATGGAAATATTTGCATCATTCAAAACTGTAATTCTAAGATTTTTTTTCATAACACTTTAACAAGAAGTACATATTTTTTAAAATTTAATTACAAATATTTTATATTGAATTTTTCGTTTTGTTTGTAAATAAATAATAATTATTACTTAGTTAGGTACTCTTTAGTTTTGTTTAAGTTTTTAACTCTTGCGAACAAATACATACCTTAAATTCCAGTAAAATAAGAACAGTAAGCTGGAAATTGGTTTATATTGGCCTGTAGCTCGAATATGAACTATGTATATACAATTTGCTAAGACTTTTGTCTCAAACATTGAGGGCAATAGTGAGCAAAGGAGTATGGGCAAACATCTCATTGAGTCTGTGCACTTTTTTAGGTAGGTAAATTCTTACTTACTTAAGGTGGAGCTACAGTCCGGGGTGGACCTGGGCCTCAGTAAATTCTAGACCGGTTTTTTTCCGGTGCTCAAAAAGAAAATTCCATAAGAAGAGGAGACCTAAGAAATACTTTGTAAAAGCACTCTTTTAACTCGGCAATTATAATCAAAATACGTTTCCCAAACTACAAAAGCTTAACTTTTAAATATAATAGCCACCGTAGCCTAAATAGACATCTAAACATCCTTGGTCTTAAATATTCCGAGTAAGTAATAAGAGCAATCCTCTCTTTTTCAAATAAAATAATTTACAGGAAGATCTGCAAGATGAAAACCTTATCCAATTGACGAAAGAAATAGTGTAGGTACTTGACGTAGAAATAAATAATTCCTTACAGAAAAAGTTTTCATTTATTATTTGGGGCAAAGTTTCGTGGGGGATGATTGTACGCGAACAATGAGCAAGTTCATACGCCATAAGGGACTTGAAAGCAGAGTTGCAAATAATGCATTGAATTTTATAATGCATTTTGAATAAATTAGAAAATATTTTTCAATTTTTAATTCTATTTTTTTAAATTATTTATTAAATTTTATTTTTCAATGTTACCGTATGGCATTAATTAATTAATGTTAGTTTTTAATTGTGTTCTATCAAATTAAAATACTATTTTCCAATGCAAAACTTTTGAAATAAAAATACGTATTTTTATTTTATTTGGCAGACTTTCGCAATTATTAATTAAAATACTTTAAGTTTTTATTTCCAAAATTTTTAAGCTGATTAATGTTATGACTTACGGTTATCACGCAATTATAACACAAAAAACAACAATTCAAATATTATAATTTATTATTATTATTGTTCGACCGAAAAACGATTTATTTTCAAAATTTATTTGTTAGTATCAGTTAATCTTCAACCTGGGACATTTTTACGTCAAGATTTCGAATAGTAACTGAAATAAATGCAAATAATTGAATAAATTCCCACTAGGCATTGAATTAAAAAATTGTAGCTCATTTTGAATAGAAATTATTTTTTAATTCAATAAAATAACATTTATTTACTAATTCAATAAAACTTGCAATAAAATAATTTTTAATTTTTAGTTTAATATTGATGGCAATAAATTAAATTTTTAATGGGTAATTCATAGATGACAATTAGCATTATATATTTTATTTCAGTCAAAGAACAATATCCATTAAAAAAATAAAGAGTAATGCATTGAATTGACATTGGAATTTTTGCAACCTTGCTTGAAAGTAAGGCAAGTTTCTAGCATCTGATTGGCCAGCTGCTAAAAAATTGGACAGGTTCAGACGACATAAGGGACTTGAAAGTAAGGCAAGTTTCTAGCAAAAACACTCCATTACCAAGCCCGGAATCTCAGACTGACATTTCGGTTTGCCTACAAGCTACGTCGGACTAAATGTGAGAAAGTGTGCGTGAAATGATGCAAAAAAACAAACACATTCTCACATTTAGTCCTCAGGCCCATCAAAATGCTTCATTATAGTAATCAGCCCCATCTAAATGCTTCATTTTGAATGTTTCATGGCCTCGTTCAAAAACTAAACAATCCTAACCAACAGAATCTGAAGTGCTGACATGGTCTTAAATTGGAAGATTTGTATAGTTTTTAATTTCAATCCAAATAAATGTTGTAAATGTATATTAAATAAAATAAAATTGACCAAATACATATTATTTAATGATTTATTAGTTTATTATTATTTATTTTGTTTACTTAAATTATTTGCGAACGCAACATGCGCTGCAACTGGTTAAGTATAATTATTGCAAATAGACAAAATTGTAACTCAATACTCAAAACAACAAAACAGACAATTTTTTCAGCTTTTGTTTGCTTTCAGCATTTTTTTGGCGACGTTAGAAGTTTTTTTTTAAGAGAAGCATACTTGTGAAGTTCCATTGCCAACTTTAGCTAGTTCAGATGTCTCAATTAGATTAGTATTTTCATCATTTAAGCAGTTCGGTAGTTGCAAGACCAAATTTTAGTTTTGTTTGTTGCAGATATATTCCTGAAAATTTCTTTTCGAGGGACTATGTTAGAGTTAGAATTTTGTTTGTAGTTAGATTTTGGAATACAAATTTGAGGGAACTGTTTTAAAAATAAGCTGCTTTGTGTAAAGCATGGAATAGAAATAGGCAATATGGTTACACACAATACCAACTAAATGAGTGCAATAAATAGATTTAAGTAACTTTTTTTATTCCAGTATGGGGAAACCGAACACCCAATAGAAAAAAACCGGTGTACGCGCCAAAATGCATACTTCTTGAAAAAATAATGTTATCTTCTATGCTTACGCATAAAATTACGAATTTTGTAGCATATGAACATTTCTAGACATTTTACAATGTGAACAATTAAATATGCTATGAAATAATTGGCTGCTATTAATGCTAATTTTTTTTTTCTAAAAAGTTGATGAGGGTTAGCCGAAGCGGAAATTTCTTTAATGAGCATACCTAAAATATTATTGGCTTTCTCAAAAATATTTTTCTATACTAACCTCTGCTTTATACCTGAAAACTATTGTTTATGTATATTTTCTTCCATGGTCTGCATTTAGAAAATGTAATCTATGAAAGTATTTACTATATTAAGAAAAACATGTACGTAAAACTCATTAATTTGTTTCATTTTTAGCAGCACTTTTACTAAACATACCCTTCAAACAATAATAAGTAAACTTGAACTTTAGTAACTAAACATTTTTAAGGAATGAATGGAAATTATATTTTGCGTTAAACTGTGGGAATTCACTAAAAAAAACTTCTGTACGTCAACAATAAACATTCATGACGATTACATGTTCTATTGAATTAGTTGTGCATGAATTCAGAATGATTTTAAGACGTTTTCATTTTGTGATATATGTCAAAATTTGCATTTTATTTGCTCTGCAATTATTCAACATGTTCGCTATAATCGTTCTAATTACTTTTTTAAAACATTGGTGTTCCTTTGATGCATAGTTTCTTTTTGATAGCAAATACATGTATGCTTCCATCAATCAAGAATGTTATGCATAAGATATTTTTCGATTATAACTTTTTTTTTAAATTTAATATTTATTAATCATAATGGAATTGAAAAATAGTTGCAAGCTTAAATCATTAAAAACAAACTATAAATATACTTGGATTAATTAAATTGATACAGATTTTAATTACTTGCAAACAAAATATTTGGGCCGATCGTTAACGAAAATTTATTAGAATTCAATACAAAAATTGCGCTCGCACCCTTAACTTGATGGTTCTTCGAACGCATCTTTGATACAAAAATCCGAGGTTTATTATGAAATTTAAAGAATTTCGTAGTGATTACTGTAAATTAGTGAATTAATTATAATAAACTGATGTTGAACATCCTTTTTTCAAGACAAAAATTTACATTGGTTCACTATCCACAAAATGCCTGCAAAATTAAAGCTTAAAACTGACTTTTTCATCGAAAAAAGTAAAAGGAAAAACCTGAAAAAAACTTATTAACCCCTCCATTTTGTTTTTGCTATGCAAAGTGCCGCTAGCCCACGGCATCGTTTTTTTTTGTTTGCGCTCACATCTATTCATGGACTAATTGTCAAAATTACAAATACAACAATTTAAACAAACGGGTTTTGGAGAGTGAAACGTACGAAAAATTCCGGTCTTGGTAATGGAGTGTTTTTGGTTTCTAGGTTCTAGCATCTGTTTGGCCAGCTGCCAAAATATTGCCTTTCCTATTAAGGCAACTTAATTGGAAAATTGACTGGAAAGTTAGTCAAGAAAAATCTCTATATCAAGTCAAGTCTACTATCAAGTCAAGTCAACTTATGTCAAAATGACAATTGATCATGTTTTTTCATTCAACTAAAAGCTGAACTTTATTATGTAATGATTCATTTATTTTCTGCATAACTTCATTTAATGCTTTCTGTAAAAAGGTTCCTTGTCAATTTGGAAAAGAAATAAGTAATATTTATTTACAATACAAAATACAAATCGTGGTGGACTTGGAGCTTGCCTGAGGAGTGTTTTGTAGAAAATAATAATTTTGGTAGTTTTTGTACTATGAACTTGAAGTAGAGGTTTGTGAAGTAAAGTACTGAATTTGAAATTCATGACACTTAAAAAACTAACTAGTTGCCTTGGTCAAAATTTACGTTCAAAGAATGAAGTTGACTGCAAATGAAGTCCCTTATGTTGTCTGAACCTGCCCATTACCTCCCAATTAAGGCAACTTTAATGGAAAGTTATAGAAGAAAAATCTCGCTAGACGCTTACTATTAAGTCAAGTCTACTTCTATCAAAATGACAGTTGATCATGCTTTTTCATTCAACTGAAAGCTGAACTTTATTACTCTGTGATTTATTTATTTTCTGCACAACTTTGTTCAATGCTTTCTGTAAAAGGGCCCCTTGTCAATTTGGAAAAGAAATAAGTTATATTTCTTTACAATACGTAATACAAATCGTGAGGAGTTTTGTAGACAATAATGAATTTTGTAGTTTTTGTACTATGAACATAAAGTAGTGGTCAATGAATGAAGTTGACCGCAAATGAGGTACCTTATGTTGTTTGAACCTGCCCAATGCATATTTTGAATCCATAAACGAATCGAAAAAAAACCTACTTTAGGGTCCAGTTAAAGATATCATTCGTTTTCATCATTGAAACCAATCATCGAAATTTTTTTGACAGACCGGTTATAGCTATCAGCAAAATCCATCAATCAATTATTTTTTTTTAGCAGAGCCTTTCTGTTAGAGGTTTTGTCTTCCTTGTCTTCTTGAACCTGGAGGCTGGTAGCATCGAGAAAGAACTAATAGAGAGAACCAACTTCGACGATTGCTCTCTTTTTGCCTACAAGCTGTGATTTGGCCACCAACTTGCATATGTATTAACTCCATATAAAAAAAATGTGGGGAACAAACACTTATGCAAGTTTGTGCACATACTCACCACGAGAGAGAAAAAACTTTTCTCTCTTTTCTCTCTGCTCACCACCTTTTAAAAATGGCGACCACCTTTGAAAAATGGCGGATGTAGTCAGCTGTTCAGAGGTGTTCAAAGAAAATTCAAAATTGTGTATGAACAACTTTATGGTACTCTCATTGTGTTCGTTTGAGAGTAATATCATTCGAATATGAAGTGAAATTAATTACTCTTGTTAGGTGCCAGAACAATGAAGATTTAGAAACAATTCTAAATTACGCATTTAGATAAATATTAGTTAGTTATTTGAAGCATTAAGTAAGTAAAATAAATTATGTGGTGCAACAGTCCAATGAGAATTAGGACCTAGAAACATAAAACTCTGAAAGCACTACAACTATTGTTTGTATTATTAGCTGCGTTTATGTGTTTAATTTTCGCTCAGACCGTTGAAAGATGCAAAAAAAACTGAGATTTGTTTCAATTTTCAGAGTTTATCGACTTAATTTTGTCGATGCGAGAGTTGCAGGAACATTGAAAACGAGAGTTACAGAATGTAAACATGGAACATTGAAAACATTTTTATAACTCATCTCTTTTTTCCATTCCTATTTTATTTGTGTGTACTCGTTGTTTATTTCCTTTACATTACTCACGACATTTCCCAAATGCTGAAAATAAGTGATTTAAGTAGACACTAAATAAAAAGACCGTCAACTTGTTACTTCTGTTACCAATTTTCATTGCATAAAATTTGTGAATAGGTGATAAGCTATTCTTACTGCTTTCCCCTAAGGTAGTGTGTTGCTTTTAAAGGCTTAACTACATAAGCCGAAAAGTACTTTTGTACAAAAGTAAAAATATTTGTATTCTCGCTAGTTCAGTGGTTTTGTGAAAAGAATATACAAATTTGTTCTTAAACCAAAATTTAAGTCTCTTACATCATTTTTATAAGTTTTCCAGTTCTTACTATTTATATCTTATCTTTCAGTTATATAGCGACAATGAAAAATCTGTCAGGGAAAGTTCTAACTATAGTTTTTCTGAAAGTGCATTGTGGCTTATTCATAGATGTTTGCTAAACTTTTTAGGCTATTCATAAATAAATGCAAATCAAAGTTAAGGGCTAAACCTGAATAACTATAAACATAGAAAATGCTTAGTTCAAGTAATTATTATCACAGCCAAATTTTATAATTGATTTTTATGGTGTATAAAAAAGTTGAAAAAGTAATTCATGACAAATAAATGTTACGTTAACACTAAGTTCCAGAAAATATCGATTGATGCCGCAATTGCAGAAGATATGGATATTTTATATAAATATTCCCGGTAAACTATAGAACTTTATTATTTCCGCCTTTTATAATTCAATGTTAAATAATTCAATGCAGTATATTTTAGATAATACAGTAGTTAAGTTAATAGTTAAGGTATTACTATTGAAATAAACATAACATTCATTTATAAAAAACATGTACTCGTTCATATATACAAGTAAAGTCTAATCTAAAAAGCCTTAACCTTGTTAAACACTTTCTGTACACATCCTTTCTTGTTTTGGTTGTTACTGCCATCTATCTGTAACTTAGAGAAAAAGAAGGGAAAAACAAATTCACCACGAACTACCGGTATAACTTCTTCCGTTATTTATTGACAAACAAAAATGTTTTGCTAGAATTAATTTGAATTATAGGAGTATTTTTGTAGATATAAAAAGGACAAGATGTTAGCAAAATTAAAAAAAAAAAATTCATGAGAATTACAAATATTATAATGAGACTTTAAAAAACATAGCCTTCTTGGCTCAAAATGAAAAATGTCGCATTTCCCGGAAATGATGTTTTTTTTGTGTACTCTTCTCCGAGGTGAAAACATGTAAACACCGATACGAATTCAACACGCTATAAAAAATGAGAGTAAGAGGTTTCGAAGAGACGGAGACGAGGAAATTTGGTTCTCTCATTTAGTTTTTTTCTCTCTGGCTGGTAGACCATCTGCTGAGCCAGCAGATTTGTTGTTCTCAAGTTTGTGAATGGCTTTCTTAACCTCTTCAAAACCAAAAATACTCCATTTACCAAGATGGGAATCTTTCGTACGTTTCATTCTCCAAAACCGGTTGTTTTATTATTGGCGTTTTTCTTTTTTAGTTCAGAGCTGAGCTCTGAGCAGACTCTGAGCGAACAGAGTAGAGTAGAGTGAGTTCTGAGCAGAGTATGTTCAGAGCTCTCTGATTTAATTATGAAACAACTTGAGCACTAAACTGTCATGATTTGAAATGTCGTCTGTTTGAAGGCGTTCAAAATTTTCTTTAATCAAATTAATTAAAAAAACAGTCATAGCGTTGGTCCATTTGACGCCTGAAATAAATTTGATTCATAAAAATGCTATATGCAATAAGTTTTTTCTAAATTATCTTTCCTTCTGCACTAGAGCGACCAGCCTCTTCCGCCATTTTTATTATTTTGACGATGATTTTTTTTAATTTCCCGGCTTTCAGATATCAAATTGTTTGTGCTCAGCATTTTACTCCGTTTACTCTGTTATTTTATTCTGAGCTCATAGAGCGCGCTCTGAACATGTTCAGAACTAAAAAAGAAACACGAATTTGAAGCTCTGAACGATCAGAGCTCGAAAAGAAACACAATTATTTTTTTGACAGTTCGAGCTCTGCTCTGAACTAAAAAAGAAAAACGCCCTATGTTGTTTTGTAATTTTGACAATTAGTCCATGAATAGATGTGAAAACCAACAACAAAACGATGCGGTGGGCTAGCGGTACTTTACAAAGCAACAACAAAATGTAGAGGTGAATAAGTTTATTTTACAGATGTTTTACTTTTTTCGATGAAAAAGTCAGTTTTAAGCTTTACTTTTGCAGTCATTTTGTTGAAAGCGAAGAAATGTACATTTTTGTCTTGAAAAAAAAAACATGTCCAACATCAGTTTATTATAATTAATTCATTAATTACAATAATCACCACAAAATTCTTTAAATTTCAAAATTCACCTCGGATTATTGTATCAAAGATGCGTTCGAAGAATCATCAAGTTAAGGGTGCCTGCGCAATTTATTGAAATCTACTAAATTTTCGTTAATGAACGGCCCAAATATTTTTTTTGGAAATGATTAAAATCTGTATCAAATTAATTAATCTAAGTATATTAATAGTTTTTTTCTCCATAATTTAAGCTTGCAATTGTTTTAAATTTCATTTTGATTAATAAATATTAAATTTAAAAAAGAATTATAAGCGAAACATACCTTATCCATAACATTCTTGATTGATGGAAGCATACATGTTTTAAAAAAAATAATCAGAACGATTATAGCAAACCCGTTGAATAAATGCAGAGCAAATAAAATTCAAATTTTGACATTTATCACAAAATGAAAACGTCAAAAAATCGTTCTGAATTCATGCACAACTCATTCAATAGATTATGTAATCGACATGAATGTTTATTGTTGACGTACAGAACTTTCTTTTAGTGAATTCCCACAGTTTAACGCAAAATATAATTTTCATCCATTCCTTAAAAATGTTTAGTTACCAAAGTTCAAGTTTACTTATTATTGTTTGAGGGGTATGTTTAGTAAAAATGCTGCTAATAATGAAAACAAATTAATGAGTTTTACGTACACTTGTGCTCATGCAATTAAGCCACTCTAGTGAAAAAATGTATTTATTCAAGAAAGGGTTCAAGGCATGATCATTTTAAAACTTATTGTATTTATTAAATAAATTTATTTAAAAAAAATCAAAATAATTCATAATTTACATAAGTTAAGTCTCTTAAATAACTGTGAGTTCAGATTCTCTGCTCGATAATCATTAATTTAGTCAACACATAATTAAGCCATCTGCAATTAAGAACTTAAATAACACCATAATCAATGCCAAAGATATGTTTTACCTTTAGTAAAGCTAATATTTCGTTGGATATCCCTTTTGTCGTATAACTTCAGCACATCTGTTGGTCATTGTACCAACTAAAGCCGCACATTGAGAGGGTGTTATTTTATTCCACTCCTGTTGGATAATTTCCCACAAAGAGCTCCTGTTCATGGGTTTTCTTGCTGCCACTGCCCTTTTTATAATACCCCATAGATTTTCTATGGGGTTTAAATCGGGGCTCTGAGCTGGCCATTCCAGAACACTAATAGAATTGGTCTCAAACCAGGATTTAACGACCCGGGAGCAATGCTTCGGGTCGTTATCCTGTTGAAATATCCAGGCAAGTGACAAATTGTCTGCATAGTCTCTATTTAAGTGAGTATCTAAGATGTCCCTGTACATCTCGCCAGTCATTTTTCCACTTATCTGTACAATTGGGCCAACGCCGGATGCAGTGAAACATCCCCAGACCATTACAGAGGAGCCTCCGTGTTTTACGGTTTTTTTTTGTGTATTTTGGATCTAATTCCTTTAATGGTGGACGTCTTACATATGGTCTACCATCGTTTCCAAACACATTGAATTTGGATTCATCACTCCAAACTACCAAATTCCAGAATCGAGAACTTTTTTGAAAATGATCTTTGGCAAATTTCAGTCTCCGAGAAATATTCTTTTTCGACAGGTTCGGTTTTCGTCTGGCGATTCGTCCATTCAAGTTTTTTTCTTTGAGGCGTCTTCGGATCGTTTGTGCTGATAGCACGACGTTGTAATTTTCTTCCATTTGTGCTCTCATTTGAGTTGAAGTTAGAAAAGGGTCTTTCTTGCTAAGCCCTACAAGTTGCCTGTCATCAGCAGGAGTGGTTTTTCGTGGTCTTTTTCGGGGTAAATTCTCAAAAGTATTATTTTTTTTTTGAAATAAGCAAGTGCATTTCTGACTCTGCCCCGAGAAAAACCTAGTGTTTGGGTTACTTTTAAAATATTTTTCTCCTTTTGGAAGCACTCCCAAATTATTTTCCTCTCAGTTGGGTTGGAACTTTTATTTTTACCCATTTTAATAAAAATGTTATGAATTTAAGGTTTAAATGCACTAAAAAAATGAATTTAATTAATTTATGAAAGAAAGTCGATCCAAAAACTATTTTTTACCACAATTCAAAAAAAAGGCTTAATTATATGAGCACTCTAGTCGACTGTTTTTTTACAAATGATTCGAAATAAATGACGAGACCTTGCTTACAACCTAACCTTGTCATGTGATTCTTAAAGTAAGATAACGGAATTTGTTAACTGTTATGGTCCAATCAGTATAAGAGTTGCAGGAAATTAATATTTTTAGTTGCATCGCATGATTATTGATGTGGCTTAATTGTGTGGGCACAAGTGTATGTTTTTGTTTTTAATAATATAATAAATACTACCATAGATTACTTTTTATAAATGCAGGACATAGAAGAAAATATATATAAACAATAGTTTTCAGATATAAAGCTGAGGTTAGCGTAGAAAAATATTTTTGAGAGAGCCAATAATATTTTAGTTATTATCACCTTACATAGTCTAGTTGCTCAAGGTGCTGTGTTCTCTACTCTGTACATTTATGTACTGAGTAGTGTGTAATGTAATGTAATGTAATATTTTAGGTACATATGTTCATTAAAGAAATGTCCGCTTCGGCTAACCTTCAACTTTTTAGAAAAAAAATTAGCATTAATAGCAGCCAATTATTGGGTGTTCGTTTTCCCCATATTGGAATAAAAAAAGTTACTTAAATCTATTTATTGCACTTGCACTCATTTAGTTGGTATTGTTTGTAACCATATTGCCTATTTCTATTCCTTAAAGATGATTTACACAAAGCAACTTATTTTTAAAACATTGTTCCCTCAAGTTTGTATTCCAAAATCTAACTGCAAACAAAATTCTAACTCTAACATAGTCCCTCAAAAAGAAATTTTCAGCAATATTTCTGCAATAAAATAAACTAAATTTGGTCTTGCGATTATCGAACTGCTTAAATGAGGAAAATACTAATCTAATTGAGGAATCTGAACTAGCTAAAGTTGGCAATGGAACTTCACAAGTATGCTTCTCGTACCATTGTCTGTACAAAAAAAATACGGAGGCACCCGCCTATTGCAAACTATAGCTGAAAAAATTGTCTGTTTTGTTGTTTTGAGTATTGAGTTACACTTTTGTCTATTTGCAATAATTATACTTAACCAGTTGCAGCGCATGTTGCGTTCGCAAATAATTTAAGTAAACTAAACTAAATAATAATAAACTAATAAATCATTAAATAATATGTATTTGGTCAATTTTATTTTATTTAATATATCTACATTTACAACATTTATTTGGATTGAAATTAAAAAGCTATACAAATCTTCCAATTTAAGACCATGTCAGCACTTCAGATTCTGTTGGTTAAGATTGTTTAGTTTTTGAACGAGGCCATGAAACATTCAAAATGAAGCATTTAGATGGGGCTGAGGACTATAATGAAGCACTACACTAAATGTGAGAATGTGTTTGGTTATTGCATTATTTCACGCACAATTTCTCACATTTAGTGTGTAGTTTAGTTAGCTTGTAGGCAAACCGAAATGTCAGTCTGAGGTTCCGATCTTGGTAGGAGTATTTTTGATTTAAATATTCCAACATATTTTACAGCTTTAAAATAAAACATATACTGTCACTTTGAATGACATTGTTAATGCTCGTAGCGTGTTAATAATGCGTGGGGTCGGTTTTCAGTTCGATACCAATTTTTACGGTCATTGTCTTTTCCAAAGAGTTGACAAACCTTTCAAGTTTCATGATCATGAGGAACTACATAGGTATGTATTTATTTCGCACATTAGTTGTTTATTGGATTCGCATACAATTCAAATCAAAATTCCTGTTTTACCATACAAAAGTATTTGTCGGTTTAAAACGTCACATTTTACTTTATTAAAAACCAAACCTATACAAAAATAAAATTTGTATAGGCTTTTTTAACCTAAATAAAGAGCAATCTATTGTAAATATTAACTCCTACATATTGACATAACCTTAATAATTATCTGTCAGCTACGAAATTTATTGTCACTTTAAATATCTGCATCGCTAGTGGCGCGGCGGCGGCGGCGGGCGTATTGATATGATTATTCCTAAAACCTAGACGTTACGGGTCTAGAGTTCAATAGCAACCTTAATTTATTATCATTTGTACTATTTTTTGCAGACACTGTCCCTTGAGAAAAATTATCGCGAAGCTCCCAAGACTATAAATCTTATCATGAAAAAGTTCCGTCTGGATTCGCAAAGTTGAAGGTCTGTTTACATTTCCATATGCCAAACGACAAACAAGCTAATTTCACCACCAATTCTTATTTTTATGATCAATATAAGATAAGAAACTTTGGACCCATAAATTATAAAAAAAAACTAAAACAAAACTTCTTTTCTAGTTCAATCTTTTTTTTTGTTATTAAGAACCTAAAACAAGTTTTAACACCTACATTTTTATAATTCTTATTCAATGAATCATTTAAAATCAATTAATTAACATTTTTATGCGGATGAGCCAGAAAATTGGTCATGATGAAAATTACATATACTCGTATATCTTATTCTGACGTTTTGTAATATGGATCTCTGATGACGGAAATTGATCGACTAATATCATTATCATTGCTCATTCTCAAATCGATATACATACATTATGTATGTTTGGTTGACGACTGACGACGACGCGACCATGCTCACATGAAAACCAATGAATCACGTTTTATAGGTATCCGGAATAATTAAAATGCTTAACAAATAATATTTAGTAATTGTATCTACTATGTTCTGTTTGTAAGTATAAATGGTACCTAACTTAAGTTGAATTATCTTCCAAGAATCTCAAATGATTGGTTCAATTAAAATATAACAATAGAAACCTTTCTCATCACTATTAATATCATTTACATAAAATGACGCTATAACTTAGCAAACGAACGTAACGTCTATTGATTACAACTTATGAGTTCTTAAAGGGCTAGTAACACATTTCTAAAAACAAAAAAAAATATAGCTCAATATTTAAGTGACCATTGACAGTCCCTTGCTGAAATATGGAACAAGTTTTATACTTAATTTTATGCAGACGAGAACCGAAAATAGCTCAATGGAATATGAATACAACTTTTATTCATAATTAAATCACTAAAATATTAAAACTTATACGGACTTTAAGTAGGTTTTTTTTTTAAACAAAGTTATTAAATATGTACAGAGACTTGTAAAGATTTTAAGTATAAATTAGTACAAATTAAGTAAAAGTTACTTGAATTTTTTTGAGTTTAAATTGAATTTCTGAGTACTTTTAAGTTCTAGTATTGGAATATGTACTTGTACTCGACTGTCTCAAGTACTTCTAAATTTTGTTTGTGGTTTTATTCTTTTTCAGGAATTTGTTTAGCCGTCTTCAGTGCGGCAATTGAATATCATAAATTTTAAAAATTGTTGTTTCAAAATACCAAATAATTCTAAAACCCATACAATAAACAGTTAATTTTCTAAAATTTGAAGACATTTTAATCCATGGCTTAACTCTTAACATCAAAAATAATAAACGTAAAGTAGTGAAGAGTCAAATCTTATTCCCATGATTTATGTAAATGTAATTTGTCATTAATGAAACAAAATTGGTTCTAATTGACGTTTAATATGCATGTGTCAGAAGACTTGTCAAAATGTAAGTTAAATTTTATTTTGCAATTTTTAATAAAACTAACAATAGACAAGGTTTTAATCTTTAACCGCTTAAAATCTTTGGACAGTTAACCTTTTACTATAAAAAAAAGTAAGATGAATAAAAACCTTCAAAACCACATTTTTTAAGCAGGTAAATTTAATCTTGAATAGAAACAAATGTACCAAATTGCTTGTTATAAGTATAACATTTGCAATAATTTTGATTCTTGGAGTAAATTTTATTTGTATTTTTTTTTGGGGTTAAAAAATAACCTATGTTACAAAATCAACTAGGTTTCAAACTAATGTGGACTACAAATAACCTGGGTTTTTAAATAACCGGGGTTTCAAGATAACTGTTATTAATTTTCCATTTTATATCTAGTGTGAATATAAATGTCTGTGCACCCATATGTTTACCTATTTCCACATCTAAACTTTCTTACTACTTTATAGAACTTAACCATTATTAAAAACAAAATGCTCATGGAGTAGTAAAATGACGTTTACCAAACACCCGTTGAAAAATCTACTATAATATTGATTGGTTTAACCCGAGTCTAACGTATCCCTCTTTATTTTTGAGTATTATAGTTTGATTGGCCAATAATTAAAAATGGTTTAAAAATTCTTAATAAATATATCTATGCGCTGTTGATATTTGTATTAAAAAAAAATCAATGGTTGCCTGTAAAGTCGGTTTTACGGGCGAAGATTTTACGTGACAACGTTAAAATTCTTGCTCAACACAGTTTAAATCAAGTTTTCTTATATCTGCCACTTTTTCTTAATATTTGTAATTTTAAAGAATCAATTCGAAAATCAAAACATTTATTCAGATCGAAGGTTCAAATTGTTGCTAAATAAATTTGAAATTAATGAAAATTTGTAAAATAATAATTAATTAATTAATTAATTTTAAACTAATAATTTACTTAACACTATCAACATTTATCAATAGTATGGCATAACCTATAAACTCAGTTTCTCAACTTTTGTGTCAATCTAACAATTAATCAATCAATCATAGTTTACGATAATGAAATATCAGTGTACAATTATTTACCTTTATTGTTGTAGTTGTTGTAAATGACGAATCTAAGCACTCCACATTTTCACTACAGACACAGCTGACGATATTTTAACCACACGTGTGAACTTGTATTATGACGCTTTCTTGTTTTTCCAACGCCAAGAACGTTCGAGAAAGACAAAGACAGAGACACAAGCATGCGCCGATTCAATGCGCCTAATTCTCTAGTGCTGCGCGCGCGGCAGACCGATCATAGTTGAGTGGGAGAGAGACGCAAGGCATTCGGCGGGCCTCTCTCTCGTTCGGTGACTCATCGTTACGTTACCGGGCGTTACACTTTTTCATAAGTGACTCCCTAACAACCTAATTTAAGACGTTGTCACGTCAAAACTTTACAATTTAATTCACTAACATTAATTAGTTAAAAAAAAATTGACACATAAACTTCTTCTTCTGTGGTTTAGTTAATTAAATGTCACCTTTCAGACATTTTGTTTTGTAATTAACATTTTTGAATTATTTCATTAATGTCTGAGTCTTTGTTATTCCGCGTTTATTAATGAGGCTGTCATGATTTAGTAAAACCGCGTTTCTCAAATTATATTGCAACTATTGCATAAGTAAATAGATTGAATACGCATTTTTTAAAGTTTGGAATTATGAAAATGTCAAAAATCTACGGTAGAACAATCTTCTTTCTGTTATGTTGCATTAATGAACACTCAAATTCTGCAGAATGTTTGCAGGCCTGCTTAAGTACAATTTTTATTAGGTATTGAATCCATAAACGCCAGAGAAAAATCAAAAAATGGACGCCGTGAGAGAATTTGTGCTGAATATTATGAATGAATGAAAAAAAAAATAACAGAAACATAATTTCAAACAATATTTTCCGAATTAAGAAACGAAACAAAATCATAGAAAGAAAATAATTAACAAAATTAAAAAAATATAATGGTCAAATAATTCCTAAAAATCCTTTTTTTATGAAAATAATTTCGGAGTTTTCTGACAACGTCTTCACAGGGCATTTTCGGATTACGAGGGGCACTTTTAATATAAGTTTTTTCTGCTATAGCAAAAATATAAGTTAAAAATATATTTTCACATTTTGCTCAAAACGAATTGCAAAATTTGTGGTTAACAGAAAACACTGGCCGACCAAAATTAGCATTAAAATTGGGTTTATGTTTGACCATTTGGAAACTGGCCAACGGATCATGTTTCTGCGAACTGTCCAATCAACGTTTACGTCGGATTAGCATTTCATAATAATAATACATATAATAATAATAATAATAAATAAAAACGATAATAATAAATAAAAATAACTTAACCGCGCTTTCTCTACGTATGCTCTGGAGCCAAAAAAAAAATGGATTCACAATCTCTACGAACGCTGATGACATTTATGACGTTTATAAACATATCTTCTGCAATTCATCTGGGTTTGTTCGATTGCAAATCTGACTTTATGAACAACGCAGGCCTATGTTAGGCAGACGTTTATGAAAACACCCAATTTAACATCTCTGACTTTTTACCAATGTTCCTAAACAAATCTATGGTTCAAATTTTAGACTTTTAATTTGTATTTTTCTTCAAACTTTAAGATATTTTTTATTTATCTAATTTGGTTGTAAGAATTCAATTGAAAAATTAAAAAAATCAAATTAATATTAGAAAACAAAACAAAACCACGCGACCGTGTTTTGTACCTGTTTCTTTTCTTTAAATTGAGTATTCTTTAGAGATATTTATAAACTCGTGGTTTAACTAATTAATCAAGTAATTTCCCAAGTCTAACACTGTGTATGTCTATAATGATTAATCACTTATGAATTATGAGCTTCACAAGCTAGAAGCTATGTAAGTTCCATCGTATCGTATCAGAAAATCAGATAGACTTCAGCAAAACAAAATTCAATTAAGTATAATTTTGATTTTGTATTCTTTAGAAATTACTTTAAAATTTAAAGAAACACAATTAAAGCTTTGTTAAAACTATTTATCTTTATGTTTTGTATAAATATAAATGTTTATCCAATTTAATTATTTATTTTTTCTGAAGGTTTATATAAGAACACAATTAATAATACTACAAAAAAATATTAAATAAAACAGAAGGAACTCAAAATTATTTCAGGTTTTGAACTAAAACATTTCTATTCAAATATTCTTCTTCTTCTGATGGTGTAGGTGGTTTTGGTTTTATATTATCTCAGGAGATAAAATTAAATGTATAGCTAAGTTAGTCAACAAGTTTTATCAGAAAGAAAAGAATAAAATAAACTTGATAAATTAAAACTGCAACACATTAAAAATGTATTTTAATAACACGCTCCGCTCTTAGTTTCTGTTAAATTATAATATATTATTATTGAACTGGATAATAAACTCATTTATAAGAAATAATTTTGTCTCAGCATCACCATTTTAGTCAACAAATCTTGTCATCTTCATTCTTCACACAAATCGTATTTTAAAACTTTTCATATAAATTAATGTAACTTTGGGCTTTTTGACATTATTCAAATCTGCAATTTTAGAAGATGGGAAACATTCCGAGAGAAATTTTATTGCAATATTGGACATTTTTCATTTTTAGCTCAGAGCAGAGTCTACTGAACTGTCAAATAAAAATTTGTGATTCTTTTTTGCCTCTGACATGAGGAGGAAACCATCGTTACAGTGAATATCAAGGGTTATTGAACAATGCTGACTTATATTTGTTTCCAAAAATCAATCACCTACATGAATTTCGAAGACATTTGCCAAGAAACAATTTAGTGATTGTAATTGTATTTCCAGAAGTGATCCTGACAAATTAGAGAATGTACTTCGTATTGTCTTCATTAATGACAAGACCTGCCTGTGCCACCTGAAGTTTTTTCACGGGTACTTCACACATCCTCCAAGTGTAATTCTTGTCATGAAAAAATCTTTCTCAAATTAGCCATTCGGATTTGGTTTCAAACGTTAGGTCCTTTCCATCCCTGACATGACAACATTACTCGCACACAGGAATGTTTAAGAGTTGTAAGTCACTAGGTCTTAGTACTCAACGGACTGATGCGCCACCCACCTAATTTATTTACTTTGTTTTTGACTGCTCGTTTGGATTTTCCTATAATGTATCCACATAATCAATATAATGTTTAGGTTTTTGAAAAACGGTGCATTCGTATTGGCACCACACTCTAAAAAAAAAAAACAATATTAAAACAGTTTTAAGACAGTGTGTCGTTTCCTTGTCGCAATCCTTGGTGGTTTTGAAGTTATCTTTTGAGTTTTTTACCAATTTTGACGAAGCGAAAATTTTTCAACGTCACTCTGATAAGGCGTGTCCAGCTTGACATTAATATCAAAACTCGACATGGCACGGTATATCTCGTCCCTGTTGACACCGTCAGAGGCTGCTTTGAAGTCAATGAAGAGGTGATGTATATGTATATCAACATTGTACTCTTGGGCATTCTCCAGGATCTAGCGTAAGGTAAAGATTTTCCAGACCTGAAGCCACACTGGCAAGTGCCCATCAATTCGTCATTTAATGGCTTCAGACGGTCACATAACACACTTGACAGGATCTTGTGTGCGATGTTTAAACGGCTAATATACCTCTGTAGATGGAGCAGAGAAGGCAATCATCTTTTTTATGGATCGGGCAAATAGTGCTTTAGTTCCACTCGTTGCCAAGGGCGGATTCAGACTTTTAATAAGGGGGGGGGGGTTAACACACTTAAATGAGTTTTTACTCACCGCTTAAAAGTGTTCTTTTATGTTTTGTAAAGAGGCTAACAAAAATTAAATAACATAATGTGTATCTTAACCTTACATTTACAGATTTCAATTCCTAATGTGGCAACTTTAGTTATCAAATTATTTTAGAACACTGTTGTCCAGCAAGGTATGGTCTAACTATTTAATTTGGATGACTCCCTACATTATGAAAGCATTCCAAGATTCTAACAGTTTTCTAAATATGCCATATTTAAGAGATAAAACACAATAGTTTAGAGGGGGTTTGGTGCATTTCACGCAGAAATGTACGAAATTGTTTTGAACCGTATGATATCTGATATGAAGAACTGTGGGCTTTTTTTGACGTTGTTTTTTCGGACTCAATTTTCGGGAGTCTATTATTACTATCGCTATCTGCTTACTCGTATTTTAACCTTAAATGAGTCAACAAAACTTAAAAATTGTAGAGAGAAAAATGTTTGGTTCTTGAATTTAAGGATATACATATAGGTGCATTTAAGTACATAATTTCTCTAAAAAATTAAATTAAAACAAAACGTTTGTGTGGCACTCACAAATTACACATTTCAGAATCTCTTTTCACTTCAAATCTCAAGAGCTTCAAAGCTTTTATATCAATAAACATGAAACGTTTATTATGTTTTTCAATTAGCCATTAGTTTAACAAAAGTGTCCTTTTGCTGTATTTGGGACATTTATATTATTGAAATTTGTGATTTATCTCAGTTCTAAAACATCCAAAGCCAATTCAAAAGTAGATTTATTTAATTTTTTTAAGATCTTTTGTTTTCAACAGAAAATCAATTTTGAAAGAAATAAAATGCACGATTGGGTCGCTAGAACTTGCTAATGTCTTCCAAAAAGTCTGTTTAAAAATATTTCCTATATTTCAAGATTTAAAAATGTAACTAATTTTTTTTTTCGAAAATCATTTTAAATTTTAAATTTTGTCTTAAAAATATTCTTGGTAAGCACTTAACATTTTATATTTAAATTTCGTAATCGAGTTTTGTAAACAAAATTAATATTTTTTTTGTTGAAATAAAAAAATGACATTTTTGATCATCAAAAATCATAATAAATTTGATCATTTGATCATCGACAAGAGCTTGCACAGAAAAAGAAGATTATTGAAATCGGTCCATTAGTTCTTGAGAAACCTTAAAAAAAATGAAGGTTTTATGAGGGATACCCTTCTGGAGCAATACCAAAATATATTTTTCTTGTAGAAAGAAGCCAAATTAAGAATACAAAATTTAAAAAGTTTTAAAAAAATCACATATTTTTAAATTGACGATTTCTTATTCAAGGTTTCTTCTTAAGGACCTGAATATTTGCTCTTTTTTTTTAGAAACAAATTTTATGAAAATAATTTAAAGCATAACTAAAGTTTTTTCAAATTCTATATTGAGTGAAAACAAAAATTTGAGTTGTTTTTGACAGCAAACCGCTATTCACTGTTTGGTGAATGTAGTTAAATTACTAACAAATCTTTAAATGAAATCTTTACTTATACAACTTGACTGTATAAGTTTTATGGCTCATATGACCCCCCCCCCTGCATCGTCCATTGGTCAAAAGTTGATGAATTTGTGCTGTGTACTTTTAGTAACAAAGTTTAAGGAATAAAATACAAATTTTGTTTTCATATACAAAAAATTAATAATTCAAAACATGTCCATTAACGCAATACGATTAGTTTTGAATTAAAGGGAATTCCTTCGAAAAAAAACAAACAAATTATCTCCTAGGGGGGGGGGGGGGGGTCATGACCCCCTGAGTCAAACCAGGGATACCTTGGTGGTGGCTCTTCAGCAGCATTCCTGATGAAGTATTGGCAAAGCTTCCAGTGGACTTCTTCTGGACACAACTCATCTGTGTTATGGTTTCGTGACAGCTTTGCCAATCTCTTCCTGCTGCAGTCTTGCACCTTTAAATTTTCTCTTCGTGCTTCGTTATTGTTCGCCTGATAGCTTTCATGGATGTTTCTTTCTCGGCTAGAAGGGAGTACCTTTTAATCGCTTTTTGGGCATTGCTCAAGAGTTTTATCAAAGAACACTTAAGATTATTCCTTGTTAAATTCATCTATCTTTTTCAAGTCATAATGTTCGGTCTTTATGCGGATTGTCGTCACTCTTTACAACTTCCGTCCAACTTTACTTTCTTTTACTATGCCTGGACAAAAAGCTTATGATAGAATTTTGGGAGATATTGGAAACGGTCTGATTTCAATCATAAAATTTCAAGTTCTAATTTTTCATACCTCAGACCCAATCTTTTTCTGCCTATTTGATTTTTTGTTGTTGGTAAAAACAAATCATTTCTTAAATATGTAATTTATATTATCTAAGTAGCTAGTTACACTTTTAATTTTTGAAATTTATAAAAGTAATTGATATTGATTGATAACATATCGTCATCATGTAATTAGCACGCTTATTTTACTCAAAGATCTTAATACAAATATTTTATATCTTGGTACTTTAATAAAGCAGGTATGTACCTACATATGACCTGTCATACGGAATTAATAATCATTTCTCATTAAAGTCTTGACAGAATTATCAAGCTCATAAATAATTACATGTGAATCTATAAAAACATAATATGTCAACATTTAAAAGTATATTTTGTGATGGTAATAAAATTGTAGTTTTGATTGCTTTTTAAATATATACAGTTGTATAAAGATTTATAGATATTTTTTGTATTGAAGTATAATATTATGTAGATTACATGAAAACTATTGTTTAATTCAACAGGACACTTATTTAATTATTATCAGATGTTTTATTTTTGTTTTTTTCATCGACATGTGTTTTGTTAAATAATAAGTTTAAACTCAAGGTTCAGGCAATTAATTTAACTACAATATGTGTATGTATATGCTTTTATAATGTAAAATTATAAAAGATTAACAAACTGAATTTAGGTCTGATCCCCGATCTTCTCCATCATGAACTAAATACCACGTCATATAGAAATTTAAAGTGTCACAAAAAAAATGTATTTTATTTTAAAAACAAAAAAATAATAATCTTATATAGAAAACAGTTAGGCTTAGGAACAATCTAAAAGTACAAATCTTAAATTTTTAAAGAATTTGCACATTTTCTTAAAACAAGAATACTTGATTAAAAATATAGGAATCTTAAGCTAAGTATACACGATTGTAAGATTTTTTAATATTGGCCGAACTGTCAAAAGTCTTTCAATAGTATCAAATAAGGTGAAAGTTGCCAATTTATGCTGAAAATTGTATATTTATACAGTTGGTTGATTTTAGCCAAATATTAGAAAATTTTTTGGAAGAAAATCGGCAGACAATTGCCGAAAATTTTTTGTCTTCTAATATTAAAATTAACTGTTGACACTATTAGAAGACTTTAGAAAATAAATAATTGGTAGACTCATTGGAAAATTTTCTTGACAGATTACGTTTCAGTTGAAAGTCTGATATTTAGCGAAAATGGATATCTTAACTATTGCACAACTCATACAAATTGTTAAGACGTACTACGTTGTAGATACGTCGAATGGGTGCTTGAACAACAGGCAGTGGACGGCGATTTTTCAAACAAAATTTTCTTCAGCGACGAAGCGCATTTCTCACTCGGTGGGTATGTTTATACACAAAATTGTCGCATTTGGGGTTCTGAGAATCCTCAAGAAATTAAAGAGAAGCCATTAAATCTACAAAAAGTCACTGTTTGGTGCGCTCTTTGGTCCGGAGGTGTGATTGGACCTTGCTTCTTTGAAAACGACTGTTACGGTCAATCCCGAGCGTTATGGTAATATAATAACCGAATTTTTGCCTAATATTGAAGAATACCACTTGGAGAATATATGCCACATGCCAAACAACTCTAGCGAATATTTCTTTAATGCAAGAGACATTTCCTAGCCACGCAATTTTTCGTCGCGGCGATATCAACTGGCTACTAAATTAAAGCATACCAAGCTGCTGTTAATGCCATCGATTATCTGCTTGAACAAGTGCAACCCAATGATTTGGTCATCGTTCTTGGCGACTTTTATCTTCCCCATCTCAATTGGTCCACCTCAGATGATCAGACATCCTTCTTTTCAACTAACATTTCCTCTGAATCTGAATCGCTGTTCATTGATCGTCTGTCTGATTGTGATCTTTTTCAACTAAATGGAGTAGCAAACTTTATGGGGAGACACCTTGATCTCATATTTTCATAATATATATAATAATATAACTGTGTTGTCTCCGCGAGCCCTCACCTTCTCTCAATCTTGGATCACTACCATCCTCCCCTTAATCTCTCCTTCCCAATTGAATTTGAAAACAACTTTTTTGAAATGGAGAACTACTGTTATGATTTTCGTAGGGCTGAATTCTCCAAACTCAACAATCTTCTTAGCTCAGTCGACTTTAAATTAAGTTCCCTCCACTCAACAGTAGAGTCCCTTACAAATTGGTTTTATTTGATTCTCTCATACTGTATTGAAGAATCAGTACCGTTCTTTAGAAAAAAAATTCACCTCTGCTCCCCCTTGGTACAACAGAGAGCTTCGTAGCCTAAGAAATACCCGTAACAAGCTTTGGAAGATCTTTTTACAGTTCAAATCTGATACCGACCACAACAACTATCTTCTCGTCTATAACTCTTTCTCTGAATTAAGGGAATCCCTTTACCTTAACCAAATGGAAAATAACCTTCTTTCTGATGCAAGGACATTTTTCAAGTTTATAAATACACGTGCTTTGTTGGAAAATCTATCCATAGTATAGTAGGATTTTACGCGAATAACAAAAACAATATCCATAGTATGAATAACACCGATAAAGGTTAGAATAGAATCTTACTATGGATAGGTTTTTGACATTTATACGAGTCTCGAATGGATCTTATGTGATTTCGTTCTCAAATGTTAGTACGATTGATATTGCATTTGTATCTCGATGGCTGTGTTCATTGAGTAGTTGTGCATTTGGAATCATGTGTGTTTTCCATTGGGGAAAAAATCAATCTATTACTGTTGATATTATTTAGTTTTGTTAGTGAAAATGAACTAACTGGGCTTATTTTGCAAGAGAAAACAATAGAACAGATAATTAAGTTTTGCTATGTTTCCACCAAAGGTTTATCTCAGTTTAGATTAAATAAATCTTTTTGGTATTTCCACCGCACAAGAAGATTTAAAAATGATTAAGTTTGACAGCACTTTCTAAAATGCAAATGGTGTTTCGATGTTTCTTATGAAGTGCAAGTGAGATAGTTTGATTCGTGTTAAACAATGAAAAACTGAATAGTTCAGCACCATATAGGAATATGCTACCTACTCCATAACCATTTTTTTGTTTGTAATTTTATTAAAACAAAACTATATTTTTTGTACCTACACAAACATGCAAATAAACAGACCATAATGCATTATCTGTAAAACCAACTCCTCCACACAGGTTTTTCTTCACAAATTTTGACTCGACTCCGATCCCCGAACGGAATCGAGGCGAATCAAGCTCATTTCAACTCGATTCAGGTATATAAAGAATTTAGGTGAGCTTCAAGCTCGCTTCAACACCACATGTTAATGTAGTAGTCTACGAACAAACCCCCTTCTTGAAGTTTTTTTTTATGTCAAATTGTTTGGTTAAAACTTTGAAATCGACTATCACATTACACAGACGTATTTTCTTGATTTTGATAGTCAACTATCAAAAATCAGCTTACACGATTTCACCCCTGGTCTGAATTTCGCTATTTTTTTTTTGAAGTTTTTGATAAATTATTCTGGCAAATATTCAGTTGTATCAACTCTCAAATATAAAAACCGGACTACTGCAGATCGTTTTTTTGGCAATTTCTCACTGTACTATATATGGAAAACGAAAATCTGATGGGTTGTCATCTTCAATGAGTTTCTCCAACATAATCTCCTCAGATCCAACAACTATAACAAATCTATTTGCTAAATACTTTAACAAATCTTATACTGAACATCTTTATGATCCTGATCCTCACTACTTTAGTTATTTAGATGGTTGCACTCAAACCTCTCTTTCATCTTTTACAATAACTGAAGAAATGGTACTTGCCAAAATCGTAAGCCTCAAAGAAAACTTTAGCCCTGGTCCCGATGGCGCCCCATCAGTTGTTCTAAACAAATGTATGCATTCTTTGTCAAAGCCTCTAACTGCACTCTTTGAACTCTCTCTTTCCCAAGGTGTGTTTCCTCATATAGGGAAAGATTCATTTATATTTCCGATTCATAAACAAGGCAATAAAACTGAAATTAACAATTATAGACCTATTGTTAAATTTTCATGCACTCCAAAATTTTTGAAAGCTTAGTTTATGATTCCGTTTATTTCCATTGCAAGACCTTTTTCTCCCCCGCTCAACATGGTTTTCTTAAATGTGGGTCCACTACGACTAACTTAATTGAATTTATATCCAAAGTTTTGTCAGCCCTCGAGAATGGAAATGAAGTTGATGTTGTATACACTGATTACAGCAAAGCCTTTGATAAAAATATCCCATAAGATAATTTATCTCAAACTTAGAGCCCTAGGCTTTCCATCTATGTTTATAAACTGGATAAGCTCCTACCTTGCGAATAGAACTTATAGAGTCCTCTTCCGTTACTCAGTTTCCAGTCCTATACATGCAACTTCTGGCGTTCCACAAGGTAGTCACCTTAGCCCCCTTCTCTTCGTCTTATCTGTTAACGATGTCTTTCTTAAATTAAAAAACTCAGATATCCTAATGTTTGCGGTTGATAAGAAAATTTTTAAGATTATCTCAACTCCATCTGATTCCTTTCTTTTACAAAATGATCTTAATATCTTTTTTGTTTGGTGCATGCATAATTTCCTAGAGTTTACTACTTCCTTAACGACGCCGTCAACGTAGTCGATTCTATTAGAGATCTTAGTATTATGTGTGACAAACACTTGAATTTCCATTCCCATTTTGACCAAATTATTAATAAAGCCAATATTCATGCCAAGTATGGTCTCCCTTTTATGTCTTCTTATGTCTTCGACTTTAACATTTCCAAATCCCATCTGAAAGATATCCTTTACTTTTTCCCTTTTTGAGTCCGCATTCCTCGTCCCTTTTAATTTTAAGTCTAATAAAATCAAAATTGTTAGTTCTTGTACATAAAAGAGCTTTTATGTGGCCTTAGGGCCCACATGAATTAATGTTGAAAACTTATAACAAGAACATAAACAAAAAAAAAATTGTTAAGTTAAGTTATGTTATGTATTTTAAGTTATAGCTTGTATTAAGCTGAATAAATAAATAAAATCATGCGATTTGACACCGATTGACTTTTTTTTGTGGGGCGACGCGAAAGGCCGTGTTCATGCAGATAAGCCTTTAACTCTTGACTAACTTTAAAACAAACATTCGCCAAGCTGCGGTTGATATACCGCCCAATATGTGTCAAAAAATGGTCGAACATTACCTAAAAAAATCGATGCTTGCAACAATTCGCGTGTTGGTCATTTAAATGATGTAGTGTTTTACATATAGTCTAAACGTTCAAACTTTAAAATATAAAAATGAAATATCATAAAAATTAATATGTTAGGTATAAATATGTATGTGTTTTATTTACATACGTTTGCTTTTGAAACCGCAAAATGAATAATCCTGTATACCTAATGTAAAATTTAATTGAAGCCGCTTGCGTTATTCGATTGTGAGATATTTTGGGTTAACGGAAATGTTAACTTTTTAACTTCCCATAGGAAGTTATTGTAATCGGCCCGATTTGCGGAATTGAAAATTTTGACATTTCTCGACTTTTCAAGGTCCTAGAGTCGAAATTAAAGATTTTTAGAGAGATGTATGTGCGTGCGTGTGTACGTCCGTACGTTCGCGATGTTTTTTTCGTCGTCGATAGCTCAAGAACCAGAAGAGATATCGACTTCAAATAAATTTAGTTATACAGATAATAATGCAGAAAGATGCAGAAAAGGCTCTCAAGGCAATTGCGTGGGCGTTTTTTTTACCATAGCAATTTGAAAAAAAATATATTGTAACGCGATACCAAAAAAATATGTTTTTGGAAAAAATTCAAATTAAAGGTTTTTTATAAATAAAAAAAAAAATTGTCACCTAGAAAATTTTTACGAACCAAAAATGATTTTATCTCCAAAACAATTTTGTGCAACGAAAAATAACGTTATCAATATCTGGTAAAATTTTGAGGAAAATCGAATCGACAGTTTTTTTTACAAAAAATTAAAAACCTTAAAAAAAATTAACAGAAGTTGGTAAAAATTGATTTTCGACTCAAATATCTTTTCAAAAATTTGAGATTATGGCTTCCAACTAAATTCATCTTAAAAGAAATATTGTTTTCAACATTCGGAAAAAAATTGAGAAAAATCGAATGGACAATTTTTTTACAAAAAATAAAAACTTAAAACAAAATTAATAAAAGTTGGTAAAAAGTGATTTTCGACTCAAATATCTTTTCAAAACTTTGAGATATTGGCTTTAAAATAATTTTATATTTTAAAAAATATTGTTGTCAACATTCAGTAAAACTTTGAGAAAAATCGAGTTTACAGTTTTCTTACAAAAAATTAAAAACCTACAAAAAAAATTTACAAAAGTTTGTAAAAATTTATTTTCGACTTAAATACCTTTTCAAAAATTTAAGATGTAGGCTTCAAATTAATTTTATTCTTTTTTATAATTTTTCAACATTCAGTAAATTTTTTATAAAAATCCAACAGTCCGTTTTTTCATAAAAAAATAAAATCTACAAAAAATAGTACGCATATTTGGTAAAAATTGATGTTCGGTTCTCGATATCTCGTGATTAGTAGAAGATATTGACTTCAAATTAATTTCAATTATTCAATTTGTATTTGTTTAAATAAGAAATAAAAACTTTTAAGAAATGCTACTAAAATTGGTAAAAATTGGTTAACGACTAAAAATCTCGTTAACAAAAATTGATTTTGAAATCAAACTATTTCATCATATGCAAAATATTGCTGGTTATTTTTAGTTTTTAGAATAATTTAACTGATAACTTTTTAAACAAAAAACGAAAAAATACAAACCTTTTAAACAAGACCAATCGACTGACTGGATAGGAAGTTATCAGTATGGGTTATCAGTATGGTGTTATGTTTTGTCGAGTCAAGATCTCAAAAAGAAAAACACTGCACGTCTTGTTGAAAGGAGGTTTATTCAAAGAGTGAGTAGCTTAATATACTCCACATAATTAGAGGCTGGTTAATACATACAGTATGTGTATACAAGTATGGACTACAATATATAACATTACTTCCCCTTTAAAAAAATGTTAAGTTTATATTTTTTTTCTATTTTTTTTCAGTTCTAATAATTCTAATAAATAAATTAAAAATTTAATATTTGCTGAAGTTTGAAAATGAAAAGTGTTACAATTTTTTAGTTGTACATAATTATAGTATATAGAATACTTTATATAAATTCTATTCAATAATATGTTAACTTATTTGGCGGACGTCGAATTCTTTCCGATCTACGAAGCACGGGTTCTGGTTTTTGCTCGTTTGTTGCAGTGGTTGAGTGTGGGGCATCATTTACTGAATCTGCAATGCTTGTGGCAGGTTTAATTGGTTCTTCTTCAGAAAATGTGACATGATAACGTGTCGTATTCTTTGAGGTTGTGGTTGATGGAAATGCAGATGTCGATGTCGATGTCGATGACGATGCAGTTAGTTGATTTTCCAAACATGGGCGCATTTGGTGTTGATGAGCAATCCTTACGTTGTTTTCATGTTTCACAAGATACCCGCTGATGCATTGAAGTACTGTAGCTTTGTCCCAAGTTTTCAAAATTCGCAACCATATCTTCTCTCCCACCGCATAAATAAATTTCTTGTCCGTGGTTCTGTTCAAATTCTTAGCTGCAGGGTTACTGTTTTGACCAAATGTTGGCTGAATTTGACGCAAAACTGTCCGTGGTGAATATTTTAACATGTAGTTTGCTGGACATATTCCGGTTGAAGGGGATGGTGAATTTCTGTAGGAAAATAAAAATTCAGAAACATTAGATTCTATTTCATATTGTGAATATTTTTTTCCCTCGATAAATTTCTTTTTAAAAAACTTTTTTACTACTTGAACGAATCTCTCGGCTAATCCGTTTGCTTGAGGAAAATATGGGGGACTTTTCATTACATCAACTCCCTTGCTTTTTAAAAAGCGAATAAAACGATCTGACGTAAATGGATGACCATTATCGGAAACTAATTGTTCAGGTAATCCAAAAGTTGAAAACAACTGCCTAAGTTTTAGAATCACCGCATCTGCTGTAGTAGAAGTCATATAAAAAACATCTATCCATTTAGACGTGGCATCAACAGCTAATAAAAACGTTTTTCCGCTGAATGAAAAAAAATCTATGTGAAGACGTATCCATGGTTTTTCTAGTTTTGGCCAACCCAAAAACGACTTCTCCAGGGTATTGTCTCCTCTTATTTGTTGACAAGGAACGCATTCTGCGCATATTTCCTCTATATTCTGATCGATTTTGAGCCACCAGCAAATTGATCTGGCAAGAAGTTTCATCTTAACAATTCCAGGGTGCTCTTCATGTAACAGCTGTAGAACATCTGAACGAAGAGACGTGGGAACAAGTACCCGTATTCCGTATAAAATACATCCTTGTTCGATTGACAACGAATATCTTCGAGTAAAAAAAGGTTTTAAAACATCATCCTGAATATGGTCCGGCCAACCATTTTGAACTAGTTCGATGACTTTGCATAATACGGCATCTTTTCTCGTATGATGGGCGATGTTTTCATACGAAATGGGAACATAATCATCTTCCTTAAACACGTTAATAAGATGCTCTGTCATTTCGTGCGTTCGGCTCTTTTTCAATGGCAGACGTGACATAGCATCCGGACCTGACATTTCTCGACCCTTTTTATACTTTATCTCATAGTCAAAAGCTGATAATAAAAGAGCCCATCGCTGAAGACGACTGGCTGCAGTGACTGTAACTCCTTTTCTTACATCAAAAATGACTTTCAAGGGTTGATGGTCCGTGAATAGGGTACATTTTTTTCCAACTAAATACTTGTAAAATTTACGTACACCAAAAATGATGGCAAGTGCCTCTTTTTCTACTTGAGAGTAGTTTTTCTCCGCTGAGTTTAATGTTGCCGAAGCAAAAACAACAGGACACTCTTTGTTTTCTTTTATCTGACTAAGGACGGCTCCTACACCTTCCTTACTGGCATCGCAAGATAGTATTAAGGGTTGTGAAGAGTCGTAATGCTGTAAAAGCGTTTCTTTACTTAGGGTTTCTTTACTTTAAGTGAACGCATCTTGACAAGAAGAGTCCCAGACAAAAGTTGTTCCACTACAAGTAAGCTTATAAAGTGGAGCTAACAAGGACGACTGCATTGGGACGAACTTCCTGTAATAATTGAGCAGTCTTGACTTGAGTTACATTTTTAGGAATAGGTGCGTTTTGTATTTAAAAAACCACCACTACTTATTTCCGAGGATGATTTTTCGATGAAAATCCGTATCATTTTGATGCATTTTAAAGACCCAATCAACGACCGGCCTAACTTCTTGTGTCGACTTAACTTTGAAAGTCGTAAGACCTAAGCCAAATACAAAAAAAAGAGGCTGGTATGCGACCCACACTGATAACTTCCCATCCCGTCTATCGATTTCGATTTGTCTTGCTTAAAAGTTTGTCTATAAGTATCAATTTTTATCAAATTTGCGTTACTATTTTTTGTAGATTTTATTTTTTTATGAAAAAACGGACTGTTGGATTTTTATAAAAAAAATTACTGAATATCGAAAACAATATTTTCTGTGAAATAAAATAAGTTTGAAGCCAATATTTTTAATTTTTGAAAAGCTTTTTGAGTCGAAAATACATTTTTACCAAGTTTTGTTAAATGCAAAATCTCATCGATTCTTTATTTGAAACGTTAGATTGGTCCATGACATTTACTTTTTGAAGATAATTTTATTTAAATGTTGACCGCGGCTGCGTCTTAGGTGGTCCATTCGAAAAGTCCAATTTTGGGTAACTTTTTCAAGCATTTCGGCCGGAATAGCCCGAATTTCTTCGGAAATGTTGTCTTCCAAAGCTGGAATAGTTGCTGGCTTATTTGTGTAGACTTTAGACTTGACGTAGCCCCACAAAAAATAGTCTAAAGGCGTCAAATCGCATGATCTTGGTGGCCAACTTACCGGTCCATTCCTTGAGATGAATTGTTCTCCGAAGTTTTCCCTCAAAATGGCCATAGAATCGCGAGCTGTGTGGCATGTAGCGCCATCTTGTTGAAACCACATGTCAACCAAGTTCAGTTCTTCCATTTTTGGCAACAAAAAGTTTGTTAGCATTGAACGATAGCGATCGCCATTCACCGTAACGTTGCGTCCAACAGCATCTTTGAAAAAATACGGTCCAATGATTCCACCAGCGTACAAACCACACCAAACAGTGCATTTTTCGGGATGCATAGGCAGTTCTTGAACGGCTTCTGGTTGCTCTTCACTCCAAATGCGGCAATTTTGCTTATTTACGTAGCCATTCAACCAGAAATGAGCCTTATCGCTGAACAAAATTTGTCGATAAAAAAGCGGATTTTCTGCCAACTTTTCTAGGGCCCATTCACTGAAAATTCGACGTTGTGGCAGATCGTTCGGCTTCAGTTCTTGCACGAGCTGTATTTTATACGGTTTTACACCAAGATCTTTGCGTAAAATCTTCCATGTGGTCGAATAACACAAACCCAATTGCTGCGAACGGCGACGAATCGACATTTCACGGTCTTCAGCAACACTCTCAGAAACAGACCCAATATTCTCTTCTGTACGCACTGTACGCATTCGTGTGGTTGGTTTAATGTCCAATAAAGTAAACTGAGTGCGAAACTTGGTCACAATCGCATTAATTGTTTGCTCACTTGGTCGATTATGTAGACCATAAATCGGACGTAAAGCGCGAAACACATTTCGAACCGAACACTGATTTTGGTAATAAAATTCAATGATTTGCAAGCGTTGCTCGTTAGTAAGTCTATTCATAATGAAATGTCAAAGCATACTGAGCATCTTTCTCTTTGACACCATGTCTGAAATCCCGCGTGATCTGTCAAATACTAATGCATGAAAATCCTAACCTCAAAAAAATCACCCGATATTTTGGTCGTAAGATTTTCGAGGTGACAAATTTTTTTTTTCAGTTTTTTTGATTTATAAAAAAAACCGTTAATTGGATCTTTTTCCAAAAATATACTTGTTTTGTATTACGTTACAATATATAATATAAAATTTAATTCAAGTCTCTAACGTCATTGGTTCATGAGATATTTAGGGTTAACCAAAATTTTCACCTTTTTTTAAACTGCTATGGTAAAAAACCTTGCCTTATTATCTGTATAACAAAATTTATTTTATCACGTCGATATCTCTTCTGGTTCTTGAGCTATGGAAGACGAAAAAAACGTCGCGAACGTACAGACGTACGAACGTACGTACAAACGCACGCACAGACATCTTTCTAAAAATCTTTTATTTCGACTCCATGGACCTTGAAACGTCGAGAAATGTCAAAATTTTCAATTTGACAAATCGGACCCATTACAATAACTTCCTATGGGAAGTTAAAAATAGGTTGCGCAACATTCCGTTGAGAACTAGGGCCTAATGCCTTACAACTCTAAACCATTCCTGTGTGCAAGTTATGTTGTCAAGATTGGAGGGGAATAATAAGCAGAATCCGCTTATTATTATTTGAAAAAAGCACTTTTCATGACAAGAATTACTCTTGGAAGATTTGTCAATTCCTCGCAAGAGACAATACCCGTGAAAACACTTTAGATGGCATAGGCAGGGATTGAACCCAAGACCTCTGGCATGACAGTCCAACGCACTTAAAATCACCCCACGGCTACTACATTATGCAAAATACGGTGTCAAGTCTTTTGTCGTACTCTCTAGTTTTTGAGCTTTTACTTTTAGTTTTTACTACTTTTTTACTTTTACTTTTAGTGAATTAATGAATTTATCCTTCAAATTTTAGTGATGACGTAGTTTTTACTTGTGAAATGTCAAAGGGTGACAGCTTCAAAATTGACAAGTGGATTATCTTAGGTTCATCAGCCCCTTGCCTTTACCATGTGAAATTACATATGTATATATTTCTTAGGTAGCTAAATCTTAAACATAACCAAAAATATATCATATTGTATAAAATCAAAATATTATTTATTATTTTAATAACCCTGAACTTTTTTGATATAAAAACATTGCAACTATTTACGTTTTTATTTATATATACATATGTACGCATGTAAAAAAAAAAATATTTTGTTTACAATTTATTCTTTTACTTTATTGCAGACTAATTGCCGCTTTAATTGCCACAATATTTTATTCGATGCGCCTCACGTATAAATCGTTTTAATATTTAAGGCAACAATAACAAAAAGCGTCCATCGTAAAATGGATCTAACAACGTGTATAAAACAATCAAAAGATGTTGAATTTCAAGACGTCTACTACACAATTACGGAACGTAAAAATTGGAGTAAGTATTCAAGGATTTTTCAAATTCTAATATTATTTACACATTTCTAACGATTACGTTAAGATATTCTGTAGTAATTTAAATAGGTCATAAAAGAGGGTCAACATATTCATCACACGATTGGAAAAATAATGCGTGAGACGATTTTTTAAAGTTGTTTATATTCTTCTGCTGGATTAACAGTAAGGTCCAATTTTGGAATATATAGAGTATTTGCTTTTCTTTTTTCGCCGGCAACATGATTTTGTAGAATTGTAAAAAGAACGATTGGAATTTTAAATAATATTGTTTATTGTTTGTTTAAATTAAATTGAGGGTTGGCCAAATAAGTATTTGAATTTTTGTTGTTATTCAATTCACAATGCGATGACCGACGACCGAGACTCCAAATTAATTAATATTCATTAAGTTGCTTTGACAAGTAGATATAACATATATACGGGTTCTGTTGACAGTGATATTTTTATGTTTTCAAATTATGACATAGTAGTAATCTATCATCGTCATTGTATTAAAAAAAAAGGAAGGATAGATACAAATTATTGTTGTTTTTATTTTCGAACTTGAAGAAAAGCCGATACATGTAAACCTTTTTTTATTAGTATATTTTCAAATAGCTTAGAGCTTATATGTTGTTAGTACTTTTAAGTTTGAGTTTTATAATAATATTGGCAAGAACAATAAATTAGTTTTTCTTGAAGAGTATCTAGTTGTGAACTTTTAGCCCTCTGGTGTCAAGCAATAAGGAAACATTTGCATATTTTCAGAATAGTACGTATACGCCACGTATGGCTTTTAAGATTATATGCCACATTGACTTACTTACTAGCTGTTACCCGCCTTGTCTGTATTTCAATTAATACAAAATGGTAATTCATAGCAATCAAATTTTTTAAAAGGTGTTTTTTTAGAGGTATGTTTTTTTCTTATTTCTTAAGCGCCCACTCAGGGAGGTATTGCTAACCTTAATATGTGAAGACACAGTGTGAGCACTGGGAAAGGGAGAAAGGGGTTGAAAGGAGGTGTCGGTGCACATTGGCTTTGAATTCCTGAATATTGCAATGGTTGGGAAACACAGAGCGTGGCAAGGCATTCCACATTCGCGTAGTACGGCTTAAGAACGAATCTCTGTAGTTGATAGTACTACCGACACGTTGGGATCTAGGGTATACTGGGGTATAAGGGGAGGAATGCAACTGACTACTTCTCTAGAAACTTTAAAATGGAGTAAACCAAAGATAATTTTTTGAGTTGACATGAAATCTACTTTATTCAAAATATTATTTCTGGCATATGACCCATACACAGCTGGCGGTTGTTATCTAATTTGGAGGTCCAATTTTCTTAAAGCGGATCTTAGAGGCCAATTCACGAGTCTATAACGAACGAAGGAAGACTATGCGGTTGCTAAAAGTTTCCTTAAATAAATGAAGTGTGGGGTTATAAGTACCCTTTATATGTTTATATTTAGAAAAATACGGAAGGATTTAAGAGGAGATACCGGTGCACATTGGTCTTAAAGTTCTGAAGATCAAAATGGAATGGAATGGAAGGGAAAAAACAGATTTGGCCAAAGCATTCCACATTCTCGATGTGCGGTTTAAGAAAGAATATTTATACATGACAGTACGCCCAAAATTAAGCTCAAGGGTAAATTGACGAGCATTCCTTGAAGTGCTAGTATTACAGCTGAATCGTTTAAGAGGTGTAATGCAGCTGGCTTATTCGACAGAACATTGTTTGTAAAAATATCGATAAAACAACGAAAGGCATGAAACATTGCGGCGGTGTTCTAGCGATGTAAATGTTTCGGTTATAGTTTTATCATTTTAAAAGCCCTTTTTTGAAGAGATTAAAATTTGTTTTAGAGGCACCTGCCAGGATATGTGAATTATATTCAAGCTTTGGACGAATGAAGGCTTTGTAAATTACAGCCAGATCAGAAGGGTTTACAAATTTCTTGCACCGAGCGACGGAGAAATCATAAGCACCTAGAAGCATTTTTGGCACTATCGAATATGTGATCATTCCATAAGAAGTGATCTGTAATACACATACCGAGGACTGAAAGTTGGTTTGTCTCCTGGATGCAAGTGCCACACATAGATAGTGGCATCAGGATGTGTTACGCTTTAACGACAGAAGACAGCTTTGAGTTTTCGAAGCATTAAATTCTACACGGTGTTTGATTCCCCATTGGAGAATGCGCTAAAGATCAGTATTAAATGAGCTTATCATACGCTGCCCTTTAAGTTCCACATCCGAAGGACAAGGATGTGAATCTAGAAACGAATATGAAAAGATGAGAGTACTGTCGTCAACAAAACAGTTTAATGGATTAGAAGTTTCATTCATGAGATCATTTATGAATATAAGGAAGAGAGTCGGAGACAAAACGGAGCCCTGGGGGACACCAGCAGTAGTTTCAGGAGGGGAGAGATTCATCAATACCAAAAGCACGTATTTTCGATAAGAGAGCTTGGTGCTCTATCAAATGCTTTTGAAATATCAAGGGCAGTAATGTTACTTTCTCCGAAACGATGTTAAGATTTATTCCACTGTTCGGTGAGATAAACCATGAGATCACCAGTGGACCTATTGCTACGAAAGCCATACTGGCGGTCGCTAAGAAGCTTCTTTTCTTCGAGATATTTCTTACGTTGATAATTAATCAGCCTTTCCATGACGTTATAAAGAAGAGACGTGAGTGCTATTGGACGATAGTTGGATCGGAGGAGGATTCGTCTTTTTTAGGACCCGCGGGACAAATGCTATTTTCCATCCGATCGCATGTAGATCTGTAGAGTTAGATGGAAAAGCTTAAGCAGTGGTTTTACCAGTGTTGAAGAACAGCTCCTTAGAACAATAGGGGGAAACTATCCGGGCTAGCGGATTTGTGTATGTCAAGGTCTTTAAGTACTCTTGCAACACACGAGTGCAAAAGAAGATTCGACCTATAAAATCGTTTACGCTATGTTTACCACTTTTGGGATATTGTAGTATTTTTTGACTTAATTTCTGATCATGCAAAAATTTTGTTCATCGAATATGACCGTTGCAGGTTTTCTAAGCTTGCTTGAACTAATTCCGGTTTTCCTTACTGGCGTTGGTTTTATAACAACGGAAGCTCACATCTCTGATCCTAACAACCTCTTTACAGCTCCAATCAAACCATGAGTTCTCTTTCGGGTTTGATAGATTGTATCCTATTCGGAATTCTCATTCCACAAAGAATTAAATTTGTAATATCTGCTCTGGAATCCACGTTACTATCTATACTATACTATAGTGACCAGTTAAAGTTCTGAAGAATTCATTGAGATCATCCTAGTTGGCTTTCTCATATTGCCAAACGGTTCTCATAGTAGTTTTTTCTTTAACTCATGGTTGCTCAAATGATCAACGAAAAAGTCTAGAAAAAGTCTGGCCAGCATCGTTTGCACTCATGCAAGCTATAGATATCCATAAGACCACCGTAGTCTACCAAGCTTAATTCTTGCGGTTCATGATTATAGCGTCTTTGAAATCGTCCTTCTTAACACAAGGGCCAACAATTTTCTGTAAGGCTTTCCGCTAGAACGCACCTTAGAGGGCGGAGTGCTTTTTATTGAGCAGCCAAGACTTGGTATACATATCTGAGTATAAGCAGAACCATTGCCCTGTACAGTAGCAGCTTAGAAGTTATGGTAAGTTTTCTGGATATCAAAAGCTTTGTCAGATTATAGTAGACTCTTTTGGCTTAGAGCAACCGCTCTTCTACAATGTTGTTATAGGCTGCTACTATTAACCCAAGGTATTTGAAGGGTTGCACTTCATGCTCCGCGATGACTGTACTTTGTTTTTCCTTCAATAATGTGAAGTCCCAAATTGTATGCCATCTTCTTGGTCCAGATAAAGAAATCGTATACAACATGTTTGGTTATTCCGATAATATCAATGTCGTCTCCGTAAGTCAGTATCTAGATAGACCTGTCCATTGTAGATACTCTGATTGGTATGGATAGTAATCCGGCTATTTTTAACTTGGCTTGTTAAATTGATAATGGCCAAACCTTCATAGTCGTGTCAATTTATTTGGGATGCCCAATTCCTTGACTATGCTATCGTAGGCAGCCATAAAGTCTATAAATAGATAATAAGATGGAATATTAAATTCTAGAAATTTTTCCATCGCCTGCCTCAAGGTAGAAATCTGATCGGTTGTTGATTTGTCTGGCACACCGATATTTTCCGATGGCAGGTATGTTGCTTGGTATGTCCACTTCTCTTCTTCGCCCGGGATACTGGCCCCAGGACTTACTCAATTTGATTACGAGTAACTCCATAATGTTTAAGCGGGAACCTGGTATACTCAGAATGACCAAGTCTTTGAATGCTGCCAGTTCTTCTAAGTTGCGTTCAAATCCCTAAAAATTACTTTTACATCATACCTTGGGCACCCTTAATGCCTGTGCTTTTGACTTGTTCATAGTAAGTCTCTTTCTCTTCGTCAGGGGACTGCTCCATAGGTCCTTGAACGTTTGTGAGGTTGATGTTATGAAATTTACCTTCTGCCGATTATAGAGGACTTCACTTTTTCGCTGATTATAGAAAGCCCACTCCGAAAACATGGTGTTTTGTATGACAGCTGTAGTAGATAGATAGATAGATATTTTTATTCAATAACTTTAAGGTTCTTGTTACATACATTTTTTGGTTTAAGGAATAAATAATAAGGCATGACAAAAATGTCTTTTGCACGATTGACAATGTTAATTATTTTTATATTGAATTTAAAATCAATTTAAAATCATACAATTTTTAGTTTTTTTCAAGTAATTGGTACTTATTGACTTGCAGCATAATTTACTTTTAATTCCATCAAACAATAAAAAGGAGTATAGTTGTGACTTTTAGTTAAACAAATTTACTTTAATTACCTTTACTGAAAAATGAAAATTTGCTTACTTTAAGTTTATTTACAAAATCCAAAGAAAAACATGACATTTAGTAGACACAAAAATACCAAAAAAAAGGTACTTTAAAAATTTTCATCTATGATTCTTCTTCTATAGATCATCGCCTCGGTGGTATATTTTTGGATCAGCAACCAATCTTCTCCATTCTATAAATGTGTTCCTTTCATTTTCATCGATTGATTGGATAACCTCGTACAGTGCTTTTTTCATCTGGAGACCAGTACATCCATTCAGTTCTAGAATAATACCAAAATTTGCAGCAAGATCAATCCAATCCTTGTAGAATCCAGTTTTTCTACGCATGACACTTCTCAACATAATATTTGGCAATCGGTTTCGGTCCATATTAATCACCTGTATCAAATATTCTGCGCTCAGCTTCAATGTTGATACAAAGAGTGTCGAAAGCCCTGTTTCCAAATGATACATGTACTTAGGCGTACTTAGAGGGAGGAGAAATACTTTTCTAAGGAAGAATCGAAGCAAATTTTCAACAATTTCTTATTTCCGAACACCCCAGATCTGTGCTCCATAACACAGAACTGCTTTGGCAGTTGCGCTAAAAACTGTATCAAATGCAGCTTTCAAGTCAACGAAAAAGGTATAAAGTTTAGCATTACGGTTGAGTTTGCTTCGTATTATACATCCAAGAATAAAAATGTTATCGGCTGTAGAATACCCTTTCCGAAACCCTGACTGATACTCGCTCAGTTTGTTGTTTAAATTTACCCAGTTAATAAGCCTTCTATTTAGTATTGAAGTGTAAATATTCAAACTTGCATTAAGAAATGATATTCCCCTATAGTTTGCTGGGTCGTTTGGGTCACCTTTTTTAAGTATTGGCCATATAATAGCTATGAGCTCGAAATTTAACAATTTAGCTGTAGTACATGTCATATCATTTCTTCTATAAAACACTACTCCCTGTCCATCGTATCTCTTGTAACACTGTTATGTCAGCCTTGTTTTTTGGGTGCTCTGCAGCTAAAGCTCTTAAGAAAATTCTTAAATCGTTCTTACTAAAACGTTACCGTAGTTGTCTTCATGAAATCAGTCCATTTCCGAAGTTTGTTTTATGTCTTGTGATGAAAAATTTTTGTATGGAATAGGTTACCAGCCTGTCACCAAGCTAAACAAATCAGCATAACCAAATTAGCCAACATTTTTGCAATTTGTTTCTAGTGGTCGCCACGAAGAGGGTTTGATCACACTTTCACCAGTTCCAAATAGTTACGGCACGTGCATGGATGATTCTCAGCTAAAGTAGCGTTGCCAGCTTCAAGTCATATACCTAAAAAAAATACCCTCACATTTTCTTTGAGATAAATAAAATCGTCTACATCTTCTTAAAATTACTTAATTGAAATGTATTAATGATCTTCCAGGAAAAAGCAAAATTGTATTTTATTTTTCCATTTAAAATTATCTTAGCTTATTTTCTTGTTTTAAAAATAATTCCATTTGTGTTATTTATAGAAATTTGCATTTCAGTCAGCCACCCCTTTTTTAAAAACAAAAAAGTAAAAACAAAAATGAAGCTATTAATTTTAAATAAAAATAAAACCTTCAAAAGAATTTTTACATAATTAAATACAAAATTATACTTAATTATAACCAAACATCATTTAAAGCGATGGCATGGCGTTCATTGAACTTTTAAATCTGAATTAAAACACGGAAACTCTTTAATGCATGATGATGCTAAGATTTGCGTGATATGCTATTGAATTTTAAAAATAATAAGATGGATTTAATTAAATCAACTCGCTCTTATCGTTATGATGATGATGATGATGGTGGGGAAGAGGACTTGCTGCTAGTCGAGATGTCTTTTCAAAATGTATGCCTACAAATTTGATGGCACACCTCATAAACAAGACCTGGCGGCGACGACGACGCACGTGACAACTCGTCGGTGTGGTGACGGCGCGGCAGCCAGACCGAGTTGAATCTGCATTTTTTGCAGACAATTTTTGAACGTCTGCCAATTTTTGCATACCATGCAAATAAAGCAACTTTAAATGATTGATAAATAAAAACATTTTTAAATTCAGTGGAATTTTAAATTATTTTTCGGGTAAAATTTATCTTGTAAGGAAAAATTCAACCATAAAGTACATAAAAAGACCGAAAAGACCTAAACAGTCACCGGAATATATGTACTTAGGCTTGTTTCACACTATACGGTTTTGACCGTACGTCAAAAAAACCGGACGGCGACATTTTGTTAGAGGCGCGAAGAAGAGCATATACGCTTTCATAATATACGGTCATGGCCTCTAGCAAAATGTCGCCGTCCGGTTTTTTGCCGTACGGTCAAAACCGTATAGTGTGAAACAAGCCTTATTGTTTCAATGTAAAGGAAATCAGAGAATTGACATTTATTGTTCAAAGTTTAAAATTCAAGGGAAGCAACGTAAGCACAGGCCTGCTAGTGTTAATAATAATTATTGCATTATTATTTAAAATCTACGTGATCTCGAAATTTAGCGACTTTAAGAAGAACATGCTCTAAAAACTTGTAACTCAAAAATATTACGTATACGCCGCGTATTTTTTTTTTATAATAAGTGCACACGCAAGGAGATATTACAACCCTTACTAGGAGCACTAGGAAAGGGAGAGAGGGGTTGAAAGAAGATTGCGGAACGCATTAGTTTTGAATTCCTGAATATTCCAATGACTGGGAAAAACAGAGTGTGGTAAGGAATTCCATATTCTCATAGTACGGCTAAAGAACGAATCTCTGTAGTTGACAGTACGCCCGGAGTTGGGCTTGAGAGTATATTAATGAGCATTCCTAGAAGTGCGAGTATTACGGTTGAACTGTTTAAGGGGAGGAATGTAACTGGCTATTTCGCTAAAGTATAAACCGTTAAAATAACGGTAAAAAAGAATGAAACAAGAAACTTTATCATCAATCAGTTAAAATGCTCTACATTCAATATTATCCACGAGGGTTAAGTAAGTTACAGGAGCACCAGCCCAGAGATGGGAGCTATACTCTAACTTTGGGCGTATGCAAGTCTTGTAAATAACAGCCAGATCAGAAGTGGAGACACGTACTTGCATCGCTTTAGGAAATCCAATCATTGCGGCATTTTTGGTGACATCGCTGATGTGCTCGTTCTACAAGAGCTGGTTGTTGACACACATACAGAGAATATCGAGATGTTCAGTCTTCTCGATGCGAGTGCCATCCATGGTTAATGGCATAATGGGTATATATCGCTTTAACGATACAGACAGCATTGAGTTTCGGAAGCATTAAATTCCACTCGGTTTTTTTATTCCCCATTGTACAATGCTGTTTAGTTCGGAATTTAATGAGCTTTTCATATTTTGTCGGTGCAGTTTCACATCCAAAGAAGAGGAATGTGAGTCTGAAAACGAATATGAAAAGCTAAGAGTACTATCGTCAGCGAAACAATGAAATGGATTAGAAGTTGCAGACAGGAGATCATTTATAAAAATGAAAAAGAGTGTTGGAGATAGAACAGAGCCCTGGGGCATACTAGCATTTATTTTGTGGTATTCAGACTTGAACTCATTCAATACTTCTTGTATTGAACGATCCGAAAGGTAATTAAATTACTAATCCAATGAAGCAGGGATTCATGAAAACCGAAAGCACGCATTTTCGATAATAGGGCCTGATGCCAAACGCTGTCAAGTGCAATAACTTTACTTTCTCTAAAACGATGTAAAGATTTGCTCCACTGCATGCCGTACTGTCGGTCATTAAGAAGCTTTCGATCTTTGAGATATTTTTTAAGCTGATAATAAATCAGCGTTTCCATGATCTTGGAAAGAAGGGACTTAAGTCAAATCGGTTGGTAATTAGAGGCTGAGGAAGATTCACTTTGCTTGGGGATGGGCTGGACAAATGCTGTTTTCCATCCTATGAAAAAGCTTACGCAGCTGTTTTGCCAGCGTTAAAGAACACCTCTTCAGAACAAATGCGGGTATACCATCCATGATAAAGAGATACGAGTAGTATTTCTAATTTTTCTCATATTTATATACATACATACATACATAATTCGTGTCTAATCATTTTAGCTTGTCAAGAACAATAGTTTTTTAATTATTCTTAATGTAAATAAAACAGAAACTGACAGCAAGTCACCGATGCATATGATTCACGCAATGAACTTAACATTTTACTAATAAATTAATAAGCGCTATAACTTATCGAAAAGTCATCGAGAAGATTATATAAATAGAGGCAAAAGGTTAATTGAATTACATATTTGTAAATTATTACCTGGTGAATTAAATAGTTTAGTACATATGTAGGTATGGGATAGTGAATAATTAATAATAAAATGTAATGTCAAGTCATATTAAATGATTCAATACAAATTATTGCTCCTAAATCTCCATAAATAAACGCAAATCATTGAATTATTAATTGTAATAGATGAGTTTAATTCGAAATCTTGTCTATAAATACAAAAATAAAAATTAAGCTAATTGTTTTTGATTCACTGAAGTAGGTGGTTCAACGAGTAATTAATTTAAAAAAAAAATCCAATTTATTTTGGTTTTGTTTGAACAAAGGGAATCAATTTAATGACACATTTTAATTTCTAGAATTTACTTTTGATTGACGTTTGAGAATAATTTTATACATTCAAAAGCAATTTACAGTTTTTTTTTCAATAGAATTTTTGATATAAGAAAAAAAAAGTGAACATTTATCAGAGTTTTGTGTCAATTGCTTTGTTTAAAAATTACACAAAGAAAAAACCACTATACAATTAACTGGATTCAAAAATTGATATTTGGCAAAGTGTTGTTAAAAGTTCAAAGGAGTTCAAAATGTTTAACAATTAAAAGTTGTCTTTTCGGTCTTATGCAAATTTAAAACAAATAAAAATTATTAAAAAAAATTATTTATAAACGTCGTAAATACAGGGCTTTCCACTTAGAGGTTTCATATTAAAACAAACAAACGAATCAAGGTTTTGTACTACTACGCTACCGTCGTCCTTCGGGATTCGATTTACAGACCTTCTAGGTTGATTTTCATTTGCTCTACATGACCCAGCCATCTAAGACGTTTTGACTAGATTAGTGTCGCTATACGCGTCTTTGCATCTTCTTCTCCACTCTTCATCTCCATCTATGCAGGCGGAACCAAAAATCACCCGAAGAATTTTTATCTCAAAGTATCATAAGATGCTCTTATCTTGCCCCAGCTATAAATGAGAACCGCAATCAGGAGTGTCTAGAGAGGGTGGTCGTTCGGATTATTTCCTTGATGACAGCATGTACATAAATAGTTGGTCTTTCACTCATTTACCACTAAACCCAACTTCTCCGCTTCTTTCGCAATGCTCAAAAACGCCCCCCTAAAATAACGCTTTCATCTTTCAATTATGTAATTATCATCGGTGTATCCCAGTTATTGGACAGACTTTTGAAGGTCTGTGCGTTAAGTGTTGAAGATTGAGTTTTGCACAATTCTTCTCAGAACGAAGTTGAAGAATCTAAATCTTTTTTGAAATTTTATAGAGCATCATCACTCTGCACAAAAGAATAAGTTTGACAGAGAAGCTAAAACTAGACGTTGCTCTGTAAAGTTCTTTTCAATGGGTGTCAATTTTAAGTTTCTGTGTTTTTTACAAGATCTGCCGCAGCATAAATATTAAGTCAATTGTGGACTTTCCTTGTCTGAAGGACTTATCAGGTTGTTGATGAACGGCTTCAGACCTTCCCATAATACGGCAGAAAAGTGCTTATAAGCGATGTTTAGGAGACGCGTGCCTCTGAAGTGGGTGCAGTTTTAAAGATCTCTTTTTTTCAGTATCGAGTAAACAATACTCAGTTAAGCTTTCTTTCTACCACATTTATATATATATAAATATATAAGTGGAAATTAAATCTCGACATTTAAGTCATCTGTTCCATTGGTTTTGTTAGACGTCAGTTTATAGATATGGCAATCTGTGAAAGTGTTGCCGAAGACCCGAATGTGTCGATTTCTCGTCGTTCTCAGGAATTAGGACTGTTATTAACATTCGTCAAGTTATAACTGAGATACCGCCCAATAAGTAACACAAAATTACCTCAAAACAATCGATGCTTGCAACAAATTGCGTGGTGGTCATTTAAATGATGTAGTGTTTCACTCATAATGTCAACGTTCAAACATATAATAAAAAAGAGGCTGGGATGCGATCCACACTGATAATTTCCCATCCCGTCTGTCGATTTGTCTTGCTTAAAAGGTTTGTAGGTTTTCGTGTTTTGTTACAAAAAGTTATCAGTTAAATTATTCTAAAAAATTTAAAAATTACCAACAATATTTTGCATATGATAAAAGAGTCAAGAGCTCAAAACCTATTTTGATTAACGAGATTTTTATTCGAAAACCAATTTTTACCAATTTTAATAGCATTTCTTAAAAGTTTTTATTTCTTATATAAACAAAATTGAATGAATGAAATTAATTTGAAGTCAATATCTTCTACTGTTCACGAGATATCGAGAACCGAACATCAATTTTTGCCAAATATGCGTATACCTACTATTTTTTGTAGATTTTATTTTTTTTATGAAAAGACGAACTGTTGGATTTTTATAAAAAATTTACTGAATGTCAAAAGTAATATTTTCTGAAACATAAAATAAGTTTGAAGCCAATATTTTTAATTTTTAAAAAGATATTTGAATCGAAAATCAATGTTTACCAACTTTTAGTAATACTTTGTTTAGGTTTTTATTTTTTGTTCAAAAACTGTTAATTCGATTTTTCTCAAAATTTTACTGTAAGTCGAAAACAATAGTTTTTATAAGATAAAATTAGTTTAAAGCCTATATCTTAAATTTTTGAAAAGATATTTGAGTCGAAAATCTTTTTTTACCAACGTTTATTAATTTTTCTTTAAGTTTTTATTTTTTGTAAAAAAAAACTGTCGATTTGATTTTTCTCAAAATTTTACTGAATATTGAAAATAATATTTCTCATAAGATAAAATTAGTTGGAAGCATATATCTCAAAGTTTTGAAAAGATATTTAAGTCGAAAATCAATTTTTACCGACTTTTGTTAATTTTTGTTTAGGTTTTTAATTTTTTTTTAAATACTGTCAATTCGATTTATATCAAAATGTTACTGAATGTTGAAAACAATATTTGTCATAAGATAAAATTAGTTGGAAGCCACTCGCTCAAAGTTTGGAAAAAATATTGGAGTCGAAAATCAATTTTTACTAACTTTTATTAATTTTTTTTTTAGGTTTTAATTTTTTGTAAAAAAAACTGTCAAATGTTGAAAACAATATTTCTTATAAGATAAAATAAGTTGGAAGCTAAAATCTCAAATTTTTGAAAAGATATTTGAGTGGAAATTCAATTTTTACCAACTTTGAGTAATGTTTTTTTAGGTTTTTATTTTTTAAGAAAAACTGTTGATTTGATTTTTCTCAAAATTTTACCAGATGTTGAAAATGTTATTCTTCGTTGCACAAAACTGTTTTGGAGACCAAACCATTTTTTATTCGTAAAATTTTCGAGGTGACAATTTTTTTGTTCAGTTTTTTTGATTTATAAGAAAAACTGTTAATTGGATTTTTTTTCCAAAAATATATTTGTTTGGTGTCACGTTACAATATCTTATATATAAAAATGAATCGCAAAATGTGTTGGTAAGCGCATAACTCAACAACGCCTGGACCAATTTGGCCAATTCTTTTTTTAAAATGTTCGTTGAAGTTCAAGGATGGTTTTTACGGCAAGAAAAATTCCAATAAAACCCATATTCCGGAAAACCCATAAAAACAGCCCTTTTCTTTTTCCCATACAAATGTTTTCTTACTAAAACGTAGTCGGCTTTAAGAATTTGACTTCAAGTCATATCGAATTTAAAAAAAAAAAGAGGCTGGGATGCGACCCACACTGATAACTTCCCATCCCGTCTATCGATTTGTCTTGCTTAAAAGTTTGTCTAAATGTATCAATTCTTACCAAATTTGCGTTCTATTTTTCGTAGATTTTATTTTTTTTATGAAAATACGGACTGTTGGATTTTTATAAAAAAATTACTGAATATAAAAAACAATATTTTCTGTGAAATAAAATAAGTTTGAAGCAAATATTTTTAATTTTTGAAAAGCTATTTGAGCCGAAAATCAATTTTTACCAACTTTTATTAATTTTTTGTTTAGGTTTTTATTTTTTGTAAAAAAAACTGTCAATTCGATTTTTCTCAAAATTTTTCCTAATGTTGAAAATAATATTTCTTATAAGTTAAAATTAGGTAGAAGCCATAATCTCAAATTTTTGAATAGATATTTAAGTCGAAAATCAATTTTTACCAACTTTTGTTAAATTTTTTTTTCGGTTTTTAATTTTTTGTAAAAAATCTGTCAATTCTATTTTTTTCAAAATTTTACTGAATGTTGACAAAAATTTTTTTTGAGAGACAAAAGTAGTTTAAAGCCAATATCTCAAAGTCTTGAAAAGATATTTGAGTCAAAACTCAATTTTTACCAACTTTTTTTTTTTTTTTAGGTTATTATTTTTTGTAAAAAAAACTGTCAATTCGATTTTTCTCAAAATTTTATCAGATGTCAAAAACATTATTCTTCGTTGCACAAAATTGTTTTGGAGATGAAATCATATTTTAGTCGTAAAATTTTCGAAGTGACAAATTTTTTTTTTCAGTTTTTTTGATTTATAAAAAAAACCGTTAATTGAATTTTTTTCCAAAAATATAATTGTTTTGTATCACGTTACAGTATATAACATAAAATTTAATTCAAGTCTCTAGCGTCATTGGTTCATGAGATATTTAGGGTTAACCAAAATTTTCACCTTTTTTTTAAACTGCTATGGTAAAAAAACCACCCACGCAATTTTCTTGAGAGCCCTTTCTGCATCTTTCTGCCTTATTATCTGTATAACAAAATTTATTTGAAGTCGATATCTCTTCTTGTTCTTGAGCTATGGACGACGAAAAAAACGTCGCGAACGTACACCCGCACGCACATACATCTTGCCAAAAATCTTTTATTTCGACTCTAGGGACCTTGAAACGTCGAGAAATGTCAAAATTTTCAATTCGACAAATCGGACCCATTACAATACTTCCTATGGGAAGTTAAAAAGAAATATCATGAAAAATATTTTATATGTGATTTATTTACGTTTACTTTTGAAACCGCAAAATGGATAACCCTCTATCTTTTCCGAGCATCTCCCGGTGTTGCTGGGTCGATGTTAGCTCCTCGGAAAGTTAAAAAATCCCTCATGCTTTAAGCATGTCTAACGCGGATCGATAGATTGATCTCGAGAACTCCAAGTTCCTTTGTGGATGTTGTGGTGTGGAAAACGCCATGACGTTTCGCCCTGCAGCAAAATCGATGAGTCTGAATCTGTTATCGAAAGTGTAAACAGTTCGAGCTTAATTTACATTCTTTTAGGAATGTTCATCATTTTACCTTTAAGCCCAACGTCAGACGTAATATCAAGTTCGGATATTATTTTCTCTGCCATACTACACGAATGTAGAATGCTATTACAATGTGTATTGGTATCTATTGGTATTAAATCCTTATTACAATAACTGCTTTTAGGTTTTTTTAGGGTAACACCTAAACAAAAAAGAGGCTGGGATGCGACCCACACTGATAACTTCCCATCCCGACTATCGATTTCTCTTGCTTAAAAGTTTGTCTAAATGTATCAATTCTTACCAAATTTGCGTTCTATTTTTTGTAGATTTTATTTTTTTTATGAAAAAACGGACTGTTGGATTTTTATAAAAAAATTATTGAATATAAAAAACAATATTTTCTGTAAAATAAAATAAGTTTGAAGCCAATATTTTTAATTTTTGAAAAGCTATTTGAGCCGAAAATCAATTTTTACCAACTTTTATTAATTTTTTTGTTTAGGTTTTTATTTTTTGTAAAAAAAACTGTCAATTCGATTTTTCTCAAAATTTGTCCTAATATTGAAAACAATATTTCTTATAAGTTAAAATTAGTTAGAAGCCATAACCTCAAATTTTTGAAAAGATATTTAAGTCGAAAATCAATTTTTACCAACTTTTGTTAATTTTTTTTTTCGGTTTTTAATTTTTTGTAAAAAAACTGTCAATTCTATTTTTTTCAAAATATTACTGAATGTTGAAAACAATATTTTTTGAAAGATAAAAGTAGTTTAAAGCCAATATCTCAAAGTCTTGAAAAGATATTTGAGTCAAAACTCAATTTTTACCAACTTTTTTTTTATTTTTTTTTTAGGTTATTATTTTTTGTAAAAAAACTGTTTATTCGATTTTTCTCAAAATTTTTCCTACTGTTGAAAACAATATTTCTTATAAGCTAAAATTAGTTAGAAGCCATAATCTCAAATTTTTGAAAGGATATTTAAGTCGAAAATCAATTTTTACCAACTTTTGTAAATTTTTTTTTGGTTTTTAATTTTTTGTAAAAAAACTGTCAATTCTATTTTTTTCAAAATTTTACTGAATGTTGAAACCAATATTTTTTGAAAGATAAAAGTAATTTAAAGCCAATATCTCAAAGTTTTGAAAAGATATTTGAGTCAAAACTCAATTTTTACCAACTTTTTTTTATTTTTTTTAGGTTATTATTTTTTTTGTAAAAAAACTGTCAATTCGATTTTTCTCAAAATTTTATCAGATGTCAAAAACATTATTCTTCGTTGCACAAAATTGTTTTGGAGATGAAATCATATTTTAGTCGTAAAATTTTCGAAGTGACAAATTTTTTTTTTCAGTTTTTTTGATTTATAAAAAAAACCGTTAATTGAATTTTTTTCCAAAAATATAATTGTTTTGTATCACGTTACAATATATAATACAAAATTTAATTCAAGTCTCTAGCGTCATTGGTTCATGAGATATTTAGGGTTAACCAAAATTTTCACCTTTTTTTTAAACTGCTATGGTAAAAAAACCACCCACGCAATTTTCTTGAGAGCCCTTTCTGCATCTTTCTGCCTTATTATCTGTATAACAAAATTTATTTGAAGTCGATATCTCTTCTGGTTCTTGAGCTATGGATGACGAAAAAAACGTCGCGAACGTACGGACGTACGGACGTACGTACACACGCACGCACAGACATCTATCTAAAAATCTTTTATATCGACTCTAGGGACCTTGAAACGTCGAGAAATGTCAAAATTTTCAATTTGTCAAATCGGACCCATTACAATAACTTCCTATGGGAAGTTAACAAACAAAATTACAAATCATCTAAGCCGCAAGACTTTTTCATTCCTTAGTAAATATTAATTTAAAACTTAAAAAAGTTAGTAATATCCATAACAGAAATCTGTACTTTATTATTTGTACCTTTAAATTGAAGCAATTTTTCAGTTACTTAGCATACCAATCTTAAGTAAAGACATGAATTTAAATTACAATTAAATTAAATTTTCAAAACTGATTTAATATTAACTGCTCCATCGTGCTTCCGATTAAAATCTCAATCACACAAATTTTTTGAACATTAACGTTTATGCGTGTTTATTATGGTGATGGTCTGCATTTTTTTCAAAATTCAATTAGTCATGAGATTGTTATGAGATTTGGTTGGATAAATATTATGACCAACATTCGCTATGTACGTTAAAACACTTTGTCATATATCTAATGGACTTTGAGTTCATTGTTCCCTTCCGATTTTATATTATAATTCACAGTCATAGAAAACACACAGGGAACATTCGTTTGGTATTTCAAATTATTTATTTATTTTGTGTTTAATTAATTTGTTTTCATCTCAGCTGGTTTTTGTTTTCATCAAAAAAACATGAATCATTGTCCCAGAGTTCTTTTTAATTTTTGAGATACAGAACAGAATAATGAATACAAGATTGATCAGTACAATATTTTGTTTTATTTTTATTTTTGATTGAAATGAGGCCAAAGTTAAATAAAGACCTTTTTAATTATTGTCTTTCACTCTCCCCTCCCCTCCCCTCCTACTGGTACTGGTTTTTGTTTACATACGCGTAAAATTTGAGTAAATTGGTCAGTGGAAAGAAAGTATACATTTTGTTCTTTGGTTTTGTAGTCGGTTTTATGTGAGTGTTCTTGACCTATTATTGAAGCCATCATCCAAATGAGGGGTGATTATGATCAGTTTGTATTCGAAGTGAGTACATGCCACACTTTTGGTTGTTTATGTTTTGTTTATATGTTATTTACAATTGTTTTTTTTTCTGTTTCTTGATATTCTTATATTTCCGCACATGTTTCGCATGTAAATTTGTATCTTTTGTTATTTTTAAAACAGAATAACAAATATTGGACCTTTAAAATTAGATAACGCAATAACACAAACCAATTTTTCATAATCGAAATACAGGTCAATAAACGAAATTACAAAAGAAAAAAGTGCGATAAATCACACTTTTTTATTATAATAGCCCCATTAATTCATTTGATAAATTATAGATAGGAATGCAAATTGAATTTTTCCTATAAATATCTTTTAGCTAAGGCGTGATAAATGTAAGTACTTGCCTTGGCCATATGTTATCAAACGCATATTGTCATTCCACGACCATGACCTTCTTTATTTACGGAAGTGTATAGCTTCTTGCTGGCAATAGCTTTCAAATAGCTTTCTCATCACACTTCAATAAAAGCATTTTTGTAATACCTACCTTTAAAATTTAAATTTTGTTTGATGATTGGCTTAGATTCAGAAAATCTCTCTTAAAACTGCTTTTCATTGGCAAATGAGGGATTTCTCAGGACGGTCATTTGGGGCCACTTCTTTTATCTTAATTATTAATCAATGGATTACTAGCGTCCAATGTATCAATACCTATGTATATGTATTAAGAAAATTTAAATACTTAGTTTTCTTGACAAAATATCTAAAACCAAACTAATTCATAGTGATACTATATAAGAAGGTAATTTATTTTGTTGGGTTTCAATAGTAAAACTTAATATTAATATATGTAAACACAGCGATGTTTTCATAATGAAGTTGGGACTTTTTCATTTAGTGTGAAAAAAACTATATCTATTATTCCAATGGCCGCTGCTTTTCACTCATTTTAAGTGGTAACGATATTTGATATTTTTTTGTTTTAAGCGGTCCATAGACACCACAATTGTGTTCACACTTGTGTCGAAGCTGGAGCTGGCACCGATTTTCGGTGTCAAACACGGAGCGAGTAAAATTAAAATTTTTTGATTTTTCTGTGTCTGTCGCAGTGTTGCCATAATCTCAAATTTCATAATGCTAGATTTAAAATTTTATAATGCTAGATCGTATGGGAGCTCAAAAAACAAAATTCTAGATTTTAAAATCCATATAAAACGTCCATATCGATAATTAAAAAACAAACATCTTAAAAAATGCAAAATAATATTTATTTTCACATGCAAATACCTAACAAACATAGGTTTATAACAAAAAAAAAACAAAAACAAAACGAAATTAATTCAAAAATAACAAAACATAAAGCTTTATATGTAAATAGGTATTAACAGCACAATGTTTTATAGTTAATTATTTAATTTTAAATCATTCAGACTTATCACATTCTTATTAATAGTTTTTAAAAATAAATTTCTTATCTATTTTATAATTTTAGATAAATAATGAGTTATCCCAAAGAAAATCGAATGGTAATTGACTTTCCAGATTCCAATATGAAACAGATGTTTACATTAATTTATTTCTATTTCACATACTATACTTAGAAAAACTCATGAGTTTTTTGAGCGCATGTGTGAATCTTCGTGATTTGACGTTATTAAGGTGAAATCACAATGGTTTGTAATTTAAAAAAAAGATGATGATTTTTATTTTTTTCCAAATATGATATAATCAAATCAATCTTTTGAAATCAATTTTGGCATTCAAGAATGCAAAACTTAAAAACAATAATGCCAGAAAAGCATTTAGCATTATTTTAAAATTTCATAATGCTTTTTTCTTCTTTATAATGCTAGATCTAGCATTAATAATGTCGTTATGGGAACACTGTGTCTATGTCTCTTTCGGTATGATGTGCGCGGCGCGCGCCCACATTTACAACTCAGTAGCATCTCAATCGTTGTTGAGTGCGGTGCGTCGCAAGTTGCTTCAATAAAAGCTTTATGCTTCACCGTCACTCATTCTGATCTTTCCTCTTTGAGATCTCTTTCACAACCAATGTGTGTACGATTTGGTGTGACGTGTGTGGCGGAATGTCACACCGGGTGTCAGTAAACCAGTGTGCACACAAGTGTAGTTTCTATGGGCCGCTTTAAATGCATCCAGTGTTCGGAGATTGTTCGTGAAGACACATGCGTTTTTTTTCTCTATAAACGTTACAGTACACAACCAGGAAACTAATCACCCAAAAATGCCGTAATTTGTATTGTGTTGTGTGGATTTTTGAGAAATCTTGTTTGAAATGTATATTATCGAAGTCATGATCTTCAATTGACAGCCAAAAATTAAAGTGTAACATACGTTCAATTGCTGCTAACGCCAGAAAATCAATAGCACTTCCAGTGTGCAGTGATGCACAATATCTACAGCACAGGCTCTGCGAATTCAATGACGCTTCTAATTTTACCGGTCAATTATGAAGACCATAATCATCGTGTAATGCGCGAAAAGTGCCTACGTTTGAATAAACACTTAATTTAATTTTAACGCACTCTTGAAATGACAGCTGAATTTGGCAGGTATCAAATTCTAGCATTACCAACTTGAAAGTACGAAATTATATGTATTCATCTATAAAAAGTTTTTTCAACTATTTAGTTTACATTGAGTTATATGTTTTTTTTTTTTGAATATTAGTCGCACAAAGTTTAAATACGGTTTAAGCGTTAAGAAAATAGGGAAAGATTTAAGAGAAGCTACTCTTGTACATTGGTATTAAAGTTTAAAATATCAAATTGATAGAAAAAAAACGCATTCTTGATGCGCAGCTGAAGGAAAAACATCTTTGTTTGACAATACGTAGGAAATAAGGGTTAAATGATTAGCAATGTTGAAAGTGGGACAATTATTGTTTTTTAATGGGAGAGTGCAACTGGATATTGCCACGAAACATTATTGATAAATATATCTTCTAATAAACATTTTCAGGCATAACAAAATTTAGGCGTAGTTCAACCGACGATGTATAATTTTCGACTATAGATCTGTGGCCCATCATTTTTAAAGTTTTTATTTGGATTCTGTCCAAAGGTTGGATTTCAAGTTTTGAACGAATAAAGGCGCCTTTTTAAAGGAAGGTCGTAACGCGATGTTTTTGGGATTTTTTAATATGGTCTATTTTATATTCTATGCACATTAAATTTACCTAAAAAGACACTCTTTATTGAAATAACTTTTATAGCAAAGGGAAGATTTCATCAAGCGATGTTAATCACATTGAGCCATAAAAACTCATTGATGGCTTTTCATACTATAATATTTTGATTCTTTTAACTTAATTAATTTTATGGCAAACTAAACGTGTTAGTTTTTTGTTTCTTTTCTTGTATTGGTTTTCTTTAGTGAAAGTAACAGGGACCCGTAACATTCTTCGCGGAGTGAGTGGTGCTTTTCGCAATGGCGAGCTATCAGCAATTATGGGACCATCTGGAGCTGGAAAGAGCAGTTTATTGAATGCAATATCAGGATTCAGGTAAAATACTAATTTGTTTTTTAAAACGTCATATCATGGGTTATTAATTTTTATTGTTCTTAATTTACCTCTAGCACATCCGGTGTCACTGGGCATATAAAAATAAATCGCAAAGACTCATGTTACATTACCCAAGATGATTGTCATCAAAGTTTGCTCACCGTACAAGAGCTCATGAATCTCGCTTGTGATCTTAAATTGAAAAATCGTCAGGGATATCGTGAGTTGATAACAGAAATTCTGGAAAATCTTCATTTAAATCATCGCCGTAATACTACATCGGATCACTTAAGTGGTGGCGAACGAAAACGCCTATCCATTGCCCTTGAATTGGTCGCAAATCCGAACATATTCTTTTTAGACGAACCAACAAGTGGTTTGGATGAAGTGACAGCTGCACAATGTATTCGTTTATTAAGTCGCTTAGCTCGTGAAGGACGAACTATTGTTTGTACAATACATCAGCCATCGGCAACGATATTAAATTATTTCGATAATATTTTCGTATTGGCCAAAGGACAATGTGTTTATCAGGGAACACCATCGGCGATCATTCCATTTTTGGGACAAATTAATCTCACATGTCCTATGTATTATAGCCCCTCGGATTATAGTAAGTTATAATGTCAAAAATATTAAAGACAAATTTGTTTCTATCTATCTTCACTTAATTTTTGCAGTTATTGAACTTTGTGACTCCGATGAGGGACATCTCATTCCAACTCTAGCCGAAATCACACAAAACGGCAAACTTACCTATTCTCCTGCTTCAAACAATTCCCTACCCTTTGAAAAAAGCGAACAAACCGAAATGGTTTTCCGGAATGCCGTCACAACTATGTTCATTGAAGAAAAGTCTAAACGAAGAATACTACCTTGTTGTGCTCTGGATCGTGATGGGGCTTTTGCATTGGTTGAAAAAATGAAAGCTTTTTCCAAAAGAATCACATCGGATAGGGAGAAGATTTCGTCGTTTAGACAATTTTATGTTCTGCTGAATATTATGATGTTGAAAATTCTTCGGGCTCGTGTTGCATTGCTTATTCAAATTGTCCACCATACCATGTGTGGATTGTGTTTTGGTAAGTCTTATTCTTTTGTTAATTATCAAATTTCGTTAAAAAATACTTTGTATGTTAACCAAAAACACTATAACTATAATTGTTTAACACTATCCGACAATCAGTCAGCGCCCCCTATTCACTGGAATTTAATCCCTTTGTTGACCAAGCTATGAAAAAATTATAAAAAAAGTTTTTTTTTTATTATCTAATTTTTTGGGTGTTTTAAGAAGGATTACTCATTTTTGAATTTTTTAAGGACTTCCAAGGACTAAACGTATTGGTGGTACTCAAAAGTACCGTTGGGCTATGGAATGTACAAAAAATCATGAGAAAAATTTTATTTTATTTTCTTTTTTATTTGAATGAGAATTATGAATATGTATATTAATTTTTATTTATTAAAAATGTATTCCATGGTACAGGGAAAAGCAGTTTTTTTTGTCATTGCAGCAAAGGTATACATTACAATGACTGCATTTAGAAAAGGGCTTTGACTGTATTTTGTTAATACTGCAAACTTCACACCTTCCACGAACTTTGGCCAGTGAACACCCAGACTACCCAGTCGAACGTCCTTGGAAACAGATTCTCCTTTGCTCCTTCGTTTTTTGCTACATTGTGGAGATTCGTCACTCTGTGATGCTCTTTTCAGACCACGTCTGTCAACATGCAAATCCTTATGTGATAAAAGTACCAGTGTAACACATCTTTTATATTCCAGAAGAGGAACTTTTTCATTCATTTGGCAGTAAATTATAAATGAATTTACGAAACAAATTTCGAGCATTCCCCAAAAAAGACGATGCCACCACTTCTTTGAACTTCGGTCCAGCCCATAAGCTGCCCGAAGTTGATCAGCATGGTCCACTCCTCCCATGAATGTGTTGTAGTCTTTCACGACTTTAGGGCAGCTGACTTCGTGTTGCACTCCCGATTTATCCCTTCTGGTAACAGTTGAAACGCCATGGTAGTTTGAAGCCAACAGTACCGTTCTGGTATCTTTCCATTTATAAAAACTGATCCCATCTTTCGAAGATCGATAATCGAAGTCTCCTCTTTTCATTTTTTTATCTTCTTTTAAATTTTTCGGGTTGCCTTTCCTATTTGCCCGAATCGTTCCACAAGCTAGAGTTTTTTCTGTTTTCAGTTTTTCTAATAATCTCACTGACGAAAAATAATTGTCAAAGAAAATTATTTTTTGCTTGCCCCACTCCTTTTCAGTCATTGCCAACACTACTCTTTCGCCAAGACCGTAATTTTCATATTTACTTTCTAGCTGCTCGTCCTTTCCTTGGTTAATTGAAAATTTCTATATGTAGCCATGTTGGTCAGCTAAGCACCATAATTTGTAACCTCTCTTTATTGGCTTCATGGGATTGTACTGCTTCATTGAGTTCCTACCCTTCATCGACTCGTCAACAGAAAGCTGTCTTGTCCCATGGTAGGAAGTGCTGAATTTTTCATTCAACGAATCTATCATTGGACGAAGCTTGAAAAGTTTGTTATTTCTTGGAATAAGGCTGTTGTCGTTTATGTGCAAGCTACTCAGAATCGTATCGATTCTATTCCGACTCATCGTTTTACTCACTAAAGATACTCCCAAATCCTCACTTTCACTCCAAAAGTGCCTCCAGCTGGGTAGTTTATGATATCCCATAAGGAAGTTTATTCCTACATATAAAAGCTAGTAGCTCACCCTTCTTCAAATCTAACACCTTACTTTACTGAACGGCGCGTAGAGATTAGATTGGTACACAATATTTTCGAGCACACTTTCCAGGAGAGAGACGAAAAAATCGGTTGGACTGACGCAGCTCTCAAAAAAACCTTCCACAGGACCTTCTTGCATAACAACTCGGGAATTTCTGTAACAAGATCGTTAGCTTTCCATTGACGATTTGGTTTCTCTTCAGGTATTTTTTTCTTCGAACTACTGCATCCCGGAAGATTATCCGAAATTTTCTCGCCACCACCCAACAACTCATCAAGCTCTTCTTGAAGTACAGCTTCATCTGGTTCCTCATTCAATCCGGCAGCAGCTCTTATTCTAGAACGAATTGTAAGTAGATCCAATTCATCTTCGGATTCTAGATTGGTATCTTCATTATTATCCAAAGGTAGTTCCTCAAGCATAGCCAAAATCTCATCATCCTTCAACAAAACATTTTGCACAGCCGACATAATGCACTTTATAAATAAATGAAAATAAAATGAAGAAATAAAATCACTATTAGAACACAAATTAAAAAAAAACATACATGTAGCCATTACAGAGCCCGACGCGACGGTACTTACCAGTCCACTTTAGTTTTTTGGTAAAAATATATGAAAAATCACTAAAACTTCAATATACATAATAGTGTTTTCCGAAAAATGAATATGTAAATCAGCTAAAAACTTTAAAAAACAGACGTAACGACGCAAAGGGTACTAAGATTAATAATTACCAAAATCAACAAAAAATTACTCCTTTCAAAGTCTCGTATGCTATCATAAAAAACTGGTACTTACAAGTACCGTCGGTCAACAAAGGGTTGCTACTTAATAAAGCGTTTGAAACGCCAATGAAAGTTAATAATAATTTACACAAAAAGAAATGAAAGGTTAGGTTTTAACTCTCAATTAAGAACAGAATTTCATTCGCAATTTTTGATTAGAACCCCCAACCAAAAATGCTGCATAACAGAGGAAGTGCACATAGAATAGTTGTAGGAAATTCCATAAGCTTATAATCTACACTAATATTATAAAGAGAAAAGATTTGTATTTTTGTATGTAACAAATAAACTCAAAAAGTACTGGACTGATTTTAACAATTCTTTTTTTCATTAGAAAGCTACATTATCACTGAGTAACATAGGCTATATTAAGTACTAGATTACTATAGAAATCTTTAGAAAATCCTATTAAAACCAACCGAAGGTGTAAACAAATTAGCCATAAAATGTCTTTCATCGCACATGCTGCGAAGAGTATTAATGATAGAACAAACAAACGTTTTCTAAACTTAAATATCTGTACCTATTTATGTCTACCCGTGCGAAGCCGGGACGGGCCGCTAGTTCATTTATAAAATAAATTCTAGCTATGGAGTTTGATGTTAGAAAGAGATGCAAAATAATTTCAACGAAAGAGCTTTTTATTCGATTAAAGCTGGAGAGAAAATTATTATGAAACAAGTCAGTCTAAAAGAATCTTTGGTAATGGAAAGAATAAAATAAACAATTGTGATTTCTTAAACGTTCCGTTTTTCCACTTTTAATTGAGTTTTATTATCTCGAAACAGAAATACTGTTAGAAGAAAAGGCGAGAAATTGTGCTTTTGGTTTTTATCAAGGACACTCCAGTTATTTGCTCTATAGAGATAGTTCATCTTTTTGCTAAACATTTACCCAATATCTAATTCAGCCCCGATGTGTCCCAGAGCTCTGTTCTGTTTCCAGTTTCTTGAACATCGTAAGGTTTAGAAATATCCAGTTAGATACCTAACCTCAAACAATTAAACCGTAATACTCACGCGTCCAGAAATGCTAATCAGTATGCACTCGACTACATCTTCGGTCGTATTATAAGGTACAGAGATTCTTTCTTTAGCCGTACTATGAGAATGTGGAATACTTTGTCTTTTTCAATCGTTATTATATTCAGGAATTCAAAACCAATGTGCACTGACACTTTCTTCTAAGCCCTTTTACTTTTTGTTTTATTATTCTAGACGTTTTAAGTGTTCAGCATTAGAAATACAAGCTTTGTTCAATGAGCTGCTGTGTTAATGGAGAAAATTTCTGCACTGACTTACACTGCTAAGCCTTCATTATAATCTTAAAACTCTTCTAAAATTGTATTTTAAATTATTCCTTCAATTTAAATTGCTCGGAATATATTTTGTTTACTTCTTTTTAACATTTGACGTGTGACGTTTTTGCTTCAATTTCCTCTGACAGTTTTCATGAACCTGCAATGCACTGTACTAGCATTTTTCTAGTTAAGGCCTAGAAGCACTATTTTTTCACATTCGACAGAAAAAAGCAAAATAAAATTAGGGTTAAATTTTCTAGAGTCAGAGTGAAATGAAGGAGAATGAACATAGAAGTTTCACAGAACACAGAGTTTCGAGTTATTTGGATTTTCCCTGAAAGATTATAAAGGGCGCTAATCGGTTGTCGAGTCATGTTTTCATTTAGCAAATAGCAAACAAAAGAAAAACCAACATAGTCGGGAATTTAGAATATTTTAATGAGAGTTCTTTTAAATAAAATTTTGTTAAACTCTTTTTATTAATTTTGTACTTATTTTTTCATTTTTATTTCTATTCCACAGGCATAATATTTTATAAGTCCGCAAATGAAGGCGAAAGAATGTTTGACCATTTGAAATTCTGCATTGGAACCATTTTGACAATTGTTTATACACAAGTTATGGTACCTATTTTGAGTTGTATGTTTATTCCTTATGGTATAGTTTTGTCTTTATATTAATATATATGTTAAATATATTTTAGATCCAAGTGATGTGAAAATGGTGAAAAAGGAAACATTCAATCGATGGTATACTTTACCACCTTACTATTTGGCATTGACGCTGTCTCGAATACCTGTTCAAGTAAGTTATCTATGGAAATAGTTAGTTGCATTCCTTTTATCAAACAAATCATAAGTTTTCCATTAAGCCCAACTTTGTACATACAGCCAAGTACAGAAAATCTTTCTTTCCTTAGCCGCACTACACGAATATGTGAAGTGCCCTTCCAGACTTAATATTTCTCACTTATTGCAACGCATAGACATTCAAATTTAATGTGCATCGGTATCTCCTTCAAATATTTTACCCCCTTCCTTACTTTTTAACAATGGTCAACAAAATTTTGTATCTGACATTCAAATTATAGTTTTCCTAAGGTAGTTCGTGTCAGGCTTCAAAATCAGATTTTTGAGGCTCTGTACATTTTTGAACTAAAATGTGTGATGATTTTCCAAATCTACTATAACTATTTTCTTCAATAATAAACATTTTAAATATTTTCAGTATCTCAATCATTTAAAAAAAAAAACCACATCCGATTTATATCTTCATCTGTCCCCTAAAGTAATGTTGAACTAAAAGGTTGTTTTTTTCTAGAAGTACAGAAATTTGAAATGGAAAAAAACAGATATATTTTTTTTAATTTCACGTGAAGTTTACTTAATTCAAAAGTAAATCTTTTGGCATTATAATTTAAAAATTACTGATACTGATACTGACCTTACATGAAAATAGTCAATCTGTCGGAGTTAAATTGCACAGTTTAGAGGTCCGAAACATGAAACTATGTATTCGGTTACCAAACGCTTGCTTCTATAAATCAATTGTGACATATTGCGACGCGACTTCTTAAGGCCCAACTATAATCGACATAAGCCAACATAAGCGAATGTAAAAAACCTAACTAAAATTTGCTTATGTTTGCAAAATTCCCGCGCATACCCATAATTGACTTAAGTGATCAAAGCCATCAACAATAATTGACATGAACAGTGTCTCTGTTTGTTTTTCATGTGTAGGTATTTGAACAAACCTGTCAGATTTTACTTATGCGCCGAGCGAAAGGGCCAACTATAATAGGCATAAGCTAGCATATGCGCGCTAAAGTAAACGTACGAATACAAAGAATCTAATACGAGTGACCATAATGGAGTCTAGCTCCGTTTCGTTCAATTTTTCTCAGTTTCGTTAACTTAAGCAAACTTAAGCAAGAGCGATCCCAGTCGCTCGCCGCATAAGTAAATCTGACAGTTTTGATCAAATACACACAGGCCAACTCCACTGCAGATAATTTCTCTCAGAATGTTTATCATAACCGGAAATCAGCCTCATAAACTTATTCATAGTGTGCGTGTCATTTTTCTTCTAATTTATGAAATTTCCCCAAAAAAGTCATTAGTTATTTCAATGGTTGCGTGAAAACATGTCAATTTTTCTTGTTGAATTCTTTCACATTACAAATACAACAATGTAAACAAATGGGTTTTGGAGGGTGATACGTACGAAGGATTTATATCTTCATATATAGTGTTTTTGCATGAATTTCTCATTCTGTGTATCTGTTGCAAAATTGCATTATGGCTACCCGCAGTAATTTCACAAACTTAAGTGAATTTTCGTTGGGTTTTTGACATAAGCTTATGTTTGCTTATGCCTATTATAGTTGGCCCTTGAGATCGCTCTTGCTTATGTTTGCTTAAGTTAACGAAACTGAGAAAAAACTAAAGAAACGGAACTAGACTCGATTATGGCTATTCAATAAAGCGTGTATGCATTTGCACGTTTGCTTATGCGCGCATAAGCTAGCTTATGTCGATTATAGTTGGGCCTTTATTGAAACCACAGCTCCTGCACATGATGATTGTTCATTGTCTCACTAATGAACGATAAAATCAGTAATCATAGCGGTTACCATTGATTGTTACGTCTGACCAGCATCGTTTTTAATTTAACAATTCCAAATACGGCAGCTTTGTTAATTGACGTAGCCATTCAATCAAAAGTGATCTTCAGCGCTAAACAAAAAGAACAATGATTTTCAAAATAAGTTTAGACATTGTTAGAAGCGTTGATCGAGCATCAATCTATTCATTTTGAAATGTCAAAGTGAAACCAAACTAAAATTTATCACTTGACAGCCGGTAAAATGGACACCAATTAATATATTGTTGCCAACTTAAACTTCTATTACTCTAAAAAAAAAAAAAACGTTAAAAAATTAGTGACCATATATAGTTTCATACCATACAGTTTTGTACTTCAAGTAAATGATGTTTCTCATTCCATTTAAGCTTTGCTTTAAAGTAAAATACGCATGTGCTATTTAAAGAAATGCAACATTATTTTTGTTTGTAAAGTTTTTGATTGAATTTTGCATTTTTTTATAGCCTTCATGGCCATGATAATAGTGTTGATGTCCAATGGAATATCCCTTGTACAGGTACAAGATTGGTATTAGAACACTTCCTTGTGGTACACCCGCTTCAATTTTCTTAAGATTCGAGTACTTTTGGTCGTACCGCACTATTAAGAGATATTTTCCGGAAACTAATTGAGATGCTAAATAGATTTAAACAACATCCAGAAAATAAAAAATGTAGTTTTCAAAAACATTTCTACAATTTTTATTGTTAAGAACAATATTCTATTTTATAAAGGGTTAAGGTTAAATTTTAAATTTTAAGGGCCGATGTAGATTCACCACATATCGTCCACATCTGGATCTTCCAATTCGGACCATAAAAATAAAAAGTTCGTTATCATCTCACGAGAACTAACACTATTCACAGTAACTGCCTGACAGGCCTCATTTTTGAAAAAATACAGCCGGTCGCCAATAAACCGCATCAAACAGTCACTCTTTGTAAGTGCATTGGTTTTCCGACAATTACATTGGATTAGCATTTGGCCACATGCGGCAATTTTGATTATTGACGAATCCTCTGAAGTGAAAATGTGCCTCATCACTGAAGGTGATTTTCTTCGAAAATGGATCATCCACTGTTACCATTTCATGCCACCATTTTGACTATTGTCGACGACGCTTGAAATATTTTTTTTTTGTAACCGTTAAAGCACAAGTCTATGCATGCTGTTCGACGAGCGTAAAAGGTGCAATCGTTGAACAAGACGACAAGTTGAGGTGGACGGCTCTTCAGGCACACAGTACGAACTGTACAAGCATGCAATGGTGTTTGGACAATTAAATTGATTGAAGAAAAACTATAAGCATTTTGATTTCAACACTTATATCCATATTAAGCCTGCATATCTTTAACGCGTTGCTCGATTATTTATCTTTCCAATATTCAAACTGAGATATTCTAAGACTGAGAAATGTCAAATGAAATGCAGAAAAAAACTTGACGTTTGGGTGTGGTCTACATTTAACATCGGCCCCTTAAATTTAACCACCCTCTATTAGCCTCAAAAACTCGGTATTATGATTCTTTTAAGTTTTTAAAGAGGTATTTCAAAAATTTTACCTAATAGGGATATTAAAAAGGTTAAATTGGAATTCAAGACACCATTTATTTGATTTTTGCATCAACAAAATTCAATTTTGTTCTCCATTCTAATAAAATAAGATACTTTATTACAAGAATGCACTGAAAGAAATATATGTCCCCCATCCTATCCAATGCATATTAAAACAGATTAAACTTGAGACATTTTTTTAATCAAACATTAAATTTTACTTTTAGATAATTTTAAATATTGTTTTTCTCTCGCTTATTTATTGGATGGCTGGCATGCCACCACAAATCTGGCGCTTTTGTTTGTTTTCATTGGTGGGTATTGTAACCTCACTTACTGCCGAAGGAATGGGTCTATGGATAGGTGCCACATTTAGCATAACGGTAAGGCTACAAGATTATTCGAAAATCGATGTTTTTTTCTAAATTATTTAAAATTTATTTTTCCTTTTAAAACAGAACGGTTCAGCTGTTGGACCCATGATGATTGCACCGTTTATGGGACTTGCAATTTATGGTTTTGATTTTGCCAGCGAAATTCCAACATTTATGAATATACTGATGAAATTTTCATTCATTCGAGTTGGTGCAGTTTCACTTATACTCTCCATATTTGGATTCAATCGCGAAGAATTGGCGTGTAAAGATTTTTATTGTCATTTTGGTGATCCGAAAGTGTTGTTGCGATTTTTGCAAATGGACAAGATATCCATAATAAATGAATTTGGATATTTGATGATATTATTGGTGTTTTTTAGAACTTTACTTTATATAAGTTTAAGAAAACGTTGTAAAACTTAAAATATGTATAATTATGTAAATTATGGTGAAATTTGACTTTTTTAGTTTTAAGTTTTTTTTATTTGTTTTTAATTTTAGTAAAGCATTCTGCCTGTGATAAGATTTTCTTATAATACTATGTGTACACCTAATTATTGTTTAAATTTATGTAATTTTATGGATCTTAATGGAAATAAAGAAACTTGCCCTTTTTTATAACAAAAAAAAAAATCACATTATTTTTCTTATTACTTAAAGTTGGCAACACTATTTTAAGTAGTGGCCATTTTGTCAGTGGTTTGAAGTGATTTTGTATTGGCTTGACATTTCAATATGAACGGACTGACGTTAAAACAACGCTTCTAAATTGTGCAGATTTATTTTCTATTTGTTACGTCATGAAGCTCACTTTTGGTTGAATGGACAGCGACCAAAAAAGCCGACAGAAAACTGGCTATAGAACCGGTAAGCAGGATCTTCTAAACAACGAAAGAAACCGTTTAAGCAGCATTTTCAGCAGCTTCTGAATCAGAGAGAAAAGAACTAATAGAGAGAACCAACTTCGACGGTTGCTCTCTTTTTGCCTACAAGCTGTGATTTGGCCACCAACTTGCATATGTATTAACTCCATATAAAAAAAATGTGGGGAACAAATATTTATGCAAGTTTGTGTACATACTCACCACGAGAGAGAAAAAACTTTTCTCTCGGCTCACCACCTTTGAAAAATGGTGACCACCTTTGAAAAATGGCGAATGTAGCAGCTGTTCAGAGTGTTCAAAGAAAATTTAAAATTGTGTATGAACAACTTTTTGGTACTCTCATTGGGTTCGTTTAAGAGTAATATCATTCGAATATGAAGTGAATTTAATTACTCTTGTTAGGTGCGAGAACAATGAAGATTTAGAAACAATTCTAAATTACGCATTTAGATAAATATTAGTTAGTTATTTGAAGCCAGTTTTAATCATTAAGTAAGTAAAATAAATTATGTGGTGCAACAGTCCAATGAGAATTAGGACCTAGAAACATAAAACTCTGAAAGCACTACAACTATTGTTTGTATTATTAGCTGCGTTTATGTGTTTAATTTTCGCTCAGACCGTTAAAAGATGCAAACAAAAACTCAGATTTGTTTCAAATTTCAGAGTTTATCGACTTAATTTTGTCGATGCGAGAGTTGCAGGAACATTGAAAACGAGAGTAACAGAATGTAAACATGGAACATTGAAAACATTTTTATATACTCATCTCTTTTTTCCATTCCTATTTTATTTGTGTTTACTCGCTGTTTATTTTCTTTACATTACTCACGACATTTCCAATATGCCGAAAATAAATGATTTAAGTAGACACTAAATAAAAAGACCGTCAACTTGTTACTTCTGTTGCCAATTTTCATTGCATAAGATTTGTGAATAGGTGATAAGCTATTCTTACTGCTTTCCCCTAAGGTAGTGTGTTGCTTTTAAAGGCTTAACTACATAAGCCGAAAAGTACTTTTGTACAAAAGTAAAAATATTTGTATTCTCGCTAGTTCAGTGGTTTTGTGAAAAGAATATACAAATTTGTTCTTGAACCAAAATTTAAGTCTTATGCATCATTTTTATAAGTTTTCCAGTTCTAACTATTTATATTTTATCTTTCAGTTATATAGCGACAAGGAAAAATCTGTCAGGGAAAGTTCTAACTACAGTTTTCTGAAAGTGCATTGTGGCTTATTCATAGATGTTTGCTAAACTTTTTAGGCTATTCATAAATAAATGCAAATCAAAGTTAAGGGCTAAACCTGAATAACTATAAACATAGAAAATGCTGTGTTCAAGTAATTATTATCACAGCCAAATTTTATAATTGATTTTTATGGTGTATAAAAAAGTTGAAAAAGTAATTCATGACAAATAAATGTTACGTTAACACTAAGTTCCAGAAAATATCGATTGATACCGCAATTGCAGAAGATATGGATATTTTTAAAAATATTCCCGATAAACTGTAAAACTTTATTAATTCCGCCTTTTATAATTCAATGTAAAATAATTCAATGCAGTATATTTTAGATAATACAGTAGTTAAGTTATTAGTTAAGGTATTACTATTGAAATAAACATAACATACATTTATTAAAAACATGTACTCGTTCATATATACAAATAAAGTCTAATCTAAAAAGCCTTAACCTTGTTAAACACTTTCTGCACACATCCTGCCATCTATCTGTAACATAGAGAAAAAGAAGAGAAAAACAAATTCACCACGAACTACCGGTATAACTTTTGCTAGAATTAATTTGAATTATAGGAGTATTTTTGTAGATATAAAAACGACAAGATGTTAGCAAAATTAAAAAAAAAGAAATTCATGAGAATTACAAATATTATAATGAGACTTTAAAAAAAATAGCCTTCTTGGCTATCAATAAACAAAAATGAGAAATGTCGCATTTCCCGGAAATGATGTTTTTTTGTGTACTCTTCTCCGAGGTGAAAACATGTATACACCGATACGAATTCAACACGCTATAAAAAATGAGAGTAAGAGGTTTCGAAGGGATGGAGACAAGGAAGTTTGGCTCTCTCGATTAGTTTTTTCTCTCTGTTCTGAATGGCCATCATGTAGAGGAAGCTCAAGCAATTGAAGAACAAAGAAGCATGAGACCAGTTACTTAAGACCCAGCCCCAGCGCCTAGTTTTTAACAAAAATACTCCATTTAACAATTTGGGTAATCTCAGACTGACATTTCGGTTTGAGAAAGTGTGCGTGAAATGATGCAAGAACCAAACACATTCTCGCATTTAGTCTTCAGGCCCATCAAATTGCATAATTTTAAAGTTTCTGTTGTATATGAACGATTTTGTTGTAAAATTAAGTATGGAATTCAAATAGATCACTGTGTGTAATCATTTATTTTATATTTCAAAGTTGGGTGCACTAAGTACTGAATTATTGTGCTACCAACTTATTATGTTGAAAGTAGATCTTAGCTTTTCCGGTCTCTCTGATTCCAACCAGCATAAGGTTAGCACGTAAGAGGATTACTTTTGAATTAAATAAATAGTTTAGTTGAATTGTAAATTCATTGTCTTTATTTCATACGAGTAAATAAAACATTGGCGACGAGGATAAAACTAAAAATTAAAACAATTACATTAAAAAAGTCATCATCCGAAAAACGTGTCAAAATGCCGTCTAATCATTTCGTTGGCAAAGTGGAAGAATTCGAGCCAGGAGAGGATTTCGATTCCTACGAAGATATATTGCGCATTTTTTTTCAAATAAATGAAGTGAAGGAAGAAAATAAAGCCTTAATTCTGTTAACTTTAATTGGAAAAAATTGTTATAAAATTCTAAAAGACTTAGTGCAACCTAAAGAGCCTAAAAATATGAAATTTGAAGAGCTTTTGGGATCATTAAAATCACATTTTGCACCGAGAATTAATATTCGAGCTGAGCGCTATAAATTCAACAAAACTTATCAAAAAGAAGGCGAAAGTATAAACGAATTCATCATGCATCTCAAAGCCTTAGCGAGCACGTGTGGTTTTGGAGGTTACTTGTTGTCGTTGAAGCCTAATAGAGCACAGGTCGTCAAGTGCTGCGAGAAGTTCGAAGAACCAGAAGTGCTATCCCCAGTTCAATGGAAAGCTTAAGCTCTAGATGATGCGTTAACAGATAGGTTCATCGCTGGTATTCGGTCAAAGGAGATTCAGAGAGCATTGTTGAACGATACAAGCCTTGATTTCGAGAAGTGCTGTAATCTAGCTCTCACTATGGAAATGTCACACAAGGAATCGCAAGCAATTCGTCCAACAGTTAGTAAGTCGGAAACGTGTCTCCGAGTAGAGAATACCCAACAACATCGCTCTCACAAAAATGATAACTCAGTCGTGTCAAAGTCAAAGTCGAGTAGCAGACCAAATCAGTCATCAAAACAGAGGGGGAGCTGTTTCAGATGTGGGAGACAGCATAATCCCGATACATGTCCAGCAGTCAATTGGAAATGTTTCCAGTGTAATCGCTTGGGCCAGGTGAAGGTCTGGTCATAAAGGGAAAAGTCAAAGTCTGTGTGGAGTTTGGTCAAATGATGCACGTATTAGAGTTCATAGTCATAGAATCTCATAAGGATTTTATACCCATTCTTGGTCGGTCCTGGTTAAATGTATTAATACCCAATTGGCGAGCAAAGTTATTTGGAAATGATGAGGTAAAGTCAGTTAGTATTCAGTCTAATAATATGGCAGATTTTATTAAAACTAGATTTAAAAACTTGTTTGAACCAGAAATTAATCAGTGCATGAAAGGTTTTAAAGTTGATATTTTGCTAAAAGAAAACGTGACTCCTATTTTCCATAAGCCCTACAGTGTTCCTCTTAGAATCAAGGAAAAATTAAACGAAGAATTTAATAAATTAGTCAAATCGGGAAGTTTAATACCAGTTCAGTATATTCAATGGGCTAGTCCAATTGTGTGCGTCATTAAGCCGTCGGGAGAAATAAGAATCTGTGTAGATTTTAGTGTCACATTAAATAAGGTCATAGAAACTCATCATTACCATTTGCCTTTAATAGAAGAAATTGTTGCTTCACTTGCAGATTGCAAGGTGTTTTGTGTATTAGATCTCTCCGGGGCATACCAGCAACTACCGGTTGCGGAATCAAGCCAGCATGTGTTGACTATTAACACATGGCTAGGTTTATTCAGATGTTTAAGATTGCCACTGGGAATTAAAATTGGACCAGCAGCTTTTCAGTCTGCATTGGACCAGATTTTGAAAGGTCTGAAAAAAGTGTTTTGCTTCATTGATGACATCTTAGTTGGTGGAAAAGATTTTGAAGAGCGCAAAGAGATTTTGTTTTTGGTTTTGCAAAGATTAAGTGAGCACAATTTTCAAATCAATGAGAAGAAATGTAAATTTTTTGTAGATCGCGTGGAGTATTTAGGACATACCTTGTCAAATGGGCAAATTAGGCCAAATCCCGAAAAAATTCGTGCCATAGTTAACGCTCCAGCACCTTCAAACGTGCAGCAGTTGCAATCATTTTTGGGATTACTTAATTATTACAGTAGGTTTTTACCAGATTTGTCTTTTCATTTGAGGGATTTATATAAATTATTAAGAAAAGATTCTATTTTTAGTTGGTCGGAGGATTGTCAAAAAGCGTTTGAGGTATCAAAATCTCTTATGACTAACAATAGTTGTTTAGAGCTGTACGATCCAGCTAAACCCATAGTTTTGGCTACCGATGCTAGTCCTTATGGGGTGGGAGCAGTGTTGTCGCATGTTTGCGGAGGGGTAGAGAAACCCGTTATGTTCGTGTCCAGTACGCTGTCTCCGTCAGAAAAAAATTACTCCCAGCTCCATAAAGAAGCACTGGCGATAGTTTTTGGAGTACGTCGGTTTCATAAATATTTATTTGGGAAACCTTTTACCATTTATACTGACCACCAAGCTTTGAGAGAGATATTTAGTCCTGGAAAAAATAACTCGGGAGTTGCAGTCGCTCGACTGCAGCGCTGGGCTATCATTCTCTCTGTTTATGAGTATACAGTGGTATACCGTAAGGGGTCTTTAATGGCAAATGCTGACGCATTTTCCAGACTTCCTCTTAATGAAGGAACGGATATTAAGGTTGTCAATATGGTTCAAAATGTAAATGGTTTAGAATCGGATTTAAAATTAACACTCGAGGAGGTAGCAAGGGTATCTAAAACAGACCCTGTGTTAAAAAATATTTTTGTTTTCGTCTTTGAAAATAACTGGCCAAAAGTTGTCAAGCCTGAGGTATTACCATATTTTCGTAAGAGGAATGAATTATCCACCGAAAATAATTGTATATTTTACGGGAGCCGAGTAATTATTCCTAACGCACTGCAAAAAGCTGTGTTAGAGAAGGTACATAGTATGAATCATATGGGCATGGTGAAAATGAAGTGTGTTTTGAGAAGTTACGTCTGGTGGAACAATATTGATAAAGATATTGAACAAACGGTCAAACAGTGTCCACAATGTCAAATGACATCAAGTGTCTCCAAAGACGCAGCGTTGAGTTCTTGGAAAGAGACTTCGTTCCCATTTGAACGGATTCATTTGGATTTTTTCCATTTTTTAAAATTCACTTTTTTTATCTTAGTTGATTCATTTTCAAAGTATATGGAAGTGGTGCTTATGAAAAATACTAATGCTGTATCGGTTATCCATTGTCTGTTTAATGTATTTTCTGTTTTTGGATTACCTACAGAAGTGGTTTCAGACAATGGACCGCCGTTTGGTTCGTCACAGTTTCGTAGTTTTTGTCAAAAATATAATATAAAAGTCACAAAAGCTCCAGCTTACCATCCGCAAAGTAATGGTGCTGCAGAAAGAAGTGTTCAAACGGTCAAACAAGCTTTTAAAAAATACTATTTGGAAAACAAAAACTTAGATATTTCGAATACCATTTCCAAATTTCTTTTTTATCAAAGAAATATTCCGAATGTACTAACAAAGAAAAGTCCAGCAGATTTGATTTTTTCTTTTAAGACAAGGACTGATTTAGATTTATTAAATAATAAGGTAGTTAAAGCTTTTCCAGATAAGGATAAAGTTGCTAAAAATAGTAATAAAGATAAAAATATTGTAAGAAATAAGTCTCATGAAAAAAATGAAATGTATAAGGTTGGACATCAAATTCTTTATTTTAATCAATTTAAAAACAATTATACAAAATGGATCCCAGGCAAAGTGATGGAAATAGTAAGTCCTGTAACAATGTTAATTAAAGTTAATGATACTATAAAGTTTGTTCATAAGGACCAGATAAAGAAATCTAATTTATTGGATAAGTTTCATCCTAATGTTGATCCTTTGATTAAAATTAATGAAAGTTATAATTTATCTACTATTAATGATTCAGTAAGTGGAAATGTTGTGAAAAGCAAAGACAATTCTCAGCCAACTGTTAGTTACAAACAGCGTAATCGTACAAGATGGAATTGGCCATCTAAATTAAAGCGTTCTGAAAGAATCAGACAGCTAAGTTTGTAACTGGGTTTTGGGAGAATTATCTTGTTTTTTTTTTTTTTTTTTTTTTTTAGGAGAAATATTGTTGTATATGAACGATTTTGTTGTAAAATTAAGTATGGAATTCAAATAGATCAATGTGTGTATTCATTTATTTTATATTTTAAAGTTGGGTGCACTAAGTACTGAATTATTGTGCTACCAACTTATTATGTTGAAAGTAGATCTTAGCTTTTCCGGTCTCTCTGATTCCAACCAGCATAAGGTTAGCACGTAAGAGGATTACTTGTGAATTAAATAAATAGTTTAGTTGAATTGTAAATTCATTGTCTTTATTTCATACGAGTAAATAAAACAGTTTCATGGCCGCGTTCAAAAACGAAACAATCCTAACCAACAGAATCTATAGTCCTGACATGGTCTTAAAATAGGAGATTGGTATAGCTTTTTAATTTCAATCCAAATAAATGTTGTAAATGTATATTAAATTAAATGAAATTGACCAAATATATATTTAATGATTTATTAGTGCTGTATTTTGTTTCTATGCTAAGGTACGCAAACCTCTTTTCTGAATAAAGTATTCACTCATAGAAAATAATTTGTGGGGGCTATATTGGTGTGGAAATGCATTTAATTGTATCTTTTGACTTATTATACATTTAATACATTAAACTATAAACAATAATTTTTAAATTGAAGCGTAGTTGGAAAGTCAGTAAAAAACATCTATATTTACTTAAAACAAATTTGAATACTAAAAATCAAACTCAAAACCATATGAATTAGCTCAATGTAATGTAGTAAGTCGTTGGAAAATGACAACTTGGATTAAGTAAACATTTCGGGAAAAAGTTTTTTTTAAATTATTTTTCATGAAGTGGGTACATAAATTATACTGTAAATCGGAAATTGTTTGGTCTATTTTGGTGGTTAAGATGTTCCTGAATTGCAATTTTAGTCTTAAAAGTAATCAAAAAAGCGATTTTAATTGAAAAAAAGTCATATAAAAGTATCTGATCATTTTTTAATTTTAAATAATCTTTAAAATTACGAAATTTATAGCAAAAAAAAATTTCCAGCCATTTTAAAATGTGAACAATTAAATATGTTATGAGATAATTGGCTGCTATTAATGCTAAATTAGTTTCTAAAAAGTTGATGAAGGTTAGCTGAAGCGAAAATATTATTGGCTTTCTCAAAAATATTTGTCTACACTAACCTCTGCTTTATATCTGAAAACTATTGTTGATGTATATTTTCTTCTATGTTCTGCATTTATAAAATGTAATCTACTGTAGTATTTATTTAGAAAAGCAAAAACATGTACGTAAAACTCATTAATTTGTTTTCATTATTAGCAGCATTTTTACTAAACATACCCTTCAAACTATAATAAATTTGAACTTTGGTAACTAAACACTTTTAAGGAATGAATGAAAATTATATTTTGCGTTAAACTAAAAAAAACTTCTGTACATCAATCGATTACATGTTCTATTGAATGAGTTGTGCATGAATTCAGAACGATTTTTTGACGTTTTCATTTTGTGATAAATGTCAAAATTTGCATTTTATTTGCTCTGCATTTATTCAACAAGTTCGCTATGATCGTTCTGATTATTTTTTTTAAAACATGTATGCTTCCATCAATCAAGAATGTTATGGATAAGGTATGTTTCGCTCATAATTCTTTTTTAAATTTAATATTTATTAATCAAAATGAAATTTAAAACAATTGCAAGATTAAATTATGGAGAAAAAAACTATTAATATACTTAGATTAATTAATTTGATACAGATTTTAATCAATTCCAAAAAAAAATATTTGGGCCGTTCATTAACGAAAATTTAGCAGATTTCAATAAATTGCGCAGGCACCCTTAACTTGATGATTCTTCGAACACATCTTTGATACAATAATCCGAGGTGAATTTTGAAATTTAAACAATTTCGTGGTGATTATTGTAAATTAATGAATTAATTATAATAAACTGATGTTGTACATGTTTTTTTCAAGACAAAAATGTACATTTCTTCGCTATCAACAAAATGACTGCAAAAGTAAAGCTTAAAACTGACTTTTTCATCGAAAACTTAAACTTATTCACCTCCCCATTGTGTTGTTGCTTTGCAAAGTACCGCTAGCCCACCGCATCGTTTTGTTGTTGGTTTTCACATCTATTCATGGACTAATTGTCAAAATTACAAAACAACATAATAAAACAACCGGTTTTGGAGAATGAAACGTACGAAAGATTCCCATCTTGGTAAATGGAGTATTTTTGGTTTTTAAGAGGTTAAGAAAGCCATTGACAAACTTTAGAACAACAAATCTGCTGGCTCAGATGGTCTACCAGCCTCCAGGTTCAAGACGACAAGGAAGACAAAACCTCTAACAGAAAGGCTCTGCTAAAAAAAATAATTGATTGATGGATTTTACTGATAGCTATAACCGGTCTGTCAAAAAAATTTCGATGATTGGTTTCAATGATGAAAACCAATGATATCTCTAACTGGACCCTAAAGTAGGTTTTTTCGATTCGTTTATTGATTCAAAATATGCATCGGGCAGGTTCAAACAACATAAGGTACTTCGTTTGCGGTCAACTTCATTCATTGACCACTACTTTATGTTCATAGTACAAAAATCATTATTGTCTACAAAACACTCCTCACGATTTGTATTTCGTATTGTAAAGAAATATAACTTATTTCTTTTCCAAATTGACAAGGGGACCTTTTACAGAAAGCATTAAACAAAGTTGTGCAGAAAATAAATAAATCACAGAGTAATAAAGTTCAGCTTTCAGTTGAATGAAAAAGCATGATCAACTGTCATTTTGATAGAAGTAGACTTGACGTTGACTTAAAAGTTAGCGTCTAGCGAGATTTTTCTTCTATAACTTTCCAGTCAACTTTCCAGTCAACTTTCCATTAAAGTTGCCTTACTGCTGGAACACATGATACAACTAAAACAGATAGCGCATTCGCGTTTCCATTTTTGTTTCGTTCTGCGCATATACGTCACGAACACTCAACGAGTTTGACGTTTATTATTCAGTATGTGAAATCAAAACAAAACAATTGGCACTAATTTGTTTAGATATTTTGTTATTATAATAAAATGTTAATATTTCTAATATTTTTCATTTAGGTAAATGGTTTTAAATAGTTAATATTTGTGTTCCTTCGTAAGTTAAAGAAAATTTGTGTGTTTGAGTGAAAGAAATTAATAAAAAATCGAAGTGAATAAAGAATTTGGTGTATTTTTTTTCTTTTTCATTCGGATGCATTTTTCTTCATAGAATTACCTGTTTAATTATAGTGATAAATAGTTAAATAAAAGATATGATGGTCTTTTTGAATCAGTGGTTTTTCAACCTTTTATTTAATTAATAATTTTTTTGTATATTCTTTTTCTGGACAGTTTGTTTTCAGTGATTTGTCTATTCAGTTTTCGCATTCGGAAGTGCATACGACAACGAAAGAAAAGCTTCATAATCTTCTCATCACATTTGATCTTTTCTTTCTCGGCAACTTCAAGTAAATGCTGGATATAGTTTGGACAGATGTAAATGCCTTCACCTTCTCCATTTACTGCATTAAAAACATTTTCTAATGCGGCGAACTGAGCCATCATTGTGGGATTTGCTTTAGACAAGCCTCCTTCGTCCAAATGATGGACCCAAGAGCTTTCGTCTGGTTCAATTTGTTCCAGGTTTGGTATGGTGTTTTTAAAAACGATGGCAAATGTAGCCAGCCAAGTTTTCCAAACCATCGTAAGAAAATGGGAGATTTTCTTTTGGCTCAGAAGCAATAGGCATGCTATTGTCGACTTTGACAACGACAAAAAATCCTTCCTGAAGAAGCGAATATTGTTAAGATGAATCGATTATAAAATTGTGAGATAAAACCTGTCAAAGAAATTTCTTCCAAACATAAGTCTGGTGTATTATCCACACCAGCATTTTCATTGTCAGAAAGTGCACCTTCATTGTGCCCAAGGATGTATGACCTCATCCTGTACTTAAACTCTTGGCCATCTGGTTGATCATGAAGACCACCTTTAGCTCTTATGACACCGAAGAAGTTTTCAAGGACGTCTTGGTTCAATCGGTATGTCATTATGAACTTAACGCCAAAACGTTCCAATACAACCTTGTGCAATAATTGCAGGGCGTTATTGTTAGTATATATATATATAATGAACTATTTGTATATACATATATACTTTACTATAAAAACACTTTTGATATTAATATTTATAGGTTTAATATGGAACAATATTGAAGTTCGATATTTTTCAGTTTATTTTTTTTTTATCATATTTTCTTGTACAATAAACATCTTATTTAATTTTTGTCGAAATAAATTCTCTTCTTATTTATAAATTGGACTTTCTGTAATAGCCGTTCTAATAGTTATTAGATTAGACGATACCTTCAATATAATATATTCAATAGTGTTTATTTGAAATAGTTTTGTAGTTTACCTTTTTGAAATGGTAGCAAACATTTTTGCCAACTACCCGCATATTTAAAATCATATCCGACATGTCATCTAAAATTTTATTTTGGGTTTCCAAATGTAGTCCGTAAGCGTGGACCCTTTCACGTGAATCACTGTAGGGAGACCTGACTTTCATGACGTCGAACCAATCATTTATGTGCAAAAAAATATAAACTGAAATACTGTGCGATACATTACTGTTTAGAGACTTACATATTTGAACACTTGATAGCATTCTTCCCAACTTTCGTCTTCGAGGTATCGAAGGCTAACAGCTCGCGACAACGCTTTGAACAAGACCCACTGCTTCCAGAGATTTAAATTTTCTTATGGAAATTTATGAAAGCTGGAATCTTTCGTTATCTTATTTCTTTCGTTGTTGTTGCAGTCAAAAACAGAACAAACACCCATGTTTATTATTAATATTGTTTTTTTTTGTATAAATTATGAACAATACCACTTTAACTAACTTTATTGATTTAAAAACTTTTAAAATTCATTTCCGTTAACATTCACAACAGAAAATAGATTGAAATTGCGCCAAATATACTAGCTCTCTTCATTTGATTGAGTGTTCGTGACGTCACAATAGTTTGACAACCAAAACCTTACATGCGCAATGCGCTATCTTTATCATGGCTGGAACACAATGCAAAAATCGGAGCCGCAGCCGGAGCCGGAGTCGGAATATCTGTCGTACGTTCACAGAAAGTACGCACACAATGCGACGTACGGCTTTTTGATGTTATTTGGTATATTTGCAGTTTACAACCACATCAAATTTCTCAGAAAATATTTTTTTGTTCACTTTTATTTCTTATTTAAATATTTTTCCACTTTTTTATTGAAAAACTATTAAAAAAAATATAATCACCAAGTTATTCACTTCAAAAATGGAAACGTCACATGTGTCGTACGTCAAAGTTAAAAGTTGGTCAACTCTTCCGACTCCGGCTGCGGCTTCGATTCCAGTTGCGTCGCGTTGTGTTCGTACATTTGCATTTGCGTACATTGAATACCTTGACAGCTATTAAAGGGCAGGTTCAGACAACATAAGGGACTTCATTTGCAGTCAACTTCATTCTTTGAACGTAAATTTTGACCAAGGCAACTAGTTAGTTTTTCAAGTGTCATGAATTTAAAATTCAGAACTTTACTTCACAAACCTCTACTTCAAGTTCATAGTACAAAAATTACCAAAATCATTATTTTCTACAAAACACTCCTCAGGCAAGCTACAAGTCCATCATGGTTTGTATTTTGTATTTTAATGAAATATTACTTATTTCTTTTCCAAATTTACAAGGAACCATTTTACAGAAAGCATTAAATGAAATTGTGCAGAAAATAAATAAATCATTGAGTAATAAAGTTCAGCTTTTAGTTGAATTAAAAAATATGATCAATTGTCATTTTGACATAAGTTGACTTGACTTGATAGTAAGGGAGATTTTTCTTGCCTAACTTTCCAGTCAACTTTCCAATAAAGTTGCCTTAATTGGAAGGCAATTTTTTGACAGCTGGCCAATCAGATGCAAGAAACTTGCCTTACTTTCAAGTCCCTTATGGCTCATGAACCTGCCCATTGTTCGCGTACAATCATCCCCCACGGAACTTTACTCCAAATAATAAATGAAAACTTTTTCTGTAAGGAATTACATATGTATTTATTTCTACGTCAAGTACCTACACTGTTTCTTTCGTCAATTGGATAAGGTTTTCATCTTGCAGATCTTGTAAATTATTTTATTTGAAAAAGAGAGGATTAATCTTATTACTTACTCGGAGTAATTAAGACCAAGGATGTTTAGATGCCTATTGAGGCTACGGTGGCTATTATATTTAAAAGTTAAGCTTTTGTGATTTGGGAAACGTATTTTGATTGTAATTGCCGAGTTAAAAGAGTGCTTTTACAAAGTATTTCTTAGGTCTCCTCTTCTTATGGAATTTTCTTTTTGAGCACCGGAAAAAAACCGGTCTAGAATTTACTGAGGCCCAGGTCCACCCCGGACTGTAGCTCCACCTTAAGTAAGCAAGAATTTACCTACCTAAAAAAGTGCACAGACTCAATGAGATGTTTGCCCATACTCCTTTGCTCACTATTGCCCTCAATGTTTGAGACAAAAGTCTTAGCAAATTGTATAGTTCATATTCGAGCTACAGGCCAATATAAACCAATTTCCAGCTTACTGTTCTTATTTTACTGGAATTTAAGGTATGTATTTGTTCGCAAGAGTTAAAAACTTAAACAAAATTAAAGAGTACCTAACTAAGTAATAATTATTATTTATTTACAAACAAAACGAAAAATTCAATATAAAATATTTGTAATTAAATTTAAAAAAATATGTACTTCTTGTTAAAGTGTTATAAAAAAATCTTAGAATTACAGTTTTGAATGGTGCAAATATTTCTATTTAAACCTTTCAAACCAATAACAATGTGTCTTTTGTATCTTCATATGCTGGACAATTTTCCCATTTCTCACTTAAGTTATTATATTTTAGAAGTTTATTTCCTCCATAGGCAAGAATTACATCTCCAGAAAAAACACAATTAAAACATTCATATGGCAGAGCGTTATATTTAACCGTTTTCGAAGTCTTTGTCTCAAAGTTGTATCGATTTATGGAATCTCGAGAAACTGCCATGAAAACACTATCACCGAAATAACTAATGGTGCCAGTTCCAATGGGCTCATTATTCGCATAAAACACATTAGTTACATGGTTTGTCTGCGGGTCGTACAAACAGTGAGCCCAAGAAGAGCTGAAACCAGTGCGAGTACTAACCACCAATTGATTCATTAAGACAGAGACATGTTTTGTGCTTGTGCCAGATTGAATTAAAGAATGATTTGTTGCAACGAAACTCCATATCTTTTTTGATGGATCATATTTTTCAACAGAGTGCAAACTCTCATAGCTGTCTTCTCCACCAACAGCATAGATAAATCCTTTTAACGATGCCATTCCGAAGTGTGATCGTTTAGTTTTCAGCGGAGGAAGTGAAGTCCATTTGAAAGTTTTCATATCTAAGCAGTCAACTCGATCAGTCAATTCTCCAGTTGTACTTAGAGAACCACCAGCTATAACAAGTTTTTTATTAAAAGTTGTGTATCCAAAATCTCTACGGCCAATTTTCAAGTTCAATATTTTAATTTTGTAAGTCCATTCATTCAAAGAAGGATTAAAAAAGCTGACATTCAAGAAACCCCCGTTTTCATGCAAACCACTTATTCCCATTATCAGTCCATTCATATTCCTAAGTTGAGCCTGCTTTTCTGTGAACAATTGAAAACGCATTTCGGGCAATAAATGCCACTTGTACGCTTTGCAGATTAGCCTCTCGCATTCGATATTCTTGCATACTGGTTCAATGACGCTTGCTATGTACTTGGGAGTCAGCAATGGAAATCGAATGTGGTGCAGCAGTTCGGTCATGCGTTTCTCTCGATTAGGTTTATCTTTGTTTATCCACAACATGAGGCTTCGGAAGACAAACTCTTCATTGTCAACATGCAATTCGCTGCTGGATAAAAATTTACTTAATTGATGAATATCGAGATCGAAAAACTCATCTTCTTCGCAGAGTTTCATAAAGTTATCACATACAAAAGACTCCGAAATCTTCTGAAGCAGTTCTAGATTGTACTTTTCGGCAAAGAGAGCAATGCCCAAACAATTGGACAGATACAATCCCTTGGCCATAAAATCACTACACAAAGCCTTCAAGTCTGACAAATGTAGGTAGTCGGCTGCTATTAATATATCCTTGACAGTTTGCGAAGTCAATTCAATTGAAGAAGTATAAATGAATTTGATCACAGATTTCAGCGAAGGACCATCGATGTGCAGTTTCACCTGATCCTCGCTTGCCTCTCGCATAGAACTGCCAAACATCGCAAAGAAGAATTCACTAGCTGTACATAAAATCATTTTGTGAGCATCGACTTTGTAGGAGTCATCTTTAGCAATCAAAGTGATATCACAAAACTTCTTGTTGTTAAAGAAATCCTTGATTTTATTTGGTACGCCTGCAAAGTGGTCAATGGATGTACGTGTAACACCTGATTTTGTATTCAAGGTAAGACTTCGATTGGCGGTGGCAGTGGCAGATCCGTCGGTCATTTTTAAGATTTTAGGTAAACACAATTATTTTAATTAAAAGAAAAAAAACGAACTTATTGTGAGAACGGGATTCGTAGTCTTTAAAGTCTGGTCAAACGCTTCAAAAACAAAAACAAGTAATTCCAAACCAAATGAACTTGAAGACTCTTCAACTCAAAATCAAAAACCAGGGGTGGAATCATGTAAGGTGATTTGTGATAGTTGACAGTCACAATCAACAAATTCGGTCTGTGTAAGGTGATAGTCATCTGTGACAATCACAATTTTGTGATTATTTCCCGTGACAGCTATTTAGGTGTCACTTTCATATGAAATTGACTTTATTTTTTTTTTTATTGTCTGTTGTGTCTAGTCAAAATTAATGTTTTCGTGCCTTATCTTAGAAGAAAGAAAGCTGAGATATTCCCCAAGAAAATCAGCACAGCAGATTGCAAATGTCTTCACAAAATATGCTGCAAGCATACAGTTCCACTGCCAGAAGCAGTATTAACAGCATCACCATCTGAAAATTCAAATAACCAGCAAGCTGAAAGTGCAAGGAATGAAGGAGCAAGAACCAGAAACAGAATCAGGGATCTATGGGCAAATCGTCCAAGACTTTGAAGAAAAGAAACAAAATAAATGTAAATGTATACAAAGATACATACATATATTTTTTATTAAAAGAATATAAACAAAATCCACAAAAAAAAACTTTATTAAAACAAAAGCATCACAAATTCACGCATGGATTTCAATCTTATAATAAATATATACATATGTATGTTTATATGAAATATATATTTATCTATTTTGAACACATAGGTTAGTAATTATTAAAATAAAATTGTGCCGGCTCATTTCTTGTTTAACTCCCAGACTCGGATCTCATTGACTGCTTTGGCCAGCTCCAACTCCATTCTTTTTAGTAGGAGATCTTTTTTCAGTGCATTCGTACACTCTCTTTCCTTTTGCTTTTCCTAGCATAGCAACTTTACACAATCTTTCAATTCAATTATTGAAGTGTTGACTGTTTGCAAAGTTTTATCGATGTCTTCCAGCTTTTTGATTTGCAAATCAATAAATTTTTGCTGGAGTTCCTTCCAGTTGCTTTCGGCTAGAAGCGTATTCTCCTCGACTATTTTTGGTGGCTTGTTGCGTTTAGAAGTAGACGCTGGGATCGGCGTTGGTTACAATGCCACATCCACTGGCTCGGAAAGGAGTTCTGTTAGAACATTATTTAACTCTGCAAATAAAAAAAATCATAAATTAACACTGAAACTAATTAATTCTTAAAACTCACCATGTTCATTGCATCCGAAACTGGATACTCCACACGTAGAAGGCCCATTCTCGTTAACATTCGAGTGAGTTAGTCAAAAATTGAATTTGAAATTGATTTGTTGATAAAAATTTTATATTTTTTAACAATTACAGTCAAGTAAACAGTAATGTACATAAATTTTTACTTACATTTTTGTTGAAATTAATTCCACTTTAGGAACACACAACGTCTAGAAGATACAAAACACAAACCAATTTGCCGGCAGATTAAAAATAAATCAAATGTCAGTTTTTCTTCTAAAGTGATACCAAATTGAAGAAATATTTTGGTGATCACATTACACAGACGAATAAATTCTTTTGATCACATTTGATTGTCACAAATGTGACAGTCACAAATCACCTTACATGATTCCACCCCAGGCTTATAAAGATTTAAATCAAAAACACTCTATTACCAAGACCGGAATCTCAGACTGACATTTCGGTTTGCCTACAAGCTAAAAAGCACTAAATGTGAGAAAGTGTGCGTGAAATGATGCAAAAAACCAAACCCATTCTCACAATTAGTGCTTTGGCCCATCAAAATGCTTCATTATAGTCCTCAGCCCCATCTAAATGCTTCATTTTGAATGTTGCATGGCCTCGTTCAAAAACTAAACAATCCTAACCAACAGAATCTGAAGTGCTCACATGGTCTTAAATTGGAAGATTTGTATAGCTTTTTAATTTCAATCCAAATAAATGTTGTAAATGTATATTAAATAAAATAAAATTGACCAAATACATATTTAATGATTTATTAGTGCTGTTTTTTATTTACTTAAATTATTTGCGAACGCAATATGAGCAGCAACTGGTTAAGTATAATTGGAAATGGACAAAAGTGTAACTTAATACTTTGTAAAACAACAAAACCGACAATTTTTTCAGCTGTAGTTTGCTTAGAGCATTTTTTTGGCGGCGCGCGGCGTTAGAAGTTCAGGTAGAAACAATAGGCGGGTGCCTCCGTATTTTTTGTACAGACAATGCTACGAGAAGCATACTTGTGAAGTTCCATTGCCAACTTTAGCTAGTTCAGATTCCTCAATTAGAGTAGTATTTTCATCATTTAAGCAGTTCGGTAGTTGCAAGACCAAATTTTAGTTTTGTTTGTTGCAGAAATATTCCTGAAAATTTCTTTTTAAGGGACTATGTTAGAGTTAGAATTTTGTTTCTAGTTAGATTTTGGAATAAAAATTTGAGGGAACCATGTTTTAAAAATAAGTTGCTTTGTGTAAAGCATCTTTAAGGAATAGAAATAGGCAATATGGTTACAAACAATACCAACTAAATGAGTGAAATAAATAGATTTAAGTAACCCGATAGAAAAAAACCGGTAAACGCGACAAAATCGAGACTTCTTGGCTAAATAATGTTATCTTCCATGCTTACGCATAAAATTATGAATTTTTTAGCATATGCAAATTTTTTTTTTTTTTTTTTTTTATAATAAGCAAACACTCAAGGGGATATTACCACCCTTATTATGCAGATGCACAGTGTGAGCACTAGGAAGAGGAGAGAGGGTTAAAAAGGAGATGTCGGTGCACATTGGTTTTGAATTCCTGAATATTGCAATGGCTAGGAAAGACAGAGTGTGGTAAGGCATTCCACATTCGCGTAGTACGGCTAAAGAACGAATCTCTGTATTTGACAGTACGGCCGAAGTTGGGCTCGAGGGTATACTGATGAGCATTCCCAGAAGCGCGAGTATTACGGTTGAACTGTTTAAGGGGAGGAATGCAACTGGCTATTTCACTAGAGCATAAGCCGTTAAAGTAACGGTAAAAAAGAGTCAGACAAGAGACCTTACGACGATGTTCAAGCGTAGTAAATGAACTTATGATGATATTGTCATCTATCAATTTAAATGCTCTACGTTCAATACTATCCAAGAGGCTTAAGTAAGTTGCAGGAGCACCAGCCCAGAGATGGGAGTTATACTCAAGCTTTGGACGTATATAAGTCTTGTAAATAACAGCCAGATCAGAGGGGGAGAAAAACTTCTTGCATCGCCTTAGAAAACCCAAACATCTTGCGGCATTTTTGGCGACATCGCGTATGTGTTCGTTCCACAAAAGGTGGTTGGTGATACACATACCGAGAATATCGAGATGTTCAGTCTCCTCGATGCAAGTGCCATCCATGGATAATGGCAATTGGGGTATATCTCGCTTTAACGATACAAGACAGCATTGCGTTTTCGAAGCATTAAATTCCACGCGGTTTTTTAATCCCCATTGTAGAATGCTGTTTAGGTCGGAATTTAATGAACTTATCATATTTTGTCGTTGCAGTTCCACATCCGAAGAAGAGGGATGTGAGTCTGAAAACGAATATGAAAAGCTAAGAGTACTATCGTCAGCGAAACAATGTATTGGATTAGAAGTTGCAGACAGGAGATCATTAATAAAAATGAGAAAGAGTGTTGGAGATAGAACAGAGCCCTGGGGCACACCAGCATTTATTTTGTGGTTTTCAGACTTGAACCCATCCAATACTACTTGTATTGAACGATCCGAAAGGTAATTACTAATCCAATGAAGCAGGGATTCGTGAAAACCGAAAGCACGAATTTTCGATAAGAGGGCCTGATGCCAAACCCTATCAAATGCTTTTGAAATATCAAGTGCAATAATCTTATTTTCTCCAAAGCGATGTAAAGATTTGCTCCACTGTTCGGTGAGATGAACCATGAGATCACCAGTGGACCTATTGCTGCGAAAGCCGTACTGCCGGTCATTAAGAAGCTTTCGGTCTTCGAGATATTTCTTAAGCTGATAATTTATCAGCGTTTCCATGACCTTGGAAAGAAGGGACGTAAGTGCAATCGGTCGATAATTAGAGGGTGAGGAAGATTCGCCTTTTTCGGGAATAGACTGGACAAATGCAGTTTTCCATCCACTCGGAACGAGACCTGAGGAGTAGGACAGATGAAAAAGCTTACGCAGTGGTTTTGCCAGCGTTGAAGAACACCTCTTCAGAACAATAGCGGGGATACCATCCGGACCAGCGGATTTATGTGTGTTTAGATCTCTTAGGACTCTTGCCACAGTCATTGCAAATAAAAAAATTACTAAAACCAATACAGATAGAGATGACAAAATAAAATTCACTGAATGGAAACACAGAATAATTATCAATACCCTTCACTGCTAGTGTTATGCCTTAGCAGTGATGAGAACCGATCCGACCCTGTGATGCAAAACAGTAAATTCAATTAAAATAATCTGCTGAAACACAGATTAGCATATGCACCAATTCCAATTGCAATTGATACATAAACTAGGCTGTGAAACTGTGGAAGAAGGGGAAAGTAAAGATGGGATGGTACTCACTGTGATGTGCTGTGCTGAGTGGCTTATCATTTTTGTTTGTTATAGGTGTTTTTTGTTGTTCTTGAGTGGCGTGATTTCTTTATTGTTGTTTTTATTTGGGGGTGCACTGTTGTTATTGTTTTTTGTTGTTGTTTTTTTTTTTGGAACCACTTATAAATTAATGTTTGACTTATTGTTGTGACAAATTATTGTTTTTTTGTGTTTTATTTTTTTTAACTTTTTTGTGTATATGTATAATTATAGTTTAGTTTAGTAGGGTAAACTGCTCCATGACACGATTTAAAAAAACAATACAAAAATAAAAACGAACGAGCACAGACAGAACGGAGACGCACAACACAGGGGCAACCTTCCCCAACAAAGGTTCACTGACAACTGACATTTTACAATCTGAACAAGTAAATATGCTATGAAAAAATTGGCTGCTATTAATGTTAATTTTTTTTTTCTAAAAAGTTGATGAAGGTTAGCTGAAGCGGAAATTTCTTTAATTAACATACCTAAAATATTATTGACTTTCTCAAAAATATTTTTCTATACTAACCTCTGCTTTATATCTGAAAACTATTGTTTATGTATATTTTCTTCTATGTTCTGTATTTATAAAATGTAATGTAATACCCTTCAAACAATAATAAGTAAACTTGAACTTTGGTAACTAAACATTTTTAAGGAATGAATGAAAATTATATTTTGCGTTAAACTGTGGTAATTCACTAAAAAAAAATTCTGTACGTCAACAATCAACATTCATGTCGATTACTTGATCTATTGAATGAGTTGTGCATGAATTCAGAACGATTTTAAGACGTTTTCATTTTGTGATATATGTCAAAATTTGTTTTTTATTTGCTCTGCATTTATTCAACAGGTTCGCTATAATCGTTCTGATTACTTTTTTAAAACATTGGTGTTCCTTTGATGCATAGTTTTTTTTGATACATGTACATATGCTTCCATCAATCAAGAATGTTATGGATAAGGTATTTTTCGATTATAACTATTTTTTTAAATATAATATTTATTAATCAAAATGGAATTCAAAAATAGTTGCAAGCTTAAATCATTAAAAACAAACTATAAATACATTTCGATTGATTAAATTGATACAGATTTTTATTACTTGCAAAAAAAATATTTGGGCCGTTCATTAACGAAAATTTATTAGAATTCAATACAAAAATTGCGCTCGCACCCTTAACTTGATGGTTCTTCGAACGCATCTTTGATACAAAAATCCGAGGTTAATTTTGAAATTTGAAGAATTTCGTAGTGATTTTTGTAAATTAGTGAATTAATTATAATAAACTGATGGTGAACATGCTTTTTTGAAGACAAAAATGTACATTGGTTCGCTATCAACAAAATGACTGCAAAATTAAAGTAAAAAAGTAAAAAGTAAAGTAAAAGTAAAAAGAAAAACCTGAAAAAAACTTAACCCCTCCATTTTGTTTTTGCTGTGCAAAATGCCGCTAGGCCACGGCATCGTTTTTTTTTTGTTTGTGCTCACATCTATTCATGGATTAATTGTCAAAATTACAAATACAACAATGTAAACAAACGGGTTTTGGAGAGTGAAACGTACGAAAGATTCCGGTCTTGGTAATGGAGTGTTTTTGATCAAGACACTCTAATTAATAGCCCTTTTGGTTTGCCATCAAGCTAAATCGAACAGCTGATTCATAAAGTAATTCAAGTTTTCAAAGCTCATAAGTTAAATCTATGTATGTATAAAAATAAGCCAACATTTGTTGCATATGATCTTATGTGTTTATAGCAAAAACACTCCATTTACCAAGATCGGAATCTCAGACTGACATTTCGGTTTGCCTACAAGCTACTGAGGACTAAATGTGAGAAAATTTGCGTGAAATGATGCAAAAAACCAAACACATTCTCACATTTAGTGTTTCGGCCCATCAAAATGCTTCATTATAGTAATCAGCCCCATCTAAATGCTTCATTTTGAATGTTTCATGGCCTCGTTCAAAAACTAAACAATCCTAACCAACAGAAGCTGAAGTGCTCACATGGTCTTAAATTGGAAGATTTGTATAACTTTTTAATTTCAATCCAAATAAATGTTGTTAATGTATATTAAATAAAATAAAATTGACCAAATACATATTATTTAATGATTTATTAGTTTATTATTTTTTTTTATTTTTATTTTTATTTTCAAAGGATAGAAGTTTATATATTAATATTTCAAATACATATATTTTTATCCATATAAGTTAAATATATACATAAATTATTATTTTTTATTTACAATTTTTAATATTAAATATAATGAATTTATTAATTTATTACGTGAGTAGTTGTTACATTAGTAGAGTGTGTAAAGCATCGAGAAAGAACTAATAGAGAGAACCAACTTCGACGGTTTTTCTCTTTTTGCCTACAAGCTATGATTTGGCCACCAACTTGCATATGTAGTAACTCCATATAAAAAAAATGTGGGGAACAAATATTTATGCAAGTTTGTGCACATACTCACCACGAAAGAGAAAAAACTTTTCTCTCTTTTCTCTCTGCTCACCACCTTTTAAAAATGGCGACCACCTTTGAAAAATGGCTAATGTAGTCAGCTGTTCAGAGGTGTTCAAAGAAAATTAAAAATTGTGTATGAACAACTTTTTGGTACTCTCATTGTGTTCGTTTGAGAGTAATATCATTCGAATATAAAGTGAAATTAATTACTCTTGTTAGGTGCCAGAACAATGAAGATTTAGAAACAATTCTAAATTACGCATTTAGATAAATATTAGTTAGTTATTTGAAGCCAGTTTTAATCATTAAGTAAGTAAAATAAATTAGGTGGTGCAACAGTCCAATGAGAATTAGGACCTAGAAACATAAAACTCTGAAAGCACTACAACTATTATTTGTATTATTAGCTGCGTTTATGCGTTTAATTTTCGCTCAGACCGTTGAAAGATGCAAAAAAACTCAGATTTGTTTCAATTTTCAGAGTTTATCGACTTAATTTTGTCGTTGCGAGAGTTGCAGGAACATTGAAAACGAGAGTTACAGAATGTAAACATGGAACATTGAAAACACTTTTATATACATCTCTTTGTTTATTTTCTTTACATTACTCACGACATTTCCAAAATGCTGAAAATAAGTGATTTAAGTAGACACTAAATAAAAAGACCGTCAACTTGTTACTTCTGTTGCCAATTTTCATTGCATAAGATTTGTGAATAGGTGATAAGCTATTCTTACTGATTTCCCCTAAGGTAGTGTGTGGCTTTTAAAGGCTTAACTACATAAGCCGAAAAGTACTTTTGTACAAAAGTAAAAATATTTGTATTCTCGCTAGTTCAGTGGTTTTGTGAAAAGAATATACAAATTTTTTCTTCAACCAAAATTTAAGTCTTATGCATCATTTTTATAAGTTTTCCAGTTCTAACTATTTATATCTTATCTTTCAGTTATATAGCGACAAGGAAAAATCTGTCAGGGAAAGATCTAACTACAGTTTTTCTGAAAGTCCATTGTGGCTTATTCATAGATGTTTGCTAAACTTTTTAGGCTATTCAGAAATAAATGCAAATCAAAGTTAAGGGCTAAACCTGAATAACTATAAACATAGAAAATGCTTAGTTCAAGTAATTATGTTCACAGCCAAATTTTATAATTGATTTTTATGGTGTATAAAAAAGTTGAAAAAGTAATTCATGACAAATAAATGTTACGTTAACACTAAGTTTCAGAAAATATCGATCGATACCCCAATTGCAGAAGATATGGATATTTTATATAAATATTCCCGGTAAACTATAGAACTTTATTATTTTCGCCTTTTATAATTCAATGTAAAATAATTTAATGCAGTATATTTAAGATAATACAGTAGTTAAGTTAATAGTTAAGGTATTACTATTGAAATAAACATAACATTCATTTATAAAAAACATGTACTCGTTCATATATACAAATAAAGTCTAATCTAAAAAGCCTTAACCTTGTTAAACACTTTCTGCATACATCCTTTCTTGTTTTGGTTGTTCCTGCCATCTACCTGTAACTTAGAGAAAAAGAAGAGAAAAACAAATTCACCAAGAACTACCGGTATAAATTCTTCCGTTATTTATTGATAAACAAAAATGTTTTGCTACAATTAGTTTGAATTATAGGAGTATTTTTGTAGATATAAAAACGACAAGATGTTAGCAAAATTAAAAAAAAAAGAAATTCATGAGAATTACAAATATTATAATGAGACTTTAAAAAACATAGCCTTCTTGGCTGTCAATAAACAAAAATGAGAAATGTCGCATTTCCTGGAAATGATGTATTTTTGTGTACTCTTCTCCGAGGTGAAAACATGTATACACCGATATGAATTCAACACGCTATAAAAAATGAGAGTAAGAGGTTTCGAAGAGACGGAGACGAGGAAGTTTGGCTCTCTCGATTAGTTTTTTCTCTCTGTTCTGAATGGCCATCATGTAGAGGAAGCTCAAGCAATTGAAGAACAAAAAAGAGGCTGGGATGCGACCCACACTGATAACTTCCCATCCCACCTATCGATTTGTCTTGCTTAAAAGTTTGTCTAAATGTATCAATTCTTACCAAATTTGCGTTTTATTTTTTGTAGATTTTATTTTTTTTATGAAAAAACGGACTGTTGGATTTTTATAAAAAAATTACTGAATATAAAAAACAATATTTTCTGTGAAATAAAATAAGTTTGAAGCCAATATTTTTAATTTTTGAAAAGCTATTTGAGCCGAAAATCAATTTTTACCAACTTTTATTAATTTTTTTCTTTAGGTTTTTATTTTTTGTAAAAAAACTGTCAATTCGATTTTTCTCAAAATTTTTCCTAATGTTGAAAACAATATTTCTTATAAGTTAAAATTAGTTAGAAGCCATAATCTCAAATTTTTGAAAAGATATTTAAGTCGAAAATCAATTTTTACCAACTTTTATTAAATTTTTTTTTCGGTTTTTAATTTTTTGTAAAAAAACTGTCAATTCTATTTTTTTCAAAATTTTACTGAATGTTGAAAACAATATTTTTTGAAAGATAAAAGTAGTTTAAAGCCAATATCTCAAAGTCTTGAAAAGATATTTGAGTCAAAACTCAATTTTTACCAACTTTTTTTTTATTTTTTTTTAGGTTATTATTTTTTGTAAAAAAACTGTCAATTCGATTTTTCTCAAAATTTTATCAGATGTCAAAAACATTATTCTTCATTGCACAAAATTGTTTTGGAAATGAAATCATATTTTAGTCGTAAAATTTTCGAAGTGACAAATTTTTTTTCAGTTTTTTTGATTTATAAAAAAAACCGTTTATTGAATTTTTTTCCAAAAATATTATTGTTTTGTATCACGTTACAATATATAATATAAAATTTAATTCAAGTCTCTAGCGTCATTGGTTCATGAGATATTTAGGGTTAACCAAAATTTTCACCTTTTTTTTAAACTGCTATGGTAAAAAACCACCCACGCAATTTTCTTGAGAGCCCTTTCTGCATCTTTCTGCCTTATTATCTGTATAACAAAATTTATTTGAAGTCGATATCTCTTCTGGTTCTTGAGCTATGGACGACGAAAAAAACGTCGCGAACGTACGGACGTACGGACGTACGGACGTACAGACGTACGGACGTACGGACGTACGTACACACGCACGCACAGACATCTTTCTAAAAATCTTTTATTTCGACTCTAGGAACCTTGAAACGTCGAGAAATGTCAAAATTTTCAATTTGTCAAATCGGACCCATTACAATAACTTCCTATGGGAAGTTAAAAAGCATGAGACCAGTTACTTAAGACCCAGCCCCAGCGCCTAGTTTTTAACAAAAATACTCCATTTAACAATTTGGGTAATCTCAGACTGACATTTCGGTTTGAGAAAGTGTGCGTGAAATGATGCAAGAACCAAACACATTCTCGCATTTAGCCCTCAGGCCCATCAAATTGCATAATTTTTAAGTTTCATGGCCGCGTTCAAAAACGAAACAATCCTAACCAACAGAATCTATAGTCCTGACATGGTCTTAAAATAGGAGATTGGTATAGCTTTTTAATTTCAATCCAAATAAATGTTGTAAATGTATATTAAATTAAATGAAATTGACCAAATATATATTTAATGATTTATTAGTGCTGCATTTTGTTTCTATGCTAAGGTACGCAAACCTCTTTTCTGAATAAAGTATTCACTCATAGAAAATAATTTGTGGGGGCTATATTGGTGTGGAAATGCATTTAATTGTATCTTTTGACTTATTATACATTTAATACATTAAACTATAAACAATAATTTTTAAATTAAAGCGTAGTTGGAAAGTCAGTAAAAAACATCTATATTTACTTAAAACAAATTTGAATACTAAAAATCAAACTCAAAACCATATGAATTAGCTCAATGTAATGTAGGTAGTAAGTCGTTGGAAAATGACAACTTGGATTAAGTAAACATTTCGGGAAAAAGTTTTTTTTTTAATTATTTTTCATGAAGTGGGTACATAAATTATTCTGTAATTCGGAAATTGTTTCGTCTCTTTTTGTGGTTAAGATGTTCCTGAATTGCAATTTTAGTCTTAAAAGTAATCACAAAAGCTATTTTAATTGAAAAAAAGTCATATAAAAGTATCTGATCATTTTTTAATTTCAAATAATCTTTAAAATTACGAAATTTATAGCAAATAAAAATTTCTAGCCATTTTAAAATGTGAACAATTAAATATGTTATGAGATAATTGGCTGCTATTAATGCTAAATTAGTTTCTAAAAAGTTGATGAAGGTTAGCAGAAGCGAAAATTTCTTTAATGAACCTACCTAAAATATTATTGGCTTTCTCAAAAATATTTGTCTACACTAACCTCTGCTTTATATCTGAAAACTATTGTTGATGTATATTTTCTTCTATGTTCTGCATTTATAAAATGTAATCTACTGTAGTATTTATTTAGAAAAGCAAAAACATGTACGTAAAACTCATTAATTTGTTTTCATTATTAGCAGCATTTTTACTAAACATACCCTTCAAACTATAATAAATTTGAACTTTGGTAACTAAACACTTTTAAGGAATGAATGAAAATTATATTTTGCGTTAAACTGTGGGAATTCACTAAAAGAAAGTTCTGTACATGAACAATAAACATTCATGTCTATTACATAATCTATTGAATGAGTTGTGCATGAATTCAGAACGATTTTTTGACGTTTTCATTTTGTGATAAATGTCAAAATTTGAATTTTATTTGCTCTGCATTTATTCAACGGGTTTGCTATAATCGTTCTGATTATTTTTTTTAAACATGTATGCTTCCATCAATCAAGAATGTTATGGATAAGGTATGTTTCGCTTATAATTCTTTTTTAAATTTAATATTTATTAATCAAAATGGAATTTAAAACAATTGCAAGCTTAAATTATGGAGAAAAAAACTATTAATATACTTAGAATAATTAATTTGATACAGATTTTAATCATTTCCAAAAAAAAATATTTGGGCCGTTCATTAACGAAAATTTAGTAGATTTCAATAAATTGCGCAGGCACCCGTAACTTGATGATTCTTCGAACACATCTTTGATACAATAATCCGAGGTGAATTTTGAAATTTAAACAATTTCGTGGTGATTATTGTAAATTAATGAATTAATTATAATAAACTGATGTTGTACATGTTTTTTTCAAGACAAAAATGTACATTTCTTCGCTATCAACAAAATGACTGCAAAAGTAAAGCTTGAAACTGACTTTTTCATCGAAAACTTAAACTTATTCACCTCCCCATTTCATCGTTTTGTTGTTGGTTTTCACATCTATTCATGGACTAATTGTCAAAATTACAAAACAACATAATAAAACAACCGGTTTTGGAGAATGAAACGTACGTCCCATCTTGGTAAATGGAGTATTTTTGGTTTTTAAGAGGTTAAGAAAGCCATTGACAAACTTTAGAACAACAAATCTGCTGGCTCAGATGGTCTACCAGCCTCCAGGTTCAAGACGACAAGGAAGACAAAACCTGTAACAGAAAGGCTCTGCTAAAAAAACAATTGATTGATGGATTTTACTGATAGCTATAACCGGTCTGTCAAAAAAATTTCGATGATTGGTTTCAATGATGAAAACCAATGATATCTCTAGGTTAGGTTAGGTTGGAGTGGCTGTCTAGATGTCATTGACTCACTTAGACCTCAAGGGTCCATTGTGATACCACTAATAAGGTTACTCATGGGAGAGTAATGAAAATTAAACAAACCATTTTGTGCTTTTAATAAAGTTAGAGAGACACTTTGTGTCAGTCATTGCCAGTTCACTGGTATTGTCGAAGAAGGGATTACCGAGAAAGTTATTCCTTCTAGTGGAGAGTGCTGGACATGTACATAGCAGGTGTTGGACTGTTTCCTCTTCCTCCTCGTCCATGCAGCTTCTACAGAAGTCATTTGTGTAGACTCCTAGCCTCAGAGCATGTCTTCCTATGAGGCAGTGTCCTGTTATTACTCCAATTGTATGGCTTATATTTTGTTTGCTCAAGGATATCAAGCCTTTTGACCGATTTAAGTCTATGCTTGGCCATATTTGCTTGGTTGTTAGGCAGGTGGTGCTCTGTGACCATCTAGCATTTGTTGCTTCTAGAGCATATTGTTTGAGAAGATATTTGCATGTAGCAAGTGGTGTTCCTATGTTATGTTTTTGTCTAACATTTGGCAGAAGTGTTCCGTTTTTGGCGAGCTCATCGGCTTTGCAATTTCCCGGAATGTCTCTGTGGCCCGGCACCCAAATGAGGTGAATATTAAACTGTTCTGTCATCTCATTCAGAGATGATCGACAGTCGTGGACTAATTGAGAGTTTGTAGAGACAGACGCGAGAGATTTAAGAGCGGCTTGGCTGTCCGAGAAAATTCGTATATCTTTGCAAGATATAACGTTTTCTTTGAGCCAGGATAGTGCCTCTTTAATCGCCATTACTTCTGCCTGGAATACACTACATTGATTGGGAAGTCTATATGATAGACTTAGATTCAGTTGTTCCGAATAGATACCACTTCCAACTCCGTAATCGGTCTTTGAACCGTCTGTATAGAAGTGTATCGCATTGTCTTCCAGGGGTCTCTCTTCTTCCCAGGAGGATCTTGAAGGGATGGACACATGGAAGCTTTTACCGAATACCATTTTAGGGGTGGTATAGTCTAGGCGATCTGGGATAGATCTAAAGTTATCTAGGATAGTAGTATGTCCAGTATTGTTACTGTTCCATTGAGAGGTGGCTCTAAGCCTCAGACATGAGTTAGCTGCCACCGTTTTGGAGAAGATGTCAAGAGGTGTTAGGCTTAAAAGCACTTCCAGGGCTGCTGTTGGTGTTGAGCGAAGTGCTCCTGTGATGCACATACCTGCTGACCGCTGGACTTTGATGAACTTATTTAGATTTACCATCTTGTCCAGTGCGGTCCACCATACGACAACTCCATAAATGAGTATCGGTCTAATTACCGAAGTGTATAGCCAATGGGTTATTTTTGGGGAGAAGCCCCATTTTGATCCTATGGCCTTTTTACAAGTAAAAAGCGCTACAGTAGCCTTTTTTACTCTTTCATCAATATTTGCCTTCCAATTTAATTTTTTGTCTAAAATGAGGCCTAAATATTTAGCTTGGTCGGAAAACCTTAATGGTATTCCTTTAATCTTGGGTGGGATGAGCTGAGGAATTTTGTACCTTCTTGAAAAGAGTACTAGTTCTGTTTTATGTGGATTGACGTCCAAGCCACATTGCTTAGCCCATTTTGTTAGCCTATTCAAGGCATTTTGTAGGAGTTCCGGGAGAACTTGGGAGTGTTTTCCAGATACAGATATTGCAACGTCGTCAGCATAGGCAATCACCCTGAAACCATCTGCTTCTAATGATGTTAGAAGGTCGTTTACTACCATGTTCCATAAGAGAGGCGAAAGGACCCCTCCTTGGGGGGTACCTTGATGCACCGATCTGTTGGTAGTAAAGCTTCTCATGCTTGAAGTTATTGTCCTGCTTTTGAGCATGAGACTAATAAAATCTATGAGTGGTTTCTTTAATTGCAGCTTTTCCATTGCTGTCGTGATCGCCTGGTAACTGACGTTGTTGAAAGCTCCTTCAATATCTAGGAAAGCTACTAGGTTATATTCTTTGTATTCGAGGGAGTATTCAATGCTGCGTACCAGCGAATGAAGTGCTGTTTCTACTGATTTTCCCTTAGAGTAAGCATGTTGAGCTGTGGAAATGAGACATGGTCTTAGGTTATGTCTGATGTAAATTTCAATCAATCTTTCCAAGGTTTTAAGAAGGAAGGATGATAGGCTGATTGGTCGTAGATCTTTAGGGTTAACGTGGGAGGGTTTCCCTGCTTTAGGAATAAAGACTACTTTTGCCATTCTCCAGGCTTTGGGAATATATCTCAGCCTTAAACAGCTTGTCAGAATGATTTCCAATGGTGGAATGATCATGTCTGAGCATTTTTGTAGTTCGGCCGGGATGATTCCGTCTGGTCCTGGAGATTTATATGGATCAAAGCTATCTATGGCCCATTGCAGTTTTTCCCGCGTTATTAGATCAACTAAATCGCTTGTAGAAGCTTGAGACTCTGATGTTAAGTCGTTAAGTATGTTAGAGCTACCTGGAAAGTGGGTGTCTAATAGCAGATTAAGAGATTCTTCATCTGTGATAGTCCATGTGCCTGCATCTGTCTTTAAAGCACTGGGTATTATTGGACTTTTTGAGAGAATTTTCCTGAGTCTTGAGGCTTCTGAAGTATTTTCTATTTTGCCACAGAAGTTTCTCCAAGAAGACCTCTTACTCTTCCTTAATTCTTTTTTATATTGCTTTAGAGCTTGTTTGTATAAGTCCCAGTCAGAAGGAGATCTAGTGTATTTAGATCTATTGAAGAGTTTGCGACAACTCTTTCTGAATGGTTCTAGTTCTTTACGCCACCAATGAGGTTTCTTTTTTCCCTTTAAAATGGTTACAGGGCATGAAATTCTCATTGATTCATTGAAGACTTCAGTGAGATGATTCACAGAAAGATCTAGTTCATCTTTACTGGAGGAGCTTTTAAGAAGGTTGTAATCAAGTAATTGTGTTAGTACCTCCCTATATCGTTCCCAGTTTGTATTACGGTAATTGCGAAAACCCGTAGATATGTTTGCCACATCTCTGAGCTCAAACTGAATGTATTTGTGGTCAGAGAAGGAATTCTCTTTTGAGACATGCCAGTTTGAAATCAGATTGTGGATCGAGTCAGAGGTAAGTGTAATATCAAGTACCTCTTTCCTATTCTTGGTTACAAAAGTGGGTTCATTACCAATATTACTTATGAGTAGGTTAGTGCTTAGTAAGTATTCAAATAAGGACTCACCTCTCTCATTTATGTCCGAGCTACCCCATACCGTGTGATGAGCGTTAGCGTCCGATCCAATTAGGAGACCAACTTTTTTCGACTGCGCGTCCGCAATTGCCTTCCTCAAGGTGTCACCTGGAATTGGGCTGTCGTGGCCAAGATAGGAGGATATGAGCCAGTAGGTGGCTTTATCCGTTGTTAAGACAGCGGTGGTTGTGTCCTTGTCGCTGTAATTGGGGAGTAAAAATACATTTAAGTCATTTTTTACTAACATACATGACCTTGGTTCACCTTTCTCCGATGCATGCAGTAGCCTATAACCAGGAGTCCGGAGGCCTCTGATGATGGAGTTTGAGACCCACGGCTCCTGTATCAAGACGATGTCATCCTTGTTCGCGTGCAGTCGGAGTATGAGGTTATTTGCGGCCATGATGGCGTGATGGAGATTAATCTGTACTAATCGCAGCATTGCTACTATTAGTCAGATTAACCTCCACCACTGTATTATCGGCGTTTTCATCGTCTGAGGAGGAATGAAGTAGGTCTTCCTCACTCAGAGTGATGCCTAAGGTGGCGTCTTCAGTCTCCATGTCGGAGTTACTGTCGACTGTAAGTTTTGCCTCCACGTCGGATGGCTTGTTTGGGGCTGTGGAGGTCGATGGTTCCACTTTTGGTATTTCATCGACCTCCATTATTGGTGGTAGTGAAGCGTTTCCTTCCGCTGAAGGGGCTTCTGTGGGGGGCGTGTTTAGCGAATCTTCGTCTTTCTTGTAGATACGGATCACGATTTCATCGAAACCATACCTAATCACGCCTTTGGTCGCGGCCAGTGGAGCCAGTGATTCCCTATTGATCAACACGAGAGCTGATCTATAGTGACCCACCGTCTCCTTCTCAACCTTTGGGACTTTCCAGTCGTGCGTAGGCAGGTTCGGATTACTTGCTTTGATCAATTTCATGATCATATCCGGGCAGTTGTGTAGAGCCGGGACCATTATGCGTGCTCTTGGCCGGCAAAGAATATCATCCCTTGTAACAACCTCGAGCTTGGCACCCGGCCAGACTTCTGGCAAGCCATTGACAGCAGTCCTGTACAGATCGTAAGATCTCCGATCACCACAGGCGATGAGTTTGATACGATTTTGGTACCATCCTGCATCGGCTGTGTCTGGGAGAGGTCCCGGATTCTCCTCGATGACAGATAAAAATCTGAAACCGAGGTGAGCCTTGACGCTTGCCCATTGATCATGAGAGATGTTACCATCCACATGACCCCTGTCAATGACCGCTGCTATGATCTTACCTTTTAGCGCGTCGCTAAAGGAAAGATCCTTATTGAAGGCTGTTGTGCTGTTTGAATGCACCTTCTGCCTTTTTGGTTCGGGCTTGTCGCCCTCGAAAGACCTATTGCGCTTTGATGTTGAGTCGCTGCAGGTCTGTTTGGTGATATTGCTAAGAAAGCCACTAGCCCACTCGAGTTTTCGCGTTTGCTCCGGGGTTCTTTCCGCCGCCGGTATGACACCGACTGCGGCTAGAATCCTCTCAGCATTGCGTTGGTCTCGTTTGGCTAGTGACTTCCTGGACTTCTTGCTGGCCGACCCAGAGCTATGTCCGTGTGACACAGTTGTGGGTCCACCATCAGAATTCGTCGCTGCCGATACCAATCGGGGTGTGCCCTCACCTTTTGAGACAATTCCACATGTCGCAGATTTTATCTCTCCGGATGGGGTGTCCCTTCTTGGGGTCGCTTGCGACGTCCTAGCAGGAGCGGGGAGGGGGTGGAGTGTGGAATTACCGCCCTTGGGACAGCCGAGCGTCGTTCCACTGACGGGTACTTCCTTCAAGAATAGGTTGCGGCTAGTAGAGGGAGAAGGACTCCCGCTACTAGTGGCAACCACAGGGTTGCCAACACGTTCACACCTCTGAGTAGACTCGACAGCCTTTTCAGTGGATGTGACCGCATTGGCAGCCATGGCGCGATTTTTGTTATTATTTTTTAATGTTTTTCTATTTGATGTTTTGTTTGGTTTAATTTTTGTTCCCACGAGTAGGGCGGAAAGACGGTCAGCCCCGGCAGAGCCGCTTGCCGGGGTAAGGCAGAAATATGACGGACCTTGCCACAGCATCCGAAAGAGCTCGTTAATGGCTGGTTTATCCCCCAGCCTTTCATTCTTCGGCACGGTTTTCGTACAAGTACGCTCACACCACCACTGAAATTAGGAACCTCTAAACTATGATTGAATTGGGTTTCCGAACGTTGCACTATTGAGGAGTTACAACAATTCGGCTACCCAACTCAACCTTAGCTAATCACCATCCTGCCAAAAACGCACAGGACTTCTGTAGTGATCATTGCCCGCCTGGCACCCACTTGGAGGGTTTGAATGAGGATTTTGCCAGGCAATGATATCTCTAACTGGACCCTAAAGTAGGTTTTTTTCGATTCGTTTATTGATTCAAAATATGCATCGGGCAGGTTCAAACAACATAAGGTACTTCGTTTGCGGTCAACTTCATTCATTGACCACTACTTTATGTTCATAGTACAAAAATCATTATTGTCTACAAAACACTCCTCACGATTTGTATTCCGTATTGTAAAGAAATATAACTTATTTCTTTTCCAAATTGACAAGGGGCCCTTTTACAGAAAGCATTAAACAAAGTTGTGCAGAAAATAAATAAATCACAGAGTAATAAAGTTCAGCTTTCAGTTGAATGAAAAAGCATGATCAACTGTCATTTTGATAGAAGTAGACTTGACGTTGACTCAAAAGTTAGCGTCTAGCGAGATTTTTCTTCTATAACTTTCCAGTCAACTTTCCATTAAAGTTGCCTTACTGCTGGAACGCATGATACAACTAAAGGCCCAACTATAATAGGCATAAGCAAACATAAGCTTATGTCAAAAACCCAACGAAAATTCACTTAAGTTTGTGAAATTACTGCGGGTAGCCATAATGCAATTTTGCTCACTTATCTACATGTCAAAATAATATTCGCAGCTCTATATGAAGATATAAATCCTTCGTACGTATTACAGTCCAAAACCCATTTGTTTACATAGTTGTATTTGTAATGTGAAAGAATTGAAGAGTTGGCCTGTGTGTATTTGATCCAAACTGTCAGATTTACTTATGCGGCGAGCGACTGGGATCGCTCTTGCTTAAGTTTGCTTAAGTTAACGAAACTGAGAAAAATTGAACGAAACGGAGCTAGACTCCATTATGGTCACTCGTATTAGATTCTTTGTATTCGTACGTTTACTTATGCGCGCATATGCTAGCTTATGTCTATTATAGTTGGGCCTTAAAACAGATAGCGCATTCGCGTTTCTATTTTTGTTTCGTTCTGCGCATATACGCCACGAACACTCAACGAGTTTGACGTTTATTATTCAGTATGTATATATAAATCAAAACAAAACAATTGGCACTAATTTGTTTAGATATTTTGTTATTATAATAAAATGTTAATATTTCTAATATTTTTCATTTAGGTAAATGGTTTTAAATAGTTAATATTTGTGTTCCTTCGTAAGTTAAAGAAAATTTGTGTGTTTGAGTGAAAGAAATTAATAAAAAATCGAAGTGAATAAAGAATTTGGTGTATTTTTTTTCTTTTTCATTCGGATGCATTTTTCTTCATAGAATTACCTGTTTAATTATAGTGATAAATAGTTAAATAAAAGATATGATGGTCTTTTTGAATCAGTGGTTTTTCAACCTTTTATTTAATTAATAATTTTTTTGTATATTCTTTTTCTGGACAGTTTGTTTTCAGTGATTTGTCTATTCAGTTTTCGCATTCGGAAGTGCATACGACAACGAAAGAAAAGCTTCATAATCTTCTCATCACATTTGATCTTTTCTTTCTCGGCAACTTCAAGTAAATGCTGGATATAGTTTGGACAGATGTAAATGCCTTCACCTTCTCCATTTACTGCATTAAAAACATTTTCTAATGCGGCGAACTGAGCCATCATTGTGGGATTTGCTTTAGACAAGCCTCCTTCGTCCAAATGATTGACCCAAGAGCTTTCGTCTGGTTCACTTTGTTCCAGGTTTGGTATGGTGTTTTTAAAAACGATGGCAAATGTAGCCAGCCAAGTTTTCCAAACCATCGTAAGAAAATGGGAGATTTTCTTTTGGCTCAGAAGCAATAGGCATGCTATTGTCGACTTTGACAACGACAAAAAATCCTTCCTGAAGAAGCGAATATTGTTAAGATGAATCGATTATAAAATTGTGAGATAAAACCTGTCAAAGAAATTTCTTCCAAACATAAGTCTGGTGTATTATCCACACCAGCATTTTCGTTGTCAGAAAGTGCACCTTCATTGTGCCCAAGGATGTATGACCTCATCCTGTACTTAAACTCTTGGCCATCTGGTTGATCATGAAGACCACCTTTAGCTCTTATGACACCGAAGAAGTTTTCAAGGACGTCTTGGTTCAATCGGTATGTCATTATGAACTTAACGCCCAAAACGTTCCAATACAACCTTGTGCAATAATTGCAGGGCGTTATTGTTAGTATATATGTATATAATGAACTATTTGTATATACATATATACTTTACTATAAAAACACTTTTGATATTAATATTTATAGGTTTAATATCGAACAATATTGAAGTTCGATATTTTTCAGTTTATTTTTTTTTATCATATTTTCTTGTACAATAAACATCTTATTTAATGTTTGTCGAATTAAATTCTCTTCTTATTTATAAATTGGACTTCCTGTAATAACCGTTCTAATAGTTATTAGATTAGACGATACCTTCAATATAATATATTCAATAGTGTTTATTTGAAATAGTTTTGTAGTTTACCTTTTTGAAATGGTAGCAAACATTTTTTGCCAACTACCCGCATATTTAAAATCATATCCGACATGCCATCTAAAATTTTAAAATTTTTCCAAATGTAGTCCGTAAGCGTGGACCCTTTCACGTGAATCACTGTAGGGAGACCTGACTTTCATGACGTCGAACCAATCATTTGTCTGCAAAAAAATATAAACTGAAATACTGTGCGATACATTACTGTTTAGAGACTTACATATTTGAACAGTTGATAGCATTCTTCCCAACTTTCGTCTTCGAGGTATCGAAGGCTAACAGCTCGCGACAACGCTTTGAACAAGACCCACTGCTTCCAGAGATTTAAATTTTCTTATGGAAATTTATGAAAGCTGGAATCTTTCGTTATCTTATTTCTTTCGTTGTTGTTGCAGTCAAAAACAGAACAAACACCCATGTTTATTATTAATGTTGTTTTTTTTATAAATTATGAACAATACCACTTTAACTAACTTTATTGATTTAAAAACTTTTAAAATTCATTTCCGTTAACATTCACAACAGAAAATAGATTGAAATTGCGCCAAATATACTAGCTCTCTTCATTTGATTGAGTGTTCGTGACGTCACAATAGTTTGACAACCAAAACCTTACATGCGCAATGCGCTATCTTTATTAGTTGTATCATGGCTGGAACACAATGCAAAAATCGGAGCCGCAGCCGGAGCCGGAGTCGGAATATCTGTCGTACGTTCACAGAAAGTACGCACACAATGCGACGTACGGCTTTTTGATGTTATTTGGTATATTTGCAGTTTACAACCACATCAAATTTCTCAGAAAATATTTTTTTGTTCACTTTTATTTCTTATTTAAATATTTTTCCACTTTTTTATTGAAAAACTATTAAAAAAAATATAACCACCAAGTTATTCACTTCAAAAATGGAAACGTCACATGTGTCGTACGTCAAAGTTAAAAGTTGGTCAACTCTTCCGACTCCGGCTGCGGCTTCGATTCCAGTTGCGTCGCGTTGTGTTCGTACATTTGCATTTGCGTACATTGAATACCTTGACAGCTATTAAAGGGCAGGTTCAGACAACATAAGGGACTTCATTTGCAGTCAACTTCATTCTTTGAACGTAAATTTTGACCAAGGCAACTAGTTAGTTTTTCAAGTGTCATGAATTTAAAATTCAGAACTTTACTTCACAAGCCTCTACTTCAAGTTCATAGTACAAAAATTACCAAAATCATTATTTTCTACAAAACACTCCTCAGGCAAGCTACAAGTCCATCATGATTTGTATTTTGTATTTTAATGAAATATTACTTATTTCTTTTCCAAATTTACAAGGAACCATTTTACAGAAAGCATTAAATGAAGTTGTGCAGAAAATAAATAAATCATTGAGTAATAAAGTTCAGCTTTTAGTTGAATTAAAAAATATGATCAATTGTCATTTTGACATAAGTTGACTTGACTTGATAGTAAGGGAGATTTTTCTTGCCTAACTTTCCAGTCAACTTTCCAATAAAGTCGCCTTAATTGGAAGGCAATTTTTTGACAGCTGGCCAATCAGATGCAAGAAACTTGCCTTACTTTCAAGTCCCTTATGTCGGCTGAACCTGTCCAAAGTTACGACTCCGGCTCCGACACCATTGTGTTCCAGCAGTTAATTAGAAGGTAATTTTTTGGCAGCTGGCCAATCAGATGCTAGAAACTTGCCTTACTTTCAAGTCCCTTATGGCTCATGAACCTGCCCATTGTTCGCGTACAATCATCCCCCACGGAACTTTACCCCAAATAATAAATGAAAACTTTTTCTGTAAGGAATTACATATGTATTTATTTCTACGTCAAGTACCTACACTGTTTCTTTCGTCAATTGGATAAGGTTTTCATCTTGCAGATCTTGTAAATTATTTTATTTGAAAAAGAGAGGATTATTCTTATTACTTACTCGGAGTAATTAAGACCAAGCATGTTTAGATGCCTATTGAGGCTACGGTGGCTATTATATTTAAAAGTTAAGCTTTTGTGATTTGGTAAACGTATTTTGATTGTAATTGCCGAGTTAAAAGAGTGCTTTTACAAAGTATTTCTTAGGTCTCCTCTTCTTATGGAATTTTCTTTTTGAGCACCGGAAAAACCCCGGTCTAGAATTTACTGAGGCCCAGGTCCACCCCGGAATGTAGCTCCAGCTTAAGTAAGTAAGAATTTACCTACCTAAAAAAATGCACAGACTCAATGAGATGTTTGCCCATACTCCTTTGCTCACTATTGCCATCAATGTTTGAGACAAAAGTCTTAGCAAATTGTATATACATAGTTCATATTCGAGCTACAGGCCAATATAAACCAATTTCCAGCTTACTGTTCTTATTTTACTGGAATTTAAGGTATGTATTTGTTCGCAAGAGTTAAAAACTTAAACAAAATTAAAGAGTACCTAACTAAGTAATAATTATTATTTATTTACAAACAAAACAAAAAATTCAATATAAAATATTTGTAATTAAATTTTAAAAAATATGTACTTCTTGTTAAAGTGTTATGAAAAAAAATCTTAGAATTGCAGTTTTAAATGATGCAAATATTTCTATTTAAACCTTTCAAACCAATAACAATGTGTCTTTTGTATCTTCAAATGCTGGACAATTTTCCCATTTCTCACTAAAGTTATTAAATTTTAGAAGTATATTACTTCCATAGGCAAGAATTACATCTCCAGAAAAAACAAAATTATTGTATGGCAGAGCGTTATATTTAACCGTTTTCAAAGTATTTGTCTCAAAGTTGTATCGATTTATGGAATTTCGAAAAATTGCTATGAAAACACTATCACCGAAATAACTAATGGTGCCAGTTCCAATGGGCTCATTATACGCATAAAACACATTAGTTACATGGTTGGTCTGCGGATCGTACAAACAGTGAGCACAAGAAGGTCTGAAACCAGTATTATTGCGAGTACTAACCACCAATTGATTCATTGAGACAGAGACATGTTTTGTGCTTGTGCCAGATTGAATTAAAGAATGATTTGTTGCAACGAAACTCCATATCTTTGTTGATGGATTATATTTTTCAACAGAGTTAAAACTCTGATTGCGATCTCTTCCACCAACAGCATAGATAAATCCTTTTAACGATGCCATTCCGAAGTGTGATCGTTTAGTTTTCAGCGGAGGAAGTGAAGTCCATTTGAAAGTTTTCATATCTAAGCAGTCAACTCGATTAGTCAATTCTCCAGTTGTACTTAGATAACCACCAGCTATAACAAGTTTTCCATTAAAAGTTGTGTATCCAAAATCTCTACGGCCAATTTTCAAGTTCAATATTTTAATTTTGTAAGTCCATTCATTCAAAGAAGGATTAAAAAAGCTGACATTCAAGAAACCCCCGTTTTGATGCAAACCACTTATTCCCATTATCAGTCCATTCATATTCCTAAGTTGAGCCTGCTTTTCTGTGAACAATTGAAAACGCATTTCGGGCAATAAATGCCACTTGTACGCTTTGCAGATTAGCCTCTCGCATTCGATATTCTTGCATACTGGTTCAATGACGCTTGCTATGTACTTGGGAGTCAGCAATGGAAATCGAATGTGGTGCAGCAGTTCGGTCATGCGTTTCTCTCGATTAGGTTTATCTTTGTTTATCCACAACATGAGGCTTCGGAAGACAAACTCTTCATTGTCAACATGCAATTCGCTGCTGGATAAAAATTTACTTAATTGATGAATATCGAGATCGAAAAACTCATCTTCTTCGCAGAGTTTCATAAAGTTATCACATACAAAAGACTCCGAAATCTTCTGAAGCAGTTCTAGATTGTACTTTTCGGCAAAGAGAGCAATGCCCAAACAATTGGACAGATACAATCCCTTGGCCATAAAATCACTACACAAAGCCTTCAAGTCTGACAAATGTAGGTAGTCGGCTGCTATTAATATATCCTTGACAGTTTGCGAAGTCAATTCAATTGAAGAAGTATAAATGAATTTGATCACAGATTTCAGCGAAGGACCATCGATGTGCAGTTTCACCTGATCCTCGCTTGCCTCTCGCATAGAACTGCCAAACATCGCAAAGAAGAATTCACTAGCTGTACATAAAATCATTTTGTGAGCATCGACTTTGTAGGAGTCATCTTTAGCAATCAAAGTGATATCACAAAACTTCTTGTTGTCAAAGAAATCCTTGATTTTATTTGGTACGCCTGCAAAGTGGTCAATGGATGTACGTGTAACACCTGATTTTGTATTCAAGGTAAGACTTCGATTGGCGGTGGCAGTGGCAGATCCGTCGGTCATTTTTAAGATTTTAGGTAAACACAATTATTTTAATTAAAAGAAAAAAAACGAACTTATTGTGAGAACGGGATTCGTAGTCTTTAAAGTCTGGTCAAACGCTTCAAAAACAAAAACAAGTAATTCCAAACCAAATGAATTTGAAGACTCTTCAACTCAAAATCAAAAACCAGGCTTATAAAGATTTAAATCAAGAACACTCTATTACCAAGACCGGAATCTCAGACTGACATTTCGGTTTGCCTACAAGCTAAAAAGCACTAAATGTGAGAAAGTGTGCGTGAAATGATGCAAAAAACCAAACCCATTCTCACAATTAGTGCTTTGGCCCATCAAAATGCTTCATTATAGTCCTCAGCCCCATCTAAATGCTTCATTTTGAATGTTGCATGGCCTCGTTCAAAAACTAAACAATCCTAACCAACAGAATCTGAAGTGCTCACATGGTCTTAAATTGGAAGATTTGTATAGCTTTTTAATTTCAATCCAAATAAATGTTGTAAATGTATATTAAATAAAATAAAATTGACCAAATACATATTTAATGATTTATTAGTGCTGTTTTTTATTTACTTAAATTATTTGCGAACGCAATATGAGCAGCAACTGGTTAAGTATAATTGGAAATGGACAAAAGTGTAACTTAATACTTTGTAAAACAACAAAACCGACAATTTTTTCAGCTGTAGTTTGCTTAGAGCATTTTTTTGGCGGCGCGCGGCGTTAGAAGTTCAGGTAGAAACAATAGGCGGGTGCCTCCGTATTTTTTGTACAGACAATGCTACGAGAAGCATACTTGTGAAGTTCCATTGCCAACTTTAGCTAGTTCAGATTCCTCAATTAGAGTAGTATTTTCATCATTTAAGCAGTTCGGTTGCAGAAATATTCCTGAAAATTTCTTTTTAAGGGACTATGTTAGAGTTGGAATTTTGTTTGTAGTTAGATTTTGGAATAAAAATTTGAGGGAACCATGGTTTAAAAATAAGTTGCTTTGTGTAAAGCAACTTTAAGAAATAGAAATAGGCAATATGGTTACAAACAATACCAACTAAATGAGTGAAATAAATAGATTTAAGTAACCCGATAGAAAAAAACCGGTAAACGCGACAAAATCGAGACTTCTTGGCTAAATAATGTTATCTTCCATGCTTACGCATAAAATTACGAATTTTTTAGCATATGCAAATTTCTAGACATTTTACAATCTGAACAAGTAAATATGCTATGAAAAAATTGGCTGCTATTAATGTTAATTTTTTTTTCTAAAAAGTTGATGAAGGTTAGCTGAAGCGGAAATTTCTTTAATTAACATACCTAAAATATTATTGACTTTCTCAAAAATATTTTTCTATACTAACCTCTGCTTTATATCTGAAAACTATTGTTTATGTATATTTTCTTCTATGTTCTGTATTTATAAAATGTAATGTAATACCCTTCAAACAATAATAAGTAAACTTGAACTTTGGTAACTAAACATTTTTAAGGAATGAATGAAAATTATATTTTGCGTTAAACTGTGGTAATTCACTAAAAAAAAATTCTGTACGTCAACAATCAACATTCATGTCGATTACTTGATCTATTGAATGAGTTGTGCATGAATTCAGAACGATTTTAAGACGTTTTCATTTTGTGATACATGTCAACATTTGTTTTTTATTTGCTCTGCATTTATTCAACAAGTTCGCTATAATCGTTCTGATTACTTTTTTAAAACATTGGTGTTCCTTTGATGCATAGTTTTTTTTGATACATGTACATATGCTTCCATCAATCAAGAATGTTATGGATAAGGTATTTTTCGATTATAACTATTTTTTTAAATATAATATTTATTAATCAAAATGGAATTCAAAAATAGTTGCAAGCTTAAATCATTGAAAACAAACTATAAATACATTTCGATTGATTAAATTGATACAGATTTTTATTACTTGCAAAAAAAATATTTGGGCCGTTCATTAACGAAAATTTATTAGAATTCAATACAAAAATTGCGCTCGCACCCTTAACTTGATGGTTCTTCGAACGCATCTTTGATACAAAAATCCGAGGTTAATTTTGAAATTTGAAGAATTTCGTAGTGATTTTTGTAAATTAGTGAATTAATTATAATAAACTGATGGTGAACATGCTTTTTTGAAGACAAAAATGTACATTGGTTCGCTATCAACAAAATGACTGCAAAATTAAAGCTTAAAACTGACTTCTTCATCGAAAAAAAGTAAAAAGAAAAACCTGAAAAAAACTTAACCCCTCCATTTTGTTTTTGCTGTGCAAAATGCCGCTAGGCCACGGCATCGTTTTTTTTTGTTTGTGCTCACATCTATTCATGGATTAATTGTCAAAATTACAAATACAACAATGTAAACAAACGGGTTTTGGAGAGTGAAACGTACGAAAGATTCCGGTCTTGGTAATGGAGTGTTTTTGATCAAGACACTCTAATTAATAGCCCTTTTGGTTTGCCATCAAGCTAAATCGAACAGCTGATTCATAAAGTAATTCAAGTTTTCAAAGCTCATAAGTTAAATCTATGTATGTATAAAAATAAGCCAACATTTGTTGCATATGATCTTATGTGTTTATAGCAAAAACACTCCATTTACCAAGATCGGAATCTCAGACTGACATTTCGGTTTGCCTACAAGCTACTGAGGACTAAATGTGAGAAAATTTGCGTGAAATGATGCAAAAAACCAAACACATTCTCACATTTAGTGTTTCGGCCCATCAAAATGCTTCATTATAGTAATCAGCCCCATCTAAATGCTTCATTTTGAATGTTTCATGGCCTCGTTCAAAAACTAAACAATCCTAACCAACAGAAGCTGAAGTGCTCACATGGTCTTAAATTGGAAGATTTGTATAACTTTTTAATTTCAATCCAAATAAATGTTGTTAATGTATATTAAATAAAATAAAATTGACCAAATACATATTATTTAATGATTTATTAGTTTATTATTATTTTTTTTTATTTTTATTTTTATTTTCAAAGGATAGAAGTTTATATATTAATATTTCAAATACATATATTTTTATCCATATAAGTTAAATATATACATAAATTATTATTTTTTATTTACAATTTTTAATATTAAATATAATGAATTTATTAATTTATTACGTGAGTAGTTGTTACATTAGTAGAGTGTGTAAAGCATCGAGAAAGAACTAATAGAGAGAACCAACTTCGACGGTTTTTCTCTTTTTGCCTACAAGCTATGATTTGGCCACCAACTTGCATATGTAGTAACTCCATATAAAAAAAATGTGGGGAACAAATATTTATGCAAGTTTGTGCACATACTCACCACGAAAGAGAAAAAACTTTTCTCTCTTTTCTCTCTGCTCACCACCTTTTATAAATGGCGACCACCTTTGAAAAATGGCGGATGTAGTCAGCTGTTCAGAGGTGTTCAAAGAAAATTAAAAATTGTGTATGAACAACTTTTTGGTACTCTCATTGTGTTCGTTTGAGAGTAATATCATTCGAATATAAAGTGAAATTAATTACTCTTGTTAGGTGCCAGAACAATGAAGATTTAGAAACAATTCTAAATTACGCATTTAGATAAATATTAGTTAGTTATTTGAAGCCAGTTTTAATCATTAAGTAAGTAAAATAAATTAGGTGGTGCAACAGTCCAATGAGAATTAGGACCTAGAAACATAAAACTCTGAAAGCAATACAACTATTATTTGTATTATTAGCTGCGTTTATGCGTTTAATTTTCGCTCAGACCGTTGAAAGATGCAAAAAAACTCAGATTTGTTTCAATTTTCAGAGTTTATCGACTTAATTTTGTCGTTGCGAGAGTTGCAGGAACATTGAAAACGAGAGTTACAGAATGTAAACATGGAACATTGAAAACACTTTTATATACATCTCTTTGTTTATTTTCTTTACATTATTCACGACATTTCCAAAATGCTGAAAATAAGTGATTTAAGTAGACACTAAATAAAAAGACCGTCAACTTGTTACTTCTGTTGCCAATTTTCATTGCATAAGATTTGTGAATAGGTGATAAGCTATTCTTACTGATTTCCCCTAAGGTAGTGTGTGGCTTTTAAAGGCTTAACTACATAAGCCGAAAAGTACTTTTGTACAAAAGTAAAAATATTTGTATTCTCGCTAGTTCAGTGGTTTTGTGAAAAGAATATACAAATTTTTTCTTCAACCAAAATTTAAGTCTTATGCATCATTTTTATAAGTTTTCCAGTTCTAACTATTTATATCTTATCTTTCAGTTATATAGCGACAAGGAAAAATCTGTCAGGGAAAGATCTAACTACAGTTTTTCTGAAAGTGCATTGTGGCTTATTCATAGATGTTTGCTAAACTTTTTAGGCTATTCATAAATAAATGCAAATCAAAGTTAAGGGCTAAACCTGAATAACTATAAACATAGAAAATGCTGTGTTCAAGTAATTATTATCACAGCCAAATTTTATAATTGATTTTTATGGTGTATAAAAAAGTTGAAAAAGTAATTCATGACAAATAAATGTTACGTTAACACTAAGTTTCAGAAAATATCGATCGATACCCCAATTGCAGAAGATATGGATATTTTATATAAATATTCCCGGTAAACTATAGAACTTTATTATTTTCGCCTTTTATAATTCAATGTAAAATAATTTAATGCAGTATATTTAAGATAATACAGTAGTTAAGTTAATAGTTAAGGTATTACTATTGAAATAAACATAACATTCATTTATAAAAAACATGTACTCGTTCATATATACAAATAAAGTCTAATCTAAAAAGCCTTAACCTTGTTAAACACTTTCTGCATACATCCTTTCTTGTTTTGGTTGTTCCTGCCATCTACCTGTAACTTAGAGAAAAAGAAGAGAAAAACAAATTCACCAAGAACTACCGGTATAAATTCTTCCGTTATTTATTGATAAACAAAAATGTTTTGCTACAATTAGTTTGAATTATAGGAGTATTTTTGTAGATATAAAAACGACAAGATGTTAGCAAAATTAAAAAAAAAAGAAATTCATGAGAATTACAAATATTATAATGAGACTTTAAAAAACATAGCCTTCTTGGCTGTCAATAAACAAAAATGAGAAATGTCGCATTTCCTGGAAATGATGTATTTTTGTGTACTCTTCTCCGAGGTGAAAACATGTATACACCGATATGAATTCAACACGCTATAAAAAATGAGAGTAAGAGGTTTCGAAGAGACGGAGACGAGGAAGTTTGGCTCTCTCGATTAGTTTTTTCTCTCTGTTCTGAATGGCCATCATGTAGAGGAAGCTCAAGCAATTGAAGAACAAAAAAGAGGCTGGGATGCGACCCACACTGATAACTTCCCATCCCACCTATCGATTTGTCTTGCTTAAAAGTTTGTCTAAATGTATCAATTCTTACCAAATTTGCGTTTTATTTTTTGTAGATTTTATTTTTTTTATGAAAAAACGGACTGTTGGATTTTTATAAAAAAATTACTGAATATAAAAAACAATATTTTCTGTGAAATAAAATAAGTTTGAAGCCAATATTTTTAATTTTTGAAAAGCTATTTGAGCCGAAAATCAATTTTTACCAACTTTTATTAATTTTTTTCTTTAGGTTTTTATTTTTTGTAAAAAAACTGTCAATTCGATTTTTCTCAAAATTTTTCCTAATGTTGAAAACAATATTTCTTATAAGTTAAAATTAGTTAGAAGCCATAATCTCAAATTTTTGAAAAGATATTTAAGTCGAAAATCAATTTTTACCAACTTTTATTAAATTTTTTTTTCGGTTTTTAATTTTTTGTAAAAAAACTGTCAATTCTATTTTTTTCAAAATTTTACTGAATGTTGAAAACAATATTTTTTGAAAGATAAAAGTAGTTTAAAGCCAATATCTCAAAGTCTTGAAAAGATATTTGAGTCAAAACTCAATTTTTACCAACTTTTTTTTTATTTTTTTTTAGGTTATTATTTTTTGTAAAAAAACTGTCAATTCGATTTTTCTCAAAATTTTATCAGATGTCAAAAACATTATTCTTCATTGCACAAAATTGTTTTGGAAATGAAATCATATTTTAGTCGTAAAATTTTCGAAGTGACAAATTTTTTTTCAGTTTTTTTGATTTATAAAAAAAACCGTTTATTGAATTTTTTTCCAAAAATATTATTGTTTTGTATCACGTTACAATATATAATATAAAATTTAATTCAAGTCTCTAGCGTCATTGGTTCATGAGATATTTAGGGTTAACCAAAATTTTCACCTTTTTTTTAAACTGCTATGGTAAAAAAACCACCCACGCAATTTTCTTGAGAGCCCTTTCTGCATCTTTCTGCCTTATTATCTGTATAACAAAATTTATTTGAAGTCGATATCTCTTCTGGTTCTTGAGCTATGGACGACGAAAAAAACGTCGCGAACGTACGGACGTACGGACGTACGGACGTACGGACGTACAGACGTACGGACGTACGGACGTACGTACACACGCACGCACAGACATCTTTCTAAAAATCTTTTATTTCGACTCTAGGAACCTTGAAACGTCGAGAAATGTCAAAATTTTCAATTTGTCAAATCGGACCCATTACAATAACTTCCTATGGGAAGTTAAAAAGCATGAGACCAGTTACTTAAGACCCAGCCCCAGCGCCTAGTTTTTAACAAAAATACTCCATTTAACAATTTGGGTAATCTCAGACTGACATTTCGGTTTGAGAAAGTGTGCGTGAAATGATGCAAGAACCAAACACATTCTCGCATTTAGCCCTCAGGCCCATCAAATTGCATAATTTTTAAGTTTCATGGCCGCGTTCAAAAACGAAACAATCCTAACCAACAGAATCTATAGTCCTGACATGGTCTTAAAATAGGAGATTGGTATAGCTTTTTAATTTCAATCCAAATAAATGTTGTAAATGTATATTAAATTAAATGAAATTGACCAAATATATATTTAATGATTTATTAGTGCTGCATTTTGTTTCTATGCCAAGGTACGCAAACCTCTTTTCTGAATAAAGTATTCACTCATAGAAAATAATTTGTGGGGGCTATATTGGTGTGGAAATGCATTTAATTGTATCTTTTGACTTATTATACATTTAATACATTAAACTATAAACAATAATTTTTAAATTAAAGCGTAGTTGGAAAGTCAGTAAAAAACATCTATATTTACTTAAAACAAATTTGAATACTAAAAATCAAACTCAAAACCATATGAATTAGCTCAATGTAATGTAGGTAGTAAGTCGTTGGAAAATGACAACTTGGATTAAGTAAACATTTCGGGAAAAAGTTTTTTTTTTAATTATTTTTCATGAAGTGGGTACATAAATTATTCTGTAATTCGGAAATTGTTTCGTCTCTTTTTGTGGTTAAGATGTTCCTGAATTGCAATTTTAGTCTTAAAAGTAATCACAAAAGCTATTTTAATTGAAAAAAAGTCATATAAAAGTATCTGATCATTTTTTAATTTCAAATAATCTTTAAAATTACGAAATTTATAGCAAATAAAAATTTCTAGCCATTTTAAAATGTGAACAATTAAATATGTTATGAGATAATTGGCTGCTATTAATGCTAAATTAGTTTCTAAAAAGTTGATGAAGGTTAGCTGAAGCGAAAATTTCTTTAATGAACCTACCTAAAATATTATTGGCTTTCTCAAAAATATTTGTCTACACTAACCTCTGCTTTATATCTGAAAACTATTGTTGATGTATATTTTCTTCTATGTTCTGCATTTATAAAATGTAATCTACTGTAGTATTTATTTAGAAAAGCAAAAACATGTACGTAAAACTCATTAATTTGTTTTCATTATTAGCAGCATTTTTACTAAACATACCCTTCAAACTATAATAAATTTGACCTTTGGTAACTAAACACTTTTAAGGAATGAATGAAAATTATATTTTGCGTTAAACTGTGGGAATTCACTAAAAGAAAGTTCTGTACATGAACAATAAACATTCATGTCTATTACATAATCTATTGAATGAGTTGTGCATGAATTCAGAACGATTTTTTGACGTTTTCATTTTGTGATAAATGTCAAAATTTGAATTTTATTTGCTCTGCATTTATTCAACGGGTTTGCTATAATCGTTCTGATTATTTTTTTTAAACATGTATGCTTCCATCAATCAAGAATGTTATGGATAAGGTATGTTTCGCTTATAATTCTTTTTTAAATTTAATATTTATTAATCAAAATGGAATTTAAAACAATTGCAAGCTTAAATTATGGAGAAAAAAACTATTAATATACTTAGAATAATTAATTTGATACAGATTTTAATCATTTCCAAAAAAAAATATTTGGGCCGTTCATTAACGAACTTGATGATTCTTCGAACACATCTTTGATACAATAATCCGAGGTGAATTTTGAAATTTAAACAATTTCGTGGTGATTATTGTAAATTAATGAATTAATTATAATAAACTGATGTTGTACATGTTTTTTTCAAGACAAAAATGTACATTTCTTCGCTATCAACAAAATGACTGCAAAAGTAAAGCTTGAAACTGACTTTTTCATCGAAAACTTAAACTTATTCACCTCCCCATTTCATCGTTTTGTTGTTGGTTTTCACATCTATTCATGGACTAATTGTCAAAATTACAAAACAACATAATAAAACAACCGGTTTTGGAGAATGAAACGTACGTCCCATCTTGGTAAATGGAGTATTTTTGGTTTTTAAGAGGTTAAGAAAGCCATTGACAAACTTTAGAACAACAAATCTGCTGGCTCAGATGGTCTACCAGCCTCCAGGTTCAAGACGACAAGGAAGACAAAACCTCTAACAGAAAGGCTCTGCTAAAAAAACAATTGATTGATGGATTTTACTGATAGCTATAACCGGTCTGTCAAAAAAATTTCGATGATTGGTTTCAATGATGAAAACCAATGATATCTCTAGGTTAGGTTAGGTTGGAGTGGCTGTCTAGATGTCATTGACTCACTTAGACCTCAAGGGTCCATTGTGATACCACTAATAAGGTTACTCATGGGAGAGTAATGAAAATTAAACAAACCATTTTGTGCTTTTAATAAAGTTAGAGAGACACTTTGTGTCAGTCATTGCCAGTTCACTGGTATTGTCGAAGAAGGGATTACCGAGAAAGTTATTCCTTCTAGTGGAGAGTGCTGGACATGTACATAGCAGGTGTTGGACTGTTTCCTCTTCCTCCTCGTCCATGCAGCTTCTACAGAAGTCATTTGTGTAGACTCCTAGCCTCAGAGCATGTCTTCCTATGAGGCAGTGTCCTGTTATTACTCCAATTGTATGGCTTATATTTTGTTTGCTCAAGGATATCAAGCCTTTTGACCGATTTAAGTCTATGCTTGGCCATATTTGCTTGGTTGTTAGGCAGGTGGTGCTCTGTGACCATCTAGCATTTGTTGCTTCTAGAGCATATTGTTTGAGAAGATATTTGCATGTAGCAAGTGGTGTTCCTATGTTATGTTTTTGTCTAACATTTGGCAGAAGTGTTCCGTTTTTGGCGAGCTCATCGGCTTTGCAATTTCCCGGAATGTCTCTGTGGCCCGGCACCCAAATGAGGTGAATATTAAACTGTTCTGTCATCTCATTCAGAGATGATCGACAGTCGTGGACTAATTGAGAGTTTGTAGAGACAGACGCGAGAGATTTAAGAGCGGCTTGGCTGTCCGAGAAAATTCGTATATCTTTGCAAGATATAACGTTTTCTTTGAGCCAGGATAGTGCCTCTTTAATCGCCATTACTTCTGCCTGGAATACACTACATTGATTGGGAAGTCTATATGATAGACTTAGATTCAGTTGTTCCGAATAGATACCACTTCCAACTCCGTAATCGGTCTTTGAACCGTCTGTATAGAAGTGTATCGCATTGTCTTCCAGGGGTCTCTCTTCTTCCCAGGAGGATCTTGAAGGGATGGACACATGGAAGCTTTTACCGAATACCATTTTAGGGGTGGTATAGTCTAGGCGATCTGGGATAGATCTAAAGTTATCTAGGATAGTAGTATGTCCAGTATTGTTACTGTTCCATTGAGAGGTGGCTCTAAGCCTCAGACATGAGTTAGCTGCCACCGTTTTGGAGAAGATGTCAAGAGGTGTTAGGCTTAAAAGCACTTCCAGGGCTGCTGTTGGTGTTGAGCGAAGTGCTCCTGTGATGCACATACCTGCTGACCGCTGGACTTTGATGAACTTATTTAGATTTACCATCTTGTCCAGTGCGGTCCACCATACGACAACTCCATAAATGAGTATCGGTCTAATTACCGAAGTGTATAGCCAATGGGTTATTTTTGGGGAGAAGCCCCATTTTGATCCTATGGCCTTTTTACAAGTAAAAAGCGCTACAGTAGCCTTTTTTACTCTTTCATCAATATTTGCCTTCCAATTTAATTTTTTGTCTAAAATGAGGCCTAAATATTTAGCTTGGTCGGAAAACCTTAATGGTATTCCTTTAATCTTGGGTGGGATGAGCTGAGGAATTTTGTACCTTCTTGAAAAGAGTACTAGTTCTGTTTTATGTGGATTGACGTCCAAGCCACATTGCTTAGCCCATTTTGTTAGCCTATTCAAGGCATTTTGTAGGAGTTCCGGGAGAACTTGGGAGTGTTTTCCAGATACAGATATTGCAACGTCGTCAGCATAGGCAATCACCCTGAAACCATCTGCTTCTAATGATGTTAGAAGGTCGTTTACTACCATGTTCCATAAGAGAGGCGAAAGGACCCCTCCTTGGGGGGTACCTTGATGCACCGATCTGTTGGTAGTAAAGCTTCTCATGCTTGAAGTTATTGTCCTGCTTTTGAGCATGAGACTAATAAAATCTATGAGTGGTTTCTTTAATTGCAGCTTTTCCATTGCTGTCGTGATCGCCTGGTAACTGACGTTGTTGAAAGCTCCTTCAATATCTAGGAAAGCTACTAGGTTATATTCTTTGTATTCGAGGGAGTATTCAATGCTGCGTACCAGCGAATGAAGTGCTGTTTCTACTGATTTTCCCTTAGAGTAAGCATGTTGAGCTGTGGAAATGAGACATGGTCTTAGGTTATGTCTGATGTAAATTTCAATCAATCTTTCCAAGGTTTTAAGAAGGAAGGATGATAGGCTGATTGGTCGTAGATCTTTAGGGTTAACGTGGGAGGGTTTCCCTGCTTTAGGAATAAAGACTACTTTTGCCATTCTCCAGGCTTTGGGAATATATCTCAGCCTTAAACAGCTTGTCAGAATGATTTCCAATGGTGGAATGATCATGTCTGAGCATTTTTGTAGTTCGGCCGGGATGATTCCGTCTGGTCCTGGAGATTTATATGGATCAAAGCTATCTATGGCCCATTGCAGTTTTTCCCGCGTTATTAGATCAACTAAATCGCTTGTAGAAGCTTGAGACTCTGATGTTAAGTCGTTAAGTATGTTAGAGCTACTGGAAAGTGGGTGTCTAATAGCAGATTAAGAGATTCTTCATCTGTGATAGTCCATGTGCCTGCATCTGTCTTTAAAGCACTGGGTATTATTGGACTTTTTGAGAGAATTTTCCTGAGTCTTGAGGCTTCTGAAGTATTTTCTATTTTGCCACAGAAGTTTCTCCAAGAAGACCTCTTACTCTTCCTTAATTCTTTTTTATATTGCTTTAGAGCTTGTTTGTATAAGTCCCAGTCAGAAGGAGATCTAGTGTATTTAGATCTATTGAAGAGTTTGCGACAACTCTTTCTGAATGGTTCTAGTTCTTTACGCCACCAATGAGGTTTCTTTTTTCCCTTTAAAATGGTTACAGGGCATGAAATTCTCATTGATTCATTGAAGACTTCAGTGAGATGATTCACAGAAAGATCTAGTTCATCTTTACTGGAGGAGCTTTTAAGAAGGTTGTAATCAAGTAATTGTGTTAGTACCTCCCTATATCGTTCCCAGTTTGTATTACGGTAATTGCGAAAACCCGTAGATATGTTTGCCACATCTCTGAGCTCAAACTGAATGTATTTGTGGTCAGAGAAGGAATTCTCTTTTGAGACATGCCAGTTTGAAATCAGATTGTGGATCGAGTCAGAGGTAAGTGTAATATCAAGTACCTCTTTCCTATTCTTGGTTACAAAAGTGGGTTCATTACCAATATTACTTATGAGTAGGTTAGTGCTTAGTAAGTATTCAAATAAGGACTCACCTCTCTCATTTATGTCCGAGCTACCCCATACCGTGTGATGAGCGTTAGCGTCCGATCCAATTAGGAGACCAACTTTTTTCGACTGCGCGTCCGCAATTGCCTTCCTCAAGGTGTCACCTGGAATTGGGCTGTCGTGGCCAAGATAGGAGGATATGAGCCAGTAGGTGGCTTTATCCGTTGTTAAGACAGCGGTGGTTGTGTCCTTGTCGCTGTAATTGGGGAGTAAAAATACATTTAAGTCATTTTTTACTAACATACATGACCTTGGTTCACCTTTCTCCGATGCATGCAGTAGCCTATAACCAGGAGTCCGGAGGCCTCTGATGATGGAGTTTGAGACCCACGGCTCCTGTATCAAGACGATGTCATCCTTGTTCGCGTGCAGTCGGAGTATGAGGTTATTTGCGGCCATGATGGCGTGATGGAGATTAATCTGTACTAATCGCAGCATTGCTACTATTAGTCAGATTAACCTCCACCACTGTATTATCGGCGTTTTCATCGTCTGAGGAGGAATGAAGTAGGTCTTCCTCACTCAGAGTGATGCCTAAGGTGGCGTCTTCAGTCTCCATGTCGGAGTTACTGTCGACTGTAAGTTTTGCCTCCACGTCGGATGGCTTGTTTGGGGCTGTGGAGGTCGATGGTTCCACTTTTGGTATTTCATCGACCTCCATTATTGGTGGTAGTGAAGCGTTTCCTTCCGCTGAAGGGGCTTCTGTGGGGGGCGTGTTTAGCGAATCTTCGTCTTTCTTGTAGATACGGATCACGATTTCATCGAAACCATACCTAATCACGCCTTTGGTCGCGGCCAGTGGAGCCAGTGATTCCCTATTGATCAACACGAGAGCTGATCTATAGTGACCCACCGTCTCCTTCTCAACCTTTGGGACTTTCCAGTCGTGCGTAGGCAGGTTCGGATTACTTGCTTTGATCAATTTCATGATCATATCCGGGCAGTTGTGTAGAGCCGGGACCATTATGCGTGCTCTTGGCCGGCAAGGAATATCATCCCTTGTAACAACCTCGAGCTTGGCACCCGGCCAGACTTCTGGCAAGCCATTGACAGCAGTCCTGTACAGATCGTAAGATCTCCGATCACCACAGGCGATGAGTTTGATACGATTTTGGTACCATCCTGCATCGGCTGTGTCTGGGAGAGGTCCCGGATTCTCCTCGATGACAGATAAAAATCTGAAACCGAGGTGAGCCTTGACGCTTGCCCATTGATCATGAGAGATGTTACCATCCACATGACCCCTGTCAATGACCGCTGCTATGATCTTACCTTTTAGCGCGTCGCTAAAGGAAAGATCCTTATTGAAGGCTGTTGTGCTGTTTGAATGCACCTTCTGCCTTTTTGGTTCGGGCTTGTCGCCCTCGAAAGACCTATTGCGCTTTGATGTTGAGTCGCTGCAGGTCTGTTTGGTGATATTGCTAAGAAAGCCACTAGCCCACTCGAGTTTTCGCGTTTGCTCCGGGGTTCTTTCCGCCGCCGGTATGACACCGACTGCGGCTAGAATCCTCTCAGCATTGCGTTGGTCTCGTTTGGCTAGTGACTTCCTGGACTTCTTGCTGGCCGACCCAGAGCTATGTCCGTGTGACACAGTTGTGGGTCCACCATCAGAATTCGTCGCTGCCGATACCAATCGGGGTGTGCCCTCACCTTTTGAGACAATTCCACATGTCGCAGATTTTATCTCTCCGGATGGGGTGTCCCTTCTTGGGGTCGCTTGCGACGTTCTAGCAGGAGCGGGGAGGGGGTGGGGTGTGGAATTACCGCCCTTGGGACAGCCGAGCGTCGTTCCACTGACGGGTACTTCCTTCAAGAATAGGTTGCGGCTAGTAGAGGGAGAAGGACTCCCGCTACTAGTGGCAACCACAGGGTTGCCAACACGTTCACACCTCTGAGTAGACTCGACAGCCTTTTCAGTGGATGTGACCGCATTGGCAGCCATGGCGCGATTTTTGTTATTATTTTTTAATGTTTTTCTATTTGATGTTTTGTTTGGTTTAATTTTTGGTTTAATTTTGTTCCAATTTTGGTCAGCCCCGGCAGAGCCGCTTGCCGGGGTAAGGCAGAAATATGACGGACCTTGCCACAGCATCCGAAAGAGCTCGTTAATGGCTGGTTTATCCCCCAGCCTTTCATTCTTCGGCACGGTTTTCGTACAAGTACGCTCACACCACCACTGAAATTAGGAACCTCTAAACTATGATTGAATTGGGTTTCCGAACGTTGCACTATTGAGGAGTTACAACAATTCGGCTACCCAACTCAACCTTAGCTAATCACCATCCTGCCAAAAACGCACAGGACTTCTGTAGTGATCATTGCCCGCCTGGCACCCACTTGGAGGGTTTGAATGAGGATTTTGCCAGGCAATGATATCTCTAACTGGACCCTAAAGTAGGTTTTTTTTTGATTCGTTTATTGATTCAAAATATGCATCGGGCAGGTTCAAACAACATAAGGTACTTCGTTTGCGGTCAACTTCATTCATTGACCACTACTTTATGTTCATAGTACAAAAATCATTATTGTCTACAAAACACTCCTCACGATTTGTATTCCGTATTGTAAAGAAATATAACTTATTTCTTTTCCAAATTGACAAGGGGCCCTTTTACAGAAAGCATTAAACAAAGTTGTGCAGAAAATAAATAAATCACAGAGTAATAAAGTTCAGCTTTCAGTTGAATGAAAAAGCATGATCAACTGTCATTTTGATAGAAGTAGACTTGACGTTGACTCAAAAGTTAGCGTCTAGCGAGATTTTTCTTCTATAACTTTCCAGTCAACTTTCCATTAAAGTTGCCTTACTGCTGGAACACATGATACAACTAAAGGCCCAACTATAATAGGCATAAGCAAACATAAGCTTATGTCAAAAACCCAACGAAAATTCACTTAAGTTTGTGAAATTACTGCGGGTAGCCATAATGCAATTTTGCTCACTTATCTACATGTCAAAATAATATTCGCAGCTCTATATGAAGATATAAATCCTTCGTACGTATTACAGTCCAAAACCCATTTGTTTACATAGTTGTATTTGTAATGTGAAAGAATTGAAGAGTTGGCCTGTGTGTATTTGATCCAAACTGTCAGATTTACTTATGCGGCGAGCGACTGGGATCGCTCTTGCTTAAGTTTGCTTAAGTTAACGAAACTGAGAAAAATTGAACGAAACGGAGCTAGACTCCATTATGGTCACTCGTATTAGATTCTTTGTATTCGTACGTTTACTTATGCGCGCATATGCTAGCTTATGTCTATTATAGTTGGGCCTTAAAACAGATAGCGCATTCGCGTTTCTATTTTTGTTTCGTTCTGCGCATATACGCCACGAACACTCAACGAGTTTGACGTTTATTATTCAGTATGTATATATAAATCAAAACAAAACAATTGGCACTAATTTGTTTAGATATTTTGTTATTATAATAAAATGTTAATATTTCTAATATTTTTCATTTAGGTAAATGGTTTTAAATAGTTAATATTTGTGTTCCTTCGTAAGTTAAAGAAAATTTGTGTGTTTGAGTGAAAGAAATTAATAAAAAATCGAAGTGAATAAAGAATTTGGTGTATTTTTTTTCTTTTTCATTCGGATGCATTTTTCTTCATAGAATTACCTGTTTAATTATAGTGATAAATAGTTAAATAAAAGATATGATGGTCTTTTTGAATCAGTGGTTTTTCAACCTTTTATTTAATTAATAATTTTTTTGTATATTCTTTTTCTGGACAGTTTGTTTTCAGTGATTTGTCTATTCAGTTTTCGCATTCGGAAGTGCATACGACAACGAAAGAAAAGCTTCATAATCTTCTCATCACATTTGATCTTTTCTTTCTCGGCAACTTCAAGTAAATGCTGGATATAGTTTGGACAGATGTAAATGCCTTCACCTTCTCCATTTACTGCATTAAAAACATTTTCTAATGCGGCGAACTGAGCCATCATTGTGGGATTTGCTTTAGACAAGCCTCCTTCGTCCAAATGATTGACCCAAGAGCTTTCGTCTGGTTCACTTTGTTCCAGGTTTGGTATGGTGTTTTTAAAAACGATGGCAAATGTAGCCAGCCAAGTTTTCCAAACCATCGTAAGAAAATGGGAGATTTTCTTTTGGCTCAGAAGCAATAGGCATGCTATTGTCGACTTTGACAACGACAAAAAATCCTTCCTGAAAAAGCGAATATTGTTAAGATGAATCGATTATAAAATTGTGAGATAAAACCTGTCAAAGAAATTTCTTCCAAACATAAGTCTGGTGTATTATCCACACCAGCATTTTCGTTGTCAGAAAGTGCACCTTCATTGTGCCCAAGGATGTATGACCTCATCCTGTACTTAAACTCTTGGCCATCTGGTTGATTATGAAGACCACCTTTAGCTCTTATGACACCGAAGAAGTTTTCAAGGACGTCTTGGTTCAATCGGTATGTCATTATGAACTTAACGCCCAAAACGTTCCAATACAACCTTGTGCAATAATTGCAGGGCGTTATTGTTAGTATATATGTATATAATGAACTATTTGTATATACATATATACTTTACTATAAAAACACTTTTGATATTAATATTTATAGGTTTAATATCGAACAATATTGAAGTTCGATATTTTTCAGTTTATTTTTTTTTATCATATTTTCTTGTACAATAAACATCTTATTTAATGTTTGTCGAATTAAATTCTCTTCTTATTTATAAATTGGACTTCCTGTAATAACCGTTCTAATAGTTATTAGATTAGACGATACCTTCAATATAATATATTCAATAGTGTTTATTTGAAATAGTTTTGTAGTTTACCTTTTTGAAATGGTAGCAAACATTTTTTGCCAACTACCCGCATATTTAAAATCATATCCGACATGCCATCTAAAATTTTAAAATTTTTCCAAATGTAGTCCGTAAGCGTGGACCCTTTCACGTGAATCACTGTAGGGAGACCTGACTTTCATGACGTCGAACCAATCATTTGTCTGCAAAAAAATATAAACTGAAATACTGTGCGATACATTACTGTTTAGAGACTTACATATTTGAACAGTTGATAGCATTCTTCCCAACTTTCGTCTTCGAGATATCGAAGGCTAACAGCTCGCGACAACGCTTTGAACAAGACCCACTGCTTCCAGAGATTTAAATTTTCTTATGGAAATTTATGAAAGCTGGAATCTTTCGTTATCTTATTTCTTTCGTTGTTGTTGCAGTCAAAAACAGAACAAACACCCATGTTTATTATTAATATTGTTTTTTTTTGTATAAATTATGAACAATACCACTTTAACTAACTTTATTGATTTAAAAACTTTTAAAATTCATTTCCGTTAACATTCACAACAGAAAATAGATTGAAATTGCGCCAAATATACTAGCTCTCTTCATTTGATTGAGTGTTCGTGACGTCACAATAGTTTGACAACCAAAACCTTACATGCGCAATGCGCTATCCAAAAACACTCTATTACCAAGACCGGAATCTTTCGTACGTTTCACTCTCCAAAACCCGTTTGTTTACATTGTTGTATTTGTAATTTTGACAATTAGTCCATGAATAGATGTGAGCACAAACAAAAAAAAAACGATGCCGTGGGCTAGCGGCACTTTGCATAGCAAAAACAAAATGGAGGGGTTAATAAGTTTTTTTCAGGTTTTTCCTTTTACTTTTTTCGATGAAAAAGCCAGTTTTAAGCTTTAATTTTGCAGGCATTTTGTGGATAGTGAACCAATGTACCTTTTTGTCTTGAAAAAAGCATATTCAACATCAGTTTATTATAATTAATTCACTAATTTACAGTAATCACTACGAAATTCTTTAAATTTCATAATTAACCTTGAATTATTGCATCAAAGTTGCGTTCGAAGAACCATCAAGTTAAGGGTGCCAGCGCAATTTTTTTTATTGAATTCTAATAAATTTTCGTTAACGAACGGCCCAAATATTTTGTTTGCAAGTAATTAAAATCTGTATCAATTTAATTAATCCAAGTATATTTATAGTTTGTATATTTAAAAAAAAGAGTTATAATCTAAAAATACCTTATCCATAACATTCTTGATTGATGGAAACATAGATGAATTTGCTATCAAAAAAAACTATGCATCAAAGGAACACCAATGTTTTAAAAAAAATAATCAGAACGATTATAGCGAACCTGTTGAATAAATGCAGAGCTAATAAAATGAAAATTTTGACATATGTATATCACAAAATGAAAACTTCTTAAAATCGTTCTGAATTCATGCACAACTAATTCAATATAACATGTAATCGTCATGAATGTTTATTGTTGACGTACAGAAGTTTTTTTTAGTGAATTCCCACAGTTTAACGAAAAAAAATTTTCATTCATTCCTTAAAAATGTTTAGTTACAAAAGTTCAAGTTTACTTATTATTGTTTGAAGGGTATGTTAGTAAAAATGCTGTTAATAATAAAAACAAATTAATGAGTTTTACTTTTACGTATATGTTTTTGTTTTTCTTAATATAATAAATAATACGTAGATTACATTTTATAAATGCAGAACATAGAAGAAAATATACATAAACAATAGTTTTCAGATATAAATCAGAGGTTAGCGTAGAAAAATATTTTTGACAAAGGCAATAATATTTTAGGTATGTTCATTAAAGAAATTTCCGCTTCAGCTAACCTTCGTCAACTTTTTAGAAAAAAATTTAGGATTAATAGCAGCCAATTATTTCATAGCATATTTATTTGTTCACATTTTAAAATGTCTAGAAATGTTCATATGCTACAAAATTCGTAATTTTATGCGTAAGCATAGAAGATTACATTATTTAGTCAAGAAGTATGCATTTTGGCGCGTTCACCGATTTTTTTTCTATTGGGTGTTTGGTTTCCCCATACTGGAATAAAAAAAGTTACTTAAATCTATTTATTGCACTCATTTAGTTGGTATTGTTTGTAACCATATTGCCTATTTCTATTCCTTAAAGATGCTTTACACAAAGCAGCTTATTTTTAAAATATGGTTCCCTCAAATTTTTATTTCAAAATCTAACTACAAACAAAATTCTTACTCTAACACAGTCCCTCGAAAAGAAATTTTCAGGAATATTTCTGCAACAAACAAAACTAAAATTTGGTCTTGCAATTATCGAACTGCTTAAATGATGAAAATACTACTCTGATTGAGGAATCTGAACTAGCTAAAGTTGGCAATGGAATTTCATAAGTATGCTTCTCGTACCATTGTCTGTACAAAAAAAAAATACGGAGGCACCCGCCTATTGTTTCCACCTGAACTTCTAACGTCACCAAAAAATGCTCTAAGCAAACTAAAGCTGAAAAAATTGTGTGTTTTCTTGTTTTACAAAGTATTGAGTTACACTTTATCCATTTCCAATTTTACTTAACCAGTTGCAGCGCATATTGCGTTCGCAAATAATTTAAGTAAACAAAATACAGCACTAATAAATCATTAAATATGTATTTGGTCAATTTTATATTATTTAATATACATACATTAACAACATTTATTTGGATTGAAATTAAAAAGCTATACAAATCTTCCAATTTAAGACCATGTCAGCACTTCAGATTTTGTTGTTTAGGATTGTTTAGTTTTTGAACGAGGCCATGAAACATTCAAAATGAAGCATTTAGATGTGACTGATTACTATAATGAAGCATTTTGATGGGCCTGAGGACTAAATGTGAGAATGTGTTTGGTTTTTTGCATCATTTCACGCACACTTTCTCACATTTAGTCCTCAGTAGCTTGTAGGCAAACCGAAATGTCAGTCTGAGATTCCGGTCTTGGTAATAGAGTGTTTTTGGCGCTATCTTTATTAGTTGTATCATGCCTGGAACACAATGCAAAAATCGGAGCCGCAGCCGGAGCCGGAGTCGGAATATCTGTCGTACGTTCACAGAAAGTACGCACACAATGCGACGTACGGCTTTTTGATGTTATTTGGTATATTTGCAGTTTACAACCACATCAAATTTCTCAGAAAATATTTTTTTGTTCACTTTTATTTCTTATTTAAATATTTTTCCACTTTTTTATTGAAAAACTATTAAAAAAAATATAATCACCAAGTTATTCACTTCAAAAATGGAAACGTCACATGTGTCGTACGTCAAAGTTAAAAGTTGGACAACTCTTCCGACTCCGGCTGCGGCTTCGATTCCAGTTGCGTCGCGTTGTGTTCGTACATTTGCATTTGCGTACATTGAATACCTTGACAGCTATTAAAGGGCAGGTTCAGACAACATAAGGGACTTCATTTGCAGTCAACTTCATTCTTTGAACGTAAATTTTGACCAAGGCAACTAGTTAGTTTTTCAAGTGTCATGAATTTAAAATTCAGAACTTTACTTCACAAACCTCTACTTCAAGTTCATAGTACAAAAATTACCAAAATCATTATTTTCTACAAAACACTCCTCAGGCAAGCTACAAGTCCATCATGGTTTGTATTTTGTATTTTAATGAAATATTACTTATTTCTTTTCCAAATTTACAAGGAACCATTTTACAGAAAGCATTAAATGAAATTGTGCAGAAAATAAATAAATCATTGAGTAATAAAGTTCAGCTTTTAGTTGAATTAAAAAATATGATCAATTGTCATTTTGACATAAGTTGACTTGACTTGATAGTAAGGGAGATTTTTCTTGCCTAACTTTCCAGTCAACTTTCCAATAAAGTTGCCTTAATTGGAAGGCAATTTTTTGACAGCTGGCCAATCAGATGCAAGAAACTTGTCTTACTTTCAAGTCCCTTATGTCGGCTGAACCTGTCCAAAGTTACGACTCCGGCTCCGACACCATTGTGTTCCAGCAGTTAATTAGAATGTAATTTTTTGGCAGCTGGCCAATCAGATGCTAGAAACTTGCCTTACTTTCAAGTCCCTTATGGCTCATGAACCTGCCCATTGTTCGCGTACAATCATCCCCCACGGAACTTTACCCCAAATAATAAATGAAAACTTTTTCTGTAAGGAATTACATATGTATTTATTTCTACGTCAAGTACCTACACTGTTTCTTTCGTCAATTGGATAAGGTTTTCATCTTGCAGATCTTGTAAATTATTTTATTTGAAAAAGAGAGGATTAATCTTATTACTTACTCGGAGTAATTAAGACCAAGGATGTTTAGATGCCTATTGAGGCTACGGTGGCTATTATATTTAAAAGTTAAGCTTTTGTGATTTGGGAAACGTATTTTGATTGTAATTGCCGAGTTAAAAGAGTGCTTTTACAAAGTATTTCTTAGGTCTCCTCTTCTTATGGAATTTTCTTTTTGAGCACCGGAAAAAACGGTCTAGAATTTACTGAGGCCCAGGTCCACCCCGGACTGTAGCTCCACCTTAAGTAAGTAAGAATTTACCTACCTAAAAAAGTGCACAGACTCAATGAGATGTTTGCCCATACTCCTTTGCTCATTATTGCCCTCAATGTTCGAGACAAAAGTCTTAGCAAATTGTATATACATAGTTCATATTCGAGCTACAGGCCAATATAAACCAATTTCCAGCTTACTGTTCTTATTTTACTGGAATTTAAGGTATGTATTTGTTCGCAAGAGTTAAAAACTTAAACAAAATTAAAGAGTACCTAACTAAGTAATAATTATTATTTATTTACAAACAAAACGAAAAATTCAATATAAAATATTTGTAATTAAATTTTAAAAAATATGTACTTCTTGTTAAAGTGTTATGAAAAAAAATCTTAGAATTACAGTTTTGAATGATGCAAATATTTCTATTTAAACCTTTCAAACCAATAACAATGTGTCTTTTGTATCTTCATATGCTGGACAATTTTCCCATTTCTCACTTAAGTTATTATATTTTAGAAGTTTATTTCCTCCATAGGCAAGAATTACATCTCCAGAAAAAACACAATTATTGCATTCATATGGCAGAGCGTTATATTTAACCGTTTTCGAAGTCTTTGTCTCAAAGTTGTATCGATTTATGGAATTTCGAGAAACTGCTATGAAAACACTATCACCGAAATAACTAATGGTGCCAGTTCCAATGGGTTCACTACCCGTTGAAAACTTATTAGTTAATTGGTTTGTCTGCGGATCGTACAAACAGTGAGCCCAAGAAGAGGAATTGAAATCAACCGGATTACTATTACTAACCACCAATTGATTCATTGAGGCAGAGACATATATTGTGCCAGATTTAATAATAGATTGATTTGGAGCAACGAAACTCCATGTATTTGTTGATGGATCATATTTTTCAACAAAGTTCAAACTATTATTGCGGTCTCCTCCACCAACAGCATAGATAAATCCTTTTAACGATGCCATTCCGAAGTGTGATCGTTTAGTTTTCAGCGGAGGAAGTGAAGTCCATTTGAAAGTTTTCATATCTAAGCAGTCAACTCGATCAGTCAATTCTCCAGTTGTACTTAGAGAACCACCAGCTATAACAAGTTTTTTATTAAAAGTTGTGTATCCAAAATCTCTACGGCCAATTTTCAAGTTCAATATTTTAATTTTGTAAGTCCATTCATTCAAAGAAGGATTAAAAAAGCTGACATTCAAGAAACCCCCGTTTTGATGCAAACCACTTATTCCCATTATCAGTCCATTCATATTCCTAAGTTGAGCCTGCTTTTCTGTGAACAATTGAAAACGCATTTCGGGCAATAAATGCCACTTGTACGCTTTGCAGATTAGCCTCTCGCATTCGATATTCTTGCATACTGGTTCAATGACGCTTGCTATGTACTTGGGAGTCAGCAATGGAAATCGAATGTGGTGCAGCAGTTCGGTCATGCGTTTCTCTCGATTAGGTTTATCTTTGTTTATCCACAACATGAGGCTTCGGAAGACAAACTCTTCATTGTCAACATGCAATTCGCTGCTGGATAAAAATTTACTTAATTGATGAATATCGAGATCGAAAAACTCATCTTCTTCGCAGAGTTTCATAAAGTTATCACATACAAAAGACTCCGAAATCTTCTGAAGCAGTTCTAGATTGTACTTTTCGGCAAAGAGAGCAATGCCCAAACAATTGGACAGATACAATCCCTTGGCCATAAAATCACTACACAAAGCCTTCAAGTCTGACAAATGTAGGTAGTCGGCTGCTATTAATATATCCTTGACAGTTTGCGAAGTCAATTCAATTGAAGAAGTATAAATGAATTTGATCACAGATTTCAGCGAAGGACCATCGATGTGCAGTTTCACCTGATCCTCGCTTGCCTCTCGCATAGAACTGCCGAACATCGCAAAGAAGAATTCACTAGCTGTACATAAAATCATTTTGTGAGCATCGACTTTGTAGGAGTCATCTTTAGCAATCAAAGTGATATCACAAAACTTCTTGTTGTCAAAGAAATCCTTGATTTTATTTGGTACGCCTGCAAAGTGGTCAATGGATGTACGTGTAACACCTGATTTTGTATTCAAGGTAAGACTTCGATTGGCGGTGGCAGTGGCAGATCCGTCGGTCATTTTTAAGATTTTAGGTAAACACAATTATTTTAATTAAAAGAAAAAAAACGAACTTATTGTGAGAACGGGATTCGTAGTCTTTAAAGTCTGGTCAAACGCTTCAAAAACAAAAACAAGTAATTTCAAACCAAATGAACTTGAAGACTCTTCAACTCAAAATCAAAAACCAGGCTTATAAAGATTTAAATCAAGACCAAAAACACTCCATTACCAAGACCGGAATCTTAGACTGACATTTCGGTTTGCCTACAAGCTACTGAGGACTAAATGTGAGAAAGTGTGCGTGAAATGATGCAAAAAACCAAACACATTCTCACATTTAGTCCTCAGGCCCATCAAAATGCTTCATTATAGTAATCAGCCCCATCTAAATGCTTCATTTTGAATGTTTCATGGCCTCGTTCAAAAACTAAACAATCCTAACCAACAGAATCTGAAGTGCTGACATGGTCTTAAATTGGAAGATTTGTATAGCTTTTTAATTTCAATCCAAATAAATGTTGTAAATGTATATTAAATAAAATAAAATTGACCAAATACATACTATTTAATGATTTATTAGTTTATTATTATTTATTTTGTTTACCTAAATTATTTGCGAACGCAACATGCGCTGCAACTGGTTAAGTATAATTATTGCAAATGGACAAAAGTGTAACTCAATACTTTGTAAAACAACAAAACAGACAATTTCTTTAGCTGTAGTTTGCTTAGAGCATTTTTTTGGCGACGTTAGAAGTTCAGGTGGAAACAATAGGCGGGTGCCTCCGTATTTTTTTGTACAGACAATGCTACGAGAAGCATACTTGTGAAGTTCCATTGCCAACTTTAGCTAGTTCAGATTCCTCAATTAGATTAGTATTTTCATCATTTAAGCAGTTCGGTAGGTAGTTGCAAGACCAAATTTTAGTTTTGTTTGTTGCAGAAATAGAGTTAGAATTTTGTTTGTAGTTAGATTTTGGAATACAAATTTGAGGGAACCATGTTTTAAAAATAAGTTGCTTTGTGTAAAGCATCTTTAAGGAATAGAAATAGGCAATATGGTTACAAACAATACCAACTAAATGAGTGCAATAAATAGATTTAAGTAACTTTTTTTATTCCAGTATGGGGAAACCGAACACCCAATAGAAAAAAACCGGTATACGCGCCAAAATCCATACTTCTTGACTAAATAATGTTATCTTCTATGTTTACGCATAAAATTACGAATTTTGTAGCGTATTAAAATTTCTAGACATTTTACAATCTAAAAAATAATTATGCTATGAAATAATTGGCTGCTATTAATGCTTATTTTTTTTCTAAAAAGTTGGTGAAGGTTAGCCGAAGCGGAAATTTCTTTGATGAACATACCTAAAATATTATTGGCTTTCTCAAAAATATTTTTCTACACTAACCTCTGCTTTATATCTGAAAACTATTGTTTATGTATATTTTCTTTTCTTGTTTTGCATTTATAAAATGTAATCTATGGAAGTATTTATTATATTAAGAAAACAAAAATATGTACGTAAAACTTATTAATACGTTTCATTATTAGCAGCACTTTTACTAAACATACCCTTCAAACAATAATAAATAAACTTGAACTTTGGTAACTTAACATTTTTAAGGAATGAATACAATTTATATTTTGCGTTAAACTGTGAAATGTGGGAATTCACTAAAAAAAAAATTCTGTACGTCAACAATCAACATTCATGTCGATTACTTGATCTATTGAATGAGTTGTGCATGAATTCAGAACGCCATGTCTATTTTTCAAAGTGAAACAACTCAAACCGGTTTTATTCCTCTCTGAAGAATATTTTCTTTAAATAAAAACGCAAAAACAAGGCGTACTTTCATTAATAATTCAAGGTTTTTATTCAGTTTCTGATATTTCTTATGATCTATGTGAATTTATACAATTAACAAACTTATACTAAATTAATTAATAATTTAAATAATTGGCAACTGTCAAACCATATGTGTGGGACGTATAAATCGTCCCACAAGTTTAATTTGACTCTATTTAAAAATAAAATTGTTAATGAACTTTCGGCAATTGTCAAACCATGTGTGTGAGACGTATAAATCGTACCACAAGTTCAATTTGACTCTATTTAAACAAATTATGTTAGTTTTTTAAAGCTTAGATGCTCAGTGATATATGTTTGACGTATAAATCGTCAAACAAGTTCCACTGTTTTTACCTTTATTTAGTTTGGTTTTCTTGTAAAACTAAATTATGTTGGTTGCTGTTTATTTGGTTGTATCTGGTTGTATAAGACGTTTTCATTTTGTGATATATGTCAAAATTTGTTTTTTATTTGCTCTGCATTTATTCAACATGTTCGCTATAATCGTTCTGATTACTTTTTTAAAACATTGGTGTTCCTTTGATGCATAGTTTTTTTTGATAGCAAATACATGTACATATGCTTCCATCAATCAAGAATGTTATGGATAAGGTATTTTTCGATTATAACTATTTTTTTAAATATAATATTTATTAATCAAAATGGAATTCAAAAATAGTTGCAAGCTTAAATCATTAAAAACAAACTATAAATACATTTGGATTAATTAAATTGATACAGATTTTTATTACTTGCAAAAAAAATATTTGGGCCGTTCATTAACGAAAATTTATTAGAATTCAATACAAAAATTGCGCTCGCACCCTTAACTTGATGGTTCTTCGAACGCATCTTTGATACAAAAATCCGAGGTTTATTATGAAATTTAAAGAATTTCGTAGTGATTACTGTAAATTAGTGAATTAATTATAATAAACTGATGTTGAACATCCTTTTTTCAAGACAAAAATTTACATTGGTTCACTATCCACAAAATGCCTGCAAAATTAAAGCTTAAAACTGACTTTTTCATCGAAAAAAGTAAAAGGAAAAACCTGAAAAAAACTTATTAACCCCTCCATTTTGTTTTTGCTGTGCAAAATGCCGCTAGCCCACGGCATCGTTTTTTTTGTTTGCGCTCACATCTATTCATGGATTAATTGTCAAAATTACAAATACAATAATGTTAACAAACGGTTTTTGGAGAGTGGAACGTACGAAAGATTCCGGCCTTGGTAATGAGTGTTTTTGACTTGAAGGAACCCGAAAATTAATTTTAAATTTGTATGTACATATGTGACAAATCGCATGATCTCTTATAATAAAGTCGTGGTTTTTAATAAATTTTCCATTGAACTAAGATGTAAACCATTAAAGCACCCTCCAGTAAATGTATAAGATCTGAGCATGATCAGTTTTCAGCTAAACTCTCAATACTTTTGAAAAAAAGTGTTTATGCTTTTGAATTGAGATGAACCTATAAGACAACAGAACCAATAAATATGTTTGTTTAATATTCTAAATTGTTTTTTGGATTTTTATTTACATTTATTTCCAGATAACAATCGAAAATGAATTAATAAAACAAAGAACCCAGTCCTTTTATTATTACTATCAAAACTATTGTGAACAACTTGCATATTTCTAGAACGAAACATTTTACTCTTCATAAGCTCCATCGCCATCATCTTCATTATTGTATTCGTCATTTTCATCACCCTCGTAGCTTTCTTCAGCTGCTTGATTTTGTGAAGCCCACCAAGAGAGCACTCCAAGCCCTGATTCATTGATAGCTGCCTAAGGAATAAAAAAAGAAAAAAAAAACGCATAGAAAAATAAACCCAAAGAGGAACTTATTCAACAGACTTACAATAATTCGATAAGGTGTTTTGATTTCTTTGAGTTGCACTGTCGACGAACCTGGTTGATCATTTTTTGGTGGTCCAATGGGTGAACTCTCCTCAAATAACTCGCCAGACACGCGAAACTTTATAGGTTCTCCTATGTCCATGAACAAATCGTGTTTCTCGCCATCATCAACTGGGTACTCCCACACCCAGGCTTGTTCGGTTTCCTCAAAACGAGAAGGATGCTGCAAAGCCGATGGGGGAATGATGATATCGTCGAAGAAGCCCAACGTAACATGGACTCCTTCACGACTACAACTTCGTATTTTTCCGGTCACTACGTTTCCTATTGCCGGCCGGAAGACAATATACCGAAAAATTACTTCGGTATGGGAAGCACCATCGCCAGGTAGAATTATTGAGTCTTTTATGGAAACTATATCCTTAAGAGCTATACAAAGACCTACGTTCAGCAGGACCTGCGAAAATGAATCAATTTTATGGGAATCGTTATTTAAGTGATAGATTTGAATGGTTACCTTATTGGCCAATTTTCGATTTATTTCATCGCGTATTGCTTCAATGAGTTTCAGATGAAACTGATCTGGAGCAATACGAATAGTGTCTTTGAGTTCCGCAAGAGCAAACATTTTATTAAATATCTATTACAGATTCATATTAAAAGAAAAATTATTTTAATAATTTTTGCCTCAGCTTGAACACATTTTTTAATAATAATAAACTAAATGTCAAATCAAGTTTGTTTGTGTTCGTGTTGTGTTGTTATGAAACCGATAGCCTCTGAGTGGTGAATTATTTCGATTTTAAAAGGAATCGTTCAGCCAAACCACTTCCTAAGGCGTGAACACACTGCCTTTCAATTTATGGTTAAATTTTCTAAAACAATAAAATTTTGACGTTCAAACTTTTATAAGCAAAATGTTATGATTTAAAGATAATGGATTTATAAATTTTCAAATGGAGAATTTCCATTACAGTAACATGCATGTTTTTTTAATTTGTTTTTAAATTTTGTTAGTGTGTTTTAGTGGAAAAGTTTTATATTATTAAGGCGAGGAAACATTGTTAGAGAACTCAACGCGATGTCAATGGGGCTTTTGTGAGTTTTGAGATGGCAAATAATTGGATTAACGGTTAATGAGGGTAAAATGAAGTACATGCTGTCATCAAGAAATGACACCGACATCTCGGTCAAAACGTCATCACTGACAGACTTAACTTTGAAGTAGTTAACGACTTTTTCTTCGTGGGCTCCGCTATGAATGCAGAAAATAACACTAGCCCTGGGATAAAACAAAGAATTACTCTTGCTAACCGTTGTTTCTTATGACTAAGAAAGCATTTGTTGATTAAAGCCCTCTCTCGTGCTACCAAACACTCTATATACATGTATATGTTACTAGCCGACCCGTGCTCGCGTTGCTTCGCAAATTGTAACCACGAACATTTTTTGAATATTAGTATTAGCATATGAAAAAATTTCTCAATGGGACTGAGCATATTTTCTACAATAATATTAATTTTAGTTTATAATCAAAAAACACTTCCTTACCGAATTTAACACTATAGAAAAAAAAAACTTAAGTAAAATATTACGTAGTAAAGGCCAAGCCGCACGTGAAAACAAAGAAAGTACAAAACCATTTCAATTTTTTAGTTGAAAACAGAACGAAATTTTTGTCTATTTTCTTCTTTTCTTTCTTTTATTCATACCTAGAAACGTTTTTTTGCAACCGAAAAATATAGTTTTCGGTAAAAAAAAAAAAAAAACAAATTTGTGTTTTTAATGTTCTCATACATCTATAGGTATGCGTGTGTAAATATCCATAGACACATTTTTTTATTCATCTGCTCATGTTCAGTGCAGTGCAACTGACTTAACCTACCTACATTTGTGTGCTCTTTTTATCGACGTCATTGAAAGTACCTTCTTTGAGTTATTTGTAAAGAAAATTTTAACTTAATTTCAGTTTTATTGTTCGAGGAAGTGATACAAAATTGGTAATTCAAGCTATTATAATAGAACTTTTTTTATTTTTAAATTGGAAGAATTATAATCTATTCACTTCCTCGAACCAGAAAAATAAAAAAGATCTAATTGTTCTTTAGATAAATCGGCATTTCATGTGCACGGCACTGTTTATTAATTTTTATTAAATGTCCATAGTAACTTAAAAAAAAGAGCCCACACTACTCAGCAATGTGACGGCCCTGACGATAGAATTAGAGAAACAAAAAAATAATGTGTGTGTATAGGTTAGTTGATGAACTATACAATGAAAAATTGAATATGTAGGTAGGTAGGTAAGAGAAAAAACGTAACTATTAAATGGAACACATATTAAGAGAGAAAGAGCATGGGAAGAAAAGAAAATTAAAAATGTTGGAATGATAATGAAATGAAACAAAGCAGCGACCTCGCGATTGTGATGGAATCTAATTTCCTGGATAAAATAAATTCAAAAAGTTTATAATTTTATAATTTGTTTTTATTTATTTCTCAGGTTGTATGTTTAGCTTAGAAGTGATTTTAGGCTTAAAATTTGCGCAACAGTATTGACTTTATGAAGCAATGCTAATCTTTGTCAATTATTGTATAGGTTTTAAGATATGAGTGGTTGTATAAGTCAACTAATGAAAAAAAATGGACAAAAAATGTAAAATTAATAATATTTAAGTTTGACAAATAATTAATGAAAAAAAATTAAAGCCATAAACACTCTCATAACAATATAAAAAATAATAAAATATATTTCAAATAAATCGGTTGACTACTTTCTGAGATCATGCGTTACGAACTTTAAAATGGTTTCGCTTTTATATAATAGTATAGATATAAACACACGCTATATAACACTCCACATCATGCTTGTCCTGCGCCGGTGGTAGGGACTTTTCGAGAGAAAAATTCTTTGCTTGATTCGGTCCCGTGTATATAGAAGGTGAGTGGAGGATAAGATATAACGACGAGCTTTTGGGGTTGTACAATGTTTCAGCATAGACAGTTTTCGAATCCACTCACACAGAACAGCGCATACTTTTCATTTCCGGTCATAACCCTTTTTGAGATGTATGTCCTAAAATGTATGATTATCTGCCAAATAAAATCTTAAAAAATATTAAAGCATTTCATTAAAATCCACAAACAAACATTAGTATTACATCACTGATAAAAATTAATAGCGAAGAAACGTCAAAATAAATTATTTTTGAGCGTAATTTTATGTGGGAAAGTGAAACTTATTTAAAAATTCAAATAAATGTCCAATTTTGCACATATCATTTTTATACAAAAATACATCGTGTGAAAACTCAATTAATACAGCAGTTGTGAAAAATGTTGTATTCCGAAAAGTTTAAAAGTTTTTTTTCTTTGTTTGAATGGAGTTTCTTACTGCAATAGAACCACCCTGTAAATTGTGTTTGACAAGCCACATTATGTCAATTCAACTGTGGTGAAATTTAGAACCGAAACTCCCTACCACACGTGTTTCTGTTTATTTTCGTTGTTCGCAGTTTTTAGTAAAATTAGACAATTTTTTTCTATAAATTGATTAAAAAGCAAAACAGATAATTTACCCGAAATGGAGCATCAATTTAGCGATGCAGATGAAGATGAAGTTCCCTTTCAACCGAAACTGCAGCCAACTGCTGATGAACTCATTGAAAACTTCCCCAAACTCACTGTTAAACATGTGATGTTTTCGGGCCTGCAAGATGAACCAAAACCAAATGAGATTGTAGACGATGACGATGAGGAGGAGTACGATGAGGATTCAGATGTTGATGATTTCCACGACTATGATGATTCATATACTGGCTATCAGAAGCACAACACCCAACACGGTTCGGTGGCCCTGAATTCGGCCGGTCACACTAATGTTCAGCGCCAAACACAGAAAGTCTCGAGCTATCAGCCCAATGATAAGGCATTGCGAAAATATTCCAGCAAAATCAACATCGAGAAATACGACCCACGGACGAATATGTCTGACCAAGCCGCCAATCGCTTGGTTTCCTTCGACCGGAAGGTTGAGTCGGAACGAGTCAGAATTAAGGACAAACACGATCGTGCCACAGCCGAACAAGTAATGGATCCCCGCACCAGAATGATTCTCTTCAAGCTTCTCAATCGTGGTTTGATAAACGAGATTAATGGGTGCATATCTACGGGAAAGGAGGCAAATGTCTATCACGCAGTTTCAAAGACCGACCAGGAGTACGCCATCAAAATTTACAAGACGTCGATTTTGGTATTCAAGGATCGAGATAAATATGTGTCAGGTGAGTTTCGCTTCCGACACGGCTATTGCAGGCACAATCCTCGCAAAATGGTGCGCACCTGGGCCGAAAAGGAAATGCGAAACTATCTACGCATGAAGAATTCTGGTGTTCCAGTTCCGGAGCCAATTCTGCTGCGAAGTCACGTACTGGTCATGGAGTTCTGTGGCAAAAATGGCTGGCCATCGCCTAAACTCAAGGATGTTGATATCTCGGTATCGAAAGCTCGAGAGCTGTACCGCGAATGCGTGGTAATAATGTGGAAAATTTATAACAAGTGCCGCTTGGTTCATGCCGATCTCTCGGAATTCAATATCCTGCTTCAGGACGGTCAATTGGTGATCATTGATGTTAGCCAATCGGTGGAGCATGACCATCCACATGCCTTTGATTTCCTGCGAAAAGATTGCACCAATATATCTGAATTTTTCCGCAAAAAATCTGTCGCTACCATGACCGTGAAGGAACTGTTTGATTTCATCACCGATCAGACCATCACCGATGAGAACATGGAGCAGTGTTTACATGAAATCTCCGAGCGAATCAAGGACCGTGACTTTGATCAGTTGACTGCCCAGGAGAAAATTGACGAAGCTGTTTGGCAGAGCACATATATACCCAAACGTCTGGATGAGGTAGGTCTTCATATGTACATTCTGGATTTGGTCTTGTTTTTCAATAATTTCTCTTTTAGGTTGTCCACTTTGCCAGGGATATCGACAAAGCCAAGTCGGGAGAGAAACCTTCACTTATTTACAGTAAAGTTACGGGCCTTACATCCGAACTAAATGTTCAAACGAAACCAGATATTTTAGCTGGTTCAAATAGCAATTCTGAGGAAGAATCTGACAGTGAGGAGAATGAGGAAGAGAGCGATAGCAACGCTAGTGAAGATAAACAAAAATTTAAAAACTCAGCTCGACCGAGGGATGAATCCCCGGAGTCTAAAAAGGCCAGGAAAAAAGCCATCAAAGACGCCAAGGCCGATAAGAGAAAGGTTAAGGTGAAAAAACACATCAAAAAGAGAAAAGAAAAACTAGGTGGCGGAAAGAAATGAGAGGAAGAGAGAACGATGTAATGTTATGAAATGTTTTATTTTATAAAATAAATAAAGAAAAAAAAACAAAAATTGCGGCTCCTCTATTAAGTTTCTTTATGAGCAATAACTAATAATTTAATTTAATTTAAAATTCTTAACTATTTCAGTATTATAAATTTACGAAGCTACCTAGTGAACATCTTATGGGGCTTCGAGGACATATTCGTACTTCCTGACCATGTAAAGAAGTAAGTTGCGAAGCACCAAGAAGAACAACTAATGGAGGCCCTAAGATGCTATAAAGCAGATATTATTGCCATTTAGGAAATGCGATGGGGATGAAGACATTCAAATACAAAAGTGGAAACATCATAGTGGAACCTAAGTCAATGCTGATGATATGGAAGGACCTCTTCTGTATACTTGCGACGACAAGCTGCATTCCACTGTTAGGCAGGATGATCAATTCAATAGAATGGAATAGAAAACCAGCAATCCCATATTTCCGACTTAGACGAAGTAAAAATTATCATATCTAAGTTGAAGTCTAACAAAGCCGCTGGAGCAGATCTTTTCAAATCAGGTGGAGATAATTTAGAGTTTAGTTGCCCAATGAATGTAACATCACTATTGTTTGCTCGATACTCAAAAAGTAGACCCTAAAAACTTCTCTATCGTAATATGTGAACGGCTAAAGCCCATTGTCAAAAATTGTATAGGTCCTTATCAGTGTGGTTTTAGATCAGGAAAGTCCAGAGTCGATCAAATATTCATATTACGACAGATCCTGAAAAAAAAAAACGCAAGAGCAACAAATCGACAGCCACCATTTCTTCATCGATTTCAAGGCCGTATATGACAGCATCTACAGGAACGGGCTGTAAAGAGCCATGTCTAGTCTTGGCATCCCCGCCAAACTCGTCCGTTTGTGCAAAATGATCATGAAGAATTCGTGCTACATACATACATCACACTTGAAAGAACTGTACAAAACTCCCACGCCAACACCAGAGGCACTGGGCAGGTTCAGATAACATAAGGGACATCATTTAAAGTGTCATAAACTACAAACTCATGACTTTACTTTACTAACTTCTAGCTCATCGTACAAAAACTACCAAAAATATTATTGTCTACAAAACACTCCTCAGGCACTCTACAAGTCCATCACGATTTATATTTTTTATTCGTGAAAAAAATATTACCTTTTTTCAGTTTGCCAAAGAACCTTAAATCAAAATAAATCATAGAGTTATGAAGTTCAGCCTTCAGTTGAATGAAAAAAAAGAATCAACTGACATTTTGACATAAGTGGACTTGACTTAATAGTTGGAGAGTTTTTTTCTTGTCGAACTTTCAAATAAAGTTGACTTAATTGGAAGGCAATTATTTGGCAGCTGGCCAATCAGATACTTGAAACTTGCCTTACTTTCAAGACGCCTGAACCTTGTATTGTAAAGAAATATTGCTTATTTCTTTTTCAATTTGACAAGGAACCCTTTTACACAAACAATTAAAATGGAATTGTGAATAAATAAATCAAATGAGTAATAAAGTTGAGCTTTCAGTTAAATGAAAAAACATGATTAAATGTCATTTTGACATAAGTAGACTTAACTTGATAGCTAGGGAGTTCAAATGGCTGCGTTCAATCTCGTGTTGCATAAGTGGATTTTAACAGTGAGGCTCCACAAGAGTAAAATCCAATCCAACTTCTCTTCCGCAATCTCATCCGCAATCCAGTGTTTTTTTTTTGACTGGGCATATTATGTCTTGCCATGAGCAACCCCAAATGTCACATTTGATGCAACGGTTAATCTGTTGTTTACTTTTTTGTTGATGTACCTTTGGTGTCGGTAGTTGTTGTTTTTTACAAAATTAAATTTCAAACAAATTATATAAAAAAAATGCCTTTGAGTAAACAAAAATTAGTCCTTTTAAAAAAATGTATGCTGGTTAAGAAGCTGGAGGAACTAAAACAACTAAGTATTCAAGAGGATAAAAGAAAACAGGTTTTGGGTGAATCCATTTCTCGAAGTAAGGGAACTTCATGATTTGGAGGCGCACCTACTCAAGGACTTACTATGGGAGGACGGTGCAGACTATAAGAATTTTTGTAGGATGTCGGTCAACAGCTTTGAAGCTGTTCTGTGCCTAGTAAAGATAACCTTGAATTAATGAATGTAGGTACATAAATATTTAAAAAAAAATTTAAAAAGTTGAACCTAATATAAAAAAAATGGACACACGAATGCGTTACGCCATTACGGCAAGGAATCGTCTGGCCATGTTTTCATTGACATATACGCTGCTCGTAGGCACTTTAGTTTTTTGTTGATATCAGATGGATCCTTATGAAACTGCTCTGCTATTTCTTTCCAAGCTTTTTTTTCTGGTCGTTCCTTTTGTATAAATTGCTTTTGAAGTTCCACAAACACTCTTTTGTTTTGTATATATTTATAAAATTCAGCGTGTCACCGGTGGTTTGGTTAGTCGCCAATCGTTCATTATAACTGAAACAGGTAAGTAATATATAGTAAACAACAACAATATAAGAAATTAAATATATTTCACTTTTCTTTAATTAATTTCACTTGCTTAATATAAAAAATATGTACGCATGATCGCACTCGACGACAATTTAAACGAATTGAAATTTGAATGTCAAAAAGACTGTGGAAAATGGACGCTCACCACTACATACAACACAAACGTCAAATTTGATGACAGGATCATAGAGGACAGGATTTTGATCCGCTCGAAAAATCCAAACTGCGATGACCGGATCATGGACTGGATGTTGGATTGTTGGTCTATATTGGATTATCTGATGACAGGCCGATAGTCCTGTCATCGGAAATGTTCAGTGGAGACCCCAAGTAATATACCTTGTTGAACGAGTTGGATAGCTGTATTGAGATATCTGCCAAAAATAAAAACAACTTTTAGCTGTTCACAAAAAGCAGAGAAACATTTAAGCTTCGAAGTCAAAATTGTTGTAAGATAAAACATTTAATGGATAATTCAACTGATTCGTCGGACGATGATGAATTGATAGGTGCGTAACAATTTAATAAATAAGAGATAACCTTAATCTGTAATATATGTTAAATTTCCTCTTAGCTCAATTGGAATTCTATACGATTAATTAATAATTAGACTGGAGGTAAGACCTAGCAAATTGGTAATCTTCAAAACGAGAACAAAATAAGTCAATTTTGAAGTTTAAAAAATAGATCATAATTACCTTCTAAAATTCGGAGGCAAATAGCTTCAACTCACATTTTGTATCTTTTTGTTTACCAACAAATACAAAAAGCTGAAATCAATGTTCAAGTTTCTTGAAATTCAACCATGTGTTGAATCAGCTGTTCTGTCAGATACCTACATACCCCAGAAATTCTTGGATACCTTTAAATTCCTTTTTTGCCATCTCAGTTGTTTTTGATCAGCTGTTATTTTACACGTAAAACACTAACAAAAAGTTATCCGGATACCCTATCTGTCTGAAATTGAAGGCAGCCAATAACGTTGCCTTATTTGGAAGGCAATTTTTTGGCAGCTGGCCAATCAGATGCTAGAAACTTTCCTTACTTTCAAGCCCCTTATGTCGTCTGAACCTGCCCTTGTTAATTTAAAAAAGAACAGAGCTGCTAGTAATTAAAGAGTTTCACGAGTTTGACAGTTTGAACGTCCATCAGCGTTTGTTGTCTATTGAGGTTGTCTTAATATTCTAAAATGAAACACAGATTTATTATCCTGTTTTGCCTTTGTATTTTGTTTTCTAATTTCAATTTAAATTTCAATATTCACCTTTTTTGGTATTTATATTTTTTGTTTTCTTTTTACACTCCTTTTTTGTTGTTTTTTTTTATTTTTTTGCTACATCTTGTTTTTATTACATTAAACAATAATTTTATTTCAAATATTATCATTTTCGATTTAAGTATTTTTGTGTTGTTTTTATATCATTTTAAGTCAATATTGTGTGATGCCCTATTTTTCTAAGCGCGTGTGTTTCATGTCGAATCATTTTAATTTTTAATTATTTTCGAAATATATTTTTTTTATTTTGCTTCTGTTTTGAATTTATTTTTTAATTAAGTCTTCTTTTTCTTATTTAAGTTTTATATTATTAGTTTTTTGGTTGTTCGGTCGCAGTTTTAAATTGTTAAATTGTCAAGTAAAGCTGAGATTAGTTTAGTTTTTGAAAATTTAAAGTGAGTGGGGGGGGGTGGTAGAGGGGCAAAGAAGAAAGAAAGAAATTTTTAATTTTGATTTCTGCTTTATTTTCTCTCGTTTTTGATATCATTTTAGTTTATTTAGCTTAATCACGCATTTGTTTGTCCTTTGTCGTTGATTGATCGGTCATCAAAAAAGGTGCAGGTTTGGAATATTTCTCTTCAAATTGTGATTTATTTTTTGATAGCATTTTTTATTTTTAACACAAATATTATTTTAAACACGAACAAATAGCGATTTTTAATATTTTCTGTTTTTCTTTTCTTTAATTTTATTTTTGAACAACAAACAGTTATGGAAAAAGTATTAAAAATAAAATTTTTAACGAAAGAAGGTACATTGTAATAGAGAGCAAATCTAGATTTACGAATGCACAAAATAAGTTTTTAAAAAACATAGCACTTTTGTTGTTGTTTTTGCGAATTTATTTTGAAAAAAGAAAATAAATATATTTTGTGTGTATTTTTTTATTTAAATTTTAGCCGAAAACAAAAATCGAGAGGTGTAAATTTAAAAAAAAAAATAAAAAACTTAAAACATACATCACAGAAAACGAAATACAATTATATAATAAAATTTTACTTCTAACATACATATTACACATTAATATAAATTAACGACAAAATATTAAAATATAAATCAATAGACTTAATCTAAATTTAAATATTATTTAATTTAAAATTTGTTTGATTTGATTTTGTTTTGGTTTGTTTTGTTTTGAAATTTACTGCAAAATCATTTTATATATTTTCATATTTTTATTACAACGACTTTACTATAATTTTTGTTTTATCGTCTTACTTGCTATAGAACTTTTTTGTTTGTTAATAGAAATAAGTATTATTTAGCTTGGTTTAATTTTCTTTTTAAATTTAATCTCCGTTCTTTTAATTTTTTTCTTTTTAAACGCAGTATTTTTACAGTCAACAATAATAAAAGATTTATTCTTATTTAGTTTAAATATCATTTTAAAATAATCAATTTTGTTTGTTTTAAATTTTTGTATAAATTTATTAATTTATTATTGCGTATTATTATTCAATAATTAAACATCGTGGTAGATGTTCTTTGAGATACTCAAAAAGTTCTTGACTGGCGCCCGGGCAATTGGTTAATTCCAATTCTTGAAGATGTCGCAATTGTATGAGGCTAGATAGCCCCGATGAGGTTAACAGGGGACAACCGGCTAACGATAGTACTTGTAGATTACGCATTGAGCATAAATGTTGTAGTCCAAAGTCTCGAACTTGTGAACACCAGCGCAGGAATAGAGCGGTAAGCGAGAGCATAGTTGAAATGTAGCCAACTCCAATATCAGTTATGTGAACGCATCTGAAAAATAAAACGTTAAATATGTAAGTTTTCATTGTTAATAATATGCTTATGAACGATTAACTGTTATTTTTATTGATACTTGAAATTTTGATTTGAAGATTTTTGTATATTTTTAGTGATCGGGGGACCAGTTTTGAATTTAGGAAATCAAAAATTTGTGAAAAGATTCAAAACAATTAAAAAGTAGTTTTTCTTGAAATTTTGAAATTTTTAAACATTACAATGACAAGAGAAGACAGAGCGTGGTATGGCATTTTACATTCGTGTAGTACGGCTTAAGAACGAATCTTCGTACTTGTAGTTCGACCAATACGACAATGTTCGAGTTAAAAAAGATTAATTCAACATCAACCTGAATTTTTGATACACGTCGCGTATATTCATAAAGAGTTGGTTGGTGATGTTCCATGCTGTTTAGCCCAGAATTTAATGAGCTTATTATATTTTGTAGAAGCAGTTCTACAGGAAGTTAAGAGTTATATTGACAGCGAAATAATGAAGGATTAGAAGTTTCAGACAGGAGGTCATTTATACAAATAAGGAAAAGCGTTGAAACAAAATGCAGCCATGGGGCACATCAGCATTACTATATTGTGGGTTTAAAACTTGCAACCGCCCAAAACAACTATGTAAATTACAATATAATCTTACTTTCTTCAAAACGATGAAAGGTTTTGTTCGATGAGATGAACCATGAGAACACTTGTGGACATTTTCCTGCGAAAACGGAACTGCCGGTCATTAAGACCGGCGCGGGTAGATTATGGTGAAATCTGTCAAATCTTTTGTTTATTATTCAGTTTTGTATGCCAAATCATCATGGCAAGTTACGCGATTGAACAGAACGTTCAAATGATGAAACTTTATTACCAAAATGAGTGTTCGTTTGCGAAAACGTTGCGCCCATTTTACGGTAGACTTTATGGTGGCCCAATTTGAGACGACCGGTTCAGTAAACAATCTGCCAACACCCGTACGTACAAGGAACGAAATATCGGCCGAGAACATCGCAGCGGTGCGTGAAAGTGTACAGCAGAACCCGAGGCGCCAGTTTTGGCTATCATTGGTTTTTATCATTGAAAACAAACACTGGAATTTTTTGACAGGTCGTTTATAGCGATCATTACAAATTTCTGTTACTGACAAAAATTTCCTGATTGAAATTCATCGACAAATTTTACCGACAGATATCTGTCATTGGAATTGTGTGAAATTGGAACACAAATCAGTGAAAAGCAGGGGCGAACGAAGAAAAAAATTTCGTGGGGGTTTCAAAAAATGAATATTATATTATTTTTTTATTTTATGATAATAAATAATTGTGAGTTACAGAAACAAAGAGATGAGGTGAGATTTTTCTATATTCACAGTTCTCTTTTGTTTGTTCTCACATATTCAAATTTACCGTAGATTGCTAGATTGAATTTTGAAATTGTCAAACACGTTTTTTTTCTTAAACTCACCATGAAAATACTAGAAGTAATGATTTTGGACGCGTTCCGAACCTTTAGACCGAAGACATAGGGCCCTTTTTATAATGGGTGATTTTTTTGAGGTTAGGATTTTCATGCATTAGTATTTGACAGATCACGCGGGATTTCAGACATGGTGTCAAAGAGAAAGATGCTCAGTATGCTTTGACATTTCATCATGAATAGACTTACTAACGAGCAACGCTTGCAAATCATTGAATTTTATTACCAAAATCAGTGTTCGGTTCGAAATGTGTGTTGGCAGAAAATCCGCTTTTTTATCGACAAATTTTGTTCAGCGATGAGGCTCATTTCTGGTTGAATGGCTACGTAAATAAGCAAAATTGCCGCATTTGGAGTGAAGAGCAACCAGAAGCCGTTCAAGAACTGCCCATGCATCCCGAAAAATGCACTGTTTGGTGTGGTTTGTACGCTGGTGGAATCATTGGACCGTATTTTTTCAAAGATGCTGTTGGACGCAACGTTACGGTGAATGGCGATCGCTATCGTTCAATGCTAACAAACTTTTTGTTGCCAAAAATGGAAGAACTGAACTTGGTTGACATGTGGTTTCAACCAGATGGCGCTACATGCCACACAGCTCGCGATTCTATGGCCATTTTGAGGGAAAACTTCGGAGAACAATTCATCTCAAGGAATGGACCGGTAAGTTGGCCACCAAGATCATGCAATTTGACGCCTTTAGACTATTTTTTGTGGGGCTACGTCAAGTCTAAAGTCTACACAAATAAGCCAGCAAATATTCTAGCTTTGGAAGACAACATTTCCGAAGAAATTCGGGCTATTCCGGCCGAAATGCTCGAAAAAGTTACCCAAAATTGGACTTTCCGAATGGACCACCTAAGACGCAGCCGCGGTCAACATTTAAATGAAATTATCTTCAAAAAGTAAATGTCATGGACCAATCTAACGTTTCAAATAAAGAATCGATGAGATTTTGCAAATTTTATGCGTTTTTTTTTTAAAAAAAGTTCTCAAGCTCTTAAAAAATCACCCGATAGTTAATTGATAAGTTCTGATTTTGTCTTTGCTAAATTAAACTTCAGTTTATGTTATTCATAGAAAATTTAAACCCATTTTAAAACGATAATCTAAAAATAAACACGACGGAACCTATGTATGTTTAAGATGTTTCTAAATCTAAAAAATAAACAAACTGATGGAGAAAATTAAGTTACGAGACATTTTATTTAAAATTTTTTATTTAAAAATTAAAATGTCTAAAGACTTAAGCATATATCAATATTTTGATATTTTGCTGGATGTTGCAATGCTACCAACTAACAAAAAACGAAAGCTCTACTTAACCCGATTAGACCCCTTTGAAATAGATGAAGACGATTTGTATGAAAGGTATCGATTCAAGAAAAAAATTGTCAAGTTTATGATTGACCTTCTAAATATTATACGTAGATCGAAATTCAATGAAATGTTTGCTAATATCTGCGTGCTTCCAAGTCTAAAACCACCAACCCGACTTCATAAAATTTGTTAACTAACAGCAAACAAAAAAGTTTAAAAGGTTTCAAAGATTTTGGCTCTCCAGCTAACGTAATTTATTTTGTTGCCCTCTACAAGCCATTTTGTATACATATGTAGGTTTAAGTGAAATTTTTCAGAATTGTAGTAGAATATGCCTTAAACTTGTTTCTAACTATACAGAGCTGGCAAATTCTTTATGAATAGCAGCTGTGTCTAACCTATACGTTAAATTTAGACTCCAGTTCAAAAAGACTCGGGTTTAAAATATGATTATGAGTTTTTGTGTCTTACATTAAGGTATGTTTAAATGCAGAAACGCATTCAAATGTTTAAAAATATTGAAATTAAGAGACATCACGTATCTTTCTTTATTTATTTGATTCTTGTTCTTGAAAAATAGGGAAAAAACGAGTTAAAGAAACAGGGTTGCTAGTTTTGTTTTTAAATATTTTTGTGTCACAATTTAAGAAGTGAAAAAAGTTAAGTTAAAAGATTAAAGCTCAGCACCACAAAAAAGGAGACTGATGAGTGCAAAAGTGGCAAAGCACGAAATAGCTATATCTCCAGCCAAAAACAATGAGTGGTAGCACCTTTAAGTTGTTGTTGTTGTTCAAAAAACATTCAATGAAATTAAAAGGAATGGTCAAGTCTAACAAGCTGACCTTCTAGTACGAATAGTACAATAAAAATAATAACAATAATAACTTAATAGTCTGGTTCGTTACCGATCTTCCAACCTCTCCCCCTTTGATACGTACTACGAATTGTAAGTCTATCAAATAAGGTATGGAGAAAAATGGAGGCGGAACAAAACAGCATACTTAAAGGAGCTTATAAAAAGGTTGATGCTTCAAATGCATTTGATAAACAATTAGCACATCTCGACCTGTGACGTCAGTGGTCTAAAGTAGTGGAGTGCGTAGTGCACACGACTTCTAAGACTGAGCAAATCTGATATGCGTGGGTTCGAATCCTATGTTGTGCATAAAAAAAAAGTTTTTCAAATGAAATTGGATTAAAGCTTAGCACCACAAAAAAGGAGACTGATGAGTGCAAAAGTGGCAAAGCACGAAATAGCTATATCTCCAGCCAAAGTTGTTGTTGTTCAAAAAACATTCAATAAAAGATTTTTTTTTCATTTACAGTTAAAACTAACATAAATGAACCGAACAATTTTTCGGTGTTTTGATATATTCATTTTTTTAAAGCGTCATAAATGGCTGTGAGATCGTTTCAAAAACGAGTACAACAAGGTCATTTTCTGGTCAAGGTCATTTAACCCCAAAACCCCTACCTGCGTTCGCCCCTGGTGGAAAGATTCGTTTCACTTTTGAACATAAAAGCATCAGCTGTCCAGGAAAATGAATTTGAATTTTTTTAGAGAGAAATAAATGCGCAGTTACACTTTTTTTTCCTAAAAAAAATGATTTCCAATCGATCAGTATATACGAGAAGTTTTCATTTCTAATCAAAGGGAAAACATCGCCCACTATCGATTTAAAAATTTTTCCAGATCGATTTCAATGAAAGCTATAACTGGCCCCTTATAAATAAAACTAAATAGAACATTAACCGAAAAATGAGTGGTCGAAAGCCATAACCGCCTAAGTCGATTTATATGTCGAAATTGACTTTTTATGATATTCCTCTTCGAAATATCGATCTCTAGCTCCACTCAATTTTTTAGAACTGTACCTTTCTTAGAACTGAAAATTTATTGTCAAATAACCTAATAACATAAGTCAGTTTAAAAAAAAAGATTTGGAAAAACAACTTAAATAACTCGGAAGAAATACATATATATTTTTGTAGCGTTAGTTTCATAAGTTAAGTTAAATCATGACTGACCATTGCTCATTATGAACAAAATATAATTTGGAACAAAAGTCAAATTAAACAAAAATTATTGCCCGAGAATTATTTTAAACCGTCATTTCCAATTTTTCCAAAGTTTACTTGGAAAATATTTAATTTTCTTAACTTGAGTTAGACTTCTATTCCAAACCACAGTTTTGGTTTTGAACAAGCTTTTCTGAACTTAAGTTTTTTTTCCAAACGAAACTATAATTTTTCCTAAAGCATATATTATCTGGTTAAAGCTAGCCACAGACGATGAACATGTTGGTGTGATTTGTTGGGCAGCGGTTCGCCATACACGGGCCAACATGTTTATAAACTTCATTTTTTGTGTGACTGTCGTGAAGTCAAGATGTGCGATAGAAGTGCGGATGATGCAATAGCATGTTCGATAATTGATGGATTTGCATACAGCGAGCTATGGGAGTGCTACAAGGGATGCAAAAAACATCAGGAACAAATTTAGCAACTATTTTAACACTGTCGGCGCTGTACCGTGGCAAAACAATTTTGTTTAAATACATATTTTTATTTCGCATCATAATATGTATTAACATTTAAAAAATAAAATAAAAATAAAGCACAAATTTACTTACATTTTCTATTTCAAATGATTCATCAAATGTTACAATGCTCTCCAATTGTGTTTCCTGGTCTCTTATAAAATCAAATTGGTCGTAATACCATAATTTTATCGCTTCAATGAAGTTTTCAATGAATATTTTGCATTGCGACGACATGTTAACTCATTGAAAATAACAACACAAATGACGAATTGTTGTCGCACAACGCCATACACGACGAACATGTTGATAAACTTCAAAACGTGTTGTAAACTTGCCCATACACAGCCAACATGTTAGCCCCAACTTCACGGTTTAAGCTAGCCACAGACGATGAACATGTTGGTGTGATTTGTTGGGCAGCGGTTCGCCATACACGGGCCAACATGTTTATAAACTTCATTTTTTGTGTGACTGTCGTGAAGTCAAGATGTGCGATAGAAGTGCAGACGATGCAATAGCATGTTCGATAATTTATATGTGCATAAAAGAAAAAAAAGCAAAGAAAACGAAAGTGGATGAAGGAGTGGCTTCTTAATAGAAATTCTCGGTCACATATAAATTTGTTAAAACAAGTTGAGATAACTTCTCCTGAAGTTTATAAAAATTTCCTCCGTATGGATGCAACAACCTACGAAGAACTTTTGATGTGGACAGCGCCATTAATAAAGAAAAAAAATACAGTCATGCGAGAAGCAATTTCACCCAATGAAAGGCTGTCTGCTTCACATTTTATCGCTTCAATGAAGTTTTCAATGAATATTTTGCATTGCGACGACATGTTAACTCATTGAAAATAACAACACAAATGACGAATTGTTGTCGCACAACGCCATACACGACGAACATGTTGATAAACTTCAAAACGTGTTGTAAACTTGCCCATACATAGCCAACATGTTAGCCCCAACTTCACGGTTTACAAAATATTTCATAAACCGTCGATTTGTTGGCCAACGTGCCCATACACGAATGATTTTCAGCCCAACACCAACAAATCACACCAACATGTTCATCGTCTGTGGCTAGCTTAAGCGGTTATTCCATATTTTAAATTAAATTTCTTGAATCCTAATCAGGCTTTGGTTCCTTTTCTAAAACATGTGAATTTGAAATTTCAGGAAAAACTGAATCATAAATTGATTTAAATCGTTGTGAACAGTAGCACAAGGGCGGATCCAGACTTTTAATTAGGGGGGGGGGGGGATGTCACACACTTAGATGAGTTTTTACTCACCGCTTAAAAATGTTCTTTAATGTTTTGTAAACGAGGCTAACAAAATTTAAGTAACATAATGTGTATCTTAACCTTACATTTACAGATTTCAATTCCTAAAGTGGCATCTTTAGTTATCAAATTATTTTAGAACACTGTTGTCCAGCAAGGTATGGTCTAACTATTTAATTTGGATGACTTCCTACATATGAAAGCATTCCAAGATTCCAACAGTTTTCTACATATGCCTTTAGTCCCAGATCGCATTTGAAATACACTGTAATCAACATTTTTGATTGGAAATAAATATGTATAAGTTTTCCTAAATTGATATTATTTACTATGAAAATCTATAAGTTTAAGAAAAAAATAAATTTTTGTTATAGTTTAAAAAAAAGAACTATAACAATAAAAGAAACCCTTGAATTGACCAAGAAAAAGTAATCGAATCGATAGCATAATTAAAGGAGTAGTTTTTAGGGGAGAATCAAATGTCAATTTTAACATTTTTACAATATTATAAAAACTTCAAAAAATCACTCTAAATTCATTTGCAGTTTCTTCGCCTGATTCTGTAATAATCACGAATGTTAACTGTTTAAGAACAGAAGTTCTTAAGTAATCACACACAAACTGTTTTACAATTTTTATAAAACGCTAAAAATACTTTATTCTTACAATACTTTGGAAGTTTAAGGGCGGGTCAATAAGTCCGTGACTTTTGGAATAAAACGCGAAATGCACTTTTTTCCATTTTCTCCTCAAATTAGTGAATAGTCTGATAAAAATAGCTGTCAAACACAAACTAACTGACGCAGCAAGTTTAAATTTTGACAGGAGTCAACTGACAGATGCCTGTTGACAGGAGCAGTGTTGCTGTTTCAGTAAAGAGGTCAGAAATTCAAAAAGTCACGGACTAATTGACCCGCCCTCGTATATACATATGTATGTAGTTGCAAAAGTTTAGTTTTGGTTTGTTGTTTCAGAGTATCGTGAAATGATATTGAATCAACAGCACAGAATATTATTTGATTAAACGAAATAAGGCACTCAAAAATTAATAAATATGATTTTCTTCAACTTTATTGAATTTAATATGGCATTTCAAATTTTAAAGAAACTATGCAAGCTTAGGACGGAGTTAAGCAATATTCACATGAGCACGACCAACGACCAACGAATGAACGAATATTCGTCGATTTTGACATTTCTTTCACATGAGAGTTTTTAATTCGTCGCGAAGTTTGACAGCCGAACACCATTCACCTCCGAAACCAAAACAAGAATGATTTTTTTAGGTTAAGTATGCGCGATTATTTTATTCGTTGCGAGTGTGGATAATGTGGAACGCGAATAAAGTTTGACAGTTCGTATCAACTTCAATTTTTTTCGCGACGAATAAATTTGTTTTCTTAAATTTATTAATATATGAAATTGAAAATTAAAAGTATGCATCATAAATCAAATAGAAACTATATTGCTTTCGTTTTGTTAAGAATGTGTGTGGAAATATGTCTTCAAACGTATATAAACTCACATTTTGTAATTCATTCGTCGTTCGTTGGTCGCGCTCATGTGAATACTACTTTAGTTGGGAAAGGTTCGCTTGAACACGCCCATGAAAGTTTTAAAAAGAAGCAATTCGATTGGTCGGAGGACTTAATGCGAGAATGTGTTTGAGTTTTTCATGATTTTACGAAAACTTTCTCAGATATAGTCTGCATAATATATTGTAGGCAAACCGAATTGCCAACCTGAGTTTCCGATTTTTGTAATTGAGTATTTTTGGTTTTAACTGAATCTTTACTCACAAAATTAGAACTAAAAATTCTTTGTATTTGCATTTACCAACTAAAAAATATTCTTTTGACTTAGAATTCAACTTCACCCACATGCACGCCCCCACCGCACCACATCATGCAACACGTATTTAACGTCATCTGGACTTGTTTAAGTTTGTGGGATGTATCTACATACTTCAATTTTTTAGCTTATTTTATATTCATAGAAAACCAAATTGAATTCTACATAAAAACCAATTAGAATGTTTAATTCGAGTAGCTGTAGCAGCAACAGCAGCAGCTAAAGACACTTTGCTTTATTATGCTCCTTTGTTCAAACAATAAAGTCATTTTGATTCAATTTCACAGACACTCGCCCTTCCGATTCGCGGCTTCACAATTTATATTGAGTTTATATTCAATTATATACACTATACAGTAAGACCCGGATAAGTGCCTCGCATTAAAAGAAGAATTTAATGAATGTTATATAAAGAATGGTCTCAACAATTGTCGCAGATAAAGGTTAATAGTTTTTCATTCTTGAAATTTATGGCGTGATACACAAGAGAGAGCTTAAATAAAAAGAAGGTGTTCTGTTTTTTCAGCTTTAAAAGTATACCTACATTATGCATGATGAGTTTTATAAGAAAATATACTTAGAATTTTTTTTTTTTTTTTTTTTTTTTAATAAAAGGTACTTATGCGGGTTTGGCATTTTAACCAGAGCCACTTATTCGGGTTTTACTGTAATTTATCGCATTGACATGACATGCGTCTTACCTATCTAGAGTAAGCTCCTCCAATTGATTTAAATCACAGGCAATGTATTCTAAAGAAGAATCTGTTATTCTTGGACACCAGGATAGATCCAATGCACGAAGTTTTTGTAGATTCTCAGCAATTAATTCGACTCCGTCGTCTGTCAGTTTACTGCAACCTGATAAACTCAACACCGTCAAATGTGGTAGCGAATGAACTGCAAATAAAAGAATTTAAACAAAATTATAAAACTATGTAAAATGTTTTTCATATTTTTCTATGAATAGGTATGATTTGAAAATTGAAAAAAAATCATTGTAGGTAAATAAAGTAAGTTTTGCCGTGGTGGCCGTGGTGGCGGCGGTGGCGGAGGTACCTTCCAAGTGCTAGTTGTACAAATGAAGGTAATTCATATCATATTGATTTTATTTACCCACAAAATCGAGCGCCTATATCGCTAACTTCTAGCAGCTACCTAGATTTTAAAACCACATTCGATTAAAGCCACAGAACATTTCTTGATGATGAATTTATATTTACATATAGTAACTTATAAGCCTGCATTACTTGAATACGAACTTATAAGTGTTTAAAAGAATATCTAAGCTCTCAGGGATGTATAGGTATGAAAGAAAAAACAGCTTGTGGTTTAATATTAAGCTCATTTTTTTGAAAAAGATAACTTAACCTAGTAAAAGGGTGTTTTTTTTTTCTTAATAATACTGTGTCGACAAAATTAAGTTTTTTATTCGATCCCACAAGTAAATAAATACTTTTTTAAAGGATAAAATAATTGCCTCCTACATTTCGACATTGTCGACACACTGTCGCGGAAAGTGTTGATAATCAAAAAATACGCCAAGTTCTAAATATAGAAAAGTTTACTATGAATTTATTTTTTGAAAGGAACTCTTTAATAATACCAGATAATTGCTATTAAATGATTACTGTCTTAAACTGGATGGGTTTGTCTTCTTCGTTTTGTGAGTGAAGACCCTACCACGGTTTAACCGAATTTCACCATGCTACTCGTATAATGTTCTACTTGAATGATAACAATTCTAAAAATGGGATGTGACCCACACTGATAACTTCCCATCCCGTCTGTCGATTTGTCTTGCTTAAAAGTTTGTCTATATGTATCAATTTTTACTAAATTTACGTACTATTTTTTGTAGATTTTATTTTTTTATGTAAAAACGGACTGTTGGATTTTTATAAAAAAATTTCTGAATATCGAAAACAATATTTTCTGTGAAATAAAATAAGTTTGAAGCCAATATTTGTAATTTTTGAAAAGCTATTTGAGTCGAAAGTAAATTTTTAAAAGTTTAAGTATTGTTTTTTTGTAGGTTTTTATTTTTTGTAAGAAAAAACTGTCAATTCGATTTTTCTCAAAATTTTATAGAATGTTGAAAACAATATTTCTTAAAAGATAAAATTAGTTTGAAGCCAATGTCTCAAATTTTTGAAAAGATATTTACGGCGAAAAACAATTTTTACCAACTTTTATAATTTTTTTTTTAAATTCTTATTTTTTGTAAAAAAAACTGTCAATTCGATTTTTCTCAAAATTTTTCCTATTGTTGAAAACAATATTTCTTATAAGTAAAAATTAGTTAGAAGCCATTATCTCAAATTTTTGAAAAGATATTTGAGTCAAAAATCAATTTTTAACAATTTTTGTTAAATTCTTTTTTCGGTTTTTAATTTTTTGTAAAAAAACTGTCAATTCGATGTTTTTAAAAATAATACTGAATGTTGACAATAATATTTTTTGAAAGATAAAAGTTGTTTAAAGCCAATATCTCAAAGTTTTGAAAAGATATTTGAGTCGAAAATCAATTTTTACCAACTTTTAAACATTTTTTTTTTGGGTTTTTATTTTTTGTAAAAAAACTGTCAATTCGATTTTTCTCAACATTTTTCAGAATGTTGAAAACAATATTTCTTATGAGATAAAATAAGTTTGAAGCCTTAATCTCAAGTTTTTGAAAAAATATTTAAGTCGAAATTCAATTTTTACCAACTTTGAGTAATGTTTTTTTTAGGTTTTTATTTTTTATAAAATAAAACTGTCAATTAGATTTTGCTCAAAATTTTATCAGATGTCAAAAATATTATTCTTCATTGCACAAAATTGGTTTAGGGCACGAGTACGATAACTTTGGTGCCGAGATATAATAACGGTTTTTGGTAGAGGGTCTTAATACAAGCATTTTTTACTATGGGAGGGGGGTCTATCTCCCCCCGTTTAGGCGGGAGGGGCAATTTAAAAAAGTCATTATTTAAAATGGAAAAAAATAATTAAAAAATAACGGTGATACTTACAATTAAGTTGTATACATTTTCTTAAAGCCAACACTCTGTTTTATTAGCCAGTTTTTAAATCAAGTCAAAACTATGCGTAGTTTTTGAAAAATTTAATTTTAAACTCAAAATTTTAGTAAAAAAAGTTAAAAAAAGGTTTAAAGTGTAACTTTTTCAATACTTCAAGATTATCTACCATTGTTTTTATTTCAGAACTTATTGCTTTTATTTGTTTTTGATCAAAAACTGAAAACTAGATGATTGTATGTCTTTTAGTTTTTGAGAAAATTGAAAATAACCACAACTACTATTTTAATTTAATTCTTTTTTTTTTTGCTTGAGTGGTCTTATTTTGATAGTAATAACTAATAATGGTATTTGCGTATGCGTAATGCGTGTTTGGGTGTATGCAACAGTAAGGTGTGCGCGAGTGTGGGTGTATGCAACAGTGACATCTATAAGGGGGGCATGCCCCTGCTTGGGCACACTATAGGATTTGGGGTGGGTGCAAGTTGGCGTGTGTGCAAGGTGGGGAGGGTGCAAGGTGCGGTGGGTGCAAGATGGGGTGCATGCAAAGATTCTTTTGCATTTAAATAAGCTGGATTTAAGAAAAATGAATTTACCCTAGGTATATCTTAATCCATATTCGATTATTACTATCAAAATAAGACTACGTTAGCAAGGAAAAAGTAATTTAATTAAAATATTTTTTTTGGTAACTTTCAATTTTCTCAAGAACTAGAAGACATAAAGTCATCTAGTTTTCAGTTTTCGATCAAAAATAAATAAGAGCAATGTATTCTAAAAAAAAAATTGTAGATAATCTAAAAGTTTTGAAATATTACACTCTAAACCATGTTTTTAACTTTTTTTTTGACCAAATTTTAAGTTTAAAACAGTTTTTTTCGAAAACTATGCATAGTTTTGACTTGATTTAAAAACAAGCTACTAGACACAAGTGTTGGCTTTAAAAAAACGTATAATACTTAATTGTAAGTATTACCGTTATTTTTTAATTATTTTTTTTTCATTTAAAGTACATGTTTTTTTTAAATTGCCCCTACCGCCTAAACGGGGGGAGATAGACCCCCCTCCCATAGTAAAAAATTCTTGTATTAAGCCCCTCTACCAAAAACCGTTATTATATCTCGGCGCCAAAGTTATCGTACTCTCCCCTGTTTTAGAGATGAAATCATATTTTAGTCGTAAAATTTTCGAGGTGACAAATTTTTTTTCAGTTTTTTTGATTTATAAAAAAAACGTTAATTTGATTTTTTCCAAAAATATACTTGTTTTGTATCACGTTATAATATATAATATAAAATTTAATTCAAGTCTCTAGCGTCATTGGTTGATGAGATATTTAGGGTTAACCAAAATTTTCAACGTTTTTTTAAACTGCTATGGTAAAAAAAACCACCCACGCAATTTTCTTGAGAGCCCTTTCTGCATCTTTCTGCCTTATAATCTGTATAACAAAATTTATTTGAAGTCGATATCTCTTCTGGTTCTTGAGCTATGGACGACGAAAAAAACGTCGCGAACGTACGGACATACGGACGTACGAACGTACGTACACACGCACGCACAGACATCTTTCTAAAAATCTTTTATTTCGACTCTAGGGACCTTGAAACGTCGAGAAATGTCAAAACTTTCAATTTGACAAATCGGACCCATTACAATAACTTCCTATGGGAAGTTAATAAGAGTAGGTTGATTTTCCACGCTCCATAAGAGTACGACCTCCAATTTAAAAGTTTTGCCCCTGAATACACATTGACCTCTTTCACTGGGCTAAATCATCATTAACAATGTATGATAACAAATACATTAAAAGCGGTCGGATATAACGCCCCTGAGAATGTAAGCTCAGATCTTTTTATTCGCTTCTTTAAATAAAAATCAACCACTTCCATTCTTCTACATTGTGTTATTCTGTAGGAGTCAGAAATATTTCATACAAGTAAACTATACCAAATACATGAAAAATGGGTGGATATCACGCCCCCTTATTGCATAACCCCATATGCACAATTTGTTGCCTAAATATTTATTTGTATGTACATTTACGGACATCTACCACTCTAGTGAATTTCATTTTCATACAACAACATTTAGAAGTCGTTTTTTTTAACGACTTGTATGTTCTTGTGGGTGGATACCACGCCCCAATCTTAGCAACTCTTGGCTCCAGAGCTGTACCTGTAAAAAGTTAGTAGTGCCAAAACTTGTCTAAGAACTACCGTGTCCTTTGATTGTAAACATGTAGCTTAAGCAAGTCGACGAAATCTAATGTCTTCCCCTTTCGCTTTGAAAATGATTAAAAGGGATGATAAAAAATAATAATTGAAAAGTAGAAATATGATTCTTTAAAATGAATTAAAATTGTCGTCAACACAAGAACTTTCGATTAATCTACAAGAACATTAAAAAAAAAACTGCACAAAATTTGCATCCTCAGTTTTTTTGCAACAGTTGAAGAAGTGGACCTGACTTTTTGTTTTAAGTTACAACAAGTTACAGCACAAAAGTATGCATAAAACTGGAATGTTGTAAGAACCTATGCAAACAAAAATATCTTCCTAAAAAACTTAAACAAGAAATTTTTGAATGAGAACATTTGTATGCAAAGTGAATATACAAGCCGAGAATATGTACGTTTTCAAACATAACCCCATTTTCTATCTTTTTCCCATCATTTGACATGACAGAGTTGTAACCTATACCTACTCGTAGTAGGAACATACTCTAGCTAAAGTACATCCACATTCCTCTCCTGATTATTATTGGCCTGTGGTACTCCGCCGCAGTCCGCACTGCAACGAACGACAAACACGACAGGAATAGCATACAAAATGAATGCGACTCAGTACTCTTTCTGGCCGGGCTAATGTGAAGGAGCACTAAAAATAAACATAAACAATGTTGAGCGCACTATATATGCGCTAAAGGAGGATCCAGCTTTGACCTAATTTAATCGCTAGCTGTGTAAATGTTTTCTTTCATTGCAATCTAAAATAAATAAAGGAATACAAACGACACCAGAATGTCGCATGTTCTGGCTTCTGGCGTAGATAATATTTGACGAATACAGAATTGGTAACGTCAAAATGAGAAGGAAAAACAAAGTTGGGTATAGCATTCGACATTCTTGATGTGCGGCTGAAAAAATAATCTCTATGCTTCCTACTTTTTGGTGCATTAATAAGACTTGCAACATTTTAGGTACATTTTTTAATTTCATTTATAATTTTGACATATTAGAACATAAACATTGATTTGATTGATTGTGTTCCCTTTCTGAGCTCAAACAGTTAGTATACTTGTAAACAATTGCTTTATGAGAACAAGACTTAACATTAGTCTTGAATACTCAATAAGTTTCTATGGATATTGCTTTACCAATGTAGTTCGTATATGTAAGTGCATTCAAAAAGTTATAAGTTCCTTTGGTTTTAACTGGTGGTGTGGTTCGAAAACAAAATTGAAAAATTCCCTAGGCTTTAAGAGTGAAAACTCCTTTTTTCTATGACTATGGCGTTTAGTTTCCCAGGTAAATGACTTTTATAATAATTTCAAAACATTAATTTCCCTTTTGATATCAAGATTGGTCGTAAATGAAAAACGGGTTACGCCAACGGCATGGTGAGATTCTAAACGTATTTGAGTAGTTACTCCTCTTGTTTTTGATTCTATAAATAAATTAATTAGGTGGCCGTGGCGCAACAGTCCGTGGAGAACCAAAGCCTAGTGACTCACAACTCTCAACCGTTCCTGTTTGCGAGTAATTGCAGTTATGGAGGGGACCTACAGTTTATATGCTGAATCCGAACGGCTAATTTGAGAAAGCACTTTTCATGACAAGAATTACTCTTGGAGAATTTGTCAATTCCTCGCAAGAGAAAGTACCCATGAAAAAAACTTTAGGTGGCACAGGCTGGGATCGAACCCATGACCTCTCGCATGACAGTCCAACACACTAACCATCAGCCGCGGGTATTCTATGAATTCCATATTATTAGAACTGTGTAAACATGTTTTTTTTTGAAAAGTTCAAAATTGCATAATACGTACATCACAGAAAGTAAACAACAGGTACAGCGCTTTGCTAAAAGAGGTTTCATTTTGACAGCTGTCACTTTTAAAGCTGTCGTATTTGGATATTTGACAGTTGAAAACTACTCCATTACTAAAAAATGATCCATACAACTTTCAAGAACCCATTGAAATTATCAGAATGCGCTACAAAAATACTAAACTATTTGCCGTCACAGTCCTCAGTTTTGGCAGAAATATCCCTTGGTCATAGTATTTTTCAAAAAAACACTTAACACTTTAGGACCTTTTTTCTTTTGAGTAACGTGAAAGAAAAGATTAATCTTAATGCCCCACAAACGATTCAAGACCTTAAACTTGGAATTCGTGGACTTATCGAGTGCATACAGTCGCAAACTTTAGAATTAGGCATTGAACATTTCATAAAATGGATATGGTAATGAAACCTTAGCCGTGGCGGCATTTTGACGATATTGTTTTCCATAAATAATAGCATACACTTCTCTTTACAATGAAATACTAGTTTTTAATAAATATCACCAAATTGAAACTTTTTATTGGAAAGCCCTTTTAAAATACTTGAAATATTAAAGTTCTTCAAATCAAATACTTACCCCCTACATAAAAAGGAACCTACTACGAATGTCCTTTTACTTCCTTTCTGTAAGTTCACATACAAAGTTTCTACCTATCCTATGCTCATATACCCGCCCCTTCCGGGCTACAGTATAACTATACTTTCATAAACCTTCATGTTAAGGTTGATATGTGAGAAAAGACTAGGACTTTAATTTGTTGCAGTTATTTGTGTGCTGAGATCCTATATCGGAATACGTGAATAGAAATTCAAATATTATTTTTCTGTTTTTTTGTTTTTTGCGCAGACGAAGACTTAATGTGTGTCATTATATTATAGTGACACAATCTTTGTGTGTGATGCGGTTAAAAAGGAAAAAGCGAAATAATATCGAAAAACCTCAGAAACTCAATCGGTTAGACCTATTTCCTCTATCGCCATCATTTTATTATTGTCATCATTATTTTCAATACCCAGCATCACTTCATCTTACAGAGCTATGTCATTTCCCTTGCCAGAGATTTTGATACCAATTTTTATTTTGATTTCGTAGATTTTATATATAGTTCTCGCCAAATGTCTGATGTTATTTTTGTATGTCCGCAACCATAGCTGGTAGCTTTAATAGGCGTGTCACTTTGACTTTTGTGAAGGGCTGACTTTGTTTGCATTATATCTTCATAGCCTTTTGAATTTGAATGTTGTATTTATTAAATACTTTCAATGATAACGTTAAGTTCAAAATATTAACTTAAATCTAAACTAAAAAAACTTAAGGTGGCGCTACAATCCGGGCGGACCTGGGTCGCAACCAACATGCGTCTCCTAGCTAGCTGCCTCCAGTTTATAACGCCAAGTTGGTTGAGGTTCTCACCCACATGCGTGCGCCAACTGAGTCTAGGGATTGGATTCGAAGACCTTCCGGTCTGGAACGTAGATGTCCACTCGCTCTACATGACCCAGCCATCTAAGTCGTTGGACTTTTATTCTTTTAACCAGGTAACTGTCACTGTACAGGCCGTACCGTTCGTCGGTGTATCTTCTTTTCCACTCTCCATCTATGCAGACGGGCCCAAAAATCACCCGAAGAATTATTCTCTCGAAGCATCTTAAGACGCTCTCATCTTTCTTTTAAAAAGGGTCCAGACCAGGGTTGTCGATTTAATTTAAATCGGGCCACTTTTGAAAATAAATCGGGCCATTTTCGTCGGGCCCAAAAAGAGAAATGAAGGAAATGCACTACTGTATCTTTTTAAATTTTTTATAAAAATAATTGTTAAAAAACATAAATAAAGAAAAGAGACAATGATTTTGGTCATCGCTGGTGTTCAAAATGAACGTATTCAAAATTTTGTGATGATTTATGAATCTGGGTAGCACCTAAGTGAAAAATAAATAAATCGAACTCATCATCGTCAGTGAAGGATAGAAATCTTAGTGTATATGAATACATGTTCTGTATTTGATTCAAATACTTTTTAGAGAGCCATTTTCAATTTTTTAGGGCCACCGGGCCATTTTAATTAAATAGGGCCAAAATTGACTATCGGGCCTCAGCACAATAAATGAGAACCTGGATGATGAGTTTCTTATAGATGGTGATTTTAGATGCTCGAGAGAGGACTTTATTACTCAATTGCCTTTTAAGTCCAAAAGAGCAGCGATTTGCAAGAGTTATTCTTCGTTTGATTTCAGCGCTGATGTCGTTGTCTGAGTTTATAGCGGTGCCTAGGACAAAGTCCTCAACTTTCTAAAGTTCTTGCTGTCCATAGTGACGTTTTGTTTAAGATGTCGTCGTTCAATGTCCTTTTTTTGTTAACAGCATATACTTGGTCCTGCCCTCATTGACCACTAAAACCCATCGTCTCCGCTTCCGTCGCAGTGCTTAAATGGGCCTTTGAAACTTTGTGCCTCTAGTTTTGACCGTTTAGTTTTGCACAATTCTTTCCAGAATGATGTTGAAGAAATCGCATCATGACAGTGCATCGTCTTGGCTAAAACTTTTTTTGAAATCAAATGCATCGTTGCATTTTCCATCGTCATTCTACACAAACGGACAGGGATGCCAAAACTAGACATTTTTCTGTACCTAAAGCTGTTCCCAATAGATTCTGTCATATGCGGCTTCAAAATCGATCAAGAGATGGTGGGTATCGATTTAAAGTTTCCAAAATTGATTTAAATCTTTTTGTAGCTCTTAACAATACTTGGTGGAGTTAATAATTCTTAAAATTTTAACATCATTTGCATGGATTAGCGATATAGAATTATTTAAAACAGAAGGCAAATCATTAATAAATAAAATAACCAGCAATGGACCAAGGTGACTCCCTTGAGATACACCAGATTTGACTTTAAATTGACATAAAGGGTTACTCCAAAACATGACTCGATAATATTTAAATGTTGATTTATTAACTTCCCATAGGAAGTTATTGTGATGGGTCCGATTTGTCAAATTGAAAGTTTCGACATTTCTCGACGTTTTAAGGTCCCTAGAGTCGAAATAAAAGATTTTTAGAAAGATGTCTGTGCGTGCGTGTGTACGTACGTTCGTACGTCCGTACGTTCGCGACGTTTTTTTCGTCGTCCATAGCTCAAGAACCAGAAGAGATATCGACTTCAAATAAATTTGGTTATACAGATTATAAGGCAGAAAGATGCAGAAAGGGCTCTCAAGAAAATTGCGTGGGTGGTTTTTTTACCATAGCAGTTTAAAAAAAAGGTGCAAATTTTGGTTAACCCTAAACATCTCATGAACCAATGACGCTAGAGACTTCAATTAAATTTTATATTATATATTGTAACGTGATACAAAACAAGTATATTTTCGGAAAAAATCCAATTAACGGTTTTTTTATAAATCAAAAAAACTGAAAACAAAATTGTCACCTCGAAAATTTTACGACCAAAATATGATTTCATCTCCAAAACAATTTTGTGCAACTAAGGAAAAATAATGTTTTTGACACCTGATAAAATTTTGAGAAAAATCTAATTGACAGTTTTTTTTATAAAAAATAAAAACCTAAAAAAAACAATACTCAAAGTTGGTAAAACTTGAATTTCGACTCAAATATCTTTTCAAAAACTTGAGATTAAGGCTTCAAACTTATTTTATCTTATAACAAATATTGTTTTTAACATTCTGAAAAATGTTGAGAAAAATCGAATTGACGTTTTTTTTCAAAAAAAAAAAAAACAAAAAACAAAAAAAAAATTTGAAGTTAGTAAAAATTGATTTTCGACTTAAATATCTTTTCAAAAATTTGAGATAATGGCTTCTAACTTATTTTAACTTATAAGAAATATTGTTTTCAAGAATAGGAAAAATTTTGAGAAAAATCGAATTGACAGATTTTTTACAAAAAATAAAAAAACCTAAAAAAAATTTATAAAAGGTGGTAAAAATTGTTTTTCGACGTAAATATCTTTTCAAAAATTTGAGACATTGGCTTCAAATTAATTTTATCTTTTAAGAAATATTTTTTTCAACATTCTGTAAAATTTTGAGAAAAATCGAATAGATAGTTTTTTTTACAAAAAATAAAAACCTAAACAAAAAAACAATACTAAAACTTGTAAAAATTTACTTTCGACTCAAATATTTTTTCAAAAATTACAAATATTGGCTTCAAATTTATTTTATTTCATAGAAAATATTGTTTTCGATATTCAGTAATTTTTTTATAAAAATCCAACAGTCCGTTTTTTCATAAAAAAATAAAATCTTCAAAAAATAGTACGCAAATTTGGTAAAAATTGATCAAAATCGACAGACGGGATGGGAAGTGTGGGTCGCATCCCAGCCTCTTTTTTTAATAAACATCCATGTTGATTTTCACATTGACTAGCGTTTGGAATATGAATACTTCGAAAGATCTAAGAACTTAAAATATTTCACAGACTTGTTGAAAAGAAGAAACAATGGGTTCGAAATATAAGACATACATTTTTTCAACATAAATGATAGTTTTCAATCAGGACGACCAGGACTAAAATATTCATTTAGCTTAAATATCTTGTCACGTATAGAGGCTTTAGAAATCGAAAAATTGTAGTACCCGTGGCGATAGTGCGTAGAACTCTCATACCAAAGGTCTTGGGTTCAATCACTACCTGTGCCAACTAAAGTTTTTTTTTCACGAGTACTGCCTCTTGTAAAATTCATGTCATGACAATTGGTTTCTCCAATTACAGCCGGTCGGATTCAGCTTAAATCTGTAGGTCTCCTCTATCCCTGACAACATTACTTGCAAACAGGAATAATTGAGAGTTCTAAGTCACTAGGCCCTAGTTCTCAATGAATTATTGCTCCATCTAATTCATTTATTTTTTAGGTGACTGTATTCTTGTGTGTCAGGGAAAATTTTGGGAAATTCTTGCAGAAGAAAAATGCTAAACAGGCAGTCTTAAAATAATCTGCGAACTTGTTCGAAATTGACTATGGAAGATGACTTCAAGAATTTTGAAAGGTCATACTCACTTGATGTCCGTTTTTAAATGCGAATCAAATCTTGTCGGGATACTAATACAAGTTTAAAAACTTTTGGTAATAAGATGATGTTTTTTTAATTCAAGAGGCTTTGTGCAACACGACTTAACACTGAAGAAAAAGAGGCTGGGATTCGACCCAAAGTGGTAACTTCCCATCTCTGCTGATTGTTAAGATATGGCCGACGACGGTAAAAAAATATCCGTAACGTACGAACGTACGTACACATACATATTCATCTCTTTAAAACCCCTTGATTTAGATTCTAGGGATCTTAAAACTTAAGGAAATGTCAAAATTTGTATTTCGTCAAATCGCACCAATTACCTTCTTATTAATTTCTAAGACAAGTTTAAAAGTTTAAAGATCATAATAATGTTTATGTTTGTAGTAAACTAAATTGTTTTGTTTCAAAAACCACATCAATCTCCTTATTCCTTATTCCTTTCAACTTTATACCGCTTATAGTTTATTTTTGTCTGTACTAATCAAGGTATTTCCAATAAAAGGTGTTATTTTAAATGGCCCCACTATTTGAGCAGCTATCACTTTTAAAGCTGTCATATTTTCTTTTTCATTGAAAATGTCAAGATTCACTAGAAAAATGGTTAAAATTTTGTTAAATCAATTTTAGATCACAGTCGTGGAGTATATCGGACGGCTGTTGGGATAAGATAGTGATTTAGAGAATAGAAACCATGTTCGGTGCGTCGTCGTCGTTAAAAAACAACTGCAAATTTTGCTGCTGCAGACAGTGTCATGTTAAACACGAGATTCAATATTCGAAAATGTGTATTACGGTGCAACTCATATTACAGAGATTAAGTACAACGCTACTTAACTACTATACAAAATAAGATGTTTATATAAATTATCACAGTTTACTAAATAATGAGAAAAAATCGAAGGAAAGTAACAGAAAAGATCCTTCTTTTGAACCGTCAGAAACATAATTTTCGAGATTGGAGAAAAAAGGAGGCATGAAAGTGCAGAAAAGTGCCAATATCAAATATACTTTACAAATAATAAATAACTTTCCATGGGTAAAATGAATCAATTTATTCTTGATCTAGATCTGTCAACACACACAAATTTCCCCTGTTTTGACATTTCATGATTTATTCTACAGATCTGGATTTTTGACATATTTATCCATCTTTGCACTAATAGTAATAACATTTTTAAAAAAAATATTAAGCTGGTAATTTGACAGCTCTACCACACTTGTTAATACGTAAACGAAGTTGCAATAATACAATGACAACAAAAAAAAAAAACATTTCCAATCATGTTCCATGCACAAGGAAAAAAATCAATTTTTGACTGAAATCTGAAATTACCCATGGAAAACTCCATAAGTTAATAACAGCTCGTAGAGGGCCAGAGCCTAGTGACTTACAACTGTTAACCATTCCTGCGTGGGAGTAATGTCAGCGATGGAAGGGGGCCTTAAGGTTTTATTCCGTATTCGAAAGGCTAATTTGAGAAGACTCTTCAAGACAAGAATTAGTCAGTACCGGTGAAAAAAACGTTAGTTAGAAGAAGCACGGATTAAATTCAAGACCTTAAACAAACTTCTCATTCTAAATGAAAAAAATTTGAATAAGAACACCGTTTTTGGGTGTCTTTAACATTTTTTTTAAGATCCTGATGTGATAAAACATTAGGACAACTTAATCATTAAAAAAATAGTATTACTTAGTTTGTGGCGCAGACAACAAAAAAAGAAGACATTTTATTCGCTTTCTCTTTCTTTTTCGAAACTAACTTTGTATTTTGTTCATTCGAAGGCGGTGAACTAGTAGCCATCATTGTTTTTTCGAAATCGAAAATTGTTTCACATGACAGATGACAGCTGTTTATCTTCTTTTTCAATTGATAACTATTTGAAATCTTTTTTGAATATTAATACGAGTTAAAAAAAAATAATTTTAAGCCAGTCCAGCTACATATACGAGTATATGTATGTAAAAGTTTGTGAAACTTAAAAAGAAGAAAAGAGAAATGTTTGTAATGTATGGCCTCACTTGCAAGTAGTTAGGTACATATGCAGATACATTGTATTTTATAGATCTCAGTTTCAAATAAACCAAGTAGGTTGTTAAAAAGAACTAAGTCTCTTAAGGTATTTGACACCCTTCTGAACCGAAACCACAATTTAAAAGTTTAAACAATATACAAATTTTACACAATCCCATAGAGGAAAGGTTATACCTATTCAAGCGCCTACCTCCTACCGCCACCGATCCCCTCCCCAATTTCTAATCACGTCTAATATTTCACTTCACTTCGTTATTGGTCATATACTTATTTATTTACTGGGGCTGGGACTGGGTGTATGATTCCTCAACAACACTCTATGTAGAATCCAAATCCACCAACGATGTCAGCTAACAGATTTCCTCGTAGATCTCATTTGCATTTTAAACTAAAAGATGTAAACCATATTGCAATTGAACGGATTGACGACGGCGCGGCGCGCCATAAGCCGCGACGGCTAGCGGCGACGACGACGGTGGCAACACGGGGAGCGGCGGCGGGCGCGGCGCGCAGCGATAAACCGCAAAAGAGTCGCATATTGCAAACGCATATTATAAAGATCCGTGAACAACCGTATAAACCAATTTTCAAACCAATAAACATATTGAATGTCATTCATTAGCACTGAGTTCAGGTAAATATTAATCAGATGATTAATTAGATCACTAGTCATTTATCAAGCTGACTCCGATCGGCGAAGTTATATTAATGCGAAATTCTTAAATATTTATTATTTTATAATTATTTTTTACTTTTTGTACATAAATTTTGAAAATGTGTTGTGATTATTTTTTAAATAAAAAATTAATAAAGTAAAAATTGTGATATTAAGCAAAAGATTCAGAAATATGTCGCAGTTTCATTTTGTGACCGACACTAACGGGTAAAATTATTTTTATTCTGAAAATATCATTTTGGAAATTTACTCGTTTTTGCGATCACAATCTATGAAACTGAGATGAAATACAACAAAAAGTGTTCGATAGAAAACTAAAATAAGCAATAGGACTTAATTTTAAAGTGCGTGATTTTTTTAAAAGACTCGATTAAGTCCCATCAGTTTTGAATTTTGATTAAAACCCAATTTGGCTTAAAGGCCCTTTTCTAATCGAAGTTTAGTATATATTTATCATTATAAACGTTGTGTTAAAAAGAATAACAAATTAATTTCATATTTTCGATAATTTATTTAAAATATTTTGTGTTTGAACTCTCCAAAATTGGGAGTTTAAAACATGTAATGTTATTTTCAAAATGTTAAAATTTATTATCTAAGTTATCATTTGTATGAACATTTTTTTCAAATGTAAAAAGTACCCAATAAATTGTTATTTGAGCTTTGAAAATAACCATTTTTAGCATTTTGCAAAGAAAACCATTATATTATCAAAATCGTAAAATATATGTACATACATACAGTGTGGTTATTTTCTAAAAACAAAAAAATGTTAAATAATCATAGCCCGGTATTCGTAGCTCAACCCATTCCAAAAAGTAAGGTTCAAACATATCGCCGCTGGATGTCCAAAAATCGCACCACAAGTGAAACGTTGAGGTTCGAGAGGCTTTTTAATAATTATTTTCGGATTTTGTGGGCCGCAAAAAGACAAACTTTCCTTTTCGCCAACATCTTTTAAAACGCATTTGTTTATATTGTTATATTTTTAGTTTTGACATAATGTCCATGAATATACATATATAAAATCCAACAAGACAAATACAATTAAGGGAACTAGTCTCATTTGACAAGGCAACAACAAAATATTGACAGCTTAATTTGTCTGAAGTCCCTATTTTTCGCTGTGTTCATATTTTTATTTTTACATGTTTTCATCGAAAATATCCTTTTTGAGCTATAATTTGTATTTCATTATGAAGGTATCAAACGAATTTCAACATTATAAATTTAATAATTAACAACAATCAACAGTGAATTTCTTTCCATATGTTTTTTTTCGGAGAATTATTTCAAGGGCATGTTCGAAAAATCATGAAACTAAGGGTGAGGGCACAATTTATAGAGCCAATGAATTAAATTTTTTTATGATCAACTTCAGTATAATTTATATATTTTAATTTAAAAATTTAAGTTCCCATTCGATTTTAAATCCGAAGAAGGTTCTCGGAAGCAGTAAGATAATTGCTTTTTGTTTGATTTATAAATAAAAAAGCACTAACCGAAAAAACAAGTTGGATTTTTTTTTAACAAATATTTTTACAATCATGTATACAAAAATTAAGGAAATATGTATGTAGGATACGAATAAGTCTCCACACCAAGTTTTCCCTGAAGTCAGTATCACCCTATAAGTTACATCAAAGTTGAATCGAAACATTGGCAAGAGCGAAGAAGGCGATGAAATGCAATCGGAACGAGACTCATGAAGAAGAAGCCGAACGACGAAGACGTTCCACTAATTTCAATATCTACTTTTTAATATACTTTTTTCACCATTTTGTTAAAGCCAATTCATTATTGTTTAATTAAAATTACATCTTAACAAAAAAGAGCTTTTTATTCCCCACAAAATTGGTGTCAGAAGTGGGATCGGTGAAAAAGAATATTGTATAAAAAGTCTGGAATTAATTTTTGCAATAAATTTTTATTCGCACTTGTCAATCGAAAAAAAAAATTCCCGCTAAGATTACTGTGGATCCCGTTCACTCATACAAAAAGAAATTGCTGTGAATCCCGTTTACAGCTGCAAAAGCCGCTAACACTGCTAATGAAATCCCGTTTACCCCGGTAAATATATTGGAAGAGGACACTCTGGATTTACTGTTCCTTCGGAAAATAAGTATACCTCTGCAAAACTGTTAAATATGTCTGAATCAGATGCGAAGAAAAATAGAAACCCGAACAGCACGGCGATCAACGATGATAACCCAGATGATATCTCACACGCTTTGCGACAGATGGAGTTGGACCTTGCCATCAGAGAGTCTTGGTTGAAGAACAGAAATGCTCCATTGCAAATTTCTTGGAAAGAGCTAGAGGAATTGGAGGAGATAAGGAATCGACAAAAAGCTAATAACGGTTTGGCAAATACATCAGGTAATTCATTTGATAAAACACAAAATCGAGAAAGTGATGATAATGGGTTGAGGTTAGGTGCACACGTGAGTGACAAGCTAGCAAAACAGGGCTTAGATGAAGGTGGTTTAGGGGCAGGCAGTCTAGAGGCAGAGGTAATAGTTACGAATAATTTTGCACCAGCAAATACGGGGTCGGGTAATCAAGTAGAAGATATTCAAGCAACAGATGGTGGCAATAAGCATTCGACTATACATAGCTTTTCAAATCCACTTGATGTGGCAAACAAACTCGAGTACATAAAAATAAGAGAATCATTATTGTTGGCAAGGGAAGAAAATTTTCGGAAAGAGCTTGAGATATCCGCACTGAAGACCGAAGTTACCGTTTTGGGAAGCAGAGCTCGATCTTCTGTTACGTTTAAAGATACCTTGAATATTGTCCCCGAGTTTTCTGGAAACGATTCGTATGATGTTAGACGTTGGTTAGAAGATGTTGAAGCCGCAGCTATTTCTCTTGGATGGTCAGAGCCAGAAAAACTTATTTTTACTAAACGTTTGCTGACAGGTTCTGCGAAGTTAGCTTTAAGAGCCAAAACAAATTTGTATTCTTTCAATGAGCTAAAAAACTTTTTGGTAGACAAGTTTGGTACAGATGTGACTTCAGTAGATATTCACCGAAAGATGAGCAAGAGGAAGCAAGAAAAACATGAAAGTGCGCAAGATTATCTTTTAAAGATGAGAGAGCTAGGGACGTTAGGCAGTTTCGATGACAAGGCGATCATTCAATATGTTATTAATGGACTCGAAGATCTTCCAAATAACAAAGTTATACTTTATGGAGCGAACTCGATGCAGGAGTTTAAGGAAAAATTGAAGCTGTACTCGAAGTTCAAAGAAGATGTGACGCTAGCACGTTCAAAAGAAGGGTCAAAACAAGTATCTAAGGAAGAGTTGTCAACAAAAAAGTCCAGTTCATTCCAAGCCAGATGTTATAACTGCGGAAAAAAAGGGCATCAAAGTTCTCAATGCCCGAATGGACTTAAGTGTTTTCGATGCAATGTATTTGGGCATAAATCTTCTTCGTGTACTAAACCAAAGACAACCAATTGTGCTAGAGTTGGTGAGGGCGATGCTAGGAAGCTTGTTAGGCTGAATGGTCACGAAATACTATCTTTAATTGACTCAGGCAGTGATTTAACTATCGTTACATGCGAGGAATTTATAAAACTCGGTTCACCAAAGATGAAACCAAATAGAATCGAGGTTCAAGGGTTGTCCAAGGCACCTGTCGAAGCTTTAGGTTCATTTGAAGGCCACCTGGAGATTGACAATTTTAAATCTAATGCAACCATTTTCGTTATGTCCGAAACATTTTTGAAAGTACCAATGATTGTTGGAAGAAATGTATTGAAAGGTACAAACATCAATATTTCCAAAAATGGTAATGTTACTGTTAAGGAGTCGGTAGATGAAGCTTTATGCCTTTTAAGTATCAATCCTGAGAATAATGATGATGATGTTACCATAGGAAATAAAGCTTACTCAGATGTTATTAAGGATTTAGTTGCTAATTACAACCCTAGATGCGAAAAATCTACAAAGACGAAACGCCTATTTATTCCAACCCCAGACGATTAGCCCCTCTAGAAAAAAGAATAGTAGATGACCAGATTGCAGAATGGCTAAAGGCAGGAATAATTAGGCCCAGTGACTCAGAATTCGCTAGTCCAATCGTCCTCGCTGACAAAAAAGACGGATCAAAAAGACTCTGCATTGACTACCGTCGGTCGTCTTAATAAAGTCATAGTGAGAGATCGATATCCTCTACCTCTAATAGATGACCAAGTTGATGCCCTTAGCAAATCGAAAATATTTTCCACACTCGACTTAGAGAATGGATTTTTTCATGTAGATGTTTCGGAAAAAAGTCGAATGTACACTTCCTTTGTAACTCACAGCGGGCAATACGAGTTTAATAAAGTGCCTTTTGGCCTCAGTACGTCACCTGCAGTTTTCCAAAAACACATTAATCAAGTTTTTAGGCCGTTGATATCGGAAGGCATTGTTCTCTTGTATATGGATGATGTCATAGTTCTCTCTAAATCATATGATGAAGCAATTCAGAATTTACAGAAGGTACTTAGCTTAGCATCCGCTTATGGTCTTAAGATTAAGTGGACAAAATGCCAATTCCTCTGCGAAAAGATTGTTTATTTAGGATACGAAATAGAGTTTGGATTCATAAAACCATCACAGTACAAGACGGCTGCTGTAATGAAGTTTCCCGAGCCCGATTCTTAAAAAAGAATTCAAAGTTTCCTAGGGCTTACAGGGTATTTTCGTAAATTCATTCCTGAGTACTCCTTGATTGCGAAGCCATTAACATCTCTTCTAAAAAAGGATAGTGCTTTTAAGTTCGGCTCCGCTGAAAGAGTAGCCTTTCAAAAACTAAAGACTATATTAGCTGAAAAACCAGTTTTGAAGCTTTATCAACAAGAAGCAGAAACAGAAATTCATACGGACGCCTGTAAGTTTGGATATGGGGCAGTTTTGCTTCAGAAGGCCGATGACGGAAAATTTCATCCCATCTACTACTATAGCAAAAAAACAAGCAAGTCGGAAGAGAACTATTGTAGCTACGAACTCGAAGTGTTGGCAATCGTTAAGGCCTTAAAAAAATTCAAGGCGTATTTGCTAGGTCTTTATTTTAAGATTGTGACTGACTGCTTAGCATTTAAAGGTACCATGGAAAGAAAAGAGATGTCTTCAAGGATTGCAGGATGGGCAATGACCTTACAAGAGTTTGATTATGTATTGGAGCACCGTGCGGGATCCAGCTTGAAGCATGCAGACGCATTAAGCCGAAATGCTATTGTCATGGTTGTGAATTCGGAATTTCTGGCGAGACTGAGAAGTGCTCAAGATAAAGATGAATACCTATTAGCTATAAAAGGTGCTTTGAAGAATGGACCGTATGATGACTCTTTTGTTGAGCAAGATATCGTTTACAAAAACAACAATCAAGGTAACAAACTTCTTTGCATACCCAGGAAAATGCAGGATGAAATCATCAAGGAAGTTCACGCTGAAGGGCATTTTGGTACCCGCAAGATGGCAGAAGTGATCGAACGTGACTACTTCATTCCAAACCTTAAGCAAAAGTTAGAAGCATGTCGACGAAATTGCATCCGTTGCATAGTCAGCGAACGAAAGAGCGGCAAACAAGAAGGATTTCTTAACCTTATTTCCAAAGAGGAGGAACCTTTACATACGTACCACGTAGACCATTTGGGTCCGCTTTCAATTACAAGCAAGCAATATTCTTACATTTTTTGCATAGTTGACGCGTTCACAAAATTTGTCTGGTTATACCCAGTGAAGTCGACAGGAACATCTGAGGTTCTCGCAAAGCTACAATTGCAAAAAAGCGTTTTTGGGAACCCTAGTCGTATTATTTCAGACAGAGGTGTTGCATTTACATCTAACGCTTTCCGAGATTACTGTGAGGAACAAAAAATTCAGCATTCCTTGATCACTACAGGTGTACCCAGAGGAAATGGCCAGGTTGAGAGGGTCAACCGAGTGATTGTATCCGTATTAGCCAAGCTATCAGCAGATGACACATCTAAGTGGTTTAGGTATACAAATCAACTACAAGAGTGCCTTAATTCAACGTGGCACAGAAGTATCAAAAGGACTCCATTCGAATTACTCTTTGGGGTAAAGATGCGTAGGGCGGAAAACATTGACCTTGCCGAAGCTGTAGCCGAAGAAATTCGACAAGCTTTCCAAGAAGAACGTGAAAGTTCACGTGAAATTGCTAAATCTTCCATTAAAGCAATACAAGATGAAAATCGTAAAACATTTGATAAAAGACGCAAATCAGCTACTAAATACAAGCTTAAAGATGTAGTTGCTATTAAAAAAACACAATTTGGTACTAATCAAAAAATGTCTCGTAAATTTCTAGGTCCTTATGTTGTCACGAAAGTCTCACCAAATGATAGGTATGAAGTACAAAAGGTTGGTACTCACGATGGACCTCGCAATACAACGTCTAGTGCAGACAATATGAAGCCTTGGGGTAACTCTGACCCCTATGATGAATCCATGACTGACGATGAATCCGAAGACGATGTTGATGAAGTGATGGGGTCAAACGAAGATTCCTTTGCAGAATCATAATATAATGACGATTTTCTCCAATTCCCAGATGATATCAGATGTACATTAGAACGACGATGAACCCAAGACTTATTGAATGCTACCTGAAGACGATTCACAAGACGATTCCCCGAGGACGTGAAATACACAAGATGGCCGATTGTAGGATACGAATAAGTCTCCACACCAAGTTTTCCCTGAAGTCAGTATCACCCTATAAGTTACATCAAAGTTGAATCGAAACATTGGCAAGAGCGAAGAAGGCGATGAAATGCAATCGGAACGAGACTCATGAAGAAGAAGCCGAACGACGAAGACGTTCCACTAATTTCAATACCTACTTTTTAATATACTTTTTTCACCATTTTGTTAAAGCCAATTCATTATTGTTTAATTAAAATTACATCTTAACAACAAAGAGCTTTTTATTCCCCACGTGTATTTTCGATATCGCTATCAAAAAAACTATAACAATCAAAGAAACCCTTAAATTGAATGAGTAAAAGTAACTCATGGATTACATAATTGGAGGAGTAGTTTGCGAGAGAAATGAAATATCAATTTTAATATTCCTAACATAATAAAAATGACAAATTATGCTTCTGAATTGACCAGCAACGCATTTAACGGAAGTTGTATAAACAGCTTGAATGTTTATTCTGGCAGAACAGAAGTTATCTAGTAATCATAAATCACAATCCTGTGGAATTTTATAGTTACAAAAGTCCAATTAATTTTTGAATGTCTTATATTTTTGTAAGCGCTTGAAAGAAATGCCATATGAACGGTAGCTTTCCGTGTATGTTTTTTTTGGCTATGTTTTGATTCCAAAATTACTAAATATAATTTCCTTCAACATTATTAATATGACACTTTAACTTATACATATATACAGCTATATTTGAAATGAACAAACAACTAAAAAAATCTTCTAACTTAAGAGCACTTGAGATTCTGATGGTAAGGATTGCATTGTTCTTGAACACCTCCATTAAATTAAAATAAGAAGCAACTTCATTGGTCGGAGGACTAGTGCGAGAATGTGTTTGGGTTTTTGCATGATCTTACGCACTCTTTCTTACATAATATAGTCTTCCGCAGCTTGTAAGCAATCCGAAATGTCGCTCTAAGATTCCTATATTTGTAATTGAGTCAATCATTTGTTACTATTGCCGGCACCACGACGAACCAAAAGTGCTTTAGTTTTGTGATATTAGACTGCAAAATGTTCACTATATTTAAGTTCAACAAATTCCAACGCGTTTTTGAAGTGCGAATTGTTTAATTTTCAGAGATGGTGTAGTTTTTACCTGTCAAATGTCAAACAGTGACATTTACTTTAAATTTACTTCTACATATTTGTATACATAACTTAAAGTTCTTCAATATATATACACATTTTTACAGAGCTTCTTATCTTCTATTGATTTTCTATCGGTTTAAGGTCCTAGAGAAGGCAAGGCAGTAATACAATGTTTTTTTTTAATTCCGCTGAAATAAGCAACATAATGACATTTGAAAAGAACAAAATAGTAGTATAATAAAACTTCAAAAGACATTCTCTACATAATACTTTTACTTAAACTAAACGATAGCTCTGCTGGGAACTACATATACATACTTTTTTCATTTTCCTGGATTTTATTCCTTTTCGCAACCATCAACAAGAAAACAAAAATCGATTAGAAAAGATATTGAGATAGAAGAAGTATCGTAACATACATTTTGCTAAAGTTAGCTTAATTGATGATACAATTTATAAAGTTTGACTTTCGATTATTTCCTTTATCCATTTTTAATGGTTTAAAATGTTACAAAGTACTTTTCAATCTATAGTCTAAAAGTTTACGTTGCAATCTGGTTAGATATTTAACTTGGTTTGTTAATTTGGGAAATAAAGCAACGTATATACATAATTAACTAACTGCATCACGCGGTATGTTTTTTTTTTAATAAATTTGGCTAGCTAGCTGGCCCGCTATAGTAAGCCAGCTTTAAAAGGTAGATAAATGATGCCGCGGATTTTTTTAGAACTATTATACAGGAACAATTCTGTCATAGATTAGTTTAGCAAACTTCAACCGTTTGCGTTTCCCCACGCAGTGGAAGCTTGCAAAAGTGCTCCACTCGTATTAGTCTTTTTTAATGAATCGTTTAACACTGAAAGAATTATTCAAATAGGACCAGTAATTTTTGATTTTAGCGCGTTCAAACAAACAGCTTTAGCTTTAGACAAAACTCTTATGGCTAGTTTTCACTGTGGGTCATCTTTAATCCATGGTTATTCCAGATTGTATTTTATCAACCAAATTTTGATAAGGAAATTCATAGTTCGAAATGTTAGTTATAGATTGAGCTAATCAACTGATTTCAGATGACTAAAAGCTCCATTGAACAAGAATCTCTAAGAGTTTTGTTAAAAATTATAATTTTGTTAAATAAAACGTCAAAATAACCTGTTGAGTTCAGTCTCAGTTAGTGAGAATAAGTGACTCAAGACTCGCATTTGAGAAAAACTAGATATTACATTAGATATGACATAAGACAGTAATTTTTCAACAGAATGTGTTAAATTACATACATATGTAAATATTTCTTCCAAAAGTATTCGCTTCTGTAGATTTTACGTGTCAAAAGATGACAGCTTCTAAAGTGTCAGTTGCCCGAAAAGTAGGCTATTAAAAATGAAATCTCTTAAACGCGACTTTAAAACGATTATTTAGTTCTTAATTCATTCAAAACTTAACTTTGACATACTAAGTGAATCTTGTTGGGTATTTGCTCTAATGAATGTAGGCTATTTTTTTTTGTAAACTGTTATCTAAAATATGTGATTTACAATGTAACTTTACTTTATAGTCTCTACATACATTTTAAGTTTGTGCACCATGCGGAAGCGAGTTTTCTTTTGAGTTTGGCTTATTTACTATTTTTATCGATTCATTTATTTAAAGGAAAAAAAGTAGAAAGAATTGTGATGTTGAATTTCAGCAGTATCCCTACAACATTCACATCATAAAACATAATTTATTCATTCAGATTCAGACAGAAAAATGATAAAATGGCGCCTACCATTTAGATAAGAAATGTGTTATATCTACAATGTTTGTATGTTTTCTGTTTTCTAAGAAATAAAATAAATTATAGGCTAAAATAAAACTAAGTTATGCTTACTTTAAGTTGTTTACATACATAAATTCTCTTTTTGGTAGTGGATTTTCCTTACTTATGATGATTTCGTGATGTATGATTTTTTTATTCTCGTTATTTAATTTAAATACAGACAAAAATCTTTGCTATAAATTTGAGTTGTCATTCTCATGTTGTGTATCGTAACTGGCTGTCATAAGTGTTAAAATATTTGAATACAACTTAAAATAAATATTTAACGAAAAAAAGGACACAACAACTGTTTGTTTAAATTCATTCATAAAATCAAATATCATTATTTGCCTTCAGTAAGAGGTTTCAATTGTGAATGGTGGCTATTTGAGCAGCTGTCACTTTCGAAGCTGTTATCTTTTGACATTTGATATATTCATTACATAAATTGTAAACACTTTCCAGTCACAGTTCGAAGTCTTACAGAAAGTTTCCTAACCATGTTAATTCTCGAAGAGAATATATACATACATAGATATTGACGTTCGAGAAATTTTTGTATTTACTCCGAGGATCAACAAACAATGGGAAATTTCAATAGGGAAAATATTTGTATTATTAAGTTGGCACTACTGTTATGTGTTAAAATATTCATTACTGTTGGCCATTTTATATTTCTAATATTTCTAAGAATTTTCTCAGTCAGATTGATAGAGCTGGAGAATAAAATATACATTATACACAATTCACTATTTAATTAAATGTCTTTGGATTGCTTTTCTTCCTTTATGAATCGTAAATACCTACGATAGAAAATTCTTCAAAAATCGGATCATAAAAATTCAGTTCACAGTTTCTGACAGAAAAGTGAGATATTTGTATGAGAAATCTTATTTATAAAGTGCTTGAGAAAGCTTTGCAGATTAGGCCAGAATGACCACCCAAGCACAAAATCCAAGAATTGGTGCTCAAATATATATCGTTGATTACCCGTGTTTTGTTGGGAAATCTATCAATAGTATAGTAGGATTTTACACGAATAACAAAAACAATATCCGCAGTACGAATACTACCGATAAAAGTTAAAGTAGAATCTTACTACGGATGGGTTTTTAATATTTATACGAGTCTCGAATGCATCTTATGTGACTTCGTTCTCAAATGTTGGTACGATTGATATCGCATTTGTATCTCGATGGCTGTGTTCGTTGAGTAGTTGTGCATTTGCAATCATGTGTTTTCCATTGGGGAAAAAATCAATCTGTTACTATTGATATTATTTAGTTTTGTTAATGAAAATGGACTAACTGGGCTTATTTTGCAAGAGAAAACAATAGAAAAGATAATTAAGTTTTGCTATGTGCCCACCAAAGGTTTATTTCAGTTTGGATTAAATACATCTTTTTGGTGTTTCCACCGCACAAGAAGATTTAAAAATGATTAAGTTTGACAGCGATTTCTAAAATTCAAATGATTCGTGTTAAATAATGAAAAACTGTATAGTTCAGCACCATATAAGAATATGCTTCCTACTTCATGTGAATTTTTTTTTTTTAATTTGATTAAAACAAAACTATATTTTTTGTACACAAACATGCAAATAAACAGACCATAATGCATTATCTGTAAAACCAACTCCTCCACACAGGTTTTTCTTCACAAATTTTGACTCGACTCGAAATCGAGGCGAATCAAGCTCATTTGAGCTCGATTCAGGTATATAAAGAATTTAGTCGAGCTTCAAGCTTGCTTCAACACCACATGTTAATGTAGAAGTCTACGAACAAACTCCCTTCTTGAAGTTTTTATATTTTATGTCAAATTGTTTGGTTAAATCTTTAAAATCGACTATCACCTTACACAGACGTATTTTCTTGATTTTAAAAGTCAACTATCAAAAATCAGCTTACACGATTTCACCCCTGAAAGGTCTGAATGTCGCTATTTTTTTTGGAATATTTTGATAAATTATTCTGGCAAATATTCAATTGTATCAACTTTCAAATATAAAAACCGGACTACTTCGGATCGGTAATTTGGTAATTTCTCACTGTACTATATATGGAATACCAAAAAAACACGGCTATTGAGATTCCGATTTTACTGATCTTGATGGAATATTCGAAAGATTATTAAAAACCATTTTGAGTCACCATTTGGGCCTCAGAAAAGTGAAATCTCGATTCGTACTAAAAACGTTGAATTTCTGTCATTGTAATTCGTAATCAATCCGCCAAAAACTTGACTCGAATCTGTCAGTGATATGATCATAGCGTCATCTCTATTTGAGTTTGAAAGAGACATATGGAGTGAAGGCTCCTGGAAGTCAGCGCCTGAACCGTGAATGTGATTGGAGATAAATTATTTTTTTCAATTTGACGTTAAATGTATTTCCCTTAAGACAATAATAAAAAGTCTCTCGAATAACATTTATTTTTCGCTATAACAACAAAACATACCTAAGAAAAAAAAAAAAAAAGGCGTTGTTATTTTCTTGCGATTTGCTTACCTTTTTAAGAACAAATAACACAGGTTAAATTATTATGTTTTTGATACATTTTCCAATTAATTAAGAAATAAATATATAGTATTATTTTTTTATAATCATAACAGCGGCGTTTTATTATCGAAAATGATCCATATGGGTTACTTTTAACACGTAATACAGTGACAATTAGGAATCTATCTCTAATTGTCATTTATGTTAATACCTACTGACTTCCAGGTGGTGTGAAAAGCTAATCACCACTTGCCAAACAGCGCGCATTTGCAGTAGAGTGCATCTTTCGTCATAGTGATTCATACACGGTTTTTTTTCCTTCTAGACGTGATTATGATTACAAATGAGGCTCATTTCAACCAACGGCGAGGAGAACCTCTACGTAGTTCAAGAGAAGCTTCGCCAAAGGTTATACCGTTTAAATGGAGAAGCGGTCGGCGGCTTTGGGCCATCATCGATCCTTATTTTTTCGACTGAATGGCTGTCGGTGAACACAGCTGTTAAACGATATTGCGCTGCTAGAATTGTGTCGAAGGAGGAAACTTAGACGTACTCGATTCTAGTTAGATGGTGCAACGTGTCATACCACGCGCCGCCCCCGCCGAAACGCAAAAGTTTAGCAAACTATTAATTTCGCGTGGCCGTTGCACTACCCTGATTTATCCGTGTGCGATTTCTTTTTATCAATCTTTTAGAAGTCTAGAATTTGAAAGAGCTTAAAGCTTCAATTCAACAACATACTGTCAACATTTTAATAGTTACGTTAATGAAAGTCTACAAACATTTTGTGTTACGTTTGCATCAATATAAATAAAATCAGGGCTGTCATCTAAATGACGTTATTTTAAAAACCCTCAAGCTTTTTCAAAGCTAACTCAATAAAGTAAACTCAAATAAAGGTAGCGATTTGATTTTTTAAAATCCTTTATATTTTTCTCATGAACCCTGCACAATCATTCTGAATAAAACTTTAATAGGGTCTTTCATGGGTAAACACAAATTGTATTAGAATTGATGCAAAGAGGGGTTAAATCTACCGAAAAATCCAAATCTGTAAATTTGATCTTATATCAAAAATAAATCAACTTATTTTAGCCCATGGAATGCAAGCTTGTTTTTTGACAGATTTAGATCCTGAACAAATAGATTTATTTTACTTATGGAAAACCCCATAAGTACCTTATGTTAATTGCAAATGTAGCTCTAAAATTATTAGAGACAAATTTGGAAGGTTCTTTTATCGAGTTCAATATGAAATGACTTTGTTCCACTTTCGAGAAGTTTTTTCATTGAACTGCGACGACACAATTATTTTTTCTCACTTATTTAACACCGTATTGCAATTGAAAATTTACTATTGAAAACTTTTAAAACACCATTTATGGCATGCATTTATATTGGACATTCCATCTCCCAACCCTCTGTACAAATAGGGAGACCAACAAAAATAACTTTAACTTCAATATTTCCTTCTCGATTGCCTTCTATAGGATTCTCGGATATTTTTCAAACTTAATAAAATAATAAAAATATGACTTCCGGTCCGAATAATCAGTTCGTTTTCGATTTTCCGTCGCATCGGTTGGTCGTCAGCTATCGAATACGATTTACAAAAACAAGTTGACTGCACATTGCACATTATTTCACATATTTCATCAAAATGAACCAAAAATTCCTTTAGCATTTTTGTTAAAAAAAAAATGTCTGCAACGATAAACGTCATGCGGGAGTGCAAAGTTTAAAACTTTGTCCTTGTTTTTGAACAACGCAATTAAGTTAATAATATCACGAAGGAACGAAGGCACGAAGGAGGCAGCAGATTCGCGCAGGACTCTATACACAGGAAATTTGTGACAAAAACACAAAATAGGTAATATTTTGATCCAAAACAAAATAACCTGAGTTGGATGAAATGAAAATTTTACCATTTACCATTAACCACATAGGGTATAACGGTAGTTCTATGCCCGCGTCAAACTCTTTGGCTACGAACGCGTCATAGCAGCAAATTCACAAGAGCACAATATTTTTCCTTGCTGCAAGGGAAAGTCTGCACAGGAAAAATATAAAATACAAACAAAATAAAAACTTATATATTTAACACCAAGAGGAGAAAAAGTAAAGGAAATGGGTTCACCAAGTCAGTGGGTTTATTTTTGTTTTTTATGTCTTGGAGCAGGAATGTTATATTTAAACATCCCTGTACGTGAAGCGAGTTTTCCAATAGCGAGTTTTCCCACATGAATATTATGTAAGCTTTGTATCCTGTGCCTGTCTTGTATGTTTTCTTTTTGATGTAGGGTTCCTTTTTTTACTCCTTTGTTTGCTTTCTTTTCTTTTCATGCAGCTTGAAGTTGCTCCTTGGTCCTTGTTATGTGTGTAGCTTGGAATTGGTATAAAAAAATTTCTTGGAGTTTATCCAAAGTTTCTAGGGCGAAACAATTGGGTGAGTAATTCCAAAACGTGCATCAGAGTGTGGCATAGTTGGAAAATATATAAATTCCTCATCATAAGTTTTATAATGTTCTTTTGAAGATTTCAGTTTGTAAGGAACTTTAACGATATGAATATGTACATATATGAAGTTGAAGAATGGTATGACCTTAAAGGCATTTGTATCTTATACATAGAAAAAATTGTATTTTTTATTTTGAATGATTCAAAAATACATCCAATAGGAGTTATTCAAAACCGAATGGTGCGGGTGCAGCGACCAATCTAATTAGATTCAGAGAATATTATTTAACTAAATTTGTTTCAAAAACATTTTTTAAACCAAAGGTAAAATTTTTTTCAAGACAATTGTGCAGTTTTGAAAAAAGGGTGCTTTAAAAATACCGTTGTTTTTTTTGGACAAGTCATACATAGTACAGTAGGGGCCTATTTTAAAAACATTGAGAATTGCGACAGGTGACAATTTGTTAATTCACAACTTGACAGTTGTTAAAATCTGTTTCATACAAAATTTGGTAATTATAAAGAATTGTTGGAAAATACCCGACAATTATCATCTTATTGTTGCATAGAGAAATTGTAATGACAATGAATTGTCAAGTATTTTCCTTTCCCACAATTGTAAGAAATTTTCCTACAAATTAGTACTTACAATTCTTTTATGAAATGAAAAAAAAAATACAATTTACATATCTGTTAGTATTTTTATTGACAATTGCGACAGAAAAATCAGTTACGACATTAAAAAGACCCAAAATGATAAACGATATACATATTTTTCTGATAAATTTGTCGTCTGTCAATATTTTATGAAATATAGATTTGTGAGACAAGTGTGAAACACTTGTTGAATTGTCACCTGTCAATTTTTATGAAATAGAGCTCTGGTGTGAATAGATACATAAGATACATATTTAACTTTTATTTGAGTAACTCTCTTAAAACACGATATGTGGCTGTGGCAGAATCACAATTTTTGTAGTATGTTTTAACAATTTATATGCGTTGTGCGATAGTTAAACGATCTATTTTCGTAAATGTCAGACTTTCGACTGACAAAGAAAAATTGGTTTAAGCACTGAGTTTGACAGATGTCGAATTCCAGGTCTATAATTTTCAAACCGCAAAATGGATAACCCGTTATTTTTCTGACAAATTTGTCGCCTGTCAATATTTTTGGCGTTTTTCTTTTTTAGTTCAGAACTGAGCTCTGAGCAGACTCTGAGCGAACAGAGTAGAGTAGAGTTGAGTTCTGAGCAGAGTATGTTCAGGGGCCCTACTCTGTGATGCGTTTCGAAAGCAAATATTTTCGAAAACGAATATTTTGTACTCTCTATTTCTAATGCGGATAAGAAATCTAGTACTTACGGAATGACAAATCCGCATTCGGATTTTTCGTACCTGGCAATGCATTTCCGAATGTCATTAGCGTTCGAAAAAGGAAATTTTCTTTCTACACCAAGAGAGGTAACGAATTGCAATTCGAAAGTCGTTTTTAAATGACACAAAAGGAAAATTTTGTTGAGTTGTGTGAAATATATAAAATATAAGTAAGGAAATAATAATTTTATTCAAAATTTAAGCAAATAAATCCCATTACAGGGAATCATCAGCGAAAAATGTGCATACCAAACAAAAGCAGTTTGAAATTATGGTGGAATTCGTATGACTTGAAGGAAAAAAAGTATACCTTAGCAAAAGACAAATTTCAACACAAAAAACGAAATGACTATGAAAAAAACTGAAACTTTCTAAGCTTGAATTAAAAAGAGAGATGTGGCAATTGCAAAGCAGTGAAGTGTAAAAAAAGTCATTACGATAATTTTCAAGTGATAATAATGACTGAATTTTAATTTCGTCCTCGTCTTTGTGATTTGTTTTGATTTTTTTTGTATTTTTGCTTTGACAAATCTCATAAGAAATACTTCGAGACTCGGTAAATCTATTGGATAAATAGAAAAAGTACTAGATGATTGTTTTATTCGATTCGAACATTTTACAGAGTACGAATTCATAAGCGAATCGAATATCAGATTCGAATCGGATTGGCTTTCGAAACGCATTACAGATTAGGGCCCCAGAGCTCTCTGATTTAATTATGAAACAACTTGAGCACTAAACTGTCATGATTTGAAATGTCGTCTGTTTGAAGGCGTTTAAAAATTTTCTTTAATCAAATTAATTAAAAAAACAGTCATAGCGTTAGTCCATTTGACGCCTGAAATAAATTTGATTCATAAAAATGCTATATGCTATTAGTTTTTTCTAAATTATTTTTCCTTCTGCACTAGAGCGACCAGCCTCTTGCGCCATTTTTATTGTTTTGACGATGATTTTTTTTAATTTCCCGGCTTTCAAACATCAAATTGTTTGTGTTCAGCATTTTACTCCGTTTACTCTGTTATTTTATTCTGAGCTCACAGAGCGCGCTCTGAACATGTTCAGAACTAAAAAAGAAACACGAATTTGAAGCTCTGAACGATCAGAGCTCAAAAAGAAACACAATTATTTTTTGACAGTTCGAGCTCTGCTCTGAACTAAAAAAGAAAAACGCCCTTTATGAAATACAGATTTGTCAGATAAGTATGACAAATTTGTTGAATTGTCACCTGTCCATTTATATTAAATAGGACCCTGGTGTGAATAGAGATTTACTTTTATTCGAGTAAAGAAATTTTGTAGGTTTTCTTTCTTAGATGTTGGTACATTCCATACTTTCTTAAGTCTCGATGGCTGTGATCGTAGAGTAGTGTCGAACATACAAAACACTATAGGCATTTTTCTTTTTAAGCTTAGAGCAGATAGCTTAGTTGTCAAAAAAGATCGTTGTTTCTTTTTTGGCTCAGATATCAGAGCACTCGGTTTGTGTTTCTTTTTTTAATCAGAACTACTTCGGAGCGCGCTCTATGAGCTCTGAATAAAATGACAGTGATGAACTGATGAGCGTGGCTGACTTCACTTTTGTTTCGTGTGGTATGAAAGAGACAGATGGAAAATTCTTAATCTATTGACAGTTCATTCTTTTAGTGTATTTCATAATCAAGTCGGAGAGCTCTGATCAAACTCTAATCAGAGCGTTCTCGATGTGCTCAGGCTCTGAGCTTAAAAAGAAAAACACCTTATGATGCCACTCAAGATGAACTCTGATATTTTGACAGGACTCTAAACTTACATATCAATATTATGTACATATATGCTTGTTTTCGATTTCTTATGGACACTATGGGTGATTTTTTTGAGGTTAGGATTTTCATGCATTAGTATTTGACAGATCACGCGGGATTTCAGACATGGTGTCAAAGAGAAAGATGCTCAGTATGCTTTGACATTTCATCATGAATAGACTTACTAACTGCCACAACGTCGAATTTTCAGTGAATGGGCCCTAGAAAAGTTGGCAGAAAATCCGCTTTTTTATCGACAAATTTTGTTCAGCGATGAGGCTCATTTCTGGTTGAATGGCTACGTAAATAAGCAAAATTGCCGCATTTGGAGTGAAGAGCAACCAGAAGCCGTTCAAGAACTGCCCATGCATCCCGAAAAATGCACTGTTTGGTGTGGTTTGTACGCTGGTGGAATCATTGGACCGTATTTTTTCAAAGATGCTGTTGGACGCAACGTTACGGTGAATGGCGATCGCTATCGTTCAATGCTAACAAACTTTTTGTTGCCAAAAATGGAAGAACTGAACTTGGTTGACATGTGGTTTCAACAAGATGGCGCTACATGCCACACAGCTCGCGATTCTATGGCCATTTTGAGGGAAAACTTCGGAGAACAATTCATCTCAAGGAATGGACCGGTAAGTTGGCCACCAAGATCATGCGATTTGACGCCTTTAGACTATTTTTTGTGGGGCTACGTCAAGTCTAAAGTCTACACAAATAAGCCAGCAACTATTCCAGCTTTGGAAGACAACATTTCCGAAGAAATTCGGGCTATTCCGGCCGACATGCTCGAAAAAGTTACCCAAAATTGGACTTTCCGAATGGACCACCTAAGACGCAGCCGCGGTCAACATTTAAATGAAATTATCTTCAAAAAGGAAATGTCATGGACCAATCTAACGTTTCAAATAAAGAATCGATGAGATTTTGCAAATTTTATGCGTTTTTTTTAAAAAAAAAATTCTCAAGCTCTTAAAAAATCACCCGATATTATACTAAAACCTTAAAAAAGTACGTTGTCAAATTTTCCGAAAAAGATGCAGCAACAAAAATCCAAATCTTACACTCTGGTTTTCGACGCTGCTTAGCATAAAATCTATCTTTGAGTTCACTTCTATACAAAAATATAATTTTATTTTTCTGAGCTTACTCGCCTTTTAATATATGTATATGTAGATTGAAAAAAGTAAGTGTCGACAAGAAACACTACAATATATCACCGATATCACCATCTACTGCACGTAAAGAATTATTTTACAAAAACAATAATCTACGAACGAACCCTTTTTCTCTTAGTTGTCATTTCATTCGGATTCAAATTGAAAAATGCAAGGAATTTTTTTTAGTGGGTTTTACCTTTAAGCCTATAAAAAATTGTTTTCCAAACAAATATTTTGGCTATTTTGGCAGCTGTCACTTTCAAAACTGTCATTGCTTTGAAATGGAACGATAAATGCTTTAACAACACATTGAAATTGTTTAAATCATACGTTGGAAATATAATTTTTAAAATTTTTAGATCGTACAAAAACTAAAGTTACAGCATAAAATTAATTGACGATTTTAAATTGACATATTTACAATTGATAAGCATTAAGAAAAGTTTGTTAAAATATAATTTCCTATGTAAGTTTTTGCATTATGAATAAAATTCTTCTCTTTTTTTCAAAAATAGAACAAATTGAGAAGAAAAACTTTTAATAATTTGAAACAACACATTGCATATTTTTAATACTTATGTTGAGATGTTAAGATGTCAACATAATTATCCTTTTAAACAATAAGCTTATTAAGGTAAGGTATAATAATTATTTTAATTTATTTAACAGATCTCATAAAGGTGCCAAAACAATAAACAAATAGATACAGCAAATCATTGACAAGTTAAGAAATTAAAAAATAAAAATAACAAAGAGACTGCAAGAGAAAGCAATTCAAGTGCATTGCCAAAATTCTTACAAAGGAAAAAGAAATACAAAAACTTCAAGAATTAAAAAAAGAAAATGTGTAGTTAGATTTAAGGCCAAGATCAACAGAACATTAACAAAAGTATTAAGTAAGAGATTTTTCATTTGGCAGAAACAATACAAACAAAAGTTCTGTTTGTTTTCAACAAAATAACATAAGTCTTCTTATTGCAAATTAATTAATGTACATGTTATCGATTTACACCCCTTACACACGCCACACACGATGTGTGTGAATGACGCAACATTTTCAAATCAAGAAAAATCTATGAAATGTACGTGACCCACATTCTTGAGCTATAAATCACCAGGAATCATTTATTTACCTACATATTATGCTCTAAATTTCTTAGTTCTCCCCCTGAAAGTGCATCCGATGTGGGATGGTAGAAAAGTGAAGTCAAAGAGATGACACAAAAGTATTATGAATGCAGTTGGACGAAAGAAAAAAACAACAAATAATGACAGGTGAAATAGGTGACTGTTGAGACATTTTTTAAAAATGTCAAACTAACAGATTTATGTACCTTCATACATACCATACATCAAATTTAATTTTCTTCAAATGTTCCTATTTATTTGTTTTGATGATGGGAATTAAAAGTTGCACATAATTTAATTTTTAATTTAAATTTTTAATATATCAATAATTTCAAAATTATTTAATGTTATTGAAAATCATAAGTGACATTTAACATAGAAAAAAACATGTTGTTGATAGGTTTTTATTTTTATTTTATTTTTCGTCTTTAAAACTGTTTTCGTATATTCACAGATATGTTTTCTTCTACACATATTTATATATTGTATATTTAAAAAAGTGCACATCAGAAAAACGCACATTAAAGTTTAACGTTAGATATACTTAGCAACACTGAAATATGCATAAGCATATGACATTTTGTTGACATGCTAAGTTTAATTATATCTGTCAATATTTTCTCCTGTCACAAAAAGAATTTATAGTTATAAATATTTCCATTTTATTAAATAAAACATTTTAACTCTGTTTCTTCTTTCAATCGTAACCCGTGGAGTGATGGTTTTGGAGATCTTGGGTTAAATCCCAGTCTTATACCTGCCTGTGCCATCTAACGTTTGTTTTCATGAGTAATGCCTTTTGTGAGGCTTTCTCAATTTACTGCTGGAACACAATGCAAAAATCGGAGCCGCAGCCGGAGTCGGAATAGCTGTCGTACGTTAACCTCACATAATTTAGAAATAGAAGTAAGTACTCGACAATTTTAAACTGTAAACGCAACCTAAAATCAATAATCAAACTCTCATTGCCAAAGAATTTAGTAGAAATATGGTACAATAAATGAACATGACGTTACGTCAAAAAAAAATGTTCCTGCCACTCTTTCGCTTAATTCGTGTGTAAAGCAATATTCACATGAGCACGACCAACGACTAACGAATGAACGAATATTCGTCGATTTTGACATTTCTTTCACATGAGTTTTTAATTCGTCGCGAATGAAGTTTGACATTCACCACCGAAACCAAAACAAGAACGATTTTTTTAGGTTAAGTACGCGCGATTTTTTTATTCGTTGCGAGTGTGGATAATGTGGAACGCGAATAAAGTTTGACAGTTCGTATCAACTACAATTTTTTTCGCGACGAATAAATTTGTTTTCTTAAATTTATTAATATATGATATTGAAAAGTAAAAGTATGCATCATAAATCAAATAGAAACTTTATTGCTATCGTTTTGTTAAGAATTTGTGCGGAAATATGTCTTCAAACGTATATAAACTCACATTTTGTAATTCATTCGTCGTTCGTTGGTCGCGCTCATGTGAATGATGCTTAAATGTGTAGACGAGCCATAAATTAATTGAATTCAACGAATTGACCGCTGTTAAGCTTCCGTGTGAGAAACATGAAAAACATCGAAGTCCATATAGTATACTCGTACATACATACATATGTACATACATACATAGATGTCAGGGTTATTATTATCCAGAACAGTTTAATTTAAAAATTGTATAGGGTTTTTCAATGAGAGCTTTAATTTTGGTATACAAAAACTAAATATTTTGTTAGGAAAATTCAATGGTTTTTTTACATCTTTCATTTTAAAGAAGAAAATTTGCCAATAATAATGGAAAACGATATTATCCAAATGGCACCATATCCTTTTCGTGAAATTTTCCATGATCTATTTGCATATTTACGACTTTATTTTCTTGAATTGATTTTCCATCAATTTGATTGTGATTATTTCGTTGCTTATGTGGCACGTAGCAACATTTTCGTATTGAATTGGATATTAATTGAGTGTAAATCGTTCAATTTTAAGTTAATGCGTAGTTTGTACTTGTCAAACGTCAAAAAAACACAACTTGAAAAGTGACAGTTTTCTACATAGAAGGCTATTCAAAATTAAACCTTTTAATTGGAAAACAGGATATTAGTCTTAATTTACATCAAGAATCAATCTGCAGATAATATATGTATTTGTTATCTAATTGTCAAGTTATGATTCTGACATTTCTCGACCCTTTTATGAGAGATATCTTATGGTGGGTTCGTACGTCCGTACGTGATCAGGATACATTTTTTCGTCAAAGGACCGGCAGAAATATTAATTTCAAATAAATTTTCTCTTACATGTGTACATACATACATATGTATGTACATAAGTATGTATATTTTATGACAGCAGCTTACATAAACAAATCAAACAAATTTGGTTGACCCCAATTATGTCACAAAGTAAAGACTTAGCCACTTCAAATAAATTTTATATCACACATTGTGATGTCATATCAAACAAGTAACGAGTATTCCAATTCAAAAGTATAGGGCTGGAATTCGACACCTGTCAAATTAAATTGTGAAGAAATTTGCAAAGACTGGATTGGTTATGGATATTGTAAGGCCTGTGCATCATTGTTTCCTCCGTAGAACTGAAAATATCGCTGCTGTAAGTGAAAGTGTTGCCCAAGACCCAAATGTGTCGATTCTTCGACGTTCTCAGAAATTAGGACTGTCTTACGGCACATTATGGCTTATTTTGCATTTGGATCTGCACCTAAATCCATATAAAGTCCAACTCACACTACAATTGTAGCCAGCTGATCATTGACAACATCGTAGATACGTCGAGTGGGTGCTTGAACAACAGGCGGTGAACGGCGATTTTTCTAACAAAGTTTTCTTCAGTGACGAAGCCCATTTCTCACTCGGTTGGTATGTTTATAAACAAAATTGTCGTAAGAATCCTCAAGTATTTGAATAGAGCCCATCACATCCACAAAAAGTCACTGTTTGGTGCCCATTTTGGTCCGGATTGGTGTGACTTCACTTCTTCGAAAACGACCGACGATGGAACGACTGTCACCGTCAATTCCTATCGTTATGGTCAAATAATAACCGACTCTTTGTTGCTTGATATTGAAGAATACGACCTGGAGGATATGTGGTTTCAACAAGACGGTGCCACATGTCATACAATTCGAGCGAATATGGTTTTATTGCAAGAGACATTTCCTGGCTGCCAGATTTTTCGACGTGGCGATATCAACAGGCCATGGCCACCAAGATCATGCGATTTGACACCGCTGGTTTTTTAACTTCCCATAGGAAGTTATTGTAATGGGTCCGATTTGTCAAATTGAAAATTTTGACATTTCTCGACGTTTCAAGGTCCCTAGAGTCGAAATAAAAGATTTTTAGAAAGATGTCTGTGCGTGCGTGTGTACGTACGTCCGTACGTTCGCGACGTTTTTTTCGTCGTCCATAGCTCAAGAACCAGAAAAGATATCGACTTCAAATAAATTTTGTTATAATGATAATAAGGCAGAAAGATGCAGAAAGGGCTCTCAAGAAAATTGCGTGGGTGGTTTTTTTACCATAGCAGTTTAAAAAAAAGGTGAACATTTTGGTTAACCCTAAATATCTCATGAACCAATGACGCTAGAGACTTGAATTAAATTTTATATTATATATTGTAACGTGATACAAAACAATTATATTTTTGGAAAAAAATTCAATTAACGGTTTTTTTTATAAATCAAAAAACTGAAAAAAAAATTTGTCACTTCGAAAATTTTACGACTAAAATATGATTTCATTTCCAAAACAATTTTGTGCAATGAAGAATAATGTTTTTGAGATCTGATAAAATTTTGAGAAAAATCGAATTGACAGTTTTTTTACAAAAAATAATAACCTAAAAAAAAATAAATAAAAAGTTGGTAAAAATTGAGTTTTGACTCAAATATCTTTTCAAGACTTTGAGATATTGGCTTTAAACTACTTTTATCTTTCAAAAAATGTTGTTTTCAACATTCAGTAAAATTTTGAAAAAAATACAATTGACAGTTTTTTTACCAAAAATTAAAAACCGAAAAAAAAAATTAACAAAAGTTGGTAAAAATTGATTTTCGGCTCAAATAGCTTTTCAAAAATTAAAAATATTGGCTTCAAACTTATTTTATTTCACAGAAAATATTGTTTTTTATATTCAGTAATTTTTTTATAAAAATCCAACAGTCCGTTTTTTCATAAAAAAAATAAAATCTACAAAAAATAGAACGCAAATTTGGTAAGAATTGATACATTTAGACAAACTTTTAAGCAAGACAAATCGATAAACGGGATGGGAAGTTATCAGTGTGGGTCGCATCCCAGCCTCTTTTTGTTTGGGGGCTTCGCGAAAGACCGTGTATATGCAGATAAACCTTTAACTCTTGAAAACCAAGATTCGTCAAGTTATGGCTGAGGTACCGCCCAATACGGGTCAAAAAGTTGTCGAAAATTATCTCAAAAGAATCGATGGTTGCGTGGTGGTCATTTAAATGATGTAGTATTTCACATATATGTAATGTCAACGTTCAAACTTTATAATAAAAAAGAAATATCTTGAACAAAAATATTTAATATTTTAAATTGATTAAAAGTCTGGATCCGCCCTTGGACTTAATCACTTAGGCGTATACGTATTTTTTTTTTTCAATTTTATTGAGTTTAAAAAACCGTTTATATTTGTTTATGCACGTTTCGTTGCTTTACGACCATCATTTTTAGTTCGCTTTTATAGAATTTAATTTTTTTAAGTGGGTTTGTTTTTTAAATACTTAAGCGAAGCTCACAAATATTGAAATTAACGAGCAGAGAAGTTTTCTAATATTTCAAATAAACACATCCAAAACCTTTGTAAATTTTTCCGATAAAATTTAGTTAATCTTGCATGAAGTTTGTTTTTGTTTGTAACATTAACATCATTTCCGTTTCCATGGGTGAGATGCTCTCATTAGTGGATAGAAACATACCAAAAACAACAACGTCCTTTTATCCTTTTTTTTTCTTTTAATGCACTTTAAACGTGTGTCCTAGATCAATTTTCATCTAAAACACAATTGCGTTAGAAATTTGTTCGCTTAGTATGACAGCTTTTCAAATTACTAACGAGAAGAACAAGGATATATTCGTGTGTGTATATACCACACCCCAGTTACGTTACGTAGGAATCCTTTCTATAACTTAAAGGACTAAGCCTTTTTCTTTTTTTTTCTACATAAAACTTTAACTGGAAAAATCTAAAGAGCAAAAATAAAAATTGCAATGGGTACCTTCTACGACGCGACGACGACGACTGACGTACCTTTAAGTTTTGAGAACCTCTGAGTCTTGTCGTCTTGTGAAATTGATGCCAGAGCATGTATAGTAAAGTATAGTGTCGTGGTATGGTGGTGTGGTGAATTATTGAAATTGATGTTTTTGAAAAAGTATAGAAGAGTTTTTGAATCTTTTTTGCATGTTCGTTTTCTGTTGAATATTTATGAGAAGTGCGGTATGGTGTGGTATGCACGATACATGTTAAGGATATAATGATACATGAGTAACAGAATTGGAAGGGAAATGTGGGTCACAAAACATGCAATTGAAATAAAAATAGGGAATATAATTCCAGATGAAAACCGTAAAAAAGTTCTTTTATGCATATGCACTTTTAGTATTTATGCTCAATTAAAATCGCTTAATATATGCAATGTTTTATTAAATTTTGTTTTTACATATATAATAAAGATCAAAGTCAACATGAAATTCAGTTTGAATTAATGGTAACATATCCTATAGGGTGTTCATTCAGATTGTTTAGGCAGGGTAATTCATTTTTCGGTTTCATAATTACAACAGCAATATTACCCGTGTTTTGTTGGAAAATCTATCAATAGTATAGTAGGATTTTACACGAATAACAAAAAAAAATATCAGTAGTACTACCGATAAAACTTAAAGTAGAATCTTACTACTGATGGGTTTTTGACATTTATACGAGTCTCGAATGGATCTTATGTGATTTCGTACTCAAATGTTGGTACGATTGATATTGTATTTGTATCTCGATGGCTGTGTTCGTTGAGTAGTTGTACATTTGGAATCATGTGTTTTCCATTGGGGAAAAAATCAATCTATTACTGCTGATATTATTTAGTTTTGTTAGTGAAAATGGACTAACTGGGCTTATTATGCAAGAGAAAACGATAGAAAAGGTTTATCTCAGTTTAGATTAAATAAATCTTTTGGATTTAAGCAGATTTAAAAATGATTAAGTTTGACAGCACTTTCTAAAATGCAAATGGTGTTTTGATGTTTCTTATGAAGTGCAAGTGAGATATTTTGATTCGTATTGAACAATGAAAAATTGAACAGTTCAGCACCATATAAGAATATGCTGCCTACTACATGTGCAATTTTTAACTTCCCATAGGAAGTTATTGTAATGGGTCCGATTTGTCGAATTGAAAATTTTGACATTTCTCGACGTTTCAAGGTCCTTAGAGTCGAAATAAAAGATTTTTAGAAAGATGTCTGTGCTTGCGTGTGTACGTACGTTCGTACGTCCGTACGTTCGCGACGTTTTTTTCGTCGTCCATAGCTCAAGAATCAGAAGAGATATCGACTTCAAATAAATTTTGTGATACAGATAATAAGGCAGAAAGATGCAGAAAGGGCTCTCAAGAAAATTGCGTGGGTGGTTTTTTTACCATAACAGTTTAAAAAAAAACGTGAAAATTTTGGTTAACCCTAAATATCTTATGAACCAATGACGCTAAAGACTTGAATTAAATTTTATATTATATATTGTAACGTGATACAAAAGCAGTATATTTTTGGACAAAAATCCAAATCCAAATCCAACTATTTTGTGCAACGAAAAATAATGTTTTTGACATTTGATAAAATTTTGAGAAAAATCTAATTGACTGTTTTTTTAGAAAAAATAAAAACCTAAAAAAAAACATTACTTAAAGTTGGTAAAATTTGAATTTCGACTCAAATATCTTTTCAAAAACTTGAGATTAAGGCTTCAAAATTATTTTATCTTATAAGAAATATTGTTTTTAACATTCTGAAAAATGTTGAGAAAAATCGAATTGACAGTTTTTTTTACCAAAAATAATAAAAGTTGGTAAAAATTGATTTTCGACTCAAATATCTTTTCAAAGCTTTGAGATATTGGCATAAAACTACTTTTATCATTCAATAAAAAATGTTGTTGTCAACATTCAGTAAAATTTTGAAAAAAATCTTATTGACAGTTTTGTTTACAAAAAATTAAAAACCGAAAAGAAATTTAACAAAAGTTGGTAAAAATTGATTTTCGACTTAAATATCTTTTCGAAAATTTTAGACTATGTCTTCCAACTAATTTTATCTTATAAGAAATATTGTTTTCAACATTCGATTAAGTTTTGAGAAAAATCGAATTGACAGTTTTTTTTACAAAAAAAAAACTTAAAAAAAAAACAATACTAAAACTTTGTAAAAATTTACTTTCGACTCAAGTAGCGTTTCAAAAATTACAAATTACTTATTTTATTTCACAGAAAATATTGTTTTCGATATTCAGTATTTTTTTTATAAAAATCCAACAGTCCGTTTTTTCATAAAAAATAAAATCTACAAAAAATAGTACGCAAATTTGGTAAAAATTGATACATATAGACAAACTTTTAAGCAAGACAAATCGACAGACGGGATGGGAAGTTATCAGTGTGGGTCGCATCCCAGCCTCTTTTTTTTTAATTTGATTAAAACAAAACTTTATTTTTTGTACACAAACATGCTTAGCTTCAAGTTCGCTTCAACACCACATGTTAATGTAGTAGTCTACAAACGAACCCCCTTCTTGAAGTTTTTATTTTATGTCAAATTGTTTGGTTACACAGACGTATTTTCTTGATTTTGTTATTCAACTATCAAAAATCAGCTTACACGATTTCAACCCTGGTCTGAATTTCGCTATTTTTTTTTTGGAATTTTTTGATAAATTATTCTGGCAAATATTCAATTGTATCAACTTTTAAATATAAAAACCGGACTACTGCGAATCGTTTTTTTTTGGCAATTTCTCACTGGAATATGGAATACCAAAAAAACAGGGCTATTTTCGACTGAGCGTGCGTTACGATGATGCACATGCTTCCTGTTATAAGCACTGTGTAGTGTATACTGTGGCGACAAAATTTCCGGGCTGCGAGAATTGCAATCCCGAAACGCTTAGAACCAGTGGCGTCTTTAGGCATGGGCCCGGTGGGCCAGGGCCCAGGGCCCCGCAATTATTTGGCCCCCAAATCCACCAACTTAAAATGAATGAATCTATACAATAAATTATATGGAAAACGAAATAAGGTTAGTAGACAGAAAAACAAGTTTCATTTTACTCTCCGTTCCATTGAAATTCTCCTCCTCAACATCTTAAACTTCTGGCAACATGAATCTTTAATCATACATCTGCACACGCTGTCAACATTATTTTAACAACTCTGCTTTCGTTCAGCTCTACAGTTCTGCACACATGTTGACTTTTCAACTCACTCCATAAAAAAAATAAAAATAATTTTCCCTAAGTGTTGGCAGTACACTCGACCTTTCTCATATGGACCAGTTGACTTTTGTAATTCGGTATGTTAAAAATTGTGTTCCCATCGAAAGGTTCTTAAAATTTATACCTATTCAAGAGCATAAATCTGAATATTTGGCTGACACAATATTGACATTTTTGGAAAATCATGATATTTCAATAGAGGATTTTAGAGGACAAAGCTATGATAATGCGTCTAATATGTCGGGAAAATATTCTAGTTTGCAAGCAAGATTAAAGAAGAAGTGCGAATTTGCTACCTTTGTACCTTGTGCAACACATTCTCTTAACTTAGTAGGCCTTCATACGCCTGGTTATGTAGAGGAGGCAACAAGTTTCTTTCAAGTATTTCAAAAAATATACAACTTTTTTTCTGCTTCTACCCATCGCTGGAATAAATTGAATGAATGTTTAGTTTCACATAGAGTTCTTAAAAGCCTTTCTGAAACAAGATGGTCTGCACGAGCTGATGCAGTTAACGCGTTCTATAATGGTTATAAGCAAATTACTGAAGCCTTGACATCTATCTTTAGAGATCCAGAGCAAGCTCCAGACACAAAACGCGAAGCGCTAAGCCTGTCTAAGAAAATGTCAAAGCTGGAGTACCTCATTTTAACAGAAATTTGGAGCACAATAATAGAAAGAATTCATAAAACAATAACGATTGAGGTTGCTGCCAATTTGCTTTGTTAACTACGTTCTTTCATAAATGATATAAGGGAGAATTTTGATAAATTTGAAGCGTGTGCCAAAATTCAGAATCCGGATGCCAATTATAAAGACTTATTCTATTATTATTCGGATCTATGAACAACTTTTATTAAACACGTCTGCAATGGTTTTTCAATGGTATATCTATGTCAAAATCCTTTAATACCGAAACAGGTGTTCCACAAGGTTGTATATTGAGTCCGCTGATGTTCGCTCTTTTTATCAATGATATTAAAAATAAATTACCGGGAGGCGTCAACTATGGCGATTTATTTTTGAAGATGTTGCTCTATGCTGGTGGTATTCTCTGATAACCCAGTGACATTGCAGCTTCAGATAAATAAACTTAAACAATATTGCGATTCGTGGGATCTCAAAATCAACATTTCTAAATCTAAAATTATGATTTTTAAACCTCAAAACCGTTCAGATAATAATGTACGAAATTGGACATAAGATGGTACCACTATTGAAGTTGTCAGCGAGTATAAATATCTTGGTTTTACTATCACTCATAATTTGAACATCAAAAATCATATTAAAGAGAAACTGGTACTAGCCAAATCAGCTATAAACTCGATGTGGTCACATTTTTTTTCAAGAAGCTTCGTGGACCCTACATCGAAATTTAAGGTTTTTGAGGCTACCGTGAACAGTTGCTTTTGTTATGGGAATCAAGTGTATGGATACTAATTTCTAGAGGATATGGAAGTTATTCAAAGATACTTTTTCAAAAGAATCTTCCGGCTACCGCGTAGCACGTCTAATTACGCCATATATGTTGAGTCCGGGCTTCCGCAAATATATGTTAGAAATTTAAAGGCCAACGCAGACTATCTTATTAAAGTTATGCATAGACCCGATAATAATCTGCACAAGCAAATCCTGCTTATATCACTCCATTGTGGATATTCCCCTTTTAGAAATTGGCATGCTCTTGCCACAGCACATAATTTAGCAATGAATCTAAATGCAAACAACAAAGAAGAATGGAGAAATACCTTTTACAACTGCATTTCGATGGTTGATGAGGAAATGTACAAAACTAATCTCGAAAGGGCTAGGGAATCACTTTCTAGAGCAACCTATAGCCGTCTTAATTTGACTTTGGGCGATTATAATTATTTCTGTGAGGACCTTTCTGCTTCTGATATAAGTTTAATATTCAAAATACGGACTGAAACTCTTGAACTCAACTACAGGCCACATAGAACTGACTTAGATGCAAACTGTTCACTCTGCAACTCAAACCAAAACGAAAATGTTTACCATTTTTTAGCAACTTGTCCTATTTCACAAGAAATCCGTAGACTTCATTTTGATAAAAGCTTCTTTTCGTCGGAAGAATGTTTACGTGTTTTGAACGGGGAGTATGGTTGGAAATTGCTGGTACGCTATGTCTCCCATGCAAATAATTACAGAAATTCTTATTTGAGTCTGTTTTGAAGTATCTACTTAAGTAAAAAAGAAAATAAAGTTTTGTTTTAGCTAAACTAAAAGACACAATATTCCATTACTTGAATCTCTTAGAGTTCGCCTTTTTCCGTTTTAACTAAACTAAAAGTCCATATTCTCCGAAACTTTTCCACTTCTTCGCCATCTTCGGTTTTTTTAGTTTAAAAAAAAAATTAAACTTAAATATTTTGAACAATCATTTAAAGTACCTAATTGTTAATTGTTTTCTTTTTTCATTGTAACACATATTTATTGTTAACTATTCTTTTTCTTCTTTAAATTATTTTGCCACTTTAACAAAACAACATTTAACAAGTTGATCACATTTCTGTAATATTATTTATATACATATGTTCTTTATTTTATATTCCATAATTGTATACTTTTTTTTCTCAATGTAAATGTCTTGATAATATTCGGCAGACGGCTTTAATGCCATACTTGTAAGTTTTTTTTCTATTGTAAATTAATATGTATCGTTTTAATGAATAAAGATTTATCTATCTATCTATCTATAAAGACTTATTCCAACGAAAAATAGTACGAAGTTGGCGTGCCACATAGGTATTTTGATGGTCCTGCACCATCCGTCCAGCTAATTGGGAATGAAAATTTTAAATATCAAATTTTTTTCCAATTATTGACACTATTACTTTGCAATTAAAAATACGATTCAATTGCTATAAAGAAATAAATGCATTGTTTCGCTTTTTTGTCGATTGCAATATTTGACTTAAGTGGAGTTGCAAAATTCTTGCGAACAGTTTTCAAAAAAATACCATAGAGATGTTAGTTTAGAAGAACTTGAGGTAGAATGCTTGCACCTCGTACAGTATTTAAAAGAATTCAATAAAGATGTAAATGAAGACCTTATTAAAATATCAAAATTGTACAGTCTAATTACAGTGGATGATATTAGGAACACATTTCCAAATGTAGAAACTGACTGTAAAATTTTTCTATCTTTGATGGTTTCAAACTGCAGTGGAGAGCGTTCATTTTCGAAATTGAACCGGATAAAAAATGAACTTCGAAGCACAATGCTACAAGATAGACTAAACAGCTTGTCAATTTTATCAATTGAAAATGAATTACTGCAGGAAATTGAACTTGATGACTTAATTCATGATTTTGCAACTGACAAAGTCAGAAAAGTATGCCATCAATAATATTTTATTGTATACTTAAACTTACATATACATATATCTAAAAAAAAAAACAAATCAAAACAAATATAAAGAAATAAACTTACATACAATTAAAAAAAAAATATAAAAACATTAGAAATCAACCAAAAAACAATAAAAATTATCAAAAATCATCTATAAAGGAAAATGTTCAACTATTGAAGGTAAATTAAAAAAAAATATAAAAGTATACAAAAAATATCTGTTTTAATTTTTTTTAAGTTCTTTTTAAAAAGTAAAAATATTACAAAAAAAAACACAAATTAATTTTAAAATGATTTTTTTAACCTAAAGAATTAAACAAAAATTAGATTATACCTACTTTTTTTGGCCCCCAAATCCTATTGGGCCCAGGGCCCCCAAAAGTCTAAAGACGCCCCTGCTTAGAACTCCAAACACTTATCTAGTTCATGTAGAACAAATTAATTCTGTTATTAGAAGATAAAACATTTACTACCAGTAACGCTTTAGAACTGCAAGGCATAGCAGTAACATGGCTGGAGACCATCTTCAAAGGATGCCTTTATCTCAATCATGTACCAGAGACACCGATAAAGATTGTGGGATTAGAAATTACCTTTCTAACCGTTAAATACAAGTTGTATTGGATGGTTTCAAGTCTGAAATTCATAAAATAAATGCTGGTGTTCCCCAGAGCTCCGTTTTGTCTCCGACTCTCTTCCTCATATTTATAAACGATCTCTTGTCTGCCAGTTCTAATTTATTAAACTGTTTCGCCGACGACAGTACCCTCAGCTCTTCATATTCGTTTCTAGATTTACATCCTTGTCCTTCGGGTGTGGAACTTCAACAGCAGCGTATGATAAGATCATTAAATTCTGATCTCGACAGCATTGTACAATGGGGAATCAAAAACCGAGTAGAATTTAATGCTTCGCAAACTCAATGTCTACTGTCGATAAAGCGAAACCCACCCCCGATGCCGCTATCCATGAGCGGTACTTTTTTAGCACTGCGATGTGTTCAAGGAAGTATAAGTATTGCTCGACTTGCATTCTATAAATCAGAAAGGAATGTTTAACTTGAAGCCACTGTTACTTACTCCGCTCAACAGAATGGTGTTGCAGAAACAGGTTTAACAGAAACAGAAGTCTAGTTAATCTAGTCGATGGTTCCGAAATATAAATGATGTGGGAGAGGCTGCTCTAACTGCAATCTTCATAACAAATAAGTATTGATAATTATGTCCAGACACATAGTGTAAATTCACAAACGCATCACTGCAGAGATGATTTGCGATCATCCCTGTATCACGTTCATAAACGCAAATAATTGGCATCACTTAAAATGTCAATTGTTCATTATTGCAAAGTTGGATAAACTGATGCGCAAATATTAAAAAAAAAGCATCAAGAATTTTCTTGATAACTTGTTGATGCCGACGCGATTTGTAGCAAAAATGGCGGAAAAGGAGAATGGAAAGTTTGTAATCAAATTTTAAATTGTTTATAAATTAATTAATTTGATGAATTTCAGGGAATATTTTACCAGCGCAGCGCCGAGATTAAACTTTTATTAAAAACCAGAATAAAGTATGAGGATGAATTCATTGGAGGCAGGAAATCCAAGTCAGTATTGTGGAGGAAATTTCTGGAGGATATAAAATGTGTGGCTCCAGATTTTAATCATAACAAAGACCAAATCCATCGAAAGTTCCTAAATGTGATCATCACATACAAAAAAATAAAAAAAAGAAACAAGGAAACCGGAAAGGATGCGACAACTTGGGAACATTTCGATAGATTGGACGAAGTGTATGGAGCCAAACATTCAATTCAGCCTCCTGTCCAGAACTTGCTCTACTCAATACCAACTCCTAGCAACATCTCGACAAATTAGCCACGCAGCAGCTTGGATTCCTTGCCTTCTTTAAACAATCAGACTCCACTTTCGTCTACTCAGGGAGACTTATCGTTTTCGGAAGTAATTGGCGAGGAGTCTTATGAAGCACAGGAAGAAATTACTCCCAATAAGCGCCATCATAAAACCAAAGAAAACGAGACGTTGGAATTTCTGCGTCAGAAGGCAAAGCGGGAAGACAAAGTTATGGATTTGGAGAGGAAGAAACTGGACATAGAACTGCAAAGAATCCAAGAAATGCGAGGGTTAAAAACAGTTTTGCAGCAAATGCTGCATAATAAAAATTGAAACTACTCATATTGGTACAAAGATTATTCAATGTGATGTAAATAAGTTTTTGTTATTGAATGTTTTTTTTTTTTAGTTTTTAATGAAGTTTTAAACAAGTTTTTGTTATGTTAATCTAATTTATTTATAAATAAACAAAGTATATATACTTAGTTATGTATATTTACTTTTTTTTAACTTCCCATAGGAAGTTATTGTAATGGATCCGATTTGACGAATTAAAAATTTTGACATTTCGTCGTACATAGCTAAGTGTTGTTATACAAATAATAAGGCAGAAATATGCCGAAAGGGCTCTCAAGAAAATTGCGTGGGTGGTTTTTTTACCATAGCAGTTTATCTTTGGAATATTCCTTCTGGATGAAATTTTTTTGAATGTTTGCATTCTCTTGAGACGTTTTACCCCTCGAAATCCGCATTTTTTGAAGAAATGTGTGATTTTTCGATTCATTATTATCAATGAGAGTTTTTATTAGTAACACATCCATCACAAAGCAAAAGTTGTTTTTAAACGTAAAACTTTTTGTCAATCAGCATCGCATCTTAATCAGCTGAGCCATCGAGAAAGAACTAATAGAGAGAACCAACTTCGACGGTTGCTCTCTTTTTGCCTACAAGCTGTGATTTGGCCATCAACTTGCATATGTATTAACTCCATATAAAAAAAAATGTGGGGAACAAATACTTATGCAAGTTTGTGCACATACTCACCACGAGAGAGAAAAAACTGTTCTCTCTTTTCTCTCTGCTCACCACCTTCTAAAAATGGCGACCACCTTTGAAAAATGGCGGATGTAGTCAGCTGTTGAGAGGTGTTCAAAGAAAATTCAAAATTGTGTATGAACAACTTTTTGGTACTCTCATTGTGTTCGTTTGAGATGAATATCATTCGAATATGAAGTGAAATTAATTACTCTTGTTAGGTGCCAGAACAATGAAGATTTAGAAACAATTCTAAATTACGCATTTAGATAAATATTAGTTAGTTATTTGAAGCCAGTTTTAATCATTAAGTAAGTAAAGTAAATTATGTGGTGCAACAGTCCAATGAGAATTAGGACCCAGAAACATAAAACTCTGAAAGCACTATAACTATTATTTGTATTATTAGCTGCGTTTATGCGTTTAATTTTCACTCAGACCGTTGAAAGATGCAAAAAAACCTGAGATTTGTTTCAATTTTCAGAGTTTATCGACTTAATTTTGTCGATGCGAGAGTTGCAGGAACATTGAAAACGAGAGTTACAGAATGTAAACATGGAACATTGAAAACATTTTTATATACTCATCTCTTTTTTCCATTCCTATTTTATTTTTGTGTACTCGTTGTTTATTTTCTTTACATTATACTCACGACATTTCCAAAATGCTGAAAATAAGTGATTTAAGTAGACACTAAATAAAAAGACCGTCAACTTGTTACTTCTGTTGCCAATTTTCATTGCAAAAGATTTGTGAATAGCTGATAAGCTATTCTTACTGCTTTCCCCTAAGGTAGTGTGTGGCTTTTAAAGGCTTAACTACATAAGCCGAAAAGTACTTTTGTACAAAAGTAAAAATATTTGTATTCTCGCTAGTTCAGTGGTTTTGTGAAAAGAATATACAAATTTGTTCTTGAACCAAAATTTAAGTCTTATGCATCATTTTTATAAGTTTTCCAGTTCTAACTATTTATATCTTATCTTCCAGTTATATAGCGACAAGGAAAATTCTGTCAGGGAAAGTTCTAACTACAGTTTTTCTGAAAGTGCATTGTGGCTTATTCATAGATGTTTGCTAAACTTTTTAGGCTATTCATAAATAAATGCAAATCAAAGTTAAGGGCTAAACCTGAATGACTATAAAAATAGAAAATGTTGTGTTCAAGTAATTATTATCGCTGCCAAATTTCATAACTGATTTTTTTGGTGTATAAAAAAGCTGAAAAAATAATTCATGACAGATAAATGTTACGTTAATACTAAGTACCAGAAAATATCGATTGATACCGCAATTGCAGAAGATATGGATATTATATTTTTTAAAAATATTCCCGGTAAACTGTAAAACTTCATTAATTCCGCCTTTTATAATTCAATGTAAAATAATTCAATGCAGTACATTTTAGATAATACAGTAGTTAGGTTAATAGTTAAGGTATTACTATTGAAATAAACATAACATTCATTTATAAAAAACATGTACTCGTTCATATATACAAATAAAGTCTAATCTAAAAAGCCTTAACCTTGTTAAACACTTTATGCACACATCCTTTCTTGTTTTGGTTGTTCCTGCCATCTATCTGTAACTTAGAGAAAAAGAAGAGAAAAACAAATTCACCACGAACTACCGGTATAACTTCTTCCGTTATTTATTGACAAACAAAAATGTTTTGCTAGAATTAATTTGAATTATAGGATAATTTTTGTAGATAGATATAAAAACGACAAGATGTTAGCAAAATAAAAAAAAAAATTCATGAGAATTACAAATATTATAATGAGACTTTAAAAAACATAGCCTTCTTGGCTATCAATAAACAAAAATGAAAAATGTCGCATTTCCCGGAAATGATGTTTTTTTGTGTACTCTTCTCCGAGGTGAAAACATGTATACACCGATACGAATTCAACACGCTATAAAAAATGAGAGTAAGAGGTTTCGAAGAGACGGAGACGAGGAAATTTGGTTCTCTCATTTAGTTTTTTCTCTCTGGCTGAGCAACGATCAGCATCGCAAAAAAGCAGTATTGCCTAATCACTACCAATAAATTTGACGTTTGTGAATTTACCCATATTCTCGAATGAAGATCAACATCGACTGTGAGAAGTGGACCAAAGCCGTGAATGAGTCACTTTAATCTATTGAGAAAAATCGCGTTTGGTAATGGACAAGGTATTTTCACTCTAAGTGAAAACGTTTAAGTCGCCAACTTGTAGTAAATTTTAATTTAATTTTGACACATTGGAATGACAGCTGAGTTTGACAGGTGTCGCCGACCGAATGAATGATTCTTTAAGTATACTGTTTGGATATGAGCAACTTAAAATATTTGTATTTAAATTATTAGATAGGTCTTCACATTTCAACGGACTTTTTTTTATTTAAAAGAGATGTAAAAAATGTTTGTGGACGGAATTGAGGAATTTGACTCTTTGTTTATGAAGAATTTTATCAAATAGTCGGCATAACTGTTGCGAAAACATTCCATTCCATTTCAAAGTTATATACCTCTAAAAACAAACATCATATAGCTACTATTTATGATTTTAATTTTATTTCTACTTTTTTAATGATCCAAGAATTGCCTAGACACTAAAATAAAAACAACATTGAATAAAAAAAACTACGTGAATAATCTTTTTAACCTCCTTGAAATCAATATTCAAGTATTTTGCTTGTTTCTAAATTAATTGACAAAACACTTTGTCTATTTCGAAAAAAAAAATTATAAATCTCAACGTCAAAGCATAACAAATTTAAATTATTAAAGAACTCATTTCGTCTGATGTCTGAAAATCTGAATATGTATGTATATATTGCAATTAGAGCTGAACAACATAAGTGTACTATCGTCTTTGACAGGACGCCAAATCGAAAAGTCATTTCGAATCAACATAACTAATGATATCTGCAGAATCATACGTCAAAAACGCACAAACATTAAATTTGAGTTGTTTTTTTTTAGTTCTTCTAAAAACAAATGAAAACAAGAAGACTGTATGAATTTTTGAATAAAGTATGAAACAAATTAAAAAAAAATAAAATGTGCAAATATTAAATTACCCCATTTTCCTGTTTTTTTTTTTGTTTTTTTTTTTTTTTTTTTTGTATGCATTTAAACAATAAAAAGAAAAAAATCTGTATTAAAATACACAAAATATAAAAACGTACATACATACATACATACATAACTATGTCACCGTTAAATGATAGGAAAACTCGGACTTTCGAGTTTGCTGTGACGTTTTTGTCGCATTTAATTTCCATTTGTTCATTTCGTCGCGTCGTCGTCGTAGAAAATGTAGAGAATTTCATTTTGCCTACTGCTCGCCTACCCAAGTGTGCCAAATTGCATACAAAATTGTTCTTTTCTCCTGATTTTCTTTTCTGCACCAAATGATGTTGTAGATAGGTTGATATGGTGCATTTAATTTGTTTTTTATTATAAAACATGTGTCGCCATATTGCTATTACCACGCCACCTAGCGCGGCCTAAAAATACTACAGACACACGACTATATAAACAACCTACCACAACATTAGACTTTGATGGTGGGATGCTGAATGGTACTGGGTGGGGGGTATGACTAAGGTATACTTCGTGTAAACATATTTATCCATCCATCCATCTATCCAAATGGTGTTCCACTGAGGCTGCAAAATAATTTGAATTCCCGAATTGCGATGAATCTACAATATACACACATTTAGTGGAGCGAGCGGGACACATGAGCAGGGTTGCCATCCGGTGTTGAACTAGCTTAATACCCTTATTTAAAAATATTTGTAGCCCAAAATCAGAGCAAAAAAAGTAGCCCGAAAATAACTCAGTTTTAATTAGAAGTTATTTATCTTAAATAAACATCAACGATTGGACTGTCATGCCAGAAGTCTTGGGTTTAATTCTTGCCTAGGCCATCTAAAGTTTTGTTCACGGTTACTTCCTCTTGCAGGGAATTGATAGATCCATATCATGAAAAGTGCTTTCTCAAATTTACCGATCAGGATTCGACTTAAAACTGTAGGTCCCCTCCATCGCTGACGACATTACTCGCACGAACGAATAGTTGTGAGTTGTAAATCACTAGACCCTAGATTCTCAATGAATTTTTGAAAGATTTTATGAAATTAAATGAAAATCGGTATTACGAAAATAATTTCATAAAATACTGTGCCATTGTGAATAATAATAGTTTTGTATATTGTGAATGTGCGTCCTACAGATGTTTGTTTTATTTAAATCGATAAAGAAGTAAATTATTTTTAAAACCAACTAAATTAAAAACCAAATCAAATCAACTAAAACGATATTGATTTTTAGATTTGTTGAAAACGCTTTTGAGGCTTTCAGCATTGGATGTTTCTGAAGTTCGTTCGGCAGGGGCAATATTATAACACTATCTACAGGGTTTTAAAATTGGAGCCGGTAGATTTTGGCGCCCCGTGGAGGCCATTTTTTTGGTGACATCTGTCAAATCTGTTGTTTATGCCAAATCATCATGGCAAGTTACACGATTAAACAGCACGTTCTAATGATAAAACTTTATTATCAAAATGAGTGCTTGTTATCGCAAATGTTACGCCCATTGCGCCCATTTTACGGTAGACGTGGTGGCCCTTCACAGGCCACTCTACAACGTTTGGTGATTTGAGATGATCGGTTCAGTAAACAATCAGGCAACACCCGTACGTTCAAGGAGCGCAAGATCGCCCGAGAACATCGCCGCGGTCCGTGAAAGTGTACAGCAGAATCCGAGGCAGTCTATTCCTCGCCGTGCACAAAAACTCGGCCTTTCTCAGACTTCAATTTGGCGAATTTTGCGTCTGGACTTAGGCTTACACCCGTACAAGATCCAACTGAACCAGGAGATCAAAGTTCATGACCATAGACAACGCCGTTTGTTCGCTGATTGGGCTTCGAATCATTTGGAAGAGGACCCCAATTTTATCCGAAAAATCATTTTTAGTGTCGAGGCGCATTTTTGGATGAATAACTGTGTTAACAAACAAAAAATTTCCGTATATGGGACACCATCCCACGCTAGGTTAACCAGGTGATAATGCATCCTCCGTTACCGTTTGGTGTGGATTTTGGGCCGGCCGCGGCGTGGTAATTGGTCCGTATTTTTTTGAAAACGACGTTAATGAGGCGGTCACCGTTAACAGCGAGCGCTACATAACGATGATAACTAATTTCTTATGGCCCAAATTGAACTATATGGACTTAGACGACATGTGGTTCCAGCAGTCCGTTTTAAGTGGACTGTAGTTTTAATAGTTTTTTATCTTATAGTTTTTAGTCTTCTCTTTTAAAAAATCAAACACGCTTTTTTACGATTCTTCTTGGCTTGAACTCAACTTTATTGTGCCGTGATAGCCGATAGCCGGCAGAGCTTTACAATAAATAACGACATTTTTAACGAAAGAATAGAATGACGAAAGAATGATTCACAATGGGTTACAAGTTAAGTCGTAAACAGAATAATAAAAAGTTAATTCACAATAAGGATAGGTACATTAAAGTAAATAACGCAATAACAAATTTAAATTTAGACTGGTAAACACTTACTGAAGCTTATGAAATTTTGAAAAACCTTGAATCTGTAGTGCTGATTTCGAATCGAACTTCGTTTTAACTATCTGCTCAAATTTTAAAAATACCCGTTTTCAACATTATTTTTCATTATAATTTGAAAGCTTGATGATAGCCATTGTTTAGAAGATGGACTTGTTACAAAAACATAAATTACTTAAAAAGCTTTATTTTTTTAGTTTTAAGAACCGTATCCAGCATAAATAGTTCAGATTTTCTTTAAGATCCATGTAAGACAGGGGAAATCTAACAACTTATAAAGATTTATCGAAAGTTCTTTGAAATATTATTGAAGATACGGATTATAGATTTGGAAAACCATCATGAATTTTAATGAAAAAGAAAACTAGTCTATGATTTAGATAGCCTCAAAAAGCCTTATAATACCTCAAAAACCTGGAGTGATAAAACGATTTCGGCGACATATTTGAATTAAGGTCATTTAACACCATTGACATAATGTCAAACGTTGATGAAAACTTTTTGTATAAGCTTAGCATTCAAACTATTATTGTAAGGGAAGATGCTGTGGTTTATCGGTTTATTGGTTTTGTTTGGACACAGAAGAATAAAATCTCTTAACTACAGCGTTGCTGACGCATAAGTCTAATAATTTCATGCAAAATGTTCTGCTATCATTTGTTATTTATTCGTGCTATAAGAATAATATCACTCGAAATTAGATTTGGGTTACTTTGGGCTAAACTTACGGCAATTTTGAAAAAAGATAGCCCACTTTCGGATAAATAGCCCAATCTGGCAACCCTGGAAACGAGCACGAGTACACTGTATTATATTATTATACATATATGCCAATACAGTAGAAATATATGTATAAAAATGTAGTGTGGTGTTTTTTTTAAGTTTTTTTTTTGCATTTTGAGAATGGTGCGGAGATTTTTTAGAAATGGTTCCGTCTCAGACATTTTTTCTTGTTCAGTTTTTGAACAAAGTACACAACACAATGCTTATAGCAAAACTCAGAGTATCTATGCATCTTTTGGTTCTGAATATACGTCGTAGTGCATATTGCTTGCATTGTTATGCTTTTTTGTTGAACAATTTTGAAGAGTGTTTTGTTTTATATTATTTTTTTTGTTTTTCTTCTTTAGAAATTCCTTGTACATGCCTAAGTTTTCGTATAAAAGTGGAGGTACATGAGTGCTGGTAAATATTGAAACGTGAAAAATGGAATGATATACATACATACATACATACATTCCTTTTTTGAATAAACTGGAACCAAAACATGTTGACGGTGATGGTATGATTTTTTGTTGTTGAAGGTACTTACATCCACATGTATGCATGCATTTTGAAATCCTTTAACTTAAGTTTTCAGGAAACTTAAAAACAAGATATTTTTACTTAAGATAAAAGATTTATGTGGAATTTTACCGTCGCCACAGCAGTACAAACGAATATTTTCACTTATGTTAATAGGGTGTTTTTTGTAGCTGTATGAAAAGTATCGATGGTTGTTGTCTATGGTTTGACAGCTGAGAAATGTCAAACTTTGCTGAAATTTCGAAAACATATGGACGACGACTATGCAAGAAATCATATTCAAAAAACCATGCGATGTAATTCTCTTAACGATTTTTATAATACAAACAATCATTCCAATAATCTTTCCGTCTTGTAGTATTAAAGTTCTCAAGCTTCTCTTTTCTTCCTTGCTGTATCCTTTTTATGCATATGTACACTAATAACGTATATATCAAGTGTTAAACTTCACCAAGTTTTCGAATCTCATGTTAAGCGACGATAAACTAAGTTGATAAACTAAATTGCAGGAACTCAACTCATACACATACAAGTATGTATACTTAACGTGTTTTACAATGCTATTGAAGGCTACGATACATTAACTTTTCATTTATACTGTCAAAATCTAATTTGGTAAAATTTTCACATGTACCAACTTATTAACGTAAAGTTTTGTATATCCGTTAGAAAAGGACTAGACGTGGCAAGTCAAAACCATTTAAGATAAAATAGAAGGTTATGTTAGAAAACCATTACCTATTATTATGACGTGTATATGTATTTTATTTAACTTTTATCTCACAGTGTTTTCATGGGTTAATGAAATAAAGAGATTGTAGTTAAACAACCACCTGAGTTTATTAAATTTCCTTCTAAGATGATTTTCTTCATAAACAAACACCATAAGTTGGAACTTTAATTAAAAATTAAAATCCTCAATAAGCTGTTGACGTTAATAACTTAATCACAATCACGATTTCGGTCGTGCCAACTTTGACATATTAAATAGAAACAATTGACTCTTATGAGGCAATCTAAAATGTTACCTCGTTTTAGATCGTAAATATCTTATCGAGCTTAACGCCAGAATAGATCTATTTTCTATTTTGTTGCGCTTTGACAGCTGTCAAATATATTGTCATTGCAATTTTGTTTGCTTTATTTCAGAATCTTCTTCTGTTCTTTAATTAATAAAAAAAAATCAACAAAATTTAAGTAAACTTTCTTCTCAACACCCGAGATTTGAAGCTAAATTACATTTAGCTAATCCTTGGGTCGATTTTTATGACACATATCGTAAAGTAGTCAAATGCCCGACCAAAATAACGCGAGGCTTAGCCATAAACTAAATTTTCCTCTACATCCACAAAAAACGTTTTTCTCTTTAAGCAGCAGAGAACTGAGCTGTCAAAAAAAACTCTGTGTTTCTTTTTTTTGCTCAGAGGCATCAGAGCGCTCGGTTTGTGTTTCTTTTTTCAATCAGAGTTAGCTCGGACCGCGTTCTTTAAGCCCTGAAGAAAATAACCGAGCAAATGGAGTAAAAAGCTGAGCGTAGCCGACTTTACGTTTGTTTCGTGTGGTATAAAAGAGAAAGAAAAAAAGATGGAAAATTCCTAAGCTATTGACAGTTCATTTCTCCAGGGTGTTTTATAAATAAGTCCGAGAGCTCTGGTCAAACTCTGCTCAGAGCGTACTCGATGTGCACATACTCTGCTCAGTACTCTGCTCTACGCTTAAGCCTAGTATCACAGATAATAGAGTTAGTATATATATATATAGTAGTATAGTATCTGTGCTAGTACGCTGCTGATGCGAAACGAAAATTCCCATACAAAAATGACATGACGAAATCATAAACGAAAAATTTCGCTTTGCTTTTCGTTTTTCAGTACGCTGCTGAACGACGAAATGTGTCATTTTAGTGGATAGCTGTACTAGATTTCTTAGTACAATTCTCCACTCTTTTCGTTCTCAATTTAATTGCCTGGCATATTAATTGCTTGCGAAATTTTGACGTTTAATTTTTTTTTTGAAAAAAAAAAATTGTTTACTAGTGACTTTTGTTGTTTTGACTTTGATTTACATATATTTGATTTAAAATTTAAAATAAAATGGATTTGTCTAATGTGTTTCAACAATACATTTCTGAATCGGAAACTCAGAATGTTGAAGATGTTATTGGTGATGTGCAAGAAGTGATGAAGACCAGCAGTGAACTTCAACTTCCAAAAAATAAACCGAAGAAAAAAAAATTAATTTCTCTAATTCAGCCGTTGCGAGCCTCTGGAGTAATATAGCTGCAGAAATGAAAAAACCATGTACTAACTGCTCAACAAAATGTTAATAAATACATAGAATTCTTTTTCACTTTTGTTTACCAGCAGCTGACTGTCAGAACTTGTCAATTGTTTTTGACAGCTGACAAAACTCTCCACAAATATTTTTTCGCTGTGGTTTTCGTTTTCATTTTGCTCTGCACTTGGAGACCGCCGAAAAAATTCGTTTCACTTCAGCTGCGTACTAGGTTTTAAAAAGAAAATCGCCTAAAGTAATCGTAAACGATTTCTACACTCTGTGTAGAAAGTTAACCTTATCAGCTGTTTAGAAAAAGTGACAATTATTATGATTCCTTCATTTTGTGGAATATTCAAAGTAAAAGCGATGTCAAATTTCGTGACCAATTATAATTCAATAATGATTGAATCACGTAGATAAAAGAAGAGTGAAAAAGAGAGTAGAAATTTTAATAACACATCTTTTTAATGGTATTATTCACCTTCGCCAACAATTTTGTTTTATTTTTGTATAGTACTTCTTGTTTCGTTTCACCAGTTATATAAGCTTAAGGGGCCGGTTTAGCTACCATTGGTTTTCATCATTGAAACCAATTATAGGAATTTTCTTATAAGAATCAAGCATTCGAAGTAAGAGTTGATTGTTAAAATGAAAACTGATAAGTGTGAATACGAAAACAGTGGAACATCTTTCTGAATTGTGAAATCAAATCAAACGTTTTCCATCATTGAAAAATTAAAAATTAACTAAAAGAAAAATTCTGGGTTAGGGGCCAGTTATAGCTATCATTGATTTTATCATTGAAACCAATGAAATTTCTGCTGTTTAAACATTTTAAATTCCAATCAAGCATTTCCTGATTGGTCTCAAGAATTTAAGGTTAGGGTTGATTATTGAAAGTAAAACTGATAGGTGGAAATACAAAGGAAGTTATGCTTCCCTTAAAACGATTATATTCCAAAATGTCGAAACAAAAATCGTTTTGACACCAAAAACTACAAATTTGACTCTCTTAATCGCTTTTAAATCTCAAAGCTAAATGTTTAATTATAAAAACCAATGACCTTGGAAAATGAATATGAATCAGGGTTGCGAGTTTGTGAATTGAAAAATCATTAAGTCATAAGCAAGTTAGTGACCTATGAATTAAAAAAAAATTAATTCAGGAGTCACTAACTGACTTATGAGTTAAAAAAATTTAATTCAGAAGTCACCAACTGACTTATGAATTAAAAAAATTCAATTCACAAATCATTAACTGACTTATGAATTAAATAAACTCAATTAAAAAATCACCAACTGACTTATGAATTAAATAAATTCCATTCACAAATCATCAAGTGACTTATGAATTAAAAAGAATTAAATCGCAAGCCACCAACTGACTTATGAATTAAAAAGAATTAATTCACAAACCATCTACCTACTGATTTATGAATTAAAAAAAGGAGGTTGCCTATTTTTGCATGGAGCGTGCAATCAGTGCGTTCAATAATGAAAGTGGTATCAAATAAAAGGTGAGATTTAGCACGTTATGTTTGTCAAATATTACCAACATAGTTGGTGGCATTTTTTAGATATTTGGGTTTGAAGTTGATTAAAACAGAAAGAGAGTTTTACTTCTTTTTTGTTTAAACGAAATCTTTCAAATAAAATCAATATTATTTTTCTAACAATAAAATATACTTAAATATTTATTATTAACTTCTTGGAAATCAAGTGTTTTTAATTTACCCTTTAACCATCGATATTTCAGAAATATCAGTGATGACATACATACATTTTCTTTGTATTATCTTAATGAAATATTTAAGGCTTTTAAATTGATATATAATATATCCTAACCTCTCACAAAGTTACTTACTTTTTGACAAAGTTACTGTGAAAAGTTCCTTGACATGAAAATGGGTGCTATGAACTTCCTCGTTTAGCATTTTAAAAAAATTTTTTTTAGCCAAATATGCACTTTGTTAAACTGAATTTATATGTAATAAACACAGTTAGAGAAATTATTATTAATGTAGTGAAGTTATAATAAAATATATGCACCAGTTACCATTTTAAACTTTTAAATAAAATTTTGCTTAATTCATAAGTCAGTTGGTGAACTGTGAATTAAAGCCATGAGTTAAGCTAAAAGTGAATTAAGCTTTTGCAACGCTGATATGAATAAATGAATGCCCACAATTTGGTCTTCATAAAGGAAAACAAATCTGACATTAGTAAAATAATATTGTATGTAATCAATAACATATGTATGTAGTTTTGTACAATTACTAATCTACAATTACTAATCTGTGCATAAGTGCTTAAATACTAAGTAAAGAGTAATTTTCTTATGATCATATTCAAGCTGGAGCCAATTGGATTTCCTCCTTAATTGATCACATGGAATTCTTAGTTTATTAAAATTAGGTTTTATCAGGTTAAATTAACACGTTCTTTCTCCTTTAAATGTTTAATCGAGAGTTCCACAAGGAAGTCATTTAGAACCACTACTTTTTAACCAAGCTATCAATGATGATCTCTTTTGTCTGTTAGAGTAACATTGCAATCAATGCGAATCGTTTACTATATAAGAAAACAATAACAGTTCTGTTATGTGTTTCAAAAAGAATAAGTTAAACCTTAACCCGATTAAATGTCAGGCAATGGCAATCTCTAAAAAATGTACTACTAGTTCAATTGATTATAAAATGCCAATTGACTTAAAATTCTTAACTTATTCCGAAACTTTTTCTCCAATCCGATATATTCGTAATAAGTATTGAAGTTTCAAAATTTCCATAAAATGAATTTACATACATAGATAGCATCTGAAAGATTTAATCTAAATTATTATTTCAATCTCATAAATGCATATTTATTATGAAGGTAAACATGAACTCAACACCTACAGTGTGTGGTGATTTCTTAAAGGATTAAATTTTCTAATTAAATTTTCTTAAGGCAATTTTAGAATGTCTTGTTGATGTAATCGAAAACAAATCATTGGCTTTGCTTATCACAATTGACGTCGAAAACTATTTTGTTGTCTTCCTCATTTTAAGTGTTCATTTACAGTGGTGGGCATATAAATACAACACTTTTACCTTACATTTAGCGTACAAATATGAGCTCTTTTCTGAAAGTAAGTGGGTTTCTCTTTGGTTTGAACTAACGGTGGTTAGAGAAGATAAGACATTAAGCGTGTTTTTTTTTTTTTTTTTTTTAAAACTATGATTTCAAATGCATTACAAATATAACAAGTAGAATCCTACTGTGGATGGATTGTTGACGTTTACTCCTTTTATGTTAAGGGGGCTGTCTACCTTCGCGGTTTGAAAAAATCGATTCCTTTTGGATATTTCTAATGCAGACATAACTTAAAACGTGCTCTGTGAAGAATTTGATCGAAAGCATACTGTTTTACGAGATATCGAGCCTCAAACACGGCCCCACCCTGCCTATTTAATTGTAACATTAATTTATCTTTAAACGCGTTTTCCCAAAAGTAGTGTTTTTCAAAACTGTTGGCACGATTTTGACTAAACTAAAATAGATATTCTAAATCTGTAAAGCTTTACTTATTCACAAAACATCTCGTTATAGGTCTAGACACAAGCTTTTTTCAAAAAAAATTTCTTTTTTAGATTGAAAAACATGGTCAAACATTTTTTTTTCAAATCGCTGCCATTTTGTGAAATTTTGTGCCTAGATTCAATCAACGTTCTAAAAATTAGGTTATAATTTTTTTTGTTGTTGTTTCAAGGTTCTGAAGCTGAGATATCGTGCCAGCCGTTCTACTCCGTCGCACCGACAGTAGTGCATTCAACGACGCGTCAAGGGCAAATTTTATTAAACAAATCATCCTTTTTTTGTTTTTCATTAAAGTTCAAAAATTGATTAATTAAATAAAAAAAAATGTTGTTTAAATATCATGTTTAGTTTTTTTGCAATCCATTCTTCAAATCTAGCCCGAAATTTGAGCACGACTCCAAAATAAAATATAAGCGGAAAATAAAAAAAAACACAGTCATTTAATAGGGATACATCTCAAATTACACCGTATTTCCTTTATAATTAATTAATTTTAACAAATTTGTATTTTTATTCTAAAAAAATTAATCAATCTCTTTCAAACCAATCCTATAAACCGATCTTTCAGTTCTCTGCGAGTCTTCGTAATATTTTTTTTTATAATTAATCGTAATTTTGCAAAAAGTTAGTGTCCACAAATATAGCGCCATCTGATGCACCCAAATATCTAAACATGGTAAGAACATAATCTACGAACTAGCCCCTTTGATTCATCTTTAATTTACAAAATGGAAAACATAAAAACAAATTAGGCAAACATTATTAGTATTCCGTAAGTACTTTTGGGAAGTTTAAAATAAATTTCTATATAAACAATTATTCGATAGACATGGGAAGAGGGTTACATTGCTCAGCGGATAAAAGAAATTTTGATAACTGAGTTTAAAGGTCATGAAAAGGTTTCTCAGAGTTATTGAACTTTTCGAGAAAGCTTGTGTACGGCATTGGGAGACATTTGGAACGACTCAAAGGTTTCAATGGCTCATCGTACAAGATTAACCACCATTAGAGAAGATCATTTATATCACACAAAATAAGATCTGATGATCTGAATAAATTACCTTAAAGTAAATTAAAGTAAACCGAAGAAAGGACCAGAAAATAATGGCTAATCATATAATTCCTTATTCTGATGATAATTTTCAAGTGCCATGGCATTTTATGCACGATAAAGATCTTGAACACACTTCTTGGTTAAGTAAATCGTATTTAAAATATATTTTTGTGTTAAGGTCCTTAAGGTCAATTATTTTCTAAAAACTTAACTCAAAATAGATAAACTTTTGGATTCTAATAGACTAAAAGACAATTTTAAATTTATTTCCAGCTATTAAATACTTCGTGTAAATAAACCGTAAATGTTGTTAATACTTTAATTTAATAAACTGCAACAATTAACAAAAATATGTGCATTTGTCTGTCCATCACTGTATATTTGAGGCGACAAGGTGCTGAAGACCTATAGAAAATATGATAAAATGTTGTATAGAAACTAACCTACATATTAGTTGGTAAGTGTCGTTTTTGATTAAATTTAAAATTCATTAATGATAAAAGATTTTCTAACACCTCAACATCATCTAATTCGTATACCTCTGTTATTTAATTGATCAATTAATTCTAAAAATAGTGCTATTGTTTTTTGTTTTAATTCTTTTTTTTTTGGCGCCAAAAACAAACTTTTCTTATATATTTGTATTATTTTATTTATATAGATTTTTAAATTGAATTAAATTTTAAACTACATTAGGATGAGGTAAGGTTTTATGTCCCAAGAGGCAAAGACAAAACATGTACTCGTAAGTTCTATTGTAAATGCCACCCCTTCTTCTGGTGTTCTTTGTTTGCCATGGCAAAATAACAAGGTTCATTCCCTGAACTCGATTTTGTAAACTGATAAAAAATGAATTGAAACAAAACAAAATTGGAAGGGTGGTCTTTGGCAAGATAATAGAATTAAATTTTGAAGGACATCACTTCAATGTTCAGTAAATCTATAGAAGATGAATATTATACTGATACATAGGACTATGTATTGAGAAGTAAATTTTAAAATATTGAGCGATTTTCATCAGAAATATCACAAAATGTTTATAGCCTCTGGATGGTAATTTGATTGATTCAATTCGATAACAATAATTGAAAATTAAATTATTTGCATTTAAATTTATTGCCCTGGAAGAAAGTTTATAGCTGATGGGAACAATAATTCTAAGTAAGTGATAAACTGATAATAATCAAGATTTAATTAAGGGTATTTTAAATTTTAAAGGATCAATATTACTTGTCAATTTTACTTGAATGAGTCTGAATTTAAGTAATATTGATAGTTCGCAGGGCCATCAGTGATACCCACAATTAAAAATTGACACATTAAGTGCGTTTTTTTGGTATTCCATATATAGTACAGTGAGTAATTGCCAACAAAACGATCCGCAGTAGCCAGATTTTTTTATTTAAAAATTGGTACAACTGAAAGAAGATCTGTCAGAATTATAATAAAAGAAACACACAAATAGAAGAAAGTTTTGTGAAAATCAAATGTTAAAATTAACTTAGCAAAAAAACTAATAAAATGGACAACATCTGGAAATTGAAATTCTATAAACAAAAGTTCATTTAACAATTGCCTCAAGGAGGGGGTTTGTTCGTAGACTACTACATTAATATGTGGTGTTGAAGCGAGCTTGAAGCTCGCCTAAATTCTTTATACATATACCTGAATCGAGTTGAAATGAGCTTGATTCGCCTCGATTCCGGTCGGGGATCGGAGTCGAGTCAAAATTTGTGAAGAAAAACCTGTGTGGAGGAGTTGGTTTTACAGATAATGCGTTATAGTCTGTTTATTTGCATGTTTGTGTACAAAAAATATAGTTTTGTAGCACATCGGGTAGGTAGCATATTCTTATATGGTGCTGAACTATTCAGTTTTTCATTGTTTAACACGAATCAAACTATCTCACTTGCACTTCATAAGAAACATCGAAACACCATTTGCATTTTAGAAAGTTCTGTCAAACTTAATCATTTTTAAACCTTCTTGTGCGGTGGAAACACCAAAAAAGATTTATTTAATCTAAACTGAGATAAACCTTTGGTGGAAACATAGCAAAACATAAATATCTTTTCTATTGTTTTCTCTTGCCAAATAAGCCGTTAGTCCATTTTCAGTAACAAAACTAAATAATATCAACAGTAATAGATTGATTTTTCCCCAATGGAAAACAAACATGATTCCAAATGCACAACTACTCAACGAACACAGCCATCGAGATACAAATGCAATATCAATCGTACCAACATTTGAGAACGAAATCACATAAGATCCATTCAAGACTCGTATAAATGTCAAAAACCCATCCATAGTATGATTCTACTCTAACTTTTATCGGTAGTGTTCATACTATGGATATTGTTTTTGTTATGCGTGTTAAATCCTACTATACTATGGATAGATTTTCCAACAAAACACGGGTATTGATGGGAATTAAACAAATTTTAAGTTTCTTCAATTTTACTAGATAGCACTAAAATGATGTGATGGGTGCATCAATGTTTATGTTTACATTTGTAAAATTGTACTTATTAAGACAAGATGTCGCATTTTTGGAAATGTTTACGAGATTTTTAAGTGAAATTATCAATTTTACAGAGAAAATGAGTGCTTAAAGCACTATCATTGTTAATGTTAATTGATTCGTAGCTTAGTACATGATACTTGACAGAAAAACGCGTCAATAATAATTGGTCAAGTATTGAGCCCTTAAGGTTATCTATGAATGAATTATAAATTTGTTCCGAGCTTTAAGCAATATTTAAAAAAAATTCACTTATTTTTAACTTTATTCTTCTTTTAGTGTTGAATTAATTGGTAGTAATTTATCAGAATCGAAATGAAATTTGTGGAGGTATGATTAATAAAAAATTATAAGACTTTGAGTGCATACGAAACCTATAATAAATAAAATGCACGGCTGGGTCGCACGAACTTGCTCCTGTATGCAAAGAGTCTGTTTAAAAAAGTACCTTTATAAGATTTAAAAATATACCTGTAAAATAAGTTTGTCTTAAAAGATATAAATGCCATTTGATTTGTCATAAAAACCTACATATTTAAATTTTTTTGTTCGAAAATCGTTAGACCGGTTTTATTTAAATTAATTTTGTATACATATAAAAATATTTTTGTTATGCAATTATTTAGTGATTGTAAATATACGTTTTAGATTTGAATTTTGTAAAAAAATGTGGACCCTCTTTCGAGATATCGAATTTTAAAAAAAAAGAATTCAATATTTTTTCAAAAATCCAAAAAAATATATACTCTTTTGATCATCAAATATTGAAATCGATTCATTAGTTTCTGAAAATTAATAAAACAAAATTACGGTTCTATGAGCAGTACCCTTCCGGAGCAATACAAAAATAAATTTTTTAACTAAAAGAAGCCAAGTTAAGAAAAAAAATTGAGAAAATTTAATACTAATAAAAAATAAAGACAGTATTTATATAGGGTACATTTTTTTCGGGTGCAAAAGCAAATAGTGCGCTTATGGCGGAGGGAAATTTTTTTGTCAAGAATAGAAATTTAGTCTGGACCTTTGTATCTATATGAAAAATATAGTACTCTCATGGTGGAAGTCGAATAGGGCGGCATCTAGATATTTTTTGTGGAACGTCTAGTCAAGACATTAACGGAGAAATCGATTTGCAGTCGGGAGACTTGGGAGACTTAAAAATGTTATAATTTGAAATAGAGAAAGACTATAGAGAATTAACGAAAGTCTGAGTGAATAAGGAAAACACATTTGTTTCTTTGTGTTTGTATTTTGGTGTGGTTATATTTTTTGGTTACATCTTTGTAGATATATGAAAACTTTTTCATATACAAAGGTTTACGCAAAACGGTAGTCTTTCTATACAAAGATGATAAGACAAAAGCAGGTGAATTGCGATTTCGTGTAGGAATTTTATATTCTTGGTTGAGATTTTATATTTTTGATGATTTGAGGATGGTATAAGGGAATTATAATTTGAACTTTTATAGGCAAGTAAATATGTAGGTATTGTATTCTTATCCAATAATAGATAGCTAGCTAAATAAATTTAAAAAATTTGATCACCTAAACCTTTCTTACAATTTGTTTTCATATCGAGCATAAAGAAGTTTAAATTTTCAAAGTCTTAGAAGGATGATTTTTTTTAATAAATAAATTTGTTAATTGATACCTAATACAATTATTTAAAAGCTGGTTACAAAATTGTTGACAACATAGGTATAATGAAAAGATGGATATTTAATTTTTGGACGTTTTTTAATGGTAGTGAATTTTTTAAATGGGATGAGGAACTTTTAAATTTTTAAAGTTTATAAAGTAGGTAGTTATAACTTCCGGTCAAAAAAGTGTTTTAAGGACAAATTTTGAAACATACTTTTGCCTGTAAGTTCTTATGATATATGTATGTAGGTATTTATTAAAAGAAGGACCTTCCTATCAACAATTTTGAATGATCAAGGGTAAAAGCAAATGTTTACTTTTAATAAGGTTAAAGACCATTTTTCATATACAAAGATCATACGCAAGGAGAAACAGACTTATGAATGTAAATAAAAACAAAAATCCGTACAAAATACTGAACAGCTGATGTAAGCATACAAAAACTTCATTCATCCCCTTATTAGACACAATGTTGAGCCATTGACGTTTTTCATATAAAAATGCATTGATATAAAGAAATTACAAAAACAAATTCATCGACCTTCATATGGAAGCTTAGTATATGAAAACATATACAAGGATAGACTCAAATATAATGAAGGAAATTGTGTCGACTTTTTGGTTGCTAAACTAACTGAGCTCCTTATTCTGCTGGCTGCTTATGGGAATGGAAATAATATTTTTCTCTCGCTCCCCCGAAATCTCTCCAATTTCGATTCAACCGCCAAAGACGGCAGCCGCTTCACCAAAAAAATTCTTCCCATGAGAGTACTATAGTTTTCATATACAAAGGTCTGGACGAATCATCATCATATATATTATTTCGTTAGCATGTCTCCCTTTTTCGGCTCTCATACGGAACTAATTTTAACAAATAAGGTGTCAAAACAAAGAGAATTTTCCTTATACCATACGAATTGTATTTTATTGAATATTAATTTATAATTTGTTGAAAAACTTAACTTTTTATTATAATAAAAATATGAAATACTCGGAAAATATTATGTTAAGGGAAATGGTTTGTGTATTTGAATGAACTTATCGAATACACACCATTTTTTGTCGGTAAGCTAGTTTCCAGGTATTTCCTTTGTATATACAAAAGGGCGATTCATTCCAAGACACAACTCATCCCGGAAATGAAAAATACTTGTAAGCATACTTAACGAAAACAATTGTTTGTGTATTCAACTAGTTCGTTCAAAGCTTTTTCCTTTGGATAGCTTTATTTTAATTACATATTAAAAGAACCAGAGCGGTTTTTTGTTTTAATTACTTTTTTATATATAAAATTTTTCAATTTTGTTTTAAAAATATTTTTGGTATGCAGTTTTTTAGTGATTGTATACGCTCTACATTTGAATTTCGTAAAAAAATGTTGACCCGTTTTTGAGATGTAGAATTTTGAAATACAAATTTAATATTTTTTTAAAAATCCAAACAAAAAAAAATTGCACTTTCGATAATCAAATATTGTTAAGGCAATATAAGAGTTCGTTGAAAAAAATACTAAAATCAGTTCATAAGTTGCTGAAAAAATTAAAAAACAAAATAACGGTTCTATGAGCAGTACCTTTCCGGAGCAATACAAAAATGTGTTTTTCTTACTAAAAGAAGCCAAGTTAAAAAATAAAATTTTAGAGAAAATTAAAAAAAAAGAGGCTGGGTTTTTAATTTTTTGTACAAAAACTATCAATTCGATTTTTTTCAAAATTTTACTGAATGTTGACAACAATATTTTTTGAAAGATTAAAGTAGTTTAAAGCCAATATCTCAAAGTAAATCAATTTTTAACAACTTTTGTACGAAAATCAATTTCTACCAATTTAATTACCATTTATTGAAAGATTGGATTTTTCTAAGAAAATTAAGCATAGACTGAAATCATTTTGAAGTACCTTCATAAATTCACGAAATATCGAGACTCAAAAATCAACTTTTTCACAATTTCGCGAACAATTTTTTGTAGATTTTAATTTTTATAAAAAAAAAAACTGAATTTTGGATTTTTATAAAAATTTGAGTACAATATTTTATAAGATGAAATTAGTTTTGATTGATTTCTTCAAACTAATTTCATCTTATAGAAAATATTGTAGTCAAATTTTTATAAAAATCCAAAAGTCAGTTTTTTTTATAAAAATTAAAATTTACAAAAAATTGTACTCGAAATTGTGTAAAAGTTGATTTTTGAGTCTCGATATTTCGTGAATTTATGAATTTACCAAGTTTTAGTAATGTTTTTTTAGGTTTTTATTTATTGTAAGAAAACTAACACTTCGATTTTGCTCAAAATTTTACCAAATTTTAAAAACGTTATTTTTTGTTGCATACAATTTATTATTTTAGAGATAAAATCATTTTTATTTCGTAAAATATTTAAGGTGAAAATTATATTTTTTCAGTTTTTTTGATTAATAAAAAAACCGTTATTGGTTTTTTTTTTTCAAAAATACATATACTTGTTTGGTATCAAGTCGCTAGCAATATTGGTTCGTGTGATATTTTAATTTTGTTTTTTTATTCGTTATATAAAAAAACACCCACTCATTTTCTTGAGAGTCCTTTCTGCACCTTTCTGTGTTACTATCTGTATAACAAAGTTTGATTAAAGTCGATATCTCTACTGGTTTTTGAGATATGGACTACGGAAAAAGCTTCCTGAACGTATGAACGTACACACGCACGCACAGACATCTCTCTAAAAAACTTTTATTTAGATTCTAGGGACATTGAAACGTCGAGAAATGTCAAAATTTTCAATTTGAAGTTCATAAAAATATCACAATATGAACATTAAAATTTCGTTAAAAGTGTATCTGAAAAAGAACAAAATATTGAAATTCTTTGGCCAAACAAATTTTGTTCAATTAAATTATTATGTGTGGGGATGTGTTAATAAATCACAATTATATACAATCAAACAAAGCTAACCAAGTATTATTTATTTTATTATCTTATGTAATTAATTATACACCATTTTTTATTATTAATAAATGTACATATTTTATTCCAACTCAATTCATATAAGACTGCTAAAAAAAATTCATATTTCAGGTCACCACCCATCAGCATCCGCCGGTTGAAAACCAAAAAAAAACTTCTCAGCCTTAATTTTAACCAAAACCTTTTCCTGTATCCTGTATCCTCATCCTACCCCAATTTCACTTCTGCCAAATTCAATAAAAATAAATGTTAAACGAAGTGATTCATTCGTACACGTTTACGTATGTACGCTACGTGTACCGTTGTTGGTTGGTTGGATACGATTACATGAGTACTTATTGATTAACAAATCCATAATTCAATCTCCATCCACCAGAGGGCTTACTTTTTTTGTTCGTATATTCGTATAAAAAGAAATGAATATTTCGATATATGTATGTACATTAGTAATTTCAAGAATGGATTAAATCTTGTTTTGTTAGTATGGTAATGGAATACTTTATGAATCTAAAACAAACAGTTATCATTTACACACATATCTTTACAGATATGTATACAACACATTTATACACTCATATGAAATCATTTTATTGAGGTTTTCAGGTCGAAAAACGGTTGTGTAGTGTATGCTTAAGGGTTCTTGTTGTTTCATGTACATAAGTATACAAAAATATTCTTAGAATAATTCATCTTCTTTCACTTTTCACTTTGTGATTAATTACAGTGAAATAAATTCTGACTTTAATTAAATTAGATATCTCCTGCTGTGTACACGGCTAAAAATATTGGGCTTTTAGTAGGGAATACAAAATATTTATATACAAAAATGGTTTTCTTTTCTTTTTTAAGATATTTATAAAACCATTATGGCTGAAACACAAACACGCTTCAGCTTCGGCTTCGCCTGACGTTTACAAGTTCAGCCATAGGAATTCAATGCATGCTATCACAATGAAGCTTTGACCTCACGTTTCCTTTGACAATCGTAAGGAAAAGAACGTAATGTTACGTTATGTGACTCCAAACGAAAGCTCTAGTTCAAATTTGCTGAACATTTGCTTTTCTGACAGTTCCACAGCTGTAAAAAAAAAACAAACAAAATACATTTGCTTTTGGAGGGATTCCCATTGGTTATTAAAGAAATGTCATTCAAAGCAACCTCGAAGCAACCTCATCGTAACGCAGACGAAGCCGAAGCTGAAGCGTGTTTGTGTTTCAGCCATATACTCTATTACATTTCTGACATTTCCATTTGCAAGCTGCGAAGAGGACCATATGTGAGAAATTATGCGTAAAATGATGGGAAAACCAAACACATTCTCGCATTTAGTAATCCGATCAATCAAATTTCATCTTTTTGAAGATTCGATGGACGTGTTCAAGGACAAAGCAATCGTAACCAACAAAATTTCAAGTGCTGATATGGTCTTAAATTAGAATATTTTTTTTAATTCAATTCAAATTAAAATTTGTTTATATTAAGTAATTTTTGAGTGCCTTATGCCGTTTAAAACGTACTTGTAAATAATTTTGTTGGTCTTTATTAAAACAGAACATTAAAGAAATATAACTAAACAAAATATTTGACAGTTGAAGTAAAAGGTGGAAGTGCAAATTTAAAACAAGCTCTGTGTAAAGTTTTATTATTTCTATAACAAGTAAACATTAAATTCAAAAAAGTTAATTGAACGCATCTCTTTGAGTCGCAGTATCGCCTGAACAACACAAATTTGCCCAGAGTTTCTAAGGTAGGAAGTATTTTACGTTTTTATTTGCTTTGCGCAAGGAGGAAATAAGGAAAAACTACTTGCTGTATTACGGTATCTCTATGAGCGGCAAAAGAAACATTACTCATACTTCTCCAGAGCATAACAACAGCAACAAAAGATTTGATTTAATCAAAATGGAAGTTGGAAAAATGTCTATTTCGCAATTTCAAGATATTTTAAGAGTCACTATTGCTGAGCAAATCAAAGATTTAGCCACAAAGTCTGATGTTGCAGCCTTATCCGCTGAATTAGACACACTAAAAAACACAAATGCACAATTAACTCAAAAATTGAAAACAATGACCGACCGCTGTGACTTGCTGGAGTCTCAACTAGAAATAATTTCACGAAAACACAACGAAAACTGTTTGGTGGTACACCTTCCTATAGACAGAGAAACTAGTGCTGTTGATCTAGCAAAACAAACATGCAACGAGCTTCTCAAGTTAAAAGAAGGTGAAGAAGTTAATTTTAATAAAACTCGAGAAATCACAAACTCGCATACACAAAGAGGAACCGTTTTTATGGAACTTCACTCCGCAGAAGTTGCGAATAAAATTCTAGCTGCCGCTAATCAGCTCAAAGGGAAAGGAATAAGCATCTATCGCGAACAATCTTTGATGTACCGAAAGAAAAGGCAAACACTAAATGACGTGAAAAACAAACTTCTACAAATTAATCCTCAAGCTAAAATCAACCTAAAAGGTGATAAACTACAAATAAACAATCATCTCTTCGTTTATAAAATTTCACGAGGATTACTTGTCAAATCGGCGACGGAAATGACGTTTGTAAACAATATGTTTGGTGACAGATCTTCTGAGTTCTTTGACAGCAGCGAGGGAGTGAAGCTAGTTCCGGTTGATAGTGGGAATTTACCATCGATCTCTCACTCAACACCAGCGCCACCTAGGGTTGAGTTAATGAACTCTAATAATGGCAGAAGCCAATAGGAAAAAACTGTCGTCTACCAAAAAATTTATAAATCTCTTAATTTAACAATTTTAGCTTATAATATTACGGGTCTAAAAAGTAAACTTTTGCAACCTGATTTTTTTAATTATATTTTGAAATTTGATGTAATAATTCTATTGGAAACCTTTTTAGAGGAAAGATTTGAAAATGATTTTATTAAATATTTTAGGGATTATAAATTAAAATTCATACCAGCAATTCGAACAAATGTACACGGGAGAGCGAGTGGGGGTATTTTATGTGGCATAAAAATGTAAAATTTCTCATTTTGTAGAATTTAAAAACATCGAAAGCACAATTGTAGTTCATATAAAATGTAACAATTTAAACTACCATATTATTCCGGTATATTTAAACTGCAATAACTGGCAAAATGATTTTGATAACTTGTGTAACTTCATGACCAATTCTTTCTTGGAAAATACTATGCTAATTGGAGATTTCAATGCTCGAATTGGTGACTATCAGAATTCATCTGTGCACTTCTTACAAAATCAACTTATTTTCGAAAGTACCAGAAATTCTAAAGATGAAACGCTTAATAGGAACGGCAAACTACTATCTGAATTTTTCGAAAACTTTGGCCTATTCGTGCTGAATGGGGTGGCAAAAGGTGATGAATATGGTGAATTTACATTTATCAGCGGTCAAGGAAAATCAGTTATTGACCTATGTGCAACGTTTGGAGAATGGGGCAATGTAATAAGAGATTTTAAGGTGCTACTGGCCAATTTCTCGGCTCACTTGCCAATTGTTGTTGAAACAAACTTCGAAGAACGAGAACAACAAAGTGTTTCAGGCAATTTCCGGAAACTAAAATGGATGCAAAACAAAGCTGATCGGTACAAAGCTCTTCTAAATCACAACTTTAGTCATCTTCCACAGCAGTCAACAGCCACAATAGAAGAAATTGAAAACAATATAATAAGATTAGTTTATGCTTCGGTACCAGCAGGGAACCACACTTTTGTTCATTTCATTCCTAAAAACAAATGGTTTGATAGCGATTGCAATAAATTACGCAAACTCTCATTTAAATATTTAAAGCTCTTTAGAGCAACAAATTCCGAGTATTATAAAAATATGTACCTAAGAGCCAAGAAAGATTTAAAACAGCTTTGCGCTACTAAGAAAATAAGCTACAACAAAAACCTTGCACATTAGCTACAGCTTAGTAAAAATTCAAAGGAATTTTGGCAAAACGTTCGTGAAGTTAGCGGGTGGCGGCAAAGTATGAATATAACTCTCGAAGCTCAGACTTTAGGATCTCATTTTAAAACTCTGTTGTCGGCTGAAGAGAATCTTCATACTTTCAGCTTTGCGTTACAGAACACGTGTGTTTCCGACCTGGACTGCTCAATATCGTTAAGTGAATTGGAAATAACTCTTACGAAAATGAAAAACAACAAAGCACCTGGAAACGATGGAATACCAGTAGAGTTTTTCAAAAATTCGAACAATAGCTTAAAGACCTACATTCTGGATTTCTTCACCGCCTCTATGAGAATGCTTGTGTTCCTTCAAATTTTACTAAAGCCCTCATTTTCACAATATTTAAGAAAGGAGATCCTAATCATCCTGAGAACTACAGGGGAATATCCATTCTCAACTCGCTTAGAAAGATATTTGCTAGAATTCTTTATGAAAGATTATCTAGCTGGACTGAAAGAACCAATTTTCTCAGCATATTTCAAGCTGGCTTCCGCTCTGGATTCACCACTATGGATCACATATTTGCATTGACTAGCTTAGCTAGAAATTGAAAAAAAACAAAAAACTTTATGTTTGTTTCGTTGATTTCAAAGCTGCATTCGACACAGTAAACAGACAGGCTTTGCTTTATAAGCTCTCAAATATGGGAGTATCACGAAAATTTTTGATGCTGTATTTTCAATTTCTGAAATCTTCTAACGCAGCTGTATGGGATGGATCTAAACTGTCAGAGTGGTTCGAAACAACGGCAGGCGTTCCACAAGTATGCATTTTGAGCCCTCTGATATTCGCTCTGTTTATTGATGACATTCCTGATATTCTACCGGGTGGCGTAATCTTTGCTGGAACTCTCATCAAAGTTTTGCTTTATGCTGACGATTTGATATTACTTGCCGACAATCCTTTTTCACTGCAACTTCAAATTAATAAATTACAGTCGTACTGTCAAACATGGGATCTGAAAATTAACGTTCAAAAAACAAAAGCAATGATATTTGAAAACCGACAATGTAGAAGAGCTCCTGAAGAAGCCTGGAGACTTGGTAGCGAACGGATTGAATGTGTACGTGAATTTAAGTATCTAGGAGTTCTGTTTACATATAACTTAAACTTTTCCAAGCACGCCAAGAAAAAAAGCAGTGAAGCTAAGTTAGCATTGAACTCAATGTGGCCGACTTTTTTTGCAAATCCCGATATTGACCATTCGTCAAAATTCAAAGTTTTTAATGCTACAGTCAACACCTGTATGTGCTATGGGATACAAGCATTTGGGGTTACTCCGTTCGAAGAGTTTGAGTTGGTCCAGACATTTTCTCAAACACATTTTTCGTTTGCCGAACTCCACGCCGCGCCGACCTACGCGATTCATGTCGAAACAGGATTACCACCAATCTATATAAGAAACCTTAAGGCTATTTCAGACTTTTATACGAGAGTGATGAGAAGAAGTGATACCAGTCTTCATAAATTGATATTGGTTAAACTATTGCAAACAAATGCATCACCTTTCAGGGAATGGAACCAGCTGGCTCTATCTCATGACATCGCGTTTTCAATAACTGAACGAAATCTGCATGAGTGGCATGATTTTTCTGCGACTATCATCTCAAGAATAGATGACGCAATATTTGATCAACACTTGACCAGAGCATCATCGTCTTCTTCTAGAAATATTTATAGTAAACTCAATCACCGAATACCTACGGAAGAAAGCTAATTTAATGTTAAAAACTCAGCCGATTTAATAAGTACAGTTTTTAAAGCAAGGGTGGAAATTCTCAACCTTAATTTCATCCCCCATAGAGTTGATTTGCAGCAAATTTGTAACCTGTGTAACAGAAGAGAACTAGAAGATGTTTACCATTTTATAGCTGTGTGCCCAATTTTGCAAGAAATTCGGCGATTGTATTTTCAAGAAAGTTTTTTGTCTATTAATAGTCTTCACGAAATATTAAATGGTGCTCGGGGTTGGTATAAATTGTACAAATTTTGTAAACATGCTCAAATGTACCGTAATAGTTTCTAAAATCACACGTATGCTCCAGAATGCTTTTTGTTTTAAATCATTAAAATTATTATTTTTAAAATTGACTTTTTTATTTATGTTTCAAATCATTAAAATTGTAAAAAATCAAAACTCTCGCTTCTCACCCGAAATTGTAATAATTAAATTTAACTTTACTACATTAAAAATATTTTTTGTAAATTTCTGTTTAAATCTAGTAATTTCAATTATATTTCCTCCTTTTTCTTATTTTTATTAGTTTATTTTGTAATGTAAACTCCGGCAGACGGCAGAATAGCCATGACCGTATTCTTTAATGTACTTTATACAAAATTAAATTGAAAAAAATAAAGAATTTATAATAATAATAATAATAATAATAAATATTAAAATAAGTTTTGTAAGAAAATTGTATGTTTCCGTTTCATAAAATATGTAATCCTTAGAAATTGTGGTCTTGTCTCTGCCTATGACACCCAAATTTGTTTTACAGGTACGGCCTCTTGTGATTAATTGACAAAAACTCCAAGAGTTAAATGTTAAAATTACCATTTGATTACCGCCGCAAACTGCTGCTCCTATTATGTAAGGGTTTTTTTTATTATTTTTTCTTGTTATGTAGGTTTTCCACAAGAGACGTGTTTATATTGACAGTTCGTGGCGACCATATTGTTTCGTTTACTTTCTGTCAAACTATCTTTTTTTAATCAGACACTAAAGACAAATTATTATGGGAAGTTTAATATCAACATGAGTGTTCTGTTTGCCGCTGTTTGTAAAAGTGTGCAGTAGAAACGCGAAAAGAAGTTAATTCATCGTCGCTCACAAAAACACGGCCAGCGGCAGAGCACACAATATGGCGAATTTTGCGTAGTGACCTTCGGCCGAATAAGACGCTTACGCCCGCGGCCGGCCTTTAATAAAAAACAATTTATAAATTTTCTTGGTACTTAACATGAAAACAGGAAAAAGCAAGGTCTGTCACAAAATTGACATAACGTCAAAATTACAAATACAACAATGTAAACAAACGGGTTTTTGAGGATAAAATGTACGATGGTTTTCCATCTTTGTAATTCAGAATTTTTGTATGAAACAAACATGGAAGTTTTACTAAAATGAACTTCAGCGTTTAAGAGAGGGCCAAATTTAATAAAAGTCATTGCTGAATTAAAATATTAAAAAGTACCCTAACATTTTTTACCGTGTAGAAGTAAACATTTTTCATACATTAATATATGAGATGTGCTTTATATTTGTATATGTGTGCTCTACTTACCAATATTAACAATACCATGGTTGGTAAGTTCCCAGCATGATTGCAAACGTAATATACTTAGGCTATGACTTTGCTTTGGTGAGAAATATCCTAGAGCAGCATCAGTCACATGGTAGGCCTGTAAAATTTTAACATACAAATTTATTTGACACATTTTTCTTGATTTCAATTAATATGTTTTATACAAATTATGAACAATATACATAAAAATAAACATTAATCAAAGTATACGTATACGTACTTGTAAGGAGAACTCATAAAGGGATGGCAGAAGTTGAGCTACCGCACCAACAGCTTCATCAGCAATATTTATACAATCCGCTAACGAAAGCGAGACAATACGCGGGGTTAGGCATGCCCAGAGTCCAGCTTCGGTAACTTCGTTGCAGCCAGCGAGTTCAAGTTCAAATAAAGACTGAAATTACAAAACAAAAACAAAATTCATTAATTTTAAGTCTTAACTAGTTATGGGAAAAGATACAATAGCAATTTTTTTACTAGAAACAAAGTAAGCTTAAGAAATCTTTAACTGATTTATGAACTTATCTACAGCTTTGGCCAAAATAATAGGAACATTTCTTACCTTTAAGTATAACTATTGTCCACTTAAATAAAGTTAACAAATCATGAAAAAGTTAAATGGTGTTTTTTAAAACTATAGAAGTTATGTTAGATGATTTTTACTTGCGACATATAGGAACTATATCGCTAGTTTTGCATTCGTAAAAAATTTCGAACTCGAGATTTAAATCAAACATGATATTACGATGATAGAGAAGTCGAAAAAAGTGGGTCCCGCGATTCCGTCCGGTCTTTTCTGTCTGTCTGTCCACGCTCCTACAGCCTAAACCATTGGGTCGATTGAGTTCAAACGTGGAAGTTAAGGTTTTGAGCAGATTCGCGTTAGGCGTTTTTTTAAGATCAAAACTAACAGTGGCCCTTATACAATTCTGTTTGGTCAAAAAACTAAAATTCGAATTTTCTCAAAAACAAACCGATAGATTTTTTTAAATTTTCTCTAAAATTTTATTTTTTGACTTGGCTTCTTTTAATAAGAAAAACATATTTTTGTATTGCTCCGGAAAGGCACCGCTCATAGAACCGTTATTTTGTTTTTTAATTTTCTCAGCAACTTATGACCCGATTTTAATAATGTTTTTTTTTAACAAGCTCTTATATTGCCTTAACAATATTTGATTATCAAAAGCGTAATTTTGTTTTGTTTGGATTTTTAAAAAAATATTGAATTTTTTTTTCCAAATTCTTTATCCCAAAAACGGGTCAACTTTTTTTTACGAAATTCAAATGTAGAGCGTATACAATCAATAAACAACTGCATACCAAAAATATTTTTAGAACAAAATTGAGAACTTGTATATATAAAAATTAATTTAAAAAAAAAAACCGCTCTAACGTTTTTCGAAAAAAAATTTAAAAATCAAGGGTTTTTCATTTACAAAATGGCATTTAAATTTTTGAAGACAAACTAATTTTTTAGGTAAAATTTTGAATCTTAAAATAATTAATTATTTTAACTGTATTAAATGTCATTATCATCATATCTATCTATCTGCATAAAGCTGAGGTAGCCAATGACCTTACTAAAGAATTGTATAGTGATTTTATGGTATAGGGATCTGAGAATTCTCTAGTGTTTCTTTTCATAAATCCAAGCATTTGATTGGATTTGTTTATCATATTAGTAGTTTTTCTTTTTTCTCACTCTTTATAAATTAATGGGATTGATACTGTATAATCAAACAAATTTGGGTTGTGACAAGACTTGAAACTTCCGTTTACACCATTCATCTAATTGAGTTAATTTATATTTCCACTAATTACATTCATATAATCTTACTAGATCTTCCAAAACAAGAAAAAAATCAGCTTCACAGCTTATTATGCGATAAAGTTTGAGGTCATCCGCAAAAAGGAGGAAACTTGAACCATTGAAATTATTATGAATGTTATTTACAAACAACAAACAAAAAGTAATGGCACTGAATGACTTCCTTGTGGAACCCCTGATGAAACAGTGATGTTATATGAGAACGAGCAATCAATTTTAACTTTTTGGATTCTACATGTTTAATATGATTTTAGCCACTTTAATAAATAAGAGTGAATGCCTAAGGAATATAATTTATGGAGTAATATTTTATGATTTATTCTATCGAATGCTTTCGCAAAGTCTGTGAAAATAATACATATCAGTTTGGCACATCTTTTCCATATTTGGTATTATGTCATGAGTAATCAAAGCTTAGTTTGTCGCGGTTGACCTCCGTGACATAAAACCATGTTGAAAAACTGATATGTGGCTACAAAACAAATTTAAAAGTTTGTTACAAACTAGTTTCTCGAATAATTTTGGTAGTGCAGAAATTTGAAATATTGGTCTATAATTAGTGATTTCCTGCCTCGATCCCGATTTAAAAATTTGACATAAAAATTAAATTTCCAAGGTATCCAAAAATTTGCCGAAGAAACATTAAAAATTATCAAAAGTGGTTCAGCTAACGCAAATGCACAATTTTTTAAAGGACTAGCAGGAATTCCATCGGGTACTTCACCTTTATTTGGTTCTAATCCAGATAGAGCCTCTCCGATTTCTAAATGACTAAGGTTAACCGAGCATTTTCCAAAATGTATTCTCGTATATTGTCAATAACACGGCGAATGTTGTCCTCCGAATAGTCAGTTTTTTTCGGTCATATGGGCGTATACTAGCGACTTCACACATCCCCACAGAGGCCAATTCACGGGTGCGTATCGAAAAACTAAAAGGTTATAAAACGTTTCCTTTAATAAATTAATTGTGGCAAGAGTTATGCGACATGTTGAAACCACAGCTCCTGCATATTATGGTTGTTCATTTTTCAATTGTTGAACGAAAAAGTCAGTAATCATGGCCTTAAAGCATTCACCATTGACTGTAACGTTCTGGCTAGCATCGTTGGAAGTACAATCTAATTATTCCACCAAACCATAAAGCACACCAAACATTCAGTTTTTATAGATGTAACGATGTTTTGTCATCACTCCAAACATGGCAGCTTTGTTTTTTTACATATCCATTTCACCGAAAGTGCGCTTCGTCGCTAATGAGTCTATTCACGTTGAAATGTCATACGTAATTAAAAATAAATCACTTGACAACTGATAAAATGGCTGCCATTTAAAATAGTGTTACCAACTTTAAGTTATTTAGCTCTTACCCGTCACCTATCATATGTGATTTTTTTCAATTTAAACAATTTATAAGTCAAAAACCTGACGTGATAGAGTGATTCTGAAGCCGGATTTGAATTAAGACCATTAAAACCTACCTAAAAAGTAGGCTAGGAACAAAGCCTTCTTGACCGGTGTAATCTATCAACAAATAAAATAAATTGAAACTTTTTGTATTAATGTAATGTTTTTTTGTGTTCCTATTTTTGGGCTTGCCTCTTGAAAAGTCTACAGAAAATATATTCCAAACTCTTGACAACCAAAATTAAGAAACATTAAAAAGCTAACCAATAAAATTAAATGTTTAAGATTAAAATGTGTTGCCTTAAATTGCTTAAAATATAATTACCAACATTTACGATGTGTTCCTATTATTTTGACCATAGCTGTATAGATGCAGATTTACCCATAATCCTTTGATCTTCTCAGGTCATAGTACCTACTTATGTAGTTAGGTTCTATATATGCAGAATTTACATGCTATACACCCGCCTGTCACATTTCGGTTTTAAATAAATGCAATGAATAACCTCTTTGTATAGAGAGTGTCTCTCATCCAGACAGGATAGAAAGAAAATATTACACCAACGCAACGAAGCCTTAAATCTATGTTTGTGAAAAAAACTTTGACGTTTATTTTTCCTCCGTCTATCCCATTCAAAACTGCCATAAGTGTTTCGTTAGGTACGCTTTTATAGACGGTAAACCAATATGATGATGGTTGGGATTATTTTTCTGAAGTTTTCTTAAACCTTAAGTTTTCCAACTGAACAAAGACATTTTTTGTGTTCTGTTTTTTTTTTTTTTTTTTTTTTTGTTCAAGGATTAAACTGTCTGAGGTGTCTACGAGAAGCATCGACAAAAGAAGAAAATAACGTTAAAACGTGAGATTAAACTCTAGCCAAAATCTGTGTGTGTTACATATGGCCTTTTTGTATTTATCTCTTAAGGCCAGAAATTGAGAAATTCTGCGTATAACAATAATGGTTTTACACCCACCGCACATCACATCCAAATCCCACTTCTGACTGAATGACATCTGCCAAACATTGTTCATTAAAAATGCTCTCAACTTTTAACCTCAAAGTATACTTACGTGTATGTAAGTACGTACACTTGATAAGTTCCTACATAAATATACATATATGAAGTATCTAGGTGTTCCTAATTTTAAGCTTTAGGGTAATGGCAATGTAATAATAATTAGAATGAAATAATTAGACAAATTTATGTGGTTTTTGGTTTTGTTTTTTATGTGTTTGGAAAGAGTTTTTAGGACAGGACTGAATTTATAAAGAATGTAACCAGATATAAAGGTGCCTTTAAGAACACATGTTTGTATAAATATTAGTATAATTATGTAAGTACCTATAATTATGGGTTACCATAAAATTGTGTACATAAGGGACATTTTATTGACAATAAAAACATACATAATGAAATTTTCTTAAGTGACTTCTTTTGTAGTGTTTGGTTAATTTGATGGAAAATGTTGAGAAAAACCTTTTTTTTTATTCTAATTGATTAATTAAGAGCCTCGGTAAAGCTGGTGTTTTGGAATCATAGCATGTTAAATCTTTTCAATATTCACAGTATTGAAAATAAAATTAAAATAAACCTTTGGAAATATAAGGATTATAGAAGTAGAGCACACATTTACTAACGTTGTGCTTAAACTTTTTTAACATTTCCAATTGAAAGTTAAAGTTAGGTTGGAAATTTTGCGTTTTAAAATCCCGTTTCCGTATAAAAATGACACTATTTAAAACCCTGCTTTTTCTAATTCCCTTTTAAAGTGCAGCTTTTTTAAATCACGTATTTTTTGATTCCATTTTGCAATCAGACCAGGTTGCTTTATTTTCAAAAATTGAGCAATTTTTGTTCAAGATTTTAAAAAGCTCGATTCCGATACGGTCTTCTTAAATTTTTGTAATGGATACGATTTTTAGTTGAAAGCTTTGCCATTTCTCGACGTTTCAATGTCCCTAAAACCTAAATTCATAGTTTAAAGATGTCTCTGTGTACATAATTTTGAAAAAAAAAAAGAATAAACTCATACCAAAAATTTAGGAAACACAAACTTTCAAAAGTAAAAATTCCCAAAACTCAATGTTTATAAAACCCGACCTGCTTTACCCGATGAGTTGAGGTCTTGAGAGCAAACATTATTTTGATAAAACTTATGTTATTCGACACACTTTTTACTTTTCTCTTATGGGAAATACATTAAACGTCAAATCGAAAAATAATAACCAATATGCAATTGAAGGTTCACGCGCTGACTGCCAGATGTCGTGACTCAATATGTCAATGAAGTGAATAAAAATGGTTGATATGTTGCGTTATATAGATGGTGCTTAATTTAAGTACAGAAAAATGTTTGTGTCGGAAATGTAAGTACTCGAATTTGTTCTGAAGTAAATTTTTTATTTTTTTTTAAGGAAAAGTGTGAATTTGAGAAGCATCCGAAATAACATTTTCAAGTACATCAAAATGAATGTCAAATTACTCTAAAATGCTTGTCAAAGCTAGAGTCAAAGCATTGACGGTGAATTACAAGTCAGAGAGTGAGTGGAACTTTTGCATTGATCGTTTAATCGTAATTAATGACCGTACTGGAAATCAACTATATGTCCTGTAAACTCCGTGTAGAATTGGATTCTCGAACACGCCGAATTTAAGATTAAGAGATAAGAGTGAATATAAAAATGACTTTAATTTTATTTAATGACAGTGTCTGTTAAGCTTCCATAAAACACGGCAAAATAATCAACATTCCTTCCGAGAAAGGGTGTGGTTGTTTTTGTATAATAAGCAAAAACTCAAGAGGATTTTTGTCACCCATATTACATCAAGACACAGTGTGAGAATTAGGAAATGGCGAAAGGGTTTGAAAGAAGATGTCGGTGTACATTGGTTTTGAATTTCTGAATATTACAATAACTGGGAAAACAGAGTACGACAAAGCATTCTACATTCGTGTAGTAGGGCCAAAGAACGAATCTCTGTACTTGACAGTACGACCAATGTTAGACTCAAAGGTATGCCATACTAATGAATATTCCTAGAGCTAGAGGCGCGGTTACTACGGTTGAATTGCTTGATGGAAGGGATGCAAATGATTTCACGATGACTTTCAATGCTGTCCAAAAGACTTAAGTAAGTATCAGGAATATCAGCCAAGAGATGGGAGTTATACTCAATCTTTTGAAGTATATACATAAGTCTTATAAATATTAGATAGAACAGAACAGAAGGGGAGGAAGATTTCTTGTATCGATTTAGGAAACCCAAACATCTTGTAGAGTTTTTGGCACCATAGCCTATGTAATCCTTCCACAAGATGTGGTTCGAGATACAAATACCAAGAGTTTCGAGGTTTTCAGTCTTCTTGATGCAAGTGCTTCTCATGTATATTAGCAAAGGGGGTTAATTATGTTTTAACGACAGTAGGCAAAATTGAGTTTTCGGAGGATTAAATTCAACTTGATTTCTGATTCTCCATTTAACAATGCGGTTTATGTCAGAATTTAATGAGCTTATCAAACATTTTTGTTAAGGATCCACAACCAAAAAGCAGGGTTGTAAATCTAAGAATGAATATGAAAAGCTAAGGGTACTATCGTCAGTAAAGCAGGTAAATGGATTAAGACTTTCAGACAAAAGATTATTAGTAAAAATAAGAAAGAGTTTAGGAGACAGGACCGATCCCTGCGGCACACCAGTATTTATTTTGTGTTGAATGTATCCAATACTTCTTTTATTGAACTGTCCGAAATATAACGAAAAAGAGATTCATCAAAACCGAAGGCACGCTTTTTTGATATCAGAGACTGATGCCAAATGAAAATTTCCAAAACGATGCAAAGATTTGTTTCACTATTCGATAAACCATCAGATTACCAATGGACCTATTGCTACAAAAGCCGTACTGCCGGTCTTTAAGACACCTCTGATTTTTGAGACATTTCTTAAATTGATAGTTAGTTAATCAGCGTTTTCATGACCTTGAAAAGAAGGAACGTAAGTGTGATCGGTTGATAATTGGAGGGGCAATAGGATTTGGCTTTTTTGGGTATTAGATGAACAAATACTGTTTTCCACCAATTCTGGACGAGACCTGTAAAGTGGATAGAAAACTCACGAAGTAATTTTTCCAGCGTTGAAGATCACTTATTTACAACAATAGAGCGGATGCTCTCTGGGTCATGTAGAAAAAAAAATTGGTCCCATTAAATCATTTAAGCTCTCAAGTACATGACTGCACATGTACTTGAGAGCTCTCTGATAACTGTGAATTGTTCGCGAACTGCCTTTCATGAAAAGGTCTTTATAAATATGTTTTTCGGATTCAGCATAAGAACTGCAGGTCACCTCCATTCTCCTGACTTTACAGGCTAACAGGAATGGTTGAGCGTCTTAAGTCTTTAAATTTATTTATTTCTAATAAATCAACTTATCGAAAGTAATTATTTTAAACTTTGATATTAATAATCAAAATAAAATCAATCCATACTAAATATTATAAATGTGAAAGTAACTCTGTCTATCTGTTACTCAATCACGCCTAAACTACTGAACCAATTTGCATGAAATTTGGTATGGAGATATTTTGATACCCGAGAAAGGACACAAGGCTACTTTTTACCCTGGGAAAATGACGCATTCCCATGGGAAAATTCAGGTTGGCCGATCGCTTTTACGTCTAAACTACTGAACAGATTTAAATGAAATTTGGTAAGGAGATAGTTTGAGACTTAAGAAAGGACATGAGTTACTTTTCACCTCGGGAAAACAACGCATTCCCATGGGAAAATTACTTTCCGGGGAATCTGATCGCTTTCACTCCTAGCAATATTTAATTTCAGGAACTCGGAAGCTGCAAATCCCGTGGATGAAGTTCAAACCTATCAGTCTGGTCGTTATGTCAGCAGCAACGAAGCTGTGTGGCGTCTGTCAGGGTTTCCCTTACAATCTTACATGAAAGGCACCCCTCCGTTACTCACATCAGTGTACATTTAGAAAACGGCGAAAGTGTCTATTTTACGGAAAATAATTTACAAGAGAGGCTATCTTATCCACCTAAAATGACTCTCACCGCTTTTTTTTAACTCTGTATAGAAGAGATGAGTTTGCAAGAACGCTTCTTTACGTCAAAGTACCAAGGTATTAGAACTGGAATGCAACACGAAAAGAATGGAAACGTCGCGTTCAAGGCGTGCCAGTTCAAAATTGGCCTGATGTCAAATCCGGAAATGCCTTAGGGCGAGTATACACGGTCCATGTTAGTAACATGGAATGTTTCTGTTTGAGAATGCTGTTGCATCATGTGCGTGGGCCAACCTCTTTTAATGATCTAAAAAAACATAATGATCAAGAATTTACAACATTTCGAGAGACGTGTGAGGTCAAAGGGTTATTAGAAATAGACAACCAGTGGGAACTAACTCTAGAAGAGGCCGCACAATTCAAATCTGCTCGCAAAGTGCGAGAGCTTTTTGCTATATTAGTAGCAACATGTGGACTGTCAAATCCTTAACAATTGTGGGATAAGTTTAAAAATGATATGGCGGATGATATTTTACACAGAGTTCAAGAACAAAATCCGACTGATAAAATTTACAATGAGGCGTTAACTTTTGTAGACGATCACGTTATAAATATTACTGGGAAAGATTTGTCTGAATTTGGGATGACCAGACCATAGAGAATTGGGGACGTGAGCAGTTATTTAGTTCGAGAATTAAATTATGATACTGTCGCTCTATAGCAGAGAATAACAGAGGATGTTTCACTTTTAAATTCAGAACAAAAAATAGTTTTTGAATCTATTGTTAGCTCAAATTCGGAAAAACAATGAAGTTGCTTTAGCAGTAGCTTCGTCAGGAATAGCAACTACGCTGCTTAGTGGTGGACGGACAGCACACTCGGTTCTGAAACTGCCGTTGAACTTAGCTCATGAGGAAACCAGCCAGTATGTAATATCAGTAAAATAAGTGAGCGTGGAAGAATGTTGCAGCAGTGTAAATTGTTGGTTTGGGATGAATGTACAATGTCCCACAAAAAAGCAGTTGAAGCACTAGATCGTACACTGAAAGACATCAAGAACAACTTGGCTATCATGGGAGGGATGGTTGTTCTCTTAGCTGGCGACTTTAGACAGACCCTGCCGGTAATTACTAGAGGTACGCCGCCGCACAGTGGTGCGAGAGCGGAAAAAAGTCTTTTTAAAAAGTCATATTTATCCTTTTAAACTTTATGTTTAAGTACTCTTAGATAACCCGAGCGTATGATTCAAAAGTATTTTTTAACATATTATGTATATATTGTATGTTCTGATTTACAAGCCCTCAAAGTTGAAAAATAATTTTACTCAAATCGCGAACCGTATTTTCAGCAAATTTAGAGATGTTTTTTTCCGAAGTTCCTTTAAATAAATTCTCTAGCTTCTTAAATAATTGAATTGGTCTATTTTCGATTATCTAAAAAAAAAAAAAATTTGATTATTTATAAAAGATACCTTCTATAAGTAGTCTGCAGCTTTAGTACTAGGATTTTTAAAAAAAGCTCCAAAAGATACCAAGAAAGTAAGTATGCCAGCATATGCTCCATACATTCATGTTAAAGCACAGAAAAAATCAGATGCAGATACTTGCAGATGTGGAAGTTATGATCTCAAAAAACTGCGTTTTGACGGTGGTGTTTACCAAAAAGTTTGATTTCTTCGTTATTAATTGTCAGAATGAACTGGTTAAGCCCATTATTTTAGAAAACTTTATTTTAAAAATAAAACAAAATTTATACATTGACACAGGTCTGAGAATTTCGATTTTTGCGAAACCATTTATTTCTGCCCGGAAATTTTTTTCAACTTTGAACTCAATTTTCTTGGAAACAACACACGAAAAGCAATATAGTTTTATGGTATTTTAAATTATATGATAGAGCTTAAAAAAAATAAAGAAAAGGATTAGGGATAATCCTTTTTTTTTTAGTTTTTTGCTAAAAGTAGGGCAGGTAGAAATAAAAAAGGTGTTATTTTGTTGTGTATTGCGTAATTTTGTATTACCTGTCTTATTAGAATAAAATCTCTTACTTAAATCTATATATATAAAGGATTAAATTAAAAAAAAGTCAGTATTGAGTTATTGACCATTTGTGCAAGGTGTTTAAGAAAAATGTTTACTCTTTGATCAATCAATAAGTGAAAGTGAAGTGAAATATAATATAATAAATATACATATATAGTGAATTCAATACATTAAAATGCATTCAATCGAAATTCCTTATTCGGTGTTGTGTAGTGAACTTATTACTAATGGACATGATGTTCAAAATCTTCTACCATATTTTGAAAGAGAATACCCCAACTTAATTTCTGAGCAAATAGAAACTGTGCTGTCAGAATTAAAGAAATGTTTTGTGCCTCATTTTTTGAGTCGATCGTAGTTAAAGGTATTAAACGAAATCATATAAGTGTCGAAGGTAATTACGATTTATCATCAGATCATACTCCAGTAGTTTTGTTCAATTTTAAAGAAAAGACAACCGGTGTATTTAGTGATTCAAGATGAACTGTGTTTAATAATGTAAAGTTACTCCTAACAATACATAGGATAAATGTAAAAAGTAAATAGCAAAGTAATATATAAGTGTACAATATGTATGTATGTTAATTCTGCAAAAGCTTTATAGGGTATTGTAGGAGGTATAAAGTATTTTAAACAATTAGAAAACAAATTATCTCAACAAATTTTATCACTGAGCGAAACAGAAATAATAGAAAAAAGTAATCCCCAGCTCGTGAATAACAGAACAAACTGGAACGAATTCAGAGACAAACTTGAAAATTTTATAAACCTAAGATCCCCTATGCAAACAATTGAACAAATTGATCATGAAGTAGAACAATTTATTGCTGATGTGCAGCAGGCTGCAGAAGAAAGTACTCCAACTATTCCGAATGCGAGAGAAAAAGAAATAAAATATCCTATCGAAATAAAGGAGTTGATATTGGAAAAAAGAAGAGCTAGAAGAAAATGGCAATCCACGAGATTCCCAGATGATAAGGTAGTTTTTAACCGTCTTAACAACGAATTAAAAAAAAGAATCTGTGAGTTTAAAAATGATTCACTAAGTAGATTCCTGAAAAGTCTGACGACGGATGCTTCTACAGAATACTCCTTATGGAAAGCAGCTAAGCGCCTAAAAAGACCTCAGACACAAAACCCGCCGATAAAATCTCAAGATGGTAAATGGATCGGAAACCCGAAACAAAAGGCTGATCTCTTCGCTGAACATCTCGCGAATGTTTTCAAGCCATTCCCAGCAAGCACAGCTACAGATCCCTTACAGTTTGTTGACAGAAACGACGAATGTGAAATACCTTTTGTCACGCTCAAAGAAGTAAGAAGCATGTGTCAACATAAGTTGTCAAACAAAAAATCACCAGGGTACGATCTTATAACTGCTCAGTGCTCAGGTTCTGAAAGAAATGCCTCTTATAGCCTTCAAGAAACTCCAATTTATAATAAACGCATGCCTTAAACTAAGATATGTGCCACATCATTGAAAAATTGCAGAAGTCATTGTTATACCTAAACAAGGTAAGCCACCAACAGAAGTTACATCTTACAGACCAATATCGCTTATACCAATCATGGCAAAAGTTTTAGAAAAACTGCTACTGAAAAGGCTTAGCAAAATAATTGAAGAAAGAAGACTAATTCCGAGCCATCAGTTTGGATTTAGAAATAAACATTCCACGATAGACCAAGTGCATCGAATTACGGATGTTGTGGAAAAGGCACTTGAAGAAAAACAAGTATGCTCGTCTGTATTCTTAGATGTTGCTCAAGCTTTTGACAAGGTTTGGCACTTGGGACTTGAGTACAAACTGCATAGGGACTTCCCCAGGCAGTACTACGAAATACTGAAATCCTACGTTACGAACCGACTTTTTAGAGTACGGTACGACCAAAATTACTCGGAACTTAAGAAAATTGAAGCCGGTGTACCACAAGGAAGTGTCCTAGGACCAACCCTGTATCTGTTATATACAAGGGATATTCCAGTGGACATCAACGCTATCATGGCCACCTTTGCTGATGATACTGCAATATTGGTGCCAGATAAATCCGTTACGAAGGCTACACAAAAATTGCAAAATGCAGTCGATAAAGTTAGTGATTGGACGCACAAATGGCATATCAAATTAAACGAAACAAAATCGACGCATATAAACTTTACAAACAAAAACATAAATAATGTTCCAATTTTTATAAACAGTACAGAAGTACCTTACTCCAATACCGCTAAATACCTTGGAATGAATTTGGATGCAAAGCTTAAATGGAAAGAACACATCAAAAAGAAAAGAGAAGAACTAAACTTGAAGTACAGAAAAATGTACTGGTTAATAGGAAAGAACTCTGACCTATCTATCCAGAACAAACTAATGTTATATAAGCAAGTATTGAAACCCGTTTGGACATATGGCATCCAACTATGGGGCTGTACAAAGAAAACAAATGCTGAACCCATCCAAAAATTCCAAAGCAAGGTCCTTCGTGGAATAATAAATGCCCCTTGGTATATAAGAAATAGCGATCTACATCGTGACCTTCAAATTGAAATGGTTACAGAAGTGGTTAAGAAACACGCTGTATCACACAATCAGCGACTGCAAAGTCATACTAACTCTGAAATGGAGACCGTATTAAATGTACGAGACAATGTTCGGAGATTAAGAAGAACCAAGCCTCATGAGCTGATGGTCTAAAAGCTACGGGAAAGTGTTATAACCTTAAACTTCCCCCAATGCGATTTAAAAATTAAGAAATAAAAATCATTTGTCAATCTTTCATAGATTGGTCCTGATTCACCGGTGGTTTTAGTGCGGTAAGAGTCCCACACTACTCGGTACCGATTCTTACCGAGTGTCTTTTGAAGATTTCCATCGGATAAAAAAAAAAAAAAAAAAAAAAAAAAAAATACACTCATTGGCTCGAAGGAGTTTTCGAAGTAGAACTAACCCAAAGTGTATTGGCCGAAACGTCAACTAATATGGGAAGACCACGAAAGAGTTTTGACGAATGCTGTGATCGATCTAAAAGGTATAAGAGGGACGAAATTAGAAATATATTTCCTCAAGAAGAGATAAACTATGCAGCAACATCAGAGAGCTTTTCCTGCTCACAATTTGATCCGGATAAGGCTCTTGCATTATTAATAGATACAAGCAGAATTGTCTAAACGCCAATATGAAGTATTAAGACATGCCCTAAAAGATGAAGGACATGATGTTTTTCCACCTTATATTAAATTACTGGAAGCAAAAAAAAGTGCTATCCTTTAGATATAAACATTACGGAAAGCTCAGCAAGTGTGCCACTACAAAAATTGTTAGACCACACTGCAACAAGGTTATTAGAAGGAAAGACATCAGAGGAGATAACCAGAATTGAAAAAAGAAAATACTTCCAATCAGCGCAGACGCTAAAAACCTCATTTTAGCGTTATAAAATTACTACTTCATAATTGTTTTTATTCATTTTTGCATGTATTTATCTATTTATTTATTTAATTTTATAATATGCATAGTTAGTAATAATATTTTGTTCAAAATAAAAAGTTAAGATTTTACTAAAAAAAACTTTTACTTAAATATAACATCAAAAGCCTCAAATTTTAGAAAAATGTCAATAACTTTTTTTCTAATAATTTTTTCTTGACCAAGCATGTATAAGACTATTCTTAACATGTGTGTAAAATTTCATTAAAATTCGTTTAATAGTTCAGATTTTACAAAATTTTTTCCGCTCTCCCATACAAAAATCAAAAACCCTCAAATTTTAGAAAAATGTCAATAACTTTGTTTATAATTTTTTTTTTTCAACCAAATTTTGACCAAATATGTATAAGACTAATCTTAACATGTATGCTAAATTTCATTTAAATCCGTTGAACGGTTCAGATTTTACAGACTTTTTTCCGCTCTCCCATACAAACCGAACCACTGTGAGTCGCGGGTAAAAGCTAGTAATAAATATTTTCAATTTTTAGTTGACTCTTGCAATAAGGTCTTGTAATTTCTTTAATTTTAAAATTAAAAAGGGCCACAATTTCAAATTCCTTTTTTTTCCAACCTTTCCTCGTAGCACATTAAAATTCCTGCATCTGATTTATTGCACATTTTTTCAATCCTACCAATAACACAATAAATTTTTCAACTTTGAAACAAAATTCAACCAAATTATTTTTTAATTGCTATTGCGTGTTAGTATTTAAACTTTTTTACTATTTATTTTTTCGTATGAATAAGAACGATAATAAAATACGCTGAAATGAAAAAAAAAAGAAGTAATTAAGTTAATCTGAAAAATTAACACAGCTTATTGTGTGGGTGATACTCGTATATTGAAACAGACAGATGTTTCTTTCAAAAATTTTAATGATTAAATAATGAAAATCAATATTGGAAGTTAATTTCATAAACAAATCCTTACAAATATACAAATGTATGTACATATTATGTATGTGCATAATCAGCGAATTTTTGCAATTCTGCAAATGGGTACAAATTGTACACATTATCTTCTTTGCAAACTCAATATTCAAAAATGCATATTTTTTTTAACGTAAACAACAAAAGAAGATTCAACCTTCAAAATTCCAACATTTTTATTCTTTTTACACATCCATTGAAATCATATGTATATCGGTTGAACAATACAAAGCAAAAAACAATAAAAGAAACGTATTTCATGTCATTTCACACGATGGAATAATGTACATACGTTACGTCCATATTATAACCTCACAATTTTTCAGACAATACTTTTCCAGAGCATTCCTTTGTAAGAATAAACATTTACAACACCATAAAGTTAAATGATCGGTGCGTCAAATTAAATTTTATTACGTGATAAAACGAGAGAGTGCTGCACAATTAAATTGCAAGTTTTTATTATTTATCTTTTCTGCGGTAGACACTAAATTCCTGGTTGCCCTGCATACTTTTCGTCTATTACTCAAATCAAATATGGAGTATGGTACTGTGTGGTTATGGGAAACATTATTTATGAACTCAGAAAAAAAAAACATATTTATAATAATTAAAAAAGATAATCAAAGATCGAAATAAAAATGTATTTCATATAAATAACAATTTCTAAAAAAAAAAAAAGTATACGCCACAGTAACCAAACGAAAACAAATAATGTTTTACAACATACAACGAGAGTTATCATCATGAAAATGTTTCATCTTTTACTTCCACCAACCTCCCGGTTTCATCCTCATTGGAAAAATAATATCTATAAAGTCTGGAGATACTTATTAATCCAAGGGAATGCTTTTTAGAAAGTAATTATTATTATTTGCGAAATCTCTTTAAAGGTTTCGCACAAGTGCTTGTTGTGTGCACAGCATAATTTGTTGCCTTTGGTGTTAACTTCTTGTGTTTATTTTATATACATATATATATATAAAATGAAATGATGGAATATACCTATAGCATATATATAATATATATAGCGAGAAAAGGACTTTCAACACGCAAAAATCGATTGGATTCGAGGACTGAGAAAATACTATATTTAAAGGACAACTAAAGGTATATTGACTTACATTATATTATACACTGTTCCTATACTCTCTGAGTAGAGATAGAAGTATATACTCCTACAGGGTGGGTCGTCAAAAGTTGTTTTTACTAATTTGAAAAAAAAATCATAATTCTTCTATTTTTAATTTGTTACTTTTCTAAACTTGGGAAATTTACTAAATGAACTATAGTGATTTAGAATTAAATTTAAATTTTAATTTGAAAAGATCACTCGGTTATTTTAAAACCCAAAGATCTTGTCAGCGATATTTTAATGTGTAACATCTATACCCTCTGCACACATGTTTACGGTACTGGGTGGTACGATTTCGTCAAGGACGCGTCCTCGCGTCGGAGCGACATGGTATGTAGCCGAACTTCCTTGTGCTGGGGCCTATTCCGTAAACATTGACATTTTGTTAATTTACATCTTGACAATTGTCAAAATCTATTCCATAAACAATTTGACAATTTTTCCTACTTACTACCCATCTAATCGCAGATCAAATCCGTCAACATTAGACCTATTTCTTACTAATATGGCCAATCTTTTTGACCAGCCTATGATTTTAAGAGAACTAGGTTCGGATCATGTTCCAGTGGTAATTAATTCTTTTTCATCACCTTTAGAAAATAAAATTGAAATTTTAGATATGAAAAAAGCTGATTGGGTTAAATACAAACGTGAAGTAAGTACAAAATTGTCAAATCTCACAACTTTAAACGAATTTTCCGATGTACCTGATATTGATCAAAGTATCACGTTTTTCACGAATGCTGTTCATGAAAGCATAGACAAATCAGTTCCCAAAAGAGTAGTTAGTTCTGGGAGCACAAACTTACTACCAAATCATATAATAAATCTGATAAAACATCGAAATTTCGTTAAAAGAAAATGGATAAGAAACCGAGAACCTAACTTACTAGTTGCAGTAAAAACACTCAACATAATTATAAAAGATGAAATCTGGCACCATAGGAATCGATCTTGGAATCGAAAACTTGCGGGTTTAGATAAGGTACGTAAGCCCTTCTGGAGTGTGGTTAAAATCATAAAGAAGAAAAAAACCCACATTCCTGCTTTTACAGTAGGTAACAATGTTCTAATCACGAACAATGAAAAATCAAATGTTTTAGCAGAAACATTTTCTGAAACCCATATGGCCAATAACAATATGACCAATAACATTATTGAATCAATTGTCAGCAACTCAATTGAGTCAATTAACTCATCACCTATAAATGACCTCCAAAATGAGATTTCGCTGGAAGATATCAAAGGTATACTTCGAAATCTTAAAGCAAGGAAATCAGCTGGTTTTGATGGCATTAAAAATATATATTTGAAAAACTTAACAACATTAGGTTTAAAATACTTGCAAGTGTTATTTAATAAATGTCTTAAAATTGGCTATTTTCCAAACAATTGGAAAACTGCCAAGATAATACCGATTTTAAAACCAGGTAAAAATGCTAATCTACCTAATAGTTACAGACCCATTAGTTTGTTGAGTTCAATTAGTAAATGTTTTGAACAAGTTATTAAAGCTAGAATTTCACACTTAACCAATAATAACATTTTACCAAACGAGCAGTTCGGCTTCAGATTGCATCACAGTACAATCCATCAAGTACATAGGATTACTAAACACATAAAAAGTAACTTAAGGTCTGGTAAAAGTACAGGTATGGTACTTCTTGATGTCGAAAAAGCATTCGACACGGTCTGGCATAATGCGCTTTTACACAAGTTGTTGATACTCAACTTCCCAGTGTTTTTAAGAAAAATAATTCAATCATTTTTACTTTAGAGGAAATTTAAGGTTTCAGTCAATAACTGGTTTTCTGAAAAATATAATATAACGGCCGGTGTACCACAAGGATCAGTTTTAGGCCCAATTCTATACTCAATATTTACTTCCGATTTTCCATTACTTCCTTTTTGTAAAACAGCAATTTTCGCTGATGATACTTGCATTTTCTCTTCGGATTCAGTTGGTTTCATAATCGAAACTAATCTGCAATCTAGTCTAAATGTTATACAAAACTACTTCCATGACTGGAAAATAAGAATCAATGCTTCAAAAACGCAGGCAGTCTTTTTCACCCGAAAAAGAAAAGCCTGCTTTTTACCAAGTAATAATCTTATTATGGATGGCACAAGTATAGATTGGAAATCTGATGCAAAATATCTCGGAGTGCATTTAGATAAAACATTAACATTTGGCTTACATATACAAAAAACGATTCAGAAAATAAATCATACAGTTAAAATCCTTTATCCTTTCATTAACCGCAAATCAATGCTTAGCACCGATAATAAGCTTCTAATATACAAAGTTGTTTTCCAAGCTATCATGCACTATGGTTCACCAGTATGGAGTAATTGTGCAATCTCTAATATACGATGGCTGCAGATAGCTCAAAATAAGATTCTGAAAATGATTCTGAAACTTCCATGGTCATTTTCAACTAATGAACTTCATTCCATTTTAGCTATGGATATGGTATCAGGAAGAATTGCCAAACTTAATGAGCGATACCTTGCATCATGTATTATGTCTGATAATACCTTGATTTCAAACCTAGCTTGACTGACTTTTTACTATATTTATTTATTTATTTATATATTTATTTATTATTATTTATTTAACTATTTAACTAGTCTATTTGTTTATTTATTTAAATATATACTTATTTGTTTGTCTATTTATTTATTTATTTATTTATTTATATATTTATTTATTTATTTATTTATTTATTAATTTATTTATTTATTTATTGATGTATATATTTAAAATTATTGTATTTTATTTACTCTTTTCTGTTCTATTGTTATTCTGTTGTTATTGTTATTATTTATTTGATTACTTAATTATTTTCTTTATTCATTTATTTTCTTATTTATTTAATTTATTTATTTATTTATTTATTTATTTATTTATTTATTTATTTATTTATTGATGTATTTATTTTAATTATTTTAATTAATTTATTCTTTTCTGTTCTATATCTATATTCTATATATTTGTACCTACTTGTTGTAAGACTTAAAGCTTGGTTTGAATCTTTTGTTTTTTTTTTCACCGCCCACCTTTCTTTCATTCTATTTTCTTATTGTTTTATATGAAGCTTTTTATGTAGCTTTTCCTTCAATAATATTTCTCTTTGTATTCTTGGTTTATTGATGTAATAATTATAATATTGACAGTAGTAAGGTAGCCTTATACCATGTCTCTGTAAATTGTGCAATTTAGTTTTAAGAAAAAATATTATAACATTGATGCTACAATAAAGATAAAGATAAAGAAAGATCTTGTCAGCGATATTTTAATGTGTAACATCTATACCCTCTGCGCACATGTTTACGGTACTGGGTGGTACGATTTTGTCAAGGACGCGTCCTCGCGTCGGAGCGACATGGTATGTAGCCGAACTTCCTTGTGCTGGGGCCTATTCCGTAAACATTGACATTTTGTTAATTTACAACTTGACAATTTTCAAAATCGATTCCATAAACAATTTGACAATTTTTCTTGAACTGAAGAAAAATATCCTACAATTGTCATCTTTTTGTTTCATCAAGAAATTGTCAAGTATTTTTCCACAACTGTCAGGAATTCCCACAAATTTGTACTGACAATTCATTTATAAAATTTAAAAAAAAATTACATATTTGTCAGTATTTAAACTCAGTTACGGTCATATGTTGACAGTGGTTTTGTGAATAATGTATCCTTCTTTTCTAAAAGCAACTTTAGTACACTTATATTGGGAATGTTATTAATTTTAAAACTCTCGATTTTTAATAATAAAACACGATTTTGCAAACTATGGCATTTTAAAATTGAAAAAGTGCCAGCGTTCTGTTACCTTTAACATCGAAAAATAGGTCAAGGTTTCTTGAAATAAAATGCAAAAGTTTTGTTTCGTATTTCATAATTTTTCGATCAAAACACATTTCAAGATTATGCAATGAAATTGTCACGACAAATTTATCAGCATATGACAATGACAAAAGACCTAAGACCTATCAGCTTATCATCATTCCTTCTCAAAACTATTGAACGTTTGATCGATATCCACTTAAGGGCAAGTATTGATAAGTCCCTCCTTTCAAAGGCTCAACACGCCTACAACAAAGGGAAATCAGTTGAAACGGCTCTACACAGTATAGTACGTACAATCGAATATTCCCTCCATCATAAAGAGTACACCTTAGTTGCCTTCTAAGATATAGAAGGTGCATTTAACAATGTCGACACATCTGCAATTGCACGTGTATTGACATCTCTGAAGGTAGATAAGTCGATCAGCGAATTGATTAATCAGATGCTGATAAGCAGGATTATCAATTCAAAACTGGGCGATTTTACTACACAAAGGGGTGTCAGTAGAGGTACGCCACAAGGTGGTGTCCTATCCCCTCTCCTCTGGAACTTACTAATAAATGAATTACTAATTACTCTAGAAAGAGAGGGATACAGAGTGTTTGCCTATGCGGACGATGTTGCTATTGCAGTAACGGGTAAACATCCCAATATACTAAAAAAAACTCTTACAAAACGCTTTAAATAAGCTCACCAGATGGGCAAATCGGTGTGGACTAGGCGTTAACCCACAAAAAACCGACCTTGTCCTCTTCACAAGGAAATATATACAAAGTTCCACACATTGACCCTCCCCTCATAAACGGTGTACCACTTAAATTCTCTGAACAAGCAAAATACCTGGGTCTCATTTTAGATAAGAAATTAAGTTGGAAACCTAATATTCAAGAGAGAATAAACAAGGCCACAGTAGCCCTGTTCTCCTGTAAAAAGGCCATTGGTAATAAATGGGGCCTACAGCCCCGCATTACACACTGGCTATACATCTCGGTCATAAGACCGATCCTTACTTATGGAGTAGCGGTATGGTGGACGGCGCTAGATACAGTGACAAATCGCGATAAACTCAGCAAAGTCCAACGAACAGCCTGCCTGTGTATGGGAGGAGCACTTCGTTCCACCCCCTCCGCCTCACTAGATGTTCTGTTCCATCTAATACCGCTGGACATTTTCAGCAAGCAAACGGCCGCTAATACTGCCATACGGCTTCAAGCCTCCTCTCTGTGGATCAATAATGGAATTGGTCACACCATTATTTTGAACTCGTTCAGAACTATAAACAGTAATATTGACTACACCATACCCCATCCTCAGTTTAATAACTACAGCTTCAAAGTGACTATACCTCCCAGGTCTTCTTGGGAGAATACGTCATTTTTGAACCATGGTCCTATAAAATTTTATACAGACGGATCAAAAACGGAGGATGGGGTTGTTAGAGGCTTATACTCAGATAGACTAAATTTAAGTCTCTCCTTTCGTCTACCCGATCATTGTAGCGTGTTCTAAGCTGAAATCCTGGCTATAAAAGAAGAGAAAACGTTATATCAACTAATGATATACGCATCTTCTCGGATAGCCAAGCTGCGTTAAAGTCCCTAGACTCTGTCACCACTAATTCACTAACAGCCCTAAATTGTCGATCATCTCTTACGGAGATGGCTACACAGTTCAACATTCACCTTTTCTGGGTGCCGGGCCATAGAGACATTCCAGGAAATTGCAAAGCTGACGAACTTGCAAAAAGCGGAACAACTTTACCTCTGCTGGCTCACAATGCTAGCATAGGTATCCCCTTAGCTACGTGTAAACTCATGCTAAAGCAAGACACCATAGAGAAAACAAACTTCAGGTGAAATAACACCACCACCTGTGCAGCGACTAAACTAATTTGGCCTAATCTTTGCACCAGGCGCTCAAAGCAATTAATCTCTCTGAGTAGATTGCACATTAGCTACGTTATAGGTGCCCTGACTGGGCTTAATAGGAAGGCATGCTATTCGACTTGGAGCCCCAAACAAATGATTTTTGTAGGAGTTGCTTGGACAAAGAAGAAGAGGAGACAATCTCTCATCTTCTGTGCACATGCCCTGCCTTATCACACAGACGTAGAATCCACCTTGGAGACTACTACTTTAACGATACCAGCGATCTAAAAAAATTCAGACATTACTTGTCTCCTACGCTTCATTCGAAGCTCCAATTGGTTCAACGAGTTAAGCTGATTAACTGATCCATGTGGTATCACAACGGACCATATTTTGGTCTAAGTGTGTCGGACGTCCCAACCAACAGACACTTTAACCTAACCTAACCATGATAAAATTGTCATTAAAAATTTGTTGTTTTATTGTTCTGACAAATTTAACACCTAGCAATATTGTATAAAATACAGATTCGTCAGATAAGATTGACAAGTTTGTAGAACTGTCACCTGTCAGTTTTTATGAAATAGGGCCCTGGAAGACCTCGAATTGCCCGAACTTATGGAATTGAGCAACGGGTTCTTGCAAGTGTTGTGAAAAGCTTTAAAACATTGAAATGATGGCGCTTTGCGGAACTAGATGTGTCTCACAGTTTATTGCAAAGAGTTCTTAGAACCAAATTGCATCTGTTTCCTTACAAAATCAAGAACGTGTTTTATACGCAGTTTATTTTCAAGAAATTTAAATCATAAAACATCAGGAATTACTTAGCTTTTACGTTTTCCGTATTTGACTTCACAAGAGTTTTTTTTAAGTTGGGGACATTTGATTTAGATTTTGTTGGGGAGGGGGGTGGGTAAACGAATTTTAATTCGGCTTTATTCAAGTTAAAAAATTAAGTAACTTATAGCAAATGATGAAGCTGTTCTACAATCTTAGCATCAATCCGTAGCATGCGTGTTCGTTTGAGCCATAGAGGCGTGAGGTGGAGAGAAAAAAAATATCAGTACTTATCAAATTGAGAGAGTTAGTATTAGACGATATGGAGTTGTAAATATTTGGACAGGGGATCATGGCATAGAATGCTTCGAAAGGTTGATCGAAGGAAACGTCTTTGAACGCTCCCAATTCTTGAAAAATGTATCTCCTAATATCCTATTTCAGAGGCGTATTTATGGAGCAGACGGACAAAGGTGGTGTAGAGAGGGTTTGAAAAATCTTTTTTTTTTTTTTAAACTTCAGAATTTTTCAGAAAGTAGTTAGCATACAGCAAGCGTCACACTGCTATCAGAGGCTCATCATAAGTGCATGTGTTAGTTGTTAGGAAGAAAATAATACAATTATAGCCTAACACATGCACAAAATACAAAACATAATAATTATTAACATTTAACATGAATTATTACAAAACATCAAAAAAAAAAATAAAGACGTTTACGATAGTTGACCACTGGTTCTAAGCAATAAGTTGAATCCCACCTTATTTAAATTTAAATCAATCGATGAAAAGTTTAAGTTATATAAAATGCTAATTCGACTTAAAGCTTCATTCTTTCCATAGTTAGTTCTATGGAAGTCAATACGTATAAAGTCAAAAGTACGCAGGTGATGAGTTCCGCTTCGGTAATTTAAATGTATACAAGATAGCAAATAAGGTTCATCAATTTCACCATTAATGAGTTGGTGAAAAAATATTAAATCATTATTAACACGCCTTTGACGGAGAGTTTGCAATTGAAGAAGCTGAATACGATGTTCATAGGGAGGCAGATCATAAGGATCTTCCCACGGAAGATAGATAGATAGAAAAGATTTTTATTTCAGAAATTACAATATACATATGTATCTAGGTACAAAATCAGAATAATAATAAATCTTTATATGTACGTAATCTTAATATACATGAATATTAATATTACCGTATTTTTGACATAACATTTCATTTGTTGTCTGCCAGGTTGGCTAAATTTATAATAATATATACAGTATAATAATATTAAAAAAGAGTTTACAATAATATAAACAATATTATATTCAGAAAGATATTTTATTAGACATCGCTCATATTTATATAATTCAGAATATCAATTAAATTCATTTAATATTAATTCTCTATATTTAAGGCAATAATTTAAGAAACTGTAGAGGGAGGGAAAGTTTTTTCCATTCAAAATTTCATAAAGCTCGCTAATAGAAAGAACAGTGTTACCGAAACATTTTTTTCTTGCGGTCATAAATACTGGACATCTGCAAATAAGGTGATATGTATTTTCTGCTTCATCTAGATTGCAAATTGTACAAATACCGATAGTATCCTTTTTAAAAGCTCTGGCATTAACATTAAGAAGACCACCTCTAGCTCTAAAAACTAAACTTACTAAATGAGCAGGGTTTTCATCAATGAAATATGGTTTTATATCAAATTTTAGATTGGGATATGCATCGTGAAACTGGGAGCATCTAGCACTGTTAATATTCATTTCGTATTCTGTTCTCTTAATGGTTTCTAAGATATCTAAATGTAAATCAGATAGATTCATATCTAAAATGTTGGAGTTTAATGCTATTCCGAGATCGTCACAGAGCTCATACCATTCACGAGCCCAATAAATATTTTTAGCAATAATTTCTTCTGCGAAAATTCGTGTTAATCTGTATCGGGGTAAATTGAGAGTCTTTCTTATGTAGGCAAAGTGTAGTCGTAATGTTTGTATAAATTGTGAGTGCAGACCGGTTTCCAAGTGTAACATATAGTTTGGAGTATTACTAGGGAGGAATAACAGTTTTTTTACAAAGAATCTGAATAATTTTTCAACCTGCTCAAAACGTTTAAAACCCCATACCTGAGCACCAGAAAACATTATTGATTTTGCTGCAGTGTCAAAAATCTTGAGCTTTTTTGAAAGAACTATCTTCGGGTTACTAATGTAACTAGACCAATTCGCTGTAATAGCATTTCTGGAAGCTACCAGTCGTGAGTCAAGATGTTTATTAAAAGACAGGTTGTAATTCAGAATAACACCCAAATATTTGTATTCGTTTAATACTTCTATTGGGTTCTCACCATAGTTCCATTTCAGGTTACTTGAGATTCTAGTACCCACACGGAATACAACAATTTTTGATTTATTGAGATTGATTTTCAGACCCCAAACCGAACAATAGCCATGCAAGTGGTCAATCATGTACTGCAATTTAGTTGGGCAGTCTGAAAGTAACACAAGGTCATCCGCATATAAAGAATTTTAACGATAGTTGCTGCTGCAGAAACTTCACCCGGTAAAACTTCGTGCAAATCATTTAAATAAAGAGAAAAAAGGAGAGGGCTGAGTAAGCAACCTTGTTTGACACCAATATAACCAAAAAATCATCCGATAAGGATTTACTGTCCCAGACTCGGCTTGATGTATTCTCATAAAGTTTTTGTAGGATTCCAATAACCTTGGATGAAAGTCCAATACAGGACAATTTGTAAAACAGAGAGTTACGGGGTAATAAATCAAAGGCGCATGAGAAATCTACGAAGAAAGCGTAAGTTTTCTTCTTATTTTTTTGGAGAAGTTTCACGATACTGGTTAGGTTAAAAATGTTGTCCGTTGTAGAATATCCCTTACGAAAACCTGACTGAAACTCGCTGAGGATTCTATTACAATCGACCCAACCGATAATTCTGTTGAGAAGGATGCCTGTAAATAGTTTGTAGATAGTGTTATTTAGAGAGAGACCCCTGTAATTGGAGACAATGTTCACATCCCCCTTTTTATGTAATGGAATAATGATGGATTGCCGGAATGAGAAAGGGATATGTTCAGTCAAGTAAATCTGGTTAAGAACTCCAAGAACTTCCTCTAGGAAACAAATTGGGGCATATTTATAAAATTCATAGCTAATCCCATCCCCTTTTCAAGTACATGGGATAGTTCCCACATTTCGAACGGGGAGTCTAGAAAAGCATCTATAATTTCTGGTATGGCCCAAGAAGTATAAGGGACCTCCACGTTTTGTACAAGGAGTGACTGAAAATATTCCATAAAATCCCTACTTGTTAGCTCCGTACACACTTTAGATTTTCTTTTCTTCAAGGAATTAGCTAGTTTCCACCAATCACTAGAGTTCCTCACAGTATTGAGTTTTTCTATATTTTTGTTTAAATTTAAATTTTTACTTGTACGGCAGGTTCGCAAATATTTTGATCTGCTCTCCAGATACAATCTCTTATAGAACCTCAAACCAAATTTTCGATAAAGTTTAAGCTGCTTAAACATTTTATTCCGAGCTAGTGCACATTTAAAATCGAACCATTTATTTTTAGGTATAAAACCTTTTATATGCCTTCTTCCTCCGACTGAAGATTTTATCTTATGCAATAAGTGGTCAATTTTTTCATCAATCGGTATATCTGAATGTATGTACTGTTGATTGTATAAGCGATTGAGAGAACAAACATATTTAGAAAGATGGATCATAGACCAATAGAGTTTTTGGCGTAAGACCGGTTGAGCTACACTGGAGTTATGATAAGAAGGAACGGAGATACACAAAGTACAGGGCATGTGATCAGAAAAAACCTTACACGGAACGGAGAAACTTTTAATCAAAGGTAGAAAGTCAACAGAACAAATAAAATAGTCTATAACTGATCTACCTGAAGCGCCGCAAAAAGTAAACTCGCCTTCTGCGTCACCTAGGGTTCTACCATTGATGATTATTCCACCAACATTTTCAAAAAGATCTAATATTTTTTTGCCCTTGATATCTATGGTCTTATCTTTAGATGTTTGAGCCTCTGATACCAGGGATGTACCTGTCAAAAAATTTCTGTCACAAAATCCAGATTCAGCGGTGCGAGCATTTAAATCGCCAATTATGCAAAAGGAATCAATGTCTATGATGTTTAAAAACTTCTCGAATTTCTCAAAGTCAGCTAACCAATTTGTTCTGTTACTACCATTCAGATATCTGGGAATGAAGTGAACATTCATATCACCAAATTTGGCAAAAAGAACGACATTATCGTATAATTCAATAAACTTAAATGAAAATTTGTCTTTCAGAATTTGTTTGAAACCGAAAAGACAACCACCAATTGCATGACCGGCATTATGAAACTTTGTTGCATCAACCCAATACAAGTTAAATTCGTTAAAATAGTTCTTAAAATTACACCTCTTTTCATAAATTACATTTGTTTCGTATAAAAAAATAATATCAAATCTATTTATATAGAAACAAAAGTTACTAAAAAATAGCTTACTCTTTAGATTAGATATGTATATTATACGACAACAACTGGCAGACTTCTGGTTGCTATTTTTGAACATTACCAATATTTTGTGTAGGAAACTTTGCTTTTGCCTTGGGAGGGTTTCTCACAACAACCTCACAGTTGGATTCGGACTTTGAGAGAATGCTTTTAAGGAACTCTGCATCCGCTGGCACCGAAGCTTCGAATTTATTATTATTCCAAGTAAAAGACTTGTTGTTGATGAAGATGTTGAACTCGCCAAGATGAATTTTGATGCTTCTGTCAACTCCTGAGATAATTCTTCCAAGCTGACGTAAATGAAATCTCTTGTTGCGTTCAGCTGTCGTGTAGTCTTTTTGAAGATAGATGGCAGACTGTTCAAGTTTTTTCTTGGAGGCAATAATGTTTTGAACTTGAGATGTGGAATCCAAAGAGAATAAATATGACCTCCCAGAGTGTAATTGTTTTGAATCCTTTATTAGAAAATTGGTGTTCAAAATATTGGAACATATATCCACGAACTTGACAGCAGCAGATTGGGTGTTCTTGTTTTTGAGGCCACTGACAATAATGTTGCATCGTCTCGAGGATTTGTCGATGTATTCCAATCTGTTTTTCATAGAATTTAGTTCCTCCTTCAGCTGGGAATTCTCACTACGGAGTTGTTGAATGTCCATGCTAAGTAATTGAAGATCTTCTTTTCGAGCGACATCGCGTAGTTTGGAGTCGAGTGCACTGCCAAGCTTTAAATCAAACACAGACCAAGAGAATGAGTCACTTTTTTGACCAGATAACTTGGAATCCAGAGTTGGGCTGGTGGGATGTTGTTCACTGGAGTTGCATGAAGAAGACGGCATCATATTTCGATGGAAAGTATGCTTTTTTGCTGATGTTGAAGCACCTTGTTCTGGAGAGATATCTTTTAGCGGTCGTTTTTTGTTATTTCCCATCAATTTTGAGGTTATGTGAATTTCAATGTTTCACTTTTTACTTTTTACAAAATATCAATTCAAACGTTAATTTTATAGAAGGATGTGATTACAAAACACTTTGTTATCAAAAATTAACATTAATTAAGTAATATTTTCATAAAAAGAAAAGAAAATCAAAAAATTTTGCAGAGCGCAATTAATTTTACGAGTGACGTTTATCAAGCAGCGTTGCCAACCCCCAAGACCCTTTAGGGCGAAGCGAATGAAATTATGTTGAATTGATTCAATACGTTTCTTGTGAATTTCGTAATAGGGAGTCCATACCTGCGAAGCATATTCAAGTTGAGGACGAACATGACAATTGTATAAAGAAAGAGTAACATAGGGATCATTGAACTCCTTTGCCCAGCGTTTTATAAAACCAAGCATAGAACTTGCTTTATTAACAATAAAATTAATTTTGATTATTGGAATTATAGTTTTCCGTCGGCTTTTTGGTCACTATAGTTTTTGCAATGAAACAATTACGTTACATTAACTTTCCCAACGTTTCGGCAGGGGTTGCTGCTTTCCTCAGGGGAACTTTATTAACACAAAAATATACAAACAATTTAAGTTAGATAAATAGGATACAATTACAATATAGTTTACTCACTCAAGAAAGATTTAAAAAAACAAAATTTAATATTAATTACATTAATTAATATGAATTAAAAATAAAATTATAAATGTAGTTAGCACTTCGAAGAGTGAAGTTACTTTAAAATTAAATAAAGCACAATTTACATTTAAGAACAAAGAAGAGAGCAATATACAGCAGAAATGTTTTGTGTGTCTTGTTTTCGGTTCATGTTGTTTTTGTTATTGAGAATATGTAATGTTTCTAACGTGTATCGTTTCGAAACATGTTTCTCTGTCTGTAGAACTTCCACGCCTTCAAAGTTTGGAGAATGACCGCTTTCAATGCAGTGACTGGCCAGGGCTGTCTTCTCAGAATTTTTTAATTTTATGTACGCATCTCGAATCATAAGTCCGACATAAAATTAAAAAATTCTGAGAAGACAGCCCTGGCCAGTCACTGCATTGAAAGCGGTCATTCTCCAAACTTTGAAGGCGTGGAAGTTCTACAGACAGAGAAACATGTTTCGAAACGATACACGTTAGAAACATTACATATTCTCAATAACAAAAACAACATGAACCGAAAACAAGACACACAAAACATTTCTGCTGTATATTGCTCTCTTCTTTGTTCTTAAATGTAAATTGTGCTTTATTTAATTTTGACGTAACTTCACTCTTCGAAGTGCTAACTACATTTATAATTTTATTTTTAATTCATATTAATTAATGTAATTAATATTAAATTTTGTTTTTTTTAAATCTTTCTTGAGTGAGTAAACTATATTGTAATTGTATCCTATTTATCTAACTTAAATTGTTTGTATATTTTTGTGTTAATAAAGTTCCCCTGAGGAAGGCAGCAACCCCTGCCGAAACGTTGGGAAAGTTAATGTAACGTAATTGTTTCATTGCAAAAACTATAGTGACCAAAAAGCCGACGGAAAACTATAATTCCAATAATCAAAATAAGTACACAAATTGGTCAATAAATCAACTCAATAAAATTAATGTGATGTGTAAATTCTAAGTTGGAACAGAAATGAACACCCAAATCTTTAATATTGAGACGCGACAGAGTTTTTTCTGTGATATACAATAATCAAATACACTACCGATTAGTTTTTTTAGTAAAAGTTATCGTCTGGCATTTAAAAGGGTTGAGGGTAAGGCTACTTTTGCCACACCAAAATGTGAAAACTATCAATGTCGGCTTGTAAAAAGATGCGATCTTGGGTGGACTTTATTATCTTAAAAATTTTTAATGTCATCAGCAAAAATAAGAACATCACTTGAGCGTTGACATGACGATACGTCGTTTATAGACAGGATGAATAGAAAAGGGCCAAGATGGCTTCCCTGGGAACACTAGATTGAGCAACAAAAGGTTCAGAATGACAATTTCTAAATTTTACCTCATAGGATCTGTTTTCAAGGTATGATTTGATCCAAGCTAAGAAAAATGGTGGAAAACCAAGAGCTTTAAGTTTAAATAAAATAATTCCGTGGCTAAGTTGGTCAAAAGCTTTAGAAAAGTCAGTGTATATACAGTCAACTTCATTACCTTGTTCTAAAGCGTTTGAACATATGTTTGAGAATGTGAGGAGATTAGTAACTGTTGATCTTTTTATCACAAAACCATGTTGCTGTTCGCAAATGAGATTTTTACTAAAAAAATGCTACACTTTCACAAACAACTTGTTCAAACAATTTAGGTAGGTATGCAAGAAAGCTTTGCAATGGGTCTGTAGTTTGTTATATCCGCCTTGTTACCTTTCTTGAAAACTGGGAAATTTGCCTGTTTGCCTTTAACCAACGTTTTAAAAGACGAAGACCTAAATTGGCTTTAAGTACCAGAGGTAGCCAAAAAAGGGTTAAGGAGAAGCGATCATTGTACAAAAATTTTGCTAAGAAACAAGCTATTTGATTTCAGAGCAGAAAACCAAAAATATCCCATAAGCCTACAAGATTAGTATTTGAAGACTTAAATTTCTAAAAACCATATTCTCTAGGGTATGACAGGTTGTCAAGCCGATGGTGATGATGATGATGTTCTATAGGGGCAATGAAAGATCATAAATGAAAACTGAAAGTATCGTACAAGATGCTTTCAAATAATGTTAGAATATTGCAAAATTTGTCAACTGGGTCCTTTTTTTCACTGGGGTTACAAAGAAGGTGTCCCATACATTTGGAAATTTCCCAAGAGCTATAAATAGTTTAAAAACAAGTGAGAGGGGGAAAGAAAAGGCTGCAGATCACTTTTTTAGAAATATTGCAGGGATACCATCAGGCCCAAGTAAAAATTCATCATTAAGTTAATTGAACTTATATTTGATCGGATCAGCGTCAATTTATTGAGGAAATAATGGTTAAGGAAATTAGGCAGGTATTGAAAATAACCCCGATCTGAAATAGAAGCATCATCTGTAAAATATTCTTTGAAATTGCTAGTTTGAGGATTATTTGAATTTTCATTATTAAGTGCTAGTGATGTGGGGTAACCATCTGATGTAGTTGACGAACTGCTAAAGGGACTTTGGATCATTAATAGGATTGGCTTGAATTTCCATCAAGTAGTGTTGATAAAGAGATAAAGAGAGAACTTAGTAAAATTTACATATGTATGTGCGGAGAGCGAAGAAAAATGCCCCATAACTTATTTATTTTATTTGAGTATTCGTAGTCTTCTTTTCTAGTCTTCTACGAAGGTGGGAAGAAGGATACTGCTTTATAGCATTATAAAGGTACATAAAAGGAGAGAAGGTGCCGCAGCTGAAGGAGAATTTTCGTCCTGAAATAAAGTTGCTGAGCCCAGATGTCATATGAAGTGTAATGGAAAACGTTATAGTAAAAGTCCGTTACAAAATCTACATGAAAGCAATGAGATGAACAGGACTTACGAGTATTAGAAACAAAGCAATAGTAGAATCATTAACACTGAATTTGAATTTTTTACATTCTAAGATGCAAAATATTACAATCTAACTAACAAAGGAGACCCTTTGTAATTTACTTAATGTTTCCTTTGAAATTCTAACTGAAAATAGAATTGATGCAAATCAGAAAAAGTAAAGGACCCAAAACTGAACCTTGAGGAACGCCTATACTTATATTGGATACATAAATTAAGCTAACATTTATTTAAACTAATTCCTTTCTAATAGATATTTAGGAATCTAACCAACTTAATATATTATTCCATAGAATATATTGTGGTCTACTAAGTCAAAAGAGTCCAGCTGAAAATAAATTATCTTTAATGTTTTCGTAAATTTCACAACGAAATGTTAGTAACGCATATTCAGTTGATCTGTGAGCTTGAAATCCAGATTGATCATCACTAAAGAAATTATTTTTATTCAAAAACTTGCAAAATTCTTTTTTCATCTCCTTTTTCAAAAATGTTTAAACAAACAGGTAACAAAGAAATAGTAGGTCTGTACATAATTATTCAAAATTAGTATGAAAAGTAATTAAAAAAAAGAATTAGATGATGCAACAGTCCATTGAGAACTAGGGCTTAGTAACTTACAACTCTCAACCTTTCTAGTGTACGAGTAATGTTGTCAGGAATGGAGGAAACTTACTGTTTTAAGCCGAATCCGAACAGCTAATTTGAGAAGGCACTTTTCATGACAAGAATTACTTTTTGGGGATTTGTCAATTTCTCGCAAGAGGAAGTAGACGTGAAAAAAAACTTTAGATGGCACATGCAGGGATTGAACCCAAGACCTCTGGCATGACAGCTCAACGCACTAACCATCACGACACGGGTACTACCGTTGAGAGGAATTACCTCAGCAATTTTAAGCAAACTTGAAAAAAGTAGATGGGATGCGACCCACACTGATAACTTCCCATCCCGTCTGCCGGTTTGTCTTGCTTAAAAGTTTGTCTAAAATTTTTACCAAATTTGCGTACTATTTTTTGTAGATTTCATTTTTTCATGAAAAAACGGACTGTTGGATTTTTATAAAAAAAATTACTGAATATCGAAAACAATATTTTCTGCGAAATAAAATAAGTTTTAAGGCAATATTTGTGATTTTTGAAAAGCTATACTTGAGTCGAAGGTAAATTTTTACGAAGTTTTGGTATTGTTTTTTTTTAGGTTTTTATTTTTTGTAAAAAAACATGTCAATTCGATTTTTCTCAAAATTTTACAGAATGTTGACAACAATATTTTTTAAAAGATAAAAGCAGTTTAAAGCCAATATCTCAAAGTTTTGAAAAGATATTTGAGTCGAAAACAATTTTTACCAACTTTTATTAATTTTTTTTTTAGGTTTTTCTTTTTAGTAAAAAAAAAGTCAATTTGATTTTTCTCAACATTTTTCAGAATGTTGAAAACAATATTTCTTATAAAATGAAATAAGTTTGAAGCCATAATCTTAAGTTTTTGAAAAGATATTTGAGTCGTAATTCAATTTTTACCAACTTTTATTAATTTTTTTTAGGTTTTTATTTTTTGTAAAAAAACTGTCAATTCGATTTTTCTCAAAATGTTATCAGATGTCAAAAACATTATTCTTCGTTGCACAAATTTGTTTTGGAGATGAAATCATATTTTAGTCGTAAAATTTTCGAGGTGACAAATTTTTTTTTTTCAGTTTTTTCGATTTATAAAAAAAACCTTAATTGGATTTTTTTCCAAAAATATAATTGTTTTGTATCACGTTACAATATATAATATAAAATTTAATTCAAGTATCTAGCGTCATTGGTTCATGAGATATTTAGGTTTAACCAAAATTTTTACCTTTTTGTAAACTGCTATGGTAAAAAAACCACCAACGCAATTTTCTTGAGAGTCCTTTCTGCATCTTTCTGCCTTATTATCTGTATAACAAAATTTATTTGAAGTCGATATCTCTTCTGGTTCTTGAGCTATGGACGACAAAAAAAAAAACGTCGCGAACGTACGGACATACGGACACACGGGCATACGGATATACGGACATACGGACATACGGACATACGGACATACGGACATACGGACATACGGACATACGGACATACGGACATACGGACATACGGACATACGGACATACGGACATACGGACATACGGACATACGGACATACGGACATACGGACATACGGACGTACGAACGTACGTACACAAGCACGCACATACATCTTTCTAAAAATCTTTTATTTCGACTCTAGGGACCTTGAAACGTCGAGAAATGTCAAAATTTTCAATTTGACAAATCGGACCCATTACAATAACTTCCTATGGGAAGTTAAAAACGCCACCGTATCGTAAGAACACCCACAGTTTTGTAAGCAATTTGTTTAATGGTTAAACTGGATCAATTATCGTTGATAACAGAAATTTAATGTTGAAAAGCAGCTCCCCAGGAGTATACAAACATTTTCAATGACTAAACGTTCAGTAAGAAAACAGTCATCTCTGTTCCTAAATACCTTAGTCGAAACATTTTCAGCTAAAGAAATGGAAAAATTAATTGAAACGTTTTCTTATTTCAGTACTGTCAATAATTCTTATATTGTCATCTTCTAGAACTAAAGGTTTATCAGATTGTAACTCACGATCTATAAAAGTGTTTATCACTTAAATTTAGTAAGTGGCTTTTGATCCACCCTGTAGTAGAATTATATAAATATGTAGGTGGACAAAAATATAATATATAAAGGACGAAAAATATTCTTCTATTATATTGACGCACTTTGTAATACTACATAGACACTGAATGTACGTTGGCGTTGTATTGTTAACTGAATAACAATTCCAGTAATCTTTTATCCTTCAATTCTACTATACGAGTAATATGAGAGCTAGTCAACTTTGAAAAATATGTATTTTTATATGTTTCTATAACCTAAGTATATGAAAGTTAAGTATTTAAGTGGTATAATAATATTGAAGGGAGATTAAAGATTATATTGATGAAATAAGTAGCATTATCTTTTTTGGAAAGTTTCCTTTTTTTTGCAGTTGTTGTTGGGATTCTGATTGCAGAAATAAGAAGAAAAGGACAAAAAGGAGAATAATAACATCACAACGTGAAAAGTAATTTTTTTTTGTCAGTACCTAAAGAAGAAAAGTATAAAGACACTCAGAAATTATGTTTTATCACTTTTTGCCACAATTTCTTTTATGTTCTTTATAACCATGATTAAAGGACTTTCCAAACTTTCATATTTAACTTTAGAATGACACTTTTTATGTCTGGTTCTAGTTTTTTTATTGAGAAAACTTGCGTTGAAATTCTTTTTAAGACAATCCATAATAATTCTAATATTTTAATCACTCCAAAGTTTTACTTCGTTGTCAATATTTTATTTTTCAAAGTTATCATCAAATTAAGCACATCCTTTCTTGTTCATGAGAAAATTGAATTTCTATTAAATTTTGTAATGCAAAAATAATAATATTTTATTTTCAGAACTTGCTACTGTATCCCAAATAGTCTGCTTAAGAAAAGAAGTTAGATTCAAAAATATAGTTCCAAAACAAGTAGATATATGTATCTTCAAAAACTTAAATGCCAATTAATTTCACAAAAAAAAACAACAATTTAATAAATAATATTTACGAAAATATTTAGAGTGGATTTTTCTTTAATTTAATTTTGTATATGTATATAAAATTTTTCAATTTTTGTTTATAACATTTAGCTATACGTTTAAATAAATAAACATTTTATCTTTGAATTTTGTTATGAAATGTTGACCCGTTTTTGAGATATCGAATTTGAAAAAACATTATGTTTTTTTAAAAATCAAAAAAAATATATATTGAAGGAAGTCCATTGTTACGGTAAATTTTTCCAACCTAATAACGTACCGTAGACCGGGGGTACTTTGCGACTACGGGTGTAACTTTGCGCCACCAGTCGTCAAGAGTTTCATATTTGTTTCATGCTGAGTCACGTTGAGTTATACCTACCAGAGTAACTGTAACGTAACACGATGTAAATGTGTTTGCAAAGTCATGTTCAGCTGCGTGTTTTCGCTTAAGCTAGGCATACACGGTGAACATGTTGGTGTGATTTGTTGGGCAGCGCTTCGCCATACACGGCCCAACACAAAAACACTCCATTACCAAGACCGGAATCTCAGACTGACATTTGGGTTTGCCTACAAGCTACTGAGGACTAAATGTGAGAAAGTGTGCGTGAAATGATGCAAAAAACCAAACACATTCTCACATTTAGTCCTCAATCACATCAAAATGCTTCATTATAGTAATCAGCCCCATCTAAATGCTTCATTTTGAATGTTTCATGGCCTCGTTCAAAAACTAAACAATCCTAACCAACAAAATCTGAAGTGCTGACATGGTCTTAAATTGGAAGATTTGTATAGCTATTTAATTTCAATCCAAATAAATGTTGTTAATGTATATTAAATAAAATAAAATTGACCAAATACATATTTAATGATTTATTAGTGCTGTAATTTGTTTACTTAAATTATTTGCGAACGCAAATGGACAAAAGTGTAACTCAATACTTTGTAAAACAACAAAACAGACAATTTTTTCAGCTGTAGTTTGCTTATAGCATTTTTTTGGCGACGTAAGAAGTTCAGGTGGAAACAATAGGTGGGTGCCTCCGTATTTTTTTGCTACGAGAAGCATACTTGTGAAGTTCCATTGCCAACTTTAGCTAGTCCAGATTCCTCAATTAGATTAGTATTTTCATCATTTAAGCAGTTCGGTAGTTGCAAGACCAAATTTTAGTTTTGTTTGTTGCAGAAATATTCCTGAACATTTCTTTTTAAGGGACTATGTTAGAGTTAGAATTTTGTTTGCAGTTAGATTTTGGAATAAAAATTTGAGGGAACCATGTTTTAAAAATAAGTTGCTTTGTGTAAAGCATCTTTAAGGAATAGAAATAGGCAATATGTTTACACATAATACCAACTAAATGACTGCAATAAATAGATTTAAGTAACTTTTTTTATTCCAGTATGAGGAAACCGAACACCCAATTGAAAAAAAACCGGTATACGCGCCAAAATCCATACTTCTTGACTAAATAATGTTATCTTCTATGTTTACGCATAAAATTACGAATTTTGTAGCGTATGAAAATTTCTAGACATTTTACAATCTGAAAAATTAATAATGCTATGAAATAGTTGGCTGCTATTAATGCTAATTTTTTTTCTAAAAAGTTGATGAAGGTTAGCCGAAGCGGAAATTTCTTTAATTAACATACCTATATTATTAGCTTTCTCAAAAATATTTCTCTACACTAACCTCTGCTTTATACCCGAAAACTATTGTTTATGTATATTTTCTTCTATGTTCTGCATTTATAAAATGTAATCTATGGAAGTATTTACTATATTAAGAAAAACATGTACGTAAAACTCATTAATTTGTTTCATTTTTAGCAGCACTTTTACTAAACATACCCTTCAAACAATAATAAGTAAACTTGAACTTTGGTAACTAAACATTTTTAAGGAATGGATGAAAATTATATTTTGCTTTAAACTGTGGAAATTCACTAAAAAAAACTTCTGTACGTCAACAATAAACATTCATGACGATTACATGTTCTATTGAATTAGTTGTGCATGAATTCAGAACGATTTTAAGACGTTTTCGTTTTGTGATACATGTCAAAATTTTCATTTTATTTGCTCTGCATTTATTTTACAGGTTCGCTATAATAATCGTTCTGATTATTTTTTTAAAAAAGAAGCTGGGATGCGACCCACACTGATAACTTCCCATCCCGTCTATCGATTTGTCTTGCTTAAAAGTTTGTCTAAATGTATCAATTCTTACCAAATTTGCGTTCTATTTTTTGTAGATTTTATTTTTTTATGAAAAAACGGACTGTTGGATTTTTATAAAAAAATTACTGAATATAAAAAAACAATATTTTCTGTGAAATAAAATAAGTTTGAAGCCAATATTTTTAATTTTTGAAAAGCTATTTGAGCCGAAAATCAATTTTTACCAACTTTTATTAATTTTTTTGTTTAGGTTTTTATTTTTTGTAAAAAAACTGTCAATTCGATTTTTCTCAAAATTTTATCAGATGTCAAAAACATTATTCTTCGTTGCACAAAATTGTTTTGGAGATGAAATCATATTTTAGTCGTAAAATTTTCGAAGTGACACATTTTTTTTTCAGTTTTTTTGATTTATAAAAAAAACCGTTAATTGAATTTTTTTCCAAAAATATAATTGTTTTGTATCACGTTACAATATATAACATAAAATTTAATTCAAGTCTCTAGCGTCATTGGTTCATGAGATATTTAGGGTTAACCAAAATTTTCACCTTTTTTTTAAACTGCTATGGTAAAAAAACCACCCACGCAATTTTCTTGAGAGCCCTTTCTGCATCTTTCTGCCGTATTATCTATATAACAAAATTTATTTGAAGTCGATATCTCTTCTGGTTCTTGAGCTATGGACGACGAAAAAAACGTCGCGAACGTACGGACGTACGGACGTACGTACACACACACGCACAGACATCTTTCTAAAAATCTTTTATTTCGACTCTAGGGACCTTGAAACGTCGAGAAATGTCAAAATTTTCAATTCGACAAATCGGACCCATTACAATAACTTCCTATGGGAAGTTAAAAATTTGCGTTCCTTTGATGCATAGTTTTTTTTTGATAGCGAATACATGTATGTTTCCATCAATCAAGAATGTTATGGATAAGGTATTTTTAGATTATAACTCTTTTTTTAAATTTAATATTTATTAATCAAAATGGAATTGAAAAATATTTTCAAGCTTAAATCATTAAAAACAAACTATAAATACATTTGGATTAATTAAATTGATACAGATTTTAATTACTTGCAAAAAAAAATATTTGGCCGTTCATTAACGAAAATTTATTAGAATTCAATAAAAAAATTGCGCTCGCACCCTTAACTTAATGGTTCTTCGAACGCAACTTTGATACAATAATTCAAGGTTAATTATGAAATTTAAAGAATTAGTGAATTAATTTTAATAAACTGATGTTGAACATGCTTTTTTCAAGACAAACATGTACATTGGTTTGCTATCAACAAAATGACTGCAAAATTAAAGCTTAAAACTGACTTTTTCATCGAAAAAAAGTAAAAAGAAAAACCTGAAAAAACTTATTAACCCCTCCATTTTGTTTTTGCTGTGCAAAGTGCCGCTAGCCCAGGGCATCGTTTTTTTTTTGGTTGTGCTCACATCTATTCATGGATTAATTGTCAAAATTACAAATACAACAATGTAAACAAACGGGTTTTGGAGAGTGAAACGTACGAAAGATTCTGGTCTTGGTAATGGAGTGTTTTTGGGTCCAACATGTTTATAAACTTCATTTTTTGTGTGACTGTCGTGAAGTCGAGATGTGCGATAGAAGTGCAGATGATGCATTGCGACGACATGTTAATTCAATGAAAAAAGAGGCTGGGATGCGACCCACACTGATAACTTCCCATCCCGTCTGTCGATTTGTTTTGCTCAAAAGTTTGTAGAGTTTCGTGTTTTGCTTCTTAAAAATTTAAAAATTACCAACAATATTTTGCATATAACGAAATAGTTTGATTTCAAAATCAGTTTTTGTTAACGAGATTTTTAGTCGAAAACCAATTTTAGTAGCATTTCTAAAAAGTTTTTATTTCTTAAATAAACAAATACAAACTGGATGAATGAAATGAATTTAAGGTCAATACGTTCTATTTTTCACGAGTTATTGAGAACCGAACATAATTTTTAACCAAATTTGACTATTTTTTGTAGATTTTATTTTTTTTATGAAAAAAACTGGCTGTTGGATTTTAATAAAAAAAAAGAGGCTGGGTTGCGACCCACACTGATAACTTCCCATCCCGTCTGTCGATTTGTCTTGCTCAAAAGTTTGTCTATACGTATCAATTTTTACCAAATTTGCGTACTATTTTTTGTAGATTTTATTTTTTTATGAAAAAACGGACTGTTGGATTTTTATAAAAAAATTACTGAATATCGAAAACAATTTTTTCTGTAAAATAAAATAAGTTTGAAGCCAATATTTGTAATTTTTGAAAAGCTATTTGAGTCGAAAGTAAATTTTTACCAAGTTTTAGTATTGTTTTTTTTAGGTTTTTATTTTTTGTAAAAAAACTGTCAATCCGATTTTTCTCAAAATTTTTCCTAATGTTGAAAACAATACTTCTTATAAGTTAAAATTAGTTAGAAACCATAATCTCAAATTTTTGAAAAGATAATTTTTACCAACTTTTGTTAAATTTTTTTTTAGGTTTTTAATTTTTTGTAAAAAAACTTTCAATTCGATTTTTTCAAAATTTTACTGAATGTTGACAATAATATTTCTTATAAGATAAAATAAGTTTGAAGCCTAAGTTTCAAGTTTTTGGAAAGATATTTGAGTCGAAATTCAATTTTTACCAACTTTGAGTAATGTTTTTTATTAGGGTTTTATTTTTTATAAAAAAAACTGTCAATTAGATTTTCCTTAAAATTTTATCAGATGTCAAAAACATTATTCTTCGTTGCACAAAATTGTTTTGGAGATGAAATCATATTTTGGTCGTAAAATTTTCGAGGTGACAATTTTTTTTTTCAGTTTTTTTATTTATAAAAAAAAACCGTTAATTGGATATTTTTCCAAAAATATACTTGTTTTGTATTACGTTACAATATATAATACAAAATTTAATTCAAGTCTCTAGCGTCATTGGTTCATGAGATATTTAGGGTTAACCAAAATTTTCACCTTTTTTTTAAACTGCTATGGTAAAAAAACCACCCACGCAATTTTCTTGAGAGCCCTTTCTGCATCTTTCTGCCTTATTATCTGTAGGTATAACAAAATTTATTTGAAGTCGATATATCTTCTGGTTCTTGAGCTATGGACGACGAAAAAAACGTCGCGAACGTACAGACGTACGGACATACGGACGTACGTACACACGCACGCACAGACATCTTTCTAAAAATCTTTTATTTCGACTCTAGGGGCGGGCCTTGACTCGATAAATCGGACCCATTACAATACATACAGTTATATTTACACTTTTCAAAAGTTGTAAGTAATGATTGTATTTAATTACTTGTCACAGAAATGACCGGGACATAAAAGAGGATCTTGGGGACAAGACGTTACGTCGATTACTCAGCCGAAACCCTAGAAAAATGCTTGGATGAGATCAGAAGAGGTGAAATTTTACAAAGAAAAGTAGAAGAAAAATATGAAATACCACGGAGGACAATTACTTACAAGTTGAAGAAATTGCATTTAAACAAACCAGGACGGCCATTTGTATTTATTTACCGCAGAGGAAGAACAATGTTTTGTGGATTGCCTTGTTTAAATGGGTGACTTCGGGTTCCCAATAAATTCCTTCGAACTGCGACAAATAATAAGATCATATTTAAGCCGCTGTGGACGAAATGTACGTTTTGCAAATTTAAAACGTACACGAAAATTTTAAACGTACACGAGCAGCAATAGATGAGCCTATGTTAAAAAGTTTTTTTTTGAAAACATCGGAAAGGAGCTTCCCCTACTAATATTTGGAATTTCGACGAAACAAACCTCACTGATGACCCTGGGAAAAAAAGTTCTGGTGAAAAAGGGCAGCAAATATTCAGAAACTATACGGAATGTTTCAAAAACATCAGTTTCAGTAATGTTTTGTGGAAACGCGGTTGGTGAGCTAATGCCACTTTACGTTGTTTATCAGGCAGGCAAACTGTGGTCAACTTGGGTAGAAAATGGTCCTAAGGGTTGCAGATATAATGTCAGTAAGTCAGGCTGGTTTGACGCTCATATATTCACTGACTAAGTGGAGTTTCAAATGATGCCTGGGCTTAAGAAACTTCAAGGAAAAAAAGTTAGGTATTTAAAAAAATTGGACCAAAGATGACCTTGTTAGGTGATTCCTTAATACCTTTTAATCATTTCTAAGGTTTACAGTTTTAGTTTACTTTAAATTCTTAGAGCGAATTTCTTCACCAATTCAAAAGTGATAATTCACGAAATACATTTTTTTCTCCATCTCAGTCTGGATCGGTTTAGGACAGTAACCTTCAACGTTTGAATTTGATTTTTAGTTTTACTTCTATCGAAGGTGTTTGGGACGACGACTGTGCACTGAATACGTTCATTGTATATAGTAACTTCATTGTTAATCCTTATTAGAAGGTATTTCTAGGTTGAGAGAAAAAAGCGCTTGGCTAATAGCAGAAAAAAGGTGAAGAGGTCCGCACTAAACCGTGACCAAATATCGCCATTAATGTAAAGAAATGAGTCGGAAATATTAAAGTAAACTATATTGAATGTGAGGAGGCCATTAAGAAGTCTCTTTTTCGTGAAAACTTAAACTTGAACTTATCGTTTTTGAAAAGGAAGGTTAGTCTCGGTTAAGTTAAAGTAGCTATCCGGGATAGAGTAGAACACATTTGGGCCAGTTTATTAGACCATTATGTTACCACTTGACCATCGAGCCTTTCTTCTGAGCTCCTTTACGAAACATGAAAGACGGATTACGTTAATTTGATTAAGATTGTTTAGATTGTTAAAAAAGAATATTCCTAGGTAGATCTTGCGTTTTTGAGCTAGTGCAGAGCATGTGAAGAGATGGTGAAGAATTGTTTCTTGATTTTCTGCATCCGTGTGGCTTCTACAAAAGTCAATTGGGAACAGGGCCGGACAAAGCATATGTGCAAGATGTGCAAATGCACAGGGCGCAGAATTCTGGGGGCGCATTGCCAGGAGCAAGAAAATGTAATCTGATCTTGCGCAAACAAATATGTACTACTATTTGCCATTTTTTGAACCACAAACTTTCTTAAAATAATCTCAAAAAAACATCCATCACATCAAAACTGTCCTAAGTTATCTCTTGCGCACTAACTAACATCAATTTCATTGTTGCATTCAATGAAAATTTAACTCAAGATATCGCAGAACTAAAAATCCTACCTACCTCATTTCCAAATATTTCACCATTCACCCTGTTCATACAAGAGAAAAAAAGAAAAAATCTCAACACAAAAAAGTTTCATGCAAAAGAAAAAACGAAAAAATCTCAACACAAAAAATTTCCATGCCACCTCATATGTGCAAGATTTATTTCATGCACACCGAGTCCCAAAATTAACATAGAAGTATGACGAAGCAAAATACTTATTCATATTGAATCGTATGGGCTAGAACGTGCAGGTTTTGTATCACGCACCGTACCTGAATGTGAGTTTTAATCAACAAAAAAAAACAACAACAAAAATATATGGAGTGTCTTTGATTTGTATTAGAAGGTAGCAGAGCAACCTACCTGTGCTCTTTTTTCGGGAGCATTTTTTTGTTGTTTTCTTTGTAGATGAGAACTCACATTCAGGTACGGACGTACGGTGCGTGATACAAAACCTGCACGTACTAGCCAGAGTATATCTAATAATTATTATTATTATTAGATATACTCAGGTACTAGCCCATACGATTCGATATGAATAAGTATTTTGCTTCGTCATACTCTCTATGTTAATTTTGGGACTCGGTGTGCATGAAATATATGTATCTTGCACATAAGAGGTAGCATGGAACTTTTTTGTGTTGAGATTTTTTCTCTTGTATGAACAGGGTGAAATATTTGGAAATTAGGTATGTAGGTAGGTAGGTATGGTCAATTGATGTGCAAGTTTTCTTTTTTGCACACTGAGTATCGAAGCTAATATGGGAGGTATTTAAAAAAAACTTATTCATACGGAATCATATGGGTCAGAGCGTGCAGGTTTTCTTATTGCACTTGCACACTGTGTAAGAGTTAAGTGCCTAATTACAGGAGATGAAATTTTTAATAGAATGGAAAAAGAGCATAGAGCTTAAAAGTTAAAGAGGGATGATTCTATGTGGAGTCGAATTTTTCTTGCACAGGCAGTTTTTTTTTTTGAAAGTTAATGACTGTTGTAACGGCTACTTTTAATGTATGTATATCTAGTCTGGTGCAGAATGCAGACTGTTTCGATTGTTTTTTCGCTTTGTTGGTTAATTAATATTAAATAAATAGCTTTCAGTTTTTAATAGAAGTGACGTATTTTGTTACAAGACCGTAATGTGACTGACTCAGTTGATTTTAGACAAGCTTGAATTAAATGAAATTTTAATAAGTAACTGTCAAAGCCAAAGTTATGATAATGGTTCGAATATGGAAGGAAAAGAAGCGGGTGTTCAGAATCGAATTCGAACCCTGGAACCAAGAGCATTTTTGGTTCCATGTTGCCCGCATTCCTTAAATTTAGTGGTTAATGATGCTGCTCGGTTCTCATTTTATGCAGTTAAAATTTTCGATACAATTCAATGTTTGTTTAACTTTTTTTCAATTCAAGAAATATATGAAGCCCTATAGAATTAAGAAATCTAGAGGCAAAAAACATTGCAGAATCGTTAGGAAATAAAATTTTTGATTTTACATTTATTTGCTGCCTGGTAATTTGGTTTGATATTTTAGAAAATATAAATTAAACTAGTAAATATTTGCAAAGTCCGTCCGTTAATCTGTCAACTGGCACAACAGTTTTAGAAAATACAAAAAACAGTTTGATTTTAATGCGTTCCGATGAAAAATTTAATGAGTAGGTATGTTCAATTAACCGAGCGTATTGCTAGTTCCCTAGAAATACCAAATATGTTTCTTGTAGCTTCATCATTGCGATCTCAACGGAGAAAAATACTTTATGCTGATAAATGTCCTGAAACTATATTAGCCGAAACAAAAATTCAAAGTTGATTTTTTTTTTTTTAAATACTTGAAAGGTTTGATACGTATAGTATCAATTTTTCATTTTTTAGTAACATAAGCGAATGTTTAAAAAATAAAAATGTACCTACGTGCTTCATGCCTTAATTTGCAGAATGTTTTAACATAAAGTAGTTTTAAATATTTAGATGGAGAAGAATTGTTTCAAGAGTTAACCGTAATATCCCAGCTTGTTACGCCACAAAGCTCAAGTTTAGATGTGTTAAATTTTATTTTTAGTTCAAACCTTGAAGATTTTGCTCCGAATTTAGTAACTGCTCTTTAAATCCTTAATAAAATCCCGGTCACGGTAGCTTCAGGAGAACGTAGTTTTTCTAAACTTAAAATTATTAAAAATTATCTTAGGACAACCATGACTCAAGAGAGATTGGTAGGTTTATCTATAATGTCCATTGAAAAGAAATTATTAAATTCTTTAGACTTTGATGATCTCTTTTCTGAATTTGCAAAATGTAAGGCCAGAAAAGTAAGTTCCCAAGTTTAAAAGTTTCCCCTCTGCTCATTTCTTCGCTGCGTTTTAGTTTAATGGTTTAGACCTCCTGGGGATACCTCAATAAAAAAAAAATGCATTGAAAGTCTACCTCCTGGGTAATCCGGGAAAGGCTTATGCTTGTGTATCAGTTTATGTGTAAAAAAAATATAAAAAAGGGGCGCTTTCTACAAATCTTGCACAGGGAGCAAGTTTGGCTTGGGCCGGCCCTGATTGGGAATACAACTAGCCGCGAGGCTAGCTTTCCCATTAGACAGTGTCTGGTTATGTCACTGATTATCGAGCTTATATGCGATCTGCTCAGAGATAGCAAGCACCATGATCGCTTTAAATCTAGTGTAGGCCTGATGTTTTTCGTGATCTGGCAGCGTCTTCCATGCAACAGTTTAAATGTAGCGTTTAGTATGGCAGTAGCTAGACGTGGCAGAAGGGGTTGTAATTTACAATTTCTGGCGAGTTCATCTGCCTTACAATTTTTCCTAGAATGTATCTATGGTCCGGCACCCAGCAAAGTTGAATGGTAAACTGTTGTGTCATCTTCATTAGAGATGATTGACAGTTATGGACTGTTATAGAGTTTTATAGAGACAGAGTCCAAAGATTTGATAGCGGCCTGATTTGAGAAAATACGGATATCAGATGTTGATATTACGTTTTCTTTAACAATATACACTGAACAGACCGTCCTTTTTCTAAGGATTCAAGTCCAATCAAAAAATATGAAAGGGAGTCATTTCCCCATCTCAGTTGTCTGACTACAAATCTTCTAAAAGATTTTTGAACTCTTTCAATACGGCTTATCCAAATAGAATAAGAAGGACACCCGATAATTGAACAATACTCAAGAATAGGACGAACTAAAGACATGTAAACCGATTTCAAGGAATAAATGTCGGAGAACTCACTACAGTTTCGCTTAACGAAACCAATCATTTACCCTTGCAATATAGGCTACATGTAACGAAAACGACAACTTTGAATCAAAAATGACTCCTAGATGACGAATCTCAGATTTTCGATCAAGAATCTAGTTTGGTAGTTGTGTATCATTGGAATTAAAGTTTGATGTGCAATAAAAACATTACATTTTTTTTATATTTAAAGGAAGAAGATTTCTTTCACACCAAACAAATAAAATATTTAAATCATTTTGAAGATTTTGATGATCGATTCTATTTTGCATACATAGATTTTTAAGTCATCAGCATACATCGAACATAAAGCATTTTTAAGAAGAAATGGGATATCGTTAAGGAATATGTTAAAAAGAAGTGGCCTAAGGTGACTATTTTGAGAAACTCCAGATGAAACTTTAATGTTTAGTTTAGTTTATTAGTCAATCAGAAAACTCTTACAGACTAGAAATAACAATTTTTTAAATAAATGCGAAAAAAAAAGATTTAAATAAATGCATATGAAATTTAAATTAACAAATAGCGATAATGAAAAATTATTTAAATATTGAAATTTACAGATACATATTATATAAGGTGTCCTAAAATTAACGCAAGATTTCTTGCGTTAATTTTGGGTGTCCCAAAATTAACGCAAGAAATCTTGCGTTAATTTCAAACAAGTTGATATACATATTTATTTAGAAACGAAATCTCATCAAATGGTAACCTTTTTGGATTGATTAAGTGTTTAAAAAAATACTTGTCTTTATAAAGGGTGTCCCAAAATTAACGCAAGAAATCTTGCTATATATTATTCAATAAAAGAGATAAAATTTTATGTTTAAAAGTCTCTCTTGAGCAATTTTCAAAAAAATCTACGTTTTGACAAATTGAGTTTGCCGCCTTGGTGCTACGAGATATTGGTTCATTTATAACCATAATTTGTCCGATGAAATTGTACATAAAATAAAACAGTGGAACGAGTATCTCTTGGGGGAATACCTATGAAAACCATTCGAAGCATTCGATTCGAGATGTGAGAATGTCCCGAACAAACATAATTGAAAAGAACTTCCTGCGAAGCTCGAGTGTATTAATCCCAATTAATAAACATCGGCTACTGTAACTGGGCGTTTCCAAATTCCAATTAAGTTTGGAGATAGCATACCTTGTAAACCTTTTTTGCACTTTCTCGATTCTAACTACTGCCGTTAAATAATATGGGTTCCAAACCACAGAACAATACTCTAAGATCGACCTTACCATTGAGAAAAAAAGACTGCGTAACGTAAAAATGTCTGAAAATTCACGGGCATTTCTTTTTATGAACCCTAGCATAGAGTTCGATTTACTTACTGAAAAATCAATGTGCAATTTAAATGTTAACTTATCATCAAGGATAACACCTAGATCTTTTTTTTGAATGACTCGTTGCAGAGTTTCATCTTGCAAACCGTAGCTAAAATGAATGATATCTTTTTTCTTGAAGCAGGAAAGAACTTGGCATTTGGATACGTTCAAATACAGAGAATTTAATTCACACCATTCGGAGAGTCTAGAAAAATCGTCTTGGAGAAGGATACAGTCTCATCAGCGTATAAAAGGCACTGAGAATTTGTAAAAATCTCAGAAATATCATTAATAAATAAAAGGAATAACAGAGGGCCGATGTGGCTTCCTTGCGGAACTCCTGAAGGAACATGAATATAGTCTGAAAAAGAACTCTCAATTTTTACAATCTGCACTCGATCTGTTAAATAAGATTATATCCACTTAAGGAGGTTCGAGTGAAATCCTAGACATCCAAGTTTATCAAGAAGAAGCTTGTGGCTTACTCTATCAAAGGCTATAGCAAAGTCCGTAAAGATAGTATCTGTTTGGGAGTTTTTCTCAAAGTTTGATAGAACATAATTGACAAAAATTGTAAGATTTGTTGAAGTAGACCTTCCTTTTATAAATCCGTGTTGGTAAATTGATATATGCTCACGCACAACGAAGAATATCTTGTCGGAAATTATTTTTTCGAAAAGCTTGGGTATAGTTGAGATTCTACAAATTGGTCTATAATTTGAAATATCTTGTTTGGAACCCGCTTCATTCAGAAATAATCCACTTTGAAGATAAATATTAAATAATATTGATAATGGTTCTGCTAGAGAAGCAGCTGCATTTTTTAGCAGAAATGGTGATAGTCCATCAGGTCCAGGAGACTTGGAGTCATCAATTCCTTTCAAAGCATTTAAAACTTCCGCTTTGCTAACATGAAGGTAGCCAAGACTAAATATTTGAGGAACAGTTGGCAGATATTGAGACGGAATGTCAAAAGCATAAACTGATTTGAAGTATCTCGCAAACAAATCACAAATTTCAGAAATGTTACTTGTCGAAGAACCCAAATAACTCTTATACAGCGCGGAAACCCTGTAGTTTTTCGTTTAGAGTTTATAAATTTCCAAAATTGACTACTATCATCCTTAATTTTAGCCTCAGCTAAAGATATATATTCTTTATAAAGAGTAAGATTTAGACTGTTGAAATCACGTTGGAAGGAGAGATACAAATTACGCAGAACAGGATCATTTTTCTTACTTTTATATCTTTTATATGCTTTGTTTTTTTTTTGATTTTTAAGCCGAGATAGCCTTTTATTGAACCAAATTGGATTTGAATTACAAAAAACTTTCCTTTTTGGAACAAATCTTACAACTGTGCTATTAATAACACGTTTAAATAAGTTATAAGCAGCATTAGGGTTAGGCTGATTCATCATATCACCCCAAGAAAATGAGCCTAAATACGCGTTGATTGCACCAAAGTCGGCATTTTTATAACAATGAACAAATTTTGTATTATCTTTCCGATTTCTTTTTATAAAACTGTAAAGACTAAGATTAATCTCCAGTGCATAGTGGTTAATAGAGTTCTGAATCATTGATAGCAGGATCTTATCAGCTGATACATTTAGATGTTTGTCAACAAATATGAGATCCAATATGCGATCCAAATCATTAGTATAACTATTAATCTGAATGGAGTCTAAGTGGCTAAAAAAGTCTGCTACTAGTGCTTCGATCTCAGTTGTGATATTAAATGGAACTAAATTTTTTTCATCTGGATTAAAAATCCATTGCATTGCTCCAAGATTAAAGTCGCGAGCATATAAAAAATGCTGCGAACCAGAAAGGTTTTCAAGAATACTTAAGCAATTATTAAGATGTATATCATATAAATGTATAGAGCTCCTAGGTGGAATATAACTACATATTACGAAAAGTTCGATCTCATTAGTCAAGCAAAGTTTTATAATAAGTTGATCAACATCAAAATCGGAGCTATTAGGTAAGGAGTCAGATAAGAGTTCGATAGGCCTGCAGGACAAGCTTGACCGGACAGCTGTAAGGACTCCTCCTCCTGGCTCTAATCCTGTTGTTTGTGAACACCTATCCTTTCTAAAAATAGTATAATTTGAATTACACATTTCCGATGTTAAAAAGTTATCTGTCAACCAAGTTTCAGTAAATATGATGATATCGAACAATCCGGCAGAAAGAGGTAGACATACCTTATTAAGCTTGGTTCTTAAAAAACTTACGTTTTGATAGTATACAGATAAATTATATAAATATGATGATGATGTTTCATGATGATGTTTTATTGGTGTAGAATCGTTCGTTGGGAAGAAAAACGTTGGACGTTATTTATACAGCTTCCGGTATTATCGAGGCATTTTTCTCGTTTTTTGAATTATTAAAGAAAGGTTTAACTTGAACTTCATACGGCCAAATTGAAGAGTCATTAATGGTAATAGAGATGAAATTTTCTAGCTTCACACATGGCGTCCTATCTTCAAGGTAGCTGGATATCCATTTCAACAGCAAACTATGATTACCAAAAACTTTGAGCTTATCTTTAAGAATTTCATAGCGGATAACGCAGATTATCTTAGAGGCGTTACTCAACAACGTGATATCTCTATGATTGCTGCACGTTGTGATATCTCCTTTCTTGTTTATGGGGCATACGTATAATACCTTTTCGACAGGCTTCTAGCATTTCTTCATGTTCCCATAAGTGCATTATAATTTCATGAACTGCTTGATCCTAAAATTAATTTCGAGAAATAAAATTGTAACATCATAGGGCCATTTTTGGGAACATTTGAAACCAAAAAACAGTAACAGAAAAAAAAACAAAAAACTGAAGTCTTCTGTGTACTTTTAGGATCTTGGCCCGTTTTTATTTTTAAAATTTAAGAATTAAGATACAAAATATCTTTTTGGTAGCTAATATTAATTTGTTTAAACAAGGGGTCTCTTGACCCCTTATACAAAAAAAAAACTAATTTGAAAATTACTTGAAATTCTTTCGCACTTCAAAAACAAAATAAAACTTAACCTCTATAAATTCACCTGTCCATTTCATCCATCAAAAACACCGCACATTCCCTAACCGCTACAATTTATTATTTTAATATTTATAATAATTTATTTACAACGCAAAAATAAAATAATGCACACACACACATGCGCACATATGTACGTCAAAATCTATTTTTAAGGTATGTTCGAAATTAATTATACATTTTATCTATAAAAATAAAACCTGATGAATGCGTTTAAAAATAGACAATGCGGCAATTGTAAGCACAAAGGTGTACATGCGTTGAGTACCTATGTAAATATATTCAACAAATCAACAAAGGAAGTAAAAACAGCGTAAAATATTTAAGATCTTTCTTAGCCAAAAAAAAAGAAGAAAAAAATTAACAATAAAACAAAAGAACAAAAAATTAAATTTTTCAGCTTTTTTAAGCATACAAAATAAAACAAACTGAACTTTCATAAATATATAAATTTTGTTTCCCAAAGAGCAAGAATGTCTACGTATAGATAGGTACTAGGAGACAAAGAAATTCTATCTACCTTTCCGGATTATGGGCCTCTTTTTGTTGGAACTCAACTCACATTGCAGTTTGCGAATTAAGCCAACTGCAGCAAGCTGGCTGACAAGAAAAAGACAACCTCCTTTTATATTTTGATGTCAGACAAAGGCCTTAATGAGCTTACAGCTTATCCCGGAAACCATATGAGGACGAGGACTATACTACAGTCTATCTTTTTGCACAGAGCACATCATACATACTCGCGTACATGTATGTATGTGTATGTAGTTTTATTTTCCTGAGTGTAAAATCTGACAAGTATTCACAATTTTACGTGTTTCCTTATACAATTGTTAAGTGTATAACGGTATGTGCATTATGTGCCTTAGGTATAAAAAAGGTATCTATAGAGGTAGGTTTGAGGTTGAAGTGCAGTGCACCTAACCTATAATGGCAAAGAAGCAGAATCGACAGTATATGCACATCAGCAAACACCACGCGACGACCGACAACGACAACGAGCTACAATACGCAAAGATAGTTAACGTAAAATAAAATGTTCATCATATTCTAGGTCGAGATTTGTGTCAATTGGGTGAATGTGTTCTCTTCGTACTCGTATCGTAACGTAGCAAAAGCATTATTTTAAACGATGCATGTGACATAAAGGGTATTTTTTTTAAACTCTCATTTTTATTATAACTTCAGTTTTTATGACAAACTCGCACTTACCTACAACTACTTCGACAATGCTGACACGTACAAGTCGGTAATACAGGGTTATTAATTTGTCATTCAACTAATAATATGACAAGTGAGTTTGACAGGAGTCAAAAGCTAGCGCTACCAACTTGAAACCACGAAATTTTTGACCCCGTATGTACTTTTGACTTACGCGAAATTGCTTCTAGTCATAAAAGTGAAAACATTTTTACTTTACTTCAATTCACACATTTTGGATATTTTTTCAAAACAAATAATAAACATTTGTAATTAAAAAAGAAAACACCCTTTAAATAATTTTGTCATTCTCATCATTAACTTTCATGAAATGTTTGATGCTTTCGCATGTTGTCTACAAAGCCTTGTTTTATGCATAAATAAATACAAATCCCTTGGTACAAAAAAAGTGTTGTTCCTAAATATGTTACACACTAAAATTTGCTTTGTTAAAATTCTTTTATGTTAAGAGTACATAACTTTTATGTAAGTAAAGACTTATACGCTCTAAAAGTTTAAAGAAATTACTTTTTTTGGTGGTATTAGCTTTAGTTCTAAAGTAAATTGGCATATGCAGCTTTGAAGATAAGCTAACTTTGTGGGTGTATCTTATATATCAAAATATAATTATTATTTTTGAACACACTCTTTGGAAACAGAAGTTCTTGTGATTCAGTCGTCGTAATTTTTCCTTCTATAGGTTTTTTTTTTGGCGCGGGCATATTTTGGCACCCCGTGGCGGCAATTTTGTTTTGGTGACATCTGTCAAATACTTTGTTTGTTATTCAGTTATTCATGGCAAGTACCACGATTAAGCAGCACGTTCAAATGATGTTTTTTTTCTGCATTTCATTTGACATTTCTCAATTTCAGACTAACTCAATTTGAACCATATAAAGATACACAATCGAACAACGCGTTAAAGTTATTCAGGCTTATAGGAAAATGGGCGTTCAAATCAAAATGCATGTTGTGCACTTCGAGATTTTTTCTGTCAATTTAATCGTCCAAATGTGCGTATAAATTTGAGCAAAGTGTCGAGGAGATGTGAAAACATCAGTACAGCTCGTATTGTAGAAAATATTGTTCGCGATAGTGTGGCTGAAGAGCCGTCCACCTCAACTCGTCGTCGTGTCCAACAATTGCACCTCTCACACTCGTCGTTGATGGACAATATGCATAAAGACTTGACACAAGACTTAAAGCCTCTTGACCATTTTAATTGTCGTCAATGGTCAGAATGGTGGCAAGAAATGGAAACAGTGGATGATTAATTTTTGAAGAAAACTATCTTCAGTGAAGAAGCACATTTTCACCTCAGTGGATTCCATTCCATTGATATTTTGTTCCATACATAATTGAACCATACCAATATTATGAAAAGAGGCTGAAATATGCGACCCACACTGATAACTTCCCATCCCGTCTGTCGAATTGTCTTGCTTAAAAGTTTGTCTATATGTATCAATTTTTACCAAATTTGCGTACTATTATTTTATGAAAAAACGGACTCTTGGATTTTTATAAAAAAAATTACTGAATATCGAAAACAATATTTTCTGTGAAATAAAATAAGTTTGAAGCCAATATTTTTAATTTTTGAAAAGCTATTTGTCGAAAGTAAATTTTTACCAAATTTTAGTATTGTTTTTTTTTAGGTTTTTATTTTTTGTAAAAAAAACTGTCAATTCGATTTTTTTTTTAAATTTTACTGAATGTTGACAACAATATTTTTTGAAAGATAAAAGTAGTTTAATATCTCAAAGTTTTGAAAAGATATTTGAGTCGAAAATCAATTTTTACCAACTTTTTTTTTTGTTTAGATTTTTATTTTTTGTAAAAAAAACTGTCAATAAGATTTTTCTCAAAATTTTATCAGATGTCAAAAACATTATTCTTCGTTGCACAAAATCGTTTTGGAGATGAAATCATATTTTAGACGTAAAATTTTCGAGGTGAACATTTTTTATTCAGTTTTTTTGATTTATAAAAAAAAAACCGTTAATGGGATTTTTTCTTCAAAAATATACTTGTTTTGTATCACGTTACAATATATAATATAAAATTTAATTCAAGTCTCTAGCGTCATTGGTTCATGGGATATTTAGGGTTAATCAAAATTCTCACCTTATTTTTAAACTGCTATGGTAAAAAAAAAACACCCACGCAATTTTCTTGAGAACCCTTTCTGCATCTTTCTGCCTTATTTATTTATTTAAAGTCGATATCTCTTCAGGTTCTTGAGCTATGGACGACGAAAAAAACGTCGCGAACGTACGGATGTACGAACGTATGTATGTACACACTCACGCACAGACATCTTTCTAAAAATCTTTTATTTCGACTCTAGGGATCTTGAAACGTCGAGAAATGTCAAAATTTTCAATTCGACAAATCGGAGCCATTACAATAACTTCCTATGGGAAGTTAATAATAAAAAGAAATGGCAATAGTTTCCTAAATAATTTGCGTTTCATTCAAAATCAACATCGGCCCATAAAATTAAACCAAAATAATTAATTTAATTCATTTTTAATTTAACCTTAAAATTAAAAACAATTCCAATTTTTGAAAGAAATCTGAATTTACCCATGGAAACCACCGATAATATTCTTTGAAAAAACAAAGAATTGTCACACTTAATCAAATAGAAATGTCAAATAATTTCAAAGAGCTGATATCGAACATAAAGTTAATCTAGGTTAATTTTCTGCAATAAACATTTTTCATTCGAATGTCAAAATAAACAAACTTCAATCGAACGAATAGATCTAGTCATTCGAATTAACGTTAAGTTCGAATTTTAAAATAAGAATGAATAAAAATTATTTATTTCTAAGAAATAATATATTTTAAAAAGAATTCAACTCAATGCAGATTCGAAAATCTATTAAATTACATCCGTTTCAATTTAAGTTTATGTTTATAATAATATAAATATTTATTATTATTTTCCTATTTGATGAAATTACATTTTTAGTTTAAATGTCTGAATCCGTGTTATACAAACCTACCCCATTTTAAAATCACACCCCCCCCCCCTTCCTACCCGAAAACAAATAAAACACAAACAAAATAAACAAGAAATAACCGACAAAGTGGAAATAGTTAACATGATGGTGGCATTGTGCCGTTGTTGCCGTGTGGCCAGGCCACGTTCGAATGGCATGCATCACCCATAGAGTTGTTCATCCATGAAATTGTTATTATTGATTTAGCCTACATTCGGCGAAGCAGCAGCGCACAGCACAGCTCCATCCAGCAGAATGTTTGCGTATAAAATAAAAAACCATGAGACCATGACTGGCAACAAAAGCAAAATATGCCGGTAACGGTAACGGTGACGGTGACGGTATGGCCCCCAAAGGTATGCTTCCTATGATTCTATGTTAAGGGGTAGAGTCCATGTGGAGGGTGGTAATTCAACAACAACAACAACAACAAACAATATAACCACAAGAAAAAAAAACACAAAATTGATTTTTATTGCTTGTTTCTGGGAATAGAATCGAAAAAAAACCGCCTCAATGTCTAGAGAAGTATATTTGAGGAATATAATTTTGTTTTGGCTATTTGCAACTCAACTCAGCACAAAACACAAAATTGAAAGAATGACGAACGAGCTAAATAAAGGGTGTTTAAATTTAGAGGTATAAAACTTTGAAATGGAATAAAACAAAGATGATCTTTTTTGATTTAATTGATTTAAGATTAACTTTATTTTTAAGATAATCTTGTGGCATTATAATTAGTACGTAGGACTGTCATGCTAGAGGTCTCTGACTCTGCCACCTAAAGTTTTTTTTGTCACGGATACTGCTTCTTGCGAGGAATTGACAAAACTTCCATGAGTAATTCATGTCAAGTGCTATCTCGGATTCGGCTTTATGTTCGGATTCGGCATAAAACTGTAGGTCCCCTCCATACCTGACATGATCAGCACACAGGAATGGTTGTTTTAAGTCACTAGGCCCTAGTTCTCAATTGACTGTTGCGTAACTTAATGTATTTATTTATTATAATTAAAATATGATTTATGGAATATGACTGCCATGACTATAGCTCGGACGTTTCGAAGATTTTGTCCAACATTATTTGTGGCCGCATATTGGCAATAATACGGCAAATGGTGTCCTTTAAGTGGTCAATCGTTTCGGGATTATAGGTGGCGTTAGCTATAGCGACTTCATATTGCTCAAGAGAAATGGTAAAGGGGCGTTAAATCGCACGGTCTTAGAGGCCAACTTACAGATCCGTAACTTGAACTATGTGGTTACCTAACGTTTCCTTCAATAAATCAATCGTGACACGAGCTGTGTAACATATTGCGCCGTATTAGGCGTTTTTCTTTTTAAGTTCAGAGCAAAGCACCGAGCAGAGCCTGAGCACATCGATTACACTTTGAGCAGAGTTTGGTCAGAACTTTTTGACTTATTTATGAAACACACTGGAGTAATGAACTGTCAATAGCTTAAGAATTTTCCATCCATCTCTTTCATACCACACGAAACTAACGCCACGTTCAGCTTTTTACTCCATTTGCTCCGAGCTATGTATGTACATAGATCTGATTGTAAAAAAAACACACCCCGAGCACAAAAAACACAAATCTTTTTTTGACAGCTCAGTTCTCTGCTCTGACCTAAAAAACAACAGCCTATTGTTGAAACCACAGCTTCTGTACATCTTGGTTGTTCAATTGGTGAACGAAAAAGTCAGTCATCATGGCGCTATAGCGGTCCACCATTGACTGCAACGCTTTAAACAACATCGTTTTTAAAGAATTAAGGATAAGGACCAATTATGAATTATTCCAATAAGCCATAAAGCACAGTTTTTGTGGATGTAACGGTGTTTCAACATACTATTGAGGATTTCCATTACTCCAAATACGGCAGTTTTGTTTAATGACGTATCCAACCAAATGCAATAAGTATTTTGAAAACAGCCCTTATTTTAAAAATACATTCCCACAATTTGGAAGCGTTGTTCAGGTGTCAATCTATTCTATGTTGAAACGTTGAAAACCAAATTAAAAATGAATTACTTGACAGCTGCCAAAATGGCCACCAGTCAAAAAAGCGTTGCCAACTTTAAGTTCTCTAAAGCAAACACCCGTTATGCATGTGTCTATAGAAGTTGATGATTATGGCGATGATGATGACGATGACAATAAAATCGAAGTCAGAGCCAAATATTCGTCATTTTATTGATATCTATAACTTTACCTACATATATGAATTTATATGAATGTCCTGTAGGTGACCTAATCGAAAAAAAAGGAAGTTTTAAATTGATCGAATGAAGGCATGTTGTTGTTTGTTTTCTTTTTTGGTCAGTTTAATTTATATCAGAGCTTATAATGGTGGTGCTACTGGCTGGGCTGCAATTATTTATTAAGGTTGTTGGAGAGAAAATGCATTCAATTTACAGTGTGTCTATAGGTATTCAATTAATTTTCCATTATTTGCTGTATGGGAGTTTTCTATTTGACAGGTGGCTGCAATAAGTGGGCGTGGGGTGGTGATTTGATTCGAACAATTAATAGATTTATTGTGACCTGGATTTAACCTTTTTTTCTGATGGTTTGTCTGTTTTGGAAGTGAATAGAATTGATATAAGCAGGGCAACAAAATTAAAAAAAAAAAAACATTAAACTATAACTTGAAGGATTGAAAAGTAGAAAAACCTTTGGATTTACAATGTGTTTCTAAATGTGACCTATTTGGCTGAGGAAACAGTCGTTACCAAACGCTAATTTCTTAAGTTTAACTTTAATAATTGTAATTCAAATTTTCTCTGTCAACACACTGTAGCAACGTTCCTATTGTCAATTCAAAACACGTTGACCATCACACAAACTAGACGCTCTTCTGTCAAAATTATCCCAAATTCGTTGAACCTTTTGTGTGTCAACGTGACGTTTTGCTACCGCAGTGGTTGGCTCAAAAAAAAAAAAACTTTAACTATCACACGGTTTGACAGAAAGGGAGTCTACGTTATTTTTTTTTTAACTTGTTTTAGGATGTGGAAGAACATTTATAAAGGAGTGAGCATGTGAAACTGGTTATCCATTTTGCGGTTTCAAAAGTGTAGGGGATGGAATTCTTCATCTATCAAACTAAGTTGTTAAACCAATTTTTTTTTCAGTTCAAAGTCCGATATTTACGGAAATGGGTCGTTTAACTATCGCACAACGCATAAAAATTGTTAAAACTACTACAAAAATGGTGTTTCTGCCACCGCCACATATCGTGCTTTGAGAGGAGATTATGGTTTACATAATCGTCTAACTACGCAAGCAATTGGCAAAATTGTGAAGAAATTTAAAGAGACTGGATATTTTCGCTCGTACCACTGAAAATGTTGTCGGTAACGACAACAAGCAAAGTTCTTCAGACGTTCTAATCGAAAAACTCCGCGATGCGATGAAAAATGTCATCCCAACAGAAACCAAACAAGCAATGCAAGACATCTTCAATTCTTCATTCCAAAATACTTAAACGAGTGTAAACGAGTTTTTGTCAGAATCGATAAGGTGAAGACAGGTCTTACGCCTTCATATAAGGGACCTTACCAGGTAATTCGACGTCTGCGAGAAAACGCTTCGTAGTTCAAATAAAAGATAAAACCTTTTTGGATTTCCATCTATCAAAATGTTTTCATTCATTTCAAAATTTTAAATATTTCGCATCTTGAATGGGGGGACTCGATTGGAGGAGGATGATGTGGTGGATTCATTCACTATCAAAAAACAACAGACAAAAATAAAAAACATTCTCTGATGAACACACAGCCTTACGTGTTCTACACATAGCCTTACGTGTTATATCTTCTGAACTTACCCCAACCGCACTTAACGAAAAAAGATAATGTCAAAATCAGTTCTTTCATATAAGAACGTCATCTAAATAACTTTAAGGCCCAACTATAATAGGCTTATTTTTTTGGGCTTGATGTTCAAAGAAAATGAATGCAATCAAATAAAAAGTCAATCCATTCTTTTCCCAACGTTTCTCCGGTTGTTTTCCGGCATCATCAGGGGTTTTTGAATTTTATTAAACTTTTTTACAGTTTTACATAACACAATTCCATAAATAACACTTAAATAAATAACACTTATTTGACAAAAAGAAAAACAAACTAGCAAAATAAAAATAAAAACTAATATCACAGACTACTTATTTCAAATAAGTGTTATTTATTTAAGTGTTATTTATTGAATTGTGTTATGTAAAACTGTAAAAAAGTTTAATAAAATTCAAAAGACCCTGATGATGCCGGAAAACAACCGGAGAAACGTTGGGGAAAGAATGGATTGACTTTTTATTTGATTGCATTCATTTTCTTTGAACATCAAGCCAAAAAAAAAAAAAAAAATTCCACTCTGCATAAAGATAAAAATTATATGTTCAATACAAAAAACTTAAAATAGACTTAACCGAGCTTAAGCCAGCTTAAGGGAAAGAACCAATACGCCCAACTATAATAGACTTAACCGAAAGTAAGCTAATGTCAAAACCGAACGAAAAGTTATCAGAAGTTATCGTCAAAACAAAAAGTAACCATAAAGGCCCAACTATAATAGACTTAACCGAGCTTAAACCAACTTAAGGGAACGAACCAATACGCAGCCTTATATGTCACTAACCATGGTTAGGTTAGGTTAGGTTATAAGGGGTGTGCACAGCTTGAAGCTGTTGCGTACACGGGGGCCTACTGGTCCATTGTGATCCCCTGTAAAGTAAAAATTTAACATCGATGCTCTTCAACTCTGTCGATTAGCGTAGACTGGCTCGTTAACGAACCAGCCTGTGCTATCTATGAATTTCCTCATGCTTGCCATTGAGACCTGTGCTAGATCATCCAGTTCTCCAACAAACCTGTTTCCGAAATGACGGAGTCGGCTGGTTTGGAGGTTCGGACAGTCGCAGAGCAGGTGTTTAATGATTTCCATTTCCTCCTCATCCTGACAGCTCCTACAAAAATCGGGTGCAAATGCCCCTATCCTGTTAGCCATTGTGCTAATGGCGCAATGACCTGTTAGTACACCTATCAAGATTTTGATGTTCTTTTTACTCAGCGATAGAATATACCGAGTTTCCTTTTCATTTGTGTTAGGCCATAAACTTCCAGAGATTGCGCAATCGTCCCTGGATTTCCAGGAGTTGTTGATTTTCTCTTTCAGTCTAAGGTCTATCTTCCTCTTGAGTACACCAATCGGGACGAGTGGTCCCCTGACTGAATGGTCTCTACTACTTGTATCTGCTTCTGACCCTTTCCTGGCTAGTTCATCTACTATATCATTCCCTTCTATATTGCTATGTCCGGGAACCCAGCAGAGCTTTACCTGGTTAGTGTGGCAGATTTTGTTTAATTCCTTCCTACAGTTTAATACTGCTTTTGATCTTATGGTCTCACTGGCTAAGGCTTTGATAGCAGCCTGGCTGTCCACGAAAAAAGTAATCTCCGAAGAGCTTTTCGTGATGTGCCAATTCAGCTGATTTCACTAACCATAATAGACGTTCTGCTCAATTTCATTAAAATTCGCTAACTTTCGTCCAATTACGCAAGAGCCATTTAAATGGCTCGAGCTTAAGCAAATGTCAAATTTGAAACATTTGCGTTTGACATTTGCTTAAGTTACTTGAATCCATTAAGTTATCAGAAGTTATCGTCAAAACAAAAAGTAACCATAATGGATTCAAGCTCGGTTAAGTCTATTATAGTTGGGCATTTATGGCTACTTTTTGTTTTGACGATAACTTCTGATAATTTTTCGTTCGGTTTTGACATTAGCTTACTTTCGGTTAAGTCTATATATTATAGTTGGGCCTTTACTTTAGATCAGTCATTCCTGTTCTTGCTTTCGAAGAGATATAATCGGTTTCAATTACTTTCATTTGTGTGCTGGAGGAAAAATTACTCCGAACATAAAAATTATTTTCGTAGATATATTTAAATTTAGTTAAATAAAGATTTTCTCACAAGAGAATTAACAGACAATTTTGCGTATTTTGTTGTGGATTAGAGGACTACGCTGTCCTTACGACGCACGTGAAAATAGCCAAATACGGACTAGACTGTAAGTGAAAGTGTTGTCGAAGACCCGAATGTGTCGATTCTTCGTCGTTCTCAGGAATTAGGACTGTCTTACGGCACATTATGGCTTATTTTTCATTTGGATCTACACCTACATCCATATAAAGCCCAGCTCACACAACAACTGAAGCCAGCTGACCATTCACAACGTGCGTCGCTCCAACGTAGATACGTCGAATGGGTGCTTTAACAACAGGCGGTGGACGGATTTTTCGAACAAAATTTTCTTCAGCGACGAAGCACATTTCTCACTCGGTGGGTACGTTAATAAAAAAAATTATCGTATTTAAGGTTCTGAGATCTGAGAATCCTCAAGTAATTAAAGACAGGCAATTACATCCACAAAAAGTTACTGTTTGGCGCGCTCTTTGGTCCGGAGGTGTGATTGGTCCATATTTCTTCGAAAACGACGATGGAACGACTGTCACCGTCAATTCATAGCGTTATGGTCACATGATAACCGACTCTTTTTTGCCTGCTATTGAACATCATGCGATTTGACACCGCTGGACTTTTTTTGTGGGGCAAAGCGAAAGACCGTGTTTATGCCGATAAACCAAAAACACTCTATTACCAAGACCGGAATCTTTCGTACGTTTCACTCTCCAAAACCCGTTTGTTTACATTGTTGTATTTGTAATTTTGACAATTAGTCCATGAATAGATGTGAGCACAAACAAAAAAAAAACGATGCCGTGGGCTAGCGGCACTTTGCAAAGCAAAAACAAAATGGAGGGGTTAATAAGTTTTTTTCAGGTTTTTCTTTTTACTTTTTTCGATGAAAAAGTCAGTTTTAAGCTTTAATTTTGCAGGCATTTTGTGGATAGTGAACCAATGTACCTTTTTGTCTTGAAAAAAGCATGTTCAACATCAGTTTATTATAATTAATTCACTAATTTACAAAAATCACTACGAAATTCTTCAAATTTCAAAATTAACCTCGGATTTTTGTATCAAAGATGCGTTCGAAGATACATCAAGTTAAGGGTGCGAGCGCAATTTTTGTATTGAATTCTAATAAATTTTCGTTAATGAACGGCCCAAATATTTTTTTTGCAAGTAATAAAAATCTGTATCAATTTAATTAATCCAAATATATTTATAGTTTGTTTTTAATGATTTAAGCTTGCAACTATTTTTGAATTCCATTTTGATTAATAAATATTATATTTAAAAAAAAAAAGAGTTATAATCGAAAAATATATTATCCATAACATTCTTGATTGATGGAAGCATACATGTATTTGCTATCAAAAAAAACTATGCAGCAAAGGAACACCAATGTTTTAAAAAAGTAATCAGAACGATTATAGCGAACCTGTTGAATAAATGTAGAGCAAATAAAATGCAAATTTTGGCATATATCACAAAATGAAAACGTCTTAAAATCGTTCTGAATTCATGCACAACTGATTCAATAGAACATGTAATCGTCATGAATATTTATTGTTGATGTACAGAAGTTTTTTTTAGTGAGTTTCCACAGTTTAACGCAAAATATAATTTTCATTCATTTCTTAAAAATGTTTAGTTACCAAAGTTCAAGTTTACTTATTATTGTTTGAAGGGTATGTTTAGTAAAAGTGCTGCTAAAAATGAAACAAATTAATGAGTTTTACGTACATGTTTTTCTTAATATAGTAAATACTTTCATAGATTACATTTTCTAAATGCAGACCATGGAAGAAAATATACATAAACAATAGTTTTCAGGTATAAAGCAGAGGTTAGTGTAGAAAAATATTTTTGAGAAAGCCAATAATATTTTAGGTATGTCCATTTAAGAAATTTCCGCTTCGGCTAACCTTCATCAACTTTTTAGAAAAAAAAAATTAGCATTAATAGCAGCCAATTATTTCATAGCATATTTAATTGTTCACATTGTAAAATGTCTAGAAATGTTCATATGCTACAAAATTCGTAATTTTATGCGTAAGCATAGAAGATAACATTATTTTGTCAAGAAGTATGGATTTTGGCGCGTATACCGGTTTTTTTCAATTGGGTGTTCGGTTTCCTCATACTGGAATAAAAAAAGTTACTTAAATCTATTTATTGCAGTCATTTAGTTGGTATTGTGTGTAAACATATTGCCTTTTTCTATTCCTTAAAGATGATTTACACAAAGCAACTTATTTTTAAAACATGGTTTCCTCAAATTTTTATTCCAAAATCTAACTACAAACAAAATTCTAACTCTAACATAGTCCCTTAAAAAGAAATTTTCAGGAATATTTCTGCAACAAACAAAACTAAAATTTGGTCTTGCAACTACCGAACTGCTTAAATGATGAAAATACTAATCTAATTGAGGAATCTGAAATAGCTAAAGTTGGCAATGGAACTTCACAAGTATGCTTCTCGTAGCATTGTCTGTACAAAAAAATACGGAGGCATCCTCCTATTGTTTCCACCTGAACTTCTAACGTCGCCAAGAAAATGCTATAAACAAACTACACCTGAAAAATTGTCTGTTTTGTTGTTTTACAAAGTATTGAGTTACACTTTTGTCCATTTGCAATAACTATACTTAACCGGTTGCAGCGCATGTTGCGTTCGCAAATTATTTAAGTAAACAAAATAAATAATAATAAACTAATAAATTATTAAATAACATGTATTTGGTCAATTTTTTTTTATTTAATATACATTAACAACATTTATTTGGATTGAAATTAAAAAGCTATACAAATCTTCCAATTTAAGACCATGCCAGCACTTCAGATTCTGTTGGTTAGGATTGTTAAGTTTTTGAACGAGGCCATAAAACATTCAAAATGAAGCATTTAGATGGGGCTGATTACTATAATGAAGCGTTTTGATGGGTCGAAACACTAAATGTGAGAATGTGTTTGGTTTTTTGCATCATTTCACGCACACTTTCTCACATTTAGTGCTTTTTAGCTTGTAGGCAAACCGAAATGTCAGTCTGAGATTCCGGTCTTGGTAATGGAGTGTTTTTGCGATAAACCTTTAACTCTTGAGCACTTAAAAAACAACATTCGTCAAGTTATGGCCCAATATTTGTCAAGGAGTCATAAACTCAACAAACCAAGGCATGTTTTTGAAAAATAAAATATAAACTTCTATTTCGTTTTTTTTTTTACGAAATCAAAAAATCTTATTTCCTCGCAAGTAAATAATGTAAAAGAAATGAAAGATGACTTGATTTAATATATAGCTAAACAAATTATATCGAAGAATCTTTCTAAAATATAGATTGGTTGTATTCAACTTTTCAAGTTTTGTTGGAAAAGATACTATTAAAAAGTAAAATGTTTGCCCTTATCTAATGCCATTTAAATATTTAAACTAAATATACAAATTATAAAGAATCTAACATTTACATTGTATCTCAATCAAAATAGGCGTTGACACAAGAACCCAGATTAAGATACACCCATGTTTAAATCAAATCAAACAAAAAACCCCAGGGGGATAAAAGGGTGGACACTCTCAATTAGGTTATAAGATAAGAGCCAATCAAATACATTTTTTTCTGACCTTTTTCAAGGTATCTATAAACATTAAACATACCTAGTTTTCAAATCTTCAAAAAGTATTAAGGTCATCAGTAACAGAAATTCAACTGACTGATTGGATTATTTATGTTTAATTTATTTATTTGCTTAAATTATTTCTATTTATTTTATTTTTTCAAAAGTTGTTGGAAAATTGAATCAGTGACTTCTTTTTAAATAAATCAAAATAAGATTGTTCGGGATTTCGTAAAAGCACGTAAGAATAATTTATTCAAATCATTCTTGATCCTGTAAGCTTTTGACTTGCGACTTATAGCAATAGTAACTATATGGCAAGTATTGGATTCGTAAAAAAATTCGACTTCTACTTAATCAAACATGACATTACAATGGTATGGAAGCCGAAAAAGTCATGTTTTATTCATTTTTTTTAAGACCAAAAATTAAAAATCGGAAAAAATCGAATTCTCTCATACTCGTATATGTCTGTACATTGTACAACCCTAAGATTTGTATGGAATTTTCTATAATTTAATAGTTCCACAGAAGGTTTAAAAGGTACATTTATATGAAAATGCTCGGAATATGCATTAAACCACGAGTTGCAAGGTTAACAACAATACGACATTGAAGAATTGGCCGAAACAGTTCGTTTATTTCCTTGATGCTTCTGGAGGAACCGAAAAAACATTCTTAATTTCATTTCTTTGGCGAGGATAAGATCGCGAATTGATGTAGCTCTATCGTTGGCGTTCATTTGGAATAGTTGCAACTCTGCTTGAAGGCGGGAGAACTTTACATTCTGCCTTAAAATTACCATTAAACAAGCAAATTAACGAAACACCCACAAGTATGCAAATTAATTGTTTGAGATGAATGCACAATGGCCCATAAGAGGTCACTGCACTGGAAACACTATACAGAACTTTAAAAGATCTTTGTGACAAACAAAATATTTTTGGTGGGGTCATGATTCTGTTGATATTCGTCATACTATTCTAGTATTCCCAGATAAACGTTTGCTGATAAATGTCTAAAATCATTAGATGAAATAAAAAATGTGTTTGTGAAGAAGTTGTTAAATATTGGAAATAATGAAGTCGCAGTGGACACCTCGAACGGATTTATCACATTACCCACAGATTTCTGTCACATCACAGACCCAAAAAATTAGCTTATTCAGCGTTTTTTTTTTAGATATAGGGCATAATTGGGTGGGAGAAAGAGCAATATTGGCTGTGAAAAATAAAGATTTCGAGGATTACCACCTCACAATTTTCAGTTAAAAATAGGATCAGTTGTCATCATGCTGCGTTACATTGATCAATCTCGACTGGGCAATGAAACAAAAGTTTGGCTGTCAAAAACGTGATGAATAACGTAATTGCGGCAACAATCATAAAGGGCAAATACAAAGGAGAGGATATCTTGATCTCACGGCTACAATTTCCATTACGTCTAGCCTTTGCAATTACCATATAATAAATGGCAAGGCTAGTCGTTGGAAGTTTGCGAAATCAACCTGTTTAGCGCATGGACAATTATACGTGCGTCGCGTGTTCGCGCGTAGGAAAACCGCCATCTTTGTTTATTTACGCACAACAAAACAATAAATATACATAGTCTTTCAGAAAGCTTTATTTTATAATGTACAGGCCCTCAAGAGGTTAAATACCCTTAACATGTTTACTTTTAAACACAGTGCGAGTGTTAGGAAAATAGGAAAGGATTTAAGAGGAGATCCCGGTGCACATTGGTCTTAAAATTTTGAATATTAATGGGAGGGAAAAACAGAGCTCGGTAAAGCATTCCATATTCTCGAAGAATGTCTATACTTAACAGTACAGAAATTGAGCTCAAGGGTAAACTGATGAGTATTTCTGCAAGTGCGAGTGTTACGGCTGAATTGTTTTGGTTAAAGTTTTATCGACTATCATTTTCAAAGCTTTATTTGTGGTGCAAAATCGTATCGTCAGGTGCCCGCTGGATAGCCGAATGGTGAACTAACGACGAACGTTGAATCAATCGGATCCAGAGCTGTGACACCTGGGTTACCTTCTCAGGAAGTAGGAGCAAAAGACCAGATATCGCTCTGAAGAACAAGCTCCAACGATCTCAGTCATGCGCGGCCAGGAAAGACAAATTTAAAGTGTAAGTAATAGCCTCGGATGTGGACTTATAATATTGACAGCATAGCATATAAGTCAGTTGGTGATTTGTGAATTTAATTTATTTAATTCATAAGTCAGTTGGTAATTTGTGAATTGAATTTTTTTAACTCATAAGTCAGTTGGTGACTTCTGAATTAAATTTGTTTAATTCATAAGTCACTAACTTGCTTATGACTTAATGATTTTTCAATTCACAAACTCGCAACCCTGATGCAGTCAATGCTAAAAATCTGGAGAGATCATTTCAACCAGCTGTTTAATGGTGATGAAGTCAACGATTCCGCCAGCAAGCAGCCACGTCAAATCCATTTGGTTGACGATCTAGAGTTCTAGAGTGGCTGCTTCAAAATTGGAAGAGACTCGACCGAAACCTTCGAAACCACTAAAGGACTTCGGCAAGGCGATGCGCTGTCATGTATAGCTGGTGCGCAACACCAACGCCAATACAAGTGGCGCCATCTTTCAAAAATCCACACAATATCTTGGATATGCAGATGACATCGACATTATGGGAAGAACCAAACGAGCAGTGACGGGTGCCATCTCTAATATAGAGTCTGAGGCGAAGAAAATGGGTCTTGACATTAACGAGGATAGAGCGAATTATTTACTGTCGTCAAATAGAGTCAATTCACACCGTACACTTGGTCAAAATGTGACAATTTACAGGTATAACTTCGAGGTGGTAAACGAATTTGTTTATCTGGGCACTGCTGTTAATTCTGCAAATGACATCAGCGCGGAGATGAACCGTAGAATTACCCTTGCTATTCGCTGTTTCTTTAGCCTAAGCAAGCAGTTGAGGCACTATCGCGAAGTACCAAAGAGACAATGTATATACAACCTTAATAATCCCAGTCTTGCTGTATGGTGCAGAAGCATGGACCCTCTCCCAGGCGAATGAAGGATCTCTTGATATCTTCGAGAGGAAGGTTCTGCGTACGATCTATGGTGCGGTTTGTGTCGACAGACAAAGTCTGGCGGAGAAGATATAATCATGAGCTATACGAGCTATACAGCGACTTGCCAGTGGTCAAAAAACTGCGTGTTCAACGCATAAGATGGCTAGGGCATGTCGAGCGAATGAACATCGAAGCTCCAGCCCGTAATTTATTCAACGCCAAGCCTGAGGGAACAAGAAGCAGAGGCAGGCTTAATCTCCGGTGGAGTGATCAAGTTGAGGCCGACGCACGTAAACTTGGTATTCGAAACTGGCGGCAGCAAGCTAGAGATGGAGTAAGCTGACGAAAGTTATTACTTGAGGCCCAGGAGCACAATGCCCTGTAGCGACAACTAAAGTAAAGTAAGTATTTTGGATCATATCTAAAAGACTTAATCTTGTTTTAGGGGCACCTGCCCAAATATGTAAGTTATATTCAAGTTTTGGATGAAGTCTTTTAGTACTCTTGCAATTACACGCGTGCGAAGGAAGATTCGTCCCATAAAATCGTTTGCGCCCTCAAGAACAGGAGGACTCATGACATTCACTGGTAGCGTCGAATTAATAGAAAACTATGCTGCATGCAAAATAGCTTTATCAATCGAGCTTACATTCTTTACACTTTACCATAGAGTCATTGTGGACGAGCGTTGGAACCGAGGATGACGTGGTGTTCCGTACGTTTTTTTACAAATGACCAGACATTTTTACTACATTTGGGACATTGTAGTATATTTTGCCTTAATTTCTGGTCATGCAAAAATTTGGTTCGTCGAATATGTCCGTTATAGGTCTTTCTAGCTTGTTTGTACTAATTTCGGTTTTCCTCAGTGGGGTTGGCTCTATAAATCTGTAAACTTATATTTTTGATCCTAATAACCTCTTTACAGCTCGAATTAAACCATGAGTTTTCTTTGGATTTGATCGATTTTACCTTATTTGTGATAAAATTTCCCATTCCACAAAGAATTCAATTTATAACCATATCTGCGCTGGAATCCACGTCACTATCGTGGAAGCATACTGACCAATTAAAGTTCCTGAAGAATTCATTGAGATCGTCCTAGTTGGCTTTCTCATATTGCCAAACTCATAGGAGTTTTTTCTTTAATATACGATACAATAATCTGATGTGCCTAGAGGCGGTAATACATTGATTGAGTATTTATTAAGCTGAGAGGTAAGGAACAAGTCTCAATAAAGAAAACATGCTTGGATGATGTGCGCTTATTTACCGTGAATTTTAACCACATGAAGTTTAAGTTTGTGTTAGAGTAGTTGAAGTTGGTATGCAACATTCTTTTTTATATGTACGGCTAGTCCATGGTGGGGAAAGAATAATGGCACTAAGTTATACCCATTTAGATTAAATTCCAATGGTCGGAATCTTCAACTATCTGAGATTCACTTAATGCCAATACCGCTGTCCTGTGTGTCTCAGTTTGAACATATGTGGCATAGAAATTCTTTCTAAGACCCGAATGTTTAGCAACATTCCATTCTGAATTCACTAAACATTACAATATTTAAAACTAACAAAACACAATTCGAACAATGACCTATTACAATTTAAATTTATTAACAGACTGCATCATAATTGTGTGTGTCCGTCAATATCAAATTGAAACCTTATAAATAGCTAACATTTCCCGAAAACTTGTTTTGTAAGCAAGCAACATCATGTATAATTAATCGAAAATAATAAAACTTCATTCATATCGAGTTGTTTTTGCTTGTTTTAAGTTTATTTCAAACAAAAGTTTAGGTCTTTAAATTATCGCTTAAGGCAGTACGAAGTCTGCCGGGTCAACTAGTTAGTTTATAACAATGGTTATAACTTTTCTTAGAATGATGCTACAGTTTATTTCCTTTTCATTGGTAGTAACATAAAAACACATACAAATTTAAAAATTAATAAATATTTGGTCAAATTTTATATTCTTTTCCAGCCTTAAATGATTTATACAAATAACGTTGACTTACTTACATATGTATATTTTGGCCAATCATGTGATCGTCAAAGTTTTGCGAATCAAAGCCTAGACAGATTAACTAAACGTCACGTTGACTCACATAATAGCATCAAGACATTTTGGGACAGCATTGACAGGTGTCATTTGTGTGAAAGTCAACGTTTTAAGCATTGACACTGAGGACGTTGACAGATAAAATTTTGATTTTTTGGTGATGTCAGAAAGTCAACGCGTTGACCCTTTATGTTAACCGTGTAATTAAAGCTTAACGATTTTTGAAAAAAAAAAATAAATAAATTAGGATTTTTTTTTGAAAAATTGGCATTTAGATAATTTTACTTTACAGATATTTTTAAATAGGCACTATTCTTAAAGAGATTCTTTGGATACAGGAGCAAGTTCATGTGACTCACATTCAGTCGTGCATTTTATTTTTGTTTTGTTGAAATAGTTGACGTAAATACAGAAATTGTTTTCTCTTTTATGTAGGTACATACTTAATAATTTATCTCAGGATTCCTGAATACAAAATAAGGATTTTTAAAAAGTTATAACTTAGTCAATTTAAACTTTCAACTCAAAAGCCTTAGAATATTAGATATTCACTGTGAATAAATACACAATATTTCAAAAGCGAATTTAATTCACAGGTCAAGGTCATCTTTTGTGTAATTTTCTCATAGACTATTGCAAAAACCAACAATGAAAGAGAGTTTGGTTATTATTTTTATTTAAATATCCAAATGAAGCACGGAAGAAGCAGACTACGAGTACCGTGGTGTTTTTCAAAAACTTTTTTTCTTAAATCTAAAAATATGATTTTTGTTTCAGTGAGTGTGGTGTGTAAAGTTTAACACCTGTTATTAATTTCACCTTCACCTACCTCCGTAATATAAACAATTTCAAATAAAAGTATTTATGAGATAAAGAAATATTTATTTCATAAACAAAATTCCATCGCACTAACATTAAATCGAGAAGAAAAGAAAAAGACGCAAGAAAGGCCTGATGGAATATTTATTTAATATCATGCGTTCTTTTCTTTTAATATTATGTTCTAAATGATATATCATTTTAAATATACATACATATGTACATCGAAATGTGTATTTTAATGAGAATTGTTGTTTTTGTTTGTTTTTAATTCATATAAATATTAAATACTATGAAATTTAAAACAACAGGTTTGGATTGAGATTGATGAGATTCTTTCAAAGTAGAACGTTTGTCATTTTTGATGACAAGCGCCGTCACTCAACGCTATACATATTTAACATCTTTTAAACTTCTGTCAAAATAAAAATTTCTATAACTTTGTATTTTTGTTTGTTGTGGAAGTTTTATTTGTTTTAATAAATAAAAAACGATTGACAAACTATTTTTTTATACAAAATATTTTAAAACTCATGCCATCAATACATTGATGAACAAATTTTGTTCGGATTAGATTACTCAGTTAATCCATTATTGTCTGGGTACATTCAGCAATCGACAAGTATCCCATATTTAGTTTTTATAATTTACTGTCACTTTTAGTTGACAGGTTCATTAAATTCTAAATGTCAGTTTTTTTTCTGCATTTCATTTGACATTTCTCAATTTCAGAAGACGAGTTTAAGTTAATCAGGCTTTTTATGAAAATGGGCGTTCAAATCAAAATGCAGATCGTGTACTTGTGATTTTTTCGGTTAATTTAATCGTCCAAATGTACATACAGTCAAAAAAATAGTGCAAAAATTTGAGCAAACCGGGTCTGTAGGAGATGTGAAATAGATGTGTGCAATATGTGGTTTCATAAAGAAGGTGTCACTTGCCACACAGCTAGCAGACAACATAAGGGACTTAATTTGCAGTCAACTTCATTCTTTGAACGTGAATTTTGACCAAGGCAACTAGTTAGTTTTTAAAATGTCATGAGTTTCAAATTCAGAACTTTACTTCACAAACCTCTACTTAAAGTTCATAGTACAAAAAATAACAAAAGCATTATTGTCTAAAAACCATTCATAAGGCAAGCTGCATGTCCATCACGATTTGTATTTTGTATTGAAAAGTAATATTATTTATTTGTTTTCCAAATTGACAAGGAACCTTTTTACACAAAACATTAAATGAAGCTGTGCAGAAAATAAATAAATCAAAGCGCAACAAAGTTCAACTTTTAGTTGAATGAAAAAACATTATCAACTATCATTTTGACAGAAGTAGACTTTGACTTGATAGTTAGGGAGATTTTTCTTGACTAACTTTCCAGTCAACTTTCCAATGAAGTTGCCTTAATTGGAAGGCAAATTTTTGGCAACTGGCCAATCAGATACTAGAAACTTGCCTTACTTTCAAGTCCCTTATGTCGCCTGAACCTGCCCAATGGCTCTTTTGCGCAACAAATTCAATGGCCGTGCTATAGCACGTGGTGGCGATGTTAATTGGCCCCCAAGATCATGTTATTTGACATTGTGTACGACGATAAGCAACAGTTCAAGAGCTAAATGATGAGATAATTCGGCACATTAACGACATAGAACCTCAATAATGCCTCAGTGTCATCGAAAATTAGGCCCATTCGATGGAGGTGTGCCGCCGATGTCGCTGCGTCAATTTGGCCGATACTTTGTCCCATACATTATTGAACCATATCAATATTATCATACTAAAATAAATTACTATAATTTCCTAAATAATTTGTGTTTTATTCAAAATCTACATTTGCCCTCAAAATTTAACCACTCTTTAAATGGCAAATAGTTAAAATTAACAAACAGAGCTACACATATCAAAAAATTAACAAACACACCTTTTTATGTATACGTAGAATCAAAAGTTCAAGTTAAATTAGGGTTGAAATGATGCAGCTGTTGCAGCAGAAGGAATATATTTCCCGTCAAAAGGAAATAAAATCCATTGTTCCTGTTTCTATTAATTCAAATCTATATTTTAACAAAAAATGAATCTATTACATTTTCTGTCAAATTGATTCTTCAACCCAAATTTTTTCCCAACTCTCTGAAACCTTTTAAAAATGATTGACAAAGAAATTAGCAAACAATGGGCAGGTTTAGACAACATAAGGTACTTCGACTGAAGTCAAATGCTTTCCTTTTGTATTGTAACGAAAAAGTGTTTTCAGATAAATAAAAAAAACATGATCAGCTGTCATTTTGGCATAAGTTAGCTTGACATGATAGTTAGGGAAATTTTTCTTGACTAACTTTCCAATCATCCAATAAAGTTGGCTTAATTGGAAGACAATTTTTTAGCAGCTGGCCAATCAGATACCAAAAACTTGCCTTACTTCCAGGTCCCTTATGTCGCCTGAACCTACCTAATGTATTTTTGAAGAGTGTTTAGTAAAAGAGCCTAATTACTTCTTGCTTCTTTAAATATATTTTTCTTTTTTTAGGATCAAGAATGAGGCGGTTTAGATAAATATCCATCGAGTTGGAAATGCTGTAAGTTTTTAATTTTTACGAGTTGTTTGATTGTTAAACGATTCATTTTCTTAAATTAGAAGTATTCACCTAATATTATGACACTTAAAATGACAGCTGAGTTTAAAGTAAATAAATAAGATAGAGCAGAGCATAGTGACAAACAGTAGCACCATTGTTTTGCGAGAGTAATTTTATTGATGTAGATTGACAGATGTCAAATGCTAGCGCTACCAACTTAAAACCACGAAATACATGACCATATTATGTGCTGTAAACATCTTCATTGGCAACTAAAAAAAGAAACCAAAACTAACACAATACGAGTAAAACGTTTACAATTAGACAACAATTAGTGTGAATGTTATGTTAATTTGTTTGTTTCGTGTTATATTGTAAATAGTTCTTATCCAACATTTATTTCCTTAATGTCAGCGCAAGAGTGCACATAAGTGGGCTAATTTTCTTCATTTATGAGAGTTTCATAGAAAAAATAGTTTCTACAATCGTTAATTTTAAGCAAACAGCTCGTCTTCCTTCGATGTTTCGTTCGTCCAACTGCTGACTTAAACAAATAATTGAATTTCAATGAATTTAATGATTGAACTTAAAATACTATTAGGAAAAAATATTAATTTAATTTTATGAGTTTTCATCAACAAGGACAAAATAAATAACACGCTTTGAATTTTTTCTGTTCCAATAGTATAATATTCTCCCATAAAAGACATGACGTAAGAATAAAATTGTTAATCATAGCTTCTATCAAACACACGCGACCTATGTCTCCAGTTCTCCACATGGCAGCTTTTTTATTTCTTTTGGATTTGTATTTTTTCTTTTTGTACAACATTATAATTTATGTCTTTCATGAAACAGCTAATCACATTTTTATTGATTATAGCGTTGGTCTTTTAACTGCATCGTTAATATTCGTATTATTAGAATGGAATTATTTTTTGCTTATGGTTATAAAGACAAGTAAGAGAAATGTCATTATAAGTTATAGCTGCGTACTTGCCATAAATTGGGTGCGAACAATGGCGACTTTAATATTTTCGATTAAAAAGGAGAAAATGGTTACTTAAATATTGAATATCCACTTAATAAAATTTTAAAAATAAGTTTTGAGTCAAGAGAAATGTTATTATAAGTTATAGCTGCGTACTTGCCATAAATTTGGTGCGAACAATTGCTCAAAAATTCGGAAAATGGTTACTTAAAGTTTAAAAAATTAATAAAACTTTAAAAATAAGCTATTTATAGCACCCTCTAAATATTCAATACTTATGTATATTTAAGAATTATGTTTGCAAGAAATGCTTTTAAAAAAATTAACTCACCTGCAAATGATCCAACAGTGCTTCTAATCCTCGATCACTGATCGACGAACAACGTAAACTTAACGAATGTATATGCTTGGAGGCCAAAGGAAACGAATGCACCACATCCAGTGCATCCTCATCAGTTGCCCCCACCAATGCCAGTGCATGGAAACCACGACGAACCAACGAATTATAAAGCTTAACGCGATCATGATTCGGCACTATTCGTAATTCGCGACACTGCAGCGTTGGCAACAATCCCGACCAAAATCTTGGACTTCTATATAAGACATCACGCCATCGCGTACACACTTGTGCTAGAGTACGCCTCTCATAGGGATTAAAGTACAAAAATAGTTTACCCAAAAATCGTTCGTCTAGCAGGAGCTGGTCTATGGTAGTAATGCAAGGCGGTGGCGCCACCACTTGCATTTTGTGATGTTGCAGCAACATTTGCTGTTGCTGACTGCTGTACGGATGATGATGCAAGTGTGGATTTGGAAGTTGTTTCCGTAACTGTTGTGGAGTTCCGGTTTGACTTTTTTGGCCGCCGACGCCACCACCGCCGCCACCGCCAGTCATATGTTGAGCAGCATTTTGGTTTAGATTCATATTTTGTTGCTGTTTGGTACCGCCAACCATATTTGATGTCATATTTCCGGTTATAGATGTCATATTTGGATGCGGATTTCCACCCGCTGGCGAGGCTAATTGTTGTTGTGGTGTATTCGCGGGCACTCGAGAAGGTTTATCCGGTTGGTTATTAGCTGCAGCAGCTGCTGCTGCCGCCGCTGCGGCGTTACTATTATGAGCACTGCTACTTCCTCCACAGAGGGCGTTGGTAACACGTTCCATTACAGAGGTTTTGCCACCACTACTGCCGCTGCTGCTGCCACTACTGCTGCCATGATGATGTTTCGAACGCAGTCCCAGACCGTTAATTCGTTTTGACAATTCAGCAGAGGCACGTTCAACAACACCTTGTGCCGAGATCGATGACATAATGTCGGTGTTCACAAACAAAATAATCCTTAAAACTCTCAATTAACTCGATCATGCATAATTCAATCATTCGGCAAGATTTGATTTTTTATACGTTTAACTTCGTTAAAATAGATTCAGTTGATGCACTCGTAAATATAACGGTAATATGGGCCCGCAAATGCAATGTTGCTATAACTGTTTTTTTTTTTTTGTTTGTGGCTGTTACTTTAATTGTTGTGCACAGTAGAAATTTCCTTAAAAAATAAAACACAAAACGCAGAGGGTTTTGAAAAAGGAGAAGGAAAACCACATAAAACAACTGTTACATTGTATTGCGAATCAACAAAGGATTCAAAAAGGAGAAGGAGAAGAAGAATAAGAAATAGAAATAGAAATAGAAAAAAAAGTGTCAGCACTGTTTTCTGTGATGTGCGGGTGCGATGATGGCTTTCTTTTTTAATTTAAGTCATTCCTTAGTTTTGTATCAGTGACTTGGACTTTAATTGTCAGAGGGAGAGTTGTTATAATCTAGGCAAAAAGTTATTTTTGCATTTGAAAGAAAAGACATTGAAATGTAGCGAGACATTGTGGAGTCGTCTTCATAAGAACCCGGGGATTTAATTTAAATTTGATTAGCTTTGTTTAATTGTTTGGAGAATTGTGGTTGAAGCTAAAATGGGTTATAAAACTACTATATTTGAGTGTTATTTCTTGGCATTTATAATACTTTATAGTCTGTTGTATGCGAAGGGTAATTCAATTTAGGATTACAGAGTGTTTCCAATAAAGATGTACTAGGTCGAAAAAGAAAACTGAAAAACTGAATATATACTCGTACTAATACAAAAACTATCGAACTGAGTATAGAAAAAAACGTTTTAATTAAAATGGTGTTGTTTTAAAGCAAAACGAATTTAAAAAAAAAATTTCAATGAACCTGAAGGTTTTCTACCAAAAGAAGTATTTGAAGTTGGAACGAATTTCCACTAAAATTATTTGTACTTATTCTTCTTACGGCTAAGTTTCTTAATTATGTCGAAAGTATTTCGTAAATGAAATATCTTGAACCTAAAGAATAGTTTTCATTATGACGGGTAGGTGGCTATTTTGTGATTCAAGTGGTAAGGTAGTTTGAAAAGTATACAAACATTAAAAAAAAAGTGTTCTCTGTCAAATTTTATATCTAAAACCCCTTCCCAAAATTTGTATATATGTGAAAGTTGGTGCAACAGTTTGAGTATTCACGTAACCTTGAACGCAAAAGAAGTAACACAAATATTAAAGGTTAAAGGGTATTTTTTTTTTATAAAAATTGATTACAGTACTGAGAATTGAGTAATGTTTCCTTAAGGTGGACTGGACAATAATTTCTGTATCGTGAGTTTATCGTCGCCTTTGAAGCAAAAAATTGTGTTAATTGAAATAAATAAAAGTTGACTTCTAACATCACCTGCTGTTCAATGATTTTGAGAAGGATTTTGACAGCGTCTAACTTGCTTTGCGGGGGAGGGGTATATCGGATAAACTCATTTCCATTATAAAAGCGACACGCCAGGTTGGTTGTCAGAAGAGTTTGAAGTCTAAATTGGAGTTAGGCAGGGCTGTATACTGTCACTGATTCTGTTCTTATTGGTATGTTTACTTGAACTGCGGACAGCCTTGATAGGAAACGCAGGATAAAGATGGACTCTGATAACATACCTGTAACATCAAAACTAGACATAGACGATGTATACTTGTTATCTCGCATAGGAAAATGGATCTTCATCAAACGACAAGAAGGGTGAAAAGAGAACCACACATCGAGGAGCTGAAAATAAACACGGGAAAAACTATGATTTTGAGACTGGAAACCTCGGACTCCGAGTTTAAAAAACATTGCTCAACAACCAGTAGAAAAAGTAGAGATAATCTAATACCATTGTCTTTAATAAGGGCGGACCCGAACAAGATATCGGTAGCTGTATTGGTAAATCTAAGGAAGTTTGTCAATGGTCGCATTCACAAAGCTAGTGGCTACGTAGTCAAGGGATTCTAATTGGCTAAATCTAACTACAAAAGTAGTTGAAATTTCTCCTCCGAAGTAGTGTACAAAAATTCGGCTACAAAGTTAGTGGAGAATGATTTTGACGTTTCACAATCAGCTGCTCGGTAAAGTAACACAAATTCAAAATGAAATAAATTGTTCAATATTTAAATACAAATATAAATCATTCAAATTGTGTCTTAAATTTGATTTTATTGAATTTAAAAACACAAAAGATAAGTTAAAGTTATCAAATCAAAGATGTTTCATATTTTATATAATTGCATTTGTCAATAATATGACAGTTCCAGATTGACTAGCTTTGTAGTGTATTTTGCATTCACAAAGCTAGTTGAATTTTGACGTACCCAATAGCTTTGTAAATGCGACCAATGTTTGAAGGAACAACTCCATTAGCTTGAAGACAAGGCTACGACTGTTCCGCTCAAACGTCAAAACTGCATGGAGCTCAAGCAAATCGCCGGAAACTACATACGATGGCGCGTAGAAGTAGTTGAGGCCCTATGTCCAGCTTCCACGAACCTTATTATAAGTAAGTCTGAGGACTTAAGTAGATAAGTAAGTAATCTTAAAAATTTCTTTCACTCCAGTGACAGTATTTAATAAGTGCAAACAAAATTAAAAGTATGGATACAAATTTCTCTTCACTTTATGGTTTTTTAATAAACCCGTTTTCTACTTTTTTTTATAATTAGCAAACACTAAAAGGATTTTTTTATACCTTTAATATGCCAAAGACACAGTGTGAGCATTAGGAAAAGAGGGAAAGGTTGGATAGGAGGTGTCGGTGTACATTGATTTTGAATTCCTGAACATTGCAATGATAGGGAAAGATAGAGCGTGGCAAGGCGTTCCACATCCGCGTAGTACGGCTAAAAAATGATTCTCTGTACTTCATAAGTACGACCGAAGTTGGGCTCAAGGGTAAACTGATGGGCATTCCTAGAAGCGCGGATATTACGGTTAAATTGTTTAAGGGGAGGAATGCAACTGGCTATTTCATTAGAGCATAGTCCGTTAAAATAACGGTAAAAAAGGGTGAGACAAGATAACTTTGTTTGATTCAGCTCTTTCCTTGACAGATAAATCGTGCCACCATCAACAAAATGAATATATTGTGAAAAATGTCCCTTGTTTTAGTTCCCTGGAGCCAAAAGGTTCAAATTCCCTTTCATAATTATAAAAAAAACTGTGCATTAAAGCTATTTACTCTAATAAATTTAACTTAAATAAGATGTACACATTTAAAGCCTTAACTATTTGCAAAAATACTTTAATTCCCGATTGGTTGGAATATAATCATAAAAACTTACTATAAATTAACGAATGCCATATGGAAATTTTAAAATAAAACTTAGTTTCCGCCTTTATAGTACGTACTCGTATTTAAGAGAATTCTGCCATTTATAACACCGAGGAGGCTGTTTTATAGTTAAACAACGTTGCAGGCAACATGAAAACTCATAACAACATGTTGTTTTTATTCCACGAGGAATAACCCTTTGAATTCACTTTTTTTCTCTCTCTCTTTTTTATATATTTTTCTTGTCTACCTTGTTGTAGGTTTTGTAAAGTCTCCCTTATGGAAACTTTATAAATTTCAATAGAACAATTTTGAATTTAAAAACAAAAAAAACTGCAGCTTTGGATTAATTAAATGAATACCTTCATAAAAATAATATTTTTTTTTAAGAAAACATAAATTACAAAAAATGCAATTAACCTCATGACTGAGTGGAGATATAAATGAAAGAGTTAGGGTTTTTCATAAGAATTCTGTGAAAGAGTAAACTTAAAGGAGGAGATAGGTAAACTCGCTATTAATAGTATGAATACAAATTCTGGAATAATATTCCTCTTATTGTTTTTCTTAACTGGCTTATTCGTTATTAAAATAATAAGAGATTTCATTTTGAATAAGCAACTCTCACTTTTGAAGCTGTCAACTTTTGACATTTGGCAAAGTAAAAACTACGCCGTTACTAAAAATTTGACGGTGTACGTTTAAGCAACGCATAGAAATTGTTAAAAATTAGCTTGTATCTTTTAAAGCTGTCATCTTTTCACATTTGACAAGTAAAAACTACACCAATACTAAAAATGTAACGATATACGCCTAAGCAACGCATTTAAATTGTTAGAAATTAACTTCAAAAATGCAGCTGCGTGACAGAAGTTTCGTCACTGTCACTTTTAAAGCTGTCATCTTTTCACATTTTACAAGTCAAAACTACGCCATTACTAAAACACGTAAGAAACCTAATGAAGTTCTTAAAATTCACTAACAAAATAGAGCAGCGTTTTTTACACATAACTAAACAATCCTAATTTTGCAAAAAAAATCTCCTGTCCGTTTAGTATCTCCAAGGGGTGATCCAGAATCGATTCAAAATCTTAAAGGTGGAATTTGTAAAGTTATCGAGGACATACAAATGGCAAATAGGGAATTGGTTAAATGGAGAATTTCATGCAGAGAATATGTCGCTGCAACCACTACTTGGCTCATATCGTTTTTCATTGTTATTTGCCATCGGGAAACGTGTTAACTCTGGTTTAGCTAGTATTTATTGCAAATTTACAAGTGTTATCATAGCCTTATACCAGTACAGCGTTGTCAATGCTTATACCACGGTGGTAGTTTTATTTTTTTTTTTGACAAATTTGATAAATTGATACCATTATTTCCCACTTAAACTTAACGAAAGTGTAAAATTTGACAGTTAAGTTCTATTTCACTAAAATTTAAACGTAAGAAAAGAATTTGACACTTAAAAATGTGTCCGAAATAAAAGCTATTACGCTATGAAAATTACACCTTGGCAACCAACTTTTCTTAACTTTGTTTCTTCTGCAAGCAAAAGCCTTAAACTTTGGTGTATGCTCGTAAGCAAGCACTAATTATGTTATGATATCTACGTAAATTTATTTGGCCATAGTACTTAGTTATATATTGAAAAAAGAAAACTGAAAACTATTAATACTGTAGAAGAATGAATATCACATTAAAATATTAACAAATCTTCCAAACCTTTAATATACATATACTATATGTATTTTTAGTTTGCATTGAGTTTCTGTAAAAAGATTTTGTACGAAGTTCTTCTACAAACAATTCTTGAATTGTTTTGGTTAAAATATTATCAATGACATTTCTTTACAGATGGTAATGGAATTTAAAAAAAAGAGCAGCCATTTTGGGTAATTGCCAAAACTCTTCAGCATCACCATTATTCAGTGTCACAATCACAACTACGACAACTTTTTATCTCAAGAACCTTTCACTTTAGACGAATTGCTATCAAAGCACTCGAACATATCTCGCACATACAAATATAAAACAATGTCCAAAAGGCATTTTTCACACTTTAACTTCTTAACTTTGTCTCTGTCAATCAAAATGTCAAAAGATAAAAACACACACGTACCGAACGTACACCATTGCCATTAATTAAAATGAACCATCTAGGTCTAAATTTGTATTTAAAGACAAGGTATTTATAGCTTAACCACAGCCTTTGAACTGTTCTCCATCTAAATGTCTTTCAAATATACCATTTATATTGATTTTGTCGTTTTTATAGCTCACAATGACATGAAAACGAAACAAAAAATAATGTCCTTCCACACAAAAATTTGGATACACGTTTTTTGACTTTTTTGTTCGTTCTTCTTCTCAACAACAACGATATTTTAACATTCAGGGTTTCTTCTTCTTTCCTTCCGCCCCAGGGGTTGGTAAATTAAGGGTACAAAAAAAAAAACCTGCCCCAATTCAATGTTTTTGCGAAAAAATTCTACTTTACTGTTTTACTGAATAGACAGCAAAAATAAAAAACATTAACGAACGACATTCCGAAAAACTTTATTATCAAAAAATCAAAGTTTTTCGAGGATTTGTGCTCCTTGAAAATACGTACTTCTATTTTATGAACCATATAAAAAGGAGTTCATAATAATAATAATAATTCATTCATTCATTAAAATAGAAAGAAACATCACAATCAGATGATTTTTGTTCGTCCTTTTTGTCCCTTTCTTGTTCTTTGGTTTTGTGTCCCAATCTATCGTTTCCTCTTTCATGCCATAGTAACTGATATGTATCTTGCTAGTGTCGTGATTCATAGTAGTAGGTATACCTTCACTCTATATAAGCCAGTGCCAGTTAGTAGTTAAGTATGTTCATAGAGAATTAAAGAACACCACGAAATGAAAACATACCCGAAAAAAAAGGCACAAAAACAAAAATGACTAGAGTGAAAGCCTCCCCTACTTAAAAGGAGGCAAAATCGATTTTTCCACCAAAATGAAAGCCCAAAATTTATATAAAGGCAAGAATTAATGAAGCCCGTTAACGCCACCCTAACCCAGAAGAGTGGGGGTTTAAACTGGTTAACATATTTCATGAATTATTTAAAAAACATAACTTGAAAATTATCCAAAGTGTTTGGCAGACAAATCTTCGTTCAAAATATCGTAAATGTTTCGTTAAAAAAAAAACGATGTCTGTTAGATTCAGATACACAATAGACATAACGATAAACCCCCTTCCCGACACGGTTACGTTGGATTTTTTTTTTTTGGAGAGTGGTGGGATATATTTTTTAACTTGAAAACCTTCTTGTTATTTCAATAACCTCGTATAAACGCATAAATGTCATAAACTGCTGATTTTGTCTTTTCTTATTCACATAAATTACTCCTCGCACACACCATGGAAGCTCAGTTTGTGTTTTTGAAGTAGTGTTATAGGGACTTTATGAGAGGGGGTGATGGTAGGGTGGTTTCAAAACATTTTTGTCATGTTTTTCATCTCCGAAAAAAATGTTAAGTAGGCGAAAATTTCCCCTAATCTCAAAACAGAAAAAGAAAACCTTTTTTTAAATGGCCATTTGCAATAAGAAAACTTTTGTTTTTTCCTTCATTCTTATTCTTCTTTATCACACTTTTCTTATTCACATAAAACTTTTAAAGTAAAAAATTTTAATAAACAAAAACCAATTAGGTATGCAAAATATAAGAAAGGGGAGCAAGAAATAGTTTAAAGTAAAGGTAAGAACCGTTTTGTACAAAAATATGAACCGTTATTCCGAATCGTACGCGTTCCTTTCAGACGAATACTCAAAACAATACTGCAGTAAAAATAGAGTGACGAGAAGGATTTTTCAAAAATTCTAGCATTGAAAAAGCTCTTTCTCTTGTAGTTTTGTGAGGTATTTGGAAAAGAGAAAAGTCAACACTTTGAGGCCATCGCATCGTGTGCCGAGAACGAGACAAATCGCGCCATATGGGATGTAGGTAATATATTTAGGAAAGGAAAGTAGCTTTTTCGAAATGTCAAACACCTGCGCAGAAAACAAAGAAAAATAACACAACTCTCGCATAATGCACTTGTCGTCCATACTCCATATAGGTACACAAATATATAATATCATCAAAAGGGATGAAAATTGAAACCCTAAAGGAATTTCTCTCTGCGCTCCTTTTTCATTGAGAAGAATTCCTTAGAAATCCAGATCGAGGGCGCAAAAGTAAAACTAGGATGATGATGATGTGTCGTCTGCTTTAAATACATAATATTCACCAAAAAATATAGAAGGTGAGGCGCCAGAAGTGAGTCAAAAGGATATGTTCGATAGAAGAATTAATATTAAAGCTGACTAATCAACGAACACAAGGGAGAGTGGAGTGTGGAAAGTATGGAAAGGGCATGGGTAGAAATTTTGCAGATAGTTTTGATTTATGTTAAAATTGGGAGACAAAAAAAGGGAAATTCCTGGAATAATAAGCGTTCTGTACGTATCTGCATGGAATGTTGCTATTTGCTGAGATGAAAGATTTAAATTGCACGATTTGACCTTTTAAATTTTGGCGTAGGACTACGCCATCGGTATTAATTTCTAAATTCTTTTTTTTTTGCTTGTTTAGTTACATTCGAAAATTAATTGTTTCTACGTTCATACTTTGTAATTATTTCACCTTTTACATTTATTAAGATTTAAATAAAAACATTTTTGGAGCTTTAAAATTTTAAAAGACTGTGTTTTATTGAAAGTGAGTAATAATCAGTAAATCTAATTACTTACAAAACATAAACCATAACGGGTGTCTTTAAGACGTTTGGTGGGGAGAGTACGATAACTTTGGCGACAAAGTTTAATGACGGATTTGTATAGAACAGCTAAAAACAAGCATTTTTTACTATGGGAGGGGGGTCTATCTCCCCCCGTTTAGGCGGTAGGGCAATTTAAAAAAATATGTACATTAAATGGAAAAAAATAATTAAAAAATTATACCTTTTTTTAAAGCCAACACTTTTGTCTATTAGCTTGTTTTTAAATCAAGTCAAAACTATGCATAGTTTTTGAAAAAAATTGTTTTAAACTAAAAATTTATGCAAAAAAAAATTAAAAAAAAAGGTTTAAAGTGTAGTTTTTCAAAACTTTCAAATTATTCACTGTTTTTTTTTAGAATTCATTGCTCTTATTTGTTTTTGATCAAAAACTGAAAACTAGATGACTTGATGTCTTCTAGTTCTTGAGAAAATTAAAAATTACCAAAAAAAATATTTTAATTAAATTACTTTTTCCTTGCTTAAGTATTAACGTAGTCTTATTTTGATAGTAATAATCGAATGTGGATTAAGATACACCTAGGGTAAATTAATTTTCCTTAAATCCAGCTTATTTAAAAGCAAAAGAAACTTTGCATGCACCCCATCTTGCACCCACCGAACCTTGCCCCCTCCCCAACTTGCACGCACTCCAACTTGCACCCACCCCAAATCCTGTAGTGTCCCCAAGCAGGGGGGTTGCAGGGGGACAGCATGCCCCTCCTTACAGATCCCACTGTTGCATACACCCAAATTCGCACACACATTACTGTTGCATACACCCAAACTCGCACCTACCATTGTTACTATCAAAATAAGACCACTCAAGCAAAAAAAAAAGAATTAAAATAAAATAGTAGTTGTGGTTATTTTTGATTTTCTCAAAAACTAAAAGACACAATCATCTAGTTTTCAGTTTTTGATCAAAAACAAATAAGAGCAATAAGTTCTGAAATAAAAACAATGGTAAATAATCTTGAAGTATTAAAAAATTACACTTTAAACCTTTTTTTTTAACTTTTGTTACTCAAATTTTGAGTTTAAAATTAAATTTTACAAAAACTACGCATAGTTTTGACTTGAATTAAAAACTGGCTAATAAAACAGAATGTTGGCTTTAAAAAAATTTATAAAGCTTAATTGTAAGTATCACCGTTATTTTTTAATTATTTTTTTCCATTTTAAATAATAATTTTTTTAAATTGCCCCTACCGCCTGAACGGGGGGAGATAGACCCCCCTCCCATAGTAAAAAATGCTTGTTTTAAGCTCCTCTACCAAAAACCGTTATTATATCTTGGCGCCAAAGTTATCGTACTCGTGCCCGTTTGGTTTTTAATCTGGCAATACTTTTTTAAGATTTTGTCTTTTTGACAGCTGTCATTTGATTAATGTTCAGTTTAGTTTGCCATTTAATAATATTTAGACTTCTCCTGAACAACGTTTGCAAATCGTGCAAACAGCCAACGAAACAATCAATTAAATGAAGGAAACTTTTGTTCAGCATATTATCTCCCGTCTTGGGATTGTACCACGCCACTGCACTATTGCGCGATTTAACACCACTGGACTATTTTTATGGGGTTATGTGAAGTTGCTTGTCTACGCAGATAGGTCGGAAACGATTGAGTCCTTGGAAGAGAATATTCGACACGTTTCTGCTGGCATACCGCCCCAATCACTATAAAAAGTGGTAGAAAATTGGGGCTCTCGGCTGGAATTTATTCAAACCAGCCGCGGTGGCCACTTGCTCAAAATATTTTTAAAAATATATAGACGAACCCGTATCTTTAAAATAAAGCTTGTCAATTACATTAAATTGCATACGTTAAGGATAAATCAACACCTTTATTTATTTTTTTTTTTAAATTACAAGATTCTAGTAAAGTCTAGTACGCTTCACATAGCCTTCCACATATCACGGTCACGGGACCATTATACAATTTATATTCCAAAGGAATCCAATAATCATAGAAACAGTTAGAACTTGAAGCAGAAACCACATCATAAGCTGCTCCTGTAAGGTTATAGTTTTCTGAGCTTGAAATGTGTTGGTCTCTTGTTTTTTTAAAGCTTAAAGTCCTATTTAATTTCTCAAAAAAATGCTCGATTTAGTATTTTTTTTTATTAATTAATTTTGTATATGAAATTTTTCTAATTTTGTTTAGAAATATTGTTGGCATGCAGTAATTATGTAAGTGCTTATAAATAATCCTTTTTACATTTAAATTTCGTTAAAAAAATGTGGAGCCGTTTTTGAAATATCGATTTTTTTTAAATACACATATATTTGATCGTCAAAAATTATTTAGACAATACAAACAAACTTCTGCAGACATTTTTTTATTAAAATCGACTTATTAGTTCCTGAGATAATTTAAAAACAAAAAACCGGTTCTATGGGGGTACCCTTTCTGAACAACTCAAAAATGTAATTTTAATATTAAAACAATCCAAGTTGAAAAAAAAAATATTAGAGAAAATTTCGTTTCGGCCGATTTTGAGAAAATTCAAATTTTTGTCAAAAATAATTTGAATGAGGACTACTGTTACTTTAGACTACTATTGTCTTAAAAAATAAAAATAAAAACCTTACATTTGAAATTTGACTGGACCGACAGAAAGACATATGGACCCACTTTTTTCTTCTTCTCGACTATCGTAATGTCTTCTTCGATTAAAACCTTAAGTTCCAAATTTTTGAAGAATGCAAAAATTGCCATAAAAGGCAAACTATAATTGCATTCGCCCTATATTTGAATGAATCAAAGAAATGATTTTTTTAAGATTTTACAGTGTACGCTTTTGCAGTGACTTATTTTGACATTTTATTCAGCCTTATCACAGGCCCCGTTCGTAATAGAGTCGTAGTACGAACCCCGAAAAAAAGTATCATTGCTCCCGTATTACTAAAAAAATTTGCTACGAAATTCGGAACTCGTGAAAAGTGTTATCACTAGCCCCGAATGAATACGAAGTTTGGCAGTTTTTTCTACGAACAGATATTTTGATCGGAGTTCAATTGAAAACGAAAAACAAATATTTAGCGTGCGAAGATAAATTAAATAAAAATAAAATATATGAAAAGAATCATGTAAGTTTACCTATATTTTATTTTATTTTTTTGAAGGGCAAATAAAGTTATCACAAATAAAATTCAGTTCCAAAGGCTTTATGAAATGCTTCAAGAAAAACCTGAAATTGCCCAAGGATTTTCGAAGTTTAGCACAATTGTAAGATCTCAAAATCTCTGCCAACGCCGCCGTATTGGTATCCTCCTTCCGCAATGAATCTCAAAACGGCTGCCAATCTGCTAATTGGTGTGATTGAACTCGAAAACACGCAAGTGTCGAGTTCTTGATCCAGGATCTCCAATATATATACATATTATATATACGCTGCCCTATTCACCCGAAAGTTTTTTTTAAATCTGCAAATCAATTTTTTTTTTGTAAGCAGTAGAATGTTAAAATATGTTACCAACACTTTGTCATCAAGATCCAAGGGGTTAAAAGCATCCCTTAAAATTTTGCGCTGCATTTTAAGCGTTCGTAGTCTTCGTGTATTTTCTTCATTTATTGCAAAGATTGTAACGGCAATAAATAAATAAATTAGGTGGCGCAACAGTCCATGAAGAACCAGGGCCTAGTGACTTACAACTCTCAACCATTCCTGTGTGCGAGTAATGTTTTCAGGGATGGAGGGGACCTACAGTTTATATGCCGAATCCGAACGGCTAATTTGAGAAATCACTTTTCATGACAAGAATTACTCTTGGAGAATTTGTCAGTTCCTCGCAAGAGGAAGTACCCGTGAAAAAAGTTAGGTGGCACAGGCAGGGATTGAACCCAAGACCCCTTGCATGACAGTCCAACGCACTAACCATCACGCTACGGGTACTACAACGGCAACGGCAATATTATTCATTTTTAAAGACAAAAACAAATAGAACTAAATCGAAAGATGAAAAACGAGCTTTTATTTATTTTTCTTATTTTTACGCAAATCAGCTGATTTTGACACTCCGAAATTAGTATTTCTGTGTGGCAATGCTTTTTTGATTTCGTTCGGGGCTTATGATGTAAATGTATTCGTATTCGTAGAGTAACAAAATTTTCGGGGGCTCGCTACGAGGGACTTTGTGTTAGGGGTGATTATTTTTTCTCGCTCCCATTTATTTTTGTATTGCTTAAATATTTGCGTCACTTCCCTAAGCTCCCTTTTATCCATAAAGTTTATAATACGAACATGGTCTTTGATTACGTGAAGTTACTTTCAACTGTCAAAACCAATAGGAAAAAAAAACAAAATGGCGTAAATATCAGAAAGTTAAGGTTTTTCTACACTAATTTATAAAAATAGTATACGATGTACACAAAAAACTTGCATCTTTCTCGGTTACTTTGAAATACACATCTCCTCCTTTCCTTCATAGTTTAAGCTTCCTTAATTTCTTAATTTCCTTCCTCTTAACACCATAAGCGCGATGCCATATGTCAAATCCATATCACCTCCAAAACTATTTTATTATTGAAATAGATTCTGATAAAATAAGACAATTACTTTTTTCACTTTTTTAAAGTTAAAGTATTTTTTTTTGTTGAAATTTAATAAGAATATGTAAACACCGCCTAAGAACTGTCAACAAGTATGATTAAATTTTGAAAATAATGTGGCACCCTGTTAAATTGTTTTTGTCTTTTGTGATGGCGCGTTCGGTGGAAAGACTCGCGAATTGTGCTCAAAACTAAAACCTAAAATTTAATTGTATAAACCCTAAATTTTATTCCAAAAATAACTCCTCTCGTTACTTTAAGTCGCCTTCTACACCAATTAAATGCTATTTCGGCATTTAACAAAGCCAATTTTGTGATAATTCAATTTAAAGAATTAGTTTTCGTAAAACCTCATTCACAAGTGCTCCAACCCAAGGTAAGTCGACGTTTTCACATTTGACATTAGCTGTCATCGCTGTCACCATACCGCAGTTTGTATTTCTACCACCGCTGTTGTTTTGAAACTGATGTTGATGTGTTGTTTTTTTTTGCTGCAATGTGGTGAAAGGTGAAAAGTTTACTTTAGTATATTTTGTTGAGATACATTGTTGCGTAAGCAATCCTGCGAATGCGCGGAAGTTGACAGATAAAAATCTTCAAATTGTACTTTTTGGACAGGGTGTTCATATATTAACTTCATATTATACATATTTGGTGTGAACTTTGGAAAAAATTCAATTAACAGTTTTTTGTTTATACACAATTATTTGTCACCTCAAACATTTACGAACAGAAAATAACATTTCCTTCAGAGCAATTTAATTGAATAAGGAATTACACTTTTAACATGAAAAATCGAATGGACAGGTTTTTTTACCAACAAATAACCTTCAAAAATACTCTAACAATTAAAAATAAATAGAAGTATTAATAGTAAACTTTAGTTAACGTCTTAACTAAATTGGTTTAACGTCCAAATAACATGAAAAAAAACAAGAGGCAATCCAGAAATTTTAAATCTAGAAAACCTACGCCGAAAACAAAAAATCCAAATTAAACTTTGTGGATTTTAGGTTTTATGGACTTTAGAACAGCAAAAACTTTAATTATTGATATCATACTTTTCGAAGTTCCTTAAATAACAATTCGGCTTAGTAGAAAACAAAAATTATTTCAAAGGGCTCCAATGGGAAGTTATCAGGTTCCCTGCTTTTGCCTCTTTTTCTCAATTTTAAAACATCTTTAGTTTTTTTACAGAAATATGTCTAGCACAACAACAACTGAAACTAAATATGTAACTGAAGTACCAAGTAGTCTAAAACAGTTGGCTAGATTAGTTGTGAGAGGCTTCTATTCAATTGAGGATGCATTAATCATTGACATGCTCGTGAGAAATCCTTGTAAGTAGATGAAACAAATAAATTTATATAAAATTTAAATCATTAAAAGATTACATTAAATGTTATTATTTTCTCAATCGTTTTGTGTAAACAAAAAAGGCATGAAAGAAGATGACATTGCTGAATTACTACGTTTTGAAAAGAAACAAATGCGTGCTCGAATATCCACCCTGAGGAATGACAAGTTCATTCAAATACGCTTGAAAATGGAAACTGGTCCCGATGGCAAGGCCCAAAAAGTCAATTACTATTTTATAAACTACAAAACCTTTGTCAATGTTGTTAAATACAAATTGGATTTGATGCGAAAACGTATGGAGACTGAGGAAAGAGATGCTACAAGTCGAGCTAGCTTCAAGTGCACTAATTGTAATAAGACTTTCACAGATTTAGAAGTAAGTGTTTTTTTTGTTGATTTTATTTTTCGGGCCTTATATAGTCTTTTGTATTGTTAAGGCTGATCAACTATTTGACTTTGAATCACAAGAATTTCGATGCACTTTCTGTGATAGTGCTGTTGAGGAAGATATGTCTGCAATGCCAAAGAAAGATTCACGTTTATTACTGGCGAAATTTAACGAACAACTTCAACCTTTGTATGATCTACTAAGAGAGGTTGAAGGTATTAAACTGGCTCCAGAAATTTTGGAACCTGAACCAGTTGATATTGATACAATTCGAGGGTAAGTATTAAAAAGTGTTTCGTTCGAAAAGCCTTAATTATATTATTGGTTATTTCAGGCTCAATAAACAAAATACAATGCGTCCTGATGGCCAAGCCTGGTCCGGAGAAGCAACTAGAAACCAAGGATTTGCTGTTGAAGAAACTCGAGTCGACATTAGTATCGGCGGTGATGACGCACCAGAAGTCAGTGCTGAGCGTAAGGCTCGTCCAGTATGGATGACAGAGAGTACAATTACTTCCGAGGATAATTCTGAAAATGTCGACACAATCCTTGATCAAGCTGCACAAGCATCAAGTCAGCCAACCACAACAGCTAGTGCTTCGAATAGTGGACGTAATCGAAAGGAAAATGAGGATATTATGTCTGTGCTGTTGCAACATGAAAAGCAACCTGGCAAAAGTGATACAAATTTGAAAGGACTGAGAAGCAATGCCAATTCAAGTGATTCTAGTGACGATGAAAAAGACATTGAAAATGCTACAATTCGTGAGTTATATTTTATTTTTGTTTATCAACATTAAAAAAAAATAAAACAAAGTTAACCGAAATTGTTTAATTTTAGCTAATATCAACCAAAATAATTACATTAATTCTGAATCGGAAGATGATGATGCGCCTATAGTACATGTGGCAGGACGTCCATATCCAATTGATGCTATAAATGATGATCTTATAGCACAAATGAGTCAACACGAAAAAGAAAATTATATTTTAGTTTATCAAGAACATTATAGCCATATGTATGATTAGGATAAAATTATAATCCAATAATATAATAAATATAAAAATTTTAAATTTGAAAGACCTTATAATTTAGCTTGATATTGTTTTTATCATTTTTATACCTCTTTTTGAAAAGAGGTTAGACATTGAAACATTTTAATTTGTCTGGGAAAACTTCTTCTTTTTCCTCAAATTAAAAAGGTAGGTACATCAAAACATCGAAAAGTTTTGAAACTATACTTTTTTTCAAGATAACATTCGAAATTTCATCACAACCACTCGAACTAGAATTATTTAAGCTGCTTTTTGTTTCCAAGATTTCTAACCTACTGATGGGTTTAAAAAAGAGACTTCTAGAAATGATTGTATTTTCAACTAAAACCACATTATTGGAAGATCTTCCAATATTGGCAGATTTTTCGCCAAGAGTTTTAACCAATTTTCTATCAAAATTAGACGAAGAAGTTAAGAACATTGGCTTAAAAAAATATGCGGAAGTTGGTGATGACGATTTTGATTTGGAGGATATGAATCGTAAATTCTCTACTTCCCAAACCCAATTTAGTTGTATGTCCTCTTAAATTGCAGAGAACGATAATATAGACGCATACTCGTTAACTGTGGTAAATGAGTATCAAGTAGGAAAATCTATTTTTTCTATAAAATCGAAATGCACTGGACTTGACAATATTCATCCTGACTTTATTAAAATTCACCCACCTTTTCTCTTCCTCAAATAACACATCTTCAACAGCATTATAGTGATCCCTATAAATCCCACTTCTTGGAATATGTCCAACATTACTGGTGTTCCTCAAGGATCAATCCTTGGGCCTTTACTGTTTTCGTTGTTTATTAATGATCTGCCTTCTGTTTATATCTACGCTGATGATGTTTAGTTATATATTAGTTTTACAGAAAGCATAATTAAGGATGCAATACCTAAAATTAACATTGCTCTACAGTCTATATATGAATTGTCAACCCATAACGGGCTTAAACTAAGGCGCCAGTTATAGCTATCATTGAAATCGATCCGGAAAAATTTTTGAATCGATATTTGACGGTGTTTCCCTTTGATTAGAAATGAAAATTATATACTGATCGATCGGAAATCACACAAAGAATTTTTTTTGAGAAAAAAAAGTGTAATTACGCATTTATTTTTCACTTAAAATGTATTTTTCTATTTTCCGGACGGAAATTCATTTTCCTGAACAGCTGATACTTTTATGTTCAAAAGTGAAACGAATCGTTCCACTGATTTGTGATCCAATTTCACACAATTCCAATGACAGATTTCTGTTAGTAAAAGTTTTTCGGTGGCTTTCAATCAGGAAATTTTTTTCAATGACAGAAATTTTTAATGATAGCTATAAACGACCTGCCAAAAAAATTCCAATGTTTGTTTTCAATGATGAAAACCAATGATAGCTATAACTGGCGCCTTAATCCTGAAAAAACGAAAGCTTAGATTTGATTATGCCTCGTTTCTGGCTCGTCAACTTTTTAGCTGTAACCTGGAAGCTTTCTTCAAGTATCGGTGTTGTATCTTACTTTTCAATTTTATATATAAAAAGACTCCAAGTTATCTATCTAATAGACTTAATTATTGTTTCTCAAGTCGTTTTATCTTATTGCGCCCGTCCACCCATACTTGTTTGACATCGTGAAGGCAATTTTTGGTTCATGCTGTCAGATTAAGAAAGAATCTTCCCAGTCATATGAGGTCTAGAATCAAAAACAAAAAGTTCCAAGATATTTAAATATTACTCGAACTTGAACTGAAATACACTTTTAATCTCCAAATTTCGGTGTGTTCGAATTTACACGTTATTTGTAAAAAAAAGAAGACCAATCATTTTAACCCTTAATTTAAGAACTTTAGAATTACCCTGTATAACACAGCAATATGTTTCAGACTCATTGACTTTATGAAATGTGGTGAAAATAAGTGTCAAAACTTATCAACATCACAGCTGATGTTTTTGTATTTGCTGTCGTCGTCGGCAACAAATCCCCTCCGCATCCGCATCTTTTTTCAATTAAATTTGTTCAAAATAATTGTTTTTTTTTGTTTTTTTTTCTCTTATTTTAATTATCAAAAAGCAGGTCACACTAAACTCTCAAAGAAGATAAGCTCTCAAAAATGTCCGCTATGGATAGTAATAGTAATCAAAGGTAGTAAACAATTTATACTACAACGTCGTCGTCGATTGAATTATTTCAACGATAAGATTTGTTTTTATGATAAGAAAAACTCTTGAATATTGGTTCTTGATTTGGTTTTAGTTAAATTTCAATCTTTCTCTTGTGTAGTCATTACGATGAGTATAGTGTTCCTGTGGACAGAACTTCCTCGACGACAACATTCTCTGATGACACACAATCATTGGCTAGTGTCCAAATGGCAACGGGTTTGCTTCAAATCTATGAACCACCGCTAATAAAGGTTCGAAATCATTTAAAGGAGTTGATGTAAGTTTTTTGAATATCAATATCAAGATGATCCAAAAATGTATAACCTACTTTTTTGCGTTTTGTTTAAAGTGGCAAGCAGAATAAAATCTACATTGATCTCTCTACAGAAAAGTACAGATACGACAATGTAGAAATAGTTGGGCTACAAGAAATGGTAACTATCATTTGTTTTTGTATTGTATTGTAGTGTTTTAAATTATATTTCTATAAGAATAACAATTCTTGTTTCAAAATTTGCATTGAAAAACTGTTTCCTTAAGACATGAATCAAAATTGGAGCATTAACACATAACATGTTAGGGTAGTCATAACCGAACTCCATAAGAGATGTGAAAACTGTTGTAACTCAGACGGAGACTTACATCCCTATTCTGCTATTTATCCAATTGGATTCATTTGAATATTTCACTGGTGGGAAAAATTAAATTAACTAAAGTTGTTCTAAATTAAAGTCACCTCTTATAATTTTCTATCACGTCAGGTTTTTAAAATATGCCCCAAAAATGTTAAAGTCAACAAGTGTCCCTAAGGCTAACATAAAAAACAACAAAGTCCTTACTGATGATAAGTTATATGATAATTTTACATTTCATTTTCGGAAAATTCTCATTAGTTATGACTATGAGTCTTCATTTGACTCTAAATAAAGTTTTTGAGAAATCTTGAATTTAACTAAAAAATCAGGTTTTGGACTTAATTCTTTCTGATTTCTGCTAAAACTTTAAAAATACAAAATTATTTTTACATTTTTTCATAATTTATCAAAAATGTACTATGATACCGCCTTGTTTTGACAACGACAGGTTCGTTACAAATACCAAAATTACTTTCAAACCGTTTTTCCTTTTTCTGTTAGTCTGTCAGTCTTAGGGTTCAGTATTTCTTGAAGATTTGTGTGAAAAAAAATAAATTTACCAACTTATGAAGATTTGTATTGAAAAAAAAACTACTTTACAGCCTTTAAAGACATAATATTTGTGTTTTTCGAATTTTAAAAAATAATACCTCAATAAACTGACGTGATAAAATGATTTTGGAGTCGACAAATTTTGGACCAATAAGAGGAATAAAAATGTTCACTTAAAACAGAATAGGGCTGTTAGGCATTTTTTGAAATAAATATAACTCGCCTTACCTTCTTTTATATTTTTAGATGGACACAATGAAAATATACAGAGAAAAACTAATTAAAATGAAGAAGCAAATGCAGTCAATCTATCAAAGAACTAAAGTACTTAAGGTGAGATTTTTGTTTTCTTCTTAAATTATAGCACTTTAAAATACTTTATCTCAGTTTTGCTTTAAACTAGATTTCACTTGACTATTGAAAAAAAAGTGCACACTTAAAAATAAAGTAAAATATCAGGAATATTTATCTTCATAACTAATTAAAACGTAAAATTGTACTTACAACTAAGTGATTTAACTCATTATGAATACAATTTCTTGCGAGAAACTGATATACCCTCCAAACATATTTCTTCACGAAAAATTGATTTTTAATAATTCGATCAGATTTGACGTCAAATTTTAGTTCAAATTCACGGTTAGGACTGTCATGATAAATGGGGTAGGTTCAATGCCTCCCTAAAACACCTTAAAGTGGTAAGTAAATAAGTAAAACTTAAAAAAACGCATACAGTGAGTGTCAATAATATTAGGTTTTCCTTTTTTGGAAAAATATCCTGTTACATATTCCTCTTTTTTTTAAATTATTTACTTGCTGAATTGAAATAGCTTATCATTCACCTTCAATTATTCAATATTTTAGCCTAATTGTAACCCATTCTTTCTGCAGCCTTCTTCCCTACTACCTAAAGTCCAGCTCTCCCACAAATTTTCTATGGGACTTAGATTTATAGATATTGCAAAGGGTTTTGTTATATTTAAATATCAAAAGGTAAATAAAATAAATAAATTAGGTGGCGCAACAGTCCGTAGAGAACCAGGGCCTAGTGACTTACAACTTTCAACCATTCCTGTGTGCGAGTAATTGCAGGGATGGAGGGGACCTACAGTTGTATGCCGAATCCGAACGGCTAATTTGAGAAAGCACTTTTTCATGACAAGAATTACTCTTGGAGAATTAGCCAATTCCTCGCAAAAGGCAGTACCCGTGAAAACTTTTTTTTTTTAATTGAGGTGGCACAGGCAGGGATTGAACACAAGACCTTTCGCATGACAGTCCAACGCACTAACCATCATGCCGCAGGATACCTGATTTAATTTAAAATTCAGAAAAATGCATGAAATCTTTATTTGAATCGATAGTACGGTCCATATAATTTAATGTTTGAAGATTATTTCATGCAAATGTTAACCTTGACTGCGCCTCAAATGGTCCATCCGCTTAGTCTAATTTTGGCATACTCTTTCCAACATTTCGGTATCTCACGAATTAATTCTTCAATGTTGTCTCCAATGCGTCAATTGAAGCGGGCTTGTCTGTATAGACATGAGCTTTAACATAGCCCCACAAAAAATAGTCTAAAGGCGTTAAATCGCACGATCTAGGCGGGCAATTGACCGGTCCCGAACGTGAAATAAAATGTTCACCGAACTCGCCTCTCAAAGTCCATTGTTGCGCGTGCTGTGTGGCATGTGACATCGTTTTGTTGAAACCACATGTCATGCAAGTTCTGCATTTTGGACAAAAAAGAGTTGGATATCATCTCACGGTAGCGCTCACCATTCACAGTTACGTTACGATTCGCATCATCTTTGAAGAAGTACGGTCCAATGATGCCACCAGCCCACAAACCGCACCAAACTGTGACCTTTTTCTGGATGCATTGGTAGCTCTTGCAATGCTTCTGGCTGGTTAGGTTAGGTTAGGTTAGGTTAGGTTGCGGGGCTGACAGTTGATGTCTTTACCGTCACACTTAGATCAACACAGATCCATTGTGATACTCAAGCTAATAAGAAAAACCTATGTGTTCAGTGAGTCAAGCCATTTAGAGGCTTTGACGAAGTTCAGAATGTTAGTACCTGGCGTACTAGAGAGTTCTTTTAAATCCCCGAAGAAATAGTTGCCAAGCAGTTTCTTCCTTTGATGGGAGAGTGCGGGACAGTGACACAGAAAGTGCGAAGTATCTTCATGCACCTCCTCGTCACCGCATCCTCTGCATAGATCATCTGAACTGATTCTCATCTTTTTCATATGATAACCTAACAGATTATGTCCGGTGATTATGCTTACAAGAGATCGAAGTGATCCCTTTTGTAGCTGCATAATTCTTTCCGTTCTTTGTTTGTTAAAACAGGGCCAGATCTTTCTTGTAGTGCCGCAGGTGTCAAGAAGGTTCCACCTTTCATCGGCCTTAATTGTTATTCTTTTTGAGATTTCCTGTTTTAAATAACAGGTAGGGATGCTAACTAGCTGAGCTTGGCTTACGTCAAGCATTGACCCTAATCTTGCTAATTCATCGGCTTTCTCGTTGCCTACTATATCGCTGTGGCCTGGGACCCAGCAGAGTCTAATGTTGTGCTGTGCGCCAAGAACCTTAAGCTCTTCGCGGCAGCATGAAACAAGCTTCGATTTTACCTCAGTTGCAGTAATCGCTTTTATTGCCGCTTGGCTATCAATGTAAAAGGTGATATCAGCTCGTGGTATCGCCATCATTGATACCTTTTTAGCAGCTGTTGTCACTGCCAGGACCTCCGCTTGGAAGACGCTGCTGTGGTTTGGAAGCCTAAGCGAGGCGGTCAACTTGAGAGATTCAGAATAGAAGCCTGCCCCTACACCAGTGTCCGTTTTAGAGCCATCAGTATAGATAGCTATTGACGACTCACTGGAGTATGGTATATTATCTATCCATTCCTCTCTGCTTGGGATGGCAGCTTGGAATGGTTTATGAAAATCAAGTACGGGTATTTTATAGTCTGCTGTATTACTATGACCCATAATTTTATGAAGGATCTGGGCGTGTCCTATGGAACTGTTTATCCAGACTTTAGTTTGACTAAGTCTCAGGGCACTTTTGGCCGCAGATTCTTGAACAAAGAGGTCTAGGGGAATCAAATTGAGTATAACTTCCAGTCCCGCAGTTGGAGTGGATCTCATTGCTCCCGTAATGCCAGTGCACGCAAGTCTTTGAACTTTTGTCAAAGTTTTCAGGTTCGTGCTCTTTTCTAAAGCTTTCCACCATACCAAATTACCATAGGTTAGTATTGGTCTAATGCTTCTGGCTGATATTCACTTCAAAATCGACAATTTTAACGTACCCATTGAGCCAAAAATGAGCTTCGTCGCTCGCTGGAAGAAGCCCGTGATGAACTTTGTTGTTCGTTTGTAAGACGATTCATGGTTAAATTATAGACCAAACTGAAGATGTTTGACAGTGAAACAAAACTCGAAACGTGCCTCAGCTGTTTAAACCAGTGTTGCCAAAAAGATAATAGCTAAAAAATCACCCTTTACTTTGTTTAAATTTTTTGTTAATGATAGATTAGATGTTTTGTTTTGTCAATAATTTTCTTTATAAAATGTTCACTTATCATTGAACCTTGAATTGATCCAGATTGTTTGAATAATAAATAAGTTATATTATTTCTTCACCACTGGGAATTGTTTATTATAAAAACAGATTAGTCAGTTTAATTAATTATTAATTTAGTCTTTAAACAATAAATCAGAATATTAATTTCTTACGTTCATTTAAGTCTTTGTGACCAGTTTCTGACTCAAGTCGTTTTTGCCTAACGTCGTCGAAGAATTGTAGTTACAAAACTACTTTAGTCTTAAGAATCATGTAAAGCACAAGGCTCTAGTTTTCCATGAGCTGTGGTGCCAACAAATTATTATTATCTACTATTAAAAGTTATATCCAAATTAAACTATATTAAAAAATAATTGGAGTGTTTAATAACACACAAATAAAGTATTTAAAAAAAAAATAAAATAAAGATGCCAAAAAGGCAAAGTTAAATCTAGTTAAACAAAAGAAATCAGAAATCATTAAAATTGTTTATTGTCGAAGAGAACCCATGGTTTTCTTTTAGAGTGATAAATTTGGGACACCCTATCGCAATATAAGATCTTTTAATACTCGATTAATTGTTTAATTATCTAGATAACTCTAAGAGAGTTATTAAATAAATATATATTTTTTTTAATTTGTTACCATGTATTGTTTAAATGCTACAAAGTGATAAAGTAGCAGTTTGTAAATTTAGTTTCTTTTTTATAGAATTGTTTAGATAATCTAAATGATAACAATCGAGTATTTAGTTTGTAGGTATGTACAATATGAATATGATAAGGTAATGGGATAATTACGATTCTAGAATTCCTTTGGTTATAAAATGCTTAACTTAAATATTTACTTAATTAGCGATTAGGGAGTGAATACTTCTTTCGTCATTTTTAAGTATTTTAGTATTTAAACTTTCAGACTTTCTACTTTGAACACAAAAGAAATCAATCATACTTTCATAAAATTTTTGTTTCATTTGATTACACTGGTCTGCAAGATTTTTCTTATCGCAATAAATCATTCTATCACTTCAGATTTATGAAATATTACTTCTTAAAATTAAAAAAAAAAACACAAACATACCGAAAACAAGTCAATGTACCAAGAAATCGAAATAAAAATGAATAAAGGGTTTGATTCTAATTAACAACTGAATTAAAATCTTTGTATTATGGACGTTAAGGTATTAATTGACAAATTATACCAAAAAATATGAACATTACTTCAAAGATAATCAAAAAATACTTAATGATGGAAACTCGCATTTATTCAAATTTTAGCTTAAAGCACTTTTTAGTATTTGATCTACAATTCTCTGTTTTTTTTTTATGACCCTCCTTACTCTCTTTGACATATTTTCAAATAAGTTTTCGATAAAAGTATGTGAAATATGCGAACATTGCTTCAGGACTTACTTCAGATGTCAAGCATCTTTTGAGAATAGCCTACACAAATTTTATCGGGATCAGATCCGAACTTTGTGCTGGCCATTGCACGGTTTGAAAAGACTGTTCTTTAAACCAGCTCTAAATATATATCCTTGATGTATACTTCGGATCACCGTCTTGTTGAAAAATTATCTCTTCAGTAGGATATGTACTTTAATCTAAAAATTCTGGCAAGCTCCTACCCAGAATAGAATGATTTTGTTCTTTTCTTGTCATGATTCCTTCTATTCTGATCAGCGGACTGAGGTTCCACAGTATGAAGAAAGCAGCCTCACACCAATAAAGACCCACCTCCATCTATGCTTTATGTTGTCGATACCAAAATTTTCCAATCTTCGACACTTAACATGTGCTTTCACAATTTTGTCAGACAAAGCTGTTTTCCAAATCGATTATTTGCGGTCCATTCACTATAACGATTAATAATAATTTGGCTGCCGATTTTGGTCTCTTGCAGTCTTCTTTTTGCATTAATTGTTTCATTAACCATGCGTCACCATCAGAAAGCCTTCTTGAACGTCCCGGGCGATTGCTTTGTTATTGAACATTTTGCTTTTTTTTTTACTAAAAGGACAGTACGTTCGCAGATTTGCAACATCTCAGCAATTTTTCTTAAAGATTGTCCTTGTTTAAGTAAAGAAATTATGCTGGTTTCTTGGTTTTTATATTTTTTTTCTAATTTTTTTTTAAACAAATAAAATGACGAGATTTTCAAAAAAAAAACCTTTTATTCCGCCGAACTTATGATACAAAAAATTGAAAAATAAAACCAAATATGACTAAATAACAGTTAAGATGTATTTTTTAACGGTTACCTTTGGGCATTTTCGCATTCGCTTTTTGAGGCTATCCGAATTCATAAAGTAGTTTTTTATTAATATTTTGTTTTATTGAATTTTTAAAAAATATTCATAAGTTCTTACACATAAAGAAACGCTCAGCCATTATGCTAAAACAGAAAAAGCCAAAACGGTTTGATCCAATTTATTTTAATACATTTTTTGAAATATACGCCCATGTTCCGAATTTCGATCGAAAGTGAATTAAAATTCACTTTTCAATTTCACGTGAAATTAAATTGCATGTTCTTCAATTCGATCGATTTCGAAAACTTCGAAATTGGGCAGGTTCAGCCGACATAAGGGACTTGAAAGTAAGGCAAGTTTCTTGCATCTGATTGGCCAGCTGCCAAAAAATTGCCTTCCAATTAAGGCAACTTTATTGGAAAGATGACTGGAAAGTTAGGCAAGAAAAATCTCCCTTACTATCAAGTCAAGTCAACTTTTGTCAAAATGACAATTGATCATATTTTTTAATTCAACTAAAAGCTGAACTTTATTACTCAATGATTTATTTATTATCTGCACAACTTCATTGAATGCTTTTTGTAAAAAGGTTCCTTGTAAATTTGGAAAAGAAATCAGTAATATTTCTTTAAAAGACAAAATACAAATCGTGATGAACTTGTAGCTTGCCTGAGGCGTGTTTTGTAGAAAATAATGATTTTTGTAGTTTATTGTACTATAAACTTGAAGTAGAGGTTTGTGAAGTAAAGTTCTAAATTTTGAATTCATGACACTTGAAAAACTAACTAGTTGCCTTGGTCAAAATTTACGTTCAAAGAATGAAGTTGACTGCAAATGAAGTCCCTTATGTTGTCTGAACCTGCCCATTGCTTTGAACTGTCAGAACTGAAGGATCATCCATTTTTATTTTGTTTCTGAAGTAAAATTTGTGCTGTTTTTAAGATGGATGCAATGTTATTGGAAATTTTAAGTGAAAAAAGAAGCAGAATTCAAAGATAAAATAAGAAGACGAATTTTGCGAGATAAATCAAATATATTGGACTTATACCTGAAACAATGTAAGTGGGTGAAAATTATGCAGAATTGTTCTGATAAATAAAGTAAATTCTTGATTTCCTCTTTTAAGCTTTCACGGTAATTTTAGATGAAGCAAAGACGCTTTTTTATAAGTTCTAAGGGAAATAGAACCTTTTAGAATACCTTCATCGATTCCTTCAATTCAAAAACTTGCTGCAACCCTCCGATTCCTAGCAGAAGAAAGCTATCAAAGATCAATTCACACAAATAAAAAATGTGATTTCAATGCGTTCAAAAAATGGAACAAATCGAAATACAGAACATCCATTTGCATGTTCGAAAATCCAATTCACGATAACGAATTGTGGAACACCCAAATTACCTTTCGCAAAGTGTATTCACAAGAAGTGAAATGCAGAACCTGGGCAATATTAAAAGAATATCAAAGTGGGATCGTATCGGTATCCCGCTTTTTAAAATACTGTTTTTAAAAAATCCCGAAAAAAAAGTTTAAAAAGAGGCTGGGATGCGACCCACACTGATAACTACCCATCGCGTCTGTAGATTTGTCTTGCTTAAAAGGTTTGTAGGTTTTCGTGTTTTGTTAAAAAAGTTATTAGTTAAATTATTCTAAAAAAATTAAAAATAACCAACAATATTTTGCATATGATGAAATTGTTTAATTTAAAAATCTATTTTTGTTAAAGAGATTTTTAGTCGTCAACCAATTTTAGTAGCATTTGCGTACTATGTTTTGTAGATTTTAATTTTTTATGAAAACTGACTGTTGGATTTTTATAAAAAATTACTGAATGTCGAAAACAATGTTTTTTGTGAGATAAAATAAGTTTGAAGCCAATATTTTTAATTTTTGAAAAGATATTTGAGTCGATAGTAAATTTTTACCAAGTTTTTAGGTTTTTATTCTAAAAAAAATCTCTCAATTCGATTTTTTTTTCAAAATCGCATGTTGAAAACAATACTTTTTTATAAAATTAAATTAATTTGAAACCTACATCTCATATTTCTGAAAAGATATTTGAGTCGAAAATGAATTTTTACGAACTTTTAGTATTGCTTTTTTTAGGTTTTTATTTTTTGTTAAAAAACTGTCAATTCGATTTTTCTTAAAATTTTTCTGAATGTTCAAAACAACATTTTTTAAAAGATAAAATTAGTTGAAAGCCACTATCTGAAAGTTTTAAAAAGATATTTACGTAAAAAAACAATTTTTACCAACTTTTGTTAATTTTTTTAGGTTTTTAATTTTTTATTAAAAAACTGTCAATTCGATTTTTCTCAAAATATTACTGAATGTTGACAACAATATTTTTTAAAAGATAAAATTAGTTTAAAGCTAATATCTTAAAGTTTTGAAAAGACATTTGAGTCGAAAATCAATTTTTTCCAACTTTAATTAATTTTTTTGTAGGTTTTTATTTGTTGTAAAAAAAACTATCAATTTGATTTTTCTCAAATCAAGTCGAAAATCAATTTTTACCAACTTTGAGTGATGTTTTTTCTTAGGTTTTTATTTTTTATAAAAAAAACTGTCAATTCTATTTATACCAAATGTTAAAAACGTTATTTTTCGTTGCACAAAATTGTTTTGGAGATAAAATCATTTTTTGTTCGTAAAATTTTAGAGGTGACAAATATTTTTTTTTTCCAGTTTTTTTTGATTTATAAAAAAAACGGTAATTGGATATTTTTCCAAAAATATGTTTGTTTGGTATCACGTTACAATACATAATATTAAATTTAATTCAAGTCTCTAGCATTATTGGTTTGTGAGATATTTAGGGTTAACCAAAATTTTCACCTTTTTTTCCAATTGCTATGGTAAAAAAAACCACCCACGCAATTTTCTTGAGAGCCTTTTCTGCCTTATTATCTATATAAAAAAATGTATTTGAAGTCGATATCTCTACTGGTTCTTGAGCTATAGACGACGAAAAAAACGTCACGAACGTACGTACACACTCACGCACAGACATCTCTCTAAAAAAAAATTATTTGGACCCTAGGGACCTTGAAACGTCGAAAAATTTCAAAATTTTCAATTTGACAAATCGGGCCCATTACAATAACATAGCAAGTTATTGTAATGGGCCCGATTTGTCAAATTAAAGAAGTTAAAAACCCCGTCTTCTAAAATACCGATTTTTTATGATCTGGTCTTTTAAAATCCCGCTTATTTAAAATCCTGATCAATTAAAATCCCGTCAAATCCCTCTTTTTTTTAACAAAAAATGTGCATTAAACTAAATAACAATAAAAGTCAAAGGTTTGAATGCTAAATTAAGAAGCGTATCGGAATCCCGCTTTTAAAAATCCAAGTAAAACTACGTTTTTTGCGTCGTATAGCCTACAGTACAAAGTTGAACTAAAATAATTATGAAAACAGTATACTTTATTAATTGATTTGAATTTGTTTTTGTTTCGTTTTAAAAGAATACTACTTTGCGTCATATTATTATTTTTTGATATTTTATATTTATTCCGTAGACCTACATACGTTAAGAAAAAACGACTAATCTTACGTTAACGGGTCATTTTCGACCCTTAAGAGAATAAGAACAATAATGAATACTTTTTACAAAAACTTATTCTTTTTATTCATATTTATTAATAATATCAAAAGTAAATATGTACATCTAAAAGTTTTCAATACATTTTACACATACATTACGGTTATGTATGTTCTTACAGACGTTTTTCCTGCAGAAAACGCAGACCAACTCTGTTTTGTCTTTGGCTTTTGTTTTTTCTTCTATGCATAAAGCACATCTGCCACGCTTTTTTGGCTGCGGTGAATCTATTCTAGGCCGCTTATAGCTGTAGGATTCAAATCTCCTCCAATGGAAGTCACTATAGGCGAAGATGAGCCATCTAGTGTCGCCTGAGGGACAAGTGAGCATGATGCTCTAGGTGCTCTTGAGCGGTTGGACATAATACTTTTTGGCCAATTCAATGCCCAGATCATGCAAAAACGTTTTTCGGCTTTGCTTCCCTCTTGAAGTCTGATATCCTGGATCAATTTGCGAATAGATAATAAAGGCATTCAATACCGAAATATCAATTATATTAGCAAGGACGCACATTGGCCAGCGGTTTGTTTTCCGTTTTGCACTGAATCCAGAAAGCATTTTGTCAGCATTATCAACACCGCCCTTTGTTTTGTTGTAGAATTGGATTATCTCTGGCATTTTATTTGGTTCAGGACCAACATCAGCGGTGGAATCCATTGTGCTTTGTACTATAGTACACTTGTTCTTCTTACTCATGTACGAAACTAATGTTGTTGTGTCAGTAAAAGCAAATGTCGATTGAAATAAAGGTTGTTTTTTTTTCAAGTAAAAGCTTTGGTGGTATACTCCTTTTATTCTTCCTAAGATTGCCAACCATAGACAAGTTCTTTTGTAGCAGTTTTTGGCCCAATTCATAAGATGTAAAAAAGTTGTCCATAGTGATGTTGTGTCCTTTCAATCCTTCTACTAAATCCAGGACGACACGCTCACCTTGGCTGCGTTCAGCAACACCTCCAACTTCTTTTCCTAAATATGGCTGAATTTTCAATATGTTGGAAGTTTCGGGACAAGTACACATCCAAAACTTCAACCCGTACTTTTCAGGCTTATTTGGCATATATTGCCTGAATGAGCATCGACCATGAAAACCAAGAAGTTGCTCGTCGACAGTAACACAGGACAATGGGTTATAGAACAATGGCAGCAATTCAACCCATTTGTCCCATAAACTTCTAATTGGGGCAAATTTGTCCTTGGCTCCTTGTTGGTTTTGTCTTCGACTAGTGGGATCATCGAATAGCAGAAGTTTTGTAAGGTATTGGAATGTCTGTTTGGGCATTATTGCTCGGAATATTGGGCGACCAAAATCTGCGTCAAACAAATCTTCAATTCTTTCTGTTTTAGATCTGAGAACAACCACATGTCTTCGAAGAGAGCCGACAAAAATTGAAAAAAAAAACTTGTAAACACCCACGAGTATCAAGACACCAAAATATGCATGTAGCTTGCTCTTATCTATTTCTTTATGTTTATCTCCAAATTTTGAGCGGCCGCAATTATTTGTGTTTTCAATAATTATTTTCTTGATTTGAAACGGAAAAAACAATAAAAATGAATCCATCAGAACATAACTCGGGCAATAGCGTAACGGGTAACACCTGGTTTCATTGAAATTATGTTTTCTGCTGGAGCGCGTGCGACTAGAAGCATGAACTTCAGGAAAAATGAACCGTGCAATTGACAAATTTGTAACATACCTGATGGATTCAGTGGAGTTGGGCTCCAAATTATATCGTTTTTAGAGACAAATTGCGAATCGGCACCCGCCGAATCTATACGTCTTTCTTCATCTTCATTCTCTGATTCAGATGAATCGAACTCTTCATTGCTAGCACTTCCAACTTCAGGCACAAAATCTTCATCACTACCCGCGGAAAAATCGTCATCACTTGATGAAAAACTCGACATTTTTTCAAAATAATCTTTTTTCTTATTGAAATAAAAAAAAAAAACAGTCAAACCACAACGAAATTTCAAAACGAAATGAGTTTTCATATACCGGGTCGAAAACGACCCAATCTGACAGAAAACACACAAATTCCAAAAAAGTCATGGTCAACTTAGTTTTTAAACCTAAAACAGCTTGAATTCGATGCATAAAGGTTCATGGAACAAAGTCATGAAAAAACAGCCAAATATAAAAAGTAGTTATTTTAATATTTTTGATAACGCAAAAGAAATGGGTCGAAAACGACCCAAACGTAGGTCTACGGAGGTTACAATAAAATAAATTTAGAAAAATCTCTCATTTTTATTAATATTAAATAAATAATATTTTTATTTTTTCGATTTTAGAATCAAAACTATTTTTTAAAATTAAACAACTAGTTTTGATTGCAAAATCGGAATAGTAAAAAACGGGACTATAATAAACAGGATTACAAAAAGCGGCATTATAAAAAATCGGGATTTTAAGAAACGGGAATAAAAAAAACGGAATATCGAATCCAACCCTATCAAAGTAATATTAAGAACGTGCATTTAAAGCTGTTAAAATCAAAGTTTGAATTCGAAATTAGCACTAAAATTTAACTCCAAAACGTATTTTTCTAAATCATGAAAGTCTTCAATTCAGGGATTTTTAAAAACCTTAAACCGTGGCATGATGGTTAGTGCGTCGGACTGTCATGCGAGAGGTCTTGGGTTCAATCCCTGCCTGTGCCACCTTAATTAAAAAAAGAGTTTTCACGGGTACTGCCTCTTGCGAGGAATTGACAAATTCTCCAAGAGTAATTCTTGTCATGAAAAAGTGCATTCTCAAATTAGCCGTTCGGATTCGGCATATAAATTGTAGGTCCCCTCCATCCCTGACAACATTACTCGCACACAGGAATGGTTGAGAGTTGTAAGTCACTAGGCCCTGGTTCTCTACGGACTGTTGCGCCACCTAATTTATTTAATTTTTAAACGAAAACTTATAACACATGAGACTTTCTAGAAACTATGTTAGATACTTTCAAAAAATACACCCTTTTTGGTTGTCTATAAAATTTTTAAAGAGCCATACTTATCTTAAAAACCTGGTGTGGTACAAAAATTATAAATCCAGCTCCTTATTTAGGACAACTTAAACCTTTTAAAAAGTATTGCATTATTTTTCCAACCAGTGTTATTTTTATAAAAAAATCTTTTAAATCTACTTGTTACTTATTTAATTACAGAAAAGGGCTGTAAACATTCAAACATGCAAACAAAAGGAACTTGCCCGTAAAATACAAAAACAACAACAAGAAGAAGCTCTAATTGCTAAACGAAATCAAACTTCTACAACAACAACAACTACATCATCATCAACAACATCCGATAGTAGCAGATAATATAAAAGTAAAAGCATATCATAAGTCTTCGTTGTATACTTTTTTCTTTATTATTATTATTATTATTTTAATTTTTGTTTTCTTATTAATTTTGTATTAATTGAAAATACATAAAACATCTATACACAGAATCTTGTACAAATGGAAAATTTTTTTGTAAATACTTATCAGAAGAAAAATGGAAAAAAATACATATATAATAATCTTTGTTACTTTGGTATTTTACTAAAACTAAAAATACTTTTTTTAAATAATTATTATTTTATAACATTTACTAAATATAAATAGTATAGGTACAAGTTAAAGATCAAAAGCCATGCTTAAATAACTAAACTCAGCAAAAAGGAAAAGGTGTTACTATTTTTTGTTTACTGCAATGCAGTTCTGTCTTATACTGTTTTTTGTTTTTAAATCTTAAACATTTAAAGTAAAGCTAAGCTTAAACCATGCATTTTGCTATATTGTTTTGTTTATAATTAATTTATTAATTCCACCCATGTTTTGTTTTATTTTGTTTTTGTTTAACTAAAAAAGGAAACAAGTATAAACTACGGCACAATATAGTACTCCTGTTCGTCAAGCATATGCATAGCATCGTTTGGTGCTGCATACTTAGCTGTAACTGAAAAAGAATAATTATTATTTTTATTGATTGTTTATTTGTTAAAAAAAAAATAATGTCAAGAGGACAAAGACGACACAACGCTGAACACAAAATCATAGACGGTACAAAGAGTATTTTTCGTATATATTATTTTTGTTTATTTCTTATGAAAGTACAAATTATTATTTTAATATTCTTATAACTAAATGGATATGGACTGATAATTTATTCAAGGACACCGTTGCTTCTTAGGTATGTATATGTTTGTGATCTTTTTATTTGTTGCCAAATGAGTATTTTTGTGTATGACCCATAATTGACATTTTATATTTTTTTTGTGCACAATGATCGTTCTTAAATTAAACTTATTATAAAAAGCTTAAATTATTTTTAACCAAAGATCAAATGCAAAAGCTTAAATTAAATTTGTGCAGTTTTATTATTTGTTTAGAGCCAAATTACAACCACAAAAGAAAAGAAAATTCATCGTTTGCACAGGAATTAAGTCAGAAATTACAAATATATTTTTGTACTTTTTAGTGATACATAGAAAAATCAAATATTTTGTTTTTATTAATAAAAAAAAAAATCTAACTGAAGCTGTTCTTATATTTCGTGACTTAAGCCATATGCATAATGTGAAGGAACTAGAATTATACAATTGGAAACTGTTTATTTTTTGTAAGTACTTTTTACCGTTATTAGTATAGTTTTAACTGACAATATAAACAAATGTATAGATTCCAAAGATAATATTAATGTTTAATTTTTGCAGTTTTATTATACGTGTTTTTTTTTATATTATTTAATATTAACTGACTAACTAATTCCAAAATGTATTTCAAAGTATAGAAAAAAGACAAATCCTACAATCAAAAGTCAAATTGTTGTTACTGTTAAATTTTACACGTCCTATTTTAAATGCATACCAAAAATTAAACTATGTAACTGTGGGGTGTTTAAAATACTATCGGTATCGGAATGATGGTCCAATGGTATTGAATTGGATTGACTCATTAATTAAGTAACACTTCTATTAACTACGTTACTGTTAAATATCATATTGCTTTCATAATTAAAGCACTTTTAATACTAGGTCAAAAACAATCAAATGTCTGGCATGGCGATGATAACAAAAATTAAGCATCTATAATAGCGCGATGCTGTTCAAAACAAGTACAAAATTAAAAAAAATATTTACGAAGAGATGGTGCCTGGCTATCAAGAATTTGTACCTTTTTTCAAAGTCACAGTTCACACTGCACAAGTTTCAAAGGCTTCTGTTAGCGTTTACGGTTTCGAAGAAATTTAATAACCAACCCGGAACTAGCTCTGTATGTTCTCAATATATATTAGATACTTTGAATATATACTCGTACTCTACTTAAAAAAATACTAAAATAAGCTCAATAAGCTTTTTCCAATTAATTTTTGATACAAAATTTATTCTCAAGATGTAATAAATGTGTAAGTGGAGATTACATAGATATGTATATGGGAAAGTAAAAATCAATTAAATTCAATTTGAGTCTCCCTTTATGTTCATTTCTAGAATATTTTGATCTCCTCTCGTACTTCTAATTTTTTTTTTTAAAGTGAAATAAGAGAGCTCATAAATATTAGTCTAAAACCTGGCACCAAATTTTGGGAGTGGAGTGATAACCTAAATTCCTTGATGTGAATGTTTAGATATACGCACCATTATATTAAATTCAACCGTCTAGCATGTAATTTTTCCCATTTTGAAGTCGAAATGGTAGCCACATGAGTAATACATCAAAAACAGAAAAAATCCCATGATTACTAAAATGTGTATTTAAGACCTTTTACTTTCAGCCTTCTGCTTGCCAGATGCATTTTAAGCTTTGTCAAATGCATTTTTCAACTTAAGACCATCATAAATTTTTTCCTATGATATAATTATAACCAAAAGAATGATACATCAAAAATTATAAAAAAAATTCATGATTACAAAAATGTGTGTCCGAGACGTTTTGGCTACCAAGAGATCTAAAAAGTGGACACATTAAAAAATTTTCGAAGACTTGAAGAAATTGACCAGAGATATAGAAAATGTCAGTAATCCTTTTTCGGATACAACACGTCAGCGGAGTGAAAGACTTTAACATCTGCACTGGTATATGTGCATCTCAGCCCACCGAAAAAATGTTAGCTTGATTTGAATGTTGGGAAAACAAAAACGAAACACCTTTTTAAATGAGTGCAAAGTTGATGCCAAGAGATTTGAAAACAAAATTCTAAATTTGGCTTTAGAATGCAAGGTCACAAAAATGTGGACAAAATTCGAGAAATACAAATATTAAGGAATTTGATAGAAAGGATACTTTTCATAGCAGACACTGGAAGTGAAGACATTGATAATGAAGACATGACTTTGAATTTTTCATATGATGAATCTGACGAAGAATGATTTTTTCTATAAAATAAACTAAAGAAACAAGTTATTATGGTTTTAAGTTGAAAAATGGATTTGAAAAAGCATAAAATGCGTCTGGCAAGTAGAAGGCAGCAACCAAAACTTCTTGGACATACATTTCTGTAACCAGGGGAAGTTTTCTGATATTTTAGCATACCATTCTTATGGTTATATATCATAGGAAAAAAGTTATGAGGGTTTTAAGTTGAAAAATGCATTTGAAAAAGCTTAAAATGCGTCTGGCAGGCAGAAGGCTGAAAGTAAAACGTCTTGAACACACTTTTTTGTAATCAGGGGATTTTTTGATGTATCACTCATGTGGTTATCATTTCGACCTCAAAATCGGAGAAATGATTATTTTCGAACGTTTACCCCCGACCACGGGTGAAAAAAAAAACTGCAGACGGTTGAATTTGGATATTACTGCACTCCCAAAATTTGCTGTCGGCTCTAGGTCTATATGACTGAGTGATATAGTTTTTAAAAGAAAATACAAACAATCAAATTAAGGGAACATTTTACTGATTCAATATTAATATTCATTTTTGTTTCTTTAAACTTTTAAGACCATTTAAGACGGTGTATTGATTTTTTTTTTAATTTTTCTTATTTGGATTGAATTTTAATGCTCTTTTTATCACAAAAAAAAAAACAATAATCCATTTATTAAAATCGAACACGAATTTAGGAAGATGCATATAAATTTGCATATAGACGCGATATTTTATAAAAGACTTAGTGCAAAAAAAAAAAAAACAATTACATATAAATAGTAAGATGCACTTAATATCTCTCTCGAGAAGATCCTAAAAATATTTATAGCTTCCTAAACTTCGGTCCGATTTTGATTAATTATAACTCAATTCAAGACACAATAACACGAACAATAAAATTTAATGAAATAAAGTGAAATTTCAAAAAATTACATAAGACAGCATTTAGTTTGAAAAATAAATAACGTGAAAGTAGAAATAAATTCTTTTTTTTTTCAATAACTTGAGATTTGTGTCTACGAAACATTTTAGGAATTATCTTTATCTTAAACTTTGGAAAAAGTTAATCAGTTAAATATGGACAAAAATAAATAATTAATTTTGTTAGAGCTAATTAATGAAGGCAGAGTTAATTAATAAGGGCAGTGTTGTCGAAGTTGTAAACTACATAAATTAAACTTCAAAATTTAAAATCCTCTTATGACGAAGGATGTCCATACAAGACATTAACATTATTAGAGAATGACCGATAGCAACTAGTTTAACGGACGTTAATGTCGACAAGGTTAAGGAACTGAAAATAGGCTTATATGGCAAAGACAAAGCTGAGATGAAAAAAAAAAACACCTATCAAACATCCAATTAGCGCTTATAAATACAGCTATGGCTAAAATAATAGAAACATGAATTTGCTTTTGAGTTTATAATTTATGAAAAGGCTTAATTATATTAATGGTTTGCATAAACAAACAATATGCGCGATACAGTGCACTTAATTTGTAGAGCGTGAAGAAAAATCTTAAACCAAAGTCATGTTAGTAGTATTTTGATGTAATTTTAAAACTGTGATCGTGGTAGTAGACTAAAATTCTGCAACAATGTTACTTAGTTATAGAAATGAAAAAAATCCAAAGAAACAAAAGAAACCATTAAGAATAAATCTTAGAGACAGAAACACCATAATAAGAAATTCTAAAGCTTTATTTGTATGCCATGAAAGTCAGAATGATACGGAAGTCAACTCTAGAACTGTTCTTTGTATCCTGCAGTAGGTGTATAGCTTTAACGCACAATCCCAATAAAAGATTGAATTGCAAAAAACACGGAATCGGATTTAATTTGCAAAAATATTTAACATTGACCATGATGCCTTTAAGGCATGGAATGCACTTTAAAGTGATGAAACAAACATAAATTGAAAACATTTTTGTTCGTTGCTCAATGTAAGAAGCGTTAAATTTCAAGCTCAAGAAAGAAGTTCAAACTTGAAGGTGACAGCGAAAAATTTTAGGGTTACTTTTCTTAGGAGATCTTGTGGCCAACTTTTGTTATGGATTGAATAATTTGGAAAATATCGAATATGTTGACATACTATAAATTGTTACTCATAAAAAAAATATGCCCTTTAAATGGCGTTTTCAGCAAAATAATATTCCCAATTGTACTGTAAATTAAACACAGGAACAAAATGATATCGATCTGAATTTGATTGAAATTCGATTCGATTGATCTTAAGATTAAAGAAAAACGAATCTTTGGAGAATTGTCACTGAAGTTAGAATTATGAAAAACAGAAAAAAAATTAAATAACGATTCACATTTATTGTCGAAATTGTTTGTATATTGAAGTTTTAATCAAGGGCTTCTTTTTTATTAAGGCCTTTAGCAAATAGACTTTAAAATCTTCAAAGACCAATATTAATATTTAAAAATTAAGAAATACAGCTAGGTTTCTAAAATCGAGTGAAATGAAATCGAAATCTAAATTGAAAATCATGAAAATCAAGTGTAATTGTTTTCAGTGTTCTATCATTCGATCGATTTCATAACTTCGAATACTTTTCGAAATTACTTCAAGTGATATTAAAGCACCTGAAATACAGCACATCATTCAATAAACAATTTTATTAACTGTCATAATTCCTAATGTTTATTTTTGTTATGTGCTTTTTAATAAAATAAATATAAAATATTAGTGTTTTTTTTACTTGCACTATGTTGATACACATTTGCTGCAGAATTTCTGTTCTTTGCGATAAGCAGTTACCAAACATCATCGGTTTGGAAAGACTCTGGTATTAAATTATAGTTTCTGAATGTGACTTAAAAGTTTTTGAAAGAAAGAGGTATTGATTGAATTATAGTTTCTGAATGTGACTTCAAAGTTTTTAAAAGAAACTTGAAAAGTAGAAGCTGCAACTTGTCAGGAACCTAGTGTATTCTATGAAAAACTTAAGGTTTATTTTTAAACAATTTCTCTTGTCGAATTTCACAAAAATCACACCAAACTAATCTGGGCGAATTCAAATTAAATAAAAATCACAAATATCAAAATGTAGAACATAAAAATTCAGTTAGAAAAAAATTGAATTCGATATCGATAAAAGTGAATTTCAGAACTCCAATTTATATTTTAAATCGATTTCATTTCCATTTCGAGTGAAAGAGAAATGTAGAACATAGCTGATACTAACAAAAACCATTAAAACAAAATGGTTAAGTTTAAGGAGATTTGTTACCTCACACAAGTAATGAAAATATAATTATCAGAAATTAAGTTTCGTTCCTATTATATTAGCCATAGCTGCTTATATATATGTACATATTTTGAATGAGATACAATCAAATTTATCTTATTTTGTTTAATAAATTGTTTTAATTAACTTTATGAGTTTTACTTTTGAACAATATAATACAAAAGAAATGATAAGATCTTTTTGTTATTTAATAGCATTTGCCATATTTCTCTAAAGGCTACTACTTCCTTTTGAAAATTATATAACCATAGTGATTTTTTTATCGTTTAAGAATTAATAATAAAATGAAATATGACAAACTGACCCTGCCATAAGACTTATTTCTAACAAAATTCCTTTGCTAAAAAAAAATCTTCATTGATAAGACGATCATTTAAATTTTTCAGCTAGTCACACGTTCATCATTTTATAAGATCAAAGTTTGACTCATAAAATATCATCCACCTACAAATTATGTGTACTTCTACTTAGTTAATTGCGTTATCACCATAATAATAATAATAATGACAAAAATAAAACTATTTATTTTCTCATTTAAACTACAAAGCATGCAGATAAAAATAATAAATAACTAAATAAACAAAACAAAACAAGAACAAAAAAACGAGTTAACCCAAAGAGGTGATAAGAATTCAAATTAACATTGTTCTATGCCAATAATATAAATCGTATACATTGTTTCTGTCGTCGGTTCCAAATTGATTAGTAAATCCATAACTTTTTGTTTGTGACAGAGAGATGTGGATCATATTTGTTTAATAATAATATTTTTTGTTAGTAGAATGAAAAAAAAAAACAGTTTCCCATTTGCATTGATTTAAAAATAAAAATAATAAACATATAAATTATTGAAACAAAAGAACAAGAAAACTTAAGCAAAACTTATAAATAAATTTCTAGTTTTTGATTTGTTTTTTTAAAGTTAAATTAGCAATTTAACGCTCAAATATTATTATTTCAATTCAAATCGATTTCTGTAAATTGATTTGGATCCATATTTACAATTCCCAACCCATTTTTGTAATTTACACCTTTCTCGCCGCCAACCACCTCCTTATTCTCCTTCACCCTGTTATCATTATCAATTGAGTTGACGCCAGTATGCTTACCACTATCTCTGTTGTTTCGAGATAAGAACCATTGCACTGATGAATGCACAAAGCATGCAACTAAAGCTCCCAAACCAAATACTAGGAATGTTCTTGATCCTCCCACCGAATTGAACATAACACCACCAATAGAACTACCAATGGAAACACCAACTCCCTCAAAAATCGCTCCAACAAGTCCCTGCAATTCAAAATTTTTTGATAGTTTATTCATCACAATAAAAAAGAAAACTCTATACTAACTTGTAAAGTAGCTTCTGATCCAGCTGGAGCCACTATACTGGCATAAGAAGCCATTGTGGAGTAGAACATTCCAAAAGTCACTCCGTCAAGCAGTTCGATTGGCAGCACATACCATGGATTGTCGAGGAACGAGTAAAGTATAAATCGAGCTGCAAAACCGAGCAATACCAAACTCATGGCGTTCACATGACCGATTTTCTTCAAAATCCATCCCGAAAGGAAGAAGAATGGCAATTCTCCACCAAAACATTGCACAGCCATAACGAAACCCTCCAAGGTCTTGACGGAATTACCCTCACAGCCAGCGTGCTTGGCACTTAGATCCTCCAAGTGCCAGAAAAGGAAATTCCACACCAAAGCTGTACACAAACCAATGCTTATGCACCACAGGAAGAAGACTACAACTCGAATGGAAAGGAAGAGCTTCCCTACGTCCTTGAATATATTATTCGAGAGAGTAGTTTGAGTGAACTGGAATGAGAAATCATAAATCATAGGAAGCCATCCCATCGCATGTCCACAAACTCTAACTTACTTTAAGTTTAGTTGATACGAACATATCGAAGCCGATTATTACGACTACCATAAAAAAGATAATGGTATAGTTCTTGTTCACGCTATTCCCCGACATCTTGTCCACCAGGTAGCCCGTGAGTAGAGCAACTACACCCCAACCTACCGCTCCCCACAGTCTTTGTTTGCCATACAGGTGATGACGATCTCCCAGAATCCCAAAGCATATCGCATCTCCGATGCTTACCACAACAGCCATTCCAATCCAACTGATTATCAGCATCGAAAAGAACAACCAAAACTGATAGAGGCCAAATGCCTCGGAATTATTTATCACCGGACTCTCGGAGAGGGTACTCTGCAGATATTCATCGCCGCAATCCAAATCACAGGTCGTATTGAAGTACTTCTTATCCGATGGACAATTCAGTACGATGTTCTGTCCATTTAACTGGCCACGATCGTGCTCTACTTTGAAGAACAGGCATTGTTGTTCAATTGTCTTGTGATTCATGCTCGTGTTGATGGCAAGATCGAAGTAGGGATTTGTCTTCTGGCAGTCTTGTGTATTATTTAACCAATCCGTGCACACAATGTCCCACATCCAGGAATCTGCTTGACAACGTAGATTGCACTGAAGAGTCGCATTTCCATAGCGATTGTCTAAATTTGTATCAATGCACGTGTCTAAGTCAGAGCAGAACCTGAGCTCTGATACACCCCCATGGCAATGCAGCTCGACGATTGGTTTGGGCTGTGGAATGGCTGGGATAAACATAATGCAAAAAAATGCAATTGCAGTTAACAATTGAGCCATGATAAAGAGAAAGCGATGTCTCTGATATCTAAATTGTAAGAAAAAGTGCGAATGTAAATTTTTCTAAGAAAGTTAAATTTCTATAAGTGTGATTGACGTGATGATGTTGACCAAATGAGAAACCCTAATAATCTTCATGAGTTAATTTCTAGTCAATTAATTTTCACACTTTTTTTTTTTTTGATTGCTTGAATAAATTGTTGCCTTAATTGTGGTTTGGAAATTTATGCGAATTTGTGTGTAAAGTGAACTTCTTTTTTTTCCTTCGTAATTTGTTTCCAATACACAAGCAATTAAAATCAATAAAAGAAATGTGCCAAATTTTTAAATTTTAAGTTATTTTTGGTTTTTATTGTTTGTTTATTTATATCGCTTACGTATATATATTTATCCACGCCACTCAACTTGTTTAAACCAAAGGGGCGTTCAAATCAATTTAAATATAAAGGGTGTTTTTTTTAACTGACTAAGAAGTTTTCTATGGTTTGACAGTTGAGAGTGTTAAACTTAGTTGACATTTCTGTTGTGTTCAGTAAGTTTTGACAATTTATCATAAATTGTTTAAGATCACAACATCGCCTCCAAATTGTAGAAATTTCCTTTTTTTATAATAAGCGAACAAAGGGGTGTGTAAACTTTTAATACTTAGACAATGTAAGCGATTTTGAATTGTTGAGCATTGCAATGACAGATCGTGCTAAGGAATTTCACATTCGTGTTGTACGGCTGAAGAACGAATCTCGGTACTTCACAATACGACCGAAGTTGGGCCCAAGGGTACACTGATTAGTATTCCGAGAAGACGATAGTCCGTCAAAATAAAAGCAAATAAGATTAAAGGCTAGAAACTTTACGAGGAGTGAAGTAAATGTAGCAATGATGTTACTATCACCAATCATTTTAGAAGCTCTTGTATAATTACTGTCCAAGTGGGTTAAGTTTCTGAAGTAACACCTAAGAGATGAGAGTTATACTTAAGTTTCGATCAGAATGAGAGAAAAATGTCTTGCATTGTCGCAGTAAACTATGTAAATCATCTTGTGGAATTTTTGGCGACGTTGCGTATGTGATCATTCTAAAAGAGGAAGTTGGTGATGCATATATCGAGATGTTCAGTTTCATTGAAGCAAGTGCCACTAATAGATAGTGTTGCAAACGGGGTATATCTCGCTTTCTTATGCCTCATTGTAAAAGGCTGTTTGGTTCGGAATTTAATGAGGTTATCATATTCTATCGTGTAATTGAGAACAAGAGAAAGAATTCCTCATATTTTTGAAAAAAAAAAAAATCTGTTCGCGAAGTTCTTAGAGCACTTCGTTTATACCACGATATTTAGTGATGAAGCTCATTTTTGGTTAAATGGCTTGTCAATAGGAAAGATTGTCGTATGTACTAATTATCAACGACATATTGTTCTAAACAAATGGCAGCTGCGCTTAAATATAAATTTATTTCAAAATCTGGTCACAACTTCATTTTCAGAAGTTGTCTTTCCAACTGGCTCCCTCGTGCGTTCAACTTTGTACGGTGCTTTATTAGGCCAATGGCTTATTTATTTATTTGTTTATTTACTTCATCTATCCAGTTAACTCTTACAAATTGCTTTTAATTACATACTAATTAATTTATCATTTAAATATTGCTTAATAACATTCCTTTTTAGTCTTATATCTAAATATAAATGAAATTCATTAAATGCATCTTGAAATTGGTTCATTAAAACCATAATTAAATCTATGATATGGTATATAAAACAATTGTCTTGATCTTAGAGGAACATACAAATTTAATAGATTAAGTAAATCGGAGCATTTTATATGGTAAGACAATATATCATGAACAAACATTACACAATTAACAATTCGCCCATTTTCTTAATTAAAGCACATCTTGTAGAATAACAAGGCATTGAATCTTAATTTCCATTTAAGTTTTTCGAACTACAAATTTTGTAAAAGACTTTTGAACTTTCTCAATACGATTTTTTGAAACTGTATAATGAGTATCCCATACAACTGAAGCATATTCCAAATGAGGACGTACAAGAGACATATAGACGGATTTTATTGCATATGGATTTAAAAATTTAGCACAATTTCTTTATTCGCTTTAGCAATATGCCCATAGAAATTTAATTTTTCATTGATATCACACCGAGGACCTTCATCCCTGAAACTCTACATAAGACGACGTTTGAGATATTATAATTATAAATAATAGTAGTATGACATCGAGAAAAAAAATACAACTACATTTATTGATGTTAAGCGAAAGATGATTACTTTTACACCAATAGTTTATAGTATCAATATCATTCTGTATTAATACACAATCATTGATGCTTTTAACAGTTGAAAATATTTTAAAATCATCCGCAAATAATAGACCATTTGTAAAATTCAAGTATAATGGTAATTCATTTATGAAAATCAAAAACAATATATATAACATATGTATATTGTTTTTGTTGACAGCGAGTTCAAAATTTTCACAACTTGTTTTCTATTAACCAAATAGCTTGAAATCCACTTGAGAAAAGTTGAATAAAAACCGAATCTATTGAGTTTTTGAACAAGTGGTATACAAATACTATCAAACGCTTTCCGAAAATCAGTATAAATTACATCAACCTGAAAACCAGATTCCAAGGCATTTGACAAATATTGAGTAAAAAGCGACAAATTAGTTGTAGTAGATCTACCACTCACGAATCCATGTTGACATGGAGAAATAAATTCTTTAACATGAAAATAAATTTTGTTTTTTACAATCAACTCAAAAAGCTATACCGAAGCAGAAAGTTTGGTGATTGCACGATAATTCTCAATTTTATGTTTTTGACCTGATTTAAAAATGGGATTTAAAAAAACTCCATTTGAAAGAGACAAATTATAAATAATCTGAAGAGGTTCAACTAACGAAAAACATTTTTTTAATTAAATAGAATGGAATGCCATCCTTGAATTAACATTTAAAATCCCTTCCTTAACCTCTTCTAACGACAAAAAAAGGTGCCTTAAATCCAAGATGGAAACAGATAACGGATAATTTAAACTGTCTGGAATAATTACATGTGTAATTAACATACCAGAAATAACCAGGCCAATACTAAAGCCACCATTGACGTATACCGCCAGATTTATTGGAAAAAGTAGTAACAAAATTACTAACAAAATAAATGCCATTTTATCAGGTTCTTAAAAAAACAGCCATAAACTGTGTTTTTAATCCTAAGGTTCCTAATGTACAGCTGTGTTCAAAATAATAGGAGTGGTTTTACAAAATTTGCTCAAGTGTTTTTTTTTTACCATGTGTATACTGGTAATCAGCCCATTTCACTCCTATTTTTTTGAACACAACTGTAGTCCTTAATATTCTATTTTATGAAGATTTTGAAAATTGAAACTTTGTGTCTTCTAGACAAAGTTTAAATAATTTTAGTATCATATTTTACTCAGTTTCTGGAGACTTTCATTAGTTATGATATGAGTCTTCATTTGGCTCTATACATACACTGCGAACCACAAGGACGAGGTCAAACATTTTGAAAATAATTTTAGCTTTTTATAGCTAAGAAACTTTTATTATTCTTGAATTCGTGCCTATACAGGTAGTAAACATTTTGTGGGCCAAGTCTTCAATCAGGTATAAAAAGCGAAAATCGATTGCAAAATTTGTAGTCTCATCCTAGTGGTTGGCAGTCTTTATATGAAGTTTTGAGAAACCTTAAATGTAATGCCTTAAGTTTTCATGATATTGAAAAATACACGATTTGGAGTACTTTTTTAGTGCTAATTTCGAATCCAAACTTATGTATATTTGATATTTCTACTCAAATTTTAAAAATATTCCCTTTTCTTTACAATGATAAGGGCCAAAGTCCTCTGAAACGACTTGACCGATTCTTATGAAAATTTTGTGAGTATATTTTGTAAATTTAAATATTTATGTTTGGTTGAGTGAAGGAGTTATGTTGTCTGTAAACAACGAATTGAATTTTCAAATTCCAAATAAGATTATTGGAGAATTTATAAAATACAAATAGATTGATTCTGTCATTTACCCAGGCATTGTCAACTACCCAACGGAATTTCCCAGATTATGACATCATAAAAATCGCATTTGTTATATGTTAAGTTAGGTTAGGTTAAAGTGGCTGCGGATATAAAAACCACACACTTAGGCCAGAAGAAAAGACCCGTTGTGATACCACATGAATCTAGAGAAATTACTTCCCACTAGTCGAAGCATTTTGAGCTTTTTATAAAGCGAAGGAGATATCTGATATCCTTTTTAGCTAGTTCACTGGGATCATCAAAAGAGTATTCTCCCAGATGAAGTTTGCGTCTTAGTGAAAGAGCAGGGCAGGTGCAGATGAGGTGAGAGATTGTTTCTTCTTCTTCCTCGTCGATACAGCTCCTGCAGAAGTCCTTTGAGGCTACACCAATTCGTATTGCGTGTCTGCCTATAAGACAGTGTCCCGTAAGGACACCTATTAGGAAGCTAATATGAAGTCTGCTTTGAGATAACAAGTCTTTAGAGCGCTTTAGGTCCAGTGAAGGCCATATTAGTTTTGTGGCTGCGCATGTTGGTAAATTGTACCACCTAGAGTTTGCTATCTCGAAAGGTGTTTCTTTTAGCAGAATTTTACATGTAGCTATCGGTATACCTATCTTCTCCCTTTCAGGTGAAATAGGTATGACGGTTCCATTTTTAGCGAGTTCATCGGCTCTACAATTTCCTGCGATGTCTCTGTGGCCCGGCACCCAGCATAGGTGAATGTTAAATTGCTGCGCCATCTCCATAAGAGACGATCGACAATCGAGGGCCGTTAGAGATTTGGTTGAGACGCCGTCAAGAGACTTGATAGCAGCCTGACTGTCAGAGAAGATGCGGATATCAGAAGTTGATATCACGTTTTCCCTTAGCCAGGAGAGAACCTCTTTGATCGCTAAAATTTCCGCTTGGAAGACGCTACAATGATTAGGGAGGCGGAATGAGATGCTTAAATTAAGCTTTTCTGAGTACACACCACTACCAACTCCCTCATTTGTCTTGGATCCATCTGTGTAAAAATGGATACTTTTGTCATCCAGGAGTTTTTTGCCTTCCCATTCATCTCTGGATGGAATGGATACCTGGAAGTTTTTTCCAAATTCGGGTTTTGGGATAGTGTAGTCTATGTACTTTGGTATAGAACCAAAGATTTTCAGAATGATGGAGTGCCCAACATTGTTGTTGGCCCATTGAGATGAGGCGTTGAGTCTAATAGCTGTACTCGCTGCCACTTGTTTGCTGAATATGTGGAGGGGTGTGGAGGAGAGTGTCCAACGCTGCTGAGGGTGTGGTTCTCAAAGCCCCGCTAATGCAGAGACATGCAGTGCGTTGGACTCTGCTGAGTTTGTCGTAGTATGTGACTTTCTCCAGTGCAGTCCACCACACTGCAACCCCGTAAATAAGTATTGGTCGGATGACCGATAGGTCAATAGGTTATGCAAGTTTAAAAACCCCATTTGTTTCCTATGGCTTTCTTGCAAAGGAAAAGAGCTGCTGTAGCTTTTTTAACTCTTTCTTGAATATTAGGTTTCCAACTTAATTTTTTGTCCAATATCAGACCAAGATATTTGGCCTCATTGGTAAAAATTAGTGGTACATCTTTTATTGAGGGAGGTACAATTTCTGGGATCTTGTATTTCCGTGTAAAAAGGACGAGGTCTGTTTTTTGAGGATTAATACTAAGTCCGCAGTGATCTGCAAATCTAGTGAGCATATTGAGTGCGTTTTGGAGGAGGTCTCTCAGTGTATTAGGATGTTCTCCTATGGCGGCGATAGCAACATCATCGGCATACGCAACCACTCTTTAGCCTTCTCTCTCAAGGGATATTAGTAGCTTGTTAACCACTATGTTCCACAGGAGAGGGGACAGAACACCACCTTGTGGAGTGCCTCTACTGACAGACCTTTTCGTACAAAAATCCCCCATCTTAGAGTTGATGATCCTGCTTTTTAGCATTAGATTTATCAATTCACAGAGTGAGTATTCGACGTTTAGGGTCGTCATAGCAGAAGTGATAGCGGATGTGTCAACGTTGTTGAAAGCTCCTTCAATATCCAGGAAGGCCACCATAGTGTATTCTTTTTGTTCTAGGGAGTATTCGATAGTTCTTACCAAAGTGTGCAAGGCTGTTTCTACCGATTTCCCTTTGCAGTAAGCATGGTGAGACATCGATAGTCTCTTATCAATGCTGTTACGTACATGGATATCAATCAGACGTTCCAGAGTTTTGAGAATGAATGATGATAGGCTAATAGGTCTTAGATCTTTAGGGTTGACATGCGAGCATTTTCCCGCCTTGGGAATGAAAACAACCCTTACTTCTCTCCATCGCTGAGGTATATAGACCATATCTAGACAACTTGTTATATGTTACTATGTTATGAAATATATATAAGCCAGGTCTTTGATCCGACTTGCTGCAAAACAAAATAATGAACAAAGTCATCGAAGCAACAATTTTGAAAAGAATGTACAAAGGCGAAGACGTTTTAAATAAATTTCCAGTTTATTATTATTATTATAAATTCTTTATTTTTTCAATTTAATTTTGTATAAAGTACATTAAGGAATACGGTCATGGCTATTTCCAGTACAACTAGCATTTGCAATGTCGATAGATAAATCTAAGGCCAGTCGCTAAATTTTTGCGAAAACAATCTTAAAAATTAATTTTTCGCCTGTTAGCATTTTGTCATACGAAAACCAGTTCATACACACACTAGAAAAACAAATTCAAGAATGCAAAGAGCATTGCAATAATAAAAAAGTATGTTTTTGATTAATTATTATATCAATTCGAATTCAATAAGATAGGCAACGTCTGTTGGGTCAGCTAGTTATTTTTATATTTGTTTTAATATACCTCATTTCAAAAACTAGAACTAATTTTCAAATTGTTCTAGCAAAAATTGTTCAGTATTTCTTTAAGATTTACGTATGACAGGTTTATAAAGATTTTCCGAAAACTTTATCAAATTCTATTTAAACTGGATATTGAAGATATTGTTTATAGATTTGAAAAAGCAGCATCACAAATTGTATTGAAGAAAACTTAAAAAAGTAATATCTCGTAAAAATTACGTGATAGAGTACTTTTGGAATCGAATATAAATTAAGACCATCGAAATCCATTCACAGAGTGCAACACAAAAAGTGCAATTTTGTTTAAAGTTCTCAAGCACTTGATAAAACACCCAATAAAAAGTAAAAACCAAAAAGAGCTGCTGGCTATTCTTCAATTGAAAATCTATTGAATTTGAAAGCGTTTTTTTTTTATCACTTTTAATTGGATAAGTGGGTATAATGGAATTGTTTAAATAGAATTAAGATAGATCACAGTATCATTTACAACTATTTGTCAATTTTTGAGACATCAATTTCTTGTAATTGATAATAATTAACTGATGAAACTTAAAAAACAAAAATATTTCAAAACATTGAAATGAAATCAATTCTTCTATGAGAACCCTTTTGCTTTCAATCTTAAAAGTTTCCAACATTGAACTTGAAAATTACCATACGTAAACAGTCTTAAATAAGATTTACTGATTTTGTTCTCTACAAACAAGTTTCAAATTACTGTTACTTTTCAAATCAATTTTAATTCATAAAAATCTTGTTTGCCGTGATTGTCATGGAAACTAGTTGTTGTAGTGTTGTTTTCTTTTTCAAGATTATCATTGTCAAAAAAAGATTTGAGTCATCCGGTTTTAGGATAAATAAGAAATTATCAACAAGATCAATCTACCTACATAGCTTTTTTATTTTTTGATTAACTTACAATTTATTGAACTTAATCAATTGAAAAAAAAATCTTATCATTCATTTAAAAAAAAAGTTAAGTATGTACTTTAGATAAATGTTTGTGGTTTTCACTTTTGTCTGTGATAAACCTCATGAAAGTTTGTTCATGGTTTGTGTTTCAAATTAATAACCTATATTATGCTGATTGACACAGGAGGACGTAATAGCTTTTAGTGCAATCATCAAATTACACTCTAAATTGTACACATTTTGTATAAGTTTGAATTCAAAACTACGATCTAGGGCTTGTTCGAATGTTCATGGTCAACATCATTCTGATACTAATACTGATAAAATATGTAGGTAGTTACACGAGTATATAATAAACTATATTACCTGTCAGCTATAAACCCAAAGAAGGGTTTGGCAAGCATTCCAACAATGGGCAATACTGTGTACATCATTCCAACGACGACAGAGGAGAAGCCCAACTGCCGGGCAAGTGTTGGCATAAAAGGCACAACCGGTGCGGTTCCTAGAATTTAAATAAATTCGTTTTTTTTGTTCTATTTTTTCACATAATCATAAAACATGGATGATGATTCATCGACATTCTATTCGATTCTTCATTTCATTTTAAAACGTTACCTTGCAATATTGCGTGCATGACAGCAAAGCTATCTTCTATTCTAATACAACCTAATATACAATACAAAGTTCTTTGAGACTCACCTGCGTTGAAAAGAAAATAATGGCCCTTCATGGGCAGAAGTTCCTTATCCACGTTTGGTTTCATTTTTATTTTAATAGTTTGTTTTTCGGTTTGATTTTTATATAAATAATTAGTTATAAATATTAAATTAAAACTATCACAATTATTGTTGTCTTATTAGGAATGTTTAGGGTAGAAAAAAAAAGCACATTTGGGTTTATTTTTATGTTGTCTGTTTTATGTTTGGCTTTGGCGCTTTACATCTTTCCGTGCTTCGTCGCTCGTTGTACGAAATTCACAGAAACAGACCAACTCCGATTCTTAGCTCTGAAAATGAGAAATTGAGAACACGAACTGAAAAAAAGCGAGTTGGATTTTGATCTTTTGATGACAGTTGCAAAATCAAAATGACAGCTGGTTGACAATTGGAGAACTTATGCGTATGCCGCGTTCCATGGTGAAGAAAAATAATACGAATTGATACTAATGTGGTGAAAAGCTTGATTTAGTGGAGTTCACAATAGTCGTCTGTTATTTTTCTTACCATGGTAAACCGTTAGTTAGAGTTCCATTAGTTCCCTTATTCGTCTGCAAATTGCAGTGGGTGATATGATAACTATAGAGCTGTGAACTGTCATACTAACAGTTAAGCGGTTTAAATAAAAACAAACAAATTTATGGTTTGTTGTTAGACGTATACAGTTTTAATGTGAAATACTTTTTATACGGATTAACATTTTTTACATCACTACACGTCTTTGTAAAATATCTTGGTCATTTTCACCATTAATTCTGGATGTCAAGGGACAAATTGTTTGCTATTTCTGTTCCTGTTTGGTTCCGATTCACATAAATGATTTTGAAGCCTTTTATAACTTCAGTAAATTAGGTTTTCATCGAAAGCCTAGAGAATCAAAAAACTTCGTAAACAATGATCTACAGAATCACTCATTTTTTCCAACCAAACTATAAACAACATACATATTTTTGAGGCTAATTCGAGCGCATGATTTGTAAGTAGCCTTGTATAGGATGCATATTTTGTTGGGGACTGCAAATGTACAATCAATAGTTATGTATATAGAATTTTGCAATCTGTGCTTCATTTTGACAATTAAAAAAGTAGTATTTTTTTAAGAAAATCAATGCATGTACATATATTTCATTACCAAAGGAAGTTGTCCCGTAAACGATGGAAAACGATATCAAACAAATTATTGCCAGGATTGCGGTTACATCAAAATAATTTATGCTTTTTTGTGATGAACAAAGTGGCATTCGTCTAGGAGTACGTTATTAAAAGAGCAAAGTTTTTATTTAAAAATCAGTAATACCATTTAGTTTAAATTTGACCAACTATCCACATTTCTGCAGATCTTGGAAAAAACCCACAAACTTCAAATCGATACCCACCATCTTTTTATCGATTTTAAAGCCGCGTATGACAGCATCTATAAGGAAGAGATCTACAGAGCAATGTCTAGTTTTGGCATCCCTGTCAACTTATCAGTTTGTGCAGAATGACTATGGAGAATGCACGCTGAAATATCAAGGTCAGAAAAGACATTTAATGTCAAAAAAGCTTTTAGAAAATTCGATGAACTGTCATGGCACATCTTCATCATCATTCTGGAAAGAATTGTGCAAAACTCAATTGTCAACACCAGAGGCACAATCTTCTCAAGGTCCATCCAATAACTCGGACACGCCGATGCTATAGACATATTTCGAAGATCAAAGCGTGATGTCAGTGGAGCGTTTTTTAGCATTGCGACGGAAGCGGAGAAGATGGGCTTAGTGGTCAATGAGGGCAAGACCAAGTATATGCTGTCATCAAAAAAGGACATTGAACGAAGACGTCTTGGACAAAACGTCACCATAGACTGCTATAACTTTGAGGTAGTTAAGGACTTTGTCTACCTATAGGCTCCGCTATAAATTCAGACAATGACACCAGCGCTGAAATCAAACGAAGAATAACTCTTGCAAATTGCTGCTTCTTTGGGCTTAAAAGGCGATTAATTAGTAAAGTCTTATCTCGGGCATCTAAAATCACCATCTATAAGATACTCACCATCCCGGTTCTCATTTATGGCGCTGAGGCCTGGACATTTTGAAAGATAAATGAAAGCGTCTTAGGATGCTTCGAGAGAAAAATTCTTCGGAAGATTTTGAGCTAAGAAATAGCTCAGTTCTTTGAACTTAAAATTTGAAATAATCGGGGATTATTAAAAAAAAAGGTTATTTCCACCACTGTCAGTCGTATCTACATATAAACACATAATAGAGGCTGCGTTATGTTATTTAAAAATGGTTTAAGAAAAATAGAAACATATTAGTCAAACATTTTCACAGTTTGGTTAGAGATTTTTAAATATCGATTTACGCAGCGTTAAGTCAGTTTTAATAATTTTTTTATTATACTCTGCAAAATAATTATCCGCTGTAGGTTTATGTTTAAAAATATGTTTAAAAAGAATCTAATTCGGGAATATTATTAAAAATAAAATAATTTTTAAAAATGTGGCCTTAAAATAAATCCGACCCCAAAATCTCACTCAGGTTTGTTCGACATTTTGTTATTCGAAAAAACCTTGTGAAAATGTTCAGTTTAAATATTTAAAGTAGGTATTTCATAAAATATTCGAAACACCTTTATATGTTTGTTAAATTTTACCTGTTTCACACAGTTTTTAACAGAAATAGGTAAAACGGATTGAAACGTTTGTGTAATGAAAGAAAATATCACATCAAGTTTTGAAATATATTGGAAATGGGTATTTTTAAATTTTCAGGGCATATAGTTACAATCAAAGTTAAAACTAAAAATTTACTCCAAAACGTAAAGGTTTCTCAAATCTCCATATAAAATTAAATGAAGGCCCATAACTTATGGGAATTTTCAGAAACAATGTTATGTACTTAATTGATGTAAACTGATTTTAAAAGATAAATATTTAAGATTACTTCAGTCTTAAAACCGGTTTTTTTGGAAATGATTTTAAAGAATCAAATTATATAATCAGATTGAACTTCAGAACAACTAAAATCCTTTAATACTTAGGTTTGTGTGGCAGAAAAAAAAACTAAATTTGCCGACCAGCGTTTATCCTTATGTACATCTTACCTAGTCCTCCACTATCCCATAATTGCCTTTTTGCCATAGGCAAGGGAAGTAAGGGGGAAGATACAAGTTGAACATGCTGAAACATTAATTTTAAAACATAATAAAAGCATATTACAAATTATGTATATTAGGATAATTTCTAATCCTCCTAACTCGCTAATCAAAACGAAAGAGAAATCATAAGATAAGAAGCCTTCAAAAAATAATATTTACGACCTACAAAAAGTAAAATACCGAAAACCACTCTAAAATTATGTTACTTTAATGAAACTTGAAATAAGTTTTAAATTTATTACATAAAATTGTATGTTTATGAATATTTATTATTATTATTATTTATATTATTATTATTTATCATTATTATTTTATCATTATTATTATTATTATTATTATTATTATTATTATTATTATTATTATTATTATTATTATTATTATTATTATTATTATTATTATTATTATTATTATTATTATTATTATTATTATTATTATTATTATTATTATTATTATTATTATTATTATTATTATTATTATTATTATTATTATTATTATTATTATTATTATTATTATTATTATTATTATTATTATTATTATTATTATTATTATTATTATTATTATTATTATTATTATTATTATTATTATTATTATTATTATTATTATTATTATTATTATTATTATTATTATTATTATTATTATTATTATTATTATTATTATTATTATTATTATTATTATTATTATTATTATTATTATTATTATTATTATTATTATTATTATTATTATTATTATTATTATTATTATTATTATTATTATTATTATTATTATTATTATTATTATTATTATTATTATTATTATTATTATTATTATTATTATTATTATTATCATTATTATTATTATTATTATTATTATTATTATTATTATTATTATTATTATTATTATTATTATTATTATTATTATTATTATTATTATTATTATTATTATTATTATTATTATTATTATTATTATTATTATTATTATTATTATTATTATTATTATTATTATTATTATTATTATTATTATTATTATTATTATTATTATTATTATTATTATTATTATTATTATTATTATTATTATTATTATTATTATTATTATTATTATTATTATTATTATTATTATTATTATTATTATTATTATTATTATTATTATTATTATTATTATTATTATTATTATTATTATTATTATTATTATTATTATTATTATTATTATTATTATTATTATTATTATTATTATAATTATTATTATTATTATTATTATTATTATTATTATTATTATTATTATTATTATTATTATTATTATTATCGAGTTTCTAAATTTCTCAACCTCTATGAGGTTGGAAAATACCTATCCCGGGCTATGCCAAGGGATTAGGCTCTGATGATTTTTTCATTTTATTGCAGTTTTTGTTCAGTAATTATGTTATTGTAAAAATCTTCTTACTATATTACATGTTGCCAGTAAAACAGCCTTTTGCATTGGTTCCAAGTTGTGCTCCATATTCATTTTAGTGTTTGCGTGAGAGTTTTTGGAACCAATCCTGTGGCAGAGATGACGATTGGATTTATTTTTACACTTTTGGCTGTATACAGTTTTTGAAGCTCATTTGCTAACTCCGTGTACTTGTTTATTTTTTTGCTGATGGTTGTTTGGATGTTATGGTTCAATGGGATGGCGACGTCATATATTTCGATTGATTTTTTAATTTTGTCAAATAAGACTATATCAGGCCTATTTGCTAGAATAGTTCTATCTGTTATGATAGTCCGATCCCAGTACAGCACGGAAGTTGAGTTTTCCAGAACGGGTGGTGGTTCATATTTATAATATGGTGTATACATAGTTATTAATTTGTAGCGTAACGCCAAGTCTTGATGCAGAATTTTCGCAACGCTTTTGTGCCTGTTGGTATAATCATAGCTAGAAAGAGTGGTACATCCAGCTATGACGTGGTCAAGTACAACTATCGCTAGACACACTTTCTCCTATAATAAATTTCCTATAGTTTCGTGTTGGTATAACTTTATCCTGGATTGCAATAAGAAATCCCTCTGTTTCTGCATAAAGCGTACCTCTTTTAAGCCACCTGTTTGAGCTTACAGCATCGATATGGTTCTCAGCTAGGTCTTTCGGGTGGATTCCATGTATGGTTTTTGATTTCCACTCTTCGATTAGTTCCGTAGTTGTTTTTACATTATCTGGCGTTGGAAGGTTGCTTGCGCTTAGGTTCAGCGGCGTAAAGCTATTGTCTGCTTCGATGACTACTTTTGTTAGCTCCTCGGAAGACATTGACAAGAAATAATTCCTTAAGCTTGTCTTTTGCTGGTGGTGTAGTGCAATAATATCAACTATACCTCTACCTCCTTGGGTTCTAGGTATAGTCATTCGTTCTATAGCACTTTTTGGGTGGTGCGACTGTGCTCTCGACAGCTGTGTTCTGACCGACATGGAAATCTGATTGAGATCAGTATCAGACCATTTAAGCACTCCAAAAGAGTACGTTAGAACAGGGACCACAAACGTGTTTATAGCTGTAATTTTGTTCCCAGCATTTAGATCCGTCCTCAAAACTAATCTTAGTCTGTTGTTGAACTCGTGTTTGAAGTGTTCTTTTATTTTTGTTAAGCACAAACCTTTCAGCTGCAGCATGTCTAGGTACTTGTAGCTTTCTCCATCAGCCAGTTCACTAATAATTTAATTTTCGTTTAATGGGTAGCCATCCGTTGTGGCCTGGACCTTTCCTCGATAAAGGTTTACAATTTTGCATTTTTCTAAACCAAACTCCATACTGATGTCATCGCTGAATGCTTTCACTATGTCGATTAATCGATGCATTTTTTCTTTGTTGGAGGCGTATAGTTTTAGATCATCAATAAAAAGTAGATGGTTAACACTTGAGTTTTGGCTAGTTCCTTTCAGTTCATATCCGATTTTAGATCTTTTTATTAGTTTGCTAAGCGGATTAAGTGCCAGACAGAACCATAGTGGGCTAAATGCGTCGCCTTGGAGAATGCCATTTTTAATATTTATTGGATCACTACTTTGTCCCCCTAGGTGTAGTTTAACATTCCATAACAACATAAGATGTTTCAAAGTGGCTATGATGTTACTACTTATTCCATAAAGTTGTAAAATTTTTAACAGGTACGAATGCGGCAGAGAGTCAAATGCTTTTTTGTAGTCTATAAAACACATGCTCAAGTTTTTCTTCTTTTTAACAGCTTGTTGTACTATGACTGAGTCAATTATTAGTTGGTCCTTGCATCCCTTTGAATTCCGGCTACAGCCCTTCTGCTCTTTAGTGATAATGTTGTTGTTGTTGCAGTGGTTATACACCCTGTTTGCGATAACTTTTGTCAACAGCTTGTATATTGTATTCAAGCAAGTTATTGGGCGATACTGGGCAGGGTCACTTCCATCTCCACCTTTAGGCAGAAGATATGTATTTCCTATTGCTAGCGAGCTAGGTATATTCTCTGGTTGAAGGAATATATCTGAGAAACACCTTGCAATATGGGTATGCAGCACTGAAAGATTTTTTATCCAGAAGTTGTGTATTTTATCTGGTCCTGGTGCCTTCCAATTTTCTGTTTGATGAACAGCTTCCTTAATTTCCTCCGTCGTAACTTCGTCTTGACTCATTGGTGTAACATTGCTTACTTCTACTTGCTCTTCTGCTAGCCAATTTGCATTCTCTCGGAAACTTCTGGGCACAGACCATATACCTGACCAATAAGTTGAAGCCAATTCAATTGGTATGGTTGTGGTTTGTTGTATCGGGCTCTCTTTCAATTTTCGATAAAACTTTCTTTGGTCGGTTGAGAATGAGCGATTTAGTTGTTTCATAGTTCGGCTTTTCTTGTACCTGGCCAATCTTTTACTAAACGCTGCCAGTTGTTGTCTTTTCTTATCCCTTATTTCGGTTAACTGACTTCCAGTAAGTTCCCTGTGTGAGAGAGGCTTTATAATATTGTTGACAATGTATTTAAGCCTATTTGAAGGTGCTCCTTTGGCGTACTCTGTGTGCTGACCCATTTCTTTTCGTAAATGTTCTATTTTCTTATGCAGCCGCTTTTCCCAAGCTGGTAGAATCTGCGGGTTGGTTGCTTCTCTTCTTATGTTTACTTGACGCGCTGATGTTTTAAACCCAAGTGTCCTTACTATCGAAATAGCGGATACATATATAAGATTGTTGATTTGGTTTAAATCTGTAAGGGTTTCAGAGCACGCAGGCAAGATTTGTTGGTTTAAAATTGAGATTATATGAGTAACTTTTGGGGTTATTCTTAATTTAGGTAAACCTTCTCTGCGGCTAAAGCTTGCATTTCCAAACTCTTCTTGCGCTGATCTAAAGTTGAATAAAAGACTTTGAAGCAAATTATGTTCATTTTGGGCTTCTGCATTTATATTTATGGCAGTTAGTCTTTCCATTCCGGGGAGTTCATTATTGTATGACGAGGTTGAAGGAGGAAAATCGTTATCACTGTGGGAAGGGTCTATCTCGGTTGCTGTTTGTTGTACGTTATTTTGCATTAGTTCAGGGTTCACCGTTGGTGGTTGTGGGTTGTTAATTGCACTTAGCTCATGTATGACATGTGTTCTTATGCTGCTTACTTCTGTAGCGCTAAGCAGGTCCTTTTTTATTATAGCTCTTCTGCGGTCAGCAATATTCTGTTCGGAAAGCTGATTGAGTTCTGGAAACGTGCGTAGAAATAAATCTCTTAAAACAGGCCTGTAAACATGTAACTGAGTTTCTAATTTCGTGGCCAAGAAGTAACAACGAATGACTTCTTTGTTCATTTGGATTGTCCATTGAATTCGTTGTCTTGGTAATCCTGCACGGGTGGTTGGGACGGGTATCGTTCTCAAAACACTCCGTGCATGCGTATGTGATGTGGTTGGGTTATTGTTGATAGTTGCTCTTTCGGGTTCCCCGACCAGTGCCCCATCTAGCAACTGGTCACCAACAGTCCGCATGCTGTCATCCCCAGTGTTGGCTCCAGGTGACGCCCCGACGGCCTCGGGCAGCGGTAAATTATCTTCATTCATATTTCGTTGTATCTCCATGCTTGAAATGGGTTTTGGTTTACAGTTTTCCTTCAGGTGAGTCAGAGGCCGCTCCTACTAGAAGAACAGACGCCCACCTACATGCTTTCTGGCTGCCAGTTTAGGGTGTAGGATTTTATGATGTTGTTTGGTCCACGGGTGGTATTTTATTTCCCACCTACCCGGTATATCTACCGAGCGTTCCTCTATCCGCCACCTTGAGGACGTGCCCTCTAGGGATACAACACCCCCCGAGGGTTATTATTATTATTATTATTATTATTATTATTATTATTATTATTATTATTATTAATATTATTATTATTATTATTATTATTATTATTATTATTATTATTATTATTATTATTATTATTTTTATTATTATTATTATTATTATTATTATTATTATTATTATTATTATTATTATTATTATTATTATTATTATTATTATTATTATTATTATTATTATTATTATTATTATTATTATTATTATTATTATTATTATTATTATTATTATTATTATTATTATTATTATTATTATTATTATTATTATTATTATTATTATTATTATTATTATTATTATTATTATTATTATTATTATTATTATTATTATTATTATTATTATTATTATTATTATTATTATTATTATTATTATTATTATTATTATTATTATTATTATTATTATTATTATTATTATATTATTATTATTATTATTATTATTATTATTATTATTATTATTATTATTATTATTATTATTATTATTATTATTATTATTATTATTATTATTATTATTATTATTATTATTATTATTATTATTATTATTATTATTATTATTATTATTATTATTATTATTATTATTATTTATTAGCAGATACTTAAAAGCTATCTGGTAATTACAGTTTTTTTTTATAGAGCCTAGCTGCGAGTACTATTAGCTCTGATATTTAACATAGTTAAATTTAAATTGGAATTTACATATGAGTTCATTAATTATTTGGATATTTTTTAAATTTTATTTAAGTTTTTTGAAATTGTATTTAATTGCTTTTTTTTGTTCCGGGACAGTTTTTTAACAAAATGTTGTAAATTAAATGTTACGTTACATGAGGAGCATACGGGATTTAGATTTATTTATTATTATATTCCAATTCACAGTAAGAGTACACTTATATGTAAATTTGTGAAAATTAAAAATATTTAAATTACAAAGCTTTACAATATAACAAAAAATAATTAAAAGATAACAAAATAAAAAAGAAAAAAAAATAAATAAATAAAACATAAAACAAATTAGTCATAGTAACATTACGTTATTCCAAGCATAAAAAAGTTAAAGTTGAAGTTGCTTGATAAGGGTAAATGGGAGCGGGTTTGGGGGGGGGTGAAAGTTAGCTAGTTGCTTTGGTTAATAAAATACAGTCTTAACTCGTCACTAAATTGTTGCTTGTCACTTAGTTCTCTCAAGTTACGCGGAATTTTATTCCAAAGGCGTATAGCTAAGATAAAGAATTGTTTCTCAGATGTAAGGCAGGTGAAATGTGGTAAAATCAAACAAGCAGATCTGTTGGATGTCGAAAGCCGGATTTTATCAAAAAGATATGACGGCTGCATAGTTTTCAGAATTGAAAATAACAAACACATGGTACGAAACTTCATATAATTAAAAATTGACATGCCTAATAAATTTTTTTCCAAATGTGATATATGGTCGAATCTCAGATTGTAAATATAGCGCAGAGCACTATTGAATGCTACTTGAAGTTTTCTTTTGCTTTCAGTATCACAGTTATAAAATATTTCACAACCATACACAAGAACTGGTATAACCAAAGTCTTAACGAGAACTAATCTTGTCTTTGGTGGTGTAAACTTTTGAGCTGTCCATAAAGTTCGAAGAACCCCATATGTTTTACCCACAACTTCATTAATATGGTCATTCCATGTCAAAGTTCGGTTAAATACCAACCCTAAGTTCTTTGACTTATCCACGAATTCAATTTTTGAAGAACCAAGCATAATTGAGGGAAAATAAGACAGATCTAGCTTCTTTTTCGAGATAACAAGGCATTTACATTTCTTCGGATTAAGCGAGAGACCATTGTTTACCGACCACCTCATAATTCTTTGGAGATCATCGTTCAGATCATTGGCACAATTTTCTATGAGCCCAAGAGGGCAGCTTTTATAGATTTGAATATCATCAGCATAAAAATGCTTCGATGAATTCAAAATTGTATGTTGTATGCCATTTATGTACATAGAAAATAACAGAGGGCCCAAAATCGATCCTTGTGGAACGCCCCGTAGCACAGGACAAAAATTTGATAAGGCAGTCTCTAAGAAAACAGCCTTTTTTCTATCACTAAGATACGATGAAAACAATTTTACAGCAGAAGAAGACATATTGAAACGGTGGCTCATCTTATCAATAAGAATAGAGTGGTCAACCATATCAAATGCCTTGGAGAAATCCAGTAAGGCAAGAAAAGTAACCTGGTCTTCATCTAGTTGCGCTCTTATGTCTTCAATCACTTTCAAAATTGCTGTGGGAGGGTTTAGTTTTTTAAGAAGATGTTCGTGTGTGATTGAAGTGTGTCAAAGTCTTAGGCGAACAAAATTAGTTATTTGCGTTTTTGGGATGTTTGGGTATCGGGGATGAGATCTATCGCTGTTGATTTCCTTATAATGGTGATGGTATTGGCTCCAATCGTTTAGCTGTTTCGTCTTCATTAAATTTCGTATGAAATTGGTTATGTCACGTTTAGTAAAGATATTAAAATTGTATAGGTACGGGTGAATCTTTAGTTGATCTAGCTGAACGATCTGCTTCTTCGTTGCCACATATACTAGTATGGCCGGGAACCCACATTAATTTTATGGTTGGTAACTTAATGATATGGTTTCTTATTTCAGATATTAGGTCATCGTTGTTATTTGGGTTGGATATAGATTGCAAAACAGATACTATGTCTGTGCAATATCGGCATCAATTACTGAGTTACTGGAGAAGACTAGTTTTGGGGGTCTATCTCCCCCCGTTTAGGCAGGAGGGGCAATTTAAAAAAATTATTACTTAAAATGGAACAAAATTCTTAAAAAATAACGGTGATACTTACAATTAAGTTGTATACATTTTTTTAAAGCCAACATTCTGTTCTATTAGCCAGTTTTTAAATCAAGTTAAAACTACGCGTAGTTTTTGAAAAATTTAATTTTAAACTCAAAATTTGAGTAAAAAAAGTTAAAAAAGGTTTAAAGTGTAACTTTTTCAATACTTCAAGATTATCTACCATTGTTTTTATTTCAGAATTTATTACTCTTATTTGTTTTTGATCAAAAACTGAAAACAAGATGATTTTATGTCTTTTAGTTTTTGAGAAAATTGAAAATAAAAATTTAATTTTAAACTCAAAATTTGAGTAAAAAAAGTTAAAAAAAGGTTTAAAGTGTAACTTTTTCAATACTTCAAGATTATCTTCCATTGTTTTTATTTCAGAATTTATTACTCTTATTTGTTTTTGATCAAAAACTGAAAACAAGATGATTTTATGTCTTTTAGTTTTTGAGAAAATTGAAAATAAAAATTTAATTTTAAACTCAAAATTTGAGTAAAAAAAGTTAAAAAAAGGTTTAAAGTGTAACTTTTTCAATACTTCAAGATTATCTTCCATTGTTTTTATTTCAGAATTTATTACTCTTATTTGTTTTTGATCAAAAACTGAAAACTAGATGGTTTTATGTCTTTTAGTTTTTGAGAAAAATTGAAAAAAAAAATTAATTTTAAACTCAAAATTTGAGTAAAAAAAGTTAAAAAAAGGTTTAAAGTGTAACTTTTTCAATACTTCAAGATTATCTACCATTGTTTTTATTTCAGAATTTATTGCTCTTATTTGTTTTTGATCAAAAACTGAAAACTAGATGATTTTATGTCTTTTAGTTTTTGAGAAAATTGAAAATAACCACAACTATTATTTTAATTTAATTCTTTTTTTTTTGCTTGAGTGGTCTTATTTCGATATAATAATGGTATTTGCGTATGCGTAATGCGTGTTTGGGTGTATGCAACAGTAAGGTGTGCGCGAGTTTGGGTGTATGCAACAGTGGCATCTGTAAGGGGGGGCATGCTGCCCCCCTGCAACCCACCTGCTTGGGCACACTATAGGATTTGGGGTGGGTGCAAGTTGGAGTGTGTGCAAGGTGGTGAGGGTGCAAGGTGCAAGATGGGGTGCATGCAAAGTTTCTTTTGCATTTAAATAAGCTGGATTTAAGAAAAATTAATTTACCTTAGGTATATCTTAATCCATATTCGATTATTACTATCAATATAAGACTACGTTAATACTTAAGCAAGGAAAAAGTAATTTAATTAAAATATTTATTTTGGTAATTTTCAATTTTCTCAAGAACTAGAAGACATAAAGTCATCTAGTTTTCAGTTTTTGATAAAAAACAAATAAGAGCAATGAATTCTAAAAAAAAAAAAACAGTAAATAATTTGAAAGTTTTGAAAAATTACACTTTAAACCTTTTTTTTAACTTTTTTTTGCACAAATTTTGACTTTAAAACAATTTTTTTCAAAAACTATGCATAGTTTTGACTTGATTTAAAAGCAAGCTAATAGACAAAAGTGTTGGCTTTAAAAAAAGGTATAACACTTAATTGAGGGTATTACCGTTATTTTTTAATTATTTTTTTCCATTTAATGTACATATTTTTTTTAACTGCCCCTACCGCCTAACGGGGGGAGATAGACCCCCCCTTCCCATAGTAAAAAATGCTTGTTTTTAACTGTTCCATACAAATCCGTCATTAAACTTTGTCGCCTAAGTTATCGTACTCTCCCCACATTCATGCATAAACATTTGAAATCGAAGCGTTGCTTTGAAAGGAAAACAAATTTTTATTAGGTTGGTTTTATTTTATACAATCGTAAATTATTTTACATTTTGAATTCTAGATTTTTGGGCGTTAGACCGAAATTTTCTGTAATGCGCAGTGTTTTTTCCAAATTTGCCAATTAAATATTTTTACTTAAATTGTATCTAATGTTAATGTTATATATGTTAATACAAACAATTTAAATAAGTCCGAAGTTTATATCACTTTCTGGTTTTCAATATATTCTTGTTTTGTCGTTTCCACAGACCTTTGATCCATATAAAGTGAGTGACACCATACTTGTCCAAAAAGTGGGCGTTATTGTAAGTCGCATAGATTGAACAAAATATTGTGCGCAGTGCTTTAAAAGTTAAATTGCACAACCGATTCTAAAAAATGTATTTCAAAATTTATCGCAATGACCAATATTTGGACGCATCATTTTTTAATATGGTAAACCATAACCTTAAGAAGAAATAATTTTCAAAACTTAAAATTTTTTAAGTCGCATAATCTTTATACAAAATCAACTGCTCCAATCCAACCTGTTTCTTGCTACCGATTTGAATTAAGCTATCAAAAATAGTCAATCACCAAAATTTATAGCTATGTAGATAGCGGAAGAAATATCTTCAAAGAACAAACAACAAAACGAAAAAAGAAAACAGCCCAAAGCTGATGCAAGCAATTATATTTTGCAATTTATTTGGTTTGTTTTTCTGTTTTTACCTTGAATGTATGCCACCTAAAACAAATATTTTTATTATTTCTGCTATTCAGCTAAACCGGAACAAATAAAGCCCAATGTTAATTGATAACTAAACAAAATCAAAACGAATATAGGCATAACAAGCCATATTATGCATGAATCATCATAAAAATAATATAAACAAATGTTTCAGAGAACAACAAAAATAAATATCCAGAAAAGAACACAACCTTTCTTCGGAGTTTTGTTATTAAAAAAAAAAAAAAGAACTTTACCCACCGGTAAAACGATAAATTTCATATCATAATTAAATTTGATTACTCACCCACCTTCTTATGCACGAGCGATTTAAAACTTACCGACTAAAAAAAGAAACCAAAACCAGAGCGAAATTCCTTTGTTCTTGAACTAACGACCTATCATTTAGTCGAATCACCATCCAAAGTCAAGTTGAAACAAAAAAATGTCTTTCTTTTCTCAACTTGCTTGTTTATTTATTTATTGCTTAATAGATTTTACATATATAATATACCTATTATAGTAATATACTCGTACATAATATATATATGCATTTATAACATACAAAACCGCTATTTACATTTACATAATTTTCTCTTATTTTTCCGTTTATAAACAAAACTTCGGATAAGAAAATAGTTTTAAAAAATATAAGCAAAATTTATTCTAAAATTGTACTGCAAAAAAAAGTTAAGGGACTTCAAAAAACAAAGCCCTGATAAAGCCTTTCGTTTGATGTTCCTTCTCCTTATCCCTTTTTAAAGTCGAGAAGATCCTCAGCTGCTAGCGCTTCTTTTTCCATCTCGCCGCGAGTGCAACGACCACAGCACTTAGCTGAAGGCTTGTTCTCACATTCACCTATGGCTGGAGGTTTGAAATTCGGTGTCCAAGGGCCGAGGCTGCCGGAGGCATAGAAGTCCATGGGATATGCATTGTCTGGCTCCAGATTGTTTGGCGTCCATTCGACATCGCCCAACACAACGGACAGTTCGTAGGGATTGAGCAGTGGCTTGCTGAAGGCACTTCCCCAATCTATCGAGAGACGCGGGCAGGCAATTTGGACGAAGGCATCGATGTCGGCCCCAAACAGATCCAACTTCTGTGGGAAAATTTCGGATAGGAGAATCACTGATGTCTGGAAGCCTTTGGTGTGCAGACGACGCTCGAGGAACCGCAACACGCGACTGCTGCCCTGGCGCCCCAACGTGCCTAGTATGATGCCGATTTTTTTGGCGTTCTTCGCCCGCTTGATGTGGTTCCAGCGGATGCTCTGCATGGCCTTGTGGTCGTACTCCTCAAGTGTGAATTTCTTGTCATAAGGATCGTATCTGTAAGCCTTCAGCCGGGGATTTGCAATCATGGCCGACTCCAGATGGAACCTGCCGTCACCCAGATATATAATAATTTTTGTGGTCTGTGGCATCTGAGGCGAGGTACAGCCGAGAATCTCGCCCGGACTGAGTGGTTTCGCTTGAGGAACGATCACATCATAGCCTTTCTCTTTCAACTCGGCGGAGGCGGCCTGCAGGGTGGTAACAAACTGAATCGTACTCACCAAAGCAATCTGTCCGTCTTCGGGCTTGAAATTGATCTGCACTGAGTCCAAGAAATGCAGTGGATCGATCTTAATGTCGACGAAAACATACAACACCTTAATGCCTGTCGTTTGGTCGACCGGAATCAGACAACTGTGACCGTAGTGCACCAGCAAGTCTGCACCCAACGCCTTCGCTGTGTAATCGTCGACGCAACACGCCCCGTAGGTTACATCGCCCATGATCACTGTGTCGGCGGAGGTGAAGCGCTCCAGAATTTCGCTAATTATGATAAAATACATGAGAAGACCTTCGGGCAGCTGTAGGGCGATTCGCTTGGCTTTTAGCTCCCTAGCTCTCCAGATGGTCTTGTGAATTTCGAAATTGTAGTTCCATGGCAGACGTTCGATGGCCTTCTGCAGGATGGGATCATCGAGGAGCTCCTGCGGGATGCGATTGATCTTCGCCTTGGGTTTGAATACTTTCTTGGGTTTGGCTCGTACAACGACGACTCCAGGTTGAGCCGCAGCTGGCAGTGGTGTTGCTACTTCAAGCATAGCGTTAAACGAGATTCTATTTTTTTGTTTTTTCTTTTATTTATTTAAACAAAGAACAAAATATTTTTCCTTCTTTTATAAAAAAAAAAAAAAACATTCACGACACGACAAACGACTTTCACAAAACTCAGTTGAGAGGCAGACTGAGAATGAGACTGACTTTGATAAATGAGGAACTACTGATTCTCTGTGTTGTGGATGAGGTGTCGACGTTGAGTCGATGGAAGTTGATTGTTTAATGTTTTTTGTTCTCACGAAAGAAACTACTGCTCACAGGTCGATGCGCAGATGGGGAGGCTTGGTTAAAAATTCATCCATAGGTCTTTGGCAATCAGTCACGTAGGCAGGCAGATAACTTGCTTGACAGGTAGGCTGTTCTTTGGTAGCTGGTAGATGCAATTTGAAGTTAGGATTTCTCGGAAACAACTAATTAAATCTCCTAATGAAGATGAGATTCTTGGAAGAATATGTTTTATTGCACAATGGGGATGGGAAAAATGTTACAAAATCGTTTCTATTAATAGAAAAACGTGCAGTAATCGCGGTTAGGTTTTTCTAATTTAATTCACTTATCACTATGAATATAATTATTTTGACAGATTGGTGTTATTATGTGAAGTTGGTGGTAGTTTGAAAAAAAAGAACTGCCAGGTTGAAGTATTCGGTGGCAACGAATGGCTATGCTGTGAAACTAGAATAGGCATGGAATTCTATACGTTGTTTGATTGGATTTAAATAAAAAATAAGTGAATTTGCAGAAGGGCCTTCATCATATCAATATGAAGTTCTCAATTTTAAGGGATATATGCTCAAATTTCATTAACAGGGGCATGCATTTAAATAGATATTAGTAAATAAATAACAATTATAGCACTTTTAAGGCCAGGAAACTTTTATTTCTATTTTTAATCAAATTGTAAGGTTTCAGTTTTTCATAAGTATAAAACACATTCAAAAATAGTAGCGCAAAATTCTTAACGATTAAGTAAACTGTTTTAGCAATTTACTAGTCTGAAAAGGTGATTTAACTAATTTCAAACGATTTAAACATCTTACTATCTCTTAACAGTTTGCTAAAGTTAAAATCACGGAATAGCTTTTTTAATTTTTAGTAATTTGCTTAATCCAAAGGACATCTGTACAATTATTCTTATATTTTCACGAACTGTCACTTTTTGGACATGTTTAGATGCACGTGTTTTATTAAAAGGCGATTAGCAATTTACTAGTAAGCAAAGGTCTAACATTTTGACTCCCTTAGTAAAATGTTAAGTATATAGCAAATTGCCAACTAGTAAATTGTTAAACCCTTAAAAATAGGTTGTTTCAAATCTTGCGCCACTGCATCTGATTCTATTTCCACAAGGACCTTAATAATACCCATTCTCAATTTTAAGAGATATAGGCACTTTTCTTATTTAATAGATATGCGTAAATAAATAATAATTATCGCAATGTAAGGGCCAGGGAACTTTTATTTATACTTTTAAATAATGTTTAAGGTTTCAATGTTTCATATCAAACACATTCAAAAATAGTTATTTTAACATTTCTTCACTGTAAAAAAGTGGATGTGATAGCCCAGTTTTAGACAATAGAATCGTTATCGGAACAACAAAATACTTTTAAACGATGTTTTCCTTTTATTTTCAAAAACTGTTACCATACATGGTTAAGCTTAATGTTTATGAAGGGTAGGTTTAGACCTACGAATTGTATTGAAAAAAAAACTAGCTTATAAAATAAAATAGTCTCAAAAACCTCAATAAGATGTTTTTATTTTTTAATTTTCAAAGGTTATATCTTAAAAATCTGACTTTCTGACCGCAATCTAACTAAGGCCACCAAAAACCCTTTAACTATAATTTTATAACCAGTTACAAGCCTGATTGGCCCAAAATGTTATGGGTGGAAACTCCGGAATCCGGTGGTACAAACTAAGAATGTTTTCTCAGAATCATAGAAGACGCTTTACAAAAATTCAAATCAAAAAAATTAAAGGCTGAGTTTTTAATCAGATATATTTGCAGCTAATCAGTTGATTATGATCATCAAACTAGAACCTTGAGGTGTGGAAATCATTGTACAGAGTTATGGTTAGGTTGATCACAGTGGATTAAATTTTTAACAAAATGTTTAGAGGATATGGTTCAATGACACTATGATGAGTTGAAATCGGCTCTGTCACTAAGTTTTCATCTGCCATAAACTCTAGATTTAGCAAAGTAGTTTTATACTACGTTTTCACTAACCATAAATTTAAAGAACTAGGATTATTTTAGACAAACAGAAAAGTCTAGATGGTATAATATTGGAGACAATGGTAAAAAGATTTATCAAATCAAGAGTTTTCAGCCTAGTAGCTTTATTTTGAATTATGGTACTTTTGAGAAAATATAAATTTGAATGTTAATTCCACTTTATTTAAAATAGATCTTGCCCTAAATAGGTTAACGACTCAAACTATTGATTCCTTTATGAAAAATTTGTTTTAAAAGCGCATTAGCAAATATAAAAGCTATAATAATTTTAAATTAAATATAAGCCATTATGAAACAAACCCTGAAAAGATCTCAGATTACTTGGTTAATTTATAATTCGCATTGAAATTTTTCCACAGAGTTACATATATCGGCGGTATTCCTTTCACAAATATAATTGTGCTTAAATCTTATATTTTTTGGAATAAATTTGATCTGAGGTAAAATTTTGAGACTAACCATTGTTTAACCTCTAAACATCAAGGATCATTTTACAATCGTGGTTAAATATTTGGTCCGCCGCGCCGCACCGTTGTGCAGTGTTATTTCATCGTAAACGAAATTACAATATGATTTTGTCCAAATCTTTGTTTATAATTTCGAAAATATTCCATGGAATTTAAAGATTTTAGAAATCAAGATTCTACAGGGGTTTAAAAGTTCAAGTTTAAAACACGTTTCGGGGCGTGAAAAATTCTTGTCATAAAAGTCTTTCTCAAACTAGCCGCCCTCGAACTAGCACGTACAAATGGTCGAGAGCTATTAGTCACAACGCATTAGTTCTTAGGCTGTAGTAACACTACATTCAATTTAATAAAAATACTCAAAAACATACTTAAATAAACATAGAATTTATTACACAACTTTAAATATTTTTAAAAATATATTAAAATGTATTTAGAACACAAATTTAAATTTTAACGTAAATAACTTTAAGCTTTAGAACTTTCAGCTTCCGACAAATCGGTTTCATCCACATCCTCTGAAATTCAGAACATTAAAACCAAATACTTGAAGATTCAAAAATTAACACAATTAATTTATCACCTACGCTTGTTGCCACGCATCCGCCGAAGCCTCTCCTGTTCAACAGCTGCAAAATATTCAGCTTCAGCTTGTTCACAGGCATCTTTAAAATTAAAGGAAACGTACAAATAGAGTTTTCAACTTATGTTATAAAAGGCTTATTCTTACTTTTGAATGGCTGCACATTTACTTTGCCATTTAACATTGTCAGATCACCCTGCTCCGGACCATGTGCAACTTTAACTTTAAGTTTTATTTCTCTAGATTTAGCTTCAAGAATCTTTTCACGGCGATTTTCACGTTCAAACATCTAGCCGTTAAAAATATTTAAAATAAACGTTATACTAACCCATTCTTTGTTTTTGAAAAAAAATTACCGCTGTTAACAATGGTTTATCATTCTTGGATGAATGCTGCATATTCTCCGAAACTTCAATGAGGAAAGTTGCACCTTTTTGACTGCCACAGCTCACATACTTTCCATTCTCATTTGTCCTCAAACACAAAAGTGATTCGTCACAGACTTTAACACTCAAAACGGGTTCATTTTGCTGTTGCAGCAAATCCCAAGCATCTAAAACTCCATCCATCCGAGTGACGAAGAATTGAGATACTCTACAAGGATATGAAATCAAATTTTGGAACCCCCTTCCACTAACTTACTTTGTATAGCTCCATGCTCCATCTGTCAACATTGCAGCACTACTCTTTGTCCATATTATAGAACTTTCTCGACAATCTTCTGACCAAATCCGAGCAGTCCAATCACCAACTGTTAAAAAGTTCTTTACAAATGCGGGATTCCTTGTGATGGCGTATACTGGCCCTAAGTGACACATCATCTATAAAACGGAACAAACAAATATGATGAATGCACAGACTGAGTCCATATCAAAACCGAACCCTTATTTGTATCTTCTCCATTGGAGTCTTGCCCTTGCGGTTACAACAAAACAACATTCCCATCTCTGTGCCACACATGAACCGTGTTGGGATTGTGGTTTCATATTCCAACACCGATACCCCATAGGATCGGGACAGATCCTGTTCGTCTGTTCTCACAGGGTCCATGAGTAATTTGTCCAAAGGTTCATTCAATTTCCTAGTGTCCCACCATAAAACCTGACCATCCGAAGATCCCGAAAAGAACTCAGTGCCACTTTTGGAGTTATTCCACAAAATCGAGTTCACCGGATCACGATGACAGACTTCACGTTCGCTTATCATCACCGGATAACGACCGTGACGTGTATCCCAAGCTGCCACCTGTCCATTGTACATTCCACTGACCAAAGATGTGGGATCCTTCTGATTGTACTCAAGACAAACACACGGAACTTTCGGTTCCAACGTCACTAGTGGTTCATTTGGATTCTCAATCTCCCAAATATAGGAATTGGTCAATTGTCCCGACTTATTCCCTTGGAACTTCATGTCACAATGACTCGCCGCAAGTCTTATCCCACCATCTGGAGACCATGACAAGTGTGTCACCGGGACCTTAAATGCATTCGGATCACGATAAACGTTTACCGTCCGAGACCTGCAGGGCTCCGGCAATGGTGCAGGATCCAAATCCTCAAAGTAATTCTCATAGATATTCACAGCGTTATTCTGATGGATGTAGTGTTCCATGGGCTTCGTTAGATTCATCACCTGTGTTATGTAGTTCTCATCTTTTTCAATTTTTCTCTTATATCTCACTGTCTGTTCGGGATCTTGCATATTTATGTCCTTGGGCCAGCCACCTTCATTGTGGGTTATACCACAATTCTTGAAGGTGGCTCTCTCGGTATTTGCCACACTAGCGGACATTTGATTTGTGAACTGGGTCATCCGGTCGACGGGATTTCGTAGGATGTAATCCTTGCACATTTCGCGATTTGATGTTTCGTTGAAAATCACCTCATCTTTATCTTGAAAACTATGCTGCTGTCCAAAGGAACGACGTTCTTTTTTATACGAGTACTCCATGGTTCGAATATTTGCAGATTAATGACCAAAATAATGAAAAATATTGCAAAACATTGGAAGTTTGTTAATCGATGAAATGGTTAAAAACTTCTTGGTTACCGTTGTCATATCAAGAACAAGGCTGATGAACAAAAGAACTTGTGTACCAGGAGGGCATAATCTTAAGGTCATAGTGCACTTATCATTTCAAAATGTAAACACCTACATAGACCAAAATAATCGCAACAAAACATGGTTTTTGGTATTTTTGTCTTTCATAGATGTGTGAGGTACCAAATCTTAAATTCAACTTAATCTTAGTGGTAAATACTCGTATTTTTAAATTGTGATTTTTTTAAAGTAATATTTATTTATTAATTGTCAAGATTTTGAAGACCGTTTATTGCAGGCATAAAAGGCTGTCAAAAAACATAGGAACATTAAATTAAAACTCCAAAAAACAAAAACAATACATTTTCACAAAAACATAAATTTTAAATAAAATTTGTTTATAGTTTTATTTGTTTAAAAAAATGGGCAGGTTCAGACAACATAGAGGACTTGAAAGTTAGGCAAGTTTCTAGTATCTGATTGGCCAGCTGCCAAAAAATGACCTTCCAATTAAGGCAACTTTAATGGAAAGTTGACTGGAAAGTTAGTCAAGAAAATTCTCCCTTACTATTAAGTCAGTCTATTTCTATCAAAATGACAGTTGGTCATGTTTTTTCGTTCAACCGAAAGCTGAACTTTATTAATCTTTGATTTATTTATTTTCTGCACAACATCATTTAATGCTTTCTGTAAAAGGGTTCCTTGTCAATTTGGAAAAGAAATACATAACTAATATTTCTTTACAAATTGTGATGGACTTGTAGCTTGTCTGAGGAGTGTTTTGTACATAGACAATAATTTTGTTGTTACTTTTTGTACTATGAACTTTAAGTAGAGGTTTGCGAAGTAAAGTTCTGAATTTGAAATTCATGACACTTGAAAAACTAACTAGATTCCTTGGTCAAAATTTACGTTCAAAGAATGAAGTCCCTTATGTTGCTTGAACCTGCCCATTGACTTGATAGTTAGGGAGATTTTTCTTGACTTACATTCCAGTCAACTTTCCAATAAAGTTGCCTTAATTGAAAGGCTATGGGCAGGTTCAGGCAACATAAGGACTTCATTTGCAATCAACTTCATTCTTTGAACGTGAATTTTGACCAAGGCAACTAGTTAGTTTTTAAAATGTCATGAGTTTCAAATTCAGAACTTTACTTCACAAACCTCTACTTAAAGTTCATAGTACAAAAAATAACAAAAGCATTATTGTCTAAAATCCATTCATAAGGCAAGCTGCATGTCCATCACGATTTGTATTTTGTATTGAAAAGTAATATTATTTATTTGTTTTCCAAATTGACAAGGAACCTTTTTACACAAAACATTAAATGAAGCTTTGCAGAAAATAAATAAATCATAGCGTAAGAAAGTTCAGCTTTTAGTTGAATGAAAAAACATTATCAACTATCATTTTGACAGAAGTAGACTTGACTTGATAGTAAGGGAGATTTTTCTTGGCTTACTTTCCAATCAACTTTCCAATGAAGTTGCCTTAATTGGAAGGCAAATTTTTGGCAGCTGGCCAATCAGATACTAGAAACTTGCCTTACTTTCAAGTCCCTTATGTCGCCTGAACCTGCCCATTATCAACTATCATTTTGACAGAAGTAGACTTGACTTGATAGTAAGGGAGATTTTTCTTGACTTACTTTCCAGTCAACTTTCCAATGTAGTTGCCTTAATTGGAAGGCAAATTTTTGGCAGCTGGCCAATCAGATACTAGAAACTTGCCTTACTTTCAAGTCCCTTATGTCGCCTGAACCTGCCCATTATAAACTGTCATTTTCATAGAAGTAGACTTGACTTGATACGAGTAGTTAGGGAGATTTTTCTTGACATTCCATTTTCTTACATTCCAGTCAACTTTCCAATAAAGTTGCCTTAATTGGAAGGCAATTTTTTGGCAGCTGGCCAATCAGATGCTAGAAACTGTCCTTACTTTCAAGTCCCTTATGTCGGCTGAACCTGCCCATTAAGCCAACGAAAATGGAGTTATTTACATTGTTCAGGTAATTTGATTCTTTGTTATTTATAATTTTTGAGCGAATTATTTTAGTTATCACAAACTCAAGTGGACATATAATTAAGAGATATAAAATAAATAACTTTTAAGATCACATTTTTTTCAGCTAGTACTTGGTTCTAAGTCTTTTCTGTCACTCTTAAGATCAGCGCTGCACAATGAGAAGAATTATTCTTTTAAATATATGAAGGTACTTCAATAAATTATTTAACAGAGTGCGGCCTTATTCATCGCTTTTCGCAGCGCAACTCCCTATAAATTGTCTATAGGGCTTAAATCAAGACTTTGAAAATCCACTTGAGACTTTAATAGAATTGAATTCAAAATAGGATTTTACGATCTGAAAGCAATGCTTTTGGTAGTTATCTTGCTGAAATATACAATGGATATTGAAATGATTGTCTAGATTGCCTCCCTCAAGCTTTCATCAATGAACTTGGTATAGTATAGTATTTCCAAACACATATCAGGTGAAACATTCCTGATGATTCTTCTATCATTTCCAAATACCTTCAATTTGATCAAATTCCAAAAACAAGAGATTTTGTGAAGCTGGGGCCTGATTATGGGATTCGCGGCGAATCGTTTGGCTAGCGAGTTTTCCATTTTTCAATTATTGCATTCGCTTTTGCCTTCTTCGTTTTGAATTCGACCAATTAACGAATTCGAAGGCGAGTTTGAAATGTCATAATGTTTGTTGGCGAGTTGAAATCCGATAGCTTTTTGCAGATTTGCAGGCGAAAGAGTGTGCATTATTATTCACTGTTCGATTTCGTGGATTCTTTCTTGATTGTAATTATATAAAAATTTGAGTTAGCTTTATTTTAATTTTCTTATAATTTATCCACAAACCAAAGTGTCAAATCACTGGAATATAGGGAGAACTATTTTCGCTTCGCCGCGAATTCGTTAATAAGGAAATACGACGCGAGTCGAATTTAAAAGGTCGAATTGAAAACGATCCGCCGCGAACCTCATAATCAGGCCCCATTACGCAAAACTATGTCATGGATTAATATTTTGTTTCGACACCTCTGGTTTTTGTCTAGCTTTAATTCAGGTTCTTATTCTTGAATATGATTTGTGCCAGTATTTCTACATGGTAGAAGAGCTTTATTTGGACTCTTATTAGTACCGATTTGCTAAACCTCCTCAACAAAGGTAGATTGCAAATTAGTGCGAAATGTTTTATTATTTGATAATATAAAGCACATTCCTTACTAAACCTTCATAAAAATCTATGTTGATGCAGAAGCACAATATTGTGAAAACATATTTTTCTTCCTTTTGTATATACAGGCAAAATGGGCTATAACGAACTCCATTGGGCTGAAGAATTTGTTCGTTATAACCGGTCTTTTGTTAATAATAGACAAGATTTTAATTTATTAATAGTTGAAGTACAAATTAATCTGTGTCTTGAATTCGAGTTGTGAAATAATTTAAGCTTTTTCTTCAATAATAAAATAGACTCCATTTCATGACGTGAATTAAAAATAACTACATGCATGTTATAGTTGAAAAGTACTTTGTTCTAAACAACTTTATATGATTACTTTCAAAATGATCGTACGAACATTGAATAATATTTGTATGAAATGTCGTTCATAATGAGTATAAATAAATGAATCTGTGCTCCTGGAGTTCATTAAGACTTTGGACTGTGAAAGGAGTAAGCCAGAAGGTTGGCACAGAATCTATTGCTCGGAACCTATTATCAGAAGTGGGATTCACCTAAAGGAAGGAATAAAAAGAAATTTTAAAGAAGAAAAAAAAAATATAAAAACCAAATATTTAATAAGTGATGGAAAATAAGAAAAATTTGGACAATGAAGAAGAAGAAATTTTGGAGGACGTTTATCAAGAAAAAAATAACGCAATGCTCATCACAGCTGATATATTGTCGAAGTTTTTGAAGACTGCTCAACTTAAGGAACGGAAAGAAGATGGCATCATTGGATTTACCATTTTTGATCCCGATCATTCACGAGTGGACACTATCAAATGGTGTTCTGACATTGACACAAGAATTGAGCGTGACAATTTGAAAGATTTTGATGTTCTACCTCGTGTACGTTCTTCTTTGATGGGACGATCAAAAGCTTGGTTCGACAAATATGGATATCAGCATTACTCTTGGTCTGACTTAAGATCATCCATTATTCACGCATTTTCAAGTGGGACGGACATTGTGGCTCAATTCAGAAAAGTTGCTAATTCCGAAAGCAAAGAATTTGGATCTTATTCTGATTTTGTGATGGAAAAAGTATCACAGATAAACCGGTTACCATTTGAAGTTCCAGAGGATAAAATTGTCAGAATAATAATTGGCTGCATTACAAATTTGGGATTAAAAAATTCTCTGATGTTTGTCATGCCAACCTCGATTCAATGTTTAATAGACCATTTATCATCTATTAGTGAGCCACCTCGAAGACAACAAGATGCATCTGTATCGAACGATGGAAACAATAAAAGATTATTCAACACCAAACCTAGTGATGAAGACAACTTTGGGTTTCAGAACAAGAGGTCTCGCTTAGAGATAGAAAAAAAGTGTTTCAAGTGTGGAAAAGTTGGACATCTCAAAGCAAATTGCCCCCGATTGAGTTCAGGAAATCGTTTTAAGCATGAAAGACTTGAGAATGCTAAAATATGCTCGTATTGCAATAAATCTGGACATGAGGGAAGAACTTGCTGGTCTAAACAAAATGCTGATCAAAGAAAAGTTAATTTGTGCAATGATGTTTTGATGGCTGACAATACCACAGATGTGTTCATTAACGGTAGATTATACCATTGCTTATTGGATACTGGTTCTGATTGCTCATTACTAAGAGCGGATATTGCAAATCAAATGTCACTGAAGAGAGTTGCACACTTTCTAAGCATCCAAGGTATTTCCAAGCATCCAATCCTTTTGAAAGAAAAAGTGACTTTGCTGGTTGAATTTGAAAAACTGAACACTGAAATAACCTTCTATATAATTGAAGAAATTTATCTGAAGAACGAAATAATAATTGGACGAGATGTTTTAAGTGATTCATCACTAGAAATTAGAGTTGATATGCATGGATCAACTTTGCAGCGAAAAGACCATCTGATTTCATCATCTAACGTATTAACAAAGAAGATCTGTAAAGCCACTCCCGACCAAAACTTTCAAGTTGAAAGTTTGTTAAACAAATATTCGGCATCCATTGTGAAAGGATTTCCAGTAACAGAGGTACAAACTGGTTCATTGAATATTCGCCTTAATCAAGAAGTAGTTATAAATTATAGACCGTACCGAATGGCATTTTCAGAGCGAACAGTAGTAAATCAAATAATAAGTGAATTAAAGAGTCAAAATATAGTTCGGGACAGCAGTTCACTATTTGCCAGTCCAGTTGTATTGGTGAAGAAAAAGAATGGACAACATCGTCTATGTGTCGACTATCGAGCATTGAATCGTTCAACTGTCAAAGATCGGTATCCCTTACCACGAATAGAAGACCAATTAGATCGGCTCTTTGGCAACAAATATTTTACATCTTTGGATATGGTGTCAGGGTTTCATCAGATACCAATCGAAGAAAGTTCAATAGAAAAAACTGCATTTGTTACACCTGATGGACACTTTGAATATTTAAGGATGCCATTTGGACTTGCCAATGCTCCGGCTGTTTTCCAACGAGCTATCAATAAAGCACTGGGGACCTTGAAGGACAAAACAGCTCTTGTCTATATGGATGATGTTTTAATACCATCATCAACTGTTGAGGAAGGAATCAAAAATCTGGATTTAGTATTGAAAGCATTGACTCAAAGTGGATTTTCGTTGAACATTGAAAAGTGCAAGTTTTTGAAAACCGAAATCGAGTATCTTGGCCGAGAGGTTTCTGTTGAAGGAATTAGGCCTGGAAAGTCAAAAATAGAAGCTCTCGTCAAATCAATTCCACCTGCAAATGTGAAACAAGTTCGACAATTTATGGGACTATCCAGCTATTTTCGAAAATTTGTTCCAGAGTTTGCTGTTAAAACTAGGTGCATATCCGCATTAACAAAAAATGATGTTAAATTCAACTGGACAAGTGAGTATGAAGAAGCTCGGCAATATATAATCAGGCAATTGACTAACAGGCCAGTGTTAGTGTTTTTCGATCCAAATCAACCTACTGAACTACACACTGATGCGAGTGCTTTGGGTTACGGTGCTATCTTGTTCCAAAGAATAAATGGACAGCTGTATGTAGTAGCTTACTATAGCCAAAGTACAAAACTTCATGAAGAAAAATATCACAGTTACGAGTTGGAAACGCTTGCTGTAGTAAACGCTGTCAAAAACTTCCGAAATTATTTGCTAGGAATCAGGTTTACTATTGTAACAGATTGCAATGCATTGAAAGCAACTAAAGAAAAAAAAAAGATCTCCTGTCACGAGTTGCTAGATGGTGGATCTATTTGCAGGACTTTGAATTCAACATTATATACCGTAAGGGTAAGATTATGCAGCATGCCGATTATTTAAGCCGCAATCCACCACAAAAGACTTATTATCAGCTTAACAGTTTATCAGAAAATTGGCTTAATATAGAACAGTATTCCGACGCTGATTGCATTGAAATAATCGAAAAAATTAAGGGGGGAGACTTGGATACTACTTCACAATACGTCATCAATAATGGATTATTGTACCGGAAAATTCAAGGGGAAAATAATAAATTACTGGTGCCACAAAATTGCCGTTTATCATTAATGAGACGTTATCATGAAGATAATTGTCACATTGGATGGGAAAAAACGCTAGCCAAGATGAAAGAACATTTCTGGATGCCTAGAATGTCAAGAAATGTACGAAAATTTGTAGAATCATGCTTGATTTGTCTGGTAGCAAAAAGACCCTCCGGAAAAAAACAGTGTGAACTGCATCCTATTGAAAAAAACCGATACCTTTCCACACCATTCATATCGATTGTATGGGTCCATTTCATGGAAAAGACAAGGAAGATAGCCGTTACATTTTAATATTCGTTGACGCCTTTACAAAATTTATAATTTTGTTTCCGTGCAAGACTTTACAAGCAAAAGAAACTATTCAACATTTAAAAAACTTTGTAATGCTGTTTGGAGTTCCAGCTAAAATTATTAGTGACAAGGGAACGAACTTTACAAGCGAACATTTTCAAAATCTTTGTACATCATATGGTATTGAACACCACACAATTGCACCGGGTATAAGTAGAGCAAACGGGCAAGTTGAGAGATACGTTGATACAGTGGCAAATCTCTTACGGACTAATTTGGAACTTCACATGGAATGGACAAGCTATTTCAGTCGAGTTCAACTGGCCCTTAACACAACAATCAACAAAACAACTGGACTTTCACCTTTAAAAGTTTTAACTGGAATCAGTGGACGAACCCCTGAAATGAGTGCTTTGTTTGCAGACCTAAATATTGAAACTGGATATGACAATTTTGATGCTTTACGCGAGTTGGCAGATAAACGAATTCGTGAAAATGCTGGAAAAATGAAGACAAGGTTTGACAAAGGTAAATGTACTCCAACTAAACTAGAAATAGGTGCTACCGTTCTATACAAAAGCAATCAAATACGGAAGTCTAAGCTAGACGTTCACTTTAAAGGCCTTTACGAGGTCATAGGCGTGTTGCCGAATGACAGGTACAAGTTGAAGAAAATCAATTCCAAAATTGTTATAGTTGCTGCAAGAGAAACTATTAGACCAGTTCCAAAAGAAAATTAGAAACATTATGTGATAATGTAAGTTTTATGTTTCATTATTAAATTTTATTAAATTGTTACCAAGTAATTGGCTGAAGTTTGAAGAACTTTTGGTTTTTGTTAATTATTATATTATTTGTGCTTGGGCTAAATGGTGTAAGACAAGTTTATGCTCAAGAGCTAAACCTCTGAGCTTATAGTTGGTTGATAATGGACTGTTTTGGGAATATTAGTAGACAAGCTGTTTGCCTCTGAGTTACTAAGGTTTGTTGTTTATGGTACAAGACAAGTTTACGCTTGTGAGCTAAACCTCTGAGCTTATGGTTTGATGATAATGGACTGTTTTGGGAATATTAGTAACCAAGCTGTTTGCCTCTGAGTTACTAAGGTTTGTTGTTTATGGTACAAGACAAGTTTACGCTTGCAAGCTAAACCTCTGAGCTTACTATTTGTGTTGAATTGTTTTCAAATTATTATTTTGTTTCAAAATAATGACGGTTATGGATTGTTTCATCGAGAACGATGAAAATTGCAGGATGGCCGTGTTATAGTTGAAAAGTACTTTGTTCTAAACAACTTTATATGATTACTTTCAAAATGATCGTACGAACATTGAATAATATTTGTATGAAATGTCGTTCACAATGAGTATAAATAAATGAATCATTGCTCCTGGAGTTCATTAAGACTTTGGACTGTGAAAGGAGTAAGCCAGAAGGTTGGCACAGAATCTATTGCTCGGAACCTATTATACATATATTCAAATTGCTCTCGAAAAAAAAATGCAAAGTCCGGTAATGGAAATATTGTAAAGGGAAATTATCATTTTAAATCTTCAAATTTGAATTGCTTCGATAGATTTTGTTCTTTTCATTTAAAACTGTTCGTTAAAATTATAAAATTCGTTATAGGCGAGTATTCCGATTATTCGTAACAATCGATATTCGATTGAAATCAGAGCTTCCTTCACTTTACAGTGTAATTGTCGTTAGTTTCCTGAAAAGGACATCTGAGGGGCATATTTTTATTGGCAACATTTTATAGTATTTCAACATAATATGCACCTTTATATAGATAACCGATACAAATCATGGCAACTGTTCCGAAACAAATTGGAGAAATCTCTCAAACAAATTTTGATGTAGTACATGTACGTTGAAAATGTCAAACTCGTGCAATGTGAACTCATAAAGTAAATTGGGGTAATAACGAATTAGCGGTGTGTAGGTATTCCGATTTTCTCCGACAGCAAAATATTGCGGAAATTTATTCCGTATTTAAATTTAAGGGGAGAGTACGATAACTTAGGCGACAAAGTTTAATGACGGATTTGTATGGAACAGTTAAAAACAAGCATTTTTTACTATGGGAGGGGGGGGGGTCTATCTCCCCCCATTTAGGCGGTAGGGGCAGTTAAAAAAAATATGTACATTAAATGGAAAAAAAATAATTAAAAAATAACGGTAATACCCTCAATTAAGTGTTATACCTTTTTTTAAAGCCAACACTTTTGTCTATTAGCTTGTTTTTAAATCAAGTCAAAACTATGCATAGTTTATGAAAAAAATTGTTTTAAAGTCAAAATTTGTGCAAAAAAAAAGTTAAAAAAAAAGGTTTAAAGTGTAATTTTTCAAAACTTTCAGATTATCTACTATTTTTTTTTTTATAATTCATTGCTCTTATTTGTTGTTGATCAAAAACTGAAAACTAGATGACTTGATGTCCTTTACTTCTTGAGAAAATTGAAAATTACCAAAACAAAATATTTTAATTAAATTACTTTTTCCTATTGCTTAAGTATTAACGTAGTCTTATTTTGATAGTAATAATCGAATATGGATTAAGATATACCTAGGGTAAATTAATTTTTCTTAAATCCAGCTTATTTAAATGCAAAAGAAACTTTGCATGCACCCCATCTTGCACCCTCCCCACCTTGCACACACTCCAACTTGCACTCACCCCAAATCCTATAGTGTGCCCAAGCGGGGGGGTTGCAGGGGGGCAGCATGCCCCCCCTTACAGATCCCACTGTTGCATACACCCAAATTCGCACACACATTAATGTTGCATACACCCAAACTCGCACCTACCATTCTTACTACCAAATAAGAGCACTCAAGCAAAAAAAAAAAAGAATTAAATTAAAATAATAGTTGTGGTTATTTTCAATTTTCTCAAAAACTAAAAGACATAAAATCATCTAGTTTTCAGTTTTTGATCAAAAACAAATAAGAGCAATAAATTCTGAAATAAAAACAATGGTAGATAATCTTGAAGTATTGAAAAAGTTACACTTTAAACCTTTTTTGACGTGACAACGTCTTAAATTAGGTTGCGGCTGGGAGTCACTTATGAAAAAGTGTAACGCCCGGTAACGTAACGATGAGTCACCGAACGAGAGAGAGGCCCGCCGAATGCCTTGCGTCTCTCTCCCACTCAACTATGATCGGTCTGCCGCGCGCGCAGCACTAGAGAATTAGGCGCATTGAATCGGCGAATGCTTGTGTCTCTGTCTTTGTCTTTATCGAACGTTCTTGGCGTTGGAAAAACAAGAAAGCGTCATAATACAAGTTCACACGTGTGGTTAAAGTATCGTCAGCTGTGTCTGTAGTGAAAATGTGGAGTGCTTAGATTCGTCATTTACAACAACTACAACAATAAAGGTAAATAATTGTACACTGATATTTCATTATCGTAAACTATGATTGATTGATTAATTGTTAGATTGACACAAAAGTTGAGAAACTGAGTTTATAGGTTATGTCATACTATTGATAAATGTTGATAGTGTTAAGTAAATTATTAGTTTAAAAAATTTGTGCAATTCTTATTTTCATTCAATTCCTTGTTCCTATTGTGCAATTTAATTATATTCATATCAATAAATATTCTACCGAGAAAAAGACGTTGTCACGTAAAATCTTCGCCCGTAAAACCGACTTTACAGGCAACCATTTTTTTTAACTTTTTTTACTCAAATTTTGAGTTTAAAATTTAAAAAATTTAAAACTACGCATAGTTTTGACTTGATTTAAAAACTGGCTAATAGAACAGAATGTTGGCTTTAAAAAAAAGTATACAACTTAATTGTAAGTATCACCGTTATTTTTTAAGAATTTTTTTCCATTTTAAGTAATAATTTTTTTAAATTGCCCCTCCTGCCTAAACGGGGGGAGATAGACCCCCCTCCCATAGTAAAAAATGCTTATTTTTAACTGTTCTAAAAAATTCCGTTATAATATCTTGTCGCCTAAGTTATCGTACTCTTGCCAAATTTAAAGATGGATGGTAATGGTATGCAAGTGTTGCGAGCAAATGTTTTTGCAATCGGTCATCTCGAAAGGTGTGCATATTTCTATGTTTGGCCACTTATTTATTTAATTAACCACTTTGCTAAACCATTTGATTTTTCTATCCTCAGCAAAGGAGAGGTGATAGCATTCCCAAATGTCTTTTCTGTTAAATGGAGTTAAGCTTTATTTTTTTATTTTTGTAATAATGTTTTTACATGATTACCCGATTAAAGAGGTTAGTGAAGTAAAGTTCCAAGTTTAACAAACTTATTTGATTTTGTCTAAATGTACTTCAAAGAATGAAGTTGGCTGCAAATGAAGTCTCTAACTTTGTCTGATACTTCCCTTATGCAGCCCCTGCTGTACTAAACCCAGATTCTAAACGAAATTTGTCAGTCAAAGCTTAAATTTTATTTACTAAAAATGTTATCATTCATTTTCATCGTCAGTCACTGTAAAATAGTCTCATCTATCTCCAAGAAAACAACTTATTTGTATCCAAAACACAAAACAAAAAGACGAATAAAATTTTTGTTAGTTTTCATTTATTTCCCAAATTTTGTAATTTCTTTTTTCAATTATTAATAATTACGGTTCTAACTCAGCAAATATTTTAGGTTTCTCGCAAATTAAAAAATAAAAATACTTCAATTACTGAATTCATTCTTTTTTTTCATGTTTTGTTTTAATTCAAATTAATTATTGTAAATTTGATTTCCTTCCTAAATCTAGCGTCTGTTTTTTTTGCAAAATAGCAAACAACTCTCACACCAGAAAAAGGAAGATTTTCAAAATTAAATGTGAATGATTTTTTTTTTAATTAATTCAAAATCAATAATCAAAAATATTTGTTGAGAAAACTTAAATCGTTTATTTCTTTAAATTTCATTCGTAGGTAAATGGGGTATGTTTTTATTATTTTCTTTTTTCATTTTTGTAAACTACACTTCATTTGATGAGAGAGAGAAACTCAATTGATTATTTTGTTTAGTTCGTTTTTAATTACTTTTCATCTAAAACATGCACTTTAAATATTGAATTTTGTTTATGTTTTCGAAAATGACAGTTTTTTTTTTCTATTAATTCTTGAGCAACAGGAATATTTCTCAAGAATTAAAACACGAGCAGGGGGACAGAGAAATAAACGAAAATGTCTACATAATTATTTTTTGTATATATTTTTCTTATGAATATTTTATAATTTTGTATGTTTTTTGTATTTTGTAATTTGTTTTGTTTGAAATTTAACTTTGTGATATATAAGTTGGTTATTTTGTTTGTTTTCAAGTTGATTTGCATTAACATAATTATCGATTTTCTTATTAAATTTGAACAAAAATATAGCAAATATTTGATAGAAAAGAAAAGTAAAAAGACTTTTTAACATCATTTTAGAAAATATAAAGAAAACAAACAGAGACTAAAAATATGCTTGCACATTCGTTTGTTGTTGTATAATTAAATAGAAAAGAAAATATGTAGAACAAAATAAATTTACTTACAAAAACAAAGAGATAAAATTTGATAAACGGATTATAAAGGAAATAAATAGAGAATTTAATAGATTTATTATTTTGACTGAAATAAATTGATCGAATTTAATTTGTTGCTTTAATTTAATTTAATTTAGAAATGTATAAATAATTTAAAATATTTTTCTTGAACTTGCAAGTTTTAATTTTTTTTTTGTTTTATAGAAAATTTTTCATTTTTTATTTTTATATGAAATTTAATTGAATTTTAATCGTTTTTTTTTCTGTTGTTGTATATTATGTTTTTGAATAGAATAGATTTTCATTCAATATAACTGATATATAGATAGAAGAAATTGTTTTTTGTTTATTTAATCTTCTTCATCTTCAGACTCGGCTTCTTCGAGCCATGTAAGCCAATTGTTCACCTGGAACAGTGCTGTTCCTTTTCCTGGATACTTGTCTGAGATCTCTTCTTTCCATAGCAAGAATGCTTCTTCCTCTATAACGCTCGCTTCATAGAGATTTTTAAACCACCGGCATAACATACCTAAAAATGGTTCAAAGCAAAAGAACATTAATAAACACCTTGAAGAAATTTTAAGGGTTTGAATTTTTTTTACCTTTGGGGAAATTTGCATTGTAACAAAACATTTGTAAAGCATAGAGGGCAATTAATTGTAGATCGATGTTTCCATTGAGGAAAGTCTCCAAAATTTGGCAGTATTTGTGTAAAAGAGTCTGTTCTTTTTCAATCATTGATTTTTCTGGATTCCTCTTAGTTTCTGCTGACGATGCAAGATTTGTTTCCTAAATAATTAAAAAAGAAAAGTTTAAAAATATATTTTACAAAAGCGCATACAAATAATTTTCTTTTACCTCTGTGATATATTTTAATATGACAGTCATTAGAGCTGTAACAAATCCGGGATCTTTGTAATACTTAGCATCGACGGTGGTCTTAATCCACTTGTAGAACGCCTGTGGATTCGAATCTGTTTGCAGTTGTTTCAACATCTCAGCTTGTACCTTCAGCAGGGGATATAAGAATGCCAATGAACGGTCGTCAAGGATTTCAGCCAAACGTGTCTTATTGCGATCGGCCTCGGGAAGGCTCTTCATCAGATCGATCTTGCTCGCTCTGAACATCTCCTCGAGGGTATCACGGCCAAGGGATTTATGCAATTGCTGCAGCACTAACAAGAACAGAGGATAGTGTTGACCGTTCTCGGTGAAGGCTGCCACTTCGGTAAGTTTCAACAAGTTGGCGCTGGCCACTGCCTTGGACAATAGACAAGCCACCAGAGTGGCAATGCGTGGGATGATGACTTCCCGTTCATTCATGCGATTGACCACTTGTTTGAATACTTCAAGCACTACGTTGGCCTTGATGAGCGACTGTTTGCGTAGAGATTGAAGGAATTCAATCAGCTTATCGAAGTACTGATCGGACTTGTCCAAAACGTCCATAACCAAATTGATGCAGACATCCTTCATGCACTTCTCTGGGACCTTCAGTTGAACGAATTCTTCAACCACAGCACTCGTCTCCTTGTCGTTGGTGTAAAAGTTCTCCTTGAAGAATGCAGATGTTCGCTTGAGGACTTCATCCTTGTTGAATGCCTTGTCCTTCTTTGCTTGTTTGCCGCCCGCTGGCCCTGCCACGGAGGAGTTCTTCTCGGACGTTCCTTGTTTGTTGTTTTGGGTGTTATTGTTTTCTCCACTGTCGCTACTTGTTTTCTTGTTCGATTGGGAGCTTGATTGAGCTGAGATATCATCGTTGCTGCCGGAAGCCGCGGTGCTAAAATTTGGCGACGAGGCAATCGACTTGAGCACCTTCTCTGTGGCGCTTATGGTTGCTGTCGGCTTTGAAGACTCTGCGTCTGTCGAGTATTGGTATTCGCTCGATGGCGTTGAGCTTGGGCGATTTTGATTCAGCGAGGCTGGTGTAGCCAAAAGAGGATAGTGATTTGCTGATAATTGTGACGTCGAAGAGGAAGCCGACGAATTACCAGTCTGCTGACCATTGCCTCCTCCACTTTGAGGTGGATGGGTAGACATTGGCAGCAATGGGGGTTGTTTAGAGTTTTGGACAGCAACTTTAAACAACAAACTGTTAGCAGCCGGTCGCATTTGCAAGTTCTCCACGGCATCTTGATTGGCGGACATTAACTTACTCTTGAAACGTGGCGCTAACTCTTTGTTGTTTAACATTTGGTTGTACTGTGATGATTGGTTGTTGTGCATGTTGTTGTTATGCTGACCACCGCCGTTATTGTTATGCTGCCCGTTGTTGTGCTTGTTGTAGCGATTGTTATAGTTGTTGTGATGGTTGTTCTGATTGTTTCTTTGATTGTTGTATTGGCGATTGTTGTTGTAGCCACTTATTTTTAAAGACAAAAATTTCATGTTATCAAAGAGAAATAGAGAATAAGAGAAATAAATAAAAATACTTACGGTGACATTATTGGAGATGATCCACTGACACTCAAACTGCCAAACATATCATTGAAGCCAGGCTGAAGATTCAATGGGAATCGATTCATCCAATTGTCGTTATCACGATCGTTATTGCGCATATCACGATTGCGATTTGCGTATGGCGTTCGGATAGGCGTATCGTCGTCGGTTCGAATCTGTTTAATTGGTACAGGACCCTCAGTGGTAGCCACTTTGCGAGGTACCCAATTATTAGCACGCAATTCGATGACATCCTTCAGCATGAAGCGAATTCTAGGAGGATACTCAGTCGATATAGATCGTCGTTCCAGTCTTTCGAAATAACTATTCATCATGTCTTTGCCCTGTTCTGTATTATCCAAATTCTTTCCGCAAGTTCTAAGTAACTGGGATAAACATTCCATATCTTCGCACATCTCTTGTTGTGTTGTGGTGCGTTTTTTCTTTTTGTCCAACAAGTGCAATATGCATTGATGTAGAATTTTCTTCGAAAGCATTTCCAATTTATTGAGTTCGCCGATAAACTTAACATTACCAAGCATTCGCTGTTTGGCCAAATGGCGTTTTTCCTCTTCCTCTTGGGTAAGTTGATGTTTTTCGGTTGATTCATTATTGTTTGTGGTACTTGTGTTGCCGGTGGCATTATTACTATCGCTTATTATTTCAGTCGGTTTCAAACGATTATTAAAACTGTCACGGCAAATGGCTAATAGTAAACGCAAGAACGTGCATTTATCGGTTGAGTTTTCTTCAAAATTTGGCGCTTCTTTCGATAATCGTTTGCATAATTGCGCATACATAGACGAATATTTTGGTTCATCGAGGGCTTTATCGAATATTAAAAGAATAACACCATTCAAAATATTTGCAGAATTTAAATCTAATTTTAATAAATCATCGCTTAGCTCTTGGAATTTTTCTGGTGTAAGCTTATTGAGAATACCACGAACCTAAAAATAAATAAAAACAAAAATATTTGTAGACTAAAAAAACAAAGGTTCGTCGTTAAACAAAAATTATCCTTGTAATATCTCAAAAAATAAACAATCTTTAACATTACGACACACGAGCGATTCTACAAAGTCAAATATTTAATCTTCCAACTCAATTTCATTTCGAATCCCTCCACATAACAATCCTTTTTTATTTTACAGCCATTACGAAGACGACGACGACGTACAATACATAATGTGCTGTGCTGCATTGTTCTTATCCTGTTCCATGATAAATAATTTAATAAAATTAACCTGCTGCTACCCATATTGGCAGTATTTTTGCTTGAATCTAGGTCAGGGATAGAAAATCAACATAATAATGATGTCACAATGGGATGGCGAGAACGGTGAGTGTGTATGTTTGGATGGCAGATGGTGGGAGAAGAGAAGTAGAATTTATTGTATTGCTTTAGTGGGTTGATGATGCATTTTAAGGAAGATATGGAACAAGAACATATACCATCTAAATGTCAAATGTCTTTCTGTTTGTATGTTAAAATTCTTTGGTGTAGTTTCTAAGAAATTGGATGTGAAGCTAAGAAATAGAAAAAAAGCGTCACAGAGAGTAAAGATGGAAATCAGGACGTTGTTGTTTATTTCCAACTGACAACTTGTCATTCTAGAAGGATCTTGAGAAATTAAGTCGGAAGATATTAAGTTTTAGCTTTGAGAACTTAACTACTTGACGGAACGGATAATGTCACTTGAAGGTGAATATCTAATCTAATAAATTACTCATTCCAATTTTGATTCTACCATAAAAGGGACAAAGTGATGCGGTGGGGCACGTGTTTGTAATTAATACCATACCATACACACAATGTCTAATTACAAGGGACAAGATACTGGGGCTCTCAACAACTCCAAACAATACAAATTTGCCGGATCAGATGGTATAATACTATCTGAGATAAAGAAAGCCTCTGACATAATCACAGCAATCCATAAGATAATACACAATAGCTTCTTAAATCTAATTCATATTTCTTCAGTATGGACGGAAAAGAAAGTTTTTTTCATAACCAATGCGCACATGAACGCTAAAAACCTAAGCTTATAAGTCTATCATCATTGCTTCTGAAGTGTTACACACTTTAGTACGAAACATGGCCGCCATCATTATCTTATTCTTGGTATCGAAGGAAACATCCACAATTTTTAGTTTTCTAGAATCAATTTCAAGGTATTCACATTACACATCTACCAACTGCAGTTTGATGGAAATTTCTATTTGGGAAGGCAAAGCATTCCTGAAAGACGAATGGATCAACACTTTTATTGATAAATCAAAAACTAATGATGGGGTTGGTAGAGGCGAGCACTCTGAACGGCTAAAACTGTGTTCCAAAATGAAATTCTGCCGATCAAAGAAATCTTGTCCGATATCCAGATTTTCACAGATAGTGAAGCAAATCTCTGGAGTCTGTCTCTACAAAATATCAAACAGTAACAGTACATAACTGTCGACCGTCTCTAAAAGAGATCACACATTTTATAATGATCTTAATTTATGTCAAACAAAATAACATCACAAGTTTCGTAATAATTTCCAACTGGTTTCATTATGCTTCGAAGATAGCCTCAAATATCTTCTGGTATCGCAATGGGCCAACAATTGGCTTAAGTGTGTCCTAATCTATGCCTCTGATTCATTGTAAAAAGAGGTGCTAATAAATTGGACCGATTGAATGAAATATACCAGATATAATAAATGCCATGAAATTATCTACCAGATTATAATAAACAAATAAATGACAACAATATTTCTCTTTTCTATTATTATTTAAAGTTTTCAAGCTCTTAAAAAAAAAAACACTCGATGTAAAATAAAAGGGCAGGAAACTGCGTGGAATAAAATGTTTCGATAACTTACCGGTGTCTAGTACCGTTATATGCGAGATACACACCCTTTTGCCACAATCTACGAGTGGGAAGAGTGCATCAATAAAACAGAAAAATTGTGGAACGATCACAAACGCAATATCGCTAAAAATGCAGCAAGATGTTTGAATTTTCTCATCGGCTACAATGTATAAAATACGCTTGGGTATAAGTCTCATTTTTGGGTCATTGCTGGATAAGCTTAATTAAGCCTCTCGGAAGGTATTCAAAAAAGAGACTTTAAAATTATTGGTGACAAAAACATCATTGATTCATTAACGTCACTCGGACCTCGTCGTTAAGTTTTTTGCCTCATTCTTTTTTCTTGTGAAATAGCCAATTGCATTTATCCCCTTGAACAGTTTAACCTCAATATTCGAGGAATGCCCATCAGTTTATTCTTAAGCATAACTTCGACTGTACTGTGAAGTACGGAAACTCGTTTTTTAGCTGCACTACGTGAATGTGGAATTCCTTATCACGGTCTGTATTTTCCTGTCATTGCAATGTTCAAAAAACGAACACCCCCCCCCTCTTCTTTCCTCTGGCATATTAAGGTATACAAAACCCTTTAAGCATGCGCTGATTACAAAAAGTATTCTTCACGCAGTATTCTTTAGCACACCAACCTTAGGCATTTTTCTACTTCATTCCCTATGATTTTATTAAAATGTTATTAAAAATAACAAAACCAGTTGAATATAGCAAACAGTTATTAAATAATGTACATAAATTATATTATTCTTACCCTTCTAAATACAGCATCATTCTTTTCATTTTGTGAAAGCAAATGTTGTGGCCTTAACGATGGTGGTACCCAACGTCCAGATGATGGCGGTGCTGGGGTAGCTGGTGAAATTGCACGTGATGACGATGAGTTGCCAGCTCCAGTAACAGATGCCGTTGGCGATGATCCTCCTGCTCTTGGTCCGGTTGTCAAATTACTTCCACCACCGGCATTTTTGTTGTTATTATAATTATTATTACCACGATTATAGGATGAAGCTGAAACGGGTGTTGTTGAAGACGAAGAAGATGTTGATGAATCAACTAAATATGATGAATCTCCTCCAGTTGATGGAGTTGTAGTTGATCCTGAAGCTGCTGCTGCTGCTGATGCAGCTCCTGAAGAAGAAGAGCTATTTGATGGTCGACTATTATAGTCACCACCTCGATTGTTGCCACGTTGTTGTTGTTGTTGGTCGTCTCCTCCTTGCTTATTGTAATAACGTCGATCGAGACTATTATTGTTGCTACTATTGTTATAACCACTATTATAATTATTATAATTTCTATTATAATTACTATTGTTGTTATAACGCGAAGAAGAATTTACTGAACGTGAATCGTCAAAATCGTTATTGCGATTACCACCGTAGTCTGTGTTGCGATCGTTATTGCGATAATTTCGGTTGCCACCACCACTTACATTGCCTCCTCCGCCGCCGCCAGAAGTTGAAGAATACGAGTTGGTATTGGAATAGTTGTTGTTGTACGAATTAGATTGGTATCCATCTGTAGTTGAAGCATTTCCATTTGTTGAAGCATTGTTGCTGCTACCTCCTCCACCACCATATTGTCGACCGCCGCCGTAGTTATTATCATAACGATTCGATTGACGATATCCGCCGCTATTACCACCGTATGGTGAATTCGATCTCTGAGATGACCTACCACCTCCTAGTCCTCCATTGTAGGAGTTGGTGTTGCTATTGCCTCCGCCGCTGCTGCTATTATTATAGTCGTTTGATGAATTACGGTTGTTGTTGTAGGAAGAGTACGAAGATGAATCGGATTGTTGATTGTTGTATTGATTCGATTGGTATGAACGTCTAGCAGTGCCTCCACCGCCGCCTCCCTCACCTCCGTTGCCGTTACCGTTACCGCCAGAGGTAACGCTACGATTGGTTTGATCGCCAGTTATTGAACGGCCTTGACCATTGACGTCACTATTTTTGTTATAGTAACGCGACGACGAATCGTTCTGATACGGCCGTCTTGGTCGAGGGCTTAAAGCGTCTGAATCGTGTTGACGAATTTTGGCGAAATTTTTATTATAGTTGGTTGAAAAGTTCGCAGAGTTGCTGCTGCTGCCACTGCTACCAACAATGCTACTATTACCGTTTTGTTTTGAACCAATTGAATTCACAGAAGACGACTGTTGCAGCTGACGATTAAAATTCGAATACTGCTTACCGTTGTTGTTGTTGTTATTATTATTGCTGCTAGAAGTGGGTTTTGAATCGATTTTCACTAAATTTTTTAAATTTTGAAAAGTCTCACTAGCTGTTAGCAATTGATTACCACTGTTAAGCAATGTTGCTTGTTTAAAATTATTTTCGATTGCCGTCGTTAGCGTGGCAGACGACGACGGCGACGAAACGGGACTTATTAATGGATCAATATTTATGGTTTTTGGAAATTGTGTACCAAAAATACTTGGATGATCAGAGGAGGAAGGGTTTTTAAAAGTTTTTGATGTCAAAAAGGAGGATTCTTCACTTCTGTAATTAGCCGTAATTGCAGTCTTTGAATTATTACGACGAAAATCAACGGATCGGCTGCTGCTCCTCCCCGGTGATGAGTCCTGTCGATAAATGGTTGTAGAAGTTTTTGACGATGTAGATGGTATAATTGTTGGTGGAGTGATGATGGATGTGGATTGTGTTGTGTTTTTAATAAGGGGATCTGTAATTTTTTGATCGTGTATTTTCCAACGAATGTCCTTTGACTGCGCGAAAGGAATCGTTACCGTTGAGTGTGGAATGATGATGATTTATTTAAAACGTGTGGGAAATGAAAAAAATTAAACTTTTTTTTTGTTATAATAACTTTACGCGTGCAGAGATGGAATCGCTTTATGAGTTTTTTGTTTAACTTTTTGTTAGTTTAAACGCACAAAACGCGACGCGCTTCACTTTGTTTTTTTTTTTTTTTATAATTTGATAATTTTTTTTAAATACAAAAGAAATTATATTATTATTATAATTTTCTATTTTTTGTTTGTTTTTAATTTACCTAGTTTGAGAGTTCTTTTGTTATGCTTAATTAGTAAATGTAGATTTGTATCTTTTTTAGTTTTTTTAATTATTTGAAAAATAGAAAGAAAACTAAATTTTGTCGGTGTCGAGGAGTCCTCTTTTTGCCAATTAACTAATAAACTTGAAAAAAGAGGTTCCTACAAAACAGTTTTTCTTTTTTTCTTTTGTTTGCTTCTTGTCCCGTATTAGTGAGATTTTACTTTGCTTTTTTTTGTTTGTTGTTGATTTGTTTGTTTGGATTTTTGGATTAATAATTGTCCAAGCAGGTCTTGGTTTTCTTCACTGATTGTTTGTAAGTTGTGTCGTATTATATTTTTGGGAGCCCTGTGTTACAACTATTATAAATATAAAGTTCGGCCTGGTTGAAAACTGTAACGAAACAAAAAGGTCTTGTTTAATTTTATGCTTAAAGAGTATAACAAAAGATTAACTACATACTACTTAATAAATAAATATAAAAAGGTGTGATGATGTTTTTCCCTGCCTGCAAGTATTTTCTCACATTTATATTTAGACAAATAGAAAAATAAAAACATTACTTAATTAAACCACGAATTCACAAAGGAGTGAACAAATTAAAAATAATTAGTCAATGTGTTTAATTTTATCTAGGTACGAGTAGGTATGCATTTTTATCTTTAGTCACGTAGTTTTTTCATTTGTTTGTGAAAAATATTTTGATGAGTAATTTAAAACAAATGGTAGAAAACAAAACTGAACAAATGAAAGCCGGTTTTTTAAATAAACTTTTGTATTTTTAATAAACACATGTATACATATATGATCCATTTTGTTTTAATAATCATATAGTTAATATTTAACTTCAAAATTATGAACTCATGATTCATTTTGTCTTTAAAATAAACATCTTACGAAATTGATCAGATCATTTGAAACAAAATGATATGAATCGTATTTAAATCATATGCAAAATTGCAGATGTTTAACTCTTTTAGGACAAATATATACAGCTATGGCCAAAATAATAGATACATTAGATTAATGTCTTCAAACTATTCCATAAAAATGTTATGAGTACAAAAACGTATTTGCCATAGATTTAATTTAAAGAGAAAAAAGACAGGGTTGTTGTTCTTTTTTTTTAATATTCCACAAATCAATAAGTGCAGCAAAACACTGCGCAATAGAAAACATCTCGAAGTAATTTTAGAACTTTATTATAGACACATATCCAACATGAGTAGAATCAGAAAAACCAAGAAAATAAATCTAAATTTCATATTTCTATGCCGTCCAAAAATCAAGTCATCTCTATAAATGTCCCTCGTATCCTCACGAGTGTAAGGAAACAAAAAACAAAGCCTTGGCTTTGAAATGAACATCAAAATGGAATTCGTGAAATGAGTGATTTCAAAAATGTTCGCTTTGAGTCGAATATTTGATTCGTCTTGAGGTTTTAAATCGTGAAGAAGTAAATGAATGTTTGGAATAGATTGAAAAATGTTTTCTCGTTGCCAAATGTCAGAAGGTATGAACCCCTAGCTCATAAAATCAATATTCGAACTTAAAGGTGTCAGCATAATTTTTAAGGGTTAATTCTCTCGGGTGATAATGTGTCCAATTTTTGTTATGGATGGAATAATTGGGAAAAAGTGTTATATGACGATATTCTTCTTAGATGGCGATTTAACCGAAGCACGCTGTAATTTTAACGACGCTTTAATTTTGGAGGAACAGAATCTTTTTCAAAACCATTTCATTGAACGCAAGAATGAAGAGATCCAAATAAGATTTCAAACAAAACGAATATTTGAATAATTGTCACTAAATATGGTATTCAACTCCTCAAAGAGTAAAAAAGGACAATACCAAGTGGGCCTTATACAAACAAAAGTAGACAACAAAACACAAAATATCCCTTAACAATAAATTGTATGATAATTTTGCAAAGTAAAAATCTGTATCTTCTATGGTAAATGCAGTTTAAATACTTTTAGAATATTGATTTTTCTCATAAGTAATAAGTCTTTATTTGATTTCATATGAACATTTTAAGAACCTTGAAAATAAGTATTTATGTATATTTATGTATATAATAAGTATTTTTAGTGTTGATTTCAAATTTGAAATTCCAGTTTTCAGCATTATTTTTATACATACTTATTCAATATATGTACATATTTCGAAAAATTGATGTAATAGACGACGAATTCGTTACATGAACAAAAATTGCTTTCAAACCGTTCCTCATCTTTCTGTTAAAAAACGTTTTAGCAAAAATGATTCAGATAAATTCTAACAACTTATGTAGATTTTTCAAAGATTTTATGAAATACTCTAAATATTTAAACTGAATATTGAAGATAGGGATTATAGATGTGAAAAACCATCACGAACTTCTTCATGTTTTAATTAATTTTTAGTGCTAAAGACCTTCTAATTACCAAAAATAAAGTTTAGTACAAATTATTATGGCCATAGCTGTATATGTTCCGTTTTTATGAAACTCATATCATCAGTAAATCCATGATTCATTCTGTCTTTCAAATGAATTATAAAATAACAATTTACGATTGTGGTCATTCGAAACAGAGATATGAAACTTAATACACAATTAATTTAGATCATATGTAAAACTGTCCACTTTTTGAGCACAATCATTTACCAGAATGAGGATTTATAGCTGCATGTCTCGTGATATATATAAATAAAAAAAATACAAGTTTTGCATTTTGTTTTTCTTTTCAGGCTTTAAGTGGAACGACTTCTTGGTTCAGTCCAGATATTTTCCGGAAACACTTACTACTTTAGTCCATTAAAAAAATAAAATAAAAACAGAGAATACCGTGGGTTTATTAAATATAAACAATGACTCACTATCATTGCATACAGTTGTTTGATCAGTTTTTGTTACTTTTTGAGTATTAATTTAACCAAGACAAAGCCTGTTTTTAAAAGCCAGTTTGTGATATGTTAACCGGATTTTATTTAAAAAGGTTTACAAAAGAAGCTATAAACTAATTAATTACAATTTTAGAGTTAAGGGTTCATCAAAAATAGCTGGCCAGAGATTTCAAACATTATAAATTTAGTTTTTTTCAGGTCGTTATGGATGTCACGAGGATGTCACATCTATTAGGACAATGTTCGAAAGAAGTATGTATGTATGTAAATGATTTTCAATTACCGAAAAATTAATTAACAAAAGAATAAATTGAATGGATTCCACTGATAACATACAAAAAAAAAAAACACAGCACGAATTCAAAAAGCACCATACAGTAATTTCTGGAAAAGAAAAAAACTTTCTTCAAGCATTTGACACTGTCAGTCAAATCATTTATAAGTGTAATGAATTCCAAAGCATATTACTACAAATTAAAACTGATAGTGAAAAAAATGAGAAGATTGAAATCTAGATCAAGAGTTTTGTGTCAATTACAAATTTTATATGCATTTACGTACATTATAATTTCAACTAATCTATATTATTTAGGTATTCAAAAACAACAACAAAATAAAACACTAACAACAAACTTTGCTCCAATTTATGACCCACTTTACACGGAGCTCACTTGCAGACTAACTCAACTGACTGACATACTTTTGGCTTCCAAATTGCAATTGCAATATTATATTCTCATTTCTCATATCCATGAATCAAGAGAGAGGAGAGGAGAGAAACAAGGGGGACCAAGAAAATAAAATAAAAAGAACTTTATTATAAATGAGGTGGTAGACGACTAAGACTCCTCAAGCAAGACAACGATTTTACCAATCATTTCTCATTTAAAGGCATTACAATAAAAATTATTAAAAAAAAAGAAGAAAATCATAGAATGCAGGAGGAGATATAATATAATAAAATTGCAACCTCATTTGCATTTCATATTTTTATTATTATTATGTATTATTATAATTTAAAATACAGGAAACTCGATTTCTTGCTTTTCTGCTTAGTTTCTTTATTAATTAAAAAATATGTAAACTCTCTGCGAATTCAATAAATCTAAACAAAGAAAGATAAGACTGGCTTTCGGGTTGAGTCTTTTTATTGCATCTTTCGTTATCTTCCTGTCTATCGACAAATATGGTGTTTTGTGTTTGTTTTTTTTTGTTATTCGAGAGAAATTGAAAGCAATAAAATAAAAAAAAAACCTTCAACAAAAGTTGATTCATTGTTTTTAAAACATGGAAGTAGAGTTTAATGAACAAAAGAGAGATATATTTTATGTCTCTCATCATGTCGTCGTTGTTTTGTTGAAAAACAACAATACAAACTTAAAACACAAATTGTTGGATATCGATATCAACATCATAGAAAACAATATGACCATTAATAGATTATTTTTGTATTTATTTCTAAAAAAAAAAAAAAAAAAACAAAGAGAAAAGGGTCAAGGCGAGGAATGTTGTTGTCTAACTCTCAACTTTGAACTTACACCTTAAATGTCAAGTAAAAAATGTTTAGTTTATTAATATACTTGTATTACTAAGCACTTATGCCAAATACTAAAAGAGGAATAGGCCTCTTGATTCTATAAGCAAGGTAATAAACATTCACCCTTGAGGTCACTTTCACAAAATGAAGGTTTATTTCAATTTCAGCAAGCTATTAAAATACTTTTCTAGACAGTTTTAAATGAGTACTAAATGCTGCCATTTATGTACTTCAAACGACAAGAATTTATCAAAAGAAATGTTATGATGTTTTGCATCAGCAATGTCTCCATGGATCCATTTTGGCTCCCTAGAATATAAAGATTAGAATAGTTGTGCAGTTGGGAAAAGGTTATATGTAGGTGCATTCCCTAAACAACCATCCGGATTTTTAAGAGAATTTCAGTGGCAAAAGTGTTTTTCGAGTGTTGTTATTCTGTTTTTAGCTAGGTTTGGGCATGATAATCTCTGTTCATATGGGTACCCGTTGAGTTATGATCGGTGAGAATACCACAATACCACGGTGAGTTAATTGAGGCCTTTTAGGTTTAAAATGTATCTTGGTTTTTCCTTGAAAGTATGGTTTAGATTACTCTGCTGGTTTTCGCTAAAAATGTATTTTTTTCCATTTTCAGGATAGAAATTAATTTTCCTGGGGCCCTACTCTGTAATGGGTTTCGAAAGCCAATACGATTCGAATCTGATATTCGATTCGTTTATGAATTCGTACTCTGTAAAATGTTCGAATCGAATAAAACAATCATCTAGTACTTTTTCTATTTATCCAATAGATTTACCGAGTCTCGAAGTATTTCTTATGAGATTTGTCAAAGCAAAAATACAAAAAAAATTAAAACAAATCACAAAGACGAGGAAAATATTAAAATTCAGTCATTATTATCACTTGAAAATTATCGTAATGACTTTTTTTACACTCTTTTTAATTCAAGCTTAGAAAGTTTAAGCTGATTTTTTTCATAGTCATTTCGTTTTTTGTGTTGAAATTTGTCTTTTGCTAAGGTATACTTTTTTTCCTTCAAGTCATACGAATTCCACCATAATTTCAAATTGCTTTTGTTTGGTATGCACATTTTTCGTTGATGATTCCCTGTAATAGGATTTATTTGCTAAAAATTTTGAATAAAATTATTATTTCCTTACTTATATTTTATCTATTTCACACAACTTAACAAAATTTTCCTTTTGTGTCCTTTAAAAACGACCTTCGAATTGCAATTCGTTACCTCTCTTGGTGTAGAAAGAAAATTTCCGTTTTCGAACGCTAATGACATTCGGAAACGCATTGCCAGGTACGAAAAATCCGAATGCGGATTTGTCATTCCGTAAGTACTAGATTTCTTATCCGCATTAGAAATAGAGAGCACAAAATATTCGTTTTCGAAAATATTTGCTTTCGAAACGCATTATAGGGCCCCTGAATAGCTGATTATTTTATGTGCAAAACTAAAACGAATAGTTTCACTGATTTGTGTTCCAATTTCACACAATTTCAATGACAGATTTCTGCCAGTAAAAAATTGTCGGTGGATTTCAATCAGGAAATGAAAATTTCAATGATTGGTTTCAATAATGAAAACCACTAATAGCTATAATTGGACCCTTAAAAATCAATGGCGCAAAATTTTAGACGATTTAGTACGATGTTAAATCATTTTTAGTATGATACTAGGTTAAAAAAAGGATTTTGATAATTTTAAACGAGTTTAGTATCGTACTATCTTCTTAACATTTTACTAAAGTTAAAATCACCAAATGACTATTTATCTTTTTAGTATCGTACTAAATCTGTATGACATATGTCATTTTTCTCAAATGTGACAAAAGGCGCAAAATTTTAGACGATTTAGTACGATGTTAAATCATTTTTAGTATGATATTAAGGTATGTTTGTTTTGTTTGCTCCACAATCTGTCATTATTTAGATGTGTTCATGTTTTTTTTTTAATAAAATGGTTTTAGCATGATACTAGTTAGCAAAACAATAAAGTGTTTAAAATTACTGAAAAGTTAGTAGATTACTATGTATGTATATAGTAAATTGTTAACTAGTATCGTGCTAAGGCCTTAATAATAGGTTGTTTAAAATTTTGCGCCAATAATTTTTTTTCTTAAAACGTTCTCGTTTTGACCTATTTTTCTTTTTTTTTTTATATCGGCGAAGAAGAATTGCTTTTTTTTTATTGTAACATTCCAATTTCATCATCATTCTGTCCGTTAGTTTCTATTTGAATATGTTGCATTAAAACAATGTCTAATTAGAGGTGGGTTCAAATTCTCAAATAAAGAGAGAAGTTTTTCAAGAAATCCATTTCAATTGTGTACCCACAGAAGTTATATAGATCTTTTATTGCGCTGTTGTAACCAGACTTCTTAGAAGCAATGTGATGATGTCATATTGTTACTAATCGTAACAATCTTGAAGCTTCGGAACGACCAAAGCCAACAATGTTAACAATAGTTGAAAGACATTGCACTAGTTTAAAGCTTGATCTTTCAATAAAGCTTGTGTGGCTCTGTTTAAAAGTCAAGTTCAACTTTTTAAATATTACGATTTGTAATTTTCTAAATGTTCGCTTTGAATCGAATGTTCACGATCGGCTATTTCCAAAAAGGCCCTCAGTTCTAACACTCAGTTGATGATACATTCTTTTTATTGATAAAATATTGTTCACCTTAAATTTTATTAAATATGAATCAGCAGTTTTTTCCCAAAAAAAATTAAATTGAATCAAAACAAGAGAAAATAATACAAAATTCGAACAAAATCACATACACAAGGTGTTCTTACTGTGATAAGAAAATAAATAGGAATCCTATTCGAATACCTTCATACGGACTTGTATTGTAAGTCTAATTTACATAAGCAATTCTCATTAAATTTTATCTCGCGTATCTATAAACAAATTTTGTTTTTGTTTTGCCGATTCACTTCCACGTGCCGTTTTTACAAAAATGCAATGTGCGATTTTCTTTTTTGTTTTGTTATTATTCTATTTTCTAATAAAACCACATCAGACTAAACCTAACCAAACCACACGTAGAACTTATATGATCACATAATGTAAGTATTCTTATGTCATTTCACTTTTATCACTCGCCTGCAACCACCCACCACCCCCAAATCCCACCCATTATAAATAAATTGATTATTTTTTTCTTCATTGCACGCATCGCAAAAAATAAATAAGTTCATCACCTTTGTGAATTGTTTTATATATGTACATACATATTTATAAGTATAAAGTGTACCTACCTATAAATACAAAGACAAATCATTCGTCAAAGATCAAGGTTATTGACGGAGTGAAATATGTGAGGGTTCGAGTTCTCGGACCAAAAAGCTCATTCACAAAAATATTAAACAAAACAACGAAGAAAAGCTATATGAATGAGTGATGAGTATCCTAAAACATTATATACAACACAAAATTCAAAGAATATTTATATATGTACATCTGTAGGTACCTGTATGTACTACATATGTATATAAAAACACAAAGATTCTTGTCTCCCAATTTAGTGGATAAATTAAAGAGCAATAAATAATTTTTTAAAAAAGTAAGAAAACAAAACAACGAACAAAATAGATATAAATTGCTTGCGAGAGCAATATTCGACTTTGAGATTAAGAGACAAAGAACAAAATAATATTGAGAACAAGTAGAAGTAGTAGAATCAACACAAAAGGCGAAAAATATACATATGTATGTATGTACATATATAGGAGGGGTGCGAAGACGAAAAGGAATCAAGTGATGCCTCACCGTCACCAATCTTCTCTCACATGCTTCGGTGTGACCAAACATAAGATACAAAAATAAAGAAATTGAATAAGTCAGACAACTTTCAATACGAAAATTATACAAACAAATATCCCTAAGACTCATTCCATGAAATGGAAGTTCAATAACTTAGTCGAAGATAAAAGTGTATGTATGTTTTACTTTTTGTAATGCCTTTAAGTGAACTACAAAGATAAGAATCGCACTTGTCATGAACTTCGTCAGAGAAGATTTATACGTACTTGCCCCAGTCCCAGCTTAGATATCAGGTCTAGACATACAGACTTTTCATACTCAAAATTTCATACAAATATTTAAAATACATATCCATAAGGTCACTCATTTTGTGGTTTTAAATAGGTAGCGCTGGCAATTGACCTGTCAAACTCAGCTGTTATAATGGATCATTAAAGAGTCGAAGAATGCGTTAAAATGTACGACATTTTTTGAACATAACAACAATCTACGGAAGCTATCGAAAAAATTGAGAAGAAATTTGAAGAGAGTGGAAGCGTTATTGGTGTCGTAAGACTTGTAGATTATCGCTCAGGTGAAAATATTACTGCTGCAAGTGTAAGTGTGGCTGATGAACCGTATTTATCGATTTTCCAACATATCTTTTTATCGTATTTTGCAGTCTGGATTTTGATCTTCATTCTTATAAAGTTCAAACTACGAAACAATTGAAGCCTCCTGAGGATTTACAATGCCGCGCGCCGTAGATATGTGTATTCAAACAATTAATACCAACCAAATTTTCTTCATTTCTCACTCGTTGCGTATGTAAACAAACAAAATTGCCGCATATGGGACTCAGAAAACCCACAAATAATCGAAAAGTTGGCGTTGCTACCAGACAAAAGTGACTGTTAGGTGTACTAAAAGTAAATCCAAATAAACGTGATATGGTCTAACCGATTATTTTGCCCCGATATTGAAGATCATAACTTGGATGATATTTAGCTCCAACAAAATTTGGCAGCAAGCTACACTAACAATTTTGGCTTTAATCCGTGACAATTTTGCTAGTCGCGTAATTTTATGTTTTGCCGACTACAATGGTCACAAAAATTATGTGATTTGATAGTTAGATTTTTGTCTACAGACCGTGTCTACGTGAATAATCTCAAGACGCATTAAAAGCCAACTTCGTATCTTCGAATCAGACAGATAAATTTTGTAACTTTCGAAACCGAAAAATTAATAGTATTTTTCATTTAATATGTTCAAAGAGAAAAAATAATAAATAAACAAAGAATTTCAAAGGTTGCCCAGGAACCAATGAAACTTAGAAATGGATCCAATGGTCACACTGCAACTAATTAACTGAATTCGCCAATCGCATCAAATGAAAGAGTATATAATACAAAACTCAATGATAACAAAGAAGAACGTTTCAACGACCTTTTTTGTTAATTTTCTTTCTTGATACATTTATCATGAAATTGCCTTGGATGGGTTTTTTTAAATGTGAAAACAAAAATAGTCCGATAGCAGCCATTAAAGTTAATTCTATAAAAAAAAAAAAACAAAAAACAAAAAATGAACAATACCACAAACAAATAATTGTCTATAAGGTGGATGTCTCTGCATTAAGACTATGTACAATTGTACACGTCGTCCGCGATTGTTAACCCCAGACTTAAAAAAATGATATAAGACTTAACAAAAAAACTTGAATTGACAACTAAAACAATTGACTGTACAGTGTACATATGTATATCTGCGAACTGAGTTCTTAACTAGTCAGGAAAGTCGAATTACGAATTATCCCTGTCCTCGATGATGATGGCATGGCATGGCATGGCAATGGCAACCAACCAGTTAAGGTGATGTGATGAGTTGAGATGAGAGAACATCATCATCAAAATATCCCACTTGAACATATTCGAGTAGACACCACAGTAGATGTACTAAGTGAAGGAATAGGAACAATAATCTACAACAGATGATAACTAAGTGGAATAGAATGAACGAACAAAAACTATAAGATGATGCTGTTGATCTTTGACGATGATGATGGTGTTCTGAAGGCAATGACCTTTTATTTGATGGAGCACTAAGTACAAGGAACAAGAAATTTTACGTTGATTTTGAAACAAGTAGAAAGAAAAATAGACGAAAGAAAGAAACGAAAAATAAATCTATTTTTGTTTGCCAAAATGAAACAAATAATGTCTTCTGAGAGTATTGCATTTAGAAAAGATAAGGAAAGTTGAACCTTAGAAAGAAAGACACTAAATTGCATCATTTAATTTAAAACTCTTACCTATTGTTGTTTTTTTTTTTGTTGTTTTATGAATTTCGGTCTAGACTTGATTACTTACAGAGAGATGCCTAAAGTCAGCAAAAGTCAACATTTTGTAAACACAAAATGCATGTGGAATTTTGTTAAAGACTTTAAAACACTTTTATAAACCGATTTCTGAATATTGCAACCATCAAGCTGAAACCTGTACCTGTAGTTCCAAATTTAACTTTAACAGATCAGGAGTGGAATCGGCATTGGCTACGGGATTATCGGAATTTTACTTATAGGAAAACAATTGAAAAAAACATTATAAGAAACAAACCCCTTTAAAAAACTTTTAGAAAAGGTCCATTCAACCTTTAAAACAACAAATTGATGACGAATATGGTGCATCGGTAACATCTAGACCTTTTAACGGCTACATTGGAAGAATGAAGTGGCTTGTTGTGCCAACATAATCATAAAGAAACGTTTAGGATTTGTAAATACCGTTGCAATTCTAGAGCGACAAACCCCAATTCAACTGACACGGCACGTTGTGATCGTTTGGGCAGCATTCTAGTCTCATAGTAAGAATTTTTTGGTTGGATAGAATCAATACAGAGGAATTCTAGAAAACAGTATGTAACCGTATACTCTTGAAAATATGCTATTAATTTGGGGACTTCTCCACGATAATGACCCTAAACCAACTAACAAATCAGTCCAGACCTGTGAAACGATATTGGCAAGGCCATAAAACAAACAAAAAATTGCTAATTTGGACGAATTATGGATTGCAGTGCAGGAAGCAAGATATTTCAAGCCATTTGCTGAGGAAGTTTTCTATTGGTTCTCAGAACCTCGATAGTGAGTATCGTGATCCCAACTTTGCTGCAGTGAGCCTGAATCTAGTTAGTCGCAAATGTGTGTCTCTTGTTTCAATAACCGAAAGTTCATTTTTTTTTTTAGCTCAAAATGATTTTTGTTAATATTACAAAAAAAAAGCGTCTTGCAACTCTATTTATATTAGTATTGAACAGGTCCAGACAACATAAAAGACTTGAAGATAAGATATGTAAGTTTCTTGTATCTGGGTCAAATGTACTTGTGTCAAAATATCAGTTGGTCGCATTTTTTGATAAACTAAAAGGAAAGGTTCCTTGCTAAGTTGAAATAATGGATCTGTAAATTTGTTTGCAGATAATAATATTATGGTCATTTCTAAGCGAATTATTGAAGGCAAAACTTTACTTAAAAGTACAGTTCCAAGCTTAAAAGTAACGACACTTGAAACACTAACTATTTTTCATGATCTTCTTAATTTGAGCTCAATGAATACAAATGAATTCTGTTTTGTTGTCTAAAACATCAAATTGAGTGTCGTCTTTTTGTTGCAACATCTATTTGTCTATCACAAGTGATTGCCATTTAACACTGATCAAATTGGTCGTACTTGATTATCATTCCACCACCAGAGTAGATTTTAAAGCTCTTATCCAAAAATAGTTTTAATAACTATTTGAGTACAATTACTTTCTTATTTATTCACATATTTTGGGATATCACCAAAACTATACTTAGAACTTATTATCCCCTAAAATTGGAATAGCTAGTCAAAAAACAAATCCACACTCAATTTTTAACTCAGTTGATTTGCTATCCAAATAACTTAACAATAAACAATATAAGAAATAAAATCCACCTTAAACTCCAGTCCTTCACTTTTTTGTTTAAATTAAATAAAATACCAAATTATACGTTAACTATCAACAACTTCAACAACACACATACCGAACAAAAAGAACAAACTCTACTAGAGACACCGTCTGAGTTGCAGGATGCAGACAACAGTAGACTCCAATTCAGTTTTGTACCTCTTCAAAGGCTTAAAAAAAAAAACAAAAATCAGAAAGAATACGCATATTCGATTCCACATAGGTACATAATACACACACAACAAAAACAAACTGTCCAACTCTATCGACCGGTTTTATGGTCCTTTTTTAGCAAAATAGCAAACCAAATTATATACATATATAAAAAGTTATCCTACCACCAGAATCCAACAGCAATCCTAAAACAAAATGCTCTCTTCTCATGGATGCTGCTGCTTCTGCTAGCTGCTGCTCTTGACGGAACAAAGAAGTTTTTTTAGCAAAAAAGGTAGCTTCTGCACAGAATTCTTTGTAATCGATTGTGTTGTTAGCCACCATGTAGAGTGCATAGATAGATAGATGTAATGGAATCCATCTCCTCTAGCGCATATAAAAAGCTGCTGTATTTTCTCGTCGTCTCTTCATCTCCATCTCTGTACCATGATTTTCCTGTTTTTTGTTTGCATTTTCAGGAGACAGGAGCTCTAGCTTGGTGCTTATATTTTCTATATTTCCTTTTAATGGTGCGTTTTAACACACATCAACATCACATAAGAACAAACAAAAAAAAAGAAGAGAAGAACATCATGTTGGGCAGGCTAAAAGGGTGACTAAACTCTTCACTCTAAAGCAGAAAAGTATGTATTTCTTTTTGGCCGTAATTCGTAGGACATAGAATATAGAGAATAATTTATGCTGTGTAATTCTTCTCTGTTTAAGAGATTTTTGTACAAAAACAATCTAATCTCAGGTTACTGACTGTATTATTGAGGGGGGGTTATTGCTCCTCGATTGCTTGACTTGCTTGTGGGGTTCGAGGACTCACACTCTCTCGAAACATTTCGACTTGAGTCGAGAGGTTTTTCACAGTGGTATAAAATAAAGACAACAGACAGAAACATTCAGGAGGGTTGATTTTATCATTTACTTTATATTTTGTGTTTATTTTTGTTTTACGTTTCTACGAAATGGAGAAAAATAAAGGAGACACAACATACTCTACTGTACATACTTAAAAATATGTACATACATATGTGGATACTGTACTAAGTTGTATTGCGTTGTAGATGACATCCTTTATCCTCTGACCCGAATTTAACTAACATACCTACTGTTGTTAAATTTTTAAATGAAGCACGTAGCTGTTAAATAAATACATCATATTTTTACTATGTACTTATCTTACTTTGAGTGGACGTGAAATTATTTAATTTAATAAAATTAAACATTTCCATTGAAAGTTTTTAGTTAAAATGTTTCTTTCTTTGTCTTAAAAGTATGAGGGTTCACCGACTCAACCATATAAATAATATGAAAGGTATGTTATTCCCTTTTTTGAGATTTTGTAAGACTTCATACTAAGTGGACATGAATATATGTGTACATACTTTACATACATATGTATTATGCACCTATAATTCATATACATAAATAATTAGAAATTGCTTGCTTTTGGTCAGTTAATACATGTTGGACTGTACTTCTCGGATTGTACATACATACTTCAGTTCTTTTGAATTTGAAGCTTAGGGAATTGTAGGGAGAGAGATAATATATGATAAAAGGTCGAAATGTTCCCCCAATATTTAGTTTATTTCTTGTATGATTTAACTCTGTATTAACTTAACTTTGGCGTTGCAAAACTTCCCCTAAAAAAATAAAAACTTTTTATATCAACAGCTAAACCCTATGAAATTTATTTTTGAAATATATGAAATCGAAGAAATTATAACACTTTTCAACCTCAACGTTTTATCTTCGTCATTACGATACCAAAATGTTCAACAGAACTATAAACTGACCATAAATAGATTTAACTTGTCATTGTCGCGCTTTCGTCTTGTCTTATCTAATCTAATCCAATGTCGGTGTTAAGGGTCCATCCTGTAGCACTATTAAATCCTGGTATAACGAATTCTGTTCTGGATGAACTTTACTCAACGACAAAGTTTATGAAAATCGCCCAAAATCAAGTTGTGCAAAAAATGGACTAATGAAAATATGGTGAAGAGTTTCATTTCTAATGGGTTTTGATACCTTCATCTCTTGATATCGAACAAGTTAACAAGTTATAACTAAAATTGAAACAATACACGCTTCAACAACAACACATTAAAATTGTTTAAATTCACTACAAAATGGTGATACGTGCCACACAAGCAATGAAACCTCAGTATTGGCCACCAAGATCTTGTGATTAACACCTTTGGATTTTTTTTTCAGATTATCATAAATTCAATGATAATGCTTCATAATCGATTTAAGACCTTAAAGATGGAATTCGTGAAGTTAATAAGGACATACTCAAAAGCATGTTACAATATCGTCGAAGGTGATGAATGATGAATTTGTCTTAATGTTTCAAGGTAAACAAAATCCAACAAGAGTGGATAGTTCTAGAAAGAAGAGAGAAGAAAACAAAGTCATCTGTTTCTTTGTCATAACAAAGAATAGTTTGCTAAAAGTCTTTGTTAAATGGGAAATGGGGACCAGCAATAAAAGATGTCGAATTATTCTTTATCTTGAAAAAGCACACAATTTGAAACATACAGCCTTAATTGGTCAAGACTTTTTCTTTTCTACAAACATCAAAAATACATTTCGTGGACAACGATTTTCTTCGCTAGAAGAAGCTTTAATATTGTTTAAATCTCGCGAAGTTGTAAAATATTTCAAAAATGGTATCATAGAAACGCATGGAAAAATGTATTGATAATCTTACAGAAAATGTTGAAAAAGATTAAACAATACCCGAAGGCTTTGAAACAGCTTGTATTAAGTGAATCATCGTCAAAAAGTATGACTTCTTAAGTACAGGTTGTTTTTTATAGCTGTATGAGAATTCTAGATGCTTGTTATCTGTGGTTTGACAGTTGAGAATATGTTAACACTGTTGACATTTCTGTTGCAAATGGTTTGAATCGTTTAACACCAGCACAACGCTTCCAAATCCTGGACATTTTTTTAATTTACTTCAAAAAAATCAGTTGATGAAGTACATAAAGCACTTCGTTGGTCTAGTGATGGAACTCATTTCTGGTTAAATGACTTTGGTTTACACGCTGGCGGCATCATCGGTCTTTATTTCATTTAAAATGAAAAAGAGCATCTGTTACGGTAAATCCTGAGCCTTGCTGACTTCCAATCAGTTAAACATTGATGGCATTTGGTTTCAACAGGACGTCGCAACTTGTCATACAGTTGTCATACTTGTATCAATTTATTACAAAATCAAATCAAACAATAAATTTTATTTCTTGAAGTAGTTCTTTAACTATTTCCCCCGTTCGTGCGACTCAAAGTATCTTAATTACTTTGTATTGGGGCAATGGTAACCTTTTAGTCATTGGTTTGTGCCGACAAACAAGTTACTTTTGAAACATTGAAATTCAAGCCACCATTGACGCTATACGGCCAGTAGTGTCCAACCGAAGCTTCGGCAATAAACTTGATTCAATTGCGCTGATTTCTCGACGAATGTTTTCTTTTAGGTTCACTAGAGTTCGGGATTACTGATGTAAACTCTATCTTTGGGGTAGCTCCAAAAAAAAAACTCCATTGGTCTTAAGTCGGGGGACCTCGGTGGCCACAGGATTTCCCCAAAGTGACTGAGAAGTTTTTGAGAAAAACTTCCCGAATCAAATTCATCGAATCTCTAGCCGTGTGTACGTTCGCACCATCCTGTTTTAACCACGTGTGCAATGAAAACAATGGATGAGCTTGCAGGTTCGGCAAGAATAATTATTTTATCATGCGTCGGTAATTGTTACTATTTACATTTGTCGCGTGGCCCCGAGTATTCTCGAAAAACAAAAATGGTCCAATTATCCCAAGACGCACCAAACAGTTACCCTGGGGCAATGCAATGATTATTGGTGTTTCAGTCGAGCAAAGTAACTACAGTTTTGTTTATTAACGTGCCCATTTAAATGAAAATGAGCCTCGTCACTCCAGATAATTTGATTGGCAGTACGAAAACGCTCCAACATCGTCTCACAAAAATGTTGGCGTGAAACAAAATCACTTTCTTTGAGTTCTTGATCGATTTGAATTTGAATGGATGGAACCTTAAATCTTTTTTTTTAATTTCGTGAATAATCGCTCTTGGAAGTCCCAGTGAGGCTACCCTTTTCCGTATCGAAAGTCAAGAATTTTCACGTCAACACTTCAATGTTTTCGAGAGTTCTTGAAGATCGACTGGGCCCTGGCCGTGGAGTGTTCATAGCCAAAGCAATTGCGCGAAACCTCAGCACCCACGAACGAATTAAATTTACACTAGGCTCTTAAGAAAACACCCATAGGTTTTGAATTTATAATTATTTGATAACATTTTTCTACGAATTGTTTTCAACTTAAATTTTAAGTCACTAATAGTAAATAGAACTTTTTGATCAACAATTTTAATGACTAAGTTCTTAATCATATCATATACATAAATGTCACAGATAAGGAAAAAATGTGTGCAGGCAGGTATGCGGCTATCTTATTATACCCAATTATCGCCCTTTAATTGAATTCAATTTTAATAAATTGAGTTAATATACGTCAGCAGACAAAGTGTCTCGTCTCGGTTCCAATTTTCCCCATATTAATCCATGAAAGTTCAAGGTTCTTCCGAAGACAATCCAAAGTAAAAAAAAAAAAAACAAAACAAAGGACTCCGATTGCATACTTAAAATTGTCATTTTTCCAACATTTTCGGATTTTGCTTTTTTATAAATATAATAAAATTGTTGTTGTTTTAATTGTCAATTGCTGTTTAATTGAAATTACCCATTTAGTTCATAAGTTGCCAAGTAGAAAGAGAAACAAGTGTCTGTTCGCTCTGTGAACAATACTTTTTTATTACTTGATTAACTTCTCATTGGGGGGGAGGGGAGAGGGTATTCGTCTGTTATTATTTAACATTGAATTAAATTTTAAATAAAAAAACAGAATTTATTTCCTGATTTATTTTAAAGTTAAACACCTTTTAATTTAAAATTATTATTATGTATTATATTTTATGCTTTGGTGGCGGGTAGCGATGCTAGAAAAATTCCCATTCCACTTAATCTTTTCTATCGTTCGCCTAATCTATCTGCTTTAATTGTAGATTGAAAAGAAGAAAATAAGTCTCATAGAGAGAAAACATACATTTTTGTATATTTTTTTTCTCCGTTGTCCACTTCATTCTTTTTCACTTCTCACTTCTCACTCCCCACTAAGAATTTGCTAGAAGCAAATAGAAAAAATTTTCAAAACGTGTTGAGGTGGAACGTGGAACCTCGGAACCTCTACTATGAGTTGAAGCTTGATTGTAGGCTGTGTAAAAAGAAAAAGATTGAACAAAAATGTGGAAGTGTATTCACAAATTATCCTACTATACACCTTGGTATATACAGAATGTAGAGATATCTACACATAACTGTGCATTAAATTAAGGTCAAGTTTTCGTTGTGACATACTTTATTTAGTATAGTATAGTTTGTTTGTTTGTTGTGTGTTTGAATACGAAGAGGCATATTTGGCATGGATTTTTATTGAATGTACAATAACAACAAAAATCACTGCATAGCTAAAAAAACTACGAAAACATTATTAGAACTTTAATATTTCGATAGATATCAACCATCAAAGCTCAAAAAAATAAAAAGAGACATCTTTGGAAAAATTATACTTAACCCAAATTGGTTGGATTATAAATTTAGGTAAAATTTAATAATAACAAAAAAACGGCATTGGTAAATTATGTTTAAACCATGAACAACTGACCTACATACTCGTACATTAAAAAAGAATTTCTTCTTTTTTGTTGTTTTACTTTAAGGTAATTTATAAGAACAACAAAACCTACAGAACTGACCCACTGGATTAAAAGGTTTCTTTTTACATATCCTTGAACTAACTATTAGACCATACTTTGACGAGGAAATAACTAAATAGTGTGTATATCGGATACAAGGTTGTCTTTTGAGAATCTCAAATTAAATGTGTAATTGTAATTTACTTGAACTTTGATGCCAACAGCACACATTTAAATCATTTACAATCTTGAAAGTTGATGGTACTAATTCCAAAAGTTTCAAGTTTAAAAACAGTACAATAAGAATACACCGAGTGCATACTTCAAGTGGCACAAAATCAATGCAAATGCTTTGTTTGCAATGATTCTATGGAATGCGAAACTTCTGAAATTATTAAGATGATGAAGAATTTTAGATAATCTTTGGTGTTGACCTGATTTCGATGTTAACACACATAAGGCTTTTCCAATAAGTAGTTTGATTTTGAAAGGCTCGCTATTTGGATAGCCGAGCCGTGTCGCTTTTGAAACTGAGCCATAACGAAATGAAATGATAAACGAATACGCATTGAAAGTGTTCTTGGGTCGTCGTCGTGAAGGAAAAATTAGAGCTCTTGGGAAAAATTAGTAAAGTAAAAAATAAGAAATCAGGTGCGTCAAAAACAACTAATAATATTGCTGCAATAAGTTTTTAGTTTTGACGGAAACCCATATTTGCCTTTTTTGCGTCGATATTTCAAATAAGGTATTCAACAAACAATATTACACATTATATTGCATAAAGACCTGGTTTGAGGCTTTTGCAGTTAACACAAGAAAAGTATTCGAGGTTTGTGTTTTCATCTTAAAATTATCTTCAGTAAAGATGCCCATTTTCACCTCGAAGGCCACGTTAATTAGTATCATTTCGGGATTGGGAAATCCAAGAATGATTGTTGAAAGTCTCCCTATCAGCAATTTATTACTGATTGGTGGTTTTTAGAATGGCGTTGTGATTGGACCTTACTTATTCGAAAATGAGCAGTTGCAATTGTTACAGTGAATAGATCACGTTACCGAGCTATGATTAATGATTCTGAAGGCTGATATTAATGTGGACAACTTTTATTTTCAACAAGATTAAGAGATGTGCCATACGAGCAACGAAAAAATCACAATTTTGAAAGGAAAGTTATCTGATTTTAAAGAGGTGAACGCAATTGGCCACCGAGATATTATTAACTAATATATTAACACCTTTAACTCCATGTCAATGTTCCTAAGTCGATTCAAGACTTTATTTGAGATATTGTGAATTAACACCTTTAGGTCTATGTCAATGCTCCACAATCGATTCAAGAATTGAAAGATGGAATTCTTGAAGTATTCGAGGACACACCGCAAAAAAGTGCAAATTGTTCATGGAAAATTTCGTGCTTCTATGTTAGATATGGCTCATCTAAATAAGCCTGCTCTATTAATCATGAAATAGCTGAGATAAGCATGATATGTACCAGATGCTGGTCTAGAGGATAAGAAAACATACACCAAAGATGGACATTCCAATCACAATAACAACCTGCTGTAGTTGTAGAGATCAATCAAAAAAGGAAACAATAGTTCATACTCGTATCTCCCGAAAATATCCTGTTTTGGTCAGAATGCGAATGACGATTTAAAATAAGCTCTTTGAAATAAAAAGCTATGACCTGATTTTCTTTCTCAACCCGACAGTGGTTAGGTTTTTCCACAAATCTGCGATATTTGTTTATAGATGAAAGGAGTTTTTTAAAATTGATTCAATGGAACACATTAGAAAAGTGTTTGACACACTTCGCGGGAGAAGATTTGTGCAACGAATGACAAAAAAGATATCAGATCCTCTCCTAACACAAAAGAAAAACTTCCATTACAAAATTTAGAGTCCCGTGGCAATATTTAAGTTAAGACCGAAGCTATAATACTTTTGGCTGTCATTGGTATTACGTATCTTCTCTGAGGAGGCTGTGAAAAGCTTAATCGTATCTTTTGAATACATCGATACAATAAGATTAAGAAAAACGGAAATGCCTCGGTATTTGTCTACTTTCACTTCTATATTTTTTCATGGTCATAAAAAGATGCATAAAGTAAGTCTAGTTTCTCTTATTTTTCAAGACTCATTAAGTAATAAGAAATATGTATGTATATGTATGTATGTACATATTCAAGTTTAAAGTCCATTTATTTTTAAATTGAAATAAAAATAAATAAATGAACAAAAAAACTCAAATCTTTTTTGATTTGAAAAGATCAGCTGCGATTTGCATATAAATACTACATCTTGCCAAAAGTTAGTGGCTTCTTTTGGAATTTTTATAATTTGTGTTTCTATAAAGTATGTAGAGGTTCTTAACTCATCATTCAAAAAGACCGCTCCCTTTAGAGAATTTGTTTACAATCAGATGTGATTTAAAAGACTTTTTAGAAAACATCAACACAGCGAACTACTAGATATAGGTACTTTTACTAACTATAAATAGGAACTTTTAAAACCAACAGATTTGTGCATATGACGTTGAATGTAACGTCAAAGAAATCTACATAATACACTATTGAGATTTCTCCTCTTGTTGAGTTGCGTTGCAATACACAACTCATTGCAAAGAAATACCTAATTTTATATTTATTTTTTACCTAACTGATGTCAATCGACCTTTTGATGTTGTCCTTTTGACATCTACATCAACTACTCAAGAGAGCTCTCTACAAAGTTGCATATACAAAACACTGAGCAAAAGATAAAAAAAAAAGAAAAGCAATCTCAATGAAATTGCAAAAATATTGTATGTATGTACATACAAAAAATTAAATGAAATGAGTTGAAACTAATAAAAAATTATGAATTTCCATGGTAAACAGCTTTGCGCACTCGGGGGCACCACTTTATTATCGTCATTTACAAATCGGAAATAAAAGGTTCCTATACCTATCTAAAAACTAAACGACGACACATGTACACTGTACATCAATGTACTTGAGAGAATATTATTCATTCCTCCTGCTGATCTCTTGCTCTTCTCTCCCACACCCCACACACACGAATGCTTCTATAAACAAACATTTTAATTTGAGATAAAACAGACTTCGAGTCTCTTCCATTTTCAAACTCTACAACAAAACAATCAATAGAATAGAAAGCTTGTGGGGAAAAAGATGCACAAACAGAAGCAAAAATCACATTTGCAAAAATAATTAATTTAAATTTATCTATAGAATGTTTTTTTTTTAATTTTTTCTAATTGTTGTTGTTTTTGTTTTCTGTCCAACCCCAAAGCTGACGATGCAGATGCATCTAAATAACCCAACAGAAAACGTGTGTTTTTGTGGTGGGTTGCTAACCTTCAGCCTTCCACATAAGAGTGCATCATTTTCGAAAATCGATTGAATAGAAAAAAAGAAAGACAAGAGAAGCAGGCGAAAAGACGACCAAAATTGGCAGGGAAACCCATAAAAGCTACAATACAGCTAAAAGGATGTTGTCGTCTTCATCGTCGTCAACAACAACACCACAGAGCATAGAGGAGCACCAAGCCAATAGAGTATATATCAAAAGCGGAAAACACTCATTTTCTTCTTCATTGCCATACATGTTCGTATCCTACCTAAACTGTAGGTATACTCTAGCTCTAGCCGTATAAATACTTAGCTTGTGTTCTACTGGTGCATCGCAAACCAAGACGCAGAGGCACAAAAGTTGGTTTAAAATATATAGAAATATTTATAGGTATAGCCATTAAAGAGTGTATGCAACACAGGGTATTATAGTTGTTTATTGTTGATTTCCTTTTCCTCTGCACTGCATTGAAATCAAGTTCTCTTCTCGACGAACGACGACCGACGACGGATGGCTTGACGTTGTTGTTACAATTTTATTAAGAAACATTTACCCACGCTCGTCAAATAAAAGAAAAAAAGTTGAAAAAATCAATGTACGTCATAAAGGTGAGTTCGCTCACGTTATTCTTTTACAACAACAAAAAAAAAAAAACTATATTTTAAAAACATGTGAGGTATCCTACACAAAAAAAAAAAACAACAAATATAAGAAAGGCAATAGCAGAGGCAGGGGAGCCCCAATGCCGTCTTAACTCTGTATATGAATACATCATAACCACAATTTATTGAAACACACTCTGCGTCATTTCATTTAAGTCTTACTTATTAGTTATTTGTATTGTATTCCAAATATATTTTGGCTGTGATTGAAAAATGTCTATAAAATGTTACCTGCATCTTTGATTACTTTCGAGGATTCACAAGGCAGAAAATTTATCGAAAAACCACACAATTTTTAAATAAATCGCATATATAACATCTCACGGGAAATGTTTATTAAAAATGTGACCATTAGTAAATGACATCGAGTGTGATATGATATTAAATATTATAGTGGAATTGTACCGTCACGTTGCAAAACCAACGATTGCTAGTTAGGTTAGGTAGGTATGTACCTACATATATAGTTTGCTTGTGTCTTTAAATTCAATTCTTTTTTGTTTTAAATAATAATTGAAATTTATTGTTTGATTAAATATGCTTCTAGGCACTAATTGAAATTATTGTTCAAACAAAACGGTATGCAACCACCTGTTGGGTTAACTTATGACTTTTTTAAATGCAGGTTGTTAAATATGTATTTAAAGCAATTTTAAGAAAAAGCTAGATGTGCATAGGTTAAGATCTGCATGTAGTTAGATCTCAAAAATGTTTAAAAGAAACCGAATGGTTCAATTTTGACAAAAGAGTCAAAAGATAATTTGTGATTAAAAACGATTTAACAAGAGAAGAGACAAGTATGACTTTTAAAACAATAAATTCCACAAAATCTTCGGCATAAATTGCAACATGGTTTTAAAAATGGAATTATCCACTCGTTTCTGAAGCGTTAATAAAAAATTTTGAAAGCGAATGGTAATACCAGATTTTGACGCTTATTTGCATTGTTTCTGGAAATTGATTGATCCGGAACCAACCGTTTTGGAACACAAAAGGTGTGAAAACAAAAATATCGACATACCTCGTATATGAAATAAGACAACCTTTAATGCGATGCGGAATACGATTGAACTTCTTCGCGACAAGAATTACTCTCGGGCGTGAAAAAATACGTTGTCCCAAATCCCGATCATGAGCATAGCTAGCGACCGGGTAAATGGAACTTGGGAAAACATTTTTATAAATGCTCCTCATTTCCTCATTCGAAACTAAACGGACTTCCTACTGCCGGCTTTGTTTTCTACTAGGGTAATCTTCTCATTCGTCCTTCACAGAATATGTCTAAAAATATTTTGTATTGTGAATAGCAAAAAAACGATCATATTTTCAATATCTGTAGTAAATAAAATTGTTTATTTACTACATCTATTTACTTTCATGTGGAATAAAATTGAAATCGAATCAAAATATAAATTTATCGAAATCGATATTATTCTTTTCGAACTTTAACAAAGTGAATGAATTCCGGGGCCCATTTTCCATTGCAAAAGTGAGCTAACGGTTTCTATAAAATAACTTTAAAATATTGCGGTGAGGAAACACTATTTTAAAAAAAAAATCAATTTCCGTGTTCTACATTTCGATTTTTGCGATTTTCAATTGATTTGAATTTGACAAAAGAAAACCGTTCAAACCGTTCTTTTAAAAGTAATAAACCTTCATCTTCTACTTTGTATTTTAGGGAACGAACAAAGTATTTAAAATGATATTTCAGCATATCTTCTTCATAACTTTCGAGTAAAACAATGTTCTTTCAAAAACGTTAAAGACACATTTTGAAACTATAATTCGACACGAGTCTTTCTCAACTCATTTGGAAACCGCTTATCGAATTTTGATACCTAGTAATATTTTATCTTTTTCATTGCTTTAAAAATTCCATTGATTACTGAAATGCCGTTGAAGAATACCTATACTACATTTTTCAGGAAGATTGAGTAGTTTTAATAGCTTGAAGTATAGCGGATCTTTCTGCTGTAAATGTCAAGGTTTGTCCAGGAGAATTAAAATGACTTGCTGTCATCGGTCACCGCATAAGATGTGTACTTCGAAGTTTTTGAGGCGCCACTTGAATATAGTTGACGATATGTGCTGTTTGCTATTTTGTATTTAGTAGGATCTAAAATCAGCGATTCAGATTTAATCAATCAAGAGACGAAGCGTCGTCGGTAAGTTATTTTTAAAAGTAGGTATGTATCTTCCTTGGTATTCCTGATATCAAAAAGCAACTAAGCAAATTAAAGTATAAAAGTAGGATGTACATACATATGTACATACTCTTTTGTTATTTAAATTTTGTCAAAGATTGTAACTTATAATACGACACTCTGTTATTAATTCTTGTAAAGTACCTAGGTGTACGTACTTATGTAGATGCTGTAGCTAATCATCTTACACCTTAGCTTCATTAAACATTGTCACTTTTTCTGCAATCCAAACAAGAAGAAATCAATATCTATGTAGGTATAGACATAAGTAAAAGCAACCCAACCCCTTTAATGTAACATGGCAAAAACCTCTTGAAAAGAATATAACTACCCCTCCACCATCCAAAACCAACATTAGGAGAACAAGTGCTGACGCTGAGATGTGCGATAAAAAAAAAATATTAGAGGCTTGAATATATTTTGACCTAATTTCACGACTAAACCGAAACCCTGCCGAATAAATGTTATAAAATTGTTTTCACCATGTATAACTACACTTTTCCCTAGAACCTAAGAAAGATGTTTTGATACAAAGTAGGCATTTTTGAAAAAAGAAAGAAAAACAAGAAAATCCAAACACTACAAAACAATTTTCCCAAAACAATACAAATAAAATAAATAAGAGGAAGAAATTTGGCAACGTGCAGGTCGACGAATTTTTCAATTTCCATCTAATGTTTTTCTTTTTCTTCTATTCTCTCCTCAGAGAAAAGTGTATCTACTTGTTCATATGGTTAAGTGAATATTTATGAGAAATATTGACATCCTTCTTTCGCTTTCTTCAACAGCATAGGCATAGCCAGAAACAAAAATGATTAAAAGAATTCCCAAGAATTCCAAATGACCGGAGAGGGGAAGACAGAAGAATTATAGTGGAACAAAAGAATCATTAACCCGAGTAATTAAACAAAAGTAAGATTAATTTCACAAAAAGATGAAATTAAAAAATGCATCACATTCACACAAGGAAACGACAAGGCCAAAGTGTAGGTGCTTTTGACAGATAGGTACCTGGCACTAGCACTACTCCTGCCTCTCTCCGTCTTCCAATACTTTCACACCTTACAAAAATAATATGTGACATGTTACACGAATAAATATGTGCAGTTTGATAAGAAACAAAAAGAGACGACTGATTGTACTCTAGTGCTAGTCTCCGGATGTTGGTCTCAACTCAACTCTCAACGATCGAAGTGACACACGGAGGGAGGGTGAGGGTGTTGGTTGGATTTGTTTTGTCACCTCACCGACACCGCACCTAAACATAGCTTCTAGCTCATAGTCGCTACATCACATCAAGTGGAAAGAGGTGACGAATCGACGACCAACGACGACGACGACAACGTTGCCATTCACCACAAACACAGACGCAGATCAGAGCCACAACCATAGCCTGAGACGAGGCTGACAATCTTTTGTTGAAGCTTGACTGGCGCGTGTACTGCTTAACCATATTTGCAAGAGGAAGACAAACTATTGCTTTCTGCTAGTGCAATGCTAACAGTTAGTTAATACTCCTTTCTCTCTCGCTCTCCCTCGCCAACACCGCACCGTCACCACAACCCGCACCAGATGGCCATTTCCTTCCACAAACAAAAACCTTTTTTCAGTCTTGTGTTGGAAAAACAAAATGACGTCGTTCCCTTGCGCCTTGTCCTGGCTGGGTTCAATTCGGCTACAGCTTCGGGTTGGTTCTTTCCTTCTCCTTGCATTCTTTATGTACTATCTATCAACTATCCCGATTCTTTCAGTCTTTCAGCAGAGCAGACCCACACTCACTAACACTGCCGCTCCTCTTTTTACCCAGCCACACCACAGCTATCCACTTGCTTCTTGCCTATTTATTATTGCTTCCCAGTTCCCAGACAAAGTGTAGTAGTGTACTTCTTTCCATGACACCATCAACCCTCGCACCAACGACAGATTTTTCATCTCACTCTCACACACGAAACAAAAACTTTTATTGCGAGAACTTGGTAGAACGTACGAACGAGCAGAAAAACAGCCACACAAGATGAGAAAGAAACGACCAACGAACGAATTAAAAATGAACAAAATTCCCCACAAAGAACTAAGGAAAAATTTCTATTTCTTTTAATTTCTCTACTTATGAACTTTCGATCCGATTTTTTCTTTTTATTACATTTAATAAAAATTATATATAAATTAGATTTCCACAGCAAAATGATGAACTGATTAAAAGATTAATATATCGGAACAGAGATTGAAAAAAGATACTTTCTATTTTATTGTCTTTTAATTTTTAAACACGACCCTTTGTTAGATTTCTGTTTGAGTTCACTTTAACACGAAATAAAAATTAGATTATTTTTATATAGAAGAAGAAAAAAAGATGAACAAAAATAAAAATAGAAGAAATTTCTTAGGAAAAAATACTTGCGGTTCTTGGTAAAAATGTTTAAAAGTTAGTTTTTATATTTTGTTGAAAATTTGAATCAAAATTAATTTTTCTTTTTATCCAATATGAGAAACGAAAATAAAATTCAATTACTTTGAATTAGATTAGATGTGAATTTGTGATTTTTCAGAACAAATGAAAACTTTTTTTATTAATTTCTTTTGATTTAAATTTAAGTTTAAGGATCGAACAGAAAAAACACACTTACAGGCCGATGCTAAATTAATTTATGATTGAAGTTGAAGAAATGAAATTTTCACAAAATGCGGAGAGGCCAATACAAGAGAAGAAGAAAAATGCGATTTTTGGTGTGGTGAGTTTTGGTGTAGATGAGATGAGATGAATTATGAATTGCTGAATAGCTGAATGACATGATAAAACAAAAATGGCCGATGAAAAGTGCGTGTTTGTTGCTGAATTAGGTTAAGGGTGTTGTTAGACTGTTAATATAGTAATTAACCTGGTTAGTCCGGTATTACACAGCGCATGTATATAATGCACATTAATTGGCTTTTTTGTTTTGAAGAGTCATTCGGTGATGCGCACATTATTACACGAAGGTCGAAGACTTTTTGGATATTTAAGTCTGTGCATTATTTTGACAGATATCTTTAATTTCTACTTTCGTTGCTCGCTCGGTGTACCCAACCCACGGTTGCCACATTGGTCACATGTGACCAAATTTTGTCATTATTTTTTCACTTGAGTAACGAAAACGTTCTTTTAACATACTCACTTACCTAAACAGAAACAACGGTTAAACTCATTTAAGCAAGTTTGTGTAAATAATACCCGTGTTTTGTTGGCAAATCTATACATAGTATAGTAGGATTTTACACGAATAACAAAAACAATATCCATAGTATGAATAACACCGATAAAAGTTAGAGTAGAATCTCACTATGGATAGGTTTTTGACATTTATACGAGCCTCGAATGGATCTTATGTGATTACGTTCTCAAATGTTGGTACGATTGATATTGCATTTGTATCTCGTATTTTGGCTGTGTTTGTTGAGTAATTGTGCATTTGGGATCATGTGTTTTCCATTGGGGAAAAAAATCAATCTATTACTGTTGATATTATTTAGTTTTGTTAGTGAAAATGGACTTACTGGTCTTATTTTGCAAGAGAAAACAATAGAAAAGATATTTATGTTTTGCTATGTGTCCACCAAAGGTTTATCTCAGTTTAGATTAAATAAATCTTTGTTGGTGTTTCCACCGCACAAGAAGATTTAAAAATGATTAAGTTTGACAGCACTTTCTAAAATGCAAATGGTGTTTCGATGTTTCTTATGAAGTGCAAGTGAGATAGTTTGATTCGTGTTAAACAATGAAAAACTGAATAGTTCCGCACCATATAGGAATATGCTACCTACTCCAAGTGCATTTTTTTTTTAATTTGATTAAAACAAAACTATATTTTTTGTACACAAACATGCAAATAAACAGACCATAACGCATTATCTGTAAAACCAACTCCTCCACACAGGTTTTTTTCACAAATTTCCGATCTCCGACCGGAATCGAGCGAACCAAGCTCATTTCAGGTATATAAAGAATTTAGGCGAGCTTCAAGCTCGCTTCAACACCACATGTTAATGTAGTAGTCTACGAACAAACCCTCTTCTTGAAGTTTGTATGTTATGCCAAATTGTTTGGTTAAAACTTTGAAATCGACTATCACATTACACAGACGTATTTTCTTGATTTTGATAGTCAACTATCAAAAATCAGCTAAAACGATTTCACCCCTGGTCTGAATTTCGCTATTTTATTTTGGAATTTTTTGATAAATTATTCTGGCAAATATTCAGTTGTATCAACTTTCAAATATAAAAACCGGACTACTGCGGATCGTTTTGTTGGCAATTTCTCACTTTACTATATATGGAATACGAAAAAACGCACCTAATAACTTTATTAAAAATATAAACTCTTGATCTGAATTGGACTTAGGGAACAGAGAGAATTATCTACGTATTACACAAGCCGTAAAAATTCTCAAAATCGAACCTTACTACTTTTAATAAAATTTTGTAAAAACTTATATACTGTGATCTTATATAGTGTAATCTCATGTTAAGACGCTTTGTTTTTATAATTCGTCATCTTTATTTGGGTTAATCTAATTTAATTAAGTTTGTTAGGGATTTTGTGAGTTTATTTTTTTTTTTAATTAAAAAAATAAATGTCATCTGCATAATATGGAAAATATGTTAAATAAAATGTGATGAATTCATTAATCTGTGTTTACAAATTTTTCGGACTTGAATTATGTTGGTCATTTTTTACCTACAAGTGGTCATGTTTATTTTCAAATTTGGACAAAAACTTTTTTTCAACTGTCAACCGTGGGTCCACTCGTCGTCCACTTGAATTCACTTTCGTGTCCCATTTTGATGTATTAGCTCTACTAAACGAAGTGAAGCAAATGCGAAAAAATATGAAGAAAAGGAAAGAAAAATAAAATTTGTTCCAAATTAGTATTTTTGCTAAAAAAAAAAATATTCTATTTCAGAAGCCTACAGAACAAATATTTTATAAAAAACTTTTAGAAAAGCAGCCACTAGATGCCTCTTGGGACTTGATCCGTTGGAAAGTGAGAAGTTTGAAAACTTCATTTACCAAGGCTACGGAGTGGTCAGTGGTGCTGGTCTCTTGGAAGCAGAAAAGAGACTTGGTACTGTTCAAGGTAAGACAACAATTGAGATTAAGATACAATTTTGTATATTTATGTATGTTCCTAACAATTCGATTTCCTTATCTCTTTATAGCGAAAATTCTTAAAATCTGTCCGTACTACGACAGATTGAAAGAAATTTTTGGTGACAGGACTGAAGGTCGTAGTTCTTTTGCTATATATGAGCTTCCAGAAATCATAATATCGGAGAAAGAGGAACCCGAGGAACTACGCTATGAGGTTATTGAACTTAACAATCAACAAAGTTCAAATGATCTCAGTATTGCCATTGAATATCCTCCAAATTTAAAAAAAATATTTTTGTTTGTCATGACAAATGTCAGTTTCAAACTAAATTTGACATATTTATTCCGGTTTTGTTGTAGACTAGAAAAGGTGTGTTCACGATTTACAAAAAAAATTAAATTTCGCAATATTACACTTTTTGGTTGCACGGATCGTGAATACACCCAATATAAAAGTGAAATGAGTCAAATTAAAATATCGGAAAAATATTCCATTCCAAAATCAGTGATTTGCCGATTAATACAATTTTACAAATCCAAAAAGTCATTCCAAACGGTTCATCGAGGTGGCAGACCAAGAAAAACAACAAAACGACAGGATTCTGCAATAATAAAATCAATTAAAAAATACAATTTTATATCATCGAGAGAAATAAGAACCCAAATCGACCTGAACGTAAGCGCGAGAACAATTCGGATACGAGCTGTTGATGGTGTATTTAAACTTTCCAAAGTTGTAAGAAAGCCTTTTATTTTAAACAAAAACAAGCTGGCGGGATTAAATTTTGCTCATGACCACATTAACTGGACCGTTGAAAATGGGGGAACGTGCTCTTTTCGGACGAGTTTAAATTCAATTTGAAGGGTTCTGATGGTTTCCGTCGGGTTCGCAGACCAGCCAAAGAGTCACTAAATCCACGGAAGAGGTAACGTGGTGGTTTTCGAAGATGTGCTAAAGTGATTAAAAACAAGGGGTTTGGTACCAAATACTAGAAATATTTAAGTAAGACTAAAAAAGTATATATATTTTTTAAACGTTGATATTGTTTTGACCAGCCTAACATTTAACTAATTGTACAAATTGTGCTATATTTAATGAGCTATTTTATTTTCAATCAGAAACTGAAAATATTTATTTTAATTATATAAATATACAACAATTGAATCCTAAATTTGTTTTTTAATTATTTAATAATCGAGGCAATTAAAGTTGCTTTTGTTTTGGCCAACACTGTACGTAAGCAATTCAATTGTGTCCATCTTGATTTGTTTACCTTTTGGAAAAATGCACTAAAAATCGAAAAAAATAGAAATTTTGCATACAATTTTTTGTTAGAAAACAGAAATTAGTTTGACATTTGCTGCTACATTTAAATAAAATTGTCTTTCTAATTCTGTTTAAAAAACAAACTTAAGCCCATATTTCACCCTTGCGTCAGTAATTTAATTTGAATAATTCTGTGAGTTTACTGAACTTCAACTGGAGAAACGAAAGATGTTATGTGTATTTAAAAAATTTAAGAGGATATCAGCACTTAAAATCAATTCCAAAGCGTATTTTTAAAAATCAATAAATCTTAGGTTTCGCATCGCATAGGTTTCCATCTTGGACAGCCACTATAACCTAACCTAACCTAGGTTTCGCAAAGTTTAATTTAAACTTAAAAAAAGACTCCTAACTGATGAGAATTCCCAGAAGCTAAGTAAGATGCTAAAATAATTTAAACTGTATCTAAGGATATGTGCTTTGGAAAATCATCATACCATTTATTATTAAGAACTATGTTGTGTTTTACTTTAAAAACACGGTTTTTGTTTGTCTTTGAAATGTTCAAAAAATCATATTTTAAAAACCTGACGTAAGAGAAAAACTATGAGGTGAGATTCGAGTTCAGGATAACTTAATCCTTTAAAAATGTATTGTTTTGTATGTGAGATTATTCTCAGGAAATGCATTTATAAATGAGTGAGATAAATTGATGAAATACAAAAAAAAATCAACTTGAAAAGTGTAATATTATATGAACTTTAAGCCAAGACTGTATCACCGTTTCATCAAGCCTTAATTTTTTGATTTCACGTTATCTTGCTTTGACCCCGTTTTAACTCTTTGTAAATTCTCTTTAAAATCATGTGAAGTATGAAATTTGTTTGATTAAACTCTATTACACTATGGAAGCAGCTTATTAACGACTTTTAATAAATACACGGTTTTCCAATAATAGTTGTATTTTCATATACAAAATAAGAGTAGTTTTTATAATAGAAAGGCATGCATGATTTTGGTTAATTTCCTCGTAACTGCACAAATTCTTAAATTGTGAAGCATTGACATGGACCTTATGGCCTCAAAGAAAAAAATGTAAGGGTGTTAAATCACAAGACCTAGGTTGCCATTTATTATTCGGAAAGGAAACGTTTGTTGCAACATTGCTATTGTTTCGTTGATCAGGTGAGTATATCTAAATAAAAATTGATAAACGTCATTCCCTAACATATCTTCCCCTTGCTTGTCATACAAAATCATGCGCTCGGTAATCTATTTACCGCAACTGTCACACGAGCCTCATTTTTCCATTGAACATGTACGGAAAGAAGTGTATGGCATTTATGACAATGCTAGTATGGCCTGGAGTCCCATACTAAAAAAGTATCGGTGATATTCCTACATTGTATTGCTACAACTCCTATAAGTATGGGATTATGTACTATACTGTATGGTACCACAATCTTTGCTTTTAACACAAGGGCGCATAGTACGTTTGATGAGACAGCATTGCCTTCAGCCCCATAATGTATCGGAGATGTCGCAATGCTACTAATTTTTCCCGCAATAATTTATGGCGTCATAATCGATACTCTTATTGGATTGCTGTCAATAGTGTAAGTATAAGGGACATAACAATAATGTATAGACTTTTCTGCTAGGATATAAATGGAGTAAAAGTTATAAAAAAAGAATAATTCTCTTTACCTATGTTCTACCTTTTCTCAAAGATATGAAAAACTACCATTCAGCCATTCTGGTTCTAGAATCTTATGGAAGGTTTAAGGGTGGATTTGAAGTGAAAGTTGATTCCCTTCGTAGCCCACTCGTCACATTCATTAAGCCTTATTTCAAAACTCAATATGGAACCTATATAAATAGTGTCTTCTCAATAATGCCTCTTAACACGAAATTAGTATTTATAAAACTTATACAACGTTTCAAAGATCCATAATAAGCCTAACGGGTTTCTTTAGAGCATAGAGGAAATATATTATATATTATATCGGGTGATTTTTTTGAGGTTAGGATTTTCATGCATTAGTATTTGACAGATCACGCGGGATTTCAGACATGGTGTCAAAGAGAAAGATGCTCAGTATGCTTTGACATTTCATCATGAATAGACTTACTAACGAGCAACGCTTGCAAATCATTGAATTTTATTACCAAAATCAGTGTTCGGTTCGAAATGTGTTTCGCGCTTTACGCAAATTTTATGCGTTTTTTTTTTTTTAAAAAGTTCTCAAGCTCTTAAAAAATCACCCATTATATTAAACAATGTTCTCTTTTCAATGGAGGACAATAAATACATAATGGGTGATTTTTTAAGAGCTTGAGAACTTTAAAAAAAAAAACGCATAAAATTTGCGTAAAGCGCAAAACACATTTCGAACCGAACACTGATTTTGGTAATAAAATTCAATGATTTGCAAGCGTTGCTCGTTAGTAAGTCTATTCATGATGAAATGTCAAAGCATACTGAGCATCTTTCTCTTTGACACCATGTCTGAAATCCCGCGTGATCTGTCAAATACTAATGCATGAAAATCCTAACCTCAAAAAATCACCCGATATTATAATATATTTCCTCTATGGTTTAGAGGTTGAATAGAGCTAACAAAAAGAAAATTGTAGCAGTGAAATGTCATTGTGATTTTTGTTCACAATTGATTGTCCATAATTCAAATTAAAAAATAATGAAAATGCCTTTCCAATTTCATCCCTTTTTAAATGATTTTAGTAATTATAATCGATTTAAATGAGTCCAATTAGTCTAAGATACGAGTATGAAGAAAATTTATATTTTTGAAAGAATATTTAAAACATTCTTTAATTGTTTCATTTTCTTTTGTTTTACTTATTCCATTATTCATTCACAATCAGAATTCATAATTTCTTGACACATGACAAACAGCTTCCGCTTGTAACATGGGACTATAATGTTCATGTTAATTTTAATTATTAATTAACACACTCTGAAGTGTCACTTGTACAAATTCACCATTTACAGCAACAAGAACTTACCACACATAAGACTATACGTTTGGCCCTTACCCCCCGACAAACAATTTAGCTATGTTGAAGTTAAGGTGATGGACTCTTGGACCAAAAACACTCTAGTAAAGATATAAATCCTCGGTAGCCATATTGGTTTGCCAACAAGCTAAACCGGAAACTGGCATCATAAAGTATGTCTTAGTGTGTGTGTAATTTCTCCTCTAATTTATGAAATTTCCCCTAAAAACTCAGTAAATGTGTCTATGTATGCGTGAAAACACGTCAATTTTATTCGTTGAATTCTTCCACATTATAAATACAACAATGTAAACAAATGGGTTTTGAAGGGTGATACGTACGAAGGATTTATATCTTCATATAGAGTGTTTTTGTCTTGGACTCTTGCTAACCACAAAACAAAACCTAAACCAGTTGTGCATCCAAAATTTAAGAAAACACAAAAAGAGAAAGTTTCTTATTTGATTCGATATTTTCCCTTCGAAGCTACAAAGTTTAATAACAATAAAATGTTACTGGAACAAGTGCAGTTTGTGCAAAATCTTCTGGACCAATATCAAATCAATTTATTGAATTCCTTATTCATAAATTTCACATTAACCATAATTCTCCTGGGACTGCTAATCAATGCCATCGAACCTCATCTGCCGGCTTTCATAACCCAATCATTCCGCTATGGCAAGCACAGTCACAAGGGGCAACAGAATGCCCTCGTCGGGAAATTGGAAGTGCCTAAATCTTGGTTTAGTCATTTTTATGTTTTTGCCTTTGGGTGGTCTCTGCTGGCACTGAGTCTTAATTTGAAAGTTCTCATCCACGGCAGTTCGGCGCCGGAGTGTGTTGTTGATTTTCTGGACTTTGTAGCTGGTGGTAAGGAAAGAAAAGTCTTGGTTAACTCGACTTCAGGGCTCGTGGCGACTGTTCTCATCACGATGCAGTGTGTCCGAAGATTTTATGAGACAAATTTCATACAGATATTTTCGCCCAAGAGTAAAATCAATTTGTCGCACTACATCGTTGGATACTTTCACTATTTTGGATGCATAACAGCGGTATTGGCCAATACCGAGGGATTCGTGAGAGGTTTGTTGTGATTCAACATACTTCGTCGCAAGTTCATTTGAGTAAAAGAGATTTTATCGTTTCAGGTACAACACCATCGTCATTCTCAATCCAGAAGATTACCTTCATGCAATACATTTGCTGCTTCATCTTTCACTTCAGCTGGTCACAGCAATATAAGTCCAACATGATTCTAGTCAATCTGCGTAAGGATCCCGCTGGCAAAACAATAACCGACAAACACCTCATGCCACAGGGTGGATTCTTTGAGTTCGTTTCGTCGCCTCATATGTTCTTCGAAGTTGCTATGTACGTGGCTATCTCTGGGGTAATTCCAGGCAGTAGCACTTGGGCTTACATCGTCATTTGGGTGATTGCCAATCAGGTAAAGTTGCAGAAAAATCATCTTGAGTTTCTCTTTTTAACTTTGTTTGTTTGTATTTTTGCAGACTGAAAACGCTTGGCTTACGCACAAATGGTACAAAGAGAATTTCAAGAACTATCCAAAGAGACGTTATGCCATCTATCCATACATTCTTTAGATGTTAACAATTGGATTTGGAAAATTTTAAAGGATACGTTCCATAATATAAGAATAATAATTAAGTGCAATAGTTTTTAAGATATTCCACATTTACTTTGATTTTGATTCCTTGTCAGGTGCTATTTCCTAAGTTAAAGAAACAAAAATAAGACTTTTTGGTTCCAACGCTTGGTTGCGTTATATTTTTTAAGAACTATTTTTTTATTATAAAAAAGAAACAAACAAAAATGTAAGCTTTAATTTAAATTAAATAAATATTGATTTTTCATGTTAAAAAAATAAAGTTGCATGGACCATTGAAAACATGTTTGTTTATTTTATCTTTAACAACTGCATCGTCCCAGAAAGAGTTCGATTCCTTGGAGTAGTAGGGATCCGACCCACAGATAATAAACACTCACCGGATCAAAACTAAATATAGATAAGAAACTAAAAAGCAAAACATGATGTTAGTTTTGTAGTGTGGTGAGGTCTGGTGGAACATTAAACATTCAAACACTTACTTCCTATTCCTAAAATCTTTTTGGGTTCCTGTTATTGTTTTCAATATAGTGTAACCTAGGCTAATCTAGAGCCCATTCCCAATCCACGTCAGATCAACGTTCTTTTCTGAATCCTTTTACGTCCAAAATTATCCCAAATTTCTCTTCATTTTCCTTTTTAAAAAAATGTATTGATCATTCCCGAATAATTTACTGGACTGTGAGTTCATGATTAAGGATAGTAAATATCGAAAATAACGTAAAGAGATGCCAGTGGATTGTACTATTGGCCTGACATTCGAAGAATAAAACAGAACGGTTCAATTTTGGTAGGTATAGCCTTTTGAAGATTCTTGCTTCTAGTGTTGACAGGAGACTTTTAAATTGCTTAAGGACGATGCTCTCCATAAAAAATACCCAATAATTAGTTAATTGAGTATTTTGGTCCCAATAGCATTCATAGGCTTCAACCATAATTTTTAAACCAAACGAACAACCCCATCTCCGAAAACTTAGAACGTGGGTAGTGTCGAAAGTATCGCCTTAAAGTGCATGTTTCTGATAGGTTTTGGCTTTCATTTCGAAAGGACAATATGGAGCTGACAACAAAGAGCAAAAAAGTATAAGCGTTTCGAATTTTTGTCAATAGGAAATATTTCGAGGTAAATTTAACTCATGGTGTGTCCATAATTTTTCCAATTTCCATTGAGATTCTTTTATTTTGAAGTTCACCAACCAAATTTTCAAATATCAATAATAATAAGGAGTAATGCAGTGGATTGAAATACAATGGGGGTAATATTGGAAGCTAAGCGTTAGCCTTACGAAATGTAAAACCATACTGTTCCGCACCCCAATGAGATGAGGAAATTCAAATTTGAGTCGAAACTGGACATATTTAAAAACAAAAAATACATTTTAATGGTCTTCGGGTCGTGTCAAAGACTGTTGTAAAGTATTTAGGTGTTCATTTGGACAAGTTTTTTTATGAAAACGAATACAAAAATGTTCAGCTACAGAAGGCTAGAGCGGTATTTACATCCCTCAGACTCCTTTTTTACTCCAACTATCTGAGATCCGATATGAAGATCATTTGATACCAGGCATATATTCGTTTTGAGAGAAAAGAAAATGCCTTAGAGCTTGTATGTAGATGTAAGGGAGCGAACATTCCGACTTTCAGTATTATGTTTCGAATGAGAAGATATTGGATTCTTCCGGTGTATCCAGAATTGATAATGTTATACCTATTAAACTTTGTGAGGAATCACTCCGCCAGATCAGCAGGTGTTACTGAGAACGAATTAATATCGGGTTTATTTTATCCCAACAACTGGTATTTCAGAAATACATTAGAAACTGGATACACACCTCCTGAGGAATTCTAACTTTTAGATGCACATGGCTTTCTATCAGGCTCAACGAACGTACCAATTATACCATATTACAAGGAAATTCAAAATAAGATTACTAGAATAGAAGATGGTGAAACTATCTTAAGATACTACGTGAGCAAACCTGAAAGAGATAAAAATAACTTAGAAAGATTCAATCGGGATAAATATTGGACTAGAACATAAGAAGGCCCTGCCATGTGATTTTTCTTAACTTTCCTAAAATCATAACATACTCTTCTGGTATGGTACAACAATTTTTCTAACACATCAGGTTTTTGTTTTCAAAATATGCCTCTTTAAAGATGTATAAAACAACCAAAACCCATGTTTTTAAGGTAAACACAACATAGTTCTTTAAGTATAAATCCTTGTGTTCTAGATACAGTTTCAATCATTTTAGTATCTGTTTTGGTTTCTGGAAATTTTAATTCGATATGAGTTTTCATTTCTCTCGTTGTTATGAAAAATACGTATAGGCGTTTATTTTTAGTACTGATTTCGAATCCAAACTTCAATTATTATAACTATCAGCTCAAATTTTAAAAATACCCGTTTCAACATTTCAAAAACTTATTTAGACTTTTCAACCCGTACTGCATTTTTCTTTTAAAAACTGTTTTAGCAAAAATGGCCAAGCGTTTCTTTAGGAAATCGGGTAAACTGATGTTCATTCGTAGAAGCGCGGGTATTACGGTTAAATTGTTTAAGGGGAGGAATGCAACTGGCTATTTCACTAGAGCAAAGTCCGTTAATGCTATCGTTTTAGAGAAAGTAAGATTATTGCGCTTGTATATGCTCTGAGCTTCTTGTTCATTTTTATGAATGACCCCCTGTCTGCAACTTTTAATACAATTAACTGTTTCGGTGACGATAGTACTCTTAGCTTTTCTTAATTCGTTCGCAGAGCCCAGACTCACATCGCTCCTCATCGGATGTCGAACTTCATTGACCGAATTAAATGCTAGGTTTGACTCGCTTTGGATTTTCTTCTCTGGGAATGTGTAAAATCTCATGAAACACACTGAATAATGGGGCATAATAAACTCCGTGAAATTAAATGCTTCGAAAACCAAATGTTGTCTTCCATGTGGAACATACACAATGTCGCCAAAAATGCCGCATGTTATTATTTTCTTAGACGATCCAACAAAATTTTCTCTCCTTCTGACATGGCTCCTACAAACACTATGTATGTACGTCCAAAGATTTAATTTAACTCCCATCGCTTAGCTCCAGCAACTTAATTAAACTTCTTGAACAATATTGAAAGAAAAGCTCTTAAAACGATTGGTGACAATAATATATCATTAAATCAATTAAGCCATTCGAAGTCGAACATCATCATAAAATTTCTTGCCTCACTCTTTTTGTAGTTTTTTTTTGTAATGGCAGTGAAATAGCCAGATATACATTACTTCCAAAAAACAGTTTATCAGTGATACTTGCGTTTTTTGGATTTAACATCAGTTTATGCTAAAACTAAGCTTTGGTCGTACAAATGAAGTTTAGAGATTCGTTCCATTGCCATTACGATGGTGGAGAAATCGTACAAAGTGGGTCCGGGTGTCTTATTCAAATTTGTTGGTAAAAAATCAAAAATTCGAATTTCAATTTCGTGGAATTTAATGCTTCCAAAACGCAATGCTGTCTTGTATCGTTAAAGCGAGATATACCCGCATTGCCATTATCCATGGATGGCACTTGCATCAATGAGACTGAACACCTCGATATTCTCGGTATGTGTGTCACCAACCAACTCTTGTGCAACAATCACATACGCGATATCGCCAAAAATGCCGCAAGGTGTTTGGGTTTCCTTAGGCGATGCAAGAAATATTTTACCCCTTCTGATCTGGCTGTTATCTACAAGACTTATATACGTCCAAAGCTTGAGTATAACTCCCATCTCTGGGCTGGTGCCCCTGCAACTTACTTAAGCCTCTTGGATAGTATTGAACGTAGAGCATTTAAATTGATAGATGATAATATCATCATAAGTTCATTTACTTCGCTTGAACATCGTCGTAAGGTCTCTTGTCTGACCCTTTTATTTTAACGGCTTATGCTCTAGTGAAATAGCCAGGTGCATTCCTCCCTTTAAACAGTTCAACCGTAATATTCGCGCTTCTTGGAATGCTCACCAATATACCCTCGAGCCCAACTTCGGCCGTACTGTCAAATACAGAGATTCGTTCTTTAGCCGTACTACGCGAATGTGGAATGCCTTACCATTACCACACTCTGTCTTTCCTAGTCATTGCAATATTCAGGAATTCAAAACCAATGTGCACCGACATCTCCTTTTAAACCCTCTCTCTTCTTCCTAGTGCTCACACTGTGCCTCTGCATAATAAGGGTATAATATAAATATAATATAAATATAAAAAAAAATAGATTTTTATTAAATTTTCTTAACCTGGCCTCTTTCAATTAATATAATATAATGTTGTACTGCTCCAGTACATTTACTTTCTTTTCCAAGTTTCTAAAGAGCTTATGAACCGTCTAAATAATATTGTCTAATGTCTTTTTTAGATTTTCGGAAAACAGTATTTTTTTCCAAGAGTAGATATTTTAAAAACGGTTCAACATTTTTTAGCGAAATTCAAATTGAAAACGTACATTTATAAGCACTAAATAACTGCATACTGTTAATATAAACGTCCTTGCAAATTCGAAAATTGGTTTTGTTGTATAGCTAAAGGAAAAGAAAGAAGCTGGAGACGTACGATGCGAAGCTACTTTTTAGCCTAATCAACAAAAATCCTTTCTTATCTTCGAAATATCTAAGGATTTTTTTGAAAGAAACCACAAGTAAAGAATTCAGCAGCGAATCCATCAGAAGAAGAAGCATCACCATCTAAGAAATGACCGAAATGGTCGTGCAGCAGTGTTTAATGAACATATGGGTGATTATACAAAAGTTGGGTAACTTTTGAGGATATTTTGTTTACGATAGTTTTTAAATCAAACTTCTATAAATTTGGGTGTATATGATAGCTAATCTAATTAATATATTGTTCCCAATCGGGCCAGTCACTTTTTTGAGTACATTGTAAGATATGTATTTAAAAATTTCAGAATTTGACTGCCAGAGAACTGACGAGTATACACAGTTTTGAAAGTATTATAATCAAATTTAATACAAATTAGTAAAAATCTTTTAGGATTTAATAATGATCACTTAAAATCACTTAGTAACAATTAAAAATAATTATTAATATGTAATACTAGGAGAAATTACTACATCAGTTTTTAAAACAGACTTTTGACATTTAACGTAACGTTATTCACTTATCTTTTACTACTTTCACATAGTTTTACCAAATATTTCAAAGTAATCAACAACAAAAATCTAACAATGGTCGCATTCGGAAAGCTAGTGGCTACGTAGTCAAAATTCAACTAGCTTTATGAATGCAAAATTGCACTACAAAGCTAGTCAATCCGGAACTGTCATATTAATGACAAATACAAATATATAAAATAAGAAACATTTGTGTTTTCAGAACTTTAAATAGTTTTTTTTTTCTTTTTAAATTCAATAAATACCAAAAAGAAGATACGAGTATAATATGATTGATTTATATTTGTATTTAAATACCGAAAGATTCTTTTCATTTTGAATTCTTGTGTCCTTACCGAGCAGCTGATTGTGAAACGTCAAAACCAGTGTGCACTAACTTTGTAGCCGAAAATTTTACACTACGTCGGAGGGGAAATTTCAACTACTTTTGTAGTTGGATTTAGCCAATCAGAATCCCTTGACTACGTAGCCACTAGCTTTCCGAATGCGACCAATATTCATCTTAAAAGTACTAATGATCAAGAAATGAAGAACAATAACAATTTACCTGACAAAGAACTGACGCCACACTACTGACGAAAAAGACGAAATTTGAGATTATAATCTGGACTAATGTTTTTTTTTGTAATTTCAAATATCAACAAACTACATTTTAACAAATCAAAGTCTAATACGAATAAATAAAAATAAACTTTAGATTAACAAAAAAATAACGACTCATCATAAAACTGACGTGTTGACTGGCTAAGCCCGTGTATAGACAACAAACATAACCCAAACTCTGGTACAGTTATGGTGGCCGTCAAATTGTGCGACCCGCAACTAACTTTATTACCAACATTAAAATTCAAAGTGGGATTTGACGTTGAGTCGGCGATATTTCGCACGAATTTTAAATTTAAATAACACACAAGAAACTGACGAATAAAACTGAACACAAAATTTCTTATTTTTTAAATAAAGTGGAGAACACTGCATTATGAAAGTTGTAGTATATATTAAACTATATCACATCGCAGATTTTATTAATTTAATAAGTTTTCTCAAATCAATGATAATGTTTAATAGACAGTCACTTAATGGTTGGTTTTCAGGGTTGTGACATGCCAGAGGACTGACGTTTTAAGAACTAGTTGTGTTTTTTTTAATAACTTGTATTCAAAATGAAGAACTGAAATTGGGTGACTAAATAAAGGTCTTTCCATTGTTTTAAAATAAATTGCAATCTCAATAAAATATAATCAGACTTTGTATATATTGGTTGATGACATCGAGTTACCCAACTTTTGTATAATCACCCAACCGTTAGACACAAGACAATTTTATATATAAGAATTTTTTTTTACGGAAAAATTTAACCTTAAATGTTCAGATAGAAGAATGTACTCGTATGTATAGCGGAAAGCAAGTGAAGAATTTTCTCATAAGCATACTCGAGCTACTGTGGTGGCTGGGATTTGTTGGAAGTATGTTGGAAACTAGCATTTTATATGAAGCTTAAATGTTTCATATGGCTAGTATCAATTTTTTAAAACAACATTTGGGGTCCAGTATCACTGAGCTCGAAATACAAGACAATGGGCAGGTTCAGCCGACATAAGGGACTTGAAAGTAAGGCAAGTTTCTTGCATCTGATTGGCCAGCTGCCAAAAAATTGCCTTCCAATTAAGGCAACTTTATTGGAAAGTTGACTGGAAAGTTAGGCAAGAAAAATCTCCCTTACTATCAAGTCAAGTCAACTAATGTCAAAATGACAATTGATCATGTTTTTTAATTTAACTAAAAGCTGAACTTTATTATTCAATGATTTACTTATTTTCTGCACAACTTCATTTTATGCTTTCTGTAAAAAGGTTCCTTGTAAATTTGGAAAAGAAATAAGTAATATTTCTTTAAAATACAAAATACAAATCATGATGGACTTGTAGCTTGCCTGAGGAGTGTCTTGTAGAAAATAATGATTTTGGTAATTTTTGTACTATGAACTTGAAGTAGAGGTTTGTGAAGTAAAGTTCTGAATTATAAATTCATGACACTTGAAAAACTAACTAGTTGCCTTGGTCAAAATTTACGTTCAAAGAATGAAGTTGACTGCAAATGAAGTCCCTTATGTTGTCTGAACCTGCCCAATTTCATCTTGTACCAGGACAACTACCCAAAGCACTCATTTTGTACAACAAGAGCGCGGTTATAACTGGCTTTAAAGTCAACTGACCTGAATGCAATCCAGCATATATGAGATGACCTGTGCCGTCGAGTTGCTCACAATAAATTTAGAAACATTGAGGACCAAAAAATAAGTCCTGAAGTTGATCGTAAGGTTAGGTTATGTTAGGTTGAAGTGGCTGTCCAAGATGGAAACGGACACACTTAGGCCAGTTTGATGACCCATTGTGATACCACATGAATCTTGAGGTTTCTTCCTAAGCTCAATGGAACCAGTTTGAGTCTCTTACGAAACGTGAGAGGCTGCTTATGCCGATATGATTTAGATCGTTAAAGAAGAATTCTCCTAGGTAATTCTTGCGTTTTCGAGCCAGAGCAGGGCATGTGCAGAGAAGATGAAGAACTGTTTCTTCCTCTTCCTCGTCCATACAGCTTCTGCAGAAGTCATTTGAGAATACGCCTAATCTCATGGCGTGCTTTCCTATTAGACAGTGTCCGGTTATGACACCTATTATCGAGCTTATATGCGATCTGCTTAGAGAGAGCAAGCACCTTGAACGTTTTAAATCCAGTGTTGGCCAGATGTTTTTTGTGACTTGACACGTGGTGATGTTGTTCCACCTGGTGCCTGCCCTCCTCACAGCGTCTTGCATTAGCAAAAGTTTACAAGTAGCGATTGGTATGCCAGTACGTGCCAAACGTTGGTAGGATGGGCTGTACTGTGCCGTTCCTGGCGAGTTCATCTGCCTTACAGTTACCTGGAATGCGGCCTGACTATCTGAGAATGTTTGCAGATGACGCCCTTCTCTTTATTTCTGGGAAAGATATGCATGAATGTACGAAGAAAATTAATAATGACTTGCGATCCATAAGTGAATGGCTGATTATTAATAAGTTAAAACTGAATGTGAAGAAAACAAAGTGGATGTGTATCAATGGTTGTGCGGAACTGAATGTAATACAAATTAATAAAGAAAATATAGAACGTGTTGATGAATTTAAGTACTTAGGAGTAGTAATTGACAATAAAATAAACCTTAAAGCTAATACGGAGTATGTTTGCAAGAAACTGTCGAAAAAAATATACTTTCTTGGCAGGATTAGGAAAAACATGTCAATTAATACTGCACTTAAAATTTATAACGCGATTGTTAAACCTCATTTTCAATATTGTTCTACCATTTTATTTTTATCTTCTCATGGAGATTTGTCTCGCCTCCAAAAACTGCAAAATAAAGCTATGAGAATAATCTTAAAATGTGCGCGTCTTACCCATATAAGAACTATGTTACAGAAACTTAACTGGCAGCTAATTAAACTGAATGTTTTATTGTTTGTATTTAAAATGAAAAACAATATGCTTCCAAAGTACTTAAGCAATAATTTAAAATATATCTGTGATTCCCAACCTTATAATCTTAGAACTGCTCAAAACTTTAGACTTGATAAGAAAGCAACCTCTAGAGCGCAGAACACAATGATGTTTAAAGGACTCCAATTATATAATAATCTTCTTAGTGAAATTAAATCTTTAAATAATAATGGGTGATATTTTTGAGGTTAGGATTTTCATGCATTAGTATTTGACAGATCACGCGGGATTTCAGACATGGTGTCAAAGTGAAAGATGCTCAGTATGCTTTGACATTGAATTTTATTACCAAAATCAGTGTTCGGTTCGAAATGTGTTTCGCGCTTTTTTATCGACAAATTTTGTTCAGCGATGAGGCTCATTTCTGGTTGAATGGCTACGTAAATAAGCAAAATTGCCGCATTTGGAGTGAAGAGCAACCAGAAGCCGTTCAAGAACTGCCCATGCATCCCGAAAAATGCACTGTTTGGTGTGGTTTGTACGCTGGTGGAATCATTGGACCTTATTTTTTCAAAGATGCTGTTGGACGCAACGTTACGGTGAATGGCGATCGCTATCGTTCAATGCTAACAAACTTTGTGTTGCCAAAAATGGAAGAACTGAACTTGGTTGACATGTGGTTTCAACAAGATGGCGCTACATGCCACACAGCTCGCGATTCTATGGCCATTTTGAGGGAAAACTTCGGAGAACAATTCATTTCAAGGAATGGACCGGTAAGTTGGCCACCAGGATCATGCGATTTGACGCCTTTAGACTATTTTTTGTGGGGCTACGTCAAGTCTAAAGTCTACACAAATAAGCCAGCAACTATTCCAGCTTTGGAAGACAACATTTCCGAAGAAATTCGGGCTATTCCGGCCGAAATGCTCGAAAAAGTTACCCAAAATTGGACTTTCCGAATGGACCACCTAAGACGCAGCCGCGGTCAACATTTAAATGAAATTATCTTCAAAAAATAATTGTCATGGACCAATCTAACGTTTCAAATAAAGAATCGATGAGATTTTGCAAATTTTATGCGTTTTTTTTTTAAAAAGTTCTCAAGCTCTTAAAAAATCACCCGATATAAGACATTTTAAAAAAGAAGTAATTAAATATTTGAAATCGGATAATTAATAAGATCTATTAAAATTTATTGAACCAAATGGCTTTTTAGCCAAATCACATGCTCTTTACATTCTTTAACCTTTCATTTCATTTTTGTTCATTGTATCAATAATACGTATCTGCATAAAAACCATATAATATAAAAAAAATTAACAAATAAATCAGATTTATAATAAGAAAAAATTATCATTATAATAATACAAAATAATTAAAAGGTCCTCCCCGCGCGCATAATAATAATAATAATAATAATAATAATAATAATAATAATAATAATAATAATAATAATAATAATAATAATAATAATAATAATAATAATAATAATAATAATAATAATAATAATAATAATAATAATAATAATAATAATAATAATAATAATAATAATAATAATAATAATAATAATAATAATAATAATCTCTTCAATATACCTTGACACCTTGAGGAAACCATTAAATCGAAACGATACGCAACTAAGTACTAATTATTTAGTTTCCGATTAGGTGTGAGGTTCTAAATTAGAGAATTGCTGTTGTTTGTAATACTTATTTGCTGTTTAATGGCTTAAAATGAAATTGTTTTATTTGTTATAAAGTTTTATACTCTCCATATATTTTCTTAAAGAAATTGGATTGCAAAAGTTTATATTTCTTCTGTTTGATTAGTCGTGAGAGCTACTGTATAAAGAAAATTAAAACCTAACGATTTTTTGAGTCTGTACCTAATTAATATAAAAATAGTCATAATTAGATCATGTATTGAGTTGGATTTTTGTTTTGGAGACATACATATTATATTCCCGAGAATGAATTCTTTTGTATTTTTTCAAAAAGCTCTCAATTATTCTGTGAATTATTCATATTATTTTCCTACCTTGGCAGGTAAAGAACACTTGTAATATTACTAATGGCGGTATCACTTAATGACAGACCCCTTCCTTTTTCTGAAGGATTAGATTAAAGTTACAACAACAGAATGATCTAGAATTATATCTTTCACAAGTGCCAACTTTATACTTTATATGTTTATAATTAACGAAAAACTTTTAATGGCCACCAAGCTTACTTAAGGTTTTGGCGCACTGTGAATTTTATTTACACGTTTTATCCCGATATCAAAGTAGAAGAAAAAAGTACAACTTTGTTTAAATTAGTTAAACTCCTCTTTCCAGCTTATCTCTTTTTTAATTTTATTGCAAAAAAACTCATCTTTATAAAAGAAAAAACTCGTGAATTTGTGATCGAATAGAAGAAAAAACACACGCACAAAACTTCCTTTCGTTCAAATCGGATGGAACTCTTATAGAAAATAGCGGTATTCACTTCAAGTTTACTCAATTTATTTAAAGAGGAAGCTAGAAAAACAAAAAGAAAAGAAACATTTTAGGACTTATTTATTTTACGTATAAAGAATTTCAAACCTTACCTGTAAGGATAACCTTGTGCTTTCGACCTGAACACGGATAGCAAAAATGAAAAGAATACTGCGACGAGAATTAAGCCAGCAATTGCCATGATGCGTCCTTTGCGCATATCATTCTGCCAACCAGATTCAGTGAGAAGAATCATTCCAAGAACAATCATTGCGTCTGTTCATATAAAAATGAATAGAACAAATGAATTAAAGTATCAGAAGAGAATTCCAAAAACATGGTACTTACTAAGGAACATAACAATATAGGTCTCAATAACCAATTGACCCTGCGACGATCCATGGATGTAAGCCACTCCACCATTCTGGCTCTTGTGAACGAGAGGTGGACTACGAATGTGATTCCACATCTGTCCCGAAATCATAGCGAAGCAGAAGAGCACAGCTATCGAGCCCCACAACTGCTTATTGTACAGGAATTCAAGATTATTCCTACGCAGATACAAGAAAGCTCCCAGCAGGGCAGCCAGAGTGATGACAGCAACAGTTCCAGAGTAGTTCGGTGGTCGAAATACTCGAATCTGGATGTCGGTGCGTTCGTGAACGAATTTAGCAATTGATTCGGCAGCAAATCCGACTCGATGAATGTCCATGGTGTCGGCACCTTTTGGCTTACCCTTGGCCGGGAAGTGCATGAACACAGGGGCTGTGTTGAGACGAAGCATTTGGAATACATCGGAGCCATCGTCAAAGTCGACCATGGCAAAGAAGAGTTTATTCGAGTAGATCGGTGAGTAGCGGTAGGAGTTGGCAACGATGTTGAATTCGTCGTGGGCATGACGACAGATCTGACATTGCCGAGAAGGTGCCAATGCAGTGAGCATCACTATCACAGAATAGTTGCGGGGCGATTGTTTAACGTAGTCGCGGAACTTCTGTCCGTTGAAGCGAAGCAGAGACTTTTTCATGTTCATATCGAGGAGGTTCTGAACTTTCTCCGAAATGGTAAGTCCACCCTGGATTGGAAAAAGTGTACACATTTTATTCAAGAAATCGATAATTTCAATTTAAAAACTTTAATGGGACAGGGTTTAGGCATGAAAAAGAAGGGTCTAACATTTTGTGTCTAATTAACAATTTCTACTTTTGATAGTTTAATAAGAATCTCATTAGTTTTCTTATCAGTTTGATTTTTTTCTGTTACACACATTTTGCAAGTGACGTGGCCTGAGACTTGAAGAGCACACCCTAGACATAGGTTTTTCTTTTATGTAGCTTCTCTCGACTTACCTTTTGTTTACTCTGGGCATCGGTTATTACCAAACAAGCTATAACCACCAGGGTAAAGATAAACAACGTCCGCAGAAGCAGCATATTTATTTTTTGAAATTATGTTGATCTTTGTATGAATTTAATTCGAATGAAAAAGTTAAGAAAAAATTTTGACTATGATCAAAAAGAGCCAAACAACAAACCCGGCTAAAAATATGATGTGTCAAAGGTGACAAGTTGAGTGGCAACGAAAAGTCAGTGGTAAGGTAGTTCAGTTCAGGTGTTTAATGTGAGCTCTTGAGGTGGTTACACACTACGAGTATACGATAAAAATACATAGTTTCTGCTCTAAATTTGAAGTTTTTTTAGTAAGCTTTAAATAAGGATATATTCGAAAATAAAAAAATTGCTGAAAGTTAATTTTCATCAGATTTCATTAAATTTTGCTTTGGAAACCAAAAATGACCAAGAACTCATTCCGTACCGCTAGTTTTAAATTACAGATTACCATTACACATTAAAAATTACATTTAAATTTTCAGACATGCTTCAAGGGTAAAACAAAAATCAATACGTATGATACTGCTTCCCTGATCACATCGAAAATAGTTGGGTGACGTTACATAGGTCAAATCATAACCATTAAATGCAACTCCAATTTTCAGCTTGCCTAGTTATTTCGATTATCAACTATAAGTCCGACGAAGAAACTACTACGACTGTTTTATAAAGTTTTTTCTAATAAAAGGTTTCATTCTTAATAGCCCAGCATTTGGGCAGCTGTCACTAAAATTAAAGTTAAAAAAAAAATAAATTAGGTGGCTTAACAGTCCTTTGAGAACTAGGGCCTAGTTACTAACAACTGTCAACCATTCCTGTATGCGAGTAATGTTGTCAAGGATGGAGAGGACCTACAGTTTTAAACCGAATCCGAACGGCTAATTTGAGAAAGCACTTTTCATGATAAGAATTACTCTTGGAGGATTTGTCAATTCCTCGCAAGAGGCAGTACCTCTGAAAAAAACTTTAGATGGCATAGGCTGGGATTGAACCAAAGACCACTGGCGTAACAGTCCAACGCATGGGCAACGGGCTGTTTAAACAGGTGAGTGGCGTGGCATCTAAAATTCAGTAAATACAAGAAATCAAGTCTGTCAATCACCAGCAATATCATATTTCGTGTCCGTTTTAGTCTTCGAAAAGGTGATCACAATGCCCATCAAGATCTTGTGAATCGACACTTATAAATTTGTATCGATTACAAATAGCTGTAAAATAGACATCCATCAATATTCTTTAACTTACTAATATTCTTTTCTTTTACTCTATTTGAAAACCGTAGATTTCAAATCAAAATCGATTTTGTTGTCAAAAAAAAAACATTTTTGACTCAGTTTTATGTTTCTTAAGTCATGCTTATTGAAACAAGTTGACGTTTAATTGATTTGTCATCACCTCATTTTTCCTGATTGTAGAGTTACAGAGTTTAATTGTATACGAATTTCGTTTTGGAATTTTGATAATTTGACTTTCAAGTATTTTGTTTAATTACATGCAAGTATCATCGCTACCTTAAAACCATATATGTCAGATTCTTCATTACCCTTATGTCGATAAGAAAGTTCTATATATTTTCATTCCCAAATTTCCAATAAGGAGTAAAGCAACAACTCTATTTTTTAAAATAGAACTTCTACCTCCTCTATCCTATAAGATCTTATTCTTTTGTTTCTTTCTCCGCCGCTGCGCTCAAACTCAACTCAAATGAAAGTCAGCTCTTATTTTGTACCAATCGAAATCGGGATCATTCTGGACTCAGGTGCAGTTGTACTTCAGTTGAGAAAGAAAAATAAATTCATTAATTTGTTACTTGAAAACATTTTCCTATAAAAATTCTGTTTTCCTAATCAATTTTCTAATAAAGCTCTTTGATAAAAAATTCCAAAGTGAATTCAAAGGTTTATAAAATAACAAAATAAATAAAATTTTCTTTCGAATCGATTGAAAAAGTGGATTTTCTTTTTATCTCATTTTTCCTTGACCCTCTCTATGGCTTTCTCATTTTAACTGCCCCTTCTTGTCAGTGAGTGTGAGTGGTTTATAAACAAAAGTTCAAAGAAAGAATAAACTAGTGTCGTGGTTTCTTTCTGTTCTGTTGTCAGTTGTCACAAGAGTTATGTTATGCAAACGAAAGAGAAATGCAAATGACAAATGAAAGGAAGAGCTTGAAAAAGTTTAAATGTTGATAATACAGTGCAAAAAGTAATGAAATAATACAAATAAAGTTATCTTTTTAATTACTTTGCGACTTATTCGTCTTAATCTGTTTGAAATAAGAAAAAGTCTTATCTCATTTTTGGATCTGAATTGGGAAATCATTGCAAGACTCTAACTTTTTGTGATAAATTTTCCCAAGTGGAACTGACTTTTTCTCCGATAAATCTGTTTTTTAGTTTTTCCCGGTGGCCTAGGATAGGAACGGTGTCGTATGTCGTAGTCGTTTCTCATTCTACTGCATTGATGAAATTGAAGAAAAACTTTTAGTTTGTTGTTGTTTTCTTATTTCTAATCAGCTGCGCTCAGCACTGTGGATTAGAAAGAGATAACTAGTTTGTATTTTTGTTATTGTTTTCAGTTAATCTGCTTGTCACATAAATTTTCTTTGCTGGATTTCAAAAAGCAAAAAAAAACAAGTGTATTGAATTTTCACGGGAAAACTCTTTCAAGTCTGTCAACATAGACGTCGTCGACGTCCTTCGATTTTGAAGAAAACGGGTTTTAACATAAGTGATTTTGTGTGAAGGGACTTTTTTAAGTTCGAGAAGTGAATTTTTCATTTAAAATTAAGAAAAACGGACTGAAGGTGAACTAAATTAAGGACTTTTTCTTTTCTTACACCGACATCGAATCTGACATCTGTCAAGCTGGAGCGTATACCGGAATATTTACGAGACACTGTCGATTGGCTTATGGGGTAAGTTATATGAACTATTTTAGGTATTTTCGAATAAAGAAAGTATTTTTCTTTTTATTACTTTTATAATAATACCTGCCTACCCCTACCCTAAATGCAGTTGCAGTGTTGTTGTTATGACAATAATTACCACATTATCGGTCATTTGCACTCAAAAAAGAAAAGCTATACTACCTACCTACATTACTTCCCTTCTCTTTCTAATGTTGGAACTCATTACATACTATTTGTGCAAAACTTCTATTTATGTAAATTTAGTGCATAATTTCTTTTTTATTTCTTCGGTTAAAATTTAAAAAGAATCAGGAGATGAAATGTTGAATAAATTGTCATTCTTTTGCGTTTTGTTTTTTTTTTTATGCTGACAAAATACGTCTCACAGGGCTTTGGGGGTTATCCACAAGCCACAACATTATCGATTTACTTAAATTGGTTTGTTGTTGTTTTCGTTGAAGTTTAATCAAAAACAAGAACAAATAACAAATACAGGAACGACGACGAAGCGACGAAGAAAATGATAATTTATTATTATTTTGTTGTTGTTGTTGTCATTTTACTGTTAGTTTTTGTTATTATGACCTATTTTTAGAAAACAAATTGTGTATCTACAGTTAAGCATCATTCACATGAGCGCGACCAACGAACGACGAATGAATTACAAAATGTGAGTTTATATACGTTTGAAGACAAATTTCCACACAAATTCTTAACAAAACGATAGCAATATAGTTTCTATTTGATTTATGATGCATACTTTTACTTTTCAATATCATATATTAATAAATTTAAGAAAACAAATTTATTCGTCGCGAAAAAATTATAGTTGATACGAACTGTCAAACTTTATTCGCGTTCCACATTATCCACACTCGCAACGAATAAAAAAATCGCGCGTACTTAACCTAAAAAAATGGTTCTTGTTTTGGTTTCGGTGGTGAATTTCAAACTTCATTCGCGACGAATTAAAAACTCTCATGTGAAAGAAATGTCAAAATCGACGAATATTCGTTCATTCGTTGGTCGTTGGTCGTGCTCATGTGAATATTGCTTTAGTCTGAAATTTTTTTATGCAGAAAATTAAAAAAATATTTTTTAAGCATTTGTTTTGTGGATATTAAATTAAGACATGAGAGTGTGTTTGATTTCGGACAATGGCTCAAAAATTTCAAAATATCAAATAAAATGTCAAGTAATCTCTACTAACACTACTACTAACTAAGTAAAATCTATTAACAACCTTTACTTTTTGTACTTTCCTTGATTTTTGTGAGTGACTTGGATTTTTGACATTTCAAATTAGTTGGCCAGTTTATATTTCTCATATTTTTGATAATTTTCTTAGATAGCTTGACAGAGCAGAAAATTGAATATTAACAATCCACCCAGAAAGCAAACGAACTTTGTACATATTTCTTTTGATAGATAATAGGTACCTAATTGACAAATTGAACCTTTCAAAAATATATTTTCAGAGTTTTGACAGAAAAAATTGTGTTTTGAGACATTTTGTTATATTTTAGAATAGGTACGAGCATTTCAAAGATTTAAGAATTACAAACTGACCTAATTATTCCGTTTTCTTGATATACATAGGTTTGTTTGTTTTGCTTTTTTCTGAACTGTCACTATTGAGATGTTTTCAGATACATCGTTTTCAATAAATGGGAGTAAGTTATTTGTTAATTAGCAAATAATTAAGATTGGGAATTTACTAGTAAGTTTCTTGTTATTGTAAAAAAAAATGATAACTAATAGTATGAAATGGTTTTCATTTGGTACGAAATCTTTCAAGGTACCTACCTTTATAAGATTTAAATTTTTAAATAAGTTTTAGTTTTGTTATCTTGAAACGACTGAACATTAATTTTTTGTATTATTGTAATGGTGTATTTGTTATTAATTGAATAAAAGTTCTCTCGCAATTTCATAAACCGCACGTTCATAAACCCAAATAATTGGCATCACTTAAAATGCAAATTGTTCATTATTGCAAATTTTGATAAACTGATGCGCAAATATAAAAAAAAAGCATCAAGAATTTTCTTGATAAGTTGTTGATGTCGACGCGATTTGGAGCAAAAATGGAGGAAAAGACAATGAAAATCAAAGTCAGTATTGTGGAGAAAAGTTCTAGAGGAGATAAAATGTGTGGCTCCAGATTTAAATTACAATGAGAGTTTTTATTAGTATCACATCCATCATAAAGCAAAAGTTGTTTTTAAACGTAAAACTTTATATCAATCAGCATCGCATCGTAATCAGCTGAGTAACGATCAGCATCGCAAAAAAGCAGTGATGCCTAAACACTACCAAAAAATTTGACGTTTGTGAATTTACCCAAAATTTTAAAATGCCCATAAATACTCCAATTTTTCTTGTAAGCCTTAATTTTACTCATTTAAAGTAGAACCTAGAATTATTTACGTTCTCAAATTTTGACTACAGGAAACATTCCATAGAAAATTTTATTTATGATATCCTCAAATGTCATTTGCTTCTCGACAAAAATTCAAATTATTTTCACTTTATGCACTTTTCGTTAGGAATTTAAAATTGAAAATCGTTGCGTTTTTAATAAAGAATATTTGAAAAATATTTGGAACATAGTTTTCAATTTCGAACTGAGCTAAACAAATTACAAAGTACATTAATTACACTGACAGATGAATACGTATTTTAATGGTGTAGTTTAGATGCATCCTCTCAAAAATTTAAAATTGCAAATTTGATTTTAAATAGATAGATAGATAGTCGACATTTTTACAAATTCCAATTAAAAATTTGATTAATTTGGCGGTGTTATATTACGTTTTTACCTGCAAATCCAAAATTTACCGAAATAGTTTTTGAAAATAAAGTGCCAGTTATAAGTAGCACTTGTTTTCATTATTGAAACCATTCATTGAAATTTTTTTTTAACATTTCTGTTATTGGACGAAATTTGTCTAATTGGAATTAGACATTTGGGGTTAGAGTTGATCATTAAAAATAAAACCGACAAGTGGGAATACAAAGAAAATGTACAGGTTCAGATTACCTTAAGGTACTTGAAGGCAAAGCAAATTTCTAGTATCTGATTGGCCATCTGCCACAAAATTGATTGAAAAGTTGACTGGAAAATTAGTCAAGAAAAATCCCTAACTATCAAGTTTAGTCCACTTATGTCAAATTGACAGCTAATCATATTTTTTCATTTAACTGAAAACTGAACTTTATTACTCTAAAATGTATTTATTTTCTACCCAATTCCATTTTATGTTTTGTGTAAATAGGTTCTTTGTCAAAACTATACAAAATTCAAGTCGTGATGGAGTTGTAGCTTGCCTAAGAAGTGTTTTGTAGACAAAAAAAGAAGTTAGAAGTTGTTGAAGTAAAGTTCCGAGTTTAAAATTTATAAAATTTGAAAAACTAACTAGTTGACTTGGTCAAAATTTACGTTCAAAGAATGCATTTGACTGATAATAAAGTCCCTTGTTTTGCCTAAACCCGCCCAAAGAAACGCTTTTAGTGAAATTATTTTGTTCCCTATTATAAATTCAAAAATCAGCTGTCCATTGAAAACGATTTTATCTTTCAAAAATAAAAAATGAAGTGGAAGAAAAGCTCGGATTTAAATAATATATTTTTTCGAAGTAGCAAAATCTACAGCTTATCAGCTTCATTTCGAAACCAAACATAACAAATTTGACTCTCTTACTTTAAATGTCCAAATAAAATGTTCAACGATGAAAACAAATGATGACTATAACTGGCAACTACATTTCTAAACCCCAGTGAAGGTTTAAATTTCAGTTCAGCTGAACCTTCAACTGAGTTCAATTTTTTTAGTTTAACTAGTCCGGTTTCACAGTGAAATCTGAACTTAAGTTCAGTTGAACTTCGTTCAATTAGATTTTATGATAAGTAGCTGGCAGCATTGTTCGTTGTTGTTGCGTAATGTGACGGAACGTGTCCAGATCGTTACTTTTATGAAGTTTTTCAACTGTCTTTCCTTGTCTTCTCTTTCTCCCTCTGGGGTAAAGAACACAAGAAAAACAACAAATATTTTGCTTTGTTGACGAACTCGAGAGGTTTATTTTATTTTGTGTAATTTTTAAAATGGAAATACATTTAAAACAAAAGGCTGTGCCAAAAAAAAAGAACGAGCAATTTTTCATCAGCAGATGTAGATTTATTGATAACATTTTTAAAGCACAATTAATATTTAATAAATAATATTTTCTGAAAAAACTAATATTTCGCGACATTGTAAAACACTTTCTTCACAAACGCAATTTATTAAATGGCAGCTGTCAAATTGATATGTCACCGTGGGAAGTGGAAATAAAAGAAACAATTATAAAAGAATATAAAAGTGGAATGAGTCAAATTAAAATATCGGAAAAATATTCCATTCCAAAATCAGTGATTTGCCGATTAATAAAATTTTACAAATCCAAAAAGTCATTCCAACGGTTCATAGAGGTGGCATACCAAGAAAAACAACAAAACGAGAGGATTCTGCAATAATAAAATCAATTAAAAAAGACCCTTTTATATCATTACGAGAAATACTAACCCAACTCGACCTGAACGTAAACGCGGAAACAATTCGGAGACGAGCTGTTGATGGTTGACTAAAAGCTGTAAAAAAGCATTTTGTTTCCACCAAAAACAAGCTGGCGAGATTAAAATTTGCACAAGACCACATCAACTGGACCGTTAGAAAATGGAGGCACGTACTCTAAACTGACGAGTCCAAGCTCAATTTCAAGGGTTGCGATGGTTTCCGTCGTGTTCGCAGACCAGCCAAAGAGGTCCACGTTACACGAAAGCTAATGTGAAACATGGAGGAGGTAACGTAATGGTGTGGGGATGTTTTTCAGGGTATGTACTGGGACCGATTCACCAAATATGTAAATGGTACAATGGGTCGTTTTATGTACCATGACATTTTGCAAAATGTAGTGGTGCCACACGCTAAGGATAATTAAAAACAAGGGGCTTGGTACTAAATACTAGCAATATTTTAGTAAGCCTAAAGAAATGTATTTTTAAAAAGTTGTGTTTGTTTTGGCCAACACTGTACAGCGGAGCTTGCTCAGAGCTTGATAAATTTGATCAGGAAAAATGACACAGCAAATCAAGCCAATCGCTTATTATTAACTTATTATTTTAGAGCCCGTTCACACGATCCCGAATCGGTGGTTTTGCCGTATCGTCGATTTTACCGTATAGTGTCAATATAATTTAAATGAGTATATTCAGACGATACGGCATTTAACTGTATACGGTAAAATTACCGATTAGGTCGATTTTGTCATTCAGTTTTGTCTCTACAAATCGTTTTCGGCTTATCGTGGCAATGTATTTATAGAAAGTGCGTTCAGACGATTCCATATTTTGACCGATAGTGCGTCATTTTTCGTCTGGGCTACTGTCAAATAATTTATTGCTAGTATATAGTCGTTTTTGTGTTTTACAATTTAATAATGCAATTGAAAACCGAGTACGGTCTAGGGTTGAGTACGGTGTACGGTTAAATTACCGTACCGTCTGAACACTCCAACCGAAAGACAACGAATCGAGAAAATATCCGATACAGTGAAAATATCGAATCGTGTGAACGGGCTTTTAGGGTTTCAAATCAAATTGACAGTTCAGTCCTTAAGTGTATTTCATAATTATATTAATGTAAAATTAGGTTTGTTTGATTCAATGAAACCATAATAATACTGTAATGTGTATACACTTTTTATCTCTTTTAATGTCGTGTTATAGTAGAATAAAGCACTATTCACATGAGCACGACCAACGAATGGAGGAATATTCGTCGATTTTGACATTTCTTTCACATGAGAGTTTTTAATTCGTCGCGAATGAAGTTTGACATTCACCACCGAAACCAAAACAAGAATGTTTTTTTTTAGGTTAAGTACGCGCGATTTTTTTATTCATTCCGAGTGTGGATAATGTGGAACGCGAATAAAGTTTGACAGTTCGTATCAACTACAATTTTTTTCGCGACGAATAAATTTGTTTTCTTAAATTTATTAATATATGATATTGAAAAGTAAAAGTATGCATCATAAATCAAATAGAAACTATATTGCTATCGTTTTGTTAAGAATTTGTGTGGAAATATGTTTTCAAACGTATATAAACTCACATTTTGTAATTCATTCGTCGTTCGTTGGACGCGCTCGTGTGAATGGTGCTTAAGTAAGTAGCAAACGTTTATTTGTAGTAATAAACACTTGTGTAGAACATTTAGAATAAGGGGCAACATCTAGTGATGAAGAGGAGAACTCGCTTCGTTAAGCATCTAGTGATTAATAGGAGAATTCGCCTCGTTAAGCATCGAGAAACATCTAGTGGCTAAGACGAGAACTCAGTTCGAGAACATTCAGCGTCTATACAAGAACCTAGTAGTTTCTCGAACCAATTTGAGGTATATAAATAGGCGCTCGGAAGCGAAGCGGTTCATTGTTGGTTGTGAACTGTAATAAAGTAAAGACTGTGTTTAAAAAGTTATAATTGAAAGTAAAGACTGTGTTTGAAAAGTAATAATTGAAAGTGTTCAATAAATAAGTTTGAAACAATTTAAATAAAGTAAAATTGTGTTTTATTTACAAGTGTGAATAAGTTTTAATTGTCGGACCAAGCCGAATATTACAATATTTAATAAATTTATAGTAAATTTAAACTTTATTTGACAATATTTAAATTTGAATTAGAGAAGATTTATTTCTAAAAGTGAATTTAGGTATTAAACTCTTTTAAGGCAACTTATTTTGACATTTCTAAAGAACGTGCTGTAAATCTATAAGTAGTTTAAATAAGTGCGCTGATCAAAAGACCACAGTTAGTGGACTCAAGCATCAGAGATCGATATCTACCAAAAAATTCAAACTGAATGGTTTTACAAAAATTATGCCATCATCGTCGTTATGACCTCAATCAAATTCGAGAACGAAATTATAGACAGCTTTACAGAACATAAATACTAATGTCATTCTCAACCATTACTAACATATGTATAATCTTACACTAATCAATTCAAATCGAATTACCTACAATAGGTTTCCTCAAAAATCAATCATATTACAAACCCTTTAAACAAATGCCATCATATGCATAAAAATGGATATAAAATAATTAATAATACTGACAATTTCAGATACTCACAAATTCTTACGCAAAATAAAAAAGAAACAATCGGCTTTAAACAAAAAACTCAAGCTTATAAGGTATAACGTCATTATAACTGACTAAATTATGGTATACCTATAATTATAATAATTCTAACCATAAAAATGTTTGTCTTATTAAATTTTCTGATTTTCAGCTTCAATGGTTTACACTTTCTATACAAAAAAACAAAGGGTTTCTCAGCTAAGCAACCAAACTGATGGTAGTCTCGATCAATAGTTTCTTCCGTTTTTTAAGCTTTTTTACCTACTTCCAATCCAACTAAATGGTTGACAACTTAGTAACAGACTGCGAAGGTTTTTATTTATTTATTCTCCACCAAGTGAAGCAAAAACAACAACAGCAACAACAACAAACAAATACAAAATCCTTGACATTTAATTTAATTAGTAGCTCTATGCAGATTGCATTTGCAGTTTGTAAAATGTAAGGGGCGGGCCTGAAGAAAAACACAGCTCTCTCAGTCTTTGGGTTCTCTTTGAAAAAGAATAGTGTTCCATCAGTTACAAAGCTTATTCCTCCAGTCAACCAACCTCAATCGCATTATACTTTCGAATTAAATAAATAAAAACGATGCAGTTTATATGAGGAAACTTTTTGGAGTGGTTAGAAAATCAAGAAATCCGAGACGGTTTTTCGTACATTTATTACTAGCCAAGGACATACTTTCCACAATCCCATATCATATATAGTTTTTCAAAGATAACGGTGCCCGGGTATTCGTTTTTTTTTTTTTTAATAACAATTCTGATTAAAAATGATGTGGGCTTTGTCAAACCTAACTGGCAGTAATCGGGTCAGTCGGGCTATTCTTGTGCGTTATTCAGCTGTTCCTTTGGATACGGATACAACACCACCAACTCCGGTTGTTTCATCTGCATCAACTGCAACATCAACTTCATCATCGTCGTCGGCAAATAGTCGTTCAAGGAATATACCCGGAAGGGCAGTGCCTAGACATGCTCCACAAATAACATTGCCATTGGATTATGAAGAAACTGTCACCTGTTTTTGCAGGTAATTTGTAAACCAACAAATTTTAAATGCACAAAGAATTGAAATATCAGTTTTGAATTTTATTTCGAGTCTTTAAATTTAAGGTATTCAAATTCAATACCTGGGGCTTGACTTTAGTTAGACGATTTTTGAAATTGAGTTTAAATTGGTTCTAGAATCAGAAGAAAAAAAGCAGACACGAGCTCAAATCGTTGGGAAAGTTTTTTGTCAGTAGCTATTGTTTTTTAATTTTTGTATACGAAATAAAAACTTTAAAAATATTAATAAGTGAATATAAAAGTCGTTTAAATGATAAAGTTTAAAGTTTTGTGTCATCTAAGCTAAGATGTTTGTCAGATGTTACAATGAGCAGGTTCAGACGACATATTATGGGACTTGAAGTCAAGACAAGTTTTTTTGTATCTGTATCTGACTATTCATCTGTCAAAAAAATTGTATCATATCTAAGCTAAATTTATTGAAAAGTTAGTGAAGAAAAATCTCCTCAACTTTCAAGTTAAGTCTACTTATGTAAAAATGACAGCTGATCATGTTTTATCATTCAACTGAAAGCTGAACTTTATTGCTTTGTAATTTTATTTATTTTCGGTATGAAAGGATTGCTTTTTAAATTGGAAAAAGAATATGTAATATTTCTAAACAATACAAAATATAACTTACGATAGACTCGTAGGAGGAGTTTTCCTGTAAAAAATAATGTTTTTAGGACTTTTTGAACGATTAATTGAAGGTAGAGGTCGGTGAAGTAGTTCCAAGTTTAAAATTATCTACATCTGAAAAACAAACTTAGGGCAAGTTTACTTCAAATGAAGTCGCTTTTGTTGTATGAAACTGTCCAATATTATCAGATTAGTCCGTGTTCTGACAATAGCTGAAATTTGGTTCATCTTTTTACTAACATATCCCACAACCGTCTGTACATACAGCTATAGTCATAATAATAGTAACAAAACTTAATTTTTCGTAACTATCCATTTATTTATGTCTTTTGCACTTGTGTAAAAGTTTAAATTTTAAGCACTTTCTTAATTTGTGATTTTTAAATAGTAATATTGGCTGTCAAGATTTTAGTGTGAACTTGTTGCATGCAGGCTTCATAAAAAACTGGGCCAAATAATAGGAACCCTTGATACATACATTTAGACAAAAATGTCAATTAATTTTATTTTTCATAGATTATAGAATTGTATTTAGTTGAAAAATCCTTATGTTAATTTAATTAAATTATTTTAATTTTTCTTGTAACCAAAAATTTACTGACATTACTCTTGGCAATTGACATATAACAGTGACGTTTCAGTGACAATTTTTCAAATATTCGTTTTTATATTAAAAAATGCCATGTTATGGGGAAAATCATAATTTTTTGCCGATTATTTGTTTGAAAGGGAAATAAAAAGAGAAAAACAACTTAAAAGGGAAAAAATACAACCTTATCAAAAACAGTAAACACAATCTTTCAAAATAAACAAATGGTAAGAACCAATTAGATAAACACGCTCAAGAAGAAGAGTCCATGCAACTTCTCACTTAGATTTTGTTTGTTCCTGGATGCATTAATTCTTTTAACATTTTATAAATTATTCAAATTAAGGGCTAAAGGAATTTTCTCAGCAATCTATTATTAACAAAAATGAAACTAAACCTAGAAATTAATGATTTAGTTCCAAGATCATTTTACGAATAAATATTCACGCTTATTTTGAGATTCGTTTTTGATCGAAAGTTATTCGAATTCGAGAAGATTTTAATTTGAGATTCGATCTATTCGAAAGTTTCCTGATTCAATCGGAAGTTCATTTAAAAAAAAAAACTAAGTAAACTTTGACTTTCGAATGATTCAAATCAAATGTCATTTTTGTGTCGTTCAGATATTTTGTGGTGAATAGCTAAAGAAACATGTAAGTTTTAACAATTTTTATACGATAATAAACGAAATTGGTTATATTGACGAGATTTTGTTTGTTAATTTATAAAGAACACAGTAACATTCTAGTTGGAGCAATAGGGAGCAAAAAGAAGCCCTGATGGAAAGCTCATCCAAAACATATTTAAATGCCCCTTTATTGAGGAGAAAGTTCCTTAATCTAAAAACATGTTCTTGTTCTTCGCCATTAGAATTAAAAAACAAAACTATTGCCATTGTTTACTTTGTCCAAAATAAGAAAAACTACACCGATTTGAAGTTTATAAACTTTGATTGTTTTCATTTCAATTACAATACAATACAATTACATAACATTTTAAACGGTACAAACACAACATGGAAATTTAAACCAAAATGGTTATGTTAGTTGAAAAATGTTTAATTTCATGTCTTGAATGTTTTTCTTTATCACTTTATTAACTTCAAATAATTTTTCAATTCAAAAACTGTTAATCTGTGACAAACTCTGAATTAAAAATAAGATTCTTCGAAAAATAAAAATTTAGTGTGGTCACACTAAATCAAATCAAAATGTCAAATCATTTAGATCTCCAAAATAAGGTTCATTTCGGTTCATTTTCTGCAATGAATATTTTTCATTCGAATCTCGAAATAAACAAAATTCATTTGAACGAATAGATCTAGTCACTCTAATCAACGTTTCGTTCGAATCTCAAAATAAGCATGATTAGAATGTTAAAAAAGTTTGTTTGTAAGTTTGTACATATTAGAATTTCAACCAAAAGGAGAAACCCTTAATTAGTACGTTGTCACCTTCAAGTTCAAACAGGGGTCTTATAAACTTGGGTTTGAACGTACCTACATTTATTTTTGAATCGATGCCAAATAAATTAATTTTTATTTCAACAATTAACATTTTGTTACTAAAGTCCCTCTGTCTCTAAAAGTCATTTTAAACGGATGTTTTCTGGTTTCCTTGGTTGTTTCCCATTTATATGACATTAATGCCCATGTTCTGCATTTCACATATTGTGAATACACTTTGCGAAAGTGAATTTGGGTATTCCACAATTCGTTATCGTGAATTGGATTTTCGAACATGCAAATGGATGTTCTGTATTTCGGTTTGTTCCATTTTTGAACGCATTCAAATCACATTTTTTATTTCTGTGAATTGATCTTTGATAACTTCCTTCTGCTAGGAATCGGAGGATCGCAGCAAGTTTTTGAATTGAAGAAATCGATGAAGGTATTATAAGGGTTCTATTTCCCTTAGAACATATAAAAAAGCATCTTTGATTAATCTTAAATTACAATGAAAGCTTAACAGAGAAAGTCAAGAATTTACTTTATTTATCAGAACAATTCTACATAATTTTCACACACTTATACATTGTGTCAGGTAAATCCAATATATTTGATTTGTCTCGCAAAATTCGTCTTCTTATTTTTTCTTTTTTCACTTGCCAATAATATTGCATTCATCTTCAAAACAGCAAACATTTTACTTGAGAAACAAAATAAAAATGCATGATCCTTCAGTTCTGACAGTTCAAAGTAATTTCGAAGTTTTCGAAATCGATCGAATTGAAGAACATCCAATTTCATTTCACGTGAAATTGAAAAGTGATTTCAATTCACTTTCGACTGAAATTCGGAACATGGGCGTAAATAACATTTTCACTTACGGTAATGCCTCTCAGCTGTGACTTCAAGATGTTTTTTAGTGTAGTGCTTCGCTGCACCTATTGCTATGTTGCTTGTTTAAAACAAACTTAAACATATTTTCGAAATCTAACCCAGCATAGAAATCCTACCAAAAATTTGATTTTATTCTATAGGGTGCGCCATCTAACGTTTTTTTCTTTCAACTAGTGCTTATTTCGTGAATGGTAACACTTAGCACATGTCTGATTTGACAGATAATTAGTTTTATCCTTCCGCTGAACAAATATGGTTGTGTATACGCTTGAACAACGCTGGGGACAACGCTTAGAGAAGATGCAGATTTTGCCAAAAAAAATAATCTTTTCAGATGCATTTTGATCTTGGCGGGTATGTAAACAAGCAAAATTGTCGCATTTGGGACACAGAAAACCCGCACGCATACATTGTAAAGCCGAAACACCCAAAACGAGTCACTTTTTGGTGCGGATTTTGGTCCAGAGGCATAATGGGGCCATTTTTCTTCGAAAATAAGCAAGGAGTTATCGGGCCATAATGAACCAATTTTTGTTCACAAAAATTGAAGAGGAGTATATTAGCAACATTTGGTTTTAACAGGACGGCACTACGTGCCACACAGTCGAAGCTAAACTCGATGTTCTTATAGCATTTTCAAAAAAAAAAGTTATTTGGCGGACCCTTTATCAAACAAGATTATTGCATGAGAGTTTTCCTAAAATGTAAACCTCTAAAAACTAAGTACACTTTCTGGCATTTGACATTTGATATTTGACATTTCGTTTGTGTACTCATACAAAAATTGATCCGTATTCAGAATCGGATTTCTGAACTGTGCAAATGATGTCGATAATTAAGACTGTTAATATTGATACCAACCGAATGTCATATTTTTTTTGGCATCGATACATTTGTGAAGATGGAAACTCCCCCTTAAATGGATAACGTCACATCGATAACATGCCACCACAATGTTCGAAAAATTCCCGATGATGGGAAATTTTTCTTAAAGAAATCAGTCAAAGATGAAGTCGTTCGCCTATGAAAAATCTTTAAATTCCTGAAGATTTGCATTACAGCGTTATGTTATGTTATGTACCAAAAAATTACATAATTTCAAATATCTTTGTATCATAATTATTTTTCTTAGCTTTTAAATCCATCCACATAAAGATGTTATAGGTACATAAAACAAAGACTTGCGGAACGTAAATTGAAAATTTTACTTACAATGATGTAAATGAATAAAAATATGCAAAAAAAAACAATAACATGCTCTGTTATACGCGATTATTATTATTTCCATTAACTTTTTTTCAATTGTTTTTATTTTTCTTCTCGTGGGTATGAGCATTGTTTGTTAAAATGAATTTATAATCATTTTCATTATTATGAGTTCACCAAAGAGAAACAGGTGCGTGGCGTGGTGGTATAGGCGAGTAAAATATAAGAATATACATGAGAGGTATTCAAAGCAAAATTATTGCATAAGCGAAAATGTGTCGCAACTTAATTTGTTTTACTTGCTCTTCTCGAAAATTCTCAAGGTAATGTTTAAGGTGTCAGGATTGAGAAAGGAATCTACCGTTATATGTACATATGTACTTTCTTTTTTAAATTTAAATATTCAATTTTATGAACCCTACTTTATTTAATGAAAAAGGAAGTGTTACACATTTTTTACTTGGCAATCCGATTTTTTTTCGATTTTGACGTTTTATGCTTCTTAAACTGGCAATTCTTTTTTTTTTGTAGTTGGTCTTTTTGACAACTGTCACATGATTCAGCTTGCTTTGCCATATCATAATGAATAGATTACTACTACGTTTGCAAATTGTGCAAAATGCATTGCGTTAAATATTCCTTCGTCATATTCGCCCAGGAGAGTCGCCTGTTGGGTGACCCGCTGGGCCATATTTTGTAGAGTTACGTGAAGTCGCTTGTCTTCTCAGATAATACTGACACGAATGACTGTTTGGAAGGAAATATTCGGTAGAAATTATGAAAAATTTATTCAAAAATTAAAAATACCTTAGTGACAAGACGTCAAAACAAGTCGCCGTTTAATATTTTGCGAATTTTTCAAAGATTTTTGTATTCTCAGGAATATAAAAAAAATACTGATACAATTTGTTCGCCTTTGCTGTCAAAACTCTAGAAAATAAAAGACTTTTTTTTATTTGATTTCTCAATTATTTTCATCGCACAATTCAAGAAAAACGAAGCTTATTTGATTTCTAGGTGAAAATGAAAGTTAATGCTATTTTTATTTCATTCTTCTGCACTGACAGTCTGAATGAGAAAATCCTCAGAAATCTTAGAAATATAAACTGGCCTATTCCAATTTTGACACTGACATTCATCCAAAAGGTATGTTTGTTAATAATTTTTAGATGTCATGTCGTTATTGAATGAATTTTAATAAGAAAATATGTAGTTTGGTACGATATTAGACAAAATTAAACATTAAAACAAGTTATGACTAATTACCTTCACAACATTTTTCAAAATTAAGAGAAATGCGAATTTGATTATATTACAAATTCACAACAATAAATAAAACAATTTATCTAAAAAAACAAGCACAAAACATAACCTTTTTCAATAAAACATTGAACTTTTAGTTTGCATTTAATATTGTCTGACACACAAAGTACTATCGCCGCCGCATTTACCGCACAGTAGAACCTTTTGCATAGAAATCAAAAAAGGGGTTAAAAATAAATATAAAACTAAATTTCATAACGCTTAACGAAATAATATGAAAATGAATGAAAGAACAAGAGAACTATAGAAATTAGAAAAAAAGTAAGTATACGTATCATTAAAATAGTAAATATTCAAATGCGAGAGATTTCGGTCCTTAAATGCAATTTTGTCCCCTTTGTGGATGGAGGTGCAAAGACAATTTCGTTTATGGATAACATAAAAGTTCACATAAAACTTCGTTTTTTTCGTTTATAATGAATACGGTTGTCACCACGGAATACGGAGTTAATCGTTCCTATTTTAATAATATACTCCGTATAACCATGCTTATAGAACCCATGTACAATTATTTCATCAATTATCTTTTCCAATATTTATGTTCCTCTCTCCCACTGTAAGTATCACCACATCACCAATGAGGTGATTACTGCAGTGTATTTTGCACTCTCAGTGTCAAAACTGGTTAACAATCGAATGTAATTTATTAAAGTTTAATTGATTTATTGATATATACCAGGACACATTTCCTGTAGGTGTGTTTATAGCCATCAGTAAAACACTACACACACCACTTTGTGTAGCTACAGTTGTGGTCATGTAATTAAGCCAATGAAATTAAATTAAAAAAAAATTTAGTATTCATTGGAAAATTAATATTTAAGCAAAATTATTAAAGTAATGTAATTCTTTGCTATTCATAGTGATATAATTAAACTCAGTTTATGAAGGATTTTGTTCAGATTTTATAAACTCAAGGGTACACATAATCAAGCTATTTACAATGCGAAACTTTAGAGATTGTATTTTCTGCGCTTTACACCATGCTTTACAGTTTAAGCAGCTAGTACTTCGTTGTCGTTTTTTGTCGTATAACTTCTGCACATTCATTTCACTACCTTACCGACCAAGAGAAGTAATTTAAGATTATTCTTCAGAGTGAGGAAATTTTTAAGTATCCCATACATTGTCAACGGGCGGGGCATTAAATGAGGGCTTTGAGCAGGCCGTTCCAGCACTTTAATAGAATTGAATTCAAACCAGGATCAGATACGAGAACACTGCTTGAGGCCGGAATCTTGTTTAAATATTTAACATAACGGTAAATTATGAACATATTGAATGCTAAAATGATTGTTCAGATTGCCACCATTTGAGGTGAAACGTCCCAAAACCATCACTTATGTTATGACCTTACTTGCTTAACAGTTTTTGTGTTAGAGAGGCTTTACGTACGGTCTTCCATTATTTTCAAACACTGAACTTATATTCAACTCGGGCTTTTTGTGTCCTCGCGCAAAACGATGTTTTCTCTGGTTTACGTCTAGCAAAGGTTCTTATTCGTGAATCACCTTCTTATGATTTGTGTCCCAATATTTCTTTACGAAAGTCCATCTTCAATCAGTCTTTTATTTGTACAAATTTAAACTTTGATATTTATCAACTATCAATTGATGGTTGATACACTATGTCAACTCTCTAGGTGTCAATTATCAATTGATAGTTGATAAATTAAAAAATTTGACATTTAACCAGTTAATGCACCTACTCGTAAAACGTGCAAGTTGATACAGAAGCACAATATTGTGAAAAAATGTATTTATTTGTTTTGTGGCTTTATTATTATGACCACAACTTTTTGTCGATATCGAGGAGGTGTGTACGGAAACTGTGGCCTACCGCAACGTAAATGAATGCGCTTAAGCACCGAATATACCTATACATATACATACATATGAGTTTGCTGGCGTAGTATATTTACGGTTATTATGTGCGATGAGTGCATAAGCCATCCCACATTCGGACGGACAAGTTTTATACCAAATTGATTTTCAATTATATTGGAAAATGTATGCATATAGTACACGTTAATTGAACACAAAATCGTATATACGAGTGTTAATGCGCATTGTTTGTCATTGAATTTGACATATAACAAGAATTCAACAAAAAAAAATCAATTAAAACTCAATGGAAAAGGCATTGAAAAAAATCAATTGCATCGAAAAGAAAAATAAACAAACAAAGAACCAAGTTGACAAAAAGGAAAAATACACAAAAAGATAAAAGTGTAAAATGCAAGAGTGAAGAGAAAATTATCTCCTTCGATAATCCTGAACAATTCGCAATCAGGGTTGCCGCGTTAAAAAATACCTGAAAAATGATATATTTCTCCATTCGAAAAAAATATGTCCACTGTCGATAGTTTGACAGTTAGGAATCCTTATTATCGGAAATGTACGTAAAGGTTGCGCCATCTGGACGTATCCTATTTCAACATTAAAGAACTCCGCCATTGTTTTTTTGACTGAATTTGACAGATAAACACAATTCTAAAACGTTTTTCATGTTATTGTATAAAAACCGTTTTTTTCTAATTTAACGCAATTCCAATCTAATTTTTAGGGAGTACATTTTATACTGTACAATCTACCGTTATATGTACTTACTTTTTTAAATTTAAATATGCAATTTTATAAACCCTACTTTATTTAATGAAAAAGAAAGTGTTACACATTTTTTACTTGGCAATCCGATTTTTTTTCGAATTTGACGTTTTATGATTTTTAATCTGGCAATTCTTTTTTTCGTAGTTGGTCTTTTTGACAGCTGTCACTTAATTTAGTTTGCTTCGCCATATCATAAAGAATTGATTACTCCTAAACCACGTTTGCAAATTGTGCATTGCGTTAAATATTCCTTCGTCATATTCGGCCATTAGAGTCGCCTGTTGGGTGGCCCATTTTTTTTTTCACTGAATTTGACAGATAAACACAATTCTAAAAGGTTTTTCTTATTATTTTATAAAAACCGTTTTTTTCTAATTTAACGCAATTCCAATCTTATTTTTAGGGAGTACATTTTATACTCTCCAATTTAATTTTACATTCAATTTTTAATTCGAAAAAGGTTCTTGGAAGCAATAAAATAAACGATTTTTATCTGATTTATAAATAAAATCAAATAAAATTACAATTTTGACATTTCTGTCATAATAAAAATGTCAAAAAATCACTTTAAATCCAACTGCAACTCATTTAACGAATTCTGTTATCGACATAAAAGTTTATTGTTACAGAATAAAAGTTCTTTAGTAATCAAAAATATAATGGACATTTTTAAGGATAACAAAATTTACAAAACGGTATAAATACTATTTTCTTACAATTCTTCGGAGGAAAACAGTAGTTTTATGTGGATATTTTGTTTGGCTATATTTTAATAAAGGCCAACAAATTTATTTACAAGTTTGTTTTATTGTTGCATGTGATTATTATTGGAAAAAACATTACTAATTTAGGACCATGTCAACACTTTGTTCTTGAACACGCCCCAATTTTTCCAAAAGAAACAAATGAATTGACCTGTAGGACTTAATACGAGAATGTATTTGGTTTTATTTTTTACAAACACTTTCTCACATATATGTACATATGTAGTTCTCCGAAGCTTGTATGCAAACCAAAATGCCTTAGATTTTCATTGTAGCTCTACAAATGTTTGACACTTCTTCATACCCCAGCTGTCACGATCAAGTTTTTAGAAATCATTCCCACACATTTTCTCAAAAATTAGTGATTCAATGTGTCCTCATCGTTCTTTCGATTAATCGATAAAGACTTTTTCCTGTGAGGTTATTTAAAACTTAAGTTTATGGGAGCAAACCGAAGTCGATTGACAAACTCAAAGATATTTACGGGCGTTTATATTTAGATGTATATCACTCTAAGTTGGCAATACTGTTTTAGCTGGGGGGCAATACTGTTTTAGCTGTCAGCTGTAAAGTGATTTATTTTTAGTTTTGTTTGTCATTTTAACTGGCGTTAGTCTACATCGACAAGCCTGAAACTAATGTCCATTTGCAGAAAAAGATTTGCCTAGTTACTGCCGATATACAGCAACAAAATGTTGGCAAAGTCATCGATAATTGGACCTCCAGATTAGACTACGTTCGAGCCAAACCTTGTGGTCATCTGCAAGAAATCATATTCATATTATAATGCCAAAAATTGTCTTTCGAGTAATGTAAGTTTCAGTGATTGTACTCTTTTAAATGTCAAATGAATGAATCATTCCCGATAACAAATTCAAGTCAATGAATGCAATCTCAAGATTAAATCCCATCAATAATTTTAAAAGATTGCATTCCTTAACAACTGTTGTAAGAATTTAGGACTCGATTATTTTTAGCGGCAACCCTACTTTCCACCCCAATAAGCGGTAGGAAAATAAGACTGGGAGTAAATTTGTCAAGCGTGATGCTGTTGTCTTCTTGCTCTTTAATCAATCATTCTATATACGGTATACGTACTTTTCTTAGAATAAAAGTAAAGCAAAAATAAGAAGATGAAGAAAAAAAAAAACAATAATCCTCCAGAAATCTTAACATATAGGTACACAAACAGATGACGATAAGATGTTGCATCACTTGGTTGACTTCCTTGTTGGAAAAGTATCTTAAAGACCTTTACACATAATTTCTTTTTTCTTTTCTTTTCTTACTTTATCTTCTCTGGCGTCTTAGAAGCGAGTGTAGATTTCTCGTTGACGTCATCTGACGACATTGAAATCAAGATAATAAATTGCCAACCCCTTCATCGCGCTCCACGCCAAATGAAAATTCAAGTAAGGAGCTGAAAGGATAGGGTTGGAGACGGGGCAAAGGGAAGAGGTGAATAAAGTTTTGCAAAAACGAATAGAAAAATACATACAAATCGGTGGAATGTTTCAAGGGTGGCGCTGCTGGTGGTTGGTGGTTGAGTGAATGGATTTATAATAACGTCGACGTCGACGCAACCAATACCACCGCTGCACTTATGGGTATTCTAGACTTTATAGAGAGAGGTTTGTCATTGATATTTATATATGAGAAGATTTACAATTTCACCAGCTATTAAGTGGAATTTGCCAGGATCTAAATAATAACAAGAAAAAAAAAAGATATACTCGTATTCATTCAAAAACTGCGTCGATTCTGTTCGAAATAAAGATTTCTTATCACGTTTCGAATGAATGGATTGTCATAAATCAGGCCTCATTCGACAAACAACGACGACGACGACAAAGACGACGAAGACGGAAAACAGAGATGATAATGGTAAAAGAATAAGTTTTTCGTTTTGCGATTTATTGGACTGAAATGAGTTTTTGAAAGTCCAATTTTATAATTTTTTTGAAATTTGTTTTTTGGTTGAGGGGGATTTGTTTGGAGTTCCACTTTTTTTTTTTGGCTAATCAAGTGGAAAATTGTTAAAAGTTTTGCCTGAAAAGAAGCTTGATTTTTGTTGAAATCAATGTAGAAATACTCTTCTTTCTATGAATGAGCATCAACTAATTTGAAATATAAACTATTTAGTTTGTTTTTTGATGAACAATAAAATATAAAAATTCTCAAGAGATAGAATCTCTGTAAAAATGGTTTTGCTTATAAAATATTCTGAAAAATCTATGGAAATCGAAGAAATTCTTAAAACATAGAATTGGCCATCACGCTCTCTTATTGAAAACGTTTGTTTTTGATATCGATGAACCTCTTCTTTGTTGGTTTGGAAGTTTATTTATTAACCTTACAATAGAAGTTGTATTGGATGGCTTTCAATCTGAAACTCACAAAATAAATACTGGTGTTCCACAGGGATCCGTTCTTTCTCCTACTCTCTTTCTTATATTCATTAACGATACATTGAACTGTTTCGGTCATGACAGTATCCTAAACTTTTTTTTTTGGATTTATAAACTTGTCTTGCGAATGTGGAACTTAAACAGCAGCCTATGATAATTTCATTCAATTCCGATTTTGTTAGCGCGGAAATATTAACCGTGTTAAATTTAGTGCTTTAAAACTGTCTCTTGTCTTGACTAACCCACCCCAAATGACGCTTCCCATGAGTGGTACTTGCGTCAAAAATGATGATAAGTGTTTATGAGCCTCAAAACAAGTTGGAATAATTCCAACAAAACTTTTACAAATAGCCAGTTCCTATCTGCCCTAGAAACAATTCTGCTATAATACTCGAACTTCTGAAAATGTCAATCAGTTTTCCTTTTTGATTCTGTTTCATTCTTTTTTGGCCGCACGTCAAGAATATGGAATGCTTTACTCAAAACTGTGTTTTCCTGCCATTTTAATATTTTCAAAAATTTAAATGCCGCTTAGTTTCTCAAAAAAAAAAAAAAAAAAAAATCGGCCAAGTGGCGGCTTGAATAAATTTCAGATGAGAGACCCCATTTTCGTATTGGGCTACTTTGGGGCCGTATATTTGCAATAATGTGCCAAATATTTTTTTCCAAGGTGTCAATCGTCTCGGGCTTATCTGCATACATATACATATGTACAAGCAACTTCACATCACCCCACGAAAAATAGTAGAGCTGTGTTAAATTGCACGATCCTGGGGGCCACGCCATAAGCCCACGACGTTAAATAATGCGCTAAAGTTTCCTTCAAAAAAGTGAGCGTTGTCGCTCAAAACCGAACCATTTTTTAGTAATACATTTTCACGATTTGCCAATGTTGTTCAAGAATCAGTCTATTCATTACAAAATAGCAACTAATCTAAGCATAAACCAATAGTGACAGCTGTCAAAAAGATCAACTTCAAAAAAAAGTATTGCCAGGTTGAAAATAAGAGGACTAAAAATGCTTCCGTTAGAGTGTTCTACAAATTGATTAAATTATCTTCAAATTATATGTATATATTAACTTAAAATTATAATTTTCAATGCATAATTTATTACATTTCATAAGAAATTATGCATTGAAAATTATATTTTTAAGTTAATATTTTTCAGTGAAATTATTCTTGTATATAAACAAGTAAGTTTCGAAAAAGTCACGCAGCAATTTGAAGGACTCGACAGTGGAGAAATCTTTGATATTTAAAAATAAAGTTCTCGGTCTTTTCTTTTATTTGATCAAAATTTAAGGCAAAATTCCTTCTGAGATTCAGCTTCCGAACCCACCCACATCACCGTTATCATCTAAACTCTATCAAATGTTGAAACAGCAGCGAATGCCACTATTACAACTAATTCTATTGCAGAAAACAGCTTATCGTAAAATTCAAAAACCTTTGACAAAATTTTTAAATTAATTAGCAGAATGACAATTTAATTGATTGACATTTGACTATCGCAGGATCATCTGTCAGCACGACACGTACAAATATTTAAATTTATTAGCCGAATGACAATTTAATTGATTGACAGTTGACTTTCGCATGATCATCTGTCACCACGACACTTGCGTAGGTACTCGTAAACGTAACGTTTACGCATCATCGCGAACGCGTTATTAGAAATCAGCTATACAAATCATTGATTTACATAGATTCTACGGACCTTATAAAGTCTAGAAATGTCAAGTGACAAATTATTAAAATTATAAAATACGATTAATTGCTTTGGGAAGTTAAAAATGTAAGTTCGATTATGTATGTTGATTGTTCGCTTTAGTTTTGAATTCTTGTTATTTCAGGCAGTTTTATCCTCAAAGCTAAATGAAACGTCATTTCAAAGCCTTTATAAAAGTAAAGTGCTTATTAGTATGCTAAAAAAGATTATTTATATCATTCCATAAGATTTGTTTGTAGTCAATTAATTATTCATTAAGCATTATCGAACCCCTGAAACCCCTATTCCTCAACAAAAAACTTCATCCTTCCTTTCGCTATGCCTATCAATGTCAAATCAAAAATCTAACTCAACATCACTAAAAACAAAACAAAAAAAAAAAAAAAACCAGGAAGAAGGATGAAATTTCAGAAAATAGAAAACCTAAATTTAAACATAGACATTGTCAATTTTAATAAAAAAAAATCCTTAGATTTCTAGCTTATGAAAATGTCTTGATTTTTGTAGGTTATATAAAAATTTAAACAACTCACTCAAAATGTCTTTTATTTTCGAATGAACAAAGAAACAAGAGGAAAAGGATCTAAAAATGAAATGAAATTAACTTACACTTGAATTTAATAAGCGTCTTTCTCTTTTTCTTTTTCTTTCTCTTTCTCTCTCTGTCTCTGTTTCTCTTTCAAAAAGGCCTCATTATATATTGAACTTTTATTTTATCCTCTCAGTTAATCCACCATCAGCCATCATCCTATATACCATTTCACTGCTGCTGCTGCTGCATATCCTTTCATCCTTTCGTTTGAATAATTCAATTGGTATCCTTCCAACTTCTTTTGAAGCTCATACAAATGACAGAATGTACCTATATAAATGTAGAAAGGAATGTAGCTCTGTAGAGCTCAAAAAGAGAGAGATGGGTATACGAGGCCAATTTAATTTTAAGTCGAAGGTCAACTGAGGCTAGGTAGGACCTTCTAGTGGAAAGGGAAGCGTGTGTTTCACCTCCTTATTTTTTAGTTTTGTGTTTTTAGGTACAAACTTTTTCCTCCGCATCCTTTCCTTTGGTAGATGCTTGAACGTAGGTAGGTGGATACTCGTATGTTGGGTACAATATCTTTCAATGCGGATGTAATGAGTTTTCAAGTTTATAGTTTTTGATATCAACCTATACCCACTCGTACAAGAAAAGACAGAGTGCATGCATATGTCGGTTCGCTATATATAAGGTTATCCCTTTGGTGGATATGGAAAATCCTTAGACGTTTGAAGTTGATTTCTAAAGTTTTCTGTATGAACTCATTAGATACCTACATACATATATCCCTGTGACCTGGTGCAACAAACCAACGTTCGTGCTTCTGAACAATTTACGAACATTTCTTTCGTCCTTAGGTGGAGGCTTAGGTTATTAGGAGATTTTTTTTTATTTTTTATTGGGAGTTGTAGAATTGAAAACAATCAATAAAAACTGGAAATAATCCTTTTAAAGTTAGAAAAAATAAATATAAGTAAATGATCCTAACTAAAATATTGAATCAATCAGAAACTGTCGAGAAAACCTTGACTTATTGACACGTGATATTGAAACAAGCACAAAAACATTTCGAATCTCAATCACGTAAATATTTATTGGCAGAACACAATGTAGACAGTGCTGCCACTGAACATTTGGCAGCAACAACTGTCAAAATATTATACATTCACAAGTTCAATTTCGCTAAAACAACGCGATGAATCAGCTGCAGGCAGAAATGAAGAAGGAAGTTGTGCAACTTTAAGCATATATGTATACAGTGGCTCATAGCTTATTTTACCCACCGCTTATTAATACATTCAACTGAGTATACTTCCTAAACGATAAAATTTATTAAAAAAGTACCTAAGAAAAACGAAAGTGATCAATCAAAAACATGGGAATAACGGTGTTTATTATGTCAATCTCTAAGTTGTTATATTTCCAAATAAAATTATTAGTTTCAGTTATTTTTCATAAGGGCAGCACGTTTTTTAAACATGGGAAAGCGAACAACAATTGAACAACGTGAAATTGTCCTGTTTCATCACAGGAATGGACTTTCTCGGAGAAAAATAGCGGAAATTATCAATATTCCAGACGGCACGGTCAAGGCCATAATCCACCATTTTGTTTTTGAAAACCGTGTGGAAAATAAGGGAAGAAATGCTCCGAACAAAATATTTACTGCGTCAGATGAAAAATACATTGTGCGCAAAGTGAATCTAAACCCTAAGTTATCGGCACCAAAACTGACTAGTGAGGTGGAAAACGAGCTCGGAAAGTCTTGCTCTCTCGAAACCATAATACGCATTTTGAGGAATAACGAGTTTAATAGAAGAGTTGCTCGAAAAAAGCCTTTCATTCACATTAGAAAGGATGTAAGCTTTTGGGAGCAAGTTATATTTGCGGATGAGTCAAAGTTTAACCTAATACAGAGCTCCAGGACAAAAATCTCAGAGCAACTGTGAAGCATGAAGGTGGTCATGTCATGTTTTGGACCTGCATGTCAGCAGCCGGAGTTGGGAAGCTGGAGTTCATTGAGAGTACAATGGATAAAATGGTGTAGGTACCTCAATATCCTCAAAAAAAATTTGCTCCAAAGTGCAGAAAAATTGGACATAAGACGCTCGTTTCGGTTTTATCAAGACAACGACCCGAAACATACTTCAGGAATTGTCCAAACATGGCTGATTTATAACTGTCCCCACGTCATAAAACCCCCAGCACAGTCACCAGATTTGAATGTTATAGAAAACCTGTGGTCCATTTTGGATACAAACATTCGAAAACGCCACATTTTAAACAAAAATGACCTCAAAACTGCATTGACTAAAGAATGGACAAGAATCCCTCCAGAAACAACAAAAAAATTAGTGGATTCTTATCAAAATCGGTTTAAGGCAGTATTAGAAGAAAAGCGTGGACATATAAAATATTAAAATTAACATTAATTTGCGTAATCTTTTTTTATTAAGTGTTTATTTAAAATGGATCAAATAATCTGTGACACTAAATAATTGATTTAATTTAGTTTTTGTTATCTTGTTGTGCAATTTTAATCTTAGTAAAATAAATGAAGAGATTTTGTTTACGTTATAAACCTACTGGACCTTTCTGCGTTTTTATTTTTCTGATACCTTTCTTCGCTTAAGAACTATTCTCTCATAAACTTGTTAATATGCGATGGGTCAAATAAGCTGTGAGCCACTGTATATTTTTTGACGTTTCAATTGTGAATGCAATTTCTAGTTTAGCAATGTTCATTTAAACGCTTATACATCAGCTGTGACGTGGGTTTAGAATGACATGAAACAGATTTTGATGATTTTTACACATGTCGTGTAACATCGATTTTAGTTGCAACACTTTATTGTTTATTTTTGCAACATTTTTGACATTTAAGAAATTGCATATGACTCCAAAATCGATGAAGAAGAGAATGCTTTCTTTAAATAGGACTTAATAATTTAAAGCTACTTTAGTCCGAAACCAGAGAGAAAAAACTAATCGAGAGAGTCAAATTTCCTCGTCTTCGTCACTTCGAAACCTTTTACTCTCATTTTTTATAGCGTGTTGAATTCGTATCGGTATATACATATTTTTTTTTTAAGTCTCATTATAATATTTGTAATTCTCATAAATTTCTTTCTTTGATTTTTTCGTTTTTATATCTAGAAAAATACTAAATATAATTCAAATTAATTCTAGCAAAACATTTTTGTTTGTCAATAAATAATGGGAGAAGTTATAATGGTAGATCGTGGTGAATTTGTTTTTCTCTTCCTTTTCTCTAAGTTACAGATAGATGGCATTAATAACCAAAACAAGAAAGGATGTGTGCAGAAAGAGTGTAACAAGGTTAAGGTTTTTTAGACTAGACTTTATTTGTATATATGAACGAGTTAATGTTTTTTTATAAATGTATGTTATGTTTATTGCAATTGTAATACCTTAACTTATAACTTAACTACTGTATTATCTAAAATATACTGCATTGAATTATTTTACATTGAGTTATAAAAGGGCGAAATAATAAAGTTCTACAGTTTACCGGGAATATTTATATAAAATATCCATATCTTCTGCAATTGCGGTATCAATCGATATTTTCTGGAACTTTGTGTTAACGCAACATTTATTTGTCATGAATTACTTTTTCAGCTTTTTTATACACCAAAAAACTCAATTATGAAATTTGGCTGCGATATTAATTAATTGAACACAGCATTTTCTATGTTTATAGTTATTCAGGTTTAACTTAACTTTTATTTGCATTTATTTATAAATAGCCTAAAAAGTTTAGCAAACATCTATGAATAAGCCACAATACACTTTCAGAAAAATAGTAGTTAGAACTTTCCCTCACAGATTTTTTCTTGTCGCTATATACCTAACTGAAAGATAAGATATAAATAGTTGGAACTGGAAAACTTATAAAAATGATGCATAAGACTTAAATTTTGGTTGAAGAACAAATTGGTATATTCTTTTCACAAAACCACTGACCTAGCGAGGATACAAAAATTTTGTACTTTTGTACAAAAGTACTTTTCGTCTTATGTAGTTAAGCCTTTAAAAGCAACACACTAGCTTAGTGAAAAGCAGTAAGAATAGCTTATCACCTATTCACAAATCTTATGCAATGAAAATTGGCAGCAGAAGTAACAAGTTGACGGTCTTTTTATTTAGTCTCTACTTAAATCACTTATTTTCAGCATTTTTGAAATGTCGTGAGTAATGTAAAAAAAATAAACAACGAGTACACACAAATAAAATAGGAATGGAAAAAAGAGATGAGTATATAAAAATGTTTTCAATGTTCCTTCGTTGTTTTATTTTCATGATCCGTGTTTACATTCTATAACTCTCGCATCGACAAAATCAAGTAAGTCGATAAACGCTGAAAATTGAAACAAATCATGAGTTTTGTTGCATTTTTCAACGGTCTGAGCGAAAATTAAAGGCAGCTAATAATTAAAATACTCGTAGTAATAGTAGCAGTCATGAAAAGTGCTTTCTCAAATTAGCTTTTCGAATTAGGTTTAAAACTGTAGGTCCCCTCTATACCTGACAACATTACCCGCACACAGGAATGGTTCAGAGTTGTAAGTTTCTAGGTTCCATTTCTCGCTGGACTGTTGCGCCACCTAATTTTTTTTACTTATTAAATGAATAAAACTGACTTCAAATAACAAACAAATATTGTTTCTAAATCTTCATTTTTCTCGCACCTAACAAGAGTAATTAATTTCACTTCATATTCGAACGATATTACTCCCAAACGAACACAATGAGAGTACCAAAAAGTTGTTCATCCACAATCTATTTTCTTTGAACACCTCTTAACAGCTGACTACATCCGCCATTTTTCAAAGGTGGAGAGTATGCACATCTTCTTGCATTAGTATTTGTCCCCACATTTTTTTTATATGGAGTTAATACATATGCAAGTTGGTGTGCAAATCACAGCTTGTATGCAAAAAGAGAGCAACCGTCGAAGTTGATTCTCTCGATTAGTTTTTTTCTCTCTGCCGAAACTACAGCGATTAACAAGAATATAAGTTTCTTTGACTGGTATTATCGACAGAATTTCAGATATGTTTGAATTTGAGAATTTCATTGTTCGATTAATCGATATGTTTGTAGTTGGTGTCTTGGATTTAACATCCCTGTTTCAGTCATATACGTCAAAACGAACTGTCATTCGATTGAATTTCTTGTTGAACTCATACTCGTACAAGTGGTGTGTATATAATAAATTAACTCAAATGGGATATTATACGAGTACAATGGAGCATTTCAACTGGTTGAAAACCAAAGATTTAAGACGAAAAATAAACTCCAAAATGTATTGAATGAAGCGGGTAGTATTTTTCTTCCTGTTTTAATAACTAACAAAAGTCGCGTTTTATTATCACCATGATCTGATCCGGATTAGATCATGATAATAAAACAGCATTGGATCATCATATTTTGTATTATTTAAAGTTTGGTAGCAGTGTCAAATTCGTTCTTTCAAAAGTGACATTTCGAAGCAAAACAAATACAAACATATTTATCGATGATGATGATTCAAGTTCCAGTTCTAGCTCCACAACTTTTAAAAATGTTCCTGCAAATCAGCAAAGAATTAAAAACTTTTTTGAAATAATTCAAAGCTATTCCGATGTAGACTTCAAAAAACAATTTATTTGTATTTTCTCCCATTTGTGCTGCAGCTTTCTCGATTTTATTTATATTTTTGACATTTAAAGCAGTGTTGCCCGAAGAACATTTTGCTCAATGATTTTTTTTTGTTTTGTTTGTTTTTTGGGAAAAATAAAACCCATGAATTATGTCAAATATACATTTTTTTGAACTTAATTATTTTAATTTCACCAATTTATGTCTAGTTTTGTTAAAATATCTCATTATTTCATGGATTATATACAAAATAAATAAATATAAAGCTTCCCGCTTTCTATTTGAAAAATATTTTATTTCAGTCAGATGGAAATGTTTATATGGCAATACAGGTTTTATATAATTTTTTTTTGCAATGATACCAACATTTACATGTGAAATTACAATGATAAAGGCCTTCTTTGTTTGAAAAAAAAAGAATTAAATTTTGGATCTCAAATTGAGATCCAAACACAAAGCAGGATCTTGTGTTGTTGTAATGCATGTAAATCCAAGATCCGGATCAGATCCATGGTGATAATAAAACTCGGCTAAAGTTATAAACTAATAAGACGAAGATGTCCATTTCAAGCGTATAATTTTTCTAAAAGGTTTATTGCTGACTGGGGCAATTCAACCGAAATCAATAATACAGGGCTTCCAATAAAAGGTTTCATTTTGATACTTAAATAAACTAGTATTATTATTCTAGAGAAATTAATAGATGTTTATTTTATTTTAAAGAGAAGGGTATGAAATTTTATGAAATAAGCTATTACCAATTCTCACATTTGCCGCTGTTTACGATAAATTCACGAATACCAATTTCAAGGAGTCTCAAGATCTCGGTGGGCAATTGTGTTTACCTACGGTGATACGACGTTGTTTTGTAGTGAATTTCAACAACTTCAATGCGTTGTTGAAGAGTGTATCATTCCATTTTTATAGTAATGGCGTATTTTTCACTTGCCAAATGTCAAAATATGACAGCTTTAATAGTGACAGCTGTCAAAATAGTTAGCTATTTAAAGTGAAAACTCTCATAAAACTTAATGAAAACCTTGATTATTTTAATGCATTTCAGGACCTACCAGCAAAGAGACGACGTTGTTTTGTAATGAATTTTAACAACTTCAATGCGTTTTTGAAGCGTGTATCGTTCCGTTCTTAGTAATGGCTAAGTTTTTATTTGTCAAGTGTCAAGTTGTTGACAGCTGTCAAAATAGTGAGCTATTTAAAAAAAAAAAAACTCATTGGAAAACTTAAAATGGTAACAATTCAAAAAATAAACCACCACATAATTTTTCTATAAAACTCTATAATATGTTTTGAAAATACAAATCAATTTTAGAAACGCAGTGTTTTATTTAGTACTTTTATAACTCGTCCAACATACTCAGGGATTAAATTCATTTGTGTCGTTAAACTACTTTTATCAACAAGCGGTCCGAGACGACGACGACTATGATGGTGATGATGATGTAATTTTAGCATATACCAAGAGTTTATTGCAACCGCATAAATCAACATCAAAGTCCATTAAATTGTGGCTAAGCGCACTGAAATAGTGTTTTGTGATGGAAGTAGAACGACCAAGGGTTTGTTTTTTTTTTTGTTCAATTTTATTTTTCTAGATAAACCCCTGCCAAGCTGGCGACACACGCACAAATCGTAAAAAAAATTACAAAAATAAAGACTCGCTGTCTAAACAAACACAAAAGGATACTAAATTACAGCTTTGGCCAAAATAATAGGAACAATACTTAATTTAAAAGGCAACAAATGTAACTCTTAAATTTTGAGGGATAAATGTTTTGTTAATGTTTCTTAATTTATGATTTTTCAGAGAACATCCCCAATAACGAACAACACCTTCAAAGGCTAGAATGACTTTTATTCAATTGTAGCTGTCTAAAAAGCTACAAATTTCGCATCCAAACATTAATATAGACAAAATTAGAGTTCTTGCTAAAATGTTCCTAGTTGAAAGAAAAGTGAATTTCTTCGAAAGCCAAAGCAAACTAATCGCACCGTAAACTTGACTTATATGTTTATTCCAATTTATTGTCCTGGCAATGCAAACATTTACATCAAGATTCCTTGCTATCTCAAAACATTTCACTTCTACGTTAGCAGGGATGTAAGAAACATGAAGGCGTGATTTAAAAAAAACCTTAGTTTTTTGAGGGCTTGGTAACCACACCCACTAGACCATTGATTTATACGTATTTTTAAGATCCTCATTAACTTTATCAGCACAATCATCGATAAGTCCAAGCGAACAGCTCCTTATTAGTTGAACATCATCGGCAAACATCTGATACTTACAGTAGCGAATAACTTTAGGAAACTCATTAACATACAAAAAAAAGAGAGTAGGACTCAGGTTTGAGCCTTGGGGTACTCCTAATAGGAGATACAATAACTTTGAAACACAATCACCAACATCAACCACTTGTTTCCTTTCTCTAAGATATAAACAAATAAGTTTAGTAGGATCAAGTGAAAAGTCAAAATCTTTCGAATGATTCTAAAGAAACAAAAAGGTGACATTATTATCGACTAGAGCATTATATTCAATGATGTCAATAAAGGCTTTTGTTTGCGCGATGGTGAGGTCATGTTTAGGACCTGATTGCCTATGTTCTAAAATATTATTTTAGAAAGAAAGGATCGATATGAGAGCAAAATTCTGAGCTTTTTTTAAGAAGGAAACGTACTTTTTGTCAGAATTTTGTAATAGGTGTGTTTTATGTGTGCCAGGTGCCAGGGATAGATAGGCAATGTCGCTTTAAGGAATGTAGGAGGAAGGTTATCAAAGCCAGATCCATTGCTTTTCAATAGTACCCAAATGAAGAACTATTGACTGTTACAGTCGAGGTTTCAGCATTATCATCGGCTCGAGAACCGGGATCCAGACCTGGCCTCACACAACAAGTTTCTCCATTTATCCCCATCGCGAGCCGACGCACTCCATCCAGCCCCGCAACGGCCCGCGTATTTCTACTTTTATGTTGTTATCGGCTGCTATTATTTACTCAAGGTATTTGAAGGATTGCACTACTTCAAATTCATGCTCCGATACCTTGATTTTTTGACCAACTTTCTTCTCGCTAGGTTGAATAGGAGGCAGGCCAAACCATGCCCTTGTCGGAGTCCACTGTAGATGTTGATTAGTCTGGATAGCAATCTGATTATATTGGTCATGGTCAACCTACACAGTTTTTACATTTATTTGGGATGCCGAATTCTCTCATGGCTTTGTATAGTTCTACCCTGGCTATTCTATCGTAGGGGGTTTAAGTCTATAAACAGACAGTAAGTTGGAATATTAAATTCTAGGCATCGGTTATTGATTTGTTGTTTGGGATGAAGCCACACTGATATTGTGCGATGATATTCTTAGCGTATGGATCTATCCGATCTTGTAGGATGGGGGGAGTATCTTATAGGCGGTACTCAACAACGTGATAGCTCTATAGTTGCTGCACGTTGTGACATCTCTTTTTTTGTGTATGGAACATTATAATATACCTTTTTTGCCGCCAGTCTATAATTTACTGCATTGCTCGACGTAAAGCTGGTCTGACATTTTGAAACAGCTCAGCTGATATGCCATTGTTTGAGTCTTTTTACAACCTTCGTGACTCGTGAGCTGAGCGTTTAGCAATTCATTAAAGTACACTTCCCATCGCCTTAACTCTTGAGCCAGCTTCATCTTGTATGGGTGTAAAGCAAGATCCTAGCGAATAATGTGATCTGAGCGACCCGCTCAATTCTTGAGAACACTTTTGAAATGACTGATTTGGATCATTTGCTACTGACAGGATGCCTAAATATGTAGATTCAAATTTGCTCACTAAACTTGGATTAACAATGACAGCTCGATGATTAGTAAAAGGATGCGTTCACAAACTATTTGGAAATAACTGAATGGATTGACAATGACAGTTCTATGATAAGTGAAGGGGTGTGTTCGCAAATTAAAGTTGTCAAAGTTGTCAAGTCCCTATTAGAAAACCCGATACATATGTATCTACTAGGCCTATAAACTACACCGATAAGTTACTGATATTTCATGTTTTAAATGTCTACACAGAGATATTCAATTGAAGAGTCTGAAGGAGAAATAAATTAAGTTTTGAATTTAAGAGTCTTTGTCATAAAAAGCTTCCCCACTACCACTACTAAATATGTAGATTCAAATTTGGTCACTAAACTTGGATTGCTTGTCTACTATGGCAAGAATTATTGCAAACGACAAACAACAAATTATAAATGTATAAATTAACAATGACAGCTCGATGATTAGTAAAAGGATGCGTTCACAAACTATTTTAAATTAACTGAATGGATCGACAATGACAGTTCTATGATAAGTGAAGCAGTGTGTTCGCAAATTAAAGTTGTCAAAGTTGTCAAGTCCCTATTAGAAAACCCGATACATATCTACTAGGCCTATTAACTACACCGAGAAGTTACTGATATTTCATGTTTTAAATGTCTACACAGAGATATTCAATTGGAGAGTCTGAAGGAGAAATAAATTAAGTCTTGAATTTAATAGAGTCTTTATCATAAAAAGCTTCCCCACTACTACAACCACCGTTTAAAACCGCAAAGTTTTAGATTAAACGTTTCGAACTATTGCATGACATTCTTCTTCAAGTGTTCCTTTTATTTTGGCCAACGCTGTATATGCACATGCAAAAAAAAAATGATTCGCAATATATTTTGCGACGAACAAAGTTGTGATAGTGGCGTGTGTAAATGAGTATGGTTTTGGTATAAATGACTCATCAAAGCAAAATTGTACTATACTCCGCTTCCAGACCTCCCCGTATAAACAATTGACTACGGGCTACGACGCGACGAATGATGACGAGCCTTCTGCACCTATCCCAAGCCTTGAATATTCCGTTAGTATTCCATGCAGTAATACCTAAAAAGAAGCTTAGCACAGGAACAAAAAAAGTTCTCAATGATAGATGGAGCTATTTTGTAGGTCAGCAGCAATTGAATCTTTTTATTTTGTTTTTTTTTTTTGTGAGATTTTTATGGTTTGCTTAGATCCTGGCGCTGTGCTGGGCTGTGCTGTGCTCTAGAATGAAATAGTTTATTTCTATTTCGTCGTAGTTCTTGTATAGTGGGTGTATTTATTATTGAATATGATATCTAAATCCTTATATTTGAAGCTGCAGGAGGTTAACATCGAACGTCGTCGTTGGTTCTTGGACTCATGGCAAATAAAGTAATATTTATAGCTATGATGCTTGCTCTGCATTTTTATAGTCATTGAAAGTGTTGCTCTTGGGGGTTAAACCACATTTCTAGCTTATTTCTCTTCTATAAAACATACAAAAAAAAAAAAAAAAAACAGAAAACAAAAAACAAAAATAAAGTATGAATTATTTGAAAGGGTGATGTCAAGACAAAGAATATTGCAAGTTCAAATATTCAAAAACAACAACATCAACGACAACAAAAAGTCCTATATAAGAAAATATGTGTATTAGTTTTTATTAGGTTTAAATAAATTTAAGAAGTTTTGGCCTTTTTTTTTGACTCATGCTTCAGGATAAAATTCTAACTTCCAATATAAATTCTTTTTGATTTATGAGAATTTTCGAGTTTAAGGGAATATACATCGAAAGTTTAATGAAGATACAATCCTCCTCATCGATTCTGTTAAGGGACTTAAGTCTTTGGAAAGTCATAAATCCTTTATCGACTTTTGAAGTTATACATTACAGGCAGGCCATGTGAACTATAAAAATGTCTACCTATTTTATGGAAAACTATAGTCAAAGGGAGGTCCTTGTATATATTTAAAGAAGTTCCAAAGAAAAGGTAGCTCCAAACGTAGGTAGATCCTTTTTCATTGCTCTCAGATAACCTTGCATACTTGACATACCTGTGTGTTGTTTTTACAAAAGCTTTAAAAAAAACTACTTCTTATTCCGAGTACGAGTAGACGTAGTGTCATTAAATCCTTCTTCTCTCACAACTTCTTTTGACAAAAAAAAAGGAACCTTCTTTCGGCTTTGATTCATTCAAATCTGGAAAGATATTTTTGTTCAAAAGGAATTTTCTTGAAAACACAAAAAGGACGATCAGCAGTTTGTATTTTTATATGAAAGTAGTATAAAATATGAAAAATCCCATATGTATGTCATTTGACACCCGAGAAAAATGCTACCATCATTTCTCTTACTCTTGCTGGTTTAACCTTTTTTGATTCTAATAATATGAATGTCATGTTACATTAAAATAATGAACGCGACAAAAAAAAATACTGAAAAATTGAAGTGAAGCGAGAGGAGAGCGCAAAAAAATTGTAACGTAAGCGATTTAACAAAACACCCACTGATGTTGGTTTTGGAAATACCTAAGTTTAAAAAAAGTGATGGGAGTTTAGTTTTGCTACTATCTCAAATAAAGCAGAGCTGTCGAAGTAGTGGAAAAAAAGATAGTTTGACGTTTTAAATTTAAAAGTGACAGCAAAAACTTAGAATTCGGTGCTTTAAATTTATTTTCACATGCAAAGAATTGTAATAAGAAAGTTTAATATCAGTTCTGTCCTTTGCTCCTTTTAGTACGAAATCGACTGCGAACTCAAAATTGAGGAATATTGAACGTTACTTAAAAAAAAATTGCGTTTTCAGCCAGCTCAGTCCCTAGTTAGTTGTCTCCAGTTTCGCACGCCAAGTTGGTTGAGGTCCTCTCTAACCTGCGTGCTCCTCCTGAGTCATGATCATCCTCTACTGAGCCGTCCCTCGGAACTGGATACGAAGACCTTCTGGGCTGCAGCGTTGATGTCTATTCCCTCTACCTGACCGAGCCATCTAAGTCGTAGGACTTTAATTCTTTTAACCAGGTCAGTGTCGCTGTACAACCTGTACAGTTCGTCGTTGTATCTTCTCCTCCACTCTCCATCTATGCAGACGGGACCAAAAATCACCCAAAGAATTTTTCTCTCGAATCATCCTAGGACATTCTCATCTTTCTTTGAAAGGGTCCAGGCCTAAGCGGCACTAATGAGAACTTGATGATGAGTGTCTTATTGATTGGGATTTTTGCCTTCTTAGTCCAAAGAAGCAGCGATTTGCAAGAGTTATTCTTCGTTTGATTTCAGCGCTGGTGTCGTTGTTAATAGCGGTGCCTAAGTAGACAAAGTCCTTAACTACCTCAAAGTTATAGCTGTCCAAGGTGACGCTTTGTCCAAGACGTCGTCGTTCATTGTCCTTTTTTGATGACAGCATATACTTGGTCTTGCCCTCATTGACCACTAAACCCCATCTTCTTCGCTTCCGTCGCAATGCTCAAAAACGCTCCATTGACATCACGCTTTGATCTTCCAATAATGTCAATATCATCGGCGTATCCGAGTAATTGGATGGACCTTTGGAAGATTGTGCCTCTAGTGTTGACTGTTGAGTTTTGCACAATTCTTTCTAGATCCATGTTGAAGAAGTCGCATGACAGTGCACAGCCATGTCTAAAACCTTTTTTGATAGAGCAGCGTGCATTCTCCGTAGTCATTCTGCGCAAACGAATAAGTTTGACAGGGATGCCAAAACTAGACATTGCTCTGTAGAGCTCTTCCCTATAGATGCTGTCATACGCGGCCTTATAATCGAAAATGAGCTAGTGGGTATCGATTTGGAGTTCCTTGGTTTTTCAAGATCTGCGTGCTTTCTTCCGACCATATTTTGCAGATGAGTTGGTGCATGCTCCCTACCAAGCTTTGAATAATTTGGCAGCGATGCCGTCAGCTCCAGCAGCTTTGTTTGACTTTAGTTTAGATATAACTATCTTCACTTCGTCGAGGTCGGGTATAGTAAGGTTTGTTGATCTGTGTCGCCTAGGTTGAGTGGTTCTATCTCCCTTACAGCGGAATTCGGTTCATCATCGTCCTTATATAGGCAATTTGGAGAAGTAGTCTTTCTATATTCTCAACATAGACTGCGGTTCTACTACGATGTTCCCCTGATCGTCCTTACAGGCTTCGGTTGGTCTCTGGTACCCTTGGGAAATTTTTTTTACTTTTCGGTAAAATTTACGAACCTCATTCCTGTTGTGACATCCCTCTATCTCCTCGATCGCGCGCTTCTCGTGCTCTCTTTTTTCCATCTAAGAAGCCGGTGTTCCTCTCTTCTCTTTTGCTCGTAGAGCTCGCGAGCAGCTCTGGTCCTTCTGTGCAGTTCCGTTTTGTATGTCTGTTGCTTAGCTGCATGCGCTTTCTTGAACTCGTCGTCAAACCAGGGTTTCGCTGTGATGGCTGCAAGACAATGTTGCTACTAGTTTTCAATAGTTTATATAGGAAGCATAGTGTTTATTAAGAAGTTGTTTCAGACTCCATAGGAAAAGGGCATGGCGATTTCTTTTGACTGTCGTCGAAACTTCTCACAGTACTTTCTTGTTTTGGCTTGGATATCCGTAGGCGTACCTTGGGTACAACGAGGTAGTGGTCCTAGTCAATGTTGACCCTTCGGAATGTTCTGACATCCGGAATTCAAGAAAAGTGTTGTGCGTCGATCGCAATGTGGTCAATCTGGTTGACAGTTGATTGATTTCTAGGTTTACATGTTGCGGATATCAAGATGTGTGAACTGCGTACTAGCAACTAGAACGCCTCGACCCGCAGCGAAATCGATCAGCCAGGGCACTGCTCATATGTCTTGCCCAAGAGCTCGAAGAATATGTCTTTGGTGAATTCATCTTTCTCCTCTGTTAGGGCATGGGCGCATATTAGACTTATGTTGGCGAATTCTAGTACACATCGCAATCTTTTAGTTTGCATTTGTCCGGTCCATCCCATTGCAGTTCTTGGATGGCGGTAATATCTGCCTTGCAGCAGTTTGGGGCTTCCGCTAACTGTTCAGCTTTCGAGGTTTAATTAAGGGACCAAACATTTGCTTGGTTCGTCATCAGTAAATCCGTCCGTATCCGAGGATTGTTGGTACTTCGCAACTAAGATTTTTGAACGTGTTCATATCAATTTGACATATTGTAACAAAATTTCCGTTGGTGCCATTTAAAATTGTCAAATCACATTTTGTGTATTAAATCAAAGTTTCATTCAAAGAATTTTGAAAGGTATGCAATCAAACAGTTTCAAGACATTCCAGACGTCAAATCAATTTGGAAATATTTTTGGTAGTATTCAATTTTTTGTAAAAAAATTATTAATCGACAAAATACGGTGGCTAGCTGCATTCTTTTCGGAACCGTTGTTTAGTTGAACGAAGAAGACTTGAAGGGAATGCAATTGAGTGCATGATGTCTCAAACGATTGCAGTTAAATTACTGGGAAAGAAATTATGACAATTTTTTTAACGTCATATTATTCATGATTGCAGAACTTGAAGTTCCAATCTTTAAGCGTGTAAGCTGAATACGATCTTTAAGTTCAATTTAATAAATGATTTGTAATGATTGCATTCATAAAAGATTATATTATTTTAGAAGCCTGACAATGACATTCATCTCTCTAAAAACCATGGCTTAAGATTCTAGAGACCTCAAAATTTCAAGAAATTTCAACATTTTCAATTTGACAAATCGGAGCGATTGCAACAACTGCAAATTGAAGTTAAATAGAATGAATTACTGGATCGCACCAACTTGCTCATATATCAAAAGAATATTTTCAAGAATAGTCTCAATATTTTAAAATTTATAAATATACCTACATACCTGAAAAACATGTTAATATTCAAAATTTGTAATACCAGAATCGTTAGCACAATTTGTTTGTAAATTAAATTTATTTTAGAAATATTTTTGGTATGAAGTTTCTAAGCGCTTAAAAATGTACGTTTTACACTTCACATTCGTTAAAAAGTAATTACGCTTTTTTAAAATCTGGAATTTTTAAAAAAAAATATTTAATGTTCTTTAAAAATAAAAAAGAAAAATTAGAAATCTTTTGATCATCAAATATTATCAACAAAATATTAGACCTTGTTCAGAAAGAAATATAAAAATCGGTTTCTGGGAAAATTGAAAAACAAAGTATCGAGCCGTTTTGGAGGAATACAAACATATATTTTTTTTGTATCAAGCTAAGAAACAAAATTTAAAATAAAATTTCATAAAAAACTATCGGGACGTTTTAGAAAAAACCGAATTTTAGAAAACCTTAATTTTCAAGTTTGAACTCAATCACTCCAATGGCTGGGGGGGGGGGGGGTCAAGTCATGTCATGTTTGATTAAAATCTCCAGTTCGAATATTTTTACGAATACAATACTTGCCATTTACTTAGTTCCTATGTGTTTTAAGTACAAATTTCCAATATCTGTAATGTTGACTTCAAGAAAGACTACAAGGGTGAAAGTTATTAAAAAAGGTAACTTCAAATAACCTGAAAAATAAGTATAATGTTGAAAACGGGTATTTTTAAAATTGTTAGCAGATTGTTAAAAATGAAGTTCGCATTCAGCACTAAAAATTAACTCCTAAGAAACAAGCACAAGTAACATTATTCAAAAATTAAAAATAAATAAAAAAAATATAATTATAAAATAAAAAAAAAAGTATAACACATCGGGCAACTGTCAACTGTCACACAGCCATAAATGTTTTTTTTTACAATTTTGTTTAAAAGTTACACAAACAACTTCCTTTTAAATTAAACAAAAAAAACTTAATGTCAAAAATGTACAAATGTCTGCGAATTTCTCCTCAAACTACCGCTTCATTTCTTACTAGCGGCCCGTCCCGTCTTCGCACGGGTAGACATAAATAGGTACAGTATTTAAGTTATAAGCATGCTAATTAAAACGACCATGAATCACTTAATTAAAAAAAATTTTTTTTTGTCCTATCATTAATACTCTTCGCAGCGTATGCGATGAAATACATTTAATGGCTAATTTTGTTTACACCTTCGGTTGGTTTTAATAGGAATTTCTAAAGATTTCTATAGTAATCTAGTATTAAATATAGCCTAAGTTACTCAGTGATAATGTAGCTTTCTAATAAAAAAGGAATTATTAAAATCGGTCCAGTACTTTTTGAGTTTATTCGTTACATACAAAAATACAAATCTTTCCTCTTTATAATATTAGTGTAGATAACTATTGCCAAGTCATTCTAAAGATACCTTTTTTCGTTTTGATACTATAGATTGTATTCAGTTGACAGCTCTGTAGTCTGCACTCAAGTCCTTGAAATAGTTCATCCCTTTTCTCTCTCTTCTCATGGATTTCTTTAACAATTTCATTTTTCTTTTTTTTAGTTTTTTTTTGCTACTTTTTGGACAAAAGTCAAATATTTGGTTGGTATACTGCTTTGGGTTTGGTGTGCTATTGAAATTCCTCCAGATTTAACTTGGAACAAGGCCACCAGGGTTAAAATTTACTTCCCTTTTTTTTATTTCTTAGAAATAGATATACATATGTATTTATGTATAGGAGAAACAAAAAAAAATAAATCCTCCCAGGACGATTTTCATTTCGATGCCTTTAGCATGCGGTAACGGTAAATGGTATGTAAGGTACGCCTATGGCCTTTAGTGATGGCTATGGGAGTTAGATGCATCTGCAATTTTGAAAGAACTTAAATGACTATCCACATACATAACTTACTACCTATATACATATACTCATATGAGAATCTATAAATCTGCAATGAAGATAAATTTTCAAAGACTGCATCCCTAAGGATTCGACTTTGCACCACATCCACAGGAACAGCAGCAGTAGCATCAAGTGCTATTAGAGAGCTTTTGTTACATTTCTAGTGAATCCTTAAAAGAGGAAATATGATAAATCTAATGGCGATGGTGTACCTCGAACCTACTATGAGGATGTCTGAATTCGGGTATACATATAAACATTAGGAACAACCACAGCATGCTCCCATCAGGTAAAGGTACAACATCAGAAGCGAAAAGTTTTTTTTTTTTTTAATCAAAAAGCATCGTAAAGGATGTTAAAGCTCGTTCGTGTATTTTATTTAATCAATAAGAAGAAGAAGAAGAAGAAGAAAAAGAGAGAAAACACATGCCTGTAGCTTCAAAGGACCTTCAACAGTGCGGAAAGTGCTTAAATTTACTACCTACATATGTGCTTTAGTAATTAATTAAAGATATTCATTCAATATGTCGTTTTTTTATTTTTTGAGCTAAAACATTTTTCTAATTCAAACGTCAAAGTAAGTCAGAATGGCATGGGTTTAAATCCATAAGGATTCCCGGCAAGGATATTTTTTTAATTTGCATATATCATGTCAGTATCTAATTCAAATAAAATTAAATGACATATAATGTCCCAAATGTATATAAGGACTGTATATTTATTTTTATTTATATGCGTGTTGTATAGTATAGAACACATAACCACGCATATTTGTGGTTTTTGAGTAAATTTGGTTGGTTGGAATGTATTTCAATTCGAATTTGTGGTTGATTTTGTTGGCAGGACATTCAGTGTGCTGAAATTTCAGTGGTAAACTCAATTTTACCGCAAATATTTGGCAATAAACAAAACATGAACAATGAACCTTTAGTTAGCTTATGCAGATATACGAGGGAATTCAATTTCTATATATATTTTGAAATAAGTGTATTGGACAGGTTTTGAAAATCAATAACAGAACATGAGGTGGAATTAGAAAAATGGATATAGGTAGTGTTTGAAAACCTTAAATAACAAGGAGCTCATTTCATTTGAAATCTAAAATGTGTTTTGTTAAGACAAAAGGATTTATGATGTGATATTTAATCCTTTATATCTGATTTTGACTTATCACTTTTATTGCATTTATTTTGAAAATTGCAGTAGGAAATAATGCAGCAGAAATTAAGTGCACCAATTGATAAAGTAATTCCATACTAACAACATTAAACCAATTTCCTATGAAAATATAATAAAAACATTTGTTGAGCCGGTGAAAAATGTAGTTGGTCCAATGAAATGGCCTTAAACGTTAATGAATGCGTTCATTTAATAACGAAAGTTTCGTATTATTAACGAATTCCTTCGTTAAGGATATTTTCAAACGTTTTTGGATTTCAACATCAGCTAACGAAATTCTGTTATCAATACACGTGCAGAACTAAATAAGCAAAGATGTTTTTCGTCGGGTTAATTATTTATTGATCAATGACTTATTTATAACTTTTTTCATTTAGGTAACTATGGTTAAAAATTCTTTCAAGTTGTAAAATTCCTTAGCCTTTCGTTGAGTTAATGATTTCAATAGATTCTATATGAAATATGTACATTCTTTAGTTAACAATTTTGTTCGTAAAGTTGTACAGATCGTAATAATTTACATTTGTAAGCTGATGAACAATTTTGGTCTGTGTATTATTTTTGTAGATTAGCATAGTTTAATTCGTAAGCTAACAAATGTGTTCGCTAGTTTTATGAATATTTGCATTTATCTAAGGAAAAACATTTTTCTTGTTCTGTTCATGAATATTTTATTCAGTATACGTAACTTACCTTAAAGTTTTATTTTTTCACGGTACCTGCTCCTTGCGAGGAATTCACAAATCCTGTTAGATTAACTCTTGTCATGTTACTCGTTCAGATTTTGCATACAAATTTTAGCCACCCTCTATCCCTGACATAACTTGCATCTAGGAGTGGTTGAAAGTTGTAAGTCACTTGTTCCTCGTTTTCTTTGAGCTGTTTGCCATATTTTTTTTCTTACAACCTTTAGCTTACGATTTTTTTTATAAATTAGCTTAGATATTTAAACCAACAAAACTTTTCGTTCTTCTCATGAATATTTTTGTCGATTAACTTATTTTAAATTTGTTTATAATTGTTTTCGTTATTTGCAATAATGCTAAGGTAAATTAACGTGAATACATTTGGAAACTTTTCTTTCTGTTTATGAATATGCGTAAATTAACATAATTTACATTCGTAAGAATACGAAATTTTTCATTAATTTTATGAACATTTTTATAAATTTACGTAAACATTTGTTTATAAACCAACGACATTTTGTATTCATTTAGTTTTTTAGATTTACAAACTGCAATCGTTATCACACGAACTTTTTAATCAATTTCATGCAGATTTTCATAAATCTAAGTAAATATTTTATTCATTTAAATTTCTTAAAATTTTTGATGATAAACTTAATTTTAATTGAGTGGCTTACGACATTTTTCGTCAATATCATGAATATTTGCATAAATTTACGTACATATTTATTTATACCCCTTTTCTTTCTGTTCATGACTTATATTCGTTAGCTGGCGAATTTTTTTTGTAAATCAATGTAAATATTTATTCAGAACAAAATAATACTTTTCGTTCTGATTATAAGTGTTTTTATAGTGATGTTAGAAACATTCCGAAGTTTTTTTTTTGTATAATGCCTTCCTTAATATCAACTAGGAAAAATCAAACTGAATTTGTTGTTTGTATTTATTTCAAAAACATATTGGTATACTTTATAATTACTTTAAAAAAATAATGATCTGATGGTAAAAAAAAAATAAATTTAAAATATATAAATTTACCCCATAACATCCCTGCTCAAAACTAACCGGATTTTATACAAAACTTCGTGTCTTGATGTTAAGGTAACGGTTTTTCTTGTCATTTGGATAACATAATTAATTAAAAAAACTAAGCAGGTTGTGAGCTGTCTAAATAGAAATTAATTCGATTAATAAAATGGCTAAAACACGTCACACAAACGCTATTCGTTATAAAGTGTTAGAAAAGTATCAAGCCAGTACAAAACAAAATGTAATTGCTGAAATGCTGAAAATTCCAACTTCAACGGTTTATGACATTATCAAAAAGATTAGAAGCGGAAAATCAGTAGAAGCAGAACATCGTGGTGGGCGCCCTCGGAAAAAAAACAGCTAAAACAGATAGGCGCATAAAGAATTTTGTTCTTAAGGACCCTTATGCGTCCTCGAAAAACATCTGTGAGGATCTAAATTTATCTATAGCGCCATCTACGGTAAGGAGTCGTTTAAGGGAATACGCTCTTTATGCGTTCCGACCAGCAAAAAAGCCACTACTTACTGAAAAACATTGTAAAAAAAGGTTAAATATGATAGGTGTATCGGAAAGACTTTTAATTTCCTTATTAAAATATTTAATCAGGGTTGAATTTGCAAAAAATCATCTGAACTGGACTATAAGCGAATGGAAAAGTGTGCTTTTCAGTGATGAAAGCAAATTCAACTTATTTAACTCCGATGGTAGAATGACAGTAAGGCGCTCGAAAGGAACAGCAAATGTACTCCCTACGGTTAAGCACGGTGGTACCTCGGTGATGGTCTGGGGTTGCATTTCCGGTGCAAGCGTGCGTTGGTCCGATACATCAAATCGCAGGAATTATGGACCGTTTTCAATATAGGGATATTTTGGAGTCAACAATGCTGCAATATGCTGAAGAGGAAATGTTTTGGGTTGGGGTTTTCAGCAGGATAATGATCCCAAACAAAAGTACGTTATTAAGTTATTATTTTAGTAGATAGCAGCAACAGCAGCAGCAGCAGCGGCTACAGCAGCAGTGGAAGGAGGCAAATTTACAATAACGATGCACTTACAAAGTTTTCTCATGCATTGTTGATGAAAGCAAAGGCAGCAAAGAAGGAGAAATCTTGTAAATATGTATGGATTAAAAATAATAGAATTTTTATTAGAAAGATTGAAGGTAGTGATCCCATCCAAATTAGGTCTTTTGAAGACCTTGAGAATATTCCTTAATTTTTGTTATAATGAATTCTAATTTTGAATTAAATAATGATGATGTTCCTACCTTTAATCTTAATATTTCTAATAGTAACAATTGTGAACAGATCTTTACTTCTAAAACTTATTGCTCTAACAAATTCCTCTTGATTCACCAGAATATTAGAAGTTTGCGTGTGAATTTCGCTTGCCTTGTTTCCCACCTAAATTCTTTTGCTTGTTTACCTGACTTTTTGTATGTTTCGGAGATTTGGATATATAATTTTGAGAAAAATGATTACTTTTTGCCAGGTTATAACTTTTTTGCTAAAACAAATGATGATTATTGTGCTGGAGGTGTAGGTTGTTTTGTTAAGGAAAATTATGAATGTGTATCAACTGTGTTAGATTTTGTGAGCGCTGATATATTAAAACTTACTTTTAAATTAGATAAAAGAGATTTTGTTTTGCTTTGCATTTACAGATTGCATAAATATAGTTTAACGGTGTTTATGGATGAATTTTCTAAGCTCTTGTATGCCGAAAAAGCAAAAAATTTATTAATATTGGGAGATTTAAATATCGACATTTTGGAAGATTCTGATGCTGTTTCTGCTTATTTGTCCTTACTTGCAGCCCATGGTTTGGCTTCTTTTATAACCGAACCAACAAGACCGGTTTCCGGAACATGTTTAGACCAAATATATGGTCGTTTTTCAAATTGCTCTTTTGACACAATTGAAAAAGGCGTATTCAATTGAGGTATAACTGATCATGCCATGACTGGTCTTTTGATGAGTTCCCCTGGTAGCATTGAACCATTATCTACTGATAAAAGTTTTGAAGAAACTAAAACTGACTATTTAAAATTGAAAAGCAAGCCTTGTTTTGAAGAGTGGCAATCGGTTTACTTAGAAAGTGATGCCTCGAAAGCTTTTGATACTTTTTTCGATATTCTTAAAAATTATATTGTCCAATCCAGTGTTACTTTCAAACTAAGGAGTAAACAAAAAAAACTTAAGCCTTGGATAAACAACTATATTTTAAATAAAATTCATCTGAAAAATAAACTAAGAACTAAATGTATCAAACATCCGCTAAACCGAAATTTAATGAAGCGTTATAAAGATATGTGCTCTCAACTTAGAAAAGAAGTTCCATTGTGTAGAGACCGATACTATGGAAATCAATTTGAGCAAGCTAAAGGTGTTATTAAAAAGGAATGGAAATTAGTAAACAGTCTTCTTAATAAACCAAATTCTAACAAAAAGGATTTTAACATAGACTTTAGCTATTGCTAATAAATTCATTGATTACTTTGCCAATGTTTCAGTTTCCTTGCAATCTTCTTTTTGTCCCACCTGTGCAATCTGTAGCTCTTCCATTATTTGTGGTGATCCTTTGAACCAAAACACATTTTTTTTCGAACCCATAACTGCATTCGAACTTTTGTGAAGTATTGGTTCGCTCAAAAATTCGAAGACTTGTGGAGCTGATGGTATCTCAAACAATATGCTTAAAACTATAGCTTGTTACTTAGTTGATGTTTTGGCTTATTTATTTAACCAAAGCATCCTTACAGGAAAATTTCCGAATGCGTTGAAGTGTGCAGACATTGTTCCTATTTTAAAAAAAGGATCAGCGAAAGAAGTGAACAATTATAGACCGATTTCAATTCTATCTTCTGTAAGTAAGATTTTTGAAAAAAGTATCAAGAACATATTAATTGATTTCTAAATAAAAACAACTTCTTTAGTTCCCTGCAATTTGGGTTTCAGAAAGGTAAATGCACGGAAGACGCTCTTCTAAAATTTTGCTCCGAGATTTTCTTTAACCTAAATAGTAAAAAGTGTTCAGCTGGCCTGTTTGTCGATATTACTAAAGCTTTTGACATGGTTGATCATGATATCATGTTGTCTAAATTGGAAAATGCTGGTATTCGAAGCTTTATGAGAGATTGGTTTGGATCCTACCTTGTTAATAGATCATTACGAGTAAAAATTAACAATACTAGAAGTGGCTTCAAATTTCTTAATATTGGAGTACCACAAGGCTCTGTCCTTGGTCCAATATTGTTCTTAATTTACATTAACTCTTTATTTAAATTACCATTCAAGTCGAAAATTACTGCTTTTGCAGATGATGTTGGTTGTGCCTATGGTGCTGATAGTCCCCTTGATCTTGTTGCAGATATAAATTGGGATTTGAATCTTTTTAGGTCGTGGTTTGCTGAACATAAATTATTAATAAGCTCTAAGACGAAAATTATATTCTTCAGCCTTTCTTCTCAGAATGTTTTCGAACAGGAAATCTTTTTTCATGAGCCTGAGTGCAAAAAGTTTAAACTACATAGTTGCTCTTGCTCTTCTGAAACAAGCACGATCACTTACTGTGACCACCTATTTTGTAGTGATCTTTGTTTTCGAATTGAAAAAGTGGATGTTTTTCAATATCTAGGACTGCTAATCGACTCAAAGATGACCTTTAGTAATCAAACTGAGAATTTACAAAAATATTTTCGTACTACACTCAAGCACTTCTTCTTTCTCCAAAAAGTTTGCTCACCCGACCTTCTTAAAAAAATTTATTATGGGATTTTCCACTCTAAACTACAATATGGAATTGCTTGTTGGGGCGGAACGCACTTTTGCAAAGTTAAACCAATTCTTACTCTCCAAAAGTATGTTATTAGAATAATAAGCAGAAAACGGCGACTGCATCACAGTTTTCCATTATTTGTGAGACTAAAAATTCTTCCAATTCGTCACCTCTATTGTTTCAAAGTCCTAAAAACTTTTTTTTTTCGCTCAGGAAATCTAAATTTCAGAGTTTTAGACAGTCATAACCTACGAAACAACTTGCAATATCTTGTATCTATTCCTAACTTCCGGACTACTACTTTTCGAAATTTTTATACTGTTGCTTCTTCTAGATTATTTAATAAACTACCTTGTATGTTAAGGTCACTTATTTTACCAAATCTTTTTATGAAACATCTTAAGAGTTGGTTGTTTGAATCTGATTTCGGTGATTTGGAAAAAATTATGTTTTCATAAACTCAATGTTTTTTGTATTTTCCTTTTAATTTCTGGTGAAGTTTTGGGAATTGGTTTTCTAATTTGTTGAAATTTTTGTATCTGGTCGTTCTTTTTGTAATTCCTTAATTAAGATTTTCTGGACTTTGCTTAATTATTTTTTTAATTGTGATTCTCTTTGATTTTTTTTCTAATTGTACATATTTATATTTATACTTGAAGTTTAAAATTAAGGGTCACCCCACCCAATTTATTTATTTGATTTTTTGTTAATTAACGAAGTGGCATTTAATACTGTTTTATTTTCTAACAATAATGCCACTACTTATTTCAAAATTTTTATTTACATTTTAGTCATATTGAACTTGATGTATCTAAACTTATTATAAGAAATAAATGAATTTTTAAACCTAAACCTAAACCTAATTAATTTGCTTACGAACTTTTGCGTCAATTTCATGATTATTTGTTTAAATTTAATAAAATTAGCTTATGGAATTTTTTGCTCTGATCATGATATTTGTTTACGGTATCTATAATTAAAATTGCCAATAAAATTGGGTTATCTAATAACACCTTTAATTTTGATATTAAAAACAGTGTTTTCAAAAGCGGATTCAGACTTTACATTAGGGGGGTCACACACTTACAATTGTTGCAAATTTTTCCACCTCTATACCGACCCGACGGACTAAATATAGTTACGATTATTTTTAAACAATATTGGATTTCCGAATCCAATTTTGTCGAAGATCGAACGCGAATTAAATTAATTTGTATTTAAACTATTTTAAATTAAACAAAATCAAAATTGCACACCGCGCGCCGATGTGCCGCGAGAGTTATTATGACACTTTATAAGAAACGTCAGTCGATATGACAAACAAGTGAAAGAATTCAACACAGGTAGCAATAAAAGTATTGCCAGCACGGTAGCTCAGCTTAAGGGGGGGTTTCGATTAGGTGAATATTTTATTAATCGATGTGATCAATAAAATTGATATCAAAATGATATCGAAATACGAAGGGGTGAATTTCACCAAGTCGTATTGATTACCATGGGCGCCAGGAAACTTTTTAATGGAAGTTTACCAAAACCAAGAGCTGAAAAATTAGTCTTCAAACAAAGTTATGAAATAAAGGAGTGTTTTTATTTTCCAGAAGGGAAATTAAAATTATCTTTTATTGCCCGGAAAACCTTGGCCGAAGCCGGGATTAAAAAATCAGGATCTTTTATGATAACAAAATTACAAATAGAGATTTTGAGATTGACAGAAATTCAAAAAGGTATGAAAAATATAAAGTACGAAAATTAATAATTAATAAACAAAATTGGTAAAACACAACCAAGAAAAAAATCACTCCAAGAAAATTCTCGAATAGGAACCAAACGGTTAAACACTTCCCGTATTACCGGGAAAACAGACTTTTGACGTGAAGGTCAAAAGGACGAATTAGAAACAAATGAAGGACACAACAAAAAAAAGCAATATTCTTAGAAAACAAAGATAACACTATACTTAGCTTTTCCACTTCCACAACAGCTATCGTAGTCCTTCCTTAACAACTTTTCTCCACAGCAGAACAAAACAAATGTTTAACTCAATAAAAATTTAAAGAAAAACTATCGTACAATCGTAGTATCCGTAGCGTGATGGTTAGTGCGTTGGACTGTCATGCAAGGGGTCTTGGGTTCAATCCCTGCCTGTGCCACCTAACTTTTTTCACGGGTACTGCCTCTTGCGAGGAATTGACAAATCCTCCAAGAGTAATTCTTGTCATGAAAAGTGCTTTCTCAAATTAGCCGTTCGGATTCGGCATTTACACTGTAGGTCCCTTCCATCTCTGACAACATTACTCGCACACAGGGATGGTTGAGAGTTGTAAGTCACTAGGCCCTGGTTCTTCATGGACTGTTGCGTCACCTAATTTTTATCGTACAAAAAATTACTTTACTTAGGTCTTTTCAAAAAAATTCCTTCACACAATTTTTCTTTCGTCTAAAGGCTTTGGGCGCAATCCAAAAAGTAGCCATCATCATGGCGAGCTTGACCCTTCGGGCTACTTGCACTCAGGCAATCCTCTCGGATCTTATGCGTGGTGATCGATCTGTCTCGGTCACGCAACTTCCTCCATCCATAAGATTGGGTTGTGCGACCGAGAAGCGATGTATCTTTCATCGTACGCAATCTCTTTAAAGAGGTGATGCGATCACCCCTTAGCTCAGTGAGTGAGTTCAGCTCTCCACTTTCGAACCCATTCCAGCCAAGACTTTCTGGAAAATCGTGTGGAATTCCTCGTATTACCGAGTACCTACACGCGCTAGATTTTGGTTGAGGAAAGACTACTTATGTATGTCGTGTTGAAGAAAGTCGGTAGCCAAGCCTTTAATTAAAATGAAAGTTATTAAAATATTCTTGGAGTGATTTTTCTATCGTTAATACTTTATGGTGGGCCCTCGGCCATACTACGTTAAAGTTGGTGTGACTTTTCTACACACATTGTTGGGCATGGGTATCGTCTTCATGCCTTGACGATATTGTTCAATCAATATGTGGGCCAACCGTCGTCGCACAGTTCGTTGGTGTGGAATCCTTTTGCACACTTTGGTAAGACCTGTTAAATTTGCTTTCCCAAAATTCTAGAAGAGCAGGTCACTGGCTGATGGTCCAGGTTTCTACTAAATTCTTCCAGAATTTTGAGGCCGCCGTAAGAATTGTTAAGGGTGGTTAGCAAAAAGGGAGGTGAAACTTGTTGTGGTAAAATTTACCGCAACACAATAAAGATGAGTTTGCTCAAAAATGTTCTTTAATATTTTCTAAAGGAGGCTGCCAAAATTTAAATAACATAAAGTGTACATATATTACCCTTAACTTTATATTTACATATTTCAAGGGCTAAAGTGGTAATTTTAGTTTTTACATTATTTTAGCACGTTGTTGTCTAGCATGATATGGTCGTTTTATTTAATTTGGTTAACTTCCTGATGCATATGAAAGCATTTCAAGATTCAAACAGGATTCTAATTTAAGAGTTAAATAACAAGAGTTTATAGGTTTTTTGTGCATTTCACGTAGAAATGTTAGACATTTTTAGAAACGTAGCTTTTTCCACTATATAATATATTCTGTGCTTGTTGGCATTTCTATAAATGTGAAGAACCCAGAGAATGATAAAGTTTGACAGAATTCGAAGGAAAATAAAACAGAACCGATTATAAAGAATTGTCTGAATTTTAGGTACATAATTTCTCTTAAAATAAAATTAAACCAAATTAAGGTAAATAAATAAGTTGGGAAGACAATTAAGTGTGGCACTCACAAATTACACGTTGCAAAATATTTTTTCACTTCAGTTCTAGAGAGATTTAAAGCTTTTATGTTAAATTAATAGTTTATTAGTTTAACAAAATTGTCATTTTTTATGTTTTTGGGACATTTATGTTCTTTAAATTCATGTTTAAATCTCTGTTCTATCAAAGCAATTTCACTTCAAAAATTAAATTTTTTGAATTTTTAAGTGGCTCATATTATTCCCCTGGATCGTCCATTGGTCAAAATTTAATAAATTTATATCTGCGTGATTGGAATAGTTCTAAATTTCCGATTCATATTATGTTCTTGGTCCAGTCCTCCACCCCTACGATCACCCCCCTGGATCCGGCATTGAGTATTTTGCTAGAAAAATTAATGGATGTTTTTTTCAGTGTAAAGAGAAAGGTATGACATTAACAATGGAAAGCGATATCAGCCAAATGGCAGCCACGATACGGTTCCCATTACCAATTCGCAAATTTGCGGCTGTATGACCTTACTAACTTCACGAATACCATCTTAAATGTCTTGAATCAATTGGAGTACTCAAATATACCTACCTTATCTTCTTACTTGACCCTCAGTCTTCGAAAAATAAAACGGTAAAGAAATCTTTCTAGCAAAACTGCTAGTTGAGACTGCAAAATTTTCTCCATTTAGTGACTAGTATAAAATTTTAATGCGCTGTTAAAACATGTATCATTTAATTTTAAATAATGGCGTAGTTTTTACTGGCTCTTAGAAATTAGGCCCCAGGAAATAAGGCCCCAAACAATAAAATGAAATAAAGCCCCAAAAATTGGGTGATTTTTCATAATGAAATAAAGCCCCATTTTTAATGTGGAAATAAGGCCCCAACAAAATGAAAAAAGGCCCCAAGAAATAAATGAAATAAAGCCCCAATATTTTGTTTCCTAGTGTTTTTATTTTTAGAAATGAAATAACAACCCAAACTCATACAAATACTTGCATAGTGCCCTGCACAGCCTGTCTGCAGCAAGGGCATTTGAAGCTGTTTTCATTATTTGCAATCGATTCTGCTTGTAATTTTAAACTACAAATTGAACATGTTTTGAAATGTTTGCATGGCAAAAACACTATGTTGCTTCTTTGATCTTTGCAAATGACGCAAACGCTGTCCTCAGGAATCGGCACTTGTTCTTTGTTTGTTTCACCTTCCCAAGGTTCCCCTTCGCTGGATGTTTCTTCAGCAAATATGTTGTCTTCTGGAAGCATATCTACACATAAGCCGTTTTTTGCATATACCATTCGCGAGAGAAAGGTAGCGACCGTAATTTGCCCTTCTTGCAGAAGATGTGTTGCCTCCTCTATTTTGGAGCTCTTCTCCACGTTATATTTTCTGCGTTTGCATATTGAGCCACCACTTTCACTGATTAGGGAGAAACGTCGGCTTTTAAAAAATTCTTCGTTCCGGATAACACTCACGAACTTGAAGAAATTCCCTTTTTTAATTGCGGAACGCCCAAAACACCGTTATAAGCTTCCACAGCTGAAATTGTTTTAGTGTTCTGCTTGTGAACACTAAAGCCTTCAGCACCAACCTTAAATAAGAAGTTAAAATTGAAAAACCAGCAGTTTTAGATTTTTTGTTAGTTCTTACTTTTTGAATCCATTGGTTTTCAAAATACAATAGAAAAGACGCGAAACGGTTTTCGCCATCCATTAGCAATATTTTGCATACACCCAACCTCGCACTTACTCCAAATCGAACAGTGACCCCAAGCAGGGGGGTTGCAGGAGGGCAGCATGCCCCCATACATATTCCACTGTTTTTTTTTATCATCAATCTGTGAAAAATCGAATGTTGTAGCAGCATCGCGCGATTTTTTTTATCATCAATCTGCTGCTACAACATTCGATTTTTCACAGATTGATGATAAAAAACAGTGGAATATGAATGGGGGGCATGCTGCCCTCCTGCAACCCCCTGCTTGTGGTCACTGTTCGATTTAGAGTAAGTGCGAGGTTGGGTGTATGCAAAGTTTCTTTATATATACATATGCTTGGGGTCACTGTTGGTTGTAAGATTACCTCACCAAAATATTCCACGTATATCACCAAAAGCTGCTTAAAACAGCCTTGTGGTACAATTTTGAATGTACCGTCCATTAGAAAAGTACGGTTTGCCGGTGGAATATTTTCTCTAATAAGATCGATGGTTCTTAAAGAAGAAAATAAGCAATATGCGAAATCTCCCTCTTCCATATGGCATGTTGTATAAAATGGCCGTGGATTTGCTTCGTCCTTGGAAATGCCAAACTTGTTCCAAACTGTTTCCAGGTGGAATGCCTCAATCACTTGGAGGGGACTTACCGGTGAAGTTATGAAGTTCTTATTCACCAGGTATTGTAGTCCTCTCCTTATTTTAGTTAAGGGAATATTCTTTGTTTCTTCCTGGAATCTGTTACAAAAACATTGAACATATAAACCAATTATCTGAATGAAAATTAATATGATCTTACCTGTCACAAGTGTTCCGATAAACGGATCTTATGCTGCTTAAAGCATTTGTTTCTCCACATAGGGTACTAACCGCATCCAGGCAATCGTCTTTAATACGATTCAAGGCCTTAAGCTCCTTATATGCCGCTTCGTCATCCTCGTGGTTGTGATCTACGTAATTTTTGGCGAGCTCGCAAGTACCCTCCGGTAAAAGAGTTATTCTTGCCTTGCAGGAATTCCTCCAACACACATATTTCACAATATTTTTATAAACGGATTTTTTTTTTAAATCATCTTTTGCACTGGCACATAAAGGAGTTCGCTATTTCTCCTTTTTCCAGCAAACTTTTTTTTTTTTTTTTTTTTTTTTTTTTTTTTTTTTTTAACTTGACTCACCGATGTCTAATGCCCAACTGATCTAACTAGTATGACAAGATTCTCATCCCACCAAACAATTTTACATTAATGAAATCTAAATAACAGTCACGCTTACTGTAAGTTTGCAGTTTTGTTTTTATAGTTAAAGAAAAATACAAAAATTGATAAATGAAATTAGGCCCCAAAAAATGTTTTGGGGTCCTATTTCATTGTTTGGAATTGGGGTCGTATTTCATAATGAAAAAAGAGACTGGGATGCGACCCACACTGATAACTTCCCATCCCGTCTATCGATTTGTCTTGCTTAAAAGTTTGTCTAAATGTATCAATTCTTACCAAATTTGCGTTCTATTTTTTGTAGATTTTATTTTTTTTATGAAAAATCGGACTGTTGGATTTTTATAAAAAAATTATTGAATATAAAAAACAATATTTTCTGTGAAATAAAATAAGTTTGAAGCCAATATTTTTAATTTTTGAAAAGCTATTTGAGCCGAAAATCAATTTTTACCAACTTTTATTAATTTTTTGTTTAGGTTTTTATTTTTTGTAAAAAAACTGTCAATTCGATTTTTCTCAAAATTTTTCCTAATGTTGAAAACAATATTTCTTATAAGTTAAAATTAGTTAGAAGCCATAATCTCAAATTTTTGAAAAGATATTTAAGTCGAAAATCAATTTTTACCAACTTTTGTTAAATTTTTTTTTCGGTTTTTAATTTTTTGTAAAAAAACTGTCAATTCTATTTTTTTTCAAAATTTTACTGAATGTTGAAAACAATATTTTTTGAAATATAAAAGTGGTTTAAAGCCAATATCTCAAAGTCTTGAAAAGATATTTGAGTCAAAACTCAATTTTTACCAACTTTTTTTTTATTTTTTTTTAGGTTATTATTTTTTGTAAAAAAACTGTCAATTCGATTTTTCTCAAAATTTTATCAGATGTCAAAAACATTATTCTTCGTTGCACAAAATTGTTTTGGAGATGAAATCATATTTTAGTCGTAAAATTTTCGAAGTGACAAATTTTTTTTTTCAGTTTTTTTGATTTATAAAAAAAAACCGTTAATTGAATTTTTTTCCAAAAATATAATTGTTTTGTATCACGTTACAATATATAACATAAAATTTAATTCAAGTCTCTAGCGTCATTGGTTCATGAGATATTTAGGGTTAACCAAAATTTTCACCTTTTTTTTAAACTGCTATGGTAAAAAAAACCACCCACGCAATTTTCTTGAGAGCCCTTTCTGCATCTTTCTGCCTTATTATCTGTATTACAAAATTTATTTGAAGTCAATATCTCTTCTGGTTCTTGAGCTATGGACGACGAAAAAAACGTCGCGAACGTACGGACGTACGGACGTACGTACACACGCACGCACAGACATCTTTCTAAAAATCTTTTATTTCGACGCTAGGGACCTTGAAACGTCGAGAAATGTCAAAATTTTCAATTTGACAAATCGGACCCATTACAATAACTTCCTATGGGAAGTTAATAACACCCCAATTTCAAAAAATGAAAGAAGGCCCCAATAAGTGAAATTATGCTCCAATAAAATGCAATTTATTTTTGTTGTTGTTTTGCGTATAAGCTTTGGGGCCTTATTTAATTTTTTTTGGGGCCTTATTTCCTGGGGCCTAATTTCTAAGAGCCTGCAAATGTAAAAAAATGACAGCTTCAATGAACCCCTCATTGAAAAACCATAACTGTCTAAATTTTTGAAAATTGGTTAGACTATTCCCAAGAATAGAGATAACTTCTATATAGTCAATCTTGCAGACACTTCCAGTCTCTCTATAAAATTGATACCACTTAATTTCGTTGCCTCTAGAGACTTATTTCCTATTTCACCTGACGACAAGTATGAAATAGTATTGAGTAAATTTCAAAAATAATTAGTGCTACATTTTACCCACCACGAATCTGTGTAATCTGAAACATCCGATTAAATGTTAACATATGTGAATTTCCATTCCATTCCACAACCAACCACCACCTCCTGGGATACATATTATCCAATAATTAATAATTAAAATTGCAATTACACGTTCAACGGTAGTCGTCGTCGGCGGTGTCGTTGGTGACTACAGCAAAAGAGTATAATGGTGTCCTTCAAGAACAACGATAACAGTGACTACAAGTCCATAGCTATATCCAACCCATACTATATTCATACGACCTCTCTCTCTCTCCCTCAAAAACCTTTAATTTTTAATTAACTTCGGTTTGCCTGAACCAGAAAAAAGGGTGCCCGCAATTATAATAAAGCTGCTTTACTCCTTTTGCTTTTTTGGTGGACCAAAAAGAACCTAGAGCTGAATTTTCATATAATATGTATTTTCTACAAAAAAAAATCATTATAATTATGTATTTAAAGTCCTTTGGAAATTATATTTTGTTTTTTGGTCCTTTTTTTAATTCTTTGTTTATCAACAACCACATTCGTAAAATAAATAACCACGAAAATCCTTAAATAGTAATTTGAAAGAAAATCTTTTCTTCTATAAGTGCAAAGGTTTTTTGTTAGTGTTGTTGTTGTTGTTGTTCGTTTAACTTTTATTTGCACCTTGTCCCCTAAATAAATTTAATTCGTGTTTTGTGTCCTTTGTGTAACACAAGTCACTCTTGTTGACTTTTAGTCGTATAGTTTGAATAGAACAACATCAAACATTGAATATGGTTTAAATAACTTAAAGGACTTTCCCTAATTATTTCCTTTTATCTTTCCCATCCGCTAATGGTGTGGTGGTCGTTTCTCTATGATCTCTAAATTGACCTAAAAACTCCTGTCACTTTGAATTTACCCCATGTCACCTGTTGTATAAGTTGGGGGAAGTTTTTTGATAGAAGAAAATAAATAATTAAATCGGACGGATGTAGGTTGATCTTTGTTTACTTCCTGTTCAGATTTTTGTCTTTCTGTTTCGTTTTGTTTTGCTTGTGAATGGCGGTGATAGATTAAGATTGATAAAAAAGACTTTGGGAAAACAAAGTGCATCAATATTCAATTCAAGATTAGAAGATTAAAGAAGTTTTGATACTTCTTCTTTCTAGATAATCGTGTTTTTTTGAGAGGTTGATTTTGTTCATGGAAAAAAAAAGTTGTACAAAGACAAACTTTTGTGACAAATTAATGCTTTAAGGTCGGTTTAACTTGTGAAACGACAAGGAATTTTCGAAACTCAATTCGAAAATAAGTTTTAGACTAATTGAGAGCAAGAAAATTTAAAAAAATTGTCGTTTTTGATGTAATTACAGGTGTATTTGATAAGAACATGTGAACCTGTACTTATGATATGAATTCAAGTATACTTAAATAAATGCTTGAATTCAGGAGACCTGAAGTCAGCTAAACACATGAGCGAGTTTAAGTTTCATTTGCACGACCTTTGGGCGTGTTACTGTTGTCTGCTTTGGTTCTTGACTTTGTTGATTTTTGCTATTTTTATCACAGGTGTCACTTGTATATAGGGTGTAAATAGCCCGCTTTCTAAGTACTTTACCTTAAATCGCACAATAATAAACAATATAGAATGTACAAAATTCAGTTCATTAAAGCGTCTTAGACTGAATGAGTAGAAAAAGTTGTACAAAATTGCAGTTATATGTGGTAAATACATGTTAACCTGTACTCACGAAATAATAACACGTGTACTTAAAAACAAATCTTTAATTCAGTAAATTTGAAGTCTACTATTGACATTAGAAAATTAGCATTCCCTGGAACTCAAGTTACTTGTTCCTGACCTGTGAACGTGGAAGCTTTTGTCTTTATCGATTTTTGACGTTTCAGTGAGGGGAATTTTGTTCTTCTGACGTTCAAGTGTCACTTGTGCGTAGCTTTATAGAACAAACATTTTTTAAACTTTAAATATTTAAACATTTTTAGATCAAATAAGTTGAAGAGGATTTAAAAAATGACATTCTCGATGTAATTACAGGCGTATTTGGTCATTACATGGTTACCTATACAAATTACATGAATACAAGTGTACTTACACAAATGTTTATTATTCAGGAGATCTAGAGTTCAGCTAAACACATAAGCGAATTGTATGTTTCCGTTGTATTTAAGTTTCATATGCACAACCTTTTGACGTGTGACTGTTGTATGCATTGGCATTTGACGTTTTAGTGAGGTGATTTTTGTCATTTTTAACACAAGTGTCACTTGTGTATAGGGTGTAAATAGCCAACTTAAAAAGTACGCTGCCCTAAATCACACAAACAATAAACAACAAATAATTTTCAAAACTCAAGTCAGCACACATTTTTAGACTAAACGAGTGAAACAAGATTTTAAAAAAATGCAGTTTTTGATGTAATTACAGGTGCAATTGTTAAGTACGTGTTTATCTGTGTTCATGAAATTAATACAAGTATACTTAAAAAATGCTTGAATTCGGTAAATCTGGAGCCAATTATACATATTTAGAGCTAGTTTTCTATTTTAATTGTATTGTATGCTTGTACATGACCTGTGGCCGTGGATTCTGTTGTCTTTTTGGATTTTTGAAGTTTCAGTTAGGGGAATTTTGTTCTTCTGACGTTCAAGTGTCACTTGTGCGACGTGCGTCGCTTTAAAGAACAAACATTTTTTAAACTTTAAATAACTAAACATTTTTAGATCAAATAAGTTAAAAAATGATTAAATTCGGTAAATCTGGAGCCAATTATACATATTAAGAGCTAGTTTTCTGTTTTAATTGTATTGTATGCTTGTACAAGACCTGAGCCCGTGGATTTTGTTGTCTTTATCGATTTTTGAAGTTTCAGTTAGGGGAATTTTGTTGTTTTGATGTTTAAGTGTCACTTGTGAGTCGCCTTAAACAATGAACATCTTTTAAAATTTAATTAACTAAACATTTTTAGACCAAATAAGTTAAAGAGGATTAAAAAAATTAAATTTTCGATGTCATTACAGGTGTATTTGGTCAATACATGGTTACCTATACAAATTACATCAATACAAGTGTATTTAAATAAATGTTTAAGTTCATAAGATCTAGAGCCAACTAAACATATGAGCGAGTTTAAGTTTTATGTGAACGACCTTTAGACGTCTTACTGTTGTCTATATTGGTATTTGACGTTTAAGTGTGGTGATTTTTGTTGTTTTTATCACAAGTGTCACTTGTGTATGGAGTTTATATTACTAAAATAAATTTTATTATACATATTATAAAAGTCACATTGAACAACAAACACTTTTTAAAATTAAATTCACTTAACAGTTTTAGAGCAAATGAGTTGAAGAAGATTCAAAAAATTGACGTTTTTGATGTAATTACAGGTATAGTTGATAAATACATGTAGACCTGTACTCACGACATGAATACAGCTGTATTTAAAAAATGCTAGAATTCGGGAGGTCTGCAGCCGAATAAAGAGATAAGCGACGCGTGGCTGTTGTCTGCATTGGTTCTTGACGTTTTAGTGAGGTGATTTTGTCATTTTTATCAAAAGTGTCACTTCTGTATGGGGTGCAATTACAGGTGCATTTGTTCAATACATGTACAAATTACATGAATACAAGTTCACTTAAATAAATGTTTAAATCCAGGACGGCCTTTAAACGTGTAACTGTTGTCTGCATTGGTTTTTACGTTTTACTTTTTTTTATATTGTGCGCGCACTAAAGGGGATATGAATACCCTTATAATGATTAAACACAGTGCGAGCAATTAGGAAAGGAGGATAGGATTAGAAAGGAGAAACCGATGCACATTGGTTTTGAATGTCTGCACATTGCAATGAGTGGGAAATATTGAGTCAAGTAAAGCATTCCACATTCGCGTAGTGCGGCTAAAGAAAGAATCTCTGTACTTAACAATACGTCAAAAATTGGGCTCAAGGGTAATTTGATGGGCATTCCTAGCCAGATCAGAAGGGGTTAAAAATTTCTTGCATCGTCGAAGAAAACCTAAACACTTAGCAGCATTTTTTGCGATGTCAAATATGTGATCACTCCACAACAAGTGGTTTGTGATGCACATACCTAGGACTGATAGTTGTTCAATCTACTCGATGCAAGTACCACCCATGGATAGTGGCATTGGGGGAGGGTTACGCTTTTGTGACAGTAGACAGCATTGAGTTTTCGAAGCATTAAATTCTACACGGTTTTTGAATCCCCATTGAACAATGCTGTCAAGATCAGAATTTAATGAGCTTATCATACGCTGCCGTTGGTAGTCCACATCCGAAGAACAAGGATGAGAATCTAAAAACGAATATGAAAAGCAGAGGGTACTGTCATCAGCGAAACAATGTAGTGGGTTAGAAGTTTCAGACAAAAGATCATTTATAAAAACAAGGAAGAGCGTCGGAGACAAAACGGAGCCCTGTGGCACACCAGCGTTTATTTTGTGGATATCATATTTGAACCCGTCCAATACTACTTGAATTGAACGGTCCGAAAGGTAATTTCTAACCCAACAAAGAAGAGATCCGTCAATACCAAGAGCACGCATTTTCGATAAGAGAGCTTGATGCCAAACTCTATCAAATACCTTTGAAATATCGAGTCATTTTTGTCACAAGTGTCACTTGCTTGCCTTAAATTAGACAACAATAAAGAAGAAAGAATGTTGAAAATTCAGTTTATACAAGAGTCTTAAACTAAACGAGTTAAAGAAGATTTAAAAAATTGACGTTTTTGATTTAATTACAGGCGTATTTGGTAAATACATGTTGACCTGTACGCAATACATGAATACAGGTGTATTTAAAAAAATGCTTGAATTCCGAACTTCTGGAACCAATTAAACGCAGAAGCGAATTTTCTGTTTCCATTGTATTCAAATTACTTTTGCTTGGCCTTTTGACGTGATAAAGTCTTCATCAATTTTTGTCTTTTAATTAAGATGATTTTTGACATTACAATTGTCACTTATATGTGGGGTGTATATAGCTGACTTAAAATCACACAACGTTAAATTAAAATCATAACACTTTATTTTCTTAGCAATTATTCAATGTCCCATACTGCTTCCTATTCAAGCATAAAATTAAATTATATTAATTTTACATACATACATATGTACATACATACATCTGAAAGGAAAAATTAAAATAAAATTCACACCTGTTAAGGATATCAAAATGTTCCACATCTCTTCATTGGTGTGTGTGTTGTTCTTTTATGAAGGGAAGAAAATCAATTTGATTTTCATTAAACGACTTTCGAAATGCAAAGTTTGTTGAGTTTTCTTCTTCCTTCTTTTTCTCCTAAATGCGTATCTTGTCTTCTGTGAAAATAAATTTCAATATTCATCTCAGAAAAAACGAAAAAAAAAAAAAAATAAAATGTCAACTGGTGGTGAATCGATGAATTTAAGAAAGTATCTACAAACAAAATAATAAAGTAAAAGTATATTCTGTGCTGATAACAAATCACAATATCCTGTTGAAGGAAGAGATTTTCATCGGTGGGAGAGTGTTCATAAAATTGTTTTATTTTACTTCCTTTGGAAATTTGTGTGTGTGTTTTTTTGTCCCTGTGAGAAGAAGATGAAGATGAAGTAACGAACTGCGTATCGAAGTCAATTTGAAGATTTGAAGGAAAACTTCAAACAAACAAAAAAACTTCACAATTTGTTTTCTTTGGATTTAGCTCTGGGTTTTGTTGTTTTTTGTTTTCCAAAAGATATCTTCAAGGTTCTAGAATGACGCCTAAGGAATCAATTTAGATAATGACGTCATTCTATAATGAATGAAGTTTTTGTACTTTTATATTTTTCTTAATGACACTTCTTATAAAATCTTTTTTTCAACCATTAAAAAATAATCCCAACATAAAAGCCCAAGACAAAATACAATGAAACCTCAGCCTTAGATGGTGTTTACATTAGAGGACTCATTTGACGTTTCATAATTGTATCTTGTTTTCAAGGTTGCCATTTGGTGGTTAAAAAGAGATATAAGTGAGGTGGATATATTTATTTTTATTAATTGGAATGAGCTACAAATTAAAAGAACGAGACGTCAAAATGAATCACTTCCATAAAAAGTCAAATATGTGAAGACGGCCTTAAAAAAAAGTAGAATATTAAAATTCCACTTAACTGTCAAAATTTCATAATCTTTTGTAACTGTTTATTTAGCTAAACTTCTTGGACTGTGTTCACATTCAACTTGGAAAATTTTATATTTTTTCAAGTACGGAGAGATTTCTATATTCTCAGAAATTGTACATACATATGTATAAACAAAATTTCTCATACAAATTTTTCGTTTTTAATGTCAAAACTCTAAGACTAGAATTTTATCTATCGCACAATTCATAAAAGAAGAAAAGAAATACAAATGAGAAATTCTCATAAGTCTTAGAAATACAGCCAACTGTCGTGCAATTAAAATTTAGTATTAATATATCACTGAAATGTCAAAATTTCATAGCCATATTGGTTGAATACATTTTTTGTGACAGTTATTGACATTTGGCTATAATTCTGTGAACGTGTTCACATTGCACAATTATGAGGTGACTTACTTTGACGTTTCATTATTTCACCTCTCTCCAACTCTGACAATTAAAATTTAATATTAAAATATCACTGAACTGTCAAAATGCTATAGCCATATTGGTTGAACAAATTTTGTGTGACAGTTATTCATTTGGCTATAATTCTATGAACGTGTTCACATCGAAAAATTATGAGGTGACTTACTTTGACGTTTCATTATTTCACCTCTCTCCAACTTATTTTTTCCAATTTCATATTTCTTTTTAACCAGTAAGTTGGGTTGACTTAAAAAATATTGAGACTACAAATTGAGTATCCTCAAATTTGTATTCTGTCACCGAGTGACAGCTGAACTATTCAATTTGGATACAAACAAAATTGCTTTCTGAGCTACCGATTGTACATTTTTATTTTGAACATACAATTTTTTTTGGTAGATCATGCTCGAAAATAAGTTCGGTCGAATGTTATTTTCATGTCCCTAAATTTGGTAGAAATTGACAGTTTTTGAGAAGAAAAGGGTGGTTTATTTTGTAGTTAAAATAAAAGTTTTTAGTTAACTATCATATTTTTTTTTTGATAAGATAGAAAGATCTATGACAATTACATATGTGAGATAGAGAATATCGGCTAAATGTTCGCCACGACATCGATGAAAAAACTTCTGTTATGGAAGATTTGTATTTTGAAGCTGAGGCATACTTGAGGTTCAATCTTATATATATTAACATATTAACATATTGACATCGCCACAAACGAGCGATATGCGATAAAACGGCAATTGATTTTCATTCAAAAACAATTATTATTTCACTTCCCAAATGCAGCAATTCTGCTTATTTCTGCCGAACCACTGAAATGAAAGTTTGTCGGAACGCGCTGCGCTGGTTGAATATGTCACATAAACTTGACGTTTATGTGTGACTCAAAATGAAATGAAAGTGACATCTAAGCCGTGTATTTTTTCCGATGGAAAATTTTTGATTTTGTATCTTATAGCAACTGACATCTCTGGATTATTTTTGTAAATATTCTTAGTAGTACAGTTAAGACAGTTAAGTCTAATTTCTATAATACAATCCTTAAAAATATGATAGAAATTGACAATTTAAGGGGATTCAATGAGTAGACCTAAGTTTCGTGTTATGAGATTTGAAAGATTTTAGACCATTCATTTTGACATTTAATCATTACAATACTTGAAAGGAAAGTACAGTTTAGTAATTTTTAAAATAACAAACGTGAGTTTGAGCGGAGAAAAAGATGAAAGTATTGAAACTGTCACTTTAAGAAATGTCACTAATTGAAAAGCGGTCATTTGATTGATGTCAGCAAAGTGAGTGAATCTCCTTGTCGTATTATCTTTTTTAAATTTTCTTTGATCTTTATTTTTATTAATTATGAGTAATTTGAGAAAATCAAGCTTAAGCATTTTTATGAGATGAATGGTTTTAAACAATTTTCACGCACAATTTTAACAAAAAAGCAACAAAATCCCATTAAAGCTGTACAATACAATCTAATCATAATTACACAATTCCATACAGACTTCTCTTCACATAACGATAGATTAAGACAAATAGAAAAAAAGAATCTCATTTTCAAAATGAATTATTACGTATCTACGAGTATCTATCACATTTTGTTTTATTAGAAGCAAAAACGCATATGGTTATGGAATAGGAAGAAGAAGTTGAATACCCCAACGATTGGCCGGCATTGTTCTATAATCGCTCAACTGTGATAAGCTATAAGCATATTCATCAAAACATGGCTATGCTATGGCTATAGCTACGGTATACCTATAGCGTACTTACTACGGGGCTACAATGTCAAAGCTCCCTCAGGCAACAAATAGAACAACATGAAACTAAATACAAAAAATAACGTATCTATCAGAACATGGTTTAGAACAGAGAACAAATTACAAGTATGTATACAGTTGTGGTCATCAAAAATAAACCCACAAAAAGAACAAACACAATTCATTCACAACATTGTGCTAATTAAATGTTAAACTTGATATTTATCAACTTCCAATTGATATATAAAGAGTTGACCTGGGCCCTGTTTCATAAAAATTGACAGGTGACAATTCAAGAAATTTGTCACCGTGGTCTGACAAATCTGTCAGATAATGATAGGTGACAAATTTGTCAGAAAAATACAATGATAAATTTATCATGACAATTTCGTCATTGTCATACTTTGACAAATTTGTCGTGACAATTTCTTCGATGTTAAAAGTGACACAACGCTGGCATTCTTTTAATTTTAAAGTTTCACAATTTGCAAAATCTTGTTTTATTATTAAAAAGAGAGGTGCATAAAATGTAATACAAATCGAAAGCTTTAAAGTGAACTAATGTTGCTTTTAGAAAATGAATATATTCTATTTACAAAATTTAGTGAAACCTTTATAGCTATGATATAAAGGTTAATAAATGGAAGTACATCGCTGAACAGGCAAAAGGTCTCAACGCAATGGATTCAAGCAAAAACTGAAAGCATCTTGTAAATACCATTTAACGATTCGAAATCATTATTTATTCCTTGTTTAAAATAAAATGAAGTATTGGAATTGTCATCACTTTCACTTGAAGAGATTTTGACAGTTGTCAAGTTGTAAATTAACAAACTATTCCCTGTCACCTGTCCCAATTGTCAATGTTTATGAAATAGGCCCCTGGATTGGTTAAATGCTGAATTTTGATGTTTTGACACCTAGACAATTGGCTTGGAGTGTCAACTATCAATTGATAGCTAAATAAACCAAGCGGATCCCATCTTTTCATCATTGATTGGTACAAAATAGTTGCCAAATGTAAATTGTTAACTGCGATGTTGAAATATCGGCACATATCATAGGAAGGTTGTTAAAGAATAAGAAGCTTTTCTTGACGTAAGCCAGAGGTGTCGAAGCAAAATATCAATCAAAGACATCTTCACAAAAGCCCGTGTTTTTAGAATTTGACAGTTTCGAGTGACGATTCTAAGATTACATTGTTTTGTAATGATGGAAGACCCTTAGTCAGGGATTTTTAACTTAAAAAATTGTGCCATAAATGAACTAAAAAAACTGAGTATTAACCAAGTGTGGTCATCAGTAACGGTTTTGGGATGTTTCACTTCCTTTTATACAGATCAATACAAAAAAAAGTCAATCTGAACAATCACTTAAACATCCCGTTAGCTGGGATATTTCAACGATATAACGATCCGAAGTAGTGCACTCGGATCGGAGCCTGGATTGGAACCAATTCCATTAATGTTCTGGAATAGTGTGCTCAAAAGTCCTGATTTAGGCACCAGTTATAGCTATCATTAGTTTTCCTAATTGAAAACAAACATTGGATTTTTTTTTGCAGGTCGTTTATAGCTTTCATTAAAAATTTCTGTCATTGAAAAAATTTTCCTGATTGAAAGCCACCGAAAAATGTTTACTGACAGAAATCTGTCATTGGAATTGTGTGAAATTGGAACACAAATCAGTGGAACGATTCGTTTCACTTTTGAACATAAAAGTATCAGCTGTTCAGGAAAATGAATTTCTGTCCGGAAAATAGAAAAATACATTTTTAGAGAAAAATAAATGCGTAATTATACTTTTTTTCACAAAAAAAATTCTTTGTGTGATTTCCGATCGATCAGTATATAATTTTTATTTCTAATCAAACGGAAACACCGTCAAATATCGATTCAAAAATTTTTCCGGATCGATTTCAATGATAGCTATAACTGGCGCCTTAAACCCCATGGTCAATTTAGGTTGTTTAAAATGGCCTCTGGTGAATAATTTAAAATTACTTCTCACAAATGTGCAGCGCTGGGCGGTAAGGTGGTGAAAAGAAATGTGTAGAATTTATTTGACAACAAGGATTTCCAACAAACTATAAGCTGCATACATCGTAAAACGTGAAATAAAATCTCAAACTTTTTTTGTTGTAGATGGCGTCCACTTGAGCTTACAAAACGCGGATAAATTTTCTAAAAACTACATTTTATTGTTAAATTATAATTAAAACTATACGAACTATGAAATTACTTGTATAGTGTAATAAGAATACAAATTTTCCAATCAATTCAGTGGCTTAATTATGTAACCACAACTGTATGTAAATACTATAGATACAAGATTCCATGTCTATGCATCTGATGATGGTCTTATGAGTTGTTGGCGTGTGTGTTTATGGTGCTTGTTTGCTTTTTGATTTTGACCATCAGCTAGTAAAAATTTATTATTGATTAGAAAGTGGCAAATTATTTTGATGTCAACAACAGACTTGAGTAAGTTTTTTCGTGGGTGGGAGTAAATTGACTCTCAGTATGCAAAGGGTAGATATTTTTTCATATTTTTTTTTCAGCCCTAAAAGTTTCAAAAGTCAATCAAGTATTAAAAGTTGACGGTTCGAGGCAAACTTATGTCATACTTTTGCATACAAATTTTGTGTTAAAAATATCTGATCAAAGTTTAGTTAACTTTTGACAGTAGGTTAGATTGAAAAATATTCAAAAATGTGAAATTCCTTTAAAGCAAGGACATACATTACATACATACGCTACCGACATTACGTTTATGGTCGTATAATAGTCTTTTAAGTGACATTGATCCCGATTTTAAAACTTGTATTTTCGGAGTAATTGTAGACCGACCGAACTGTGGTTAGTCTACGAAATAATGTAATAACTTTTTGTTATCATCAACGACCTGCGAACAATCATTTTCTAGAAATATATTAATGTACTACGTGAAATATAAACAATATACGCTACGCAGTGGCTTTTGTCTTAACAAAAATAAAAGGTATACTAATAATTTGTATATATATGACTATTTATGGAAAACTTCAAGGTTGATGACTTATAAAGATAATAATGTACTAAACAGATGGTCAGATTGTGGTTTTTGAATGTCATTGACTGAAATCACATGCAATTACTAAACAAAATTGTGTGAAACATTGTATCAATGATTGTATAATGTAATTTTGTTTTAACAGTTGAAACGCACGTACTTTACTTACCTATGTATCTTAGTGTAACTAATAATGATAATCAGTAAAAAAAAAAGAATTTCATTGTATATTCATTGGCAGAGCAAAGCTAATTTTATTTAATAAGTTTATGTTAAGAAATGAAAAGACGTCTGATGTTTTGTTTTAATAATGTCTTTAAGTAAAAAATTTAATTAAGTAAAAAATTAATTTAAAGTTTTGAAAAAAAAATTGTATCTTATTATATAACTTTTCAAGATATAGGATAGGATATTTAGGCAGCTGTCACTTTTGAAGATGTCATCGTTTGACATTTGACAAGTAAGAACTCCACCATTTCTAAGATTTAAACTGTTTAAAACATACATTGAAATAATTGAAATTCATTACAAAAATGGTGAAAATTTTGCAATCACAATTTGTATAACTAAAGCCTTTTTGGTTCGTTAAGATCTCCTTCTACGAGATCAAAAATGAAACTGGTTTGAGCTATCAATCAAAGGCGAATTCATCGCTCAAGAATAATTGAGAATAATTCTGATGTAACTTGTAGTGTTGACGAAAACTCAGGTTTGTCGGATTTTTGGAATTAGGTATTACTAAAATGACATTAGACATAATCTAAGGGGTTTAAACGTTCAGTTAACTCAAGATCTCAAGCAGGCTAATCACCAGCAACATTTTATCCTTGATGATTGGGTTCTTGAAATTGAAATGATTCGGATTGTCATCTACAGTAGTGAAGTTCAGAAGAAATTTTGTTTGGGATTTGGTTCATTCGAAAAATATTATTGTTTTCGCTATTTAGTGCGTTTTTTGGACTTGCTGTGTGATTGGACCCTTCTTGTTTGAAAATAAGGCTTGTGCAATTGTTAAGGTAAATGGATTACTCTACGAAGCTATGATTATTGATTTCTTATAAAAGAAATGAAAAAAGAAGTGAAAAACAAGCAATGAAACAGTCGCAATTTTGAAGAAAAACTTTTCCGATAGTGTTATTGCTCAAAGAAAAAATAACAACTGTTCAAAGAGATCCTTTTTCCCTGAGGTCCCGTGAAAAATAAGGCCTATGCACATGCTATACTATCGATTCAAGACTATTAAGATGGAATTTTAAAAGTTATTGAGGACCTTCCGCTTTACAATTACAAAAAACATCCATATATTTGTATTAAAAAGTACTTATTTTTACAACGGGTTATCCATTTTGCAGTTTCAAAAGTATATAGGACTGGAATTCGACATCTGTCAAACTTAGTTGTTAAACCAATTTTTTTTTTTCAGTTGAAAGTATGACATTTACGAAAATAGATCGCTGAACTATCGCACAACGCATAAAAATTGTTAAAACCTACTACAAAAATGGTGATTCTGCCACACCCACATATCGTGCCTTAAGAGGAGATTAATAATCGTGGAACTACGCAAGCAATTGGCAAAATTGGTTACAGGTATTGTAAGGCCTGTCCATCAACGTTTCGCTCGTACCACTGAAAATATCGCTGCTCTAAGTGAAAGTGTTGCCGAAGACCCCAATGTGTCCATTTCTTGTCGTTCTCAGGAATAAGGACTGTCTTACGGCATTATGGCGTATTTTGCATTTGGATCTACACCTACATCCATATAAAGTCCAGCTCACACAACAACTGAAGCTGACCATTCACAACGTCGTAGATACGTCGAATGGGTGTTTGAACAGCTGGCGGAGTACGGCGATTTTTCAAACAACATTTTCTACAGCGACGACAAAATTGTCGTATTTGGGGTTCTGAGAATCCTCAAGTAATTGAAGAGATGCCATTACATCCACAAAAAGTCACAGTTTGGTGCGCTCTTCTTCGAAAATGACGATCACCATCAATTCGGAGCGCTATGGTCATATGATAACCGACTTTTTTGTACCTGCTATTAAAGAATACGACTTAGAGAATATGTGGTTTCAACAAGACGGTTGAAGCGAAAATGGCTTTATTGCAAGAGACATTTCCTGGTCGCGTAATTTCTCGTCGCATCGATATTAACTGACTACCAAGATCATGCGATTTGACACCGATTGACTTTTTTTTGGCGTTTTTTTTCGCGTTTACGCAGAAAAACCTTTAACTCTCGAACACTTAAAAACCAACATTCGTCAAGTTATGGCTGAGAAACCACCTAATATGTGTCTCAAAGTGGTCGAAAATTATCTCAGAAGAATCGATGCAATTCGCGTGATGGTCATTTAAATGATGTAGTATTTCATACATAATGTCAAAATTATGGACTATAATTTATAAATTCAAGGTTCAAACTTTATAATAAAGAAGAAAAATCATGAATGAAAATATTTACATGTGTTTAATTTACATTTACTTTTGAAACCGCAAAATTGATAACCTTGTATATACTAGTTAATTAGAAATTACTAAAAGATATTTTCGCTAAAAATAAATTGTTCTATTTTACTGGCCGACATTCATTTTCCTGAACAGCTAATTGGTAAAAAATGTAACGAAATTGTTGTACTGAATTGTGTTTTTATATTTTTTAAAATTCCAATGACTGTCACAATTTTCCGTTGGATTTGAATCCGAAATTTTTTTGACAGACATTTTTAATAATCGCAATGAAAACCAATTATTCCTTTTATGAGTTATGCTATAATAAACTTAAAAAAGACTTTATGTAGAATATTCAATTTAATACTTAACAATATTTTATAAGTTTTCTTTTATTTTCTTAATTTTTGAAACTTAACTTTGTTATGACAGTTTGAAATATTTGCAAATATCCATGAAAACAAATTTTAGAAATATTAAATAACTTGGCAACCATTTTTGTATTTAGCTAATTTCAAACTTTTAAATGAGTGTTACTCTATTTCTTTTTTATTCAGTTCTTTTTTTAAAGTTATGTTCTAAGAATTTGGAGTTTAATAGGTAATACGTGAAATACGTTTAACAAAATGAAATATTAATATCAAATATTTTGGATTCTGTAAGTCAATTTCATGTCAGTCAAAATCCTTTTTTCTTTGTTCTTTTCTTTCACTCAATAAGAATATTGTAATGTTTTTGAAAAGAAAATAGTCAGCTGTGTTTCAACATTATTTATCTAGCAACATGTTCTGTCAAAGAATTTATTGAAACAAATTTAGCAGCTTTTCACTTACTCACTGCAAAAGCTTACAAACTCTCTCTCTCTCTCTCTCTCTTTCTCTCTCTCTCTCTTTCTCTCTCTTTTTCATCTGACTTTCTCTGCAAATAAAACAAAATACACATAAATATTAACATCAGCTGATTTCTGTTGAGTATAGAAAAACATTACAAAATTGTATGACATTTATATTAAATTTAAAATCTTGATTATTTAAAACGAACAAAACTTTATTTAAAACTATGATACATTTTTATCAGTTGAAAATTGACATTTTTTATAAAAATTTCTATTCAAGACTGTAGATAATGCGAGGATTTTTGTTTTTATTCATTTTATTGATTTTTTCCTCCATATGTATATAGAATAACAGAAAACAGCTGATGGAGTGTGGAAAAGTACTGCAGGTGGAAAGTACTTGCATGCAAAGATTAAACATATGTATTTGATTCTAAAATATACGTAAACATTTGTATGTGTTTTGTATATCTTTTCGACCCTCTCACTAAGGGTTGCCATGTCCTAAATTAGCTCGATAGCCCAATTTTAAGATGTCGAAAAAGTAGCCCAAACAATAGCCCAATTTTAACACAGACAAATATGGTAGCTTCAATTATAATTCATTTTTATTTAAATTAAAGTAACGGAAAATTAAATATACATTTCATAGAAATAGATAACATAAGTATCATATTTAACGTTTTAAGCTGCCAAAAGGCGGTCTACAACTGTGATGTTGATAACAATTGGTTTATTGGGCTACTTATGGGCTATAATTTATACATTCGATACAAATGAAGTAAAATTTCGCCCAAGATTAGATTTGAGCTACTTATAGTCCAATTATTATTGTGCTGTCATACCAAATTTCTTGTCGGTCATTTTGGAAGAAAATAGCTCAACTTCCGATAAATAGCTCAATCTGGCAAGCCTGCTGTCACTTGCAAATTTACATACACTTAGAATGACATAGCTAGCGATTTGAATGCAAATTGAAAATTGGGGTTCCTTCATTGATTTTGTTCGTTTTCTTCGCCTCGCCGTTCGTCGTTGGTTTTTCATTGTTTAGTTGTTGGTTTTATATGCTTTTCCTTTTTCCGCACTAACCTATTAACTATTGTGGTTTTGTTATTTTCCACATGATTTCGTCTTAAGTTGACACAAAAGCCTGATGGACATTATACATAAAAAGAAAGAAAATAACAATACGGCAAAATATGTATAGTAGGTAGATAGGTAGAAAAATAAATAAAGAAAGAAAGAAAGCAATATAAGGGAGTTAAAGAAGGGTGTTATAGTTGAATTGATGGCAAACTTTGTGTGGGCTTTTGGCTTTATGATGATGATGATGATGAGGATGATGTTGATGATGACGATGAAGATGACGAAAGAGAGTGATAAGTTTTTGTGTGATATTGATTGTACTTTGTGCTAAAGAAATTTAAAGAAATGGCTGCTGTTACATAATAGATTTATTACTAAACGAGATCCTTTGACATTTTTTAAAAGAGCCCTATAAATTGATCTAATAGATGTATGTATGTATGTATGTACATTATATTCCTTTTGTTTATTGTAGTTTGTCAAAGGTGAATCGATGTAATAGATTATGACTTGACGACTTTGTATGTTTTGAATAGATTACGATAATATGAGTATATTTATTAGTAATGGAAAAATAATAGTATTGTAAATGGTTATCACTTATCACGTATGAGACACAGGGTTGGTTAAAAGTTGTAGGTCACCAGATTTACAAGCTGTCGAGTCATTTAAAATTGAACAGGTTTGCATTAGGCGTTTCTTCAGTTTTCTTAAGACCAAAAATAACAGTAGCCCACATACAAATGTTTTGGGTAAAAATTTTGTTCTTAACTTAGCTTCTCTCAATAAAAAAAAGTATTTTTGTATTGCATTTCATGGTCCAAAGTGTTTTCTAGAAACTATTAAACTTTTGATTTCTTTAAAAGCACACTCTTTGAATACATAAGTAAGTTCGTGCGACCAATTCGTGTACTTTTTTTTGTTTTCGGTAAAATCCGTAACGGTTTTCCGAATCTTCAGTGCCTATCTTCAATATTCATTTTAAATATTTAAAGTACATATTTCATACAATATTCGAAAAATCTTCATAAGTTGTTACATTTCATCCGTCTTACCATTTATACTGAAAACGGTTTTTAACAAAAAAAATGCAAAACGGTTGGAAAGTAATTTTTTTATATCAAAACCGTTGTCTTTAAGCAAGGCTTTTGAAAAAAAAAATATAAAAAAGATAGTTAAAATCGAAGTTAAAGTTAAAAGTTCCAAATCAGCCCTAAAAATTAACTCTAAATCATTCTTTTTTATAGCCGTGAAAACATATAATATTTAAGGTTTCTCTAAAGTTTATACAGTTAACTGCAAAAACTTCTTTTTCATGACCGTGGAAACATTCCACTCAGTTCATTCAGTTTTGATAAGTTTTGGAAGGCAACAAAAATTATAAAAAAAAATAATTCAATCATTCCGCCTCTTCGAGTCAATTGTGACTAAAAATATTGTGCAAGATAAGCTTATTGAGAATTCCTTACCGAGTTACCTAAATATTATTTTTTTTAAAAATACTTCTGTAAATGTGTTGATTAAACAATTTAAACTTAAAAAAATCATATGGTCTTGATGGTATGGGCAACCGGTTGCTTAAAGCCTTACCATCAACGGCCACCAAGTATCTTACAATGGTTTTCAATTGTTGTATGATTCTTTCTTATTTCCCGAATTATTGGAAGAAAGCAAAAGCTTATAGGGCCCATACACTACACAAACTGTTTGAGCAAACGAATGTATTTTGTTGTTGTAAAAATGTTTGTGCAAACTGTTTGAGTAGTGTGTAGCGATGATGCGTGTTTGCGCAAGCGGTTTGAACAAAATCAAAAAATTTTGAATTTTCCGTGCCTGCACAAACATGTTTGTGTGGTGTGTATTGAATTTTGCTCAAACCGATGCCAATTTTCATAGAGTTAACATGAATAAAAAAGAGGAACAAATTTTTTGGACTGAATTCATTGAACTTTATAAAAGTTTACCGGTATTGTGGTGTGTAAAAAGTAACGAATATTGTAATCACTCATTGCTCCGTGTCCGTAGGTACGTAGGTCTGATTAAGATGAAAAACGTCACGCAACCAATATCACTCAAAGATGTTTGTGTAGTGTGTGGCGAAACTATGTTTGCTTAAACACACGTTTGAACAAACGTGTTTGCGTAGTGTATGGACATTATTAGTTATCTGCAAACCTAGTAAAGCAAAGAATAATCCTAATAATTATAGGTCTATTAGTTTATTAAGTACGGTTAGTAAACTGTTGGAAAAGCTTATTGATCGACGATTACTTAACTATATCGAGGTTGCAAACATATACTCTATTGAGCAGTTTGGCCTTAGATCTAGTCACTCCACAAGCCATCAAATTTTTAGAATTAAAAATCACGTCAAAAGTAACCTTAATTCAAAATAATTTACTGGTCTTGTATTTTTGGACATCGAAAAAGCTTTTGACACTATGTGGCAAAACGGGTTAATTTACAAACTTAAGATGTTTGGTTTTCCGACATATGTATTTAATTAAATTAGTGGAGTTCCACAGGGGTCTGTGCTGGGGCTCATACTTTTTAACTTTTATATGTCCGACCTGCCATCTTTGCCATCTTTGGACGCAAACACTTAATTTGCTATGTTTGTTGACGACACATCCCTTTTTTCGTCTAGCCTATTGCCTCAATGTGCTCTTAGTAGTCTACAATGCTCACAAAACTGCAAGTACCTATAAGGGCAACAAGAAACTGACTTTTGACAAACATATCGACAACACGATTAACAGACCGTTCATATAAACCGCAAATTAAGTCTTGGTGTGCATAATAAAATTTTGATATTCAAAACTATGTTTCAATCTGTACTTACTTATGATTCTCCAGTGTGGTTTGACTGCACTGAAACCCACTTAAAAAAGTTTCAAAAAGTTCATAACAAAATATAAAAAAATAAATGCTAAACTTGCCAAGGCATTATTCCAAAGACAGGCTTCATGATAAGGCTAATGTTATAAGCAACTGAAGCTTGTTTTGTTTATATCGCATTTGGGTTAATGTGCAATTTTTAGTTTTAAGGGTTTTTTTCTTGTAGGTTTTCCCTTAAAAATTATTGATTCTCAGTAACCTGTAAAGAATAGAGAACCAGGGCATAGTGACTTACATCTCTCAACCATTCATGTATGTGAATCATTTCAGGGTTGGAGGGGACCTGCAATTTTTGTCCCGAATCCAAATTGCTAATTTGAAAAAGCAGTTGTTATGACAAGAATTACTTTAAAAGATTTGTCAAATTCTCGCATTAGAATTACCTGTGAAAAAACTTGTAGGTATGTGTGAAAGGCTGGGATTGAGTCCAAGACCTCTGACATGACAGTCATACGTCTTATCTTAGCCTTAAAAGCCCCGTTTTCGTTTGTCCTTAGCATTTTTAAAGGTGCATATTTTGAAATTGAAAGGCTAAATTCGAATTCAGGAAAACTTAAGGGCCTTGCACATGAGAGCGAACAACGAATGAACAAATGGACGAACAAACGTGATTTTACACATTTAAAAAAGTCAATTCCAAACAAAAACACATTTAAATTATAAGAAACAAATTGACACTAATGTTAGGATAATAAAATATGCATTTTGTTCTCTAAAACAAGAAAATTTTGTAAAAACAATTTGGTAGTAACGAATTGCAGTGCGGTTGGTACGAACTGTCAAACTCTATTTGCGTTCCACATACCATCCACACTGCAAGGAATAAATTGTTCGCGCTCAACTTAACCTAAAAATTATACCACTCTTGTTTTGTTTTTGTGTGTGTGATCATGGCTGAGGAAAATATGGAGAAAAGGGTAATTATATCGGGTGATTTTTTTGAAGTTAGGATTTTCATGCATTAGTATTTGACAGATCACGCGGGATTTCAGACATGGTGTCAAAGAAAAAGATGCTCAGTATGCTTTGACATTTCATCATGAATAGACTTACTAACGAGCAACGCTTGAAAATCATTGAATTTTATTACCAAAATCAGTGTTCGGTTCGAAATGTGTTTCGCGCTTTACGTCCGATTTATGGTCTACATAATCGACCAAGTGAGCAAACAATTAATGCGATTGTGACCAAGTTTCGCACTCAGTTTACTTTATTGGACATTAAACCAACCACACGAATGCTACAGTGCGTACAGAAGAGAATATTGCGTCTGTTTCTGAGAGTGTTGCTGAAGACCGTGAAATGTCGATTCGTCGCGTCGCCGTTCGCAGCAATTGGGTTTGTGTTATTCGACCACATGGAAGATTTTACGCAAAGATCTTGGTGTAAAACCGTATAAAATACAGCTCGTGCAAGAACTGAAGCCGAACGATCTGCCACAACGTCGAATTTTCAGTGAATGGGCCCTAGAAAAGTTGGCAGAAAATCCGCTTTTTTATCGACAAATTTTGTTCAGCGATGAGGCTCATTTCTGTTTAAATGGCTACGTAAATAAGCAAAATTGCCGCATTTGGAGTGAAGAGCAACCAGAAGCCGTTCAAGAACTGCCCATGCATCCCGAAAAATGCACTGTTTGGTGTGGTTTGTACGCTGGTGGAATCATTGGACCGTATTTTTTCAAAGATGCTGTTGGACGCAACGTTACGGTGAATGGCGATCGCTATCGTTCAATGCTAACAAACTTTTTGTTGCCAAAAATGGAAGAACTGAACTTGGTTGACATGTGGTTTTAACAAGATGGCGCTACATGCCACACAGCTCGCGATTCTATGGCCATTTTGAGGGAAAACTTCGGAGAACAATTCATCTCAAGGAATGGACCGGTAAGTTGGCCACCAAGATCATGCGATTTGACGCCTTTAGACTATTTTTTGTGGGGCTACGTCAAGTCTAAAGTCTACACAAATAAGCCAGCAACTATTCCAGCTTTGGAAGACAACATTTCCGAAGAAATTCGGGCTATTCCGGCCGAAATGCTCGAAAAAGTTACCCAAAATTGGACTTTCCGAATGGACCACCTAAGACGCAGCCGCGGTCAACATTTAAATGAAATTATCTTCAAAAAGTAAATGTCATGGACCAATCTAACGTTTCAAATAAAGAATCGATGAGATTTTGCAAATTTTATGCGTTTTTTTTTTTAAAGTTCTCAAGCTCTTAAAAAATCACCCGATAAATTGACAATTCGTTCGCGTTTGCGAATAGAAATAAAGCTCATGTGCAAGAAAAGTCAAAATATGTGAACATCCACAGTTCGCAGTTCGTAGCTCATGTGCAAGATGCTTTAATCCTTTAAAAAAGGACTGGTTTGTTTGTGGGACAGAAACAAATACTTTATATTTTTCTGATAAATGCTAATTTTACGACTTTCCGCGAATATCTGCAATTGTTTTACGACTGATTTTGATCATAAAAGTTCATTAATTGAGACCAAAATCGAATTGAATTTCTCAATGGAATCTCTCATCATCTTTTATTGTTCTTAATTTGAAACTGGTTCGGTTTATACCCATATATGTATGTACAATGTACATATGTACTCAACGGTCGTTTAAAGCTACATATATCCCCATAAAGATTCTATACTTTATTCAGAATGAATAAGTGCAAGCCTTTAGTCTTGATGTTACACACTGGTCAATGATATCTTTTGTCTGCTTGATGGAACTTCTTCGAGGAGCGAAACCGAATCCAGGAAATGATGGAGCAAAGAAAGTCGTGATACCCTGGTGGAATGAACGTTAATTTCCTTTGTCCTTATGGTTTCATCTCCACAGTGTGATCTTCTTCCTCCTTCTTCTCGATTTCTGTGCTGTGTAGCATTTTAAATTTTGTGCATCATCAGAGATCACAGAAGTAGCTTCCCCACTCCCTCCTTCGTCGAATCATCTGTAAGTTCCATCATTAACTATAAAACTTTGTTTACAAAAACAAAAGATAAGGAATCAACCATTCTGTGTGGATGTGGATGTGGATGGTGGATAGTGTGAAGTGAATGAACCTCAGAGAACCAGCGCAGCGTCAACTGTTTCACGCATTCCAAAGTTTATTTTGTATTTAATATAAACAAGAAAAAAGAAGCAAAGTCGTGATTAAGTTTAATTTGTTTAATGATACGCGATGATGCACTTCTAATGACTTCTTATTATGCCCTAAAGGGGGATTATTTGCATCTGCTACGTCTGAATAAGTCAAATCGGGTGCGCGATGATGTAGAAGAAGTTATCATTAGGAGTATCACAAAATGCACACATCACGTAGAGTATAATTTTACATTTAATATTATTCGAGTTTAAAGTCACTTCATGAGCTTAAGAGAAGAGTATAGGAAGATGAGTTATAGTCCCTTGGGAAGTAAACAATTAAGTAAATAATAGTTAAAGATTATTTAAACAAAAAAAGAAAAACAATATTCCCGTGTGGAATAGTTGAAGATTTTAGGAAAAAACAAAAGATTTGTCATGCTGTTGGTTGTTAAATGTCTTGAGGGGAGTTAATTATACTCTCATAATTAAGAACAAAATAGTGAATTAATTTGTGTAATTTAAATGAATACTTGGAACCACTTCTCAAGAGGTAATGAGAGTATGTTTTTGAGAACAACGCAGAAAGCCTACGACATGTGACGTACTTTCGCAATGAAGGTCAAACCATTATTCTACCTTGATACACCCACAGGGCCGGCCCCAGCCAAACTTGCGCCCTGTGCAAGATTTGTAGAAAGCGCCCCTTTTTCATATTTTCACACATAAACATTTTGGTTAAACCTAAATATCTCATGAACCAATGACGCTAGAGACTTGAATTAAATTTTATATTATATATTGTAACGTGATACAAAAGAAGTATATTTTTTGAAAAAAATCCAATTGACGGTTTTTTTTTTATAAATAAAAAAAAACTGAAAAAAAATTGTCACCTCGAAAATTTTACGACTAAAATATGATTTCATCTCCAAAACAATTTTGTGCAACGAAAAATAATGTTTTTGACATCATCGAATGGACAGTTTTTTTTATAAAAAATAAAAACCTAAAAAAAAACATTACTCAAAGTTGGTAAAAATTGAATTTGACTCAAATATCTTTTCAAAAACTTGAGATTAAGGCTTTAAACTTATTTTATCTTATAAAAAATATTGTTTTCAACATTCTGAAAAATGTTGAAAAACTCGAATTGACAGTTTTTTTACAAAAAATAAAAACCTAAACACAAAAATTAATAAAAATTGGTAAAAATTGATTTTCAACTCGAATATCATCATCAAAATTCAAGTCAAGTCGCTGGTGAGACCGGCTGTGCTATCTGCTCTTCTTTATATAAATCCTAAAAATGAATTCTAATTGTTTAAAGTGTTTTGAAACTATATCTGATACATGTTTTCTATCGTGCGATTTATGTGGCAAAAATGCACATTCAGAATGTTGTGATATTAATATAAATGACATGAAAGTTGTTAAATCTATAAACAATTTATTTTTCAAATGTGAAGAGTGTATTAATTTTCCATTGACTTTGTGTTTTGATAAGCTGAGAGAACTCTCAGTGTTCTTTGTAGAGGATTCTCTGAGTAAAGTTCGAACATCTAATACAGTTCAAAATGCATCTACGTCATCGTTTGCAACCGCTTCAACGTTAAACTCTAGTCGACAAATACGTAACACAACTCGCGCTCAGAGATCTAACAAAGGAGATCAGACGAAAAAACCGGTTTCTATTGGAAGAAAAACTACTCTTGCGGGATCATCTACTCCGCGAGAACAAAATTCTCTAAAGAAAAATGTTTCTTCTAAAAAATCTCTTTCTGCTGCTCAACCTTATCTCACTCCCAAACAGACAAAATCAATTTCAACTAATACTCCAGTGAGCAAAATAAATAAAGATGTTGCTATTGCGATTAATGGAAATTCTCTTTCTGCTGCATCTGATGCTAATGAGATTATTGCCATTGGTGATATCAATGCTGCTGTGGCTAGTGTTGATGAAAATGTTGCTGTTGGAGATATTGCGGTTCATGATGCTGAAGTTTTGGATATTGCTGCTGCTGTGGATATAAATTGCATTGTTGCCTATAATGATGCTGCTGGTATGGAATTGAAACAAGTTGTTCCTGATTCCTCAAAAGCTGTTGCCGATATTCATGCTGCTGCTGAACATGTTGCTGCTGTTAATAAAAATGCTGTTGCTATTGTTAATGAAAATGTTGCTGTTGGAGATATTGTGGTTCATGATGCTGAAGTTTTGGATATTGCTGCTGCTGTGGATATAAATGGTATTGTTGCCTCTAATGATGCTGCTGGTGCTGCTGTTGGTATGGAATTGAAACAAGTTGTTCCTGATTCCTCAAAAGTTGTTGCCGATATTCATGCTGCTGCTGAACATGTTGCTGCTGTTAATAAAAATGCTGTGTCTGTTTCTAATGATCTTACTACTGGTGCTGTTGATAAGAGCGATAAGACCTTGGCGGCGCCTACTGCTACGTCCCATGTAAGTGATAAAATTATTTTGGGTACTAAACCACAATGCAGTGATCTTAAGATCGTAAGAAACACAAAATGGTTTCATATTGGAAGCTTTCACAGATCCACTACAGCTGATGAAATTATAAATTTTGTGTCTACTAATCTTCCTATCAATCCAGATGAAATTTCTTGCTTTAAGCTCATTAAACACAATGAATCTGATCTGAACTTAAAGTTTGTAAATTTTAAAATTGGGATTTCTGCCGAATGCGCAAAAAAAATATATGTTGACACTTTTTGGCCTCGCGGGGTGAAAATTCGCCCTTTCAAATTCATTTCAAAAAACTAAGTAGGATTGAGGAATCGTTGATTTCCTCACGACCAGATCTGCCAAAACCTAATTGCATTGAAAAAATATCCTGTAACTCATCGCTTAAAGTGTACTATCACAATGCTAGTGGCATCCGAACAAAAGTTTCAGAGCTTTTTATCAACTCAAGTCACCTTGATTATGATATAATCTTAATTGTTGAAACCTGGCTCCATCCTGGTATATCTTCGTATGAACTTTTCGATTCAAAATACTTCATTGTCTACCGACGTGACAGATGCGACACCCTTTCTGAACGTGGAGGAGGTATTTTGGTTGCCGTCAGTACCAAGCTACGTTGTAAAGAAGTTTCACTACTTCATTTGGATGTTGAGCAATTATGTATATCGATCAATTTATGTTCAACAAAAAATGTTAATTTATTTTTTATAGTAAGTTACATTCCACCTAAGAGTGATTTTGAAATTTATGAAAAACATGTTATGAATATTGAAAATATTAATAATTTATGTTCTGATTTTGATAATGTTTGTTATTTTGGTGATTTTAATTTATCTAACATTGTATGGAAATGGTCTGAAGATGATAATTTATTCATTGCATGTAATTTGATGAAAGATTATGAATTCTATTTAATTGATTCTCTTTATTCACTTAATCTTAACCAAATCAATTGTATTCATAATTCTTTAAATAATTTGTTAGACTTAATTTTTGTATGTAATGACTTTCTTAATTCAAAAGTCTCAATTGTTCCCTTTTCTTTACTTAATGAATCTCTTCACCATAAGGAACTATTTATTGAATTTAAACTGTATACGTATTTATCAAATGAATCAATGCAATGTTCTAGTTTCTTTAACTTTAAAAAGGCAAACTTCATTGAACTTAACAATTTTCTTGAAAATTTTGATTGGTCCATTAATTTTGTCAATCTGAATCTTGAACAAATGTATTCGCGTTTCGTGTCTATTATTTTCGACAGTTTTAGTAGATTCGTTCCGTTTTCGAGAAGATCCAAACATATTCAAAAAAAGCTCCCGTGGTACAACAAGCAAATAATTAATCTGAAAAATTTAAAACGTAAAGCTTTTAACAAATTTAAGCGAACTAATGATAATTTAGACTACGCTTATTTTAGCAAACTGCGCAAAGATTTTTTTAGTCTTAATAAATTCCTTCACAAGTGTTATATAATGAATATTGAGACTAACATTAAGACAAATACTTCTTCGTTTTGGACATATATAAATGTGAAAAGAAATACGTCAGGCTACCCAAAGCAAATGACATCTGGGGACACTGAAGCATCAGACACATCATCAATACTTTGTCTATTTGCTGACTTTTTTCAATCCGTTTATTCACCTGCTAGAAATAACAGTTATGGTACACTCTTGGATAATTCAACCTGTAGCGTTGATATCGGAGGATTACAACTCTGTTTAGAGGAAATATATTCAGGACTCCAGTCTATAAAGCCCAAAACTATACCTGGAGCTGATGGTATACCTGCTTTTTTCTTAAAAAATTGTGCTAAGTCCCTATGCTATCCTTTGTATTGCATATTTAATCAATCTCTATCTCAGGGTATATTTCTAAGTGAATGGAAAATATCTTATCTTGTGCCAATTCATAAATCTGGACCTAAAAATAAAATTGAGAACTATCGTGGTATTTCCAAGTTGTCTGCCATCCCTAAATTGTTTGAGAGCCTGGTAAAAAATAAATTGGAATTCATAACCCGAGAGCATATTTCTGACCGACAACATGGTTTTGTTTCCGGTCGTTCTACAACAACTAATTTAGCTCTTTTCTCAAATTATGTGTTAAATTCGTTTGAAAGTAAGAATCAAGTAGATGCGATATATACCGATTTCAGTAAAGCTTTTGATTCGGTAGATCATTCCACTTTAATACACAAATTAAAACTTTATGGTTTACATTCTACTCTTCTTGATTGGCTGTCATCTTATCTAATGGGAAGATCTCAAAAAGTCATAATAAATAACACTTTTTCGAGATCTATTCAATGCAGCTCAGGTGTTCCTCAAGGAAGTCATTTGGGTCCACTCCTCTTTAATATTTTTATAAATGATATAACTACAGTGATAAAATATTCTCAATGCCTCCTTTACGCTGATGATTTGAAACTCTTCTTAAAAATCAATTGCCTCCATGATTGCAAGCTGCTACAGGACGACCTTAACAATGTCTCCGAATGGTGTAAATTAAATTGTCTAAAATTAAATATAAAAAAATGTAATGCTATCTCCTTCTATAGGTCCTATATCCACATTAGCTTTGACTACACGATCGATTCTAATGTATTATCTTGTGTAGAAAACATAAAAGATTTAGGTGTTATATTGGACAAAAATTATTCCTTTAAAAGTCACATGGATTATGTAATTGGAAGAGCTAACTCAACTGTAGGATTTATAAAACGAAATTGTGTTGATTTCAGTGATCCTTACGCATTACTATGCCTATATATATCTCTTGTGAGATCTATATTGGAATATGCAGATGTCATTTGGAATCCGGGTTTTAAGACCTGCTCTGATCGTTTAGAAAAGGTTCAGAGGCGGTTTACCAGATTCATATTTTATAAGATGAAGTGGACTTCTATCCCAGATTATAAAGCAAGATGTATTTTTCTAGGTATTAAGTCTCTTGAATTAAGAAGAAAAATTCATGGTATAATGCTTGTGAGGGATATTTTATGTTATCACGTACGTTGTCCATCTTTGCTGTTAATTGTACCAATTTATGTTCCGTCAAGAGCTTTGCGTGGTAGAAAATTTCTGTTTGAATCTTTTCACAGAACAAGCTACGGTAATAATGAGCCGATTTGTAGATCTATAAGACAATTCAATGAAGTTTGTCAATTTATTGAATTAAGTAATTCTAGGGATTTGTTTAAGGCCAATTTATTCTTATTGTTTACTTTTTAATATAATATTGTAATATTTAAATTTTTAAGATCAAATCTGTTAGCTTTATGCTTGTAGATAAATAAATAAATAAATAAATAAATATTAGAATATATTTTCAAAACTTTATGATATTGGTTTTAAACTACTTTTATTTTTTAAAAAACATTGTTGTCAAAATTCAGTAAAATTTTGAAAAAAATCGAATTGACAGTTTTTTTACAAAAAATTAAAAACCGAAAAAAAAAATTAACAAAAGTTGGTAAAAATTGATTTTCGACTCAAATATATTTTCAAAAATTTGAGATAATGGCTTCTAACTAATTTTAACTTATAAGAAATATTGTTTTCAACATTCGATAAAATTTTGAGAAAAATCGTATTGACAGTTTTTTTTTACAAAAAATAAAAACCTAAAAAAAAAACAATACTAAAACTTGGTAAAAATTAACTTGCGACTCAAATAGTTTTACAAAAATTAAAAATATTGGCTTCAAACTTACGTATTTTATTTAACAGAAAATATTGTTTTCGATATTCAGTCATTTTTTTTTTTATAAAAATCCAACGTTTTTTCATAAAAAAATAAAATCTACAAAAAATAGTACGCAAATTTGGTAAAAATTGATACATATAGACAAACTTTTAAGCAAGACAAATCGACAGAAGGGATGGGAAGTTATCAGTTTGGGTCGCATCCCAGCCTCTTTTTTTTATTGAGGTATCTCCTGTAGGCCTTAACCATAAAGTAAAACTCAGCGAAGAAATGAGCAAAGGGGAAACGTTTAAACATGGAAACTTACTTTTCTGGCCTTACATTTTGCAAATTCAGAAATGAGATCATCAAGGCTAAAAAATGGACATTATAGATAAGCCTACCAATCTCTCTATCTGGTTGTCCTAAGATAATTTTTAATAATTTTAAGTTTAGAAAAACTACGTTCTCCTGAAGCTACCGTGACCGAGTGACCGGGATTGTATTAAGAATTTGGAGAGCAATTACTAAATTCGAAGCAAAATCTTCAAGGTTTGAACTAAAAATAAAATTTAACACATCTAAACTTGAGCTTTGTGGTGTAACAAGCAGGGATATTACAGTTAACTCTTGAAACAATTCTTCTCCATCTAAATCTTTAAAACTACCAAATGTTAAAACATTATGCAAATTAAGGCATGAAGCACGTACATTTTTATTTTTTAAACAATCGCTTATGTATTTTAAAAATGAAAAATTGAAACTATACGTATCAAGCTGTTCAAACCTTTCTGCAATTGATTGAATGGCTTGATCAAGTATTTTGAAAAAAAAAATCTATTTTAAATCTTTGTTTCTGGTCTAATATTGTTTCAGGACATTCATCAGCATAAAGTCTTTTTCTGCGTTGAGATCGCAATGATGAAGCTTCAAAAAAAACATATTATTTGGTATTTCTAGGGAACTAGCAATACGCTCGGTTAATTGAACATACCTACTCATTATAATTTTTTCATCGGAACGCATTAAAATCAAACTGTTTTTTTGTATTTTCTAAAACTTTTATGCCAGTTGACAGATTAACGGACGGACTTTGCAAATATTTACTAGTCTTATTTATATTTTCTAAAATATCAAACCAAATTAGCAGGCAGCAAATAAATGTAAAATCAAAAATTTTATTTCCTAACGATTCTGCAATGTTTTTTGCCTCAAGATTTCCTATTTCTGTAAGGGCTTCATATAGTTCTTCTTAATTTGTTTTTAAAGGCCTTAATGCATCTAACCTGCTCTGCCATGCATCTAGTCTCAGAAAGGGGTTTCAAAGTACGACTTCGAATTTTGTACTTATAAATATCCCACCTCGTTGTGGAACTTGAAAAAAAGTTATACAAACATTGAATTGTATCGAAAAATTTAACTGCATACGAGGTGTGGCAATTAAGTTCCGGGAATTTGTCAATAAAAAAACAAGAAAATGAAGTTTTCGGAAAAATTTTACTATCGACCTTCACAATAATCTCCCTTTAACTCTACACAACGATTCCAACGTTTCTCCCATGATTGGAAGCACCCTTGGTAGTCCTCCGAAGTTAGCCCGTTTAGCACCACGGTTAGAGCTTCTTGGACCTTCTGTACGCCGCCATGATGAGTTCCCTTGAGGTGCGACTTCATCTTGGGGAATAGAAAAAAGTCGCAGGGAGCAATATCGGGGCTATAGGGTGGGTGAGGCATTTTTTTGTCAAAAACTCTTGCAAACGAACGAGGAATGGGCCGGTGCATTATCGTATTGCAAGATCCAGCCATCCTTGGCGAGTTCGGGTCGCACAAGAAGAACCCGAACCGTTTCTTTGTTGATGTTTAACTCGTCGTAAGACAATGCACGAGTGCTTAGGCGAAGGTCAGACGTGATCAACATGCGCAAACGATCAACATTCGCGTCGGTACGAGAGGTGACGGGAGCTCCTTTACGTGGATCGTCTTCCACCGATTCACGCCCTTCCTTGAACTGCTTCGCCCATTCAAACACACGCGTTTTTGACATGCTATTGTCTCCATGGACAACCTGCAATGTTCGGATGATTTCCGAGGATTTTTCGCCAGATTTCACTAAAAATTGAATCATAACACATTGTTTGTAATGTACGTCACACATTTTCACTACGCCACTAAAGAAGTTACTTGCAAATACGCATAAAACGCAAACCAAACGTGCTATATACTTCAACTTTAAACTCTAATTAAAAGGAAGATCCCCCTTCTTAGACAGATGATAACAAATGAAAAAGTGTTGCCAGTTTTTAAATTATAACTAAATTCCCGGAACTTAATTGCCACACCTCGTATAATGAGCACCGAGCAGCATCATTATCCACTAAATTTAAAGAATGCGAGCAACATGGAACGAAAAATGCTCTTGGTTCCAGGGTTCGAATTCGATTCTGAACACCCGCTTCTTTTCCTTTCATATTCGAACCATTAACATAACTTTGGTTTCGACAGTTACTTATTAAAAAAAGAAAACTTGCACATCCATTGACCATTTGTAGTAGTAGGTAGCACAGCAACCTATGTCCTCACTTTTTTCGGAGGCATTTTTTGTTTTTTTTTTTTTTTTTGTAGATGAGAACTCACATCCAGAGGTACGGTGCATAATATGATTCAATATGAATAAGTACGAGTATTTTGCTTTGTCATACTCTCTATGTTAATTTTGGGACTCAGTGTGCATGAAATAAATCTTGCACATATGAGTTGGCATGGAACTTTTTTGTGTTGAGATTTTTTACTCTTGTACGAACAGGGTGAAATATTTGGAAAATAGGTAATAAGGATTTTTAGTTCTGCTATATCTTGAGTTAAATTTTCATTGAATGCAACAATGAAAGTGATGTTAGTGCGCAAGAGATAACTTAGGACAGTTGTGATGGATGTTTTTTTGGGAATATTTTAAGAATGTTTGTGGTTAAAAGAATGTCAAATGGTAGTACATATTTCTTTGTGCAAGATCAGATTACATTTTCTTGCTCCTGGTAATGCACCCTCAGAATTTTGCGCCCTGTGCATTTACACATCTTGCACATATGCTTTGTCCGGCCCTGTACACCCATAACAATCAAATACACGCACCTACATAGCAAGTTGATGTTTACAAACATTAAGGACTCGTTTCATGACTTAATTTTTGCTATGATCTTAAAGGATTAAAAATTGCTCAGCAAAGCGAACGTGTAAGAATTTATGCATAAATGATTAATTAATGGTGAAACAGCGCGTAATAAACAATTTCGAGAGGACAATTTTACTAACCCAAAATGAAACATTTAGATGGATTTGTCTATCAAGTTAATTTATCTTACTAAAATAAATGCGAAGTTTTAACAAAATTAACAAGAAATATTATTTCATGCATAATATATAATGCTATTGAAAAATTATTTTTTTTAACACTTTTTTCAACAAATTTATATGATTTTTTTTTTTTGATATGCAGAGCTAATGTTTACAAACATATTTTTCTGAGATATTTTCTAAACATTAAAAAATAATGTTGAAAGAAATTTAAAAAAAAAATATTGAACAAAATTACAAACAAATTTAAAAAAACAGTTTTAAAAAAGAGGCTGGGATGCGACCTTCTGTCGATTTGTCTTGCTTAAAAGTTTGTCTATATGTATCAATTTTTACCAAATTTGCGTACTATTTTTTGTAGATTTTATTTTTTTATGAAAAAACGGACTGTTGGATTTTTATAAAAAAATTACTGAATATCGAAAACAATATTTTCTGTGGAATAAAATAAGTTTGAAGCCAATATTTTTAATTTTTAAAAAGCTATTTGAGTCGAAAGTAAAAATAAAATACCAAGTTTTAGTATTGTTTTTTTTTTAGGTTTTTATTTTTTGTAAAAAAAACCTTCGATTCGATTTTTCTCAAAATTTTATCGAATGTTGAAAACAATATTTCTTATGAGTTAAAATTAGTTAGAAGCCATTATCTCAAATTTTTGAAAAAATATTTTAGTCAAAAATCAATTTTTACCAACTTTTGTTAATTTTTTTTAGGTTTTTATTTTTTTGTAAAAAAACTGTCGATTCGATTTTTCTCAAAATTTGTCCTAATGTTAAAAACAATATTTCTTATAAGTAAAATTAGTTAAAAGCCATTATCTCAAAGTTTTGAAAAGATATTTGAGTCGAAAATCAATTTTTACTAACTTTTATTAATATTTTTTTTAGGTTTTTATTTTGTTTTTTAAAACCGTCAATTTGATTTTTCTCAATATTTTTCAGAATGTTGAAAACAATGTTTCTTATAAGATAAAAAAAAGTTTAAAGTCTTAATTTTATGTTTTTGAAAAGATATTTGAGTCGAAATTCAATTTTTACTAACTATGAGTAATGTTTTTTTAGGATTTTATTTTTTATAAAAAAAAACTGTCACTTAAGTTTTTATCAAAATTTTATCAGATGTCAAAAACAATATTCTTCGTTGCACAAAATTGTTTTGGAGATGAAATCATGTTTTAGTCGTAAAATTTTTGAGGTGAAAAAAATTTTTTTTTCAGTTTTTTTTTTCATTTAAAAAAAAAACCGTTAATTTGATTTTTTTCCAAAAATATAATTGTTTTGTATCACGTTACAATATATAATATAAAATTTAATTCAAGTCTCTAGCGTCGTTGGTTCATGAGATATTTAGGTTTAACCAAAATTTTCACCTTTTTTTTAAACTGCTATGGTAAAAAAACCACCCACGCAATTTCCTTGAGAGCCCTTTCTGCATCTTTCTGCCTTATTATCTGTATAACAAAATTTATTTGAAGTCGATATCTCTTCTGGTTCTTGAGCTATGGACGACGAAAAAAACATCGCGAACGTGCAGACGTACGGACGTACGAACGTTCATACATACACACGCACGCACAGACATCTTTCTAAAAATCTTTTATTTCGACTCTAGGGATCTTGAAACTACGAGAAATGTCAAAATTTTCAATTTGACAAATCGGACCTATTACAATAACTTCCTATGGGAAGTTAAAAATCTTAGTACAATATATCAAAAGAATATACACATAATTCTTTTTTATTAACTTACTTAAAAAAATCACAAAATACAAATATTTAAATAATAAAAATGAAAATGTAAAAAATATAACCCACTTGCTTTCAAAAATACTAATATTCTGAACAAAAATCTAAAAAATAAATATTAAAAACAATAAACTATTAAAAACAGTAAAAACAGTACAAAAAAAAATATAAAAGTATATTTTAACTTTAAACAATATTAAAAAAGTAAATATCCAATAAATAAAATTAATGAAATTTAAAAAATTAAAAAAAAATTAAATATGAGATCAGTAAAATTAAAAAAAAAATACATTCTTTTTAAAAATGAAATAAATGACCTAATTAATTCAAAAGTAAAATGTTTTAATGTCCAAAAGCAAATAATTCAAAATGAAACATAATAAGAAATGAAAAAGATGTAAATCCTATAAACCTTAACATTGTTAAATTAAAAAGAAAACATTGTTAACAAACTAAAAATGATCGAAAATAAAATGCACGACTTGGTGGTATGAATTCGCTAAAAAAATGTTAAAAACAAGAAATAATTAATTAATTAATTAATATTTTACTGTGAATCCTTCAGTGCTATATGACGGCAATAAAGCAGCATTGCAAGAAGTCAAGGCCAAACCGTCCCTATATTATCTACTCACAGATTCTTCTTTTTATATGAGTTGAGAGACTGAGCAGGCCACTCCATAAGTTCATTGTTCTAGTCTCAAAACCATTGTTTTGGTTTTCTACTTTTTGTGTTTGAGTCCTTGTTTTATTGGAATACCCATACTTGAAGGCCATCTTACCGTCCGCATATCGAAGCATGATTTGGTTTTGTAGTTTTTCTACATTTGTGTGCTGTATCATGATATTTAATAACCAAGGTATATGTATGACGAACTCCATAGTAAGAAAAGCAGTTCCAGATCAGAAGCTTATTAAGCTTATTTTCTGGAAAATATTGTATTGTATAGCTGTGGTTTAAATAATTTAAATAAATAATTTAGTTTAATTTCATCTTAAATCCACCCTCTTATCGCACAAAAACATGCGTCCATCAACTTTATCGTTCTAATTTAATCTACTTATACCCCACATACCTAAGTTATATGTTGTCCTTCTTTGAACAAAACAAAAATAAACACAATGTCCACTCCTTTGATTGCGTTCTTTTTTTTATTTTCTGCGTGTTTCAGCAATAAAAATTGCAGAAAAAAAAGGTTGTCATAAAATTGCGCATGCAAATCCTTATAACAAGGATTAAACCTTTGTTCAACACACGTGTATACATAAAATCCATATATACATAATGTATGGATGATTGTTTATATTTTTATACAAAACCTCGATTTACCTATTAAAAATAAAAACGATAAAAATCTTAAAAAACAGGACGTGCAAAATTGTATTAACTTAAGGACGCTAATGTTTTGCATGTCAAAATAAGAACAAACAAACAAACAAGCAAACAAACAGGAACAGGAATAGAAACAACAACAAAAAACAACACACAAAATGTCCATTAATACTAATTTGAATAAAAATAGGATTGCCATTTTGTGTATTGTGAAGTAAAAAAAAGTTAAGGAAGTTTGAGTTAAGAAGGACCTACATATGTAATATCCATTTGTTGATTTAATCTTAAAATCATTAATTAAATTCTCGTTCGAAATCCATCAAGTACTCGTTTCTAATTAATCCTTTATTACGAGAGAAAACATTGGAAGAGTGATTTAACTACCTGTCATTTCCAATAAAGCAAAGTATTTTGTAAATTTTCGAAAAAGTTAAGACAGGTTTAAGTTAAAATACTCTTGAAAATTATTTGAAGCAAAATACTTTTTACTTATAGATTTAACTTGGAACTTAAATTTAAAAAATAAAACTAAATCAATTACAGTAAAACCCGGATAAGTGCCTTACCATAAATGCCTAGCTTTAAGAGGTACTTATGCGGGTTAGGCAGCTATGAAAAACCCGCTTAAGTGCACTTACCTCTGTATTTACAAAAAAAATTAAAACAAAAAACATTTTATTTTATTTAAAAAATAGCAAAATACATTAGGAACATCAACTGACTACTTATTAAAAACCGAACTTTGTATTTAAGAAGTAAAATAATCAGTTATTTTGGTTTGTGTTGCGTTATGGAATCTGATTTTAAGCATTTTTTCTTCAATACGATCGATTTCACTATCATCCGTGTTGTTATACTCAAAAAATCTTCTCAAGATCGTCAGCGCTTTTAAAGTTTTGGTGAAGCTGGGCGGTTCTAACTCTTCTTCATTATTTTCAATATCTTCCTCATCTTCTTCTTGATCTTCATTATTTACTTCTGCTACTATTTCCTCCTCCGATAAAACTCCATAACACTGGATATTGTCATCGCACTGTACATAGTCTTCAAACATAGTTGGATTTATTGGAACGTCCAATATTTCTTCGAGTATGTCTTCACTGCCTTCAGCTGAATCTAAATCGTGAATCAAAAGGAATCCAGCCTATAAGAAAATATGAAGAAATCATAATGACAACATTCTATAAAAAAAAAATATGACTAATTTACCTAATCTTTAAACATAAGACTTACCTTTCGAAAACAATTTGATATCGCAACACGTTTCACAAGCCACCAAGCTCGTTTGACGTATGTATATGAGGGCGTTAAGAATTGTGATTGATTTGGAAAATTGTTTTCGGACTATGATTTGACGGTAAAAAGCCTTAAAGCAGTGAATTATGCCTTGATCGAGGCTGCAAGATCGAAGTGGTGTTTGCTGGTAAGAACTCAATTTTAGCATTGTCAGTCTCTAAGTTGTCAATCTTGTGACATGCTGCGTTGTCGACAAAAAGTAAAACCCTTCTGTTTTGTCTTACCATTTCATTATCAAATTCTTTAATTCAATTTAGTCCACAAAGAAGACGTCATCCATGCTTTATTTTGGGAATAATAAGGAAGTGGAATGGTTTTTCCTTTGAAGCATCTTGGATTCTTGAGTTTTCCGATTGTAAATACTTTTTTGAATGTTCCATCGGCATTGCAGAGAAAAAGAAGAGTGAGTCGACTTTTATCAATTTTTCCACCTGTAGGGGTGCTACCCTTTTTTGTTAAAGTACCATTTGGTAAGGCTTTGAAACAAAGGCCACTTTCGTCAGCATTAAAGATGTTACATTGCTCGTACATGGAAATTAGACTTGGCAAAACTTTTTGGCGATATACATAGATCAGCTCCTGAAACATCTGCGTCAGCCACCTCACCTTCAATTTTCTTGTATCTTATATTTTCTCTTCGCTTCCAGCGCCAAAGCCAGCCACTTGTTGGCTCAAAATCTTCATTTAATTTAACAGCAAACTCTTTAGCCTTGTTCATTAGCTGAATTCCACTGATTATTGCATTTTGAGATCACATTTGATCAAACCATTTAGTAAGAGCTTTCTCTACTTTTTCATTAGAACTCTTTCGCAAACGTTTTCGTTTATAGTTTTGGTTTGTTTGTGCAGCTTTTTCCAACTTTGTTTTGTTTTTTGCCACTCGATTAATAGTAGAAACATCGCATTTAAATTGTTCAGCAATTTCCCGTCTTGATTTTGTTTTGCTTTCAACCAGGCGGAGGATTTGTAGTTTTTGTTTAATTAAAAGTGAAGTCAGTTTTTGGCCCTTTCCAGGCATTTTTCACTATTCTTATGAATAAAATTTGTAATTAAAATGAAAACAATCTTACAGTTTAAACTTAACAACAAAACAAAATTACTTTGACAGTGACAGCTACCTAGTTAGTCTCCCCCATTGTAGTAGATTAAGATTATTACATTTTTATATTTGAATTTTAAAGCATGAAACACAAGGAAGCGCTAGATGAAAAGAAGATTTTGTCTTTTTCTGCTGATTTCAATTGTGTACTTAAAAGAATTTTTTTCAGGTAAATTTCATTTTAAGTATACAAAATAAAAGGCAAGGAAGGTAGTTAAGCGATAGGTACTTATTAGATGAGTTTTATATGAAAAATGTTGGTTCTAAAAAAAAAAAAACAGGTACTTATGCGGGTTAGGCACTTATGCGATAGGCACTTATCCGGGTTTCACATACAAATTTTCTAGGTTTTTCAATTAAAAAAAATAATTTCAAGGAACCAACTCAGAGAAGCCCCAAACCTCAAATTCTCAAACAGCACTAAAAAGATGAAACCAAACCAAATCAAACCAACTTAAAAAAAAAAAAAATAGAAATACTCTTAAAAGTAATTAAATAACCCTCAAGCCAAATTTTGCAAACCACACATCTCTTACTTAACTAAAAAACGAGAACAACAATAAAAAAAGTCTCAGTCTATTCATGTCTGATAATAATCAACAACATTTAAATTAATTATCATTTTCGCCATTTATTCCACAATCAAGATCCGCAAAAACCTCACACTGCATTGCCGGCATTTTTGATTCAAAAACCAAAATGGAACAGAGCCATGGAGTGTGTGAGTAAATGAGAGGTGAGATAGTGGGAGGGAGAGGAAGAATTAAAAGTCAGCTAAAATATATATTAAGAGACAAGAATAATTCTCCTTGGTGTAGCGTTGCGTTGGTTGCCTCAAATTCATGGCGAAATAACACACAACATATTCTTCTTCCCGAAGACGAAGAAAAACAGAAGTCCTTGAAGAACATCTAGACTTTTCTTCTTCTGTGTTTACAATTATTCATTCCAATTCTCACATCCAATTGCTACCACCAACCGCCAACAGAACCACAAATCTCACTCACTGAAAACCTAACAAATTTTCTGAGAAACTTTATAAATTTTACATTTAACAAAACAAGCTTGATGCTGCTCTGCTCTGCTCCTGCTCCTGCTTTCACTACTGACGACGACGAACGGTTTTCAAAAAAAGAATTCTTAAAACTTTTGTATGTTTGGCTTTAATGTTTTTGAAGTTTCAAATAAAATATTAAAAATAAAAACAAAAACAGAAAAAAAAAGGAAACGTGGGTAGTTTTGGTTTTTTTTTTTTTTTGAGAATTAAAAGAATTGAATTTCCTTTTATTTCTCCCCAATGAACTTTACTTTTTGATTAGATTTTCAAAGGTGTGTATGCTTTTTAAGCGACTGACGACGCGACGCACGGCGACGTGTTTTGTAATCATACATTAAATGACGGAGACACAAAGCGGAAACAGGAAACTATATAGACACACACTTAAAGTTCAACGAAAGGTGTTTGCTATTTAATTTTTGAAGCGGGTATCTGAATTTTGTTTATTTTGTGTGCATATTTCATTATGAATCACTTTCCGTTTCGGAAGGAAATTTTGTAGACGTAAATTCCTGTAGAAAAATTACTTAATGAATGGTTTGACACGAAACGAGTAAAAACTTTCTAGGAACTCTTTGAGTTCAAATGGTTTCCTATTAAGGTGCTTTTTTAGGGCCAATAATGAAAATGAAAATTTGAACACTTAATATTCATATTTAGCACTTGCTGAGTGAAGGGATTTTCTCAGAATTTAACGCTCTACAAAAGCGAACATTGCGGTTAAAAGGTTAGGTCACCTTAAAAGCCGAAAAATTGTGATTAACTTCAAAGTGACGCCTGTGCCACGTTTTGGCCATGTCTTCTGTTTTTACGGGTATGCGGCCGGATCAGCAGCTCCTTTTTTTTATAATAAGCGCCACTTAAGGGGATAATACTACCCTTATTATGTAGACACAGTGTGAGCACTAGGAAAGGGAGAGAGGGGTTAAAGGAGGTGTCGGTGCACATTGGTTTTAAATTCGTGAAAATTGCAATGGCTGGGAAAGACAGAGTGTGGTAAGGCATTCCACATTCGCGTAGTACGGCTATAGAACGAATCTCTGTACTTGACAGTACGACCGAAGTTAGGCTCGAGGCAAGGGCGGATCCAGACTTTTAATCAGGGGGGGGTCACACACTTAGATGAGTTTTTACTCACAGCTAACAATATTTAAATAACCTTATATTAACACATTTCAAGGGCTAAAGTGACAACTTTAAATAAATTGGGTGGCGCAACAGTCTGTTGAGAACTAGGGCCCAGTGACTTACAACTCTCAACCATTCCTGTGTGCGAGTACTGTTGTCAGGGATGGAGAGGACCTACAGTTTTAAGCCGAATTTGAGAAAGCACTTTTCATGACAAGAATTACTCTTGGATAATTTGTCAATTCCTCGCAAGAGGCAGTACCCGCGTGAAAAAACTTTAGATGGAATAGGCAGGGATCGAACCCAAGACCACGGGTATACCACAGTGACAACTTTAATTACCAAATTATAATAGAACACTGTTGTACAATGTACAGCAATTTATGATGACTCGCTACATATGAAAGCAATCCAAGATTCGAACAGTTTTCTAAATATGCTATATTTAAAAGCTAAATCACAGTACCTTAGAGGGTTTTTGGTGCATTTCACGCAGAAATGTAAGAAATTGTTTGGAAAAGTAGCTTTTTCCATTTCTTTTAATGCGAAGAACGCTACAAAACTTGAAAAATCCAGAAAATGAGAGAAGATCTGATATGAAGAATTGTCGCGCTTTTTTCTATTATTACTATCCCTATCAGTTTGTTTACTCGTATTTTGATCTTAGTCAACAGAACTTAAAAATTGTAGAGAGAAAAATGTTTGGTTCTTGAATTTAGCCATTAGTTTAACAAAACTGTCACTTTTGCAGTTTTTGGGACATTTATATTATTGAAATTCGTGTTTAAATCTCAGTTCTAGAGCATCCAAAGCAAATTCACTTCAAAAGTAGATTTATTTATTATCAATTTTGAACAAAATAAAATGCACGACTGGGTCTTTAGAACTTGCTAATTTCTTACAAAAAGTCGGTTTAAAAATATATCCTATATTTTAAGATTTAAAAATGTACCTGCAAAATAAGTTTTTCTCAAAAATTTAATTGCCATTTCATTTCTCAAAAACTCTAGATTAACTTATTTTTTTTTCGAAAATCATTTTAAATTTTAAATTTTGTCTTTAAAATAATTTTGGTAAGCAAATAAAGTGCTTATAAATATACATTTTAATTTCTTTAAAAAATGTTGACCCCTTTCTGAGATATCGAGTTTTGTAAACAAAATTAATATTATTTTTTAAAATTAAAAAAAATGACATTTTTGATCATCAAAAATCATCATCAATTTGAACATTTGATCATCGACAAGAACTTGCACAAAAAGAGAAGATAATTGAAATCGGTCCATTAGTTCTTGAGAAAAGTTAAAAAAAACTTAAAGGTTATGATGATTACTCTTCTGGAGCAATACCAAAAAATGTTTCTCTTGTAGAAAGAAGCCAAATTAAGAATACAAAATTTAGAGAAAGTTTTAAAAAAATCACATATTTTAACAAACAAATTTGTATGGGAAGTCCTGTTATTTTTGGTATTAATAAAACGAAAAAAAAAAACGCCTTACGCTAATCGCCTGAAAACCTTAATTTCAAACAACACTGTAAGGGCCAGGACAGATAGACAGACGGACATAATCGGGGTAACCAATTTTTTCGATTTTTCTATCATCGTAATGTCATTTTTGATTAAAAGCTCTAGTTCGAATTTTTTAACTAGTGCAAAACTTACTTCATAGTTCCTACATGTAGCAAGTAAAAATCACTTCAATGATCACTATGTGTGTCAAAATGTAATAATAAAATTGAAGGCTAGTTTTAGGAATTTAAAGGCAACTTAATATCAAACTGACGATCTCTTATTCAAGGTTTCTTCTTAAGAACCTGAATATTTGTTCTTTTTCTTAGAAACAAATTTTATGAAAATAATTTAAAGCATGACTAAACTTTTTTTCAAATTCTAAATTGAGTGAAAACAATAATTTTAGTTGTTTTTGACAGCAAACCACTTTTTGGTTAATGTCGTTAAATTACTAACAAATTTTGAGATGAAATCTTTACTTATACAGCTTAACTGTATAAGCTTTATGGCTCATATGACCCCCCCTGGATCGTCCATTGGTCAAAAGTTGATGAATTTGTGCTGTGTTTTTGGAATAAGGATGAATATCTGATTCATATTATGTTCGTCATGAACATAAGTAAGTTGGAGGAGCACCAGCCCAGATATGGGAGTTATACTCAAGCTTTGGACGTATATAAGTCTTCTAGATAACAGCCAGATCAGAGGGGGAGAAAAACTTATTGCATCGCCTTAGAAAACCCAAACATCTTGCGGCATTTTTGGCGACATCGCGTATGTGATCGTTCCACAAAAGGTGTTTGGTGATACACATACCGAGAATATCGAGATGTTCAGTCTCCTAGATGCAAGTGCCATCTATGGATAATGGCAATGGGGGTATATCTCGCTTTAACTATACAAGACAGCATTGTGTTTTCGAAGCATTCAATTCCACGCGGTTTTTTATTCCCCATTTTATAATGCTGTTTAGATCGGAATTTAATGAGCTTATCATATTTTCTCGTTGCAGTTCCACATCCGAAGAAGAGGGATGTGAATCTGAAAACGAATATGAAAAGCTATTGGATTAGAAGTTGCAGACAGGAGATCATTAATAAAAACGAGAAAGAGTGTTGGAGATAGAACAGAGCCCTGGGGCACACCAGCATTTATTTTGTGGTTTTCAGACTTGAATCCATCCAATACAACTTGCATTGAACGATTCGAAAGATAAGTACTAATCCAATGAAGAAGGGATTCATGAAAACCGAAAGCACGCATTTTCGATAAGAGGGCCTGACCCTATCAAATGCTTTTGAAATATCAAGTGCAATAATCTTACTTTCTCCAAAACGATGTAAAGATTTGCTGGTGAGATGAACCATGAGATCACCAGTGGACCTATTGCTACGAAAGCCGTATTGTCGGTCATTAAGAAACTTTCGATCTTCGAGATATTTCGAGTTGATAACTTATCAGCGTTTCCATGACTTTGGAAAGAAGGGTCGTAAGTGCAATCGGTTGTTAATTAGACGGTGAGGAAGATTCGCCTTTTTTGGGAATAGGGTGGACAAATGCGGTTATCCATCCGCTAGGAACGAGACCTTAGAAGTAGGACAGATGAAAAAGCAGTGGTCTTGCCAGCGTTGAAGAACACCTCTTCAGAACAATAGCGGGGATACCATCCGGACCAGCGGATTTGTGTATGTTAAGATCTTTTAGGACTCTCGTCACAGTACGAGTGCGAAAAAAGATTGGCCCCATAGAATCACTAACGCGCTCGATGACAGGCGGAGTCATAACACACACTGGCAGCGTTGAATTGGCGGCGAACTGCCTAGCAAAGAGATTAGCTTTCTCTAAAGAGCTAACAAATGGAGTGTCATTGACGACGAGCGTAGGAACCGAGGAAGAGGAAGAATTATTCATATTTTGTACAAATGATCAAAAATTTTTACTGACTTTGGGACATTGCAGTATTTTTTGTCGTAATTTTTGCTCATGTAAAAATTTGGTCCGTTGAATATGGGTGTTGCAGGCCTTCCTGGCTTGCTTGAACTTATTCCGGTTTTCCTCAGTTGGATTGGTTTTAAAACAACGGAAACTTACCTTCTTGACCCTAATAACCTCTTTAAAGCTCGCATCGAACCATGCGTTTTCCTTAGGTCTGATGCTTTTAACCCTATTTGGGATAAAAGTTCTTATTTCTAGGAGAATCAAACTTGTGATCATATCAGTGCTGGCGTCAACGTCACTATCGAGGATGCATAGTGACCAGTTAAAGATCGTAAAACAATTATTCTCCTGTAATTCTTAAAATATAATGAGTTAATGAATTTGAAATCAAAATTGGGCACTTCTAAGTGAAAATGCAAAATTTGCCTACAAAATCGTTACATTTTAGTTAATAACAAATAAATTACACAATAAAGACAAAATTCTACATTCTTTGATGGAAAATGTATTTTCAAAGATCAATCGGTTGAAAATTGTGCGAGTTATGAGTCCGAAAAACTTAAACAAAAAATTGTATTGAGATGAACGCGTTTGAAGTTTTGAGTAGTTACTAAGATTGGCGAACCGAATAGAAAGAGTTTTTCCCGGCAACAATCTAGGAACAGCATTTTTGAGATCCTAGGGAACAATTTAACAAAAATAACAATTTTTTACCAGGACTCAACCGTTGTTTCATTCCAATTTTTCGAAAATAGCAATACGTATAGAAAAAAGTGCGGTTCTGTTTTATAGGAAATTGAATTTCCTACACAAAAGTCCTCAGCGCCATACCACTAAAATTTATATTTTTCCAGATATTAGTCGATGAAGTTTACAATATTTTCTTAAATTTGGTTGTAAAATGTGTGGGAATTCAATGCTGCTTTGACTTCAACAACGAATGTCTCAAAAACTATTAATCTTAGCGGTATGGTGCTACGGACTTTTTTGTTGGAAATTTGATTCTCTATAAAATTGTTTTAAATATTTTTTCTGTGGGTCCTGTCGTTTTTGAAATATGTAATAGCAAAAAATGAGAATAGTTAAAAAAAAAAAACGGTTTAATGGCCCGTATTATCCCGCTTTGGTGAGAGTTAAGATTAAAGCGCAATCAATACTTTTATAGAGTGATATGTAACATCAAATAGAATCAATTGTGATGTATAAAACATGGATCTTATTTCTGGGATTCCAAAAGTTTAAGGCAAAACCCTTTTCTCATAAAAAAGCTTTCCTATTTCTGGGAATATTCTGGTGGTTTTCTTTATATGAAAAAGACCTCACGCTTCAACTATTAAGTAATATAAGATTTTATGAGGATACAAATTATATTCACGAGCTTGAAATAATATTCTTTAATGAAATCTACTTTTCACCGTTAGACAGGAACCAGAAGCGCAAGTTGTGGTTGTAATAGGAAACTTAACGAAAAAGATTTTTATACTTTTTTGTTTCGTAAAAGAAGAAGGTAGGTTGGTAGGTACATATTTCTCATTAACGATATGACTGACTTTTTTTTAAAGTACAAGTACATTTTATTATTTAAATGAAATTTTAATATATTTTTTCTGAATTCTCTGGAAAATATGGTTGACCATCAACAAGAAACTTTTATGGTTGGAATGATAAATATTTAAATTAAATAAAAGTTTTTCTTTTTAAAATGTAAAAATTCCAACTAAAGGAATTTTGATATAATTTTTCGTGGAAATTTCTGATGGAAGAATTTAAAACAAATTTCAAAACTTTAAATATTATTTTCTAATTGAAGAATTAAAACATTATTACACTAAATAATTCGATTTAAGTCTAAGGATAGGGTTTTGAATAAAACGGTTCATTTTGATATTAAAACATCAAGAGTATTTTTTAAGAACAATTTATGGATGTTTACAATAAAATATTGTGAAGGGGAAGATTAATAATTGAAAAGGATATCAGCCAAATTGAAGCAATATTATTCACTTTATGAAATGTTCTATGACCGATTTGCACATATTTGATAAATTCGCGAATTCCATCTTTAAAGTCTTGAATCAATTTTTACAAAAAGAAAATCTAGTTATCCCATTCCAACCCTAAATTTTTTTCCAGTCCAAAATGAGAGGACTTTTTAGGGAGTGTCAAGGAAGTGTTGTACATTAAGCTCTTCTCTAAAAATCAGCTTTGAAGGACTTTTTTCAAAAAAGGCCATTTTTGTGTATCCAATTTTCCTGGACGTTTTCTTTATATTGGGGTTTTCAATAAGAGCGCTACAAAAGTTTTTTTTAGATAAAACAAAAACGGTTTTGAATATTGATTAAATTCTTTATCCTTGTGAAAGTACGTTCGATGCCATTATGTATGGATCTCGATTTCTTTTGCATGACCACCACGGGCACGCTTGCAGAAGTCCAGACGCTGACTTCAAATTCACGTTCGATATTCGTACGAAGTTCATCAATCGTCGCTGGCTTGTTGGCATATACCATTGACTTGACGTAGCCCCACAGGAAATAGTCTAACGGCGTCAAATCGAAGGACCGAGACGGACAAGCGACTGGGCCATTTCGTGAGATATCAAAGTTCTCCAAAGTTGGTTTCCAATAAATTGATTATGACATTCGCTGTGTGACTTGTGGCGCCGGCCGTCCTGTTGGAACCACATGTCCTCCAGGTCCATATCATCCAATTTGGGGCTAAAAATATTCGGTTATCATTGAACGGTAGCGATCCTCATTCACAGTAACGTGCCGGTCTTGATCATCACGGAAGAAGTATGGCCCAATGACGCCACCGCCGCCGGCCCATAAACCACACCAAACCGTAATTTTTTCGGGATGCAATGATGACTCACGGAGTACGTGTGGATTGCTGCCTGACCAATACCGCATATTTTGTTTATTGACGAAGCCATTGAGCCAGAAATGGGCCTCATCGCTGGAGACGATATGTCGATGAAAATCCGAATCATTTTCAATTTGTTGCTCAGCCCAATCCACGAACATACGATGCTTCTGGTGGTCAAGGGCCTTCAGTTCTTGCGTCAATTTAATCTTGTAACGATGTAGGCCAATATCTTTTCGCAAAATTCGCCACAACGACGTTACAGAGATGCCCAACGCAACGCTTTCTTCTTCAACTGAAGCCTCAGCGGCAGCAACGGGCGCTTCTTTGTCTCACTGGCACGGGAAAATTTTGTACTGTGCCTGTGGATTCAAATTTTTCCACTAGACGCGCAATTGTTGATCTGCTAGCGCTCTTAACGTTGAGGCCACTGACTCCAAATTTCGGTAGTAAATTTTTATAATTTCGACTAGTTGTTGGCTGGTATATCTTTCCATCATGAAATGGCAAACCTTATAGAAATGTCAAAAGAGCGGCATGAAATATGGTATCGTTTGCTGTCCCTATGGCTCTACTTTTGTAGCGTACCTGTTGAAAATCCCTGTATTTAGAACACACTCAAAGGATTTTAAATAGCTTAAGTATTTCAGAGACACAGTGTGCAAGGAGGTGTCGATGCACATTGGTTTTAATTCGTGAATATTGCAATGACAGGGAAAGATAGAGCACGGTAAGGCATTCCACATTCGCGTAGTACGGCTAAAGAAAGAATCTCTGTACTTTAAAGCACGTCCAAAGTTGGACTCAAGGGTAAATTGATGGGCATTTCAAGAAGTGGGATCATTACAGTTCAACTGTTTAAAAGAAGGAATAAAACTGGCTACTTCAGCAGAGTATAGTCCGCTTAAAAACTATAAAAAAGGGTGAGACAAGAAACGACAAGGTACGAAAAAGTTCGTTTAATGATTTTTTTGTCGGCAATCACTTTTAAAGCTCATTGTTAAATGTTCTTTATGATGCGTAAGTTAGTTTCTGAAGCACCAGGCCAGAGATAGAAAATATGCTCATGAATAAATTCTTATCCAGATCAGAAGGAGAGGCAAATTTCTTGCATTGGCTCAAGAAACCAAAGCATCTTGCGGCAATTGTGGCGACATCGCGTATGTGATCTTTCCACAAAAGCTGGTTAGTGATGCACATGCCTAAAATATCGCGATGTCCAGTTTAATTGATGGAAGTGCGACCTATGTATAATGGTATCGATACAAGTGAGCATTGGGTTTTAGAGGCATTGAATTCCATTCGGATTTTTACTCCTCATTGAACAATGCCAGAATTTAATGAGCTAAGCTTATTTTATCGTTGCAGTTCCACATCCGAGAAGAAGGTTGTGAGTCTGACAACGAGTATCAGAGCTAAGACAAGAGTACTATCCCCAGCCAAACAAATAATTGAATTAGAAGTTGCAGACAAAAGACCATGCATAAAAATGAGAAAGAGTGTCGGAGACAAAACAGAGCCCTGAGGCACACCAGCATTTATTTTGTTGTTTTCAGACTTGAACCCATCCAATACTATTTATATTGAATGATCCGAAAGGTAATTTCTAATCCAACGAAGGTGGGTTTAATTTTAACCATATTTTCGATAAAAGGGCCTGATGTCAAAACCTATTAAATGGTTTTAAAATATCAAGAGCAATAATTTTATTTTTTCCAAAATGATGTAAATATTTGTTTCACTGTTCGATAAGATGAACCTATTGGTACAAAAACCGTACTGCTGGTCATTAAGAAGCATTCTATCTTCGAGATGTTTTTAATGTTGTAAGTTAATTTGCGTTTCCATGACACCTTGACGCGCCGCCTTTTTTGGGTATGCGCTGTTCAAATGCTGTTTTCCATCCACTCGGAACAAGACCTGAAAAGTAGTATAGATAAAAAAGCTTAAGCAGTGGTTTCAGTCTTGAAGAACGACGCGACGTTTCAGAACAATAGTGGGGATGCCATTCGGGCAATCGAATTTGTGAATGTTGAGAGTACAGGCTGAATTATAACACTCTCGAGATTTCAATGTACTCAATAGTTTTATAGAGAACAATAATAGCGATGAAGTTATGATAATCGGAGACCATAACGCGAGGATAGGAATTAATGATGGAAAAGAAAACAGATTTGCGGGAAAAATAAGGAATTGGAAAGACAATACTGTCAATGCACGAGGAACTAAATTGTTAAATGTTTGTGATACGTGATATATTTGAATATTAAATAGAGTCTGATAAGTGTGGAGAGTACACCTTCGTAGGCCAGCAAGGTAGTTCAGTGCTTGACTACTGTCTAATAAAGGAAAATTGGATTCCTATAATTTCAGATTTCATGGTCAAAAGTGTCCCGTTTTCCGATCACACTTGCCATTAGTAGTTGAATTCCGAACTAACTTAATAGAGCAAGACAATATACAATTTAAAGCTGCCACCAATATTAAATTGGAAAGAAGACAGAGCGCACGAGTATCGATGCAACCTGGAACGGAATCTTCCAACGGTGACTCAAATTTCAATAGGCGACATTGAAAAAAATTATAAAACTTTCATGCCCGGAATCAAGAAAATTCCAGGGAAAAATTCTTAAAAGAAAAGAAAAATGTTGACGTAGATTGCCAAAAAAGCACGCAAAAAAATCATTCGGATGGTTAAAAGCTTTTAGAAAATTCAGCTGCCATTCCTTCAAAAAAATGTATATACATAGTAGCAAACGCAGAATTCAAAGAAATATGCAAAAAAAAAAAAAAAAACAAAGTTTAATGGAACCGAGGCTCTTAAACTTACAAACTGCAAGGATTCCAAGGAATTCTGGATGGTGATTAACCAATTGAATGTAGCAAAACCAAAAATCAGTTTGAAACTAAATATCGATGTATTGCATAATCACTTCAAGTTACTTTTGAACTCAGAGTGTCTTACGCTTCCTATCCAATACGCTAAACCTTCGTACTCGAACGATATTTTGGATAGTATCATAACTCATGACGAAGTTAAACCCGTATTAGTGAAATTGAAGGACGGAAAAGCTTCAGGACCTGATGGAATACCGCTGGAATTCTTTAAATATGGAACAGAAGGGCTAACTTTAAATTTAATATCGGCTTTCAATACAATTTTGGATACTGGAATACTACCAGAACAGTTAAAAAATTCCTTAATTTTTGCCATCCAACTACCGTGGGATATCCTTCCTCAAAGCCACCTACAAGATATTCGCATCATTATTAAATAACCGATTGACCCGTTGGATTCATGATAATAAGCTTGTGAATTTCAAGCAGGTTTTTAGAAGTGGCTACTCGACTATCGACAATATTTTTGTACTGCAAAGCATAGCGGCAACCTCTATTGAACAAAAAAAGAAGCTCTACGTATTTTTTTGTCGATTTCAAGGCAGCTTTTGATACCGTTGAACGCCGATCACTATTCTTCAAGCTTTACAATTATGGGATGTCTGACAAATTTGGACAGGTATTAGAAAGCATCTATGACGAAAATAAGTCAGCGTTATAGAATGGTGCCGAAAAGTCGGAGAGTGTCGAATCGAAAATGGGAGTCAAGCAAAGTTGCAATTTAAGCCGAAATCTTTTTGTTTTGTTCATAGAGGACCTGATTGATTTTCTTCCTGGTGGAATTGAATTATCGAGGACACTCATCAAAGCCTTGCTTTTTGCAGATCGTCCGAAACCCTAGAGTTGATGATTAACCGACTAAATGTGTATTGCCGGTTATGGAACCTGAAAGTTAATTTGAGCAAATCCAAGGTGATGATATTCCGGAATGGTTCTGGTAGAACAGCCAGGAATGAGAAATGGCACTATGACAGAGAACCACTCGAGATTGTTAAAGCCTACAAATACCTAGGATTTACCTTTCTTTTCCAATCTTTGCCAATAGCGGACGAAATGCCTGCCCACAAATCGTTTCGTATTAAAAAAAAATTAGCTAAAAAGCTAAAACAAAATCGATCGGTGCCCCAATGGGTCCGTCTACGTACAGGAAACAAAATCCGGGACAACGCTAAGAGGCGTCACTGGAAGCGTACAAAGTTGAAGTTGTAAGCTGTGGAACGTATTTTTCTGGCAATGTGGTTTATCTTAAATCCAATTACCACGAGGAGCCGAGATCTGCAGGACACTTCTTCAAATTTTGTAATCTTAATTTGGTGTGCAAGCTATTATAAGTTTATCTAAAATAAAGATACCATAACCAGTAAACTTAATATGGAAACACACCTTAAAGAAAAGCTGATTAAATCTAAAAGTGCAATATCTGCAACATGGAAGAAATGCTTCTCAAACCAGTCAATATCACGTAGTGTTAAATATAAGGTCTTTGTTGCAGTGGCGGAATCTATTATGATATATGCAGCACATGTATAGGGAGGGGAGAAGTTTGAAACGGTCGAAAAACTTTAGAGGTTCTTCCTTAAAAGATGCTTTCGTTTACCGAAAAACACCCTAAACTATCACCGATCTTCATCAAAACTATTAAATGTCATGTTGATTATATCAAAAAAGTTTTTAATATGACAGATGAAAGACTCCCAAAAATTCTGGCATTGAAAACAATTGAGAAGAAAAATCTGTGGTATAAAAAGCTAGAAGACCATGCTGGTAAATACTGCGATGACGACCTCCAGAATCTTATTGCAAATTTAAATGAAAAACTGAGAATTGGCGCTATTAATGAAGCTACATCCTCGGTGCATAAATCTACGTACAACCATCTAAATCACAATTTATGCGAACGTAACTACTTTCTAAACGAGAACAAACAGGAGCTCATATCGGTAATTTTCAAAATGAGAGGAGAAATGATAAGTCTTAATTATATACAACATCGGGAGGATCTGCCTATCTATTACAGCCTTTGTAACTTAAGAGTACGGGAAGATGTAATCCATTTCATAGGACAGTGTCCAATTTTATGTGAAATACGAAATTTACTCGGCAGCAATGTGAAATCACCAGAAGAAATAGTCGCCCTCATGAACTGTGAAGGAAACGTAAATCAATTATTTAATTATTTTTAAACTGCAATGTCTTACCGCAATCAAGTTATAAAAGAATTCTTTAAAACAGTAATTTATTTAATTTATATTCTAAATGCTAATTTAAACAAAAAAAACTTCAATTAGATAAAAATTGTAATTTCGACCAAAATTTTGTACAGCCTTTGGAAATGTATAAATTTTGTCCATCGATTATAAGTCTTGCAGGCCTTCCTGGATTGCTTGAGTTTTTTTCCAGTTTTTTAAATTCGGTTTTTAATCCTAAAAAATACATAAGTTTATCTTCAAAAATTTAAGCGTCGCTTAGTTTCTCAAAGGAACCTTAATTTATTATTTTTTTTTTCAAAAATCGTTAATTAATTTTGTATACATGAATTTTTTCTACTTGCTCTTTGAAATACTTTTGGTATTTAGTGCTTATAAATATATAACCGATTTACATTTGAATTTCGTTAACAAATTTTGACCCGTTTTTGAGCTATCAAAAATTAAAAAAAAAAAATTTTTATTTTTTTTAAAAATCAAAAAAAAAAAAAATAATATTTTTGATTATTAAAAATTATTAAGACAATATCAGGCCTTGTTCAGAAAAAAACAATTTAAATATGCTCATTAGAGCCTGAGAAATTGTTTAAACAAAATAACGAAAATTCATTTGTTTTTTATATTGTAAGAAAAAGAACTACTGTTATTTTTGACTTAAGGTGTTAATTTTCAAGTTTGAACTCAATCATTTAGGCGTTAGGCTTTTTCTGTTAGTTCCTTGCCAAGGGCGGATCCAGACTTTTCATCAGGGGGGGGGGGGTGTCATACACTTAGATGAGTTTTTACTCACCGCATAAAAATGTTCTTTAATGTTTTGTAAAGGAGGCTAACAAAATTTAATAAATGGTAAAATGACAACTTTAGTTATTAAATTATTTTAGAACTCTGTTTTCCAGCAAGGTATGGTCTAACTATTTAATTTGGATGACTCCCTACATATGAAAGCATTCCGAGATTCCAACAGTTTTCTAAATATGCCATATTTAAGGGTTTTTGGTGCATTTCGCGCAGAAATGTAGGAAATTGTTTTGAAACGTTGCTTTTTTCCAAAAATAAAATACATTTTTCTTGTTTCCATTTCTATTAATGCGAAGAACGCTGCAAAAATTCAAAAATCCAGAAAATGAGAGAGGATTTGATATGTAGAAATGTCGGGCTTTATTTGACGTAGTTTTTTCGAACTCAATTTTCGGGAGTCTCTTATTACTATCGTTATCAATCTGCTTGCTCGTATTTTGATCAACAAAACTTAAAAATTGTAGAGATAAAAAGGTTTGGTTCTTGAATTTAAGAAAATAGTTACATTTAAGTACATAATTTCTCTAAAAAATTAAATTAAAAAAAAATAAGTAAGGTAGGTAAACAAATGAGTTGGGAAGAAAAGTTTTTGTAGCACTTACAAATTACACGTTTCAAAGCTTTTATATCAATAGATATGAAACGTTTATTATGTTTTTCACTTAGCCATTAGTTTAACAAAAGTGTCACTTGATTTTTTGGGACATTTGTATTATTGAAATTCGTGTTTAAATCTCAGTTCTAGAGCATCCAAAGCAAATTCACTTAAAAATTAGATTTATTTAATTTTTTAAGATCGCTTAAGATCTTTTAAGATTTTTTGTATTCAACAGAAAACCAATTTTGAAAGAAATAAAATGCACGACTGGGTCGCTAGAACTTGCTAATTTCTTCCAAAAAGTCTGTTTAAAAATATTTCCTATATTTAAAGATTTAAGAATGTAACTGCAAAATAAGTTTTTCTCAAAAATTTAAATGCCATTTTATTTGTCAAAATTTTTCGAAAATCATTTTAAATTTTAAATTTTGTCTCAAAAATATTTTTGGTAAGCACTAAATAAAGAGCTTATAAATATATGTATATTTTACATTTAAATTTCGTCAAAAAATGTCGTCCCCTTTCTGAGATATCGAGTTTTATAAACAAAATTAGTATTTTTTTAAAAATCAAAAAAAAATTACATTTTTGATCATAAAAAATCATCATCAATTTGATCATTTGATCATTGACAAGAGCTTGCACAGCAAGAGAAGAATTTTGAAATCGGTCCATTAGTTCTTGAGAAAACTTAAAAATAAAACAAAGGTTTTTTGAGGGGTACCCTTTTGGAGCAATTCGAAAATTTGTTTTTCTTGTAGAAAGAAGCCAAATTAAGAACACAAAATTTAGAGAAAGTTTTAGAAAAATCACATGTTTGAACCAAAAAAATTGTTTGGGGACTGCTGTTATTTTTCGTATTAGTAAAATGAAAAAAAAAACGCCTTACACTAATCGGCTGAAACCATTGTGTTGATGAACACAATTGTTTGGACTGTAGGGGCCAGGAAAGACAGACAGACGGAAGGAATCGGGGTACCCACTTTTTTCGACTTCTCTACCGTCGGAATTTTATATTTGATTAAAAGCTCTAGTTTGAAATTGTTTACTAATGCAAAACTTGCTATATAGTTCCTATATGTCGCAAGTAAAAATCATTTATGTGTCAAAAAAAGGTAATATTAATATTGAAGGCTACTTTAGGGAATTTAAAGGCAACTTAATATAAAATTGATGATCTCTTATTCAAAGTTTCTTCTTAAGAACCTGAATATTTGCTCTTTTTCTTAGAAACATTTTTTTTTGAAAATAATTTAAAGCATGACTAAAGTTTTTTTCAAATTCCAAATTGAGTAAAAACAAAAATTTTAATTGTTTTTGACAGCAAACCACTTTTTGGTGAATATCGTTAAATTACTAATAAATCTTTAGATGAAATATTTACTTATACAACTTAACTGTATAAGCTTTATGACTCATATGACCCCCCCCCCCTGGATCGTCCATTGGTCAAAAGTTGATTAATTTGTGCTGTGTTTTTGCAATAGGGCTGAATATCCGATTCATATTATGTTCTTGGTCCAATCTTCAGTCAAAAGTAGTACTTTTAGCAACAAAGTTTAAAGAAGTAAAATACAAATGTTGTTTTCATATACAAAAACAAAAAAATAATTCAAAATATAATTGGGGTCATATCCATTAACGCAATACGATTCGTTTTGAATTGAAGGGAATTCCTAAGAAAAAGCAAACAAATTATCTCCCAGGGGGGGGGGGGGGTCATGACCCCTACGACTCCCCCCTGGATCCGCCATTGTTCCTTGCCTGAAATTCTCAAATAATCAAAATTAGATCATTCTCAAAAAAAAATAATTGTTTAATTTATGGTTAAAGACTTAAATTGTGATTACTGACCATAGACTTCTTGAACCATAACCACCTTAAAAATTTGTATACATTTATTCTACAAAAGTTTCATATTTCCAAATTTAAGAATTTATTCTGCTTTTGAGTAATCATCAGTAATAATTTCTCCTCATACCCATCACGTTATTCTTTACTTTCATTTTAAATAATTACAAATATTCTTTTTCTTTTCTTTCCAGGTAAGTGAACTTAACAATTTAATTTAATAATTGGACAAATTCCAAAGGGTCTTCCCTTTTCAATTCAAGTCTATAGAGAAAGTAAGTTGAAGTATGTAAGTTAAAGAAAACTTAGAAAAAATATAATTCTTATAGATTCCTCGCATGAAGAATCTAGAAAACAACAAAAATTACTTAAATTAAAAAAAAAAAACTAACTACAAAATCAAAGAATTAAAATTTCAAAAAAAGAAAAAGAAATATAGCAACAACAACAACACGAACTACTTTACCATCAGAAGCATAAGCAGAAGACAGATAGCATAAGAAAACGAACTGCAATACAGTAGAGTTAAGTTAACTACCGAGGAAATGTGTACAAATGCGATATTTTTGTTATGTTGCTAAATTGTTATAAAGTTCACACTCTACTAATTCCCCCATTTCCTATTTCTTTATAGATATATTTTTATTTGTAGGTATATACTTTAGATATGTACTTTTTAAAAGACTCTTGTCTGGCTCTGGATTGTCTACTTTTCTTAAGTTAAGTTTATATCTTTTTTATTGTATCTATGGGAAGAACATCAGAGGCAGACCAATAGCTGTTATTTTCCTCTTCCTTGAGATTCCTCCACATACGTAGGTATATAAAAGTAAACCAACGAAAAATGTAAAATAAACTAAATAGAAAAACCAATGGACAAAATAAAAAAGAAAAACTATAATTTGTGCCATGACGATGAAGAAGGCCAGTAAAACAGCTTTGGGTAAATATATTCACTTGACTGTTTCAAGAAGGTTTCTTAATTAAATTACAGTATTGTGGGTGTTAACAGTCAAGTTGGTGGTTTTGTATATGTCTTTATTTTTTAATAAAACTTTTGGTATGAAAAGCAGCGAAATTGCAAAACGAAATGATAAAAATAATATCAACATAATTATTGTAATTTTAAACGTTACATGGTTATTGTTTTTTTTACCATGGTCATGGGAGTCATTGTTAGATTTGGAAAATTTTAGAATGGTTTTCAGGGAAAATTGTAACATATTTGATATTGAAAAAGGAAACTTTATAATTTTGTTCATTTTGTGACCTTGATTTTATTCTTGTCGCACATACAAAATTATGTTACTCAGTCATAATACAAAACTTTAAAAGTAGGTTGAGGCAAGTTTCTTTACAATGGAAAGCCAGTATTTAGGGAAAAATCTTATTTAAGCTGAAAGAAAAACATGTTTTTAGGTTCACACTTCTCAAAGACAAGCAACTATTTAATTGATAAACCCCTGGGTATTCATTTATATATTATAAAGGGTTAAAGCAAGTCTAAAAAAAATCTAAAAATAATTCAATACAAAAATATTTTAACACATATGTATATATACTAATACATTATTATTATAAAGCTGGAGTGTTTGTTGTTTGTTTATTTGTTTGCTTGTTTGCTTGTTTGCTTGTTTGTTTGTTTGAACAAGCTTTTATAAAGAACTACTGGTTCGATTTAAAAAATTCTTCAGTGTTAGATAGCCCACTTATTGAATAAGGCTATATGCTATGTAACATCACGCTAAGACTAAGATACGAGCGAAGCACCAATAAAGAATGTTTAAAATATGCGATTTGTTTCCCTTTTGGGAGTTTCCACTTTGTGCGATGCGGAAACTGTTAAAGTCTTGCTTACATATTGTATGACAGAATTATTCCCCTTTAATAGTTTTAAAAAAGTCCGCGACAGCATATGTCCATCATTTAATGTGGGCTCACTATAACTTATTAATTGCTTACCAAATTTGTTCATAAATAAAGCATGCCAGTAACGCCGCGGGCAGAACTAGTTTTGAAATATCGAGTTTGTAATAGAGACTTCATATTTATTTTGTGAACACACCCTTTCAATATCAGCATCGAACTGTAATTGTCAATTGTTGTAGTTAACTCAACATTTTAATTGAGATAAAGGATTAGTCGAAGGATCTGTAGCAAAAGATCCAAATCAGCCAATTCCACAGCGTTCTCAAGAACAGGGCCACGCTCAGACCACATTATGGCGTATTTTTCGTAAGCATTTTGGTTTACACCCATACAAGAACAAGCTGATTCAAGAATTGAAGCCGGTGGACTATTTAAAACTACGTACGTTTTTCAATTGGAAAAGTTGTCATGTACTTATTAGAAAACCTTTTAGTATAAACAAGCTATTCGAAAAGCATTATCGCATATCTTAAACAAAATATGAGGTTTCAAAAAAATCGCAAACAAAAAATCCTTGTAAAAAATGTGTCAAAAAATGGTATTAGACAAGTTCTGCGCTCAAATTTGAAGAATATATCGTAGTTTTCTAACTAAAAGTGCAAAATACAAGTTAGGTGAAGAACATTTTTATAAATGGAACAAAAACCTCAAAAACCTTGGCCTTTTCAGCAAACATCGTTACTAAAAAAATTGCAATTTCATCAAAAAAATGAGTTCCGGATACAATTTTTATTTTTGCTAACTTCGAAGTCTTGGGGTTATGGAATAAGTTAAGTGTTGTCTTTATTAAATGCCACACTACTTTACATTATAAAGGGTGTTTTTTTAGACGTGTGTTTTTCAAGAAGAAATAAAACGCATACAATTTAATGTTATAGTTAAGAATTTATAAAGATAAGGGTAAGTGGCTGCTGCAGCTGGCCCGAACAAGACGAGAAATCCAATTTTCAATAATTTTTTGCTGTATGGAGCCACTTTGGAACCGCTCCGAATATTCTTTACCGAAGGGTCAATCGTCTTCGGCTTATCTTTATAGACAAGGGACATAACCTCACAAAAATATAGTCCGGTGTTAAATTGCCTGATCTTGGAGGTCACACCAAAGTCTCCTTCAATAAATTGATTATTTCATATGTAGTATGGAACTTAACCTTTAGTTTGGTAATTAAATTGCATTCTTTGTAAACGTTGTTGAGGAGTGAAGGACTATTCACATGATAAGGTAATAAAATTAGTGTTTTCATTGCTTAAATAAGTGAAATTTAATAAAACAAATTGTTCTTCGGGAATTAATATCTGATTGTAACGAACTGTCAAACTCAATTTTCGTTCCACATACAATCCACAGTTCAACGAACAAAATGTTCGCGCACGTCTAAACATACAAATTTCAGTCTTTCTCTGTTATGTCGAAAAAGAAACAAGCCATGTGGAACAAAATGTCATTGGTCGCGCACATGTGAATAGCCCTTAAGTCTATTTGTTATGAAATGGCAAAACAAACAAGATATAAATCAATAGTGACAGCTGTCAAAAAGAACACCTCCGCAAAAAGTGTTGCCAGATTGAAAACCATACATCTAGTGCCAAATGCAAAATCACACATTGTTATTCTACAATTTTAAGGCCACTGAATTAATTTTGTTTAAGATTGTGTTTGTTCAAAAATAAGATAAAAAACGATGTTTACAAAAAGTATTCAAATGAGGAATATTATTACTCCGGAGTGTTAAGATGGGGGTTTTTATCCCTCCTATTTTAGGGAAGTGAGAGGAAATTTTGTTTAGATACATAAGTTGACATACAAATTTAAAGATTGGAAAACAACAGAAACATTTACATTATTCTGAAAATAACACTTCTGCTAAGAATCCATTCAAAAATCTATTTTTTACTAAAATAACTTTAAGTTTTAGCAAAAAACTTTTTCTTTGAGTTTTTATGAAGTTGGACTCATAAATGTTCTAAGCATTACCCGTGTTTGTTGGCAAATCTATCCATAGTATAGTAGGATTTTACGCGAATAACAAAAACAATATCCATAGTATGAATAACACCGATAAAAGTTAGAGTAGAATCTCACTATGGATATGTTTTTGACATTTATACGAGCCTCGAATGGATCTTATGTGATTTCGTTCTCAAATGTTGGTACGATTGATATTGCATTTGTATCTCGATGGCTGTGTTCGTTGAGTAGTTGTGCATTTGGAATCATGTGTGTTTTCCATTGGGAAAAAAATCAATCTATTACTGTTGATATTATTTAGTTTCGTTAGTGAAAATGGACTAACTGGTCTTATTCTGCAAGAGAAAACAATAGAAAAGATATTTATGTTTTGCTATGTTTCCACCAAAGGTTTATCTCAATTTAGATTAAATAAATCTTTTTTGGTGTTTCCACCGCATAAGAAGATTTAAAAATGATTAAGTTTGAGAGCACTTTCTAAAATAAAAATGGTGTTTCGATGTTTCTTATGAAGTGCAAGTGAGATAGTTTGATTCCTGTTGAACAATGAAAAACTGAAATGCACCATATAGAAATATGCTACCTACTCCATGTGCATATTTTTTTTAATTTGATTAAAACAAAAATACGGGCGGGTCAATAAGTCCGTGACTTTTTGAATTTCTGACCTCTTTACTGAAACAGCAACACTGCTCCTGTCAGCAGGCATCTGTCAGTTGACTCCTGTCAAAATTTAAACTTGCTGCGTCAGTTAGTTTGTTTTTGACAGCTATTTTTATCAGACTACTCACTAATTTGAGGAAAAAATGGAAAAAAGTGAATTTCGTGTGCTTATTAAGCATTATTTCTTGCGAAAAAAAACCATTACCGAGACTAAGGCTAAGCTTGATAAATGCTATGGGGACTCTGCACCATCGATTTCAATGATAAAATAGTGGTTTACTGAATTTCGTTGTGGCCGTACAAACACTGAAGATGCCGAACGTCCTGGACGCCCAGTTGAGGTCTCTACACCGGAAACAATCGAAAAAATTCACGATATGGTGTTGGCCGACCGAAGATTGAAAGTGCGAGAGATTGTGGAAGCCGTAGGGATCTCGCATGGCTCAGTGGTTTCAATTTTGAATGATCACTTGGGCATGAGAAAGCTTTCCGCAAGATGGGTGCCGCGTTTGCTCACAATGCAAGGGTGCACACAGTGCAGTTGCCATGGCAAAAGTCCATGAATTGGGCTATGAATTGCTCCCTCATCCACCCTATTCTCCAGATTTGGCTCCGAGCGACTACTTCTTGTTCCCAAACCTGAAGAAATGGCTTGGTGGAAAAAGATTTGACTCCAATGATGAAGTCATCTCGCAAACAAAGGCCTATTTTGAGGACCTCGACAAATCATTTTTTTTGGAAGGGATACAAAAATTGGAGAAGTGTTGGACAAAGTGTTTAGAGCTCAAGGGAGACTACGTTGAAAAATAAAATTATTTTTTTATAAAAACAATATGTGTTTTATTCCAAAAGTCACGGACTTGTTGACCCGCCCTCGTATATTTTTTGTACACAAACATGCAAATAAACAGACCATAACGCATTATCTGTAAAACCAACTCCTCCACACAGGTTTTTCTTCACAAATTTCCGATCGCCGACCGGAATCGAGCAAATCAAGCTCATTTCAACTCGATTCAGGTATATAAAGAATTTAGACGAGCTTCAAGCTCGCTTCAACACCACGTATTAATGTAGTAGTCTACGAACAAACCCCCTTCTTGAAGTTTTTATTTTATGTCAAATTGTTTGGTTAAAACTTTAAAATCGACTTTCCCATTGATAGTCAACTATCAAAAATCAGCTTACACGATTTCACCCCTAGTCTGAAATTTTTTTAGAATTTTTTGATATTCTGGCAAATATTCAGTTGTATCAACTTTCAAATATAAAAACCGGACTACTGCGGATCGTTTTGTTGGCAATTTCTCACTTTACTATATATGGAATACGAAAAAAAGGCACTTATTTATGACTGTAATGCCAATTTAAAAACCTTAAGGCTGTTGTTAGCAGAAATTAAAAAAAAAAATTAAAAACATCGTGACCAATAACTTAAAAAATAAAATTCTAAGCCTCCCTTTAGAGAAACACGAAAATCTATTTTTATCAAATGCTGCTGTTTTTTGGGGTTAAACAAAATATTCATAATTTTGAAGCTTTATTCAAGTCAAAACAATTGTCACTTAATTCAATACGATCGATCTGATCCTGTCCTGTTACAAAACGGGCCATGTAATTTTAAGCTCCAACACATATCATTCGAACAAAACAATTACTCTTAAATTTGCAATCAAGTTAAAACTAACCCAAGTTCTGAAATGACAATGCGCAACTATTTCCGAAGACTCATGGTAAATGAAATGTCAAAATTGACGTCCATTCACTATTTACAGTTCGTTGGTCGAGGAATTTCAAGGAAAATAACCTGGGGTGGAATCGGCTAAGGTGATTGTTGATAAATGACAATCAAAATGATCGAATTTGAACTACGTAAGGTGATAGTCAAATTGATACCTAAAAAGATGTCACAAAAAAATGTGATAGTCAATTTCAAACAAATATGTTTATTCCGAATAGAGCTACCAGACGCTTACACAAATGACTGGAAAATTTTCTTAGTTCACTTTGTTTCTTTAAAAAAACACATTCCTGTGACCGACAAAGCTTACGACATTCGAAAAAGCAAGAAAAGTAAGAATTTTATTCAAAATCAGCCAATTTGATACTTTTATTTAGATATTTTATAAGAATCAATTTAAAATTTCACCAAGGCAACAACGAGTTTTGACAGTTTGAATCTGAAATTGTTCAATCGAATTGAATTAAGTTGAATCATCTTACACAGACGGAATAAAAGTGATAGTCAATTTGACTATCAAAAAAATGATAGTCAACTATCACCTTAGCCGATTCCACCCCTGTATCAAGAAAGGCGGCCTTAGTAGATAACTCATCATTATTATTACATTTTTATTCAGTTCTACACATCATCTAATTCAATCTTCAGAAAATTACCAATCCAGTGTTTTGCATCTGTGTTCGGTTGAAACTTTATATTCGGAAACCTATGCAGCATAAAGAGCCGGGTTCAAACGAACGTCCATAATCTGTCCTGTAGAAACTGTAGACAAAAATAGTTCTTATGAGTAGACCTTATTCTGTTTACAATCCTTATAAGTGAAATGAATCTAGGCTATTTTTCAGGAGGTCAAATAAGACAAACTTAACTCATAGCACACCAATCCCATCCTCTAAATGACTATTTCGGATGTTTACAACAACATTACTATTCCTATTTCCATCATTTAATAAATTGTCTATAGTGCAGTCTGCAATAATAACAATTGAACACGTTCTCCTCTGGTATAAATGTTCAAGTGCCTTCTTTTTTATTTCAAGACATACCTATACCGCTACCATCGAACCAGTTTACACACTTCGTGTCTGACCTACTTATAACAACACAAAACTTAGGTAATTGAATTCCGCTCGTAAGTCGCTTCGTCGTCGTAGTCTTCGTCGCTCCTCTCACCAAAATACCAAAAACCCATAATCATTACAAAATTTGTCCAGCCTCGTGACGCGATCACTTACAAACAGAAAGAAGTCAAACGAAACTTTAAATATACAACAAACAACAAAATACAACGTCGAACTTACATAAAACACAAAACAAAAAAATCCATTCACTTATAATATGGATTTTAGCTTAAGTCGAGGTTGAAAACTCATAAATTTTCCAATATTTGTAGTAGTTGTGTTACTGTGTGAATTTTCGTTTTATTTTTATACATTTTTAGCCTAATTGTGAATAAATTTTGGTTTGTTGCATTTCAAGTTCGTCCAAATTGTTCGATCATCATCGCTGCGTGATTTTTTTTAGATGCATGCAATTTCGAATGTAACAAACAGGGTTGCCATGTTCTTTACTAACTTAATAGCCCAATTTTGTAGCCCAAAATGTAGGCCAAATAATAGCTAAATAGATTTATTAGTTTTGTTTGAACACAGTTCATGAAAGAAAAACGTCTTTCAACTATATAATTGCTAACTCGAGTTTAGATTTGGGCTACTTATAGCTCAATTACGACTGGGCTACATCTGACCCAATTATAGTTTGTCTACTTATTTATTCATTCATTCACATATTTCTTCTTATAGTCCAATAATTGTGGTTGGGCTAATTATAGCCCAACTACGATTGGGCTACTTATGATTGAGGTAATTATAGCTTAATTTTTTGCGCTATAAGTAGCTCAAATCTAATTTGTGGTGATATTTTTCTTTGCGCTATATTAAGAAGCTGTCATACTGAACATTTGTCATCAATTTTTGAATAAAGTAGCTCAATTTCCAATAAATAGCCCAATCTGGCAAGCCTGGTAATAAACACCACAGGCGACAAAAAGTTGTCTGATAAACTCGAGTGTCTATCCTAGTGGCACCTAAATAACTAGCTTTATGGGTAAATAACTGTTTTCCCGTTTTACTAGTGATTTACGTTATTATAGAGTTGTACGAGTTTAGTTAGTAAAAGACTTAACCTCTCTTTAATAACCGTATAAAGCTGTGGTGTGTCTTGCTGTAAGTTATCTACTTTAATTTGTTTTTTTTTCCGACTGACGTTTGTACTCTGCAGTTAATTTTCTTCTCGAACTGATATCGATACTCTTATAACATATTTAATAAGGTGAGCCTTCGGGAGGTATAGTACGAGTATATGGGCTGACTTAATACATAGATTAGGTTATGTAATCTTTTTTTCTTTCTGGTTAGTATGGACGGATATACGAGTAGTTATAATATGCAAGAAATCAAGAAGAGAAAAGATGAAACAGATAAATAATAGCTTGCCAAAGACAGAGGAAACACGACTTCGTCGATCCATACAGTGGTTCAAGTTGTAAGGGGATTTGGACCGATTTTAATAAAACCTAAGGAAATACATAAATGAATGAGGTTTTCAATGATGCATTTTCATTTCTTAAATCGTGCTTCATTCGGGCAAGGACCCTAATTTCAAATTCGAAAAATTTGTCTACGATGATGATAGTAAGAAGTCTTTCAATTAATTTCTTGAATATACTGGGTCTTGGACTCATTTATCACTAAATCCTTTTTCTCTTTTTTGATCGTTAATTATGCATCTGTTGTATCTTGTCCAACCTTAGTGGAGCAGCTTACATTCTCCATTGTCATTCTACACAATTGGACAAGTTCGACCATGATGCCAAAACTACACATTGCTTTATAAACTAGATCTGCCATACGCGTCCTTAAAATTGATAAAGAGGTGGTAAGTATTTATTGACAGATCCTGGGAATTTTCCATTATTTTTCGTAATGTGAATATTTAGTCGATGGTGGACTTTTCGTGTCTGAATCCGCACTGATATAGACTATTAAAGCTGCGACGAACGGCTTCATCAGGCTGATGGATTTTTCTTTCTTCCGACTATATTTTGCAGGTAAGTTGGTGCATACTCTTTTCCAAATCATCACCTGAGTCTTTAAATAGTTGTTCGGCAGAGAGAAACTATTTAAAGACCAATTTATCTGCAGAATATAGTCAAGAGAAAGAAATATCGATCAGTCTACTGAAGCCGTTCGTCACAGCTTGAATATATCAGTGTGGCTTCAGACTCAAAAAGTCCACCATCGACCAAATATTCACATACCAGCCGCTTGGGCTTTAGATTCGATATAGATTTTTCACTTCGTCGAGTTCAGGTTGGCGGAATTGTTGTTCTTCTTCGTCTAAGTCAAATATCGGGTGATTTTTTAAGAGCTTGAGAACTTTTTTAAAAAAAAAAACGCATAAAATTTGCAAAATCTCATCGATTCTTTATTTTAAACGTTAGATTGGTCCATGACATTTACTTTTTGAAGATAATTTAATTTAAATGTTGACCGCGGCTGCGTCTTAGGTGGTCCATTCGGAAAGTCCAATTTTGGGTAACTTTTTCGAGCATTTCGGCCGGAATAGTCCAAATTTCTTCGGAAATGTTGTCTTCCAAAGCTGGAATAGTTGCTGGCTTATTTGTGTAGACTTTAGACTTGGCGTAGCCCCACAAAAAATAGTCTAAAGGCGTCAAATCGCATGATCTTGGTGGCCAACTTACCGGTCCATTCCTTGAGATGAATTGTTCTCCGAAGTTTTCCCTCAAAATGGCCATAGAATCGCGAGCTGTGTGGCATGTAGCGCCATCTTGTTGAAACCACATGTCAACCAAGTTCAGTTCTTTCATTTTTGGCAACAAAAAGTTTGTTAGCATTGAACGATAGCGATCGCCATTCACCGTAACGTTGCGTCCAACAGCATCTTTGAAAAAATACGGTCAAATGATTCCACCAGCGTACAAATCACACCAAACAGTGCATTTTTCGGGATGCATGGGCAGTTCTTGAACGGCTTCTGGTTGCTCTTCACTCCAAATGCGGCAATTTTGCTTATTTACGTAGCCATTCAAGCAGAAATGAGCCTCATCGCTGAACAAAATTTGTCGATAAAAAAGCGCGAAACACATTTCGAACCGAACACTGATTTTGGTAATAAAATTCAATGATTTGCAAGCGTTGCTCGTTAGTAAGTCTATTCATGATGAAATGTCAAAGCATACTGAGCATCTTTCTCTTTGACACCATGTCTGAAATCCCGCGTGATCTGTCAAATACTAATGCATGAAAATCCTAACCTCAAAAAAATCACCCGATAGTTTTGTCTCCGATGCGATATTTCATTGCCACAATATAATGTATTCATTTCTATAGTAAAAATCTTCTAGAAGATTCTTTTCTGATTTAACCACAAAAATAGCAAATTTCCAAAATTCTATTATGTGCATGCATCCTTCCAAAAAACTTCAACTTCAATTTTGAATTGAATATTGATAGTTTCGTTATTACTTTTGGGAATCTCGAAAACAGTAAGGGCCCAAGAATGGAGCCTTATGGAACCCCTTCTAATTTTTAATTGAATGATGGATAACTCATAACTTGGGCAGGTAGAGCCTACATTGTAGACCTCAAAAAAGACTTAATAAAAAAGCCTTAAGATTATTGAAAATAAAATAAATATTTCTATTAGGAAATTCTAAGTATTGGAAATAAAAACTAGCCCTTTTTTAGATTGAACCATACAAATTTGAAAATTGTAACAAATTTCCAAAACTCCTTTATTCTCTAAAAATTCGTCCTTCCTAAAAACCTCAACTTCAACTTTGAATTGAATATTGATACTTTCATGATTAATTTTGGGAATCTCAAAAACAATAAGGCTCTAAAAATGGAGCCTCGTGGAATCTCTTCCGATTTTAAGTTGAATGATGGATTTATCAGTTAAAAAGATAAAATAAGTTTATTATGAAGTTTTAAAAAGTCACTTTTTCTCCATTCTTAGTCCACTGTTATATGCCACAGCTTCTTGAGTCTCAAGTCTCGAGCCAAAAATAGTAATTATTGTTTTATAACTTTCTTGAATGCTCCGCTGAAGTTGTTGGTTGTTTTTTAATTCCGTTTATGGTGTTAGAAATATAAAAATTGCACTATATGAAATTTTGTAGCTTTTGTACTTTTTGACTGCTCAACCGTTTATTTGTTTGTTATTGTTGTATTTTAAATATTTTTAAACCTCGCAGAAAATTTCGACAAAAAGAAAAAAATTAAAGCATTAAGTTTGTAACTTTTGTGTGTAAAGTTGGTTGCTTGGTTGGTCGGACATGGATGGTGGAGCATGTTGATGATAATGATGATGTCAGAAGCTTAAGGTGCGCACACACAATTTAGATACGGTCACATAATAATGTCACCAAATGTTACTACCTATTTATTTATTTTATTTTTCTGTTGTGATTTTAAGTTACATTAGACCACGACGACCGACGACTCGACTTCTAAGCCAGATTGGCAAAGTGAGGTGAATGGAGGGTTAACAAAAGCAACAACAACAATTTATAAATATGTTTGCTTTCGATTAATTATATTTCAATTATCTTCTTTTTTTTTTATTATTTGTTAACTTCGAAGTAAACTTGAAAGTGATTGCTTTTTGAATGGTATTGTAGATCTGGGATTTAAAAAATATAGACAATTCTTGTTGTTACGGAGTAAATATGTATTTTATAAGGTAAAGGTAGGAGCAATTCTGTTGTTTACTTAAATCAAGCTTAAGTGAGTCTTTGAGAGACAAGTAGCAACAGACAGTAGCTCGCTAATGGTATTGATATTGACTGGCGACATAATGATTGTTTATTGTGATTATAGATTATGCTCAAGATTGTCACAATGTAATTATAAGTTGTATTTTTATTTTATATAAATTAATACATTTATTAGGTAATTTTGTAGGATGACAGTTCATATATTTCGTAATAAAGAGAAGAATAAATGAAAATTATTAACAGCTCATGAGATTTGGTACAAATTTGTCAATAAAATCTTACATTGATTTGTGAAGCAAAAGCTTATCGAACCTTAAAAGAAGTACAACTCCGATAATTTTCTTCGACTAGTGTAATGGGTAATTTTTTGAAAGCTATAAGAAAATTTTTCAAAAAAAAAAAAAAAAAACACATACAATTCAGAAAAATGCATGAAATCTTTATTTGAATCGATAGTACGGTCCATATAATTTAATGTTTGAAGATAATTTCATGCAAATGTTGACCTTGTCTGCGCCTCAAATGGTTCATCCGCTTAGTCCAATTTTGGCATACTCTTTCCAACATTTCTATTTATTTATTTATTCATCAATATGGGATTTAAAAATCTACAATTAGACTACTAGATAAATATTAACATGTGTACAATTTATAAAATGAAACTTAAGTTAAATATAATTACTTAAAATATAATTAACATGAAAAATATATACAAATAAAAGTATAAATAAAAATATATAATTAATTTGTTCATACATAAACAAAATATAAAATCAATTGAAATGAAAATACAGTAATAGTTTATTTTTGAAAGAAGATCTACTTAATTGAAAATCAAAATCAATACAATTTAAAATTAAGTTTGTTTCTTTGACACAGCGGGTTATTGGTTCATTTTTCGCGTAATTAACTCTGAGTACATCTTCTCGAAACAAACAACGTATTCGAAGTTGTCGCGATGGAGCATACAAATTTATTAAAGACAACAAAAAAGGGCATTTGATATGATATGATAAAATATCACTTATAAACATCACAAAAAACATTTTACGTCTATTTTCAAGTGATTGAATAGCTAAAAGTTGGCATCTAGTTTTGTATGATGGGGTTTCGATGTTCCACCCAAATTTTTGAATAGTGAATCTTGTAAACTTTCTTTGGACCATTTCAATTCTCTTAGATTGATGATGTTATAAAAAGGGTTCCAGATTACACAACAGTGTTCCAAGATTGGTCTTACATATGACGTGTAAAGCAATTTGAGAGCAAAAGGGTCTTTAAAGTCTATGCTATTGCGTTTCATAAAACCGAGCATGGAATTTGCTTTGTATACACTAAATTCAAATTCAATGTGCTTAACAAAGTTAAGTTTATCTTATCTTTCTTCTCCCTTACTCTTTCTAGAACTTGAATCTCAATTTTGTAGTCAAAACAATTTTGTAGTCAAGATGATTTCAGAAAAGTTGCGGCAAAAAGAAAAACATTGACATGTAGCGACATTTAAAAATAATTGGTTTTTCGTGCACCATTGGAATAATTTCGAAATATCGTCTTGTAAGAGATGACAGTCATTAATAGATTTTATGCAACGAAAAAAATTTAATTCATCGGCGAAAAAAAGTTGACTAGAATTGAGAAAAATACTAGGTAAGTCATTTATAAAAATTATGAAAAGAAGTGGTCCAAGACGGCTACCTTGGGGCACACCAGATGAAACCAAAATTTGTTTTGAGATAACTTCGTCAATGCAAACAAATTGAACTTGACCCTTAAGATAAGATTCCAACCCTTTTAAAAACTTAAAATGAAATCCAAAGTTTTTTAATTTCTTAATTAAAATAGAGTGACTTAAGTAGTATTCACATGAGCGCGACCAACGAACGACGAATGAATTACAAAATGTGAGTTTATATACGTTTGAAGACATATTTCCACACAAATTCTTAACAAAACGATAGCAATATAGTTTCTATTTGATTTATGATGCATACTTTTACTTTTCAATATCATATATTAATAAATTTAAAAAAAACAAATTTATTCGTCGCGAAAAAAATTGTAGTTGATACGAACTGTCAAACTTTATTCGCGTTCCACATTATCCACACTCGCAACGAATAAAATAATCGCGCGTACTTAACCTAAAAAAATCATTCTTGTTTTGGTTTCGGTGGTGAATGGTGTTCGGCTGTCAAACTTCATTCGCGACGAATTAAAACCTCTCATGTGAAAGAAATGTCAAAATCGACGAATATTATTCGTTCATTCGTTGGTCGTTGGTCGTGCTCATGTGAATATTGCTTTACTCTATTAAATGCCTTCGAAAAATCGGTGTAAATTGAATCAATTTGATGTCCTGCTTCGAGATTATTTAAAATGAAATTGGAGAAAATAGAAAGATTAGTCGTTGTCGATCTTCCTGCAACGAAACCATGTTGTAGCGGTGAAATGTGTTCCTTAACTTAAAATGTTAGTTTTTCATATATGTATGTATCAATTTCTCAAAAAGTTTTGGAATACACGACAATTTACAAATCGGACGGTAGTTGGATATTTGCTGTTTAGACCCTGATTTGTGAATAGGGTTTAAAAATGATTTCTTCCATGATGGAAGAAATTCACCGTTCTTTAAAGAGCTATTAAAAATAAGGAAAAGCGGTTCAGCTAGAGAAGCAGCATATTTTTTAAGAACAATAGGTGGAATTTCGTCTGGACCTGGTTTATTGTCATCATTTAAACTCAAAAGACTATCTTCAATTTCGGAAATATTTAATTCTAAACAACCAATATCTGTCTTACATTCAAAAGACAAATATTCGGCTGTCCATGCTGAACTTACATTCGAATTAGCGTAACTGGATTCATTTCGGCCGGTATCTCACGAATAAATGCTTCAATGTTGTCTTCTAATGCGTCAATTGAAGCAGGCTTGTCTGTATAGACATGAGCTTTAACATAGCCCCACAAAAAATAGTCTAAAGGCGTTAAATCGCACGATCTAGGTAGCCAATTGGCCGGTCCCGAACGTGAAATAAAATTTTCACGGAACTCGCCTCTCAATAAGTCCATTGTTGGGCGTGCTGTGTGGCATGTGGCACCGTCTTGTTGAAACCACATATCATGCAAGTCCAGCTCTTGCGTTTTGGGCAAAAAAAGTTGGATATCATCTCACGGTAGCGCTCATCATTCACAATTACGTTACGATTCGCTTCATCTTTGAAGAAGTACGGTCCAATGAAGCCACCAGCCCATAAACCGCACCAAACGGACTTTTTCTGGAAGCATTGGTAGCTCTTGCAATGCTTCTGGCTGATATTCACTCCAAAATGGACAATTCTGCTTATTTACGTACCCATTGAGACAAAAATGAGCTTCGTCGCTGAATATAATTTTTCGGTAAAAAAGTGGATCTTCGGCCAACTTTCCAAGAGCCCATTCACCAAAAATTTTACATTGCAGTAGGTCGTTCGGCTTGAATTTTTGCACCAGCTGTATTTTGAAAGGCATCACACCTAAATTCTTCCGCAAAATTTTCCACGTTGTTGAGTAACAGAGGCCCAATTGCTGTGAACGGCGACGAATCGATAAGTGATGGTCATCATTAACACTGGCCGATACAGCTGTGATATTTTCTTCAGTTCGCACTCTACGTAAGCGTGTTGGTGGTTTAATGTCCAACAATGTAAATTTGGTGCGAAATTTAGTCACAATAGCCCGAATAGCCGCTTCAGTGTGTCGATTAAACTGACCATAAAATGGAAGAAGCATTTTGATAATAAAATTCAATAATTTGCAACCTTTGTTTGTTTGTAAGACGATTAATGGTTTAATTATAGACCAAACTGAAGATGTTTGACAGTGAAACAAAACACGAAACGTGCGTCAGCTGTTTAAACCAATGTTGCCAAAAAGATAATAGCTAAAAAATCACCATAAGAAATAAATATTTCAAGCAATGTTACTAAGCCCGGTAAAAATTGTTTTTCGACTAAAAATCTTTAAAAAAAAAATGTTGAAATCAGACTATTTCATCATATGCAAAATATTGTTCATAATTTTTAGTCGATTTTTTAGAAAAATTCAACTGACAACTTTTTTAACAAAAAACTTTAACCTACAAAAACAGAAAAAAACTGATGAGAAATTGATTTCGACTCCAGGATGAAGAAGAATAAAGAAATTGATATTGACTTCCAATGATTTATCTCACACAAAATATCGTTATGAACATTTTGTTAAAGTTTTGAACAAGACAAATGAACAGACAGGATGGGATTAGTGCGGATAACATTCCAGATTCGATTTAATAATTGAAATGAAGCCAAATGAAATAAGATTAACTTTCAAAAATTGGCCAGTTGCAAAAGTGAAATTTGTCCAATTTTAATGGAAACATTTTTTTAAAGAATTCTTACATGTATTCTTTTTGACAGATACGAGTATCTGTGGTTCGAAATTGAACTGGTCTGGCGGCTTTGACTATCAAAGAAATCGAACTACTAACATGTGATATTTTTGACAGTTATAACTTGAAGCTCTTAATCGTTATCCCTACAAAAAGATTGGTCAACTAAGGCGCCAATTCTATCATTGAAATCGATCCGGAAAAATTTTTGAATCGATATTTGACGGCGTTTCCCTTTGATTAGAAATGAAAATTATATACTCATCGATCGGAATTCACACAAAGAATTTTTTTTGAGAAAAAAACGTTAAATAGCGCATTTATTTTTCGCTAAAAATGTGTTTTCTATTTTCCGAACGGAAATTCATTTTCCTGAACAGCTGATTCTTTTATGTCCAAAAATGGAACAAATCGTTCCAATTATTTGTGTTTCAATTTCACTCAATTCCAATGACAGATTTCTGGCATTACAAATTTTTCGGTGGATTTCAATCAGGAAATTTTTTTCAATGACAGAAATTTTTAATGATAGCTATACACGACCTGTCAAAAAAATTCCAATGTTTATAACTGGCGCCTTATAAAAACACATCCTTTAAGTGTGAAATTAACTTTTATTAAATTATTAGGATTGCAAACTATTTTTTTGATTGATTATTTTAGGTTTAGTGGAATTTAAGATTCCTTTAAAATAATTTCCTTGAAAGTCCCGGCCTTGAAATGTTTTCTTTCATAAAAACAACCATTTATTTTATGTACATACATATGTATATTGATTTTAAAACCATCAGCTGATTTAAATCTTTAAAAGAAACCGCATTCCATAAGTTCTGTTGATTGATTTACAGTAGTTTATTAAAAAATCACCTTGAAAATAATTTTCTGCTTTCAACAATCAACATTTCTCTATTCCTATCCCCTAAAAAATTATCCTAGATATTGGATATTTTTAAAATTCAAGTAAGAATTTTAAATTTTCCCTTAAAAAAAAATTCATTACCCCAAAGACTTCCTCAATACAAAATCGATTTGATTTTCTTCCTTTATTTTTGTCCATGATGTTGCATAACTTTGTACCACCTACCTACATAAAATAAAAATAATCCGCATTACTACCTACATAAAGAATGACGAAACGAAAGAAACCCCTTAAAAAAAGCTCTCTGTTTTTCATCTCCTAATATTTTCCATTTATTCAAAAAACATAACAAAATATTGTCAACATTCTCAAGCAACATTTTAACAGGCAGTTTAGCAGCAGCATAAACAAATGATATGTCTATATACATTTTTTACCATGAAATTATCTGTGATGTTGAGGAACATGCAAAGTTGATAAAAAATAAGTAAATTTCCCTAAAATAACCTTGTGTATAGTGGAGTACGTGCAGCAAAGCAACAACCTTGCATATCGAGTTCGAGTTAGCTACACAAAAGAGAAAGAAAATTGTGTGTCATGATTAGGGTTGCCATGTCCTTTACTTGCTCAAAAGTCCAATTTAAAAATATTTGTAACTTAAAATCAGAGTCGAAAAAATAGCCCAAATAATAGCCCAGTGTCAAAACAATTATGATTGAGCTGTCATATCAAATTTTGTTGTCAGTAACTTTCAAAAAGATATCCCAATTTCCACTAAATAGTAATATGGCAAGCCTGGTCGTATCTACCTACACTCTTTGCAGAAGTTGACATACATATGTATATTATTCTCATCAATATATTTTCCCACACAAAAATCAGCTGATTCTATGTTTTTCTTTTCATTCTTTCATTTTCACCAAAATCGTCTTGATGAACTTTTTCCCTTTGTGTTTTAACTTCATCTTCTGCTTCTGATTTTGCTTTTGTCGCATCTTCTGGTTCTTGTTGCTTTATTCTGCACTCTGCGTTGGTGTGTCTGCAAATATTGACAATTAAATCAGTGGATGTGTGAGTTTATCTCCAACACTTACTCATACTCATATCGTATATCATCTATGTATGCAAATGAAAAACATCTGTGACCAATACTAATGCAGGTGGAAAACTTGTTTTCAAAACACACATAGGTAGTTAGTACTTTTTTACATTTTATCTCGTTATATTTGTTGTTTTTCTCTGCTTTGAACTCATCTTCCTCAATTCGTGAAGCAGCTGTTTCTGCTTCTACCTTTTTCTTTTATGTTTCTGATTCCGAATATTGGTTTGGTATACATACGAGAAGTTCATCTGCTGCTACTCGCTGCTGGATACACTTGTGTTTGTGTGGGAGAATAATATTCTTTTATATTTCTTTTTGTTAAATTAGGTATTATTCGCGCATCACCTCAGCAGACCTCGCACCATCTTATAGACTTTAGATTGCTTCTTTTGGGGTGACCATAGTAAAATTTAGTATTTAATAAAAATTTCAGGTGGCGTTTTTGTAGTTTGTATAACTGTGTTGGTTCGTTGTACTTGTCTTGAGAATTTCGTTGCATCGCAATGTTTTGGAATAAGTTCTTAATTTGTCTTATTTGAAGTCCAGAATATTAGCTATATTGCCATAAATTATAAGTGAATTATCTTTCAAATAGAAATTAGGAGTTCCACGAGGTTCCATTCCAGGACCCTTATTAATTTCATCATATGTCAAATGTAAATGGTATATTCTTCTTTTAAATACGAGAATGGTTAAATATTGTTGCTATTTCAAAAACAATTGTAAAAATGTCATTGTTACGAATTATTGTAATTTGTTAGAAACCATCAAAAACGACCATTCTTTGATATTATCTATCAAGCAACAACTTTTAATCGCAAAAGAAATGGGCAATTTAAGCAACCTTGAACTTGATAGATAAATTCATTAACCATCATTTGTGGTTAAACACTTTCAAATCATCTTCTCGGCTCAGCTGTGCATTTATGCAAAGCGTAACTATTTGATATTTCAACAATGCGTTTAGGCACGATATGATGAAGTCTTATTGTTACAAATTGTAACAATCATAATAATTAGGATTGATATTACCTAGTGAACGATTTTTAACAATAATAAACCATAGTTAAGAAATACCAGACTACCGATATAAATATATTCACGTTTTAATGTTTAATGTTGCTTGTTTCTTTCACCAAAGTATTGTTCTTCTTGATGTTTGTTTTCTCGGTGATTTTTCTAAATTCGTTTCACATAAATTGTTTTGCCGCCTGTATATCTTCGATAACTTCATGAATTCCATCTATAAAGACTTTCATTGATTCTGGAGCATTTGCATATGCCTTGACTTTCACGAAGCCCAAATGTATAAAAGTGTTAAGTCATAGGATTTTGGTAGTCAATTGCTATCTCTCTATCTCTTCAACAAAGAACACGTTCAGGAACTTGTCTTGCAAAATTGCAATTGTTTTGCTTCTTGTGTAGAGTCATTTGGTTGAAAATAAATGTCATTCACTTTAGTGAATAACCGGTACCGCAATCCATTAAATGTAACAGGTATACTTCCCTTATTTCTGAATAAACAAGGTCCCATTAAACTGTTAGCAAAAAAACTGGACTTTTTTGAACTCCAAAGGCCAGAATTCTGCTTATTAACGTAGGTTCGTAGCGTAGCGTAGAAGTGAAAAAAAAACTTTAGCACTGAAGATGATTTATTAATGAAAATCGTTATCATTTTGATGCATTTCAAAGACTCAATCAGCGAAGATATTACGTTCCTAGTGTTCGTTTTTTTCTTAATTGAACTTTTAATGTCTCAAGATCTTTGTCTTCATACAAACAAAAAGTATAATTCCGTATGAGTAATTCCTAATTGCAAAAATCGACGCGAAATTGATAAACCTGGGTTTTCATTAACATTCATTCATGGGGCACAGCAGCAGATTCTTTACATCACTAACTTGTATCGACGGACGCTTCAAATTTTTCCACCAGCTTCAATACAGCAGCCTGTTGAACATCGACCCAAAATTGGTTTAGCTTTGCAAATTTTCACCATTTTCGTAGTGAATTTTAACAACCTCAATGCGTTTTTGAGGCGTGTATCGTTTAATTTTTAGTAATGGCGTATTTTTTACTTCTTGTCAAATGTCAGAAGATGACAACTTCAAAAGTGACACTTACCCAAATAGCGAGCTATTCAAAACGAAAAGATTTCACATATCCTGTTAAGGTAATTCTTGTTATGAAAAGTGCTGTCTCAAATTAACAGGAATGTTTGAGATTTCTAAGTCAATAGACCCTGGTTTTTCACAAGCCGTAGCGTCACCAATTTTTTTTTTTTATTGTTGTACGTTTATTATTGTACGTTTCGCACACTTTGTTTGAGTTAGAAAACATTTTCCCACTGGATTTAAACTGACATTTGGTATATAAAATGAAAAAAATATTAATTTTACTTAAATGCAGTATTCAGAAAACTACTTTACCTAGTTTTATGAAGTAAGCTTCAACGGTGTTTCTTTTTTTCGATTTAAAAACCGTTTTTATTATTCAGGACTTTTTAAGAAGACTTATAAAATGGCCTGCGACTTGCAAGTTATAAGTTAAAAAAAAAAAACTTTCAAGTCATAAACTTAAAAATAACCTTTAGTACCTGTAGTTCGTACTTTCCTATCTACTCTGGTCACCCCAATTGATGGTAGTTTGTCTCTATCAATGTGTTGTGTTGTGTTGCCTTTGCACCCGACTTAAACCCGCACTGACTTCGCTCCTACCGCTTATAAAAAGTATCTATGTGTCGATGATTCGTGTGTAGGTTAAGTTCTTCTCTGTGTGTATATATCTCTTTCGAGGTTGCTTTCAATTTTACCGTTTCAGTACATTTTCTAGTGCTGCTCCATTCGTATCGCTTTGGAGTCGTCAATTTCTTTCGACTCCAGAATTCAAGTTTCAAAACGTCGGAAACCTCATTTTACCCCCAAGAAATACAAATAATTACCAAAAAAAAAAGTTTTTAGTTTCGAAAAAAAATAACCATAAATTTTCAATGAAGAAATTTATAAAACTTTCCTCTCAATTTGAATTCGATTAATAAATTTTATTCATCTCTCTGTTTCATATTAATTTTGGTACCTATTTTGTTTGGTATATAAATTTTTGCTTGATATTTTATTTTTTTCGCGTTCTGTTCGTTCGTTTTCGCTTCGTCATCAGCAGCAGCATCAGATTCAGATTGAGGTAAAGAGCTACAAAGCTACAGCAGCAGCGGCAGCGTTAAGCGTAGCGTTTGCAATCTCTGTGTCTAAAAAATCTTGTCGGAGATTTTATTTTGGTTTTATTGTTTTTCCTTGGTTTTAAATTTTCTGGTGTGTGATTTTGTTGGTGTTTTTGCATTTGAGATACAAGATACGACCACTCAGAGTACAGAGTGTTTCGAGTGTTTTTTTGTCGTTGTCGGCCGGGGCGCGCGTTGACGGAATAGTTTTTACTGGTTTTTTCCTGATCCTTGCGGCAGCGTATCCGTTCTGTATTAAAAAGTCGTGTTGTCCCTTCTTTGTTATAATAATGATGCCTTCTCTCTGATCTGGTCTTCTCTGCTTTGTGCGCTCACTATACAACTACCTTACCTACTAAATGTGGTTTGACCTTTAACATTTATTTTCATTTTTATTGCTGTCATCGTTGTTTGTAATTTTTGTTTTGTTTTCAATTTCAACTTTGAATTTAATTTTAACCAAGATTTACAACACACTGACGACGACGACGCGCGTTAAATTAAATAAAAAAATACAAAAATAAAAATAAAAATTCAAGTTCCGTTTCCGCTTAACCACAATATCATGTGTGCAATGAAATAAGGAAGACAAATTATAAAATATATTGTATTGAATAAGAAATTTATAAAAATAAAAGAAAAGTCTTCCATTAAAGAAAAAATAAAGTTGAGTGCTGTGTTTGGAAAGAAACGTGTATTCTAAAATTAAATAAAACAAAATCAAAATACGGATAACAACAGTTTTTTTGAAAGTATATTTTTTTCGGAGCTGAAAATTTAATTCAAAACCAGCTTAAATCTGCTCGTATCTAAAAAGTTAACGGCATCAATATAGAAGCAGCAAAAGAAGTTAAAACACTTGGCGTATGGGGGGCGGGATATCAACACCTCCAAATTATTCGAATCAGCTTTTTAGTGGATTTTTAATGTAAATTTTTTAATAATTTTTATATATACGAGTATATTTGTTTTTAAATTTTTGCAAATATTTTTAATGCTATTTATTTGTTGAGTTTATGAACAAAAATTAAAGTTTTTTTAAGATAAAATTATTTAGTTGAAGTTAAATTGAGTTGTTTTGATAAGTTGCTGAGATAAGAGTTGCTTTTAGAGGAGTTTCATATTAGAACCAAGGTCAAGATTCTGTACAATAAATGTGTTAAGAGTAATAATTTTTTTCGTGCCGACAAACTGTTGGAAATTTTGTATGGAAATAAAAAATCCTTATTTGAGGTGAAATTCAAACTAAATTCGAATTCATGGTTTTTTGAGCTCAAGCTTTGTCCTCTCACAAATATTTTCGATAGCGAAATTTAACGAACGAAGGAAGGCATATTTTACAAAAACCCAGATCTAATAGAGAATTATTTGCTTACTAGCTTAACTTTTTTTTCTTGAATGGTACAGAGGTACTCTTAGAGTTAAAATATTTGAAAAAAACAATCCTTACCTTTGTCTTAATATTTTTAACTTCTTTTTTTATTTTAAGGAAGTAAACCCCGAATTTAAGACAAATAAGTGTTTTACAGAAAAATGTATGCCTTAAAACCTTCAAGTATTTAACAGAAGAAAAGACATTCTTCGAAATAGCTTCTAAAAATCGAACATTTTTGTTTTGAAAAGTGTCATAGCCATCTTAACTTCATTGGAGAAACTGTGTAGACAGGGCCAAAAAAAGCTAGGTATTATTTTATTTTTCTAAAGCTTTGCCAAAAATATTCTTCAGAGTGACAACAACAAAAAATTATTGTGATCGTTCAAGTTCTTGGGGAGCGTTCAAGTATTACTTAACGCAATTTTTGAAGATTTTTGACCCCCCTCCTCCCCTTGTAACGCACCGTAACGTTTTTCTGCACTCCCCCTCCCACACTCTAAACGTTACGTAACACTCAAGTGACCATTTTTACCCTAAAGTCGCAAAAAAGTATGTTACAGATTTTATCCTTGGTATAGTTTTAATTGCCTTTACGGTAATAATACTAAATAAAACAAGAGATTTTTAATCCGCAACACCTGCGTATTTTGTTTATTTTTTATAAATTCGATTGAAATTACTGCTCCTCTGTCCATGGGTTTGATAGCCACTCAGATTCTTTCATCACTGGCATCTGAAGTGCAGACGAAGACGGTTCTGCAATTGTTAAGCCACTTGCATCAAATTCGTCTTTGTCGAGCCAGTCAGCATCCTCAGACGATGTTTCATAACGACGCACAATGCAGAGAAGCTCATTCGCCCTTCTGGCAGCAAGGCGCTATGGCCGTACTCTAGTTTCAAAATGGTCTGGGACAGCCTTGCCATGCACGTAACGACAGTGCATTTGAACACTTTTGTGAGATGTGAAATAGATTCCACAGGTTGGACATACTTTTTTCTTCAGGTCGGATTGTACATATGGACAAAAGAAATCGTAAGTCATTTGCTTAAACCCTTCTAGGGGAGGTGACAGATCATAGGATAACCTCACAAGAAGTGGCGAAAACTTGGATGTTCCTTTGTCTAGTAAACTGGGTACTAAGAGCTTGCTTGGAGTTTGAAATATTGGTCAAGGTGGAGGCATGAAAGTATCCGCAAGCACAGATTTCAATGCATTTCTCGGTGGTGAGCAGCAGGATTCATCCGCGCATCTTATAACCTGTAAGAAATATTGCGATTCACGGAAGTGAACGCTATTCCACGCCCGATTTGGATCTGCTGCATCCTGCATGCTATCTTCGGGTTGTCTATAGTCCGTCGAAACGTCGTAATTATCAATTTTCATTTCTCTCCACACTTCTGCAAGTGTTTCCCCAGCGTGCTGAAAATTGCGTTTTTCCAAATCATCATCCGTAGTCATTCCTTTGTCGTCGAGATGAGAACCAAAATGTTCATGAGGCAGAATGACGCCTGCCAGTCGTTTGCTGAGGGGAGCCATCCGACGCTCAACTCGGTTATATGCGCTCCGCCCAGGAGCATTAGTCGCTATAAACTAATTTTGTATTTAAACAAAAAAAAACAATGTTACGTAACGTGTTGTAAGAAAGACCCCCTCCGCCCCTGTAACGCAGCGTAACGTTTTACGAGACCCCTCCCCCCAAATTGCGTTACGTATTACTTGAACGCTCCCTTGGATACATGTTTTAAAAATTTAAATTCTTCATCAATATTTTGAGTCAATACTGTGAAATTATTGAGGCAAAGCTTGTATTAAATTGGTTGGCTATTAAGTGAAATCATTTTAAACCATAGGTTATTTTGACACTGACAACTGTTGGCCGCTTAGAATTTTGACTCCTTCGTAGAACGAAATTAGTCCCTTTGAACACTTGAAATATTGAAAATTTATTTCAATGTGAGTGTAGCGAAAGCAAAGTGTTCTTAAAAAATACATTTTGGCCGAAATTAAGAACCCTTTAAATTTCACACCCTAAACTGAGGAAAATTCTTCAAAAAGACTGAATTATTCCCTTAAATATCGAAACGACACAGCAATTAAAAGAACACGACCATGTGCTTCGTTTATGCTTCGCAGTTTCGGTCTTAGAGTAGTTTCAATTGGAAAACATTTTTTTGTGAAAAGTCATCTTTTCTAAAATGGTGGTTTTCCATTTCGGCGGGTACGTTAACCAATAAAATTTCCACATTGTAGACTTAGAAAAACCGCACTTTATTGTTAAAAAGCCCATTCAGAAACTTGTATTTCGCCCACAGTTTAAACATAATTTTTAAGAAGTTGAATGCTTTAAAAAAGGTCATGCAAACAGTTTCTCTATAATCAATCCTTAAAAGGTTTTAGTTTTTTTTTTGCTTTGGGTATTTTTAAAGAACGGACAAGTCACAAAAAAACGCAAAATACAGATTCTGAAAGAACAATTAATACCCTAAAATAAAGGTCCCTAAACACTTTTGCATAAATTTAATACTACTGAAATTGAAAATAAAATTTTATTTTTTTTTACACAAATTTTCCTATTCGATGAAACAAATTGGTTTTCAATATCATTGCAAAAACATTACATAAATAATATTTTTTCTATAGCTGTACAAAATATGAAAAATCCTTCGTTTTCACTTGAATTGGTCACTTGGAATACATATAGTCTAAAGACCTATTTTTCCAGTCTCACATTTAATAATGCTAATCAATCACAATCAGCTGATTAGTTTAGGAGGTTTACTTTGCCTTACAATTCCATGGTTTAGCTATAGTGTAGTACCCGTGGCATGATGGTTAGTGCGTTGGACTGTCATGCCAGAGGTCTTGGGTTCGATCCCTGCCTATGCCACCTAAAGTTTTTTCACGGGTACTGCCTCTTGCGAGGAATTGACAAATTCTCCAAGAGTAATTCTTGTCATGAAAAGTGCTTTCTCAAATTTGCCGTTCGGATTCGGCTTTAAACTTTAGGTCCCTTTCATTCCTGCCAACATTACTCGCACACAGGAATGGTTGAGAGTTGTCAGTCACTAGGCCCTAGTTCTCAAACGGACTGTTGTGCCACCCAATTTATTTTTTTATTTTAGCTATAGTGCAATAATCACGGAATAAAAATAACACCCGTGAAACATTTTTCTTCATTTTCTAAAATTGAAAATATTGAAAGTGTAGAATTTTTAATGTCATTAATTTCGTAATTTAAGGTTGGTATCGCTGTCATTTGACACCTGTCAAACTCAATGTGTCATTTGAAGTGTCATAATATTAGTTGAATATTTGCCATTTACGATAATGAGACTCTTAATAATCCAATAACTCGATAAAATTATTAAAATTTATTACAAAAGCAGTCGTGATTCAGAAAATGACTCTTTTCGAATGAGTACGTAAGAATTCGATAAAATTTAAAGTTAGTGGAAAATTTTGCTGCTGAATTTCTTCCGAATTTATTGATTTCTACGCGTTAACAACAATTGAACTTGTTGTACATCTTCTTTTGGGCCGGGGATTGAAGATCAAGACTTACAATATATAAATAAATAAATTAGGTGGCGCAACAGTCCAGGCCTAGTGACTTACAACTCTCAACCATCCCTGTGTGCGAGTAATGTTGTCAGAGATGGAAGGGACATACTTGAGAAAGCACTTTTCATGACAAGAATTACTCTTGTAGAATTTGTCAATTCCTCGCAAGAGGCAGTACCCGTGAAAAAATTTAGGTGGCACAGGCAGGGATTGAACCCAAGACCCCTTGCATGACAGTCCAACGCACTACGGGTACTTCGACTTACAATATATGGTTCCAACAAAAAGCGTCAAAAAGTCACACAATACTACCACTTATGGCTTTATTGATTACGAAGTTTCCTATTCTCGTAATTTTACGTTTTTGGAAAAGTCAATTAGCATCAAAATCTTGTGTTTTTTTGTCTGTGATTTATTCAAAAAATCGTGTGTACGTGATTCCCGAACTCTTAACGAATTTAAATCCAACACCTATCAAGTTCGAAATCTGCGAAAAAGTAGTTAAAAATTACCTAAAAATAGTTTCTCACACTCATTTTAAAACATAAAACTTTATCGCAACCCAAAAATATTTATGTACGTTTCCAAATTTCGTCGAGGTTCTAAAAATTCTGATAGAAACTTTTATGATATTTTCAAGAACTAAATATTCGACAAATAAAAAAGAAGTTCTTATTTTCAACTTCCGTGAAATATCTACAAATGTATGCATTATTATTTAAAATGGATCAACTTCAATTTTCTAACTCTCCACAAAACTTAATATTGAAATTTAAAAAATTTCTATTTTTTTAATGATTTTAAATTGAGAATTTCAAATTTAGTACTTATTTAATACATTTTGCCAATTTTTTGTATTTAAATACAAATTTGTTGAAAAAAAAAAATTTCAAAATATTGCTCTTGGAATTTCTTCAAAGTAACAAAGGCGAAGTTACCAAATGATTAATAAAATTTCCCCTGGAAGCCTTTCATGAAATAAATATACAAGTCATTCCATAATCTTCTAATCATTTCGTTCTTATTTTTTAAATACATCATTAAAAAATTGTATGCTAGAGTATCTTCAAGAATTTTACCTTAAAAAGTCCATAATTTTTGGATTCAAATAAAAACTGTGGACCGTAAAATTTAAAATTTCAATCTAACCATTTAGTGGAAATGATTGTTTATTTTTTATTCTCACTTAAATTGCGTTATAAGCTTTCAAAAATTTATTTTTATTATTCTAATTTTCCTTAATAGGGTAAACCTACCTATGAAAAGAATTATTATGATCAAAGAAAATTTACAAATTTACAAAATAACACTTTTTTATTCGAAATACCAACAACAAAAAAATTCAAAATCAAAGTGTGGTGTGGGTTTAGTCTTTAAAAGTGTTGCTGTTGCTGCTGTTGATGTGGTGTGGCGGTAAATTTCAATGTAAAAAGAAAAAAAAAGAAGAAAAACAAAAATTGTGTTGAAAATTTCCTGGAATTTCCTCAAAGAAGGTTTTAACACACAAAAGCAAGCAAATTCAATTTTCTCTCTCTCTTTTCATTTATAAACTTCTAAATAAATGAATTAACCTGTTTTCATTTATTACAAGAAAAAAAACCTACCTTCATGCATAAATATACAAGTACTTAAATGGATATATGTATATAGCTACACAGATAGAATAGAATTTGAAAGGAACACCTCACATGTAACGACTTTTAATGTCCTGGTAAACACTTTTTTCTGGTTAAACATTAGCATGGGAATTTCTACAAAAACAGGAAAGCGGTCGTCCGTAGTAATCGTCGCTATCGGTCGTCTATGTCAAAAACAGTATTTTCGTAATTCAAGACATTCAACGAAAACAATAGAAGAGTAAAGAGAGCAAAATAACAACCCTCATAATATCTCGAAAATACCTTTGCACAGGTAACCGAAACACAATAAGACCCAAAACCAACAACAAAATAATCAAATCGCCTCAAAAAGGAGAAAAATATACAAAATCTGATAATAAAATCGACCTTTTGGTCTTGTTTTTCTTTTTACATACGAAACACAGAAAAACAATAAAAGACAAAAACACAAAAACACAATGCAAATGAGTCAGAAAGTCAGACTTTTTGAAAAACAAAAATACTCATATAACACGCAAATGGTATTTTAAGGACTATATAAAACAACAGTAGTTTAGGTTTGGGATGTAGTTATGACCTTTTATATGAATATAAAGCAGCTGTTTTTTTTAGCTAAAAAGCTGACTAAAACACCTGTGATCTACTTTCTCGTCCTGCAGAAATGTTACTAAAAAGCACAAGGATACGAGTATACGAATGAAACTAGTAACGCAACACAACTATACTGCAGTCTGACACACTTTCCAAAACAAACCTAAAGGGTTGTGTTTCTATTTACCTGTATAACAGCTGCTAAAGCTATAGTTATAGATATTGTATCTAAAGTTGCAAAAGTCGTAGTGTCTTCGGTGCTCGGTTGGTAGAGTTTCAAAATATTCAAATTGAATTTATTGGTCTGCAGAATACTTTAGTCTGATGTTACAAAAGCTTCATAAGAGTGAGAGTGAAATTTGTTGGTTTGTTATTTTGTATTTTTTCGGTCGAGATTATGGAACTGGTTTATTTTTCGGGGATTTTGAGGCAATTTCAAAAATAAATACTTCGATTTTTCTTCAATTTAATGAAACAACAGAAGAAAAAGAAAACACACATTTCAATATGATGATCGATTGGACTTGACTTCAATTTTTATTTGAATTGAAGTTTCAGTGTGGTCTTGCACAATACAGACGAATCAATTGAAAAGTCCCTTTCGATAAGAAGGGTCCTCCTATACACTCTCGTTTGGATCATAAGACTTTGAAGTGGATTATGTAAATGTTTTCTATTTTCAGAGGCGGCTTTTGATTTTGTGTTTCTTTTCAAATAGACATCGACTTTGAATTTGAACTATGGAAAAACATAAAAGTCTATACATTATTTACGGTAGTTTGTCCAATTCGTATTTGGAGATTTGAAACGAAGAAATTTCATCACAGAATATTATGCAAGATCATTGATTCTTTTGAAGAGTTTTAGTGTTTCGTAAAGTCGTTTTTTTTTAGTCTTTTTAATAACTGTAAAAATGTTTAACAATGAAAAACATTTAAGCTTTAACGATTATTAAATTATATAGGTAGAAAAATCATGTTAATTTAATAAAAAGCATGAAGATTATTGATTTGATAATTACAACTATCGGATTATGTTGAATCAATCATTGAAAATTTAAGTAGGCTTGTTATGAAAAGAAGATAACAACTATTTTGTAAAGAAAGGAGATAAAAAGAAAATAACTTTTTTTTTCGAAAAACTTAAAAGAGGTATACTAAAGCTGCATTCAGAAAACTTAAGCCCCACATTGGCGTCATTTTACTATTGCGTTACCGTGCGTTAAATTGATGCACGGTTTTGTGGATCGTCATGATTTGATCATTTTTCTTATTCACTTATGAATACTTAAAAAGATTATGGGATGTCAAAACTCCGACAATTCCGTTTTAAAGTCAATTACAGGTGGGTTTTGAAAAGCTGATAAGAGTTTTAAAAAACAGCCTCTGTGAACAAAAAACATATGGATTTCTTTAAATGTTTTAATAATTCTTCTTAACTTATTTCTTTTACATCAGAGTATTATTTTTACCCCATTCCCCCGGGTGCAATACAATTTTTCAGAAACTGCTAAGATCTCATTCTAGCCTTAAATTTCTTCTTGATTCAAAACGGTGTTTTAAGTTTTGAAAATAGCTAGAAGTCACAGGGTACTAATTTAGCCCAATAGCAGTCGATTTTTGGTGAAATGATCTTTGTGATCATTTGACAGAAATCGAGATTTAACTGATGGCCAAATATTGATTAAAAATTGTTTCCATTGACGTTTTCTCTACTCCAATAAGGTTTTTAAGGTATTGGACTATCAATTGAAGATTTTCAAGCACCAATCCTTTGATTTTGTTGATGTGAAACTCATCATGTTGATGGTGGTCCTGGCCGTGCTTCGTCTTTAAAACCTTCTTGAACATCTTTTATGAATTTAAATAATTCATAAAGTCTTGTTATCGATAGACCTGACTTTGCTGAAGGCCTTCTATAACATATTAAATGTTTCGGCAGCAGAAATTCGTTGAATAGTTCCAGACATTATTATTTTTTTTTCTATTCAGTAAAAATCTTCAAAATTCACTTGGAATCGGTATTTGGCAGTATTGGAGTAAGGACTTCTGAACTATAAACAGAAATTAGAACATTGTTAATGTTTTTGTTTGTAAAGTTTATATGCCTCTATATTTTGTTTCGTTTAGTTTGATACGTCTTTATTGCGTGCAATCACTAACTTTATCGACTGGATCTTGCAATTTGTATGTGGTCTTAGTAAAGGTTTTAATTGGAAGCAATATTTCGGTATCATCAGCAAAAATAGCCTAGATGGTGGCGTTGATGTCCACTGGAATATCCCTTGAACATGCATTACATTACATACTACTCAGTACTTAAATGTACAAATTAGAGACACAGCACCTTGAGCGACTAAAATATATAAGGTGATAACAACACACGACATTAATACAAGAAGACAGAAGGACAGAGGAGAAAGAACAACAGACAGAGATGGCCCCCATCTGTCTGCTAACCGCGTTCACTGATACTTGATTTTGGTGATCGATGGAAACCGATGCTTTATCCGTGACTAGGCCGTTGCTCCCTTGTATATGAAAGGTTCAAGGTTGGTAATAGGACACTTCCCTGTGGTATACCATTTCCAATTATCTTTAGTTCGGGGTAATTGTAGTCGTATCGTACTCTAAAGATTCGGTTCGTAAAATATTATATCAGTTTATTAAGTACTAACTAGGCTGATCTCAATGCAGTTTGTATACAAGTCCCAAGTGCCAAACCTTGTCAAAGGGTTAAAATGTAAGAATAATTTTACTTATCAAAGCAACTTTTAAAATTAATAAAAATTTATTAGATAAATATTATTATTGTTAAAATTTTATTTTTAAATGTTTGATCAAATGTTCATTAATTGTTCCTAAACTCTTCAAATAAAATATTTTATAACCATTAATTACATTTATATAAATATATTAATCTCCTGTTAAACAAAAATATAAATTGTTTTTGGCTTGTTGAAAATATAGATAGAACACTCGTAATCCTTATATTTCATAAAAATATTTAAATAGTACTTATACTGATTTATTTGTTAATTTTTGTTATTTTATTCGTTTACGTTTTTTTTAATAATGCGCAGCCTAAAACTAGTTCATAAGGTTTGCAATTTTTAAATATTAATAATTATTATACTAGTTTTTAGTTTTTTTTTAGCACGACACGTTTTTGTTTTTTGTTTGAGTTATGTTGTTGAGTTATTTAAATATAAATCATAATTATAAACAGTTGCCATTGCAATATTATGTACTACTAGAGTTCTTTCTTTCTTCTTCCAATCAATAAGACATTTCATTCATTAGACTCATACAAAAGATAGCGTTAATAGAATTTCAAATTTTTGCTTAAACTGACTTCAGCTGATGGAATCGGTAGGTACAATCATCATAATGCAATTTCAAAGCTTTCACTAATAAAACACATCTGTGAATCTTAAAAGTAGAATATTTTAAATTAAGGTCCAGTCTTTGAGCTGTGAGTACTTGAAAAAGTTTTTTTTGTTTAAAAGAGTCTACTCAGGTCTTACTTAAATCTTCAATTTGAACACTGGGCTTATGTGAATTATTAATATGTTAAAAAAATATACAAATTCAATTTATTTTCACACACATAAAAAAGATAGATAAATTAAAAATTATAATACGTATTTAAAATTCGAATCGAATTAAAATCATAATTTACTAGCTGACCTTCTAAGCTTCCCTCTTTGTCAAAAACTAACTTAGGTATGTTTTTCAGCAGCAAAGAAATAAATGTTACGTCGTTGTTGAAAAGATCGATCATATGTCAAAATTTAGTCTTGAGAGTGAAATTCATTGAATATATTATTTTTAGAACAAAATTGGAAAATAGTCAATTCTTTCCTTAAAATTAATTATCTTTTTCTACTTCCCATAATCATCAATTTGTATAAAGTATACAATTTCGTTTTTCCACAAATCGTTCCATTTTCCATTCTAACTGTCATTTCGGTTGTCAAAACTTCAATCAAGATGGCAGTCAAAGGTTATGTTTTGTTTTTTAAATAAGTTTTCTTTAAATTAAAAATCAAAAAAAAATAATCATTAAATACGTTTGTGACAGAGGAGGGTATATTTTATTAACGTACGTATTTCTGTTCATATGGATCAAGGCTGTGCTACCAAATTGGCGATCAGATCATGCTCCTGTGATTTCTACAGGTTCCAGTTACGTTTAAAGTGATATCCAATCAAAATAGGCTTATAAGCTTTATTCACGATCTTTTACTCAATTTAAAGATTCTTATGAAAATATAAATCCTCGAACACATTCTATAATTTACGAAGTCTAATAATCATAGATTAAAAAAAACCTACTGTGAACTGGCCCTTAAATAAATCACTTACCCTTCAATGATTAAAAGTATTATTTTTAATTATAAGTAATATAAGTCAAATTTTTCAGTAGTCTGACAAAAGCTTTCATAGATCTGACAATAAATTGATGGTTAAATTATTGTATATAATGACAATGGAGAAAATGTTAAATGCATTATGCAACTGACAGTTTTAAACGTCAATTGAAATTGGCTGGCAATGACGTTTCTGTCACGTACTGACAGAACTGATAACATTGTGAAATCTGACAATCAGCTGTACTTTTACCTAAGGCACATTCTCAATGATCAAAATATTATAAAAACTAGTTTTCTTCCACTCTTGCACATTCTTCATCTGACTAAAATGAGTACACATGTTCCCGTATATTTTTAAAATCTCAAAGTTCTCAATTTTTTTTTTTTACTTATTTAAAGAATTTATTTTTAGCTTAAATTATTATTACTTATTCATAGTTCAAAACAAAAATCATCACAACAAAACTAAATACTCATCGCACATTATGTACGAGCGACTACGACGTACGTCCGCCTAATTTTAAAATAGAATTAAGAATATTGACAAATTTTGTTCATTTTGTTTCTCGATACATTTTTTTTTTTTTTAATTAAGGAAAAAGTAATAAACTTTTTTTAATTTAAATTAGTTTTTTTTTCAACTTTTGAAATACATACATTTGACAGATTTAAGTGACATTTCGGAAGATAAAAACAAAATCTTAAAATTAAAGAATCTTAAGTAATAAAATGTCAAAGAAATTTAAATAACAATTTAAAAATAGGCTGAAAATAATTCGTTGTTGAAATTTTATGATTTGAAAATGACATCATAATTAACCCTTAAAACATAAATTTATTTATAAATTACGAACTAATTTAAATTTTAAATTAAAAAATGCTTTTGAATGGAATTTTTGATTTGATTTTCCTTTGCCTCGTCTGTATAAAATGAGAAGATGAAATGCAATCAGCAACCAGGTGTTCCCGGTTGAGTGAAAATTCACTGTTTTTATCGTATTTTTAAGATAGAAAGGAAAAAGCAGTAAATACTTAAAAAGGGAAAAATGTGATCTTATCAAAAACAGTAAACACGATCTTTAAAAATAAACAAATGGAAACAGTCAATTAGAAAAAATTAAGAAAAAACATACTCAAGAAGAAAGAGCTCATGTAACTCCTCACTAAGAGTTTCTTTGTTCCTGAATGCGTTCATTTTTTGACATTTAATATAAAACATATGTCTAGTCTCTACAGTTTTTGATCTGAAATGATGGAATTAAATTTGTACTCGTACCTTTCTTAGAAATTATTTCTTTAAATGGAATTAAACTTAGGAATGAAAACAGAAATGTTAGACAAAGTTTGTAATACTGGCATTTTTTCTTGGGGTAAAAAATGGGATTTTTATTTTTAAGAAAATTAAAACAAAAGTTTTGGTGCTATAAAAAGGATATTTTTTTTTGAAAACCTGGGAAGCCTAAGCAACACGTGGCCCTCTATTTTTATTTTTAAATTTTTAATTACCTCAAGCCACCAACGTCAAATTACTTGTAGAGAAGTTCCTCTTCTTTTCGACGCCACCGCTGACAAATTTTCAATTAAATCATCTCATATACTTCAACGATATTTTTATTTTTGATTGGAGGTATGCACCTTGTCTTAATTTAAGTTTTAAATAACATTACTTAATTGTTATGGTAAATTCCAATTAATTCGGTGACACTCTTGTTTTGATGATGAGTACGAGTATTTTGTTTCGCAACCCCTAATATTTGGTCTTGTGTAGATATTCAAGTATGGAAATAAACTCACTTTCTCCATGAAGTATAGTTTGATGGAGGAAGTGAGGTTAGGTTCTCTTTTATTATAATTAGATCATCAATTTCCTCGTATACGAGTAGTTTTCCCTCCTCTTGCCTTCTTCTTTAGGCAGGCAAAACTTTAAAACGATACGACACAAATGAGGGTGTAAATTTAATTAGTATCTATCAGACAACGGGGAGGGCTATGTATTTGGGAGTTATTTTTATTATTAATGCAAGGACTGCTGGTTCAAGCTCTTGAACCTACATAAGAGCTCTCTTATTAAAATTTAAATTTTATAGATACCTACAACCAACAAACTTCTATACCATATTTCTACATTTTAATAATGAATTATGCATGCTGGTTTTGTGGGGTGAGCAGAAGGGTAGATTTTATGAGGTATACCATAACACCATGTATAAGTTTCAAATAAAATTATAGAGTAGGTTTTAATTATGAGTTGCCAAAATACATTAAAGATCAAAATATTGTCAAGTTGAGCTTTTCAGGGTTAGGGAATATAATAAGTACATATATATAAAAGTTTATGGCCTGCGATGATGATGATGAGTTTTCCTAGCTGGAAGCGAAGTTGAAATTGTTATCTTTTAAGATAATATCCTGTGTTTTTTGTTAAGAATAATTTAAATGTGATACAAGAAGTGGTGGATAATCAGATTATTCCTTAACGTAACAATAGAACGGAGATGTTCTTAAATGCTGTAGAAATCATTTGAAAAATGTTTATTTACATTGTAAACGGTTTTCTAATATTAGGTTCCTTTTTGGTTTTTTGGCTATAAGGGCAGCTGTCACTTTTGAAGCTGTCATCTTTTGAAATTTGAGAAGTAAAAACTACGCCATTTCTAATACTGGAATGATATACGCTATAAAAACCCATGGAAATTGTAAAAAAATCACTACAAAAATTTAGAAAATTTTGCAATCACACTTTTTAAATTTAAACCAACCTTTGGCTGTTTTGAAGTTGTTGAGAAAAGTTACTGATATGAAGAATCCGTGTGTGTTTTTCAAGAACAATTGAGAATATTGCTGTTGAATTCCATAGTGTTGATGAAAACCCATGTTTGTCGATTCTTCCTCTGATATTCGGAATAAGGCATTCCAAAAACTGTGTTTTAGATAAAGACTTGAGTCGTAAGGTTTTTATAGTTTATAGTTACAGTGCCAGTGCCCGTGGCATGATGGTTAGTGCGTTGGACTGTCATGCGAGAGGTCTTGGGTTCAATACCTGCCTGTGCCACCTTAATTAAAAAAAAAGAGTTTTCACGGGTACTGCATCTTGCGAGGAATTGACAAATTCTCCAAGAGTAATTCTTGTCATGAAAAAGTGCATTCTCAAACTAGCCGTTCGGATTCGGCATATAAATTGTAGGTCCCCTCCATCCCTGACAACATTACTCGCACACAGGAATGGTTGAGAGTTGTAAGTCACTAGGCCCTGGTTCTCTACGGACTGTTGCGCCACCTAATTTATTTATTTATTTTACATAAAACTCAATCCGGTTGATCACCAGCAACGTCAGACACTAAAGTGATCCCAATGTCCATTAACAAATATTCCTCAGTGATGAGGCTCATTTTCATTTCGGAGGCTACATCAGGATTGTTGCAAATCGGGCTCTGAAAATCCAAAAATGATTGTTAAAAGGTCTTTCTATCCTCAATTGTGCGGGTTTTTGTCTGGCGAGGACGGGTTATATCTTATTTATTCAGAAATGATGATTATTTGTGTTGGGATTGCAATTTGGAAGATATTAAAGTAGACGACGTTTATTTACAGAAAGACTACGCTTCGTGCAAAACATAATTTATATTAAGAAATATTCTTTTTTTTTTAACTATCAAAATTAAACCTATTATTGGAAAACCCTATTTATTCTTTGTACGTATTAGTACGTTGTACAAATTTGTTGGTTGTACATATCAGTGCTTTGTATTTATTCGAACGTTGCACAATTTTGTTCGTTGTACATGTTTGTACCTTATTTTTACAGGTGCGATGTTTGTACATGTTGCTTTGTTGTGCATCTTCGTACGATGTTAGTTGTACATTTTAAATATTTGTACGTTTTTAAAGTTAGTACATCGTTAGTTGTTATATTTGTCCGTTGTACATGTTTGTCCGTTGTACATGTTTGTCCGTTGTACATGTTTGTCCGTTGTACATGTTTGTCCGTTGTACATGTTTGTCCGTTCTACATGTTTGTCTGTTGTACATGTTTGTACATTGTACAAGTTTATCCGTTGTACATGTTTGTATGTTGTACAAGTTTATCCGTTGTACATGTTTGTACGTTGTAAAAGTTTATTCGTTGTACATGTTTGTCAGTTGTACATGTTTGTCAGTTGTACATTTTTGTCAGTTGTACATGTTTGTACATTGTACAAGTTTATCCGTTGTACATGTTTGTACATTTTACAAGTTTATCCGTTTTACATGTTCGTGCGATGTAGATTACATTCTTGTGCATTAAACAATGTGCTTCTTCATACGTTGTACATTTTCGTACCTTCTACTTAAAATTTAAGTTAAACGTCTAACAAATATGCAAGTTGTACATATATTCTGTTGAACATATTTTCTATGAATTGAAAGCTAGCGAAGTACATGTAAGTTGTACATATTTGTACGTTGTACAGCATTGTGTTGAAACAATTTTCTGTTCTGTTTCTTGAGTTTTGTGGAACTTACATGCAGAAATTATGACTATTTTCCATGTAACCATACTCCTCTTGGAACTTTATCCAAAGTTTTGTTTTTTAATGTCTTCAGAAAATTAACCGTATTCTTGGTAACCCAGGCAAACGTGTTCAAAACTAACTGGCAACGTAATTTTTAACAGACTGCAACTAATACTAATTGCTAAGCCTGTCAGTTAATCTTTGTTATTATTAAATTTAATAAACCGTTTGAGATTGACAAGTTCTAAGGGCATACCTAACCTAATTTGTGTTGATTAGAAAAAGTGGTCAATGTGGTTGTGACGGTTGGTTGGTTAGTTGGTCAAAAGGCAAAAATTACCCCTCCAATACTTTACATAGATTCCCTTGAAAAAAAAAAATCGCTATTTAAAATATTTTGTTGAAATCGCGTGCTACAAAGTTGTTTTGTGTAAAACAACCGCCCGCCCGCTTGCCATTATTGACGACTTCGAATGGTTGCGTTACGTTGCTGGTTGTTGCCAAGAAAAAAAAAAAGTTAATAAATGCAGAAGTTATACATTTTTGTTGTTGTGTCGTCATCCCAACGAAAAACCACAAACATTTAAAACAGCAGCAGCAACTTTAGCTGCCATCAGTAGTAGCCCGCGTTTTTAGGTCGATTTTTGTTTTCGACTTGTTTTTCCTTCATAGTTTTTGTTTTTTGTATTTTTGGTTACGTAACGAAAAGTCATCGTCGACGTCGTTGACGTCGTCGTTATGCTGGTTGTATATGAAACTGGTTGAAAATGCTGAATGAAATGCATTTTCGAGACAATAGATTTGTAAGCTAATTTTGCTGCTGCATAAAATACACAAAAAAAAAAAACAGAAAAATAATCAGCGGGCTATCATTGTCATGGCGGTATGTGAATGTGGTATAAAAAAACTGGTGACGGACTTTGACTGGAAAGAAATTAATTTTGCTTTTGAGACACAATTTTCCGAATGACAGATTCGAAGCTGTCATTACTTTGACGTTGTCGGTAATGGCAGTGCAGTGCGAGATCGTAACATGGCTCGTCTGTTTTTAATGAAGGAACCAACCAAAGATGCAGATGTACAATGTTGTTCCCTCGCTGATGGACGAATATTGTATAAGTTTAATTATGTATACAGAATACCTGCTGGTTTAAAATTTAGTTTTTTAGTCAAGGGGGAAACTCTGAGTTATTTTATAATTGTTTTCTTTTTTTTGTGTTTTGGATTCGGAATTAAATTTTCAATGACATAAAAAGGAAACAAAATATGTATGTAACTTCTACCTTTGTCGGTACAATTGTCGGTTGTTATTGAATTTTTTTTATATTTAAGGTACTTAATACCTAAGCCTACCTGTTTGTTGTTACCCTAAAAGGTAAAAGAATTAGTGGTGTTGTTTAGTTTAAGGGGATTTCTTTGCGTGTAAACTTGAAGGTCTTTATGTTTTACACCACGCTTTTTTGTCATCCTTTTTTTTCTGTACATAGCCATGTGAAACATGGTTGCTTAGTTAAAGGCTATAATAACCCACTAACATAAACAGCTTAAAAGTAAAAATCAATAAGAAAAGTGAATCATTATAAATATATACCTTATTTACGTAATATTTTTAAAGCTTTTTTAATTATCAAGCTTTAAACATCAGGGACGGATAAAATTTGTATGGTTCGAAAGATATTATTCCATTCCGGACAACTTGGAATTGAAATTTCTTATCGAGTATTAAGAAAACATTTATCCACGTCTTTGTTGGACCATACCACTAAGACTTTTTGTAAAAAAAAAATTCTTCCTTTTCGGATAATGTAAGATCTGTTATCCGTAGCCATTATCAATCTTACAACTATTGTATTACTACTTCTTATTGTTATTTGCAAATGAGTAAGATCAATTCAAAAAATACTCGCTGAGGATAAAATTAAATTCATTTGCTTAACAAACTTAAAAGTAAAATATTTTTGTATGCACGGATATAGTAAAATTTTGTATCCGTCACAGTTCTTTTACTGATGAATAAATTCTGAACGTTTTATTTCGGATGGAATAAGTTTCTTATCCGGAATCGTTATCAAATTCCGAATTATATTGTGAGTCATTTCTGCCATGAGTAAAAGTATTGTTTGAGAATAATTCTGGTAAATACGTTTCCACTTAAGAATTTAAGAAAAAATCAAAAATTGACGAATGTCTCAGGCAATTCGTATTTCTAAAACAATTTTTTTTATCCAGGAAATAAATACGTTTCCACTTAAGAATTTAAGAAAAAATCAAAAATTGACGAATGTCTCAGACAATTCGTATTTCTAAAACAATTTTTTTATCCAGAAACATTGCACTGATTAACTTTCTTACCTGCCATACTTTTTGTTAGATTGGAAGTTATTTATAACAACTTTTTTGATTGAAAATGATAAATATTTAGAAATAATTCTGATGTGAAAATAGAGTTTTCTAAAAATATACATCCTTCGGATAATATATATCGGATATTTATTTATATATTTTTTATTTATGAACTTATTGTTAATAGAATTTCTGAACGAATTAAGAGTCAAATTGATTCTATTATCCGTTGTAATTTAGACCAAAAATACATATTTTTGACTAATTTTTGTTACGTTTTCTCGGATATGCAGAAAGAAATCATGTACAAATATTATTTAAAGAAATACTCACCTTGGATAATCCTTAGTTTACTATCCATGTTCTCATCCGAAGATAATTCTCCATTTCAAGTGTACCAACCTCTTCACATATTTCACTAGTTTTCTTGTAAAATTTGTTTGTTATTATTTAGAAAGAAATTGTGTAAATACATAAAATTTTGAAAAGTATTTACCTTAAATAATAGAAAGCTTATTATTCTTGTCTTCTGCATTTTAAGACTTTTTGCTTTTAAACAAATTTGAAATTCATAAATACTTCGGATAAAGTAAAACTTATTATCCGAATTGATTTTTAGCTGTAATACAACTATCAATTTACTTATAATACGAATTTATTAAAAATTTAAAAACTATCTTAAGAAAATATAGGGTTTTTCAAATATATGAACTGTGGATTAAACAAAGCTTCTTATCCAAGGCTATCAACATGTTTATAACTACTTCTCATTGTAGAAGATTTTTTTTGACTAAATTCGAAATTTCTTTTTTCATCGGATAAAATTAAAACTTATTATCCGAGATAGTTTTTCGCTATAACACGACTGTCAGTCTGTTTAGGATAATAACTTATTAAATAAATGACATATTATCATGACATTAACATTGTTTTGCTTCGGATTAAATGTAATTTAATATCAAATTATATTGTTAATCCTTAAAGTCTTTTATAAGATTGTCAATTTTCTGCCATAACTTCTTAAACAATGTGAACACGTATCTGTCTGCACAATCTCTTTCAACTTTTTTCACCATTTAACCCAATATTGTCTGTTGCGTCATAGAATACCAAATCACAGTTAACTATCTTATCTTTGGGTTATGTAAAAGTCATTTTTATATTTAACGACCAATATTTTGCGACAAACATATATGCAAAGATTTATATCGACTTAATAAAGTCTCTCATATCCTTTAACGTAGTCGTTGTATGGCGGTCATGTCGCGTCAGTATTACTGTCGATATATTATAATCACAGCACTATGACTCAGACTCAATTCTTATATCATTTTGCTTTCATTTACAAGTCGAACAAATAATATGACTCATAATAAAAAATCACAATAGTTCGTAGGTGTTAACGACTTGTGCTCGTATGTGGATACATTTGAAACCATTAAAAAATCCATATTTTGCCAGGAGCACTTTCTTTAGGTCATAACAAGGCCATGATTCCATGAGTCCATCGGATCCGTCGTTGTCGAGTTGCCAATTATGTTTTTCTTTTTAATTCTCATTAAGTATTGTAACAACAACAACTCTTAGTTTAAACAGTTAAATTTCAATGTGAACAAAGACGACAAACATTTTGTTTTGGACGAATGAAGAAAAATAAAGAAAAAAAATAAGTAAATGTCACACAATGACCCAAATTAAGAAATGTAATTGTTTCTGCTGCGCCCGTCGCTGCTACCGTACCTTCAGCCTATATTTAAACCTTCATACAAAACGAAAGTATCAAGAGAGGTGAGGAGGGTTTGTTGAATTTTGTTCTGTCCCTCTCCGAAAACAACGACGACGGACGCGTCAACCTCCATTCGACAAATTTATGTGCAACTTACTTGGCTCTGAGTCAGACCGGTGTAATTGAAATTCAAAAATTAACCTAAACCGCAATGGATACGAGTACAACCACCATTTATCCATCTATCCATCCATCCATCCATCCATCCATCCATCCGCCATCATGAATCGTTTTGTCTGTTTTGACTGTTGACTCTATTTTCCACCTGGGAATACTCGTATTGAACTTCTTATACTTTGCTAAAAATTCAAATCACGCGCGTGGAAATGTAAATATAGTGTGACTGTTTAAAGAAAAATAAGAAACAAACCTACAAAAACAACAACAAGAAATCGAAAACCCGGCAAACACTCAAAATATGGTGACAACTCCTAGTTTTTCAATATTCTATAAAATCCTATATATTTTTTTCGGAGCATAACATTTGATGGCTTAAATTTGGTCCCTTATGCCAGAGTCTGGAATTATCAAAACTTCGGATAAGAACACATATCTGTTCCGTTTTTCAAAAGAGCATGGCCAGCCTATTCGTATTCTTTCTTCGGATAAAATTTTGAGGCCTTGATAATGTGTCTGGAGGGAAACTTTTAAAATATTTCTGGATAAAAATACTTTCTGTTCAGTTTTTCATCCATATTCTTTCTTCGGATAAAATTGTATGTATAAAAAAAAAAAATTAGTTACTCTGTATATATCAACTCAGTTTGAAGAATTCCTATTAAAGAGTATCATCAGAGTATACACAGGCAAGTTTAAATCTCAAAATGCCTTATCCGAACAATTTCTGGCAATCGGATAATACACTAACTTTAAGAAAACGTCAACAAATGTTATTTAAGAACTTTTTACATTTATAATAATTGTATCTAACAAGTTTTACAAAAATTTGATAAATGGTTAGGTAAAACCTTTATCCTAACAATTTATAATAGCCGCATAAGCGATTAACTGCCACCTCATGTGTTAATTGACTTTGGATAAGAAACTAACCGTCAAAATGCGTTATCCAGAATTATTTTTAGGCTCTGTATATTTAAAATCAGTATCAAAAAGTCTTAGGAAAAGAAAATGATGAGTTAATTGAAAAATGATCTTATCCGAAACATTTTTTTTCCAAACGGACAAAATTTACAATTTTCAAGATTCCGGATAAAATGTTTTGGTTTTTCTTGTTTAAAGCGAAGAATATGGTCACCTTGTTTATATGGGCGGTGAATCAACTGAAAACTACAAAAAAGAGTGCAAATGTTGTTTCTTTTATTTAGGATTAGTAACAAAAATTTCCTATGCAAACAATGTATCTAGTGAATTCATTGAATGTGCAATGAATTTTAATTCGAAAATATACTCGGTTCTATATTTATGCGGTTTTTAAACGATTTTTTGTTTAGTTCGTATAGCACAGAAAACAATGACAGAAGGCAGAAGGCAAAATGAAAAGACTTTTTCTTATTCTTCCCCATTCGATGGACGATGAAGACGACTCCGAGGACATTTTACTATGCAAAAGTCTTGAGAAAAAACAGGACGTTACCTTTTTTAAATCCTTATCCAATCTCTGGTTTTTTGTTTTTGAAGTTCTTAACAATTTTTTTTTTCTTTGAGATACTAAACTTTAGTATCGAGTAAGGCGGTTGCCTTTTTTTCGGGGCAAAGTGTGTAGGATTTTGTGTACGTTTAGATGAAATGGAAAATTTCTACATAGATTCTTATATGTTTTATAGGTCGAATTGCATATTCGTACATTTTTGTTCTTTTATATTTTCTGATAGTGTGACACTAAAAGTTGAAATAGAAACAACAAACAAATAATAAAAACTGTTGGTCATTTGTATTTCTGTCAGATATGTTCCTACAATTGTATAGTTCTTGAGTTGTCACATTTGAAAAAGTTGAATAAAAAAACAAAACAGAGAACAAATTCAAAATATAAAATGAATTAGCTTAATGCTGAGATTTAGTTCGGTCTTTGGACATAATAGTATATTGGTTTGCTGATTTATTTCTTTTGATGAATCATTATTATTCCGAAACGATAGAGAAAAATAGAGACTGAGATACACAAGTAGAATAAAACATTTTGATAGAAATCACGTCTCTATTAAGTCGTATAGCATAGGAAGACTATTTTTATAGGAGAAAAAAGAATGGATTTTTTTACATTCATTATAGGAAATGTAGTAAGGAAATAGTTGACTTCCACTGAATTTAAATATGGTTAAAATTTATCCGTAGAAGAGATGTGTATGAAAATACTAAAAGAAGTTTATTTATTTCGAAATGGATTAAGAATCGAAGTGAATAAGTTTAGTGAAATTTGAAAATGAAATCTAAAATCCGAAACGCTTTATCCGAACTATGTTTGGGCTTCGGATAAGCAAAAACCTTATCCAAATTTGTTTTAAAATTTCTTTAATGCATTAGAAAAATGCCTTGGAAATAGAATAAAATAAGTTGGTTTTAAAAGCATTTTGAATTAATCATTTTCGGAGATGGATAATGAAATTTTAAGCAAAGCTGTCAAAATCATTTACTCTAAATTTAAACAATGACAATGTTAACCCTTAGATGCTTTATCCGAACCATTTCTAGCAGCCGGATGATACAAAAAACTGTCAAACAACGTAATCCAAACTTATTGTAAAACTCTTTATATTAAAACTCAGTTTTTTAAAAGGGATAGTGAAATTGTAGACACAAACCTTAAAACCAATAAAAATCGAAGGAAAACCAAAAATCTTTATCCAAATTATTTCTGGCAGTCAGATAATGGGCAATGAAAAAAAACGTTACCAACAATTATCGTAAAACTTTCTACATTGAGGCGCAGTTTAAAGAAGTCTTAGAAAAAAGATATAATTATTAAATAGATATAAGGCATGAATGTATTTTTCCAATAGCGAAGTAATAACCGTAATGGTTTATCCGAAGTATTTATAGAAGTTGGATAAGAATGCAACTGCCAAAAAACATAATCCACATCTGTTTTAAAAACACAAAAACAATGTAATGAATAGGTTTTGCAAAGAATCTGAACAAAATATTTTCCAATGTGGATAGTGATTTTCTAGCACAAACTGTCAAAAATCATAAGGTAATATCCAAAACAGAAAAAAACGGTAAAAAACTTTTACTCTCTATATTTCAAATTAGTTTAAATTAATTCTAGGAAAAGATTATCATCAGAGAACATATATACAAGCAAGTTTAGAAATACTTTATCCTAACAATTTCTAGTAGTCGAACTATGAAAAAACGTCATCCGAATTGATTTAAGAACTCCTGATTTAGAACTACTGATTTTAAACGACAAAACTTTTCTTATGCTGATAATGAAATTTACGACACAAATTATCAAAAATATTTTCCAAAATTCGTTGCAAACTCTACATTTGGCAAATGGCTAGGTGAAACTCTTATCCTAATAATTTACAACAGTTGGATAACGAATTGGCTACCAACTGATTTATGTAAATGATTTAAAAAAAACAGCCGATAAATTAACTCTCAAAATGTGTTATTTAAAATTATTTTGTTTGTTTAAAATCAGTTTCAAGAAGTCATAGAAAAAGAATATGATGTGTTAATTCCAAAAACATCTTATCCGAAACATTTTTTCCTAGAGAAAATAGTGAATTTTTGGAAACAAGCATGAAAAAAAAATATATGAAATATTCTTAATCACTGCACTTGAAAAATAAAATGATTCATCTCAACAACATCTAACTGCCGGACAAGGAACTGATTTTCAAAACTGCTGCAAAGCTTGGAAAAATAATATGATAAGTAAGTTAACAAAAAGAACTTAATCCAAAACATTTTATGAAAGCGGATAAATGGAAGTTACTAAATAAAATGTCAACATCGTTATCCGAGACATTTTCGCAATGTATTTTAGTTCCAGTTCGGATTGAAATATAATTACATTCGTAATCACAGCTTAATATTTGACTAATGAGGAAAAACTAGTTTTCGAATACAGTTGTCAAAATGAAAATGCAGTTTGATATGCTAATATTTGGATAATAAAGTTTAAGGAAAACAGTGTCACAACTTGTTATCCACAATATTTGTTTAGTGCGGTAATTTCTGTAAAAATGTCAAAGTCTTGGATAATTCAATGCAGACTTACTAACCCTTATTTGGTCTTATCCGATGCATTATTTTAAGATGGATAAGAGATTTTGGGAATAAACTACCCAAACATTTGACTTATTAGTCGAAATGTCAAATTTGAAATACTGATAACTGTTTTATAAATGTGCTTAAGTGTGAATTTTATGTATTCTAGTCAGTACGATAAAATGTACATACAAATTGCCATTCGGATAACACTATCCTAATGAAATACTATCTAAAACAACATTATCCAAATGAAAATTACTTTATCCAGGCACATGAAAAGTCTTTAAAATATAATTTTCTTGTAGTAATTCAAATGCCATTGGCAGTCTCTTTCGTTTCACCTAAATACCTTAAAGAAAAATAACTTATAATAAGTGCTATCCTTCAAACGTCTATTTGAATAGGTTTAACAAAAAAGAATAAAAATAAAATTATGCTTATTAATGAACGTCTTAAAGAAAACTCCTTAATACCATCTCATCATATTTTTCTTTGTAATACAAAGAAAATAATTGAAGACAAATTTCTGTATCAATTTTTATTTATCAGTCTTCGAGGCACGTTTTTCTAAGAAAGACAAACGGTCAACAACAGTATTCCTCATTATAGAAAATATACGATAGGCAAGTTATTACAATCCAAAAAAAAAACAATTAAATTAAAAATAAATCGATGCAACATTAAAAGAAAGAAAATATAAATCTCCTTTAATCAATCGAATGTGTGGGGGAGCAGGGCTAAGGGAGCCATCAGACAGATAGATAGACAGGAGAGGATCCTACTTCAGCTAAATATAACAACAATGTCACATATATTTAGAAGACCTCCTCAAGATAGAATGCAGTGCATGGGATACCGTATTTATTTCATCTGCTTTAACCTTCTTTTCATATGCGAACTGCGAACCTCCATAAGTCATCTGTTTTTTCTTCTTCTTCTTTTATAACTTCTTTATTGGAACTTTATATAAAATGTCTATATAATTCTGACATCTGATATTGAAGGTTATTTAAAATCGAAGAAGGTACCCTATAATCAAATATGAAAATATGTTATGCATGTTTGGATGATGGGATAGCAAATATGTTCGGCTTGTGTATAATGAAGTAAGAACTTGATTTTCATCTGTTTATATATTTAAATATCATTCAGGTTCCTTACCTCAATTTGGAATGCAATATAAGGCAGGATGCCCGAGAATTGGTTTTCGACGACGACGATGCAATCTTTTCTTTTTTAGTTTCGTTTCGTTTCGTTTCTTTTTTTTCTTTCTTCGGTTTTGTTATAGTGTGTTTATTTTGCTTTGCTTTCGAGGAAATTGTTATAGTTTGAAGTTCTGGAATTTCCTTCCGGTGTGTGAAAACAACATTCAAAAGGATGTACATTGTACAAACATGGTATAGACAGACAGGATGTCACTTATGGCCTCAAGGATGAACACATGTTTCATTATGTGGATTATCTCATATTGCGAAACTTTAATCAAAATATTCTTGGAAATTGTTCATTCTTTATGTCGTCAGGTCTCAAGAAACGACCTTCATACATAAATAAAACATCAAATACGTATTTGAAATCCTCTGAAGTGTCTTCAAAACACTATTAAAACGCCTTATAAACTATGTGATGGGTGTGTTTTTATTTAGAGCAATAGAACTTTAAGTGGGCAACACTATTTCAAATGGCGGCCATTTTGTAAGCTTTCACCTGTCAGATGATATGTTTTTAGTATGGTTTCGCATTTCAAAATGAATAGGCTGAAGAATGTTTCGAAATTGTGCAAATTTTAAACGTCCATTTTACGGAAGATCACTCTTAGTTGAATTGATGTGTCAATAAACAAAACTGCCGTATTTGGAGTGATGATAATTCTCAAATGTATATTGAGACACCGTTACATCCACAAAAACAGAGTGTGCTTTATAGGTTACTGGATTAATTGGGGGCTACTTCTTTAACATGCTTGTCAGAACGTTACAGTCCATGGTGACCGCTATAGAACCATTAATACTGACTTTTTTCTTTATAAATTGAACAAAAGATGGAGCCAATGTGTCACACAGCTCACACCGAAAGTTGACCGCCAAAATCTTGCTATTTAACGCTGCTTGACTATTTTCTGTGGAGATATGTAAAGTCACTAGTCTACGCCACCGATAAACACGAAAGGATTGACCACTTGGAACACAATTTTCGTTGGGTGTCCCAAAATTAACGCAAGATTTGAATTAAATAGAAAACGCCGTTTTTAGTCTTTTGATAGTTATATTTTTATTGACTCGTAAAGTACATAGGATAGGATTATGTATGGAATAACACATCGGACAAATGGCCTCCACGGCTTTGCATGCACATGCGCACTCTTTTGTTGAAATTTTCCATGACCATTCTGCATAAATGTGGCTGAATTTCGTTGATGCAGCGTTGAATCTCCTCCTTTAATGCACGGGTGGTTGTGGGCTTGTTGACATAGACTTGTGATTTCAAATAACCCCATAAAAAGAAGTCTAATGGTGTAAAATCACACGATTTAGGAGGCCAATTTTGATCACCGAAACGAGAGAGTACACGACCTGGAAATGTCTCATGCAGTAATTGGATTGTTTCTTGGGCTGTATGACATGTGGCACCGTCTTGTTGAAACCACATATTGGACACATTAATATCATCCAATTTTGGCAGAAAGAACTGTGTAATCATGTCGCGATATCGAGCACCAGTAACAGTCACTGCTTGACCAGCATCATTTTCAAAAAAATATGGCCCAATTATGCCTCCAGCCCAAAATCCACACCATACAGTCACGCGTTGTGGATGCATTTGTTTTTCGACAATCACATGTGGGTTCTCCGAACCCCAAATGCGGCAATTTTGGCGATTGACAAAGCCATCAAGATGAAAATGTGCTTCATCGCTTAGGATGATTTTGCTCGAAAAATCAGGGTCCATTTGTTGATGTTCAATAATCCATTCAACGCACTCTCTTCTCTGTCCATGGTCATTAGGCTTCAATTGTTGTGTTAATTGAATTTTGTAAGCATGAAGACACAGATCTTTGGTGAGTATACGCTGTAGAGAGGTTCTTGAAATTTGCAATTCTTGTCCACGACGTCGAATTGAGGTTCCTGGATTGTCAGCAACACTCTCACGCACTGCTTCGACATTCACATTTGAACGGCTTGTTTTTGGACGACCGGTGTGTTTGGCGTCTCCAACGAATCCAGTCTCCATGAATTTTTCAATTAATCTCTTCACAGTTGACGAAGTTAAAACACTATTCCGACCATATTTTGCATGAAATTTTCGAACTGCAGCCGCCAAGCTTTCACTATTTTTGAAATATTCTTTATTAATGAAGACACGTTGTTCTATCGTGTAACCCTCCATTTTTAATAACCCTATACTGTTAGCTGTCAAATTGCTTTTTTTTTCAGGGTTGCCAACACTTCACTGCACAAATGGCGGCAAATTCAAATCTTGCGTTAATTTTGGGACACCCTTTATTATTGCCGATATATGGCCACAAAACTTGGACCTCCGGATTAGACTACGTCCGAGCCAGCCGTAGCGTTCATTTGCCAAAAATTATATGTCAATTGTTATACCAGAAGTTATATTTCGAATAAAGTAAATTTCATGTCAATTTAAAATAATCATCTTTCTTTTATTCCACTTCAAAGTTCCTTACTCCTAAAACAAAACACCCTTTATAAATGAAACATGAAAAACGTATTTTAAATCATCTTAAAGGCCTTCTAAAAAACACTGTTAAAACGTTCTAAACACTATTTACTGGGTGTTTTTTTATTTAGAAGGTATATAACTTAAAGTTGGCAACACTATTTCAAATGGCGGCCATTTTGTCAGCTGTCAGATGATTTATTTTTATGGTGCGGCATTGCAAAATGTGTAGACGGAAGAACGCTTCTAGATTTTGCGAATTTATTCGAAGTACGTATTGCGCACAACGTTCATTTTACAGAAGCTCACTTTTAGTTGAATGGATGCGTCAATAACAAAACTGACGTATTTAGAGTGATGATAATTCTCAAGTATATGTTAAGACACCGTTACATCCACAAAAACTGGCTGTTTATTGTGCTTTATTGGTTGGTGGAGTAATTTGTTAGTACTTCTCTAAAAACGAAACTGGTCAGAATGTTACAGACAATGGTGATTGCTAAAGAGTCATTTTTACTAATTTTTTCGTTTATACATACATTGAAGAAAAGACGGCGCAACATGTCACACAGCTCAATTCAAGTCCTCAATTTTCCTCGAAAATCGTGCGATTTAATGCCACTTGACTTTTTTCTGAGAAATCGCTAGTCTACTCGGATAAACCCAAAACAGTTGACCACTTGGAGGTCAACATTCGCCTTGTTATTGCCCATATACATCCACAAACATTGAAAAAAGTCATCGGAAATTAGACCTCCATGAATTTTATTTCAAATATAATGAAACACATTATCTTTTGAATAAAATGAATTGTAATGTCACTTTAAAATAATGATCTGTGTTATATTCTATTTCAAAGTTTTATACCATTGAAATAAACACCCTTTAGAAATAAAACATCAAATATCCATTTTAAATCATCTCAAAGGCGTTCAAAAACACTATTAAAACGCCCTAAAAACGATGTAGCGGCTGTTTTTTTTTTTACGTATAAAACTTTAAGTTGGCAACCCTATTTCAATCAGCGGCCATTTTGTCAGTTGTCAAGTGATTTATTTTAAATTTAGTTTGACAGTTTAACATAAATATAGACTGACACCTGAAGAAAGCCTCTAAATTGTGCATATTTATTTTGAAAATCATGGTTCTGTTCGAAATACGAGTATGTATCGCTCATTACGTTCATTTTACTGCCAACAAATTTGGTTAGATATATCTTCAATAAACAAAACTGCCGTTTTTGGAGTAATAATAATCTTCGTTTGGTTCCATTTCAATCTTCTTTACTTCTAAAACAAAACCCCCTTTATAAATAAAACATCAAATACGCATTTTAAATCATCTTAAAGGTCTTCAAGAACGCCCTAAAAAACTATGTATACACCTTCAATTTTAGTATACAAATGCCTGTTGAATTTTTTGAAGAAGCTATGTCGGTTTATCAATGAAATAGCTCAACTTAACTGTAGATATTTATACGTTTTACGATCACTTAACCAATTTACCTTTTTAACGTCTCTTATAAAAAGAATCTTCCCGAAAAAAAGACATCTCATTACAAAAGGCCACAGCAGAGTAAAATATCGTACTTGTTTGTTCTTTTTGACGTTTGGAATAGTTAAACGGGGTAAATTTAAATTCCTTTGTCGTAAAAAAGTTCCTCCAAGTATTTTTATTGAAATTTCACTTCACAAAAAGTCGTAAAACAAAAATGTCATCGCGTTTTATATTCACTCATTTAATTTCAATTCTTCTATTTTCTATTCTTTTGATCAAACTTGAAGAACCAAAAACCCTTTGAGACAAAAATTTAATTACTTAACTGTTGGCATTCATTTACTTAGGTATCTTTAGCTTTTGGGGAAGTTGTATGGTTTTTTAACATTCAACATCATCTCGTCTCGTTATCATTATCGTTTCAAAGATACTTCTATATCTCAAGACTCTTGGATAGGTACATCGTGACGTGATGGTAGTTTGGTCTAAAAAGAAATATACGAGTTTTTAGATTTGATTATACGATTTTAATAATTACTTCAATTGAAACAACACTGTAATGTAAGTATTATGCATTTTCTACTCGATTAAATTTATATTCTTCCATCAAAACGTAACACGGATGAAGATATTATTACGAAAAGATACTGACTGGCAGTGAGAAAGAGAGAGAAGGAAATGTATATTACATGAGATGGAAGCATGGTGGGAAAAATTCGCTGATTCAATAATTGTATTATTATGCATTCGAGAGCCTCAACCCCGTCGAGTCGCGGGCTCTTTGCACACATTGTACAATCAAATTGAAAATAATCACACATTGCAGTCTTTCTGTGTTTATAGTTATTTTAATTTTGTTGTTGTTTTTTTTATTTTTATTATTTTTTTTGTAAACAAACATTTTCGAGATTGATTAAAATAAAAAAACGGATTAAAAACGTCTGCACTTGGAATTGGCTTGGTTTACAGTTTTTGTTTTTGTTAATTTATTTTGACTTTCAATTTTTTTGGAACACAAAATTGGTTCAAGATGGAGTTTTATGCAATTTGCTTCTTCTAATGGTGATTGGAAGAATTGAGTTTGTTTTTAGTTGTTTTTGAGTTCAATTCTATTTTAGAGACATCACTAAACGATAAATAGAATTTTTCTCCAGCAGAGTAATCCAACACTTTGAAAACTTTCTTACTTAAGACTTATGTAGAAGCGAATTTTTGGTCCATACGAGAAATATCAAGTTACAGGTTCTTTTTGAATTGTTTTATAAGTAGGAATATGGTTTAAACGATATTATTGAAATAATCATTTTTTAGAAACAAATATTATAGAATTTTGTGAAAAGAAATATTTTGAAGTTTATTAAAAAAATACTTTTTTTTTGCTCAAATAAAATAATACTTTTTTTTTATACATTAAGATGTTCTTAATGCGAATCTTGCCTTAAAATTTTTCTATCACATCAGGTTTTTAAAAATGCTCAAAACAACAAAAAACGGGGTTTTACACCTAAGTAAAAACCCAAAATATCTCTTAATAATAAATTGTATGATGATTTTAAAAAGTACAAATCGTTCTCTTTTAGATACAAGTTAAAGCATTTTTTTTATCTTACTTAGTTTCTGGAACTTCTCATTTGTTATGAGCCTTTTTATTTGAAATTTCGAACAACTTGAATTCGATACTTTAATAGTTTTGGAAAATATATTTTGGACTTCATTTTAAGTGCTGATTTCTAATCCAAACTCTAATTTAAACTATTTCCTCAAGTTTTATAAATACCCGTTTTCAGCATTGTTTTTATATTTTTTAATATATTTCAAAAACTTGATATAACAGAATTGTTAAGACAACAGATTCGTTACAAGAACCAAAACTATTTTAACAGAAATAATTTAGCGTTTCTTTTAGATTTTTGTAAGACAGGTGAAAGGTAACAACTTTTGAAGTTTTTTTTGAATATTTTATGACATAATATAAACGTTTTAACTAAATATTGAAGAAAAGGATTATAGATTTGGAAAAACATCACGGGTTTTTTGGATAAAAAGCTACTTCATAAATTAAGATAGCCTCAAAAAGCCTTACGTGGATGTTTTTTCGAATTTAAAAAAAAGTTATCTCAAAAGCCTGATGTGATACATTAATTTTGAAGTCTGATTTGAATTAAAGCCACCAAAACCCATTATAAAAGTGCAATTTTAATGTCGATGAGAAAGGTTACTATTTTTTGTACACCAAACTGTTAGTTTTCCTTTCAATGATCAACTCCAACCTAAATTGCTTCATTCATGAACATTTTTTTCAATGATAGACATTTTCAATGATCGCTATAGCCGATCCGTTGAACGAAATTCAATGATTGGTTTCAATGATGAAAACCAATAATAGCTTTATCTAGCTTCTGAGTTTTTCCGTGGAACAGTTTTAAAAGTGTTTTTCAAAGGAAAATAAATTGTACGTTTAATTACTCGTTGATTGATGAGTTTTTAGAAGCAACAAAAACTTAAATTTACTTTACTATGTTTTATTTCTGATCCCGGTTTTGCAAATAAGTTTCAAAATGTTCGATGATTAATTTCGAAAAAGTAATGACTGCAACTGCAGACTTTTTTTTCCAGCCAGTTTAAAAATGTAATGATATATTAAAGCTGTCAATTTAAACAAATTTGCAAAAAAGTTTTTACAAGAACGTAACTTTAATTTTGGGGTTAATTTCGAAAATGAAACAATTTATTTGTATTTATTTGTTTTAAAAATTGAATCTGTCCAGAAGTTACATTTTATATATTCATGAAACTAATTCTAGATCTTGTGGACCGATTTTCTTAAAAAGATGTGTTGCTTATTGACCTTAAAATTTGCATTTAAATCGTAAAGGTTGTTTCCGAGAAAACAAAGGTTGAAAGAAACTTAACGTAAAAGCAGTTGGATTTTGCTTAAATCTGTTTCTGAATAATTTTCTATTTATAATATCAAATTCCGAAAATTGCTACCAAATCGTCGCAACATGTTTTATTTTGAAAAGTAAAAAAAAAAAATATTTGAAAATATTTGTTTACGTTTAAGACCAAATAAATCAAAACATTAGTAGTGTTGAAAAGAAACTAAGGCACAATATTTATCAAAAAAATAAGTTTAAAGTATTAGTTGCCACTTTTTTTAATACTTTAACTTTTAGTAATTTTCTAATTCTACATATTTATATGACATCTGTAATTTTGCTCGAAACAATTTCTTGCTTACTCTACTTAAAAGAGCCTTATACAGTTTTTTTTATTATTAATATTTACTTCAAGAAAATAAAATAATAAAAGAAGACAAAGATTTATTCTACAAGTGACAACAAAAATAAATTGCTGCCCAATGTTGTGTTAAATTTAGAACTTCGCTTCCTGAACCCGCAGTCTTCTGCATAGCAACTTTGCCATTTCTGACATTTTAAATTAGCAGCTCCGTTCCGGTGTTTTTGTTTCTTTGTTTAATAGATTTGTTTTTGTTTGTTTGTTTAATAGATGTGTTCAGATAATCGGTTTATAGGCGATTTTTTAGATTTGTGGTTTTCCATCTGGCAATTCTTTGTTCAGAGTTGGTCTTCTTGACAGCTGTCACTTGATTTATCTTCAGTTTGATTTGTCCTTTCATAATGAATTGACTTCATTCGGAACAACTTTTGGAAAGTCGCTTGTCTATAAAGATAAGCCCGAGACGATTGACGTCATGAAAAAAAAACATGCGGCGCGTTATTTCTGCAGACGAACCTAGTGCAAAAAGTAGTCGAAAATTGGGCTTCTCGGCTGGAATTTATTCGAGCCAGCCGCGATGGCTTTTTGCCTCTTGCGAGAAATTGACAAATCTTCCAAGAGTAATTCTAGACATGAAAAGTGCTTCCTTAAATCAGCCATTCGGATTCGGCTTAAAACTGTAGGTCCCCTCCACCCCTGTTAACATTACTCGCACACAGAAATGGTTGAGAGTTGTAAGTCACTAGGCCCTAGTTTTCAACGGTCTGTTTCGCGACCTATTTTTTTAAAAATTATTTTATCTAATTATACGTAAAAACTGATATGAGGAAGAAATATTAGTTTTTGATTATTGAATCGGTCATCTGTTTCTTCATAGTGCAGCTTTCCTTTACTTCTTACATTTGCTTGCAACTCTAACTCAAGACTTCTTAAATTTCTTCGCTAAACTAAAGTATTTTTTGTATAAAGACTGTACATAAAATTCTCATTTCTAAGCCAGGAAACCAGAATGCATCACCATGACCGTAACAATATAAACAATATCGTTGACAATATGAAGTGTTGTGGGATTCTACTTTTAAATAGTTAAATCGTACGAAAACCTTCATAAATATTCAAGAAAACTTAAATTTCCATGCTTGATCGATATTGTAAACAGCTAAAGCCAATGTCCCTGTAATCCCTTTCTTTTTTGTACTTTAAAGTTTAAATACCTAAATTTCATCACTAAGTACCTTTTGACTAAAGCTGAAAAGTTCCCCGTCTTAAAAAGTTATTGAACTTTTTTTTCTGTCAATAAATTTGATAAAGAAAAATACACAAAAATAAAGACTGAAGGTTGAAGACTGAAGACTACCAAAAATATATATCTACAAATATTTAAACTTAAAAAAGGTTTTAATGTAGAGAGGCATGCAATGAACCCTATAACTTCTGAAAAAAGGTGAATGTCATTTTAGTCAATAATACGAATGTACATCTTTTTTGTTTAATTTATGTGTGTCTACTGTAAAAGATATTCATAGAAATATGATATAGTGTGAGGTGGTACAATATTGATGACGTGTTGGCTGTGCTTCTACTATTGACAGAAAATTATTCAAATCAAATACAAAATATATTCCAGACGAAATTACATCCAATTCTCAAGTGATGATGGAATAAAAGTACAACCAATAACAAAATACCAATTTTTCATGCTGAAACGATAGTAGCTAGACAAGGCGACAGAAAGATTTGAGAAACAAATTCTACAACACATAAAATTTAATTTACAATAAAAATAAAACAAACTAAAAAAAGTCAAAGGAAATGAACGAAGAAAACCCCATGTGGTTTAAAGGGTTTACCATACTGATAATTCCAACGACTTTTTCTTCTTCTTCTTCATAGAATTCTTATGGTATACTAGATTCCTGTCCTAAAGGAAGAAGAAACCTGTATCGAAGACCTCCTGTTGATGTTTTTTTTTTCCAATTTTATTTGTTTTTTTTTTGTTGAATCACATCTTTTGTCTCTGCTGGGTTGATGGCTTGAAGCTGAAGAAGTATCTTCTTTTTTTGTACCTTCTTATATCTACTCCTTCCATGGAAGGTTCTCTGGATATAAAAAAAGAAGAGGGTAAGAAAGATAGGATATATTAGTATTCCCTATGTAACACATGGATCGGTCTCTTGAAGAACGCCAGATGCGCAATAAATGCAAGACCGACACAACTTTAGAAGAACACACACAAAAAAAAGAAGAAGAAGAATCATCATCTTGAAGATAGATTAAGAAGATGAAGCACGATCCGAAACACCCAAAGTCGTCTTCGTCTTCATTTTTGTTTTTCTTTCTGTTTTTAATCGAGTATAGGTACAACAAGAACACACATCACATAACTCCCATAAGTCCATAATACCGCAAAAGGTGCCAGGATGAGGATGAAGACGAAGCATGATGGAATGGGGATAGGGATGTGATGCATCTTCTAAGGTGGGGATGTTATACCTACATATATAGGATGGGATGCTGTTGTATCTTATTAGCAAAGAAAAATGTTGCAAAATATGTAATGTAATGCTTCTGATGCACATCATACAACATAGTAGTACTACTACATATTGTCTCCTCTCTTCAAGACTTCCAATTCGTTTATTTAAGTTAGGGTAGGATAGGCGCAGTTTAAGTGAGGTAAGGAATAAAGTGTTAGACTGACTGCACAACTTGCAACAAACATTCTTAACAACCTAAGTTTTTTTCTTTCTTTTAAGTCTTAGTTTAGTTATTTCATTTTGTGTGTTGTTTCTGTCTGGTTATAAGTAAGTAAAGTCTGTAGTCTTTTAATTTTTATTTTTGTCTGTACTAAGTTATCAACAGGTTTTTGAAAAATTTTCGTATAATGTGCTCTTGAAGAAATGTAAATGCATAGTAATTTGGTAAATGAAGTACATTCATATATTAGAAGTCTTTTTTGCTCCACATTTTGACTTTGATATTAATTAGAAGCAAGAGTTTTATACATTACACAAATTTGTTGGAAACCAAGTCACCTTAGGAAAAAGTCTTTAAGTCTACAATTGTAAGAGTTATTTGGTAATTTGAACACCTTGACTTTATTGGGGAACATAAAGGCACTTGATTTGTAGTTTGTTAGAAGATATTTGACCTACAAAAACTTCGTTATGGCTATTTCTGCACAACCCCAATTCTTTTAAAATTGATCCTTTCATTTTTTTAAAAGCAAACATAAGATATTTCTATCTTTTATAAATTTTTAGCAGCTGTTAAAGGTACCAATGACGTAGAGCTATACAAATATTTAGTATTAATATTAAGTTTTTAACGGCATGAGTACCCGTGGCATGATAGTTAGTGCGTTGGACTGTCATGCTGGGTTCAATCCCTGCGTGTGCCATCTAAAGTTTACTGGGTACTGCCTCTTGGGAGGAATTGACAAATCCTCCAAGAGTAATTCTTGCCATGAAAAGTGCTTTCTCAAATTAGCCGTTCGGATTCGACTTAAACTTGTAGGTCCCCTACATTCCTGACAACAGTACTTCCACACAGGAATAGTTGAAAGTTGTAAGTCACTAGGCCCTAGTTCTCAACGGACTCTTGCGCCACCTATAATAATTTATTTTATATTTTACGGCATGAATGCGATATCCTCGTTTTGACGAAAGATTCACATCTACTCAAAAGGGCTAATATCTCAGCACTTTTCCGAAGGTAGTTATTGTAATGGGTCCGATTTGTAAGATTGAAAGTCTGTCATTTCTTGGTGATTTAAGATCCCTAGAATAAAATTAATGATTTGAGATAATTTTTAACGTCGATAACATCTCAAGAACTCGCAGAGATATCAACTAAAAATCCAACCAAAAATTGTCAAAAATTGATTCCGGATTCAATAATGTTTAAAAAAGTTATTCCTATCTTGTTCAAACGTATTTAATTACATAAAATACATTGTTTTAAACATATGGTAATTGTTTTAGAAAAAAATTGATTTATCGGGAGGTGTTGAAGTATTTTTGTTATTATTGACTAGAAACACTTCTAAGTGTTGTATAATGAAATTAAGTAAAGTAGAAGGATTCGATTTTTATATAAATAATAAATATCCAAATATTAGGGTATACACCAAAGGGGAAGGTAATCCGCCCCCTGTTTTTTTGTTTTTTCTATCCATGATATGAAATACTTCTGGTTCTTGTAGAATGATGACATTTAAAAGAGTCAAAATAATTGATGTGCATTCAAAGGATCTGAGATTATACCCTGAGAGGGTGTGATATACGCCCTCTCTATATGTGTAATAATCATTTATAAGGAATACTTCTGATGCTTCTATAAAAGTAATGATCTCATTACTTTTCGCGATAGACTTATGTTTCAGGCTTTTGTATTCAGAAAAATGCGGCTCCTTTTTAATATGTACTAGCTGACCCGGCAGGCTTCGTATTTCCTCAATCGATAAATAAAAGACCTAAACTTTTGTATAAATTAATTTCAAAACAAACAAAACGTATTGAATAAAAAAGCATTTTTTTAATTAAGCATGAAGTTTTATTATTATTTTTGACACATCATGTTGCTTACTTAAAAAACAGAGTTTTCCTGAAATACTGGCTATTTATAAGGTTTAAATTTCTATTAACAGACACACACTGTTATGATACAGTTTGTTAATTAATTTAAAGCTTTCTTATAAACTATATTTGTTGTTTTGTTTTGTGGTGCGTAAATAAACAAAGAAGACGGTTTTCCGCGAAAACGAACACGCGAAGTATAATTGTCCATATGCGCGAAACAGGGAAACTCCAAGTTGATTCCGCAAACTTCTAAAGACTGTCCTTGCGATTTATTTATTGTCATCGCAAAGGCCAGACGTATGTAGGTACTGGAAATTGCAAGCGTTTAAAATCGAATGGTAAATCCGTTGGAATCATCGGTATTCGCGGGATCAATACATCCTCTCCTTTGTATTTTCCTTTTATGATTGTTGCCTCATAACGACGTTATTCATCAGCTTTTTCACAGCCAGTGTTGTTCCATTGCATAGTCGAGGTTGATTAATGTTACGCAGCATGATGACAACTGATCCTACTTTTAACTGCAAAATGTGAGGTGGTAATCCAGGCAATTCCAGTGAATTTAAAAACTCCGTGGGATAGTTGACTACGTCATCCTGGTTCATAAGGGTGTCGACTGACCAACTGTCCTGGAAGAAAATTCTGAATGGTCGCATTGAGATCCTCGACATCTTTATTTTTCGCTGCCAATATTGCTCGTTCACCCAGCCAATTATGGTTATTGAACTTTTGCGCTATATCTGGGAAAACACGCTGAATAAGCTCCTCTTTTGAATCTGTGATGTGATCCGGTCGAGGTGTCCATGGCAATTTTATTATTTCCAATATCAAACAACTGCTTCGCAAACACATTTGCAGTTGCATCATGTTGCAAAAATACTCGCATGTTAGTTATTAATTGGAGTGTCTTTACGTACTGCCACAAATTCGATGATTTTAGGCATGCATTTAGTTCATCAGCAACAGTTGATCGGGGAATAACTGGAAGAGTCTGACGAAAATAACCTGACAACAGAATCATGGCCCCACAAAAATTATTTTGGTTGTCACGAAGATCTTTCAATGTTCTGTTCAGCGCCTCCAGTGACCTCTTATGGGCCATTGTGCATTCATCCCAAACAATTAATTTGCATACCTGTAGGATCTTGGTCATTGCGCTATTTTTGGCGATGTTGCAAATTGGTGTTTCGGTGATTTGCATGTTTAATGGTAATTTCAGGGCAGAATGCGCAGTTCGTCCGCCTTCTAGCAGAGTCGCAGCTATTCCAGCTGAATCCAACGCTAGAGCAACATCATTTCGCGATCTGATCCTCGCCAAAAGCAATGAAATGAAGAACGTTTTTCCGGTTCCTCCGGGAGCATCAAGGAAATAAATTCCACCAGATCCACTGTTCACAGCTTACGGCTATTTTCTTGATCTGTCTCTCTGGCGGTTAGCACGTGAGGTAGCCCTTCGCACATTTGATTGACTGTGACGACCTAAGTCAAGTCGTCTTCTCCTCGGCATCGTGAAGTAATTAATCAAAGTGAGAAAATTTCTCGCTCACTTAACAATGACTTAACAGTAAAGTGTCACTATCACAAAATATCAACAAAAAAAGAGCACACTACTTGGAATGTCACTATCACAAAGGATCACAAAAGAAAAGAAAGTTCTCGCACACCTAGCGGTAATCGTCACTCACAAAGATGGAAGGATGCATTCATAGAATATCGTAACCATGATCGTAACACAATATCGTCAATCGTAATACTTTTTTCCGTGTTCTGATTTTTTTTATTTATTTTTTTTGTTTGTGACAAAACTTAAGATTTATCAAACTTAAAAAAATAATCTGATACAGTTACAACTGAAGTTAGCTAAAATTAAGTTTTGTGAAGCCGACCAAATTAATTGGAAATCAGTACTATTAATAGTTTATTACATTTTTTGTCGCGTTCGCGATTCACTTTTGTTTATTTTCGGAACGCGATATTAGATAATCCAAAGCGCACGCGAAGACTATTTTCATAGATATGATTGAATTTGAACTTTGACGTTGAGATTGACTCTTTGGCATTAGGAACACACCTAAATTGCTTAGACAACAGTGAGTGATTATAAATTAATATGAACTTTATTGAATATCAATAAAGTTCAAATTGACTCTAGAAAACGTTTGTATGGGAAATAGAAAAGGGCTGTTTTTAGGGTATTCCCGGAAATTATTCGATTTTTTCTCGCATTTTAAACCTTCCCTAGACCTCCACGAACATTTCAAGACTAAGATCAGATAAATCCGTTCAGCCGTTCTCGAGTTTTAGTGAGACTAACGAACAGCAATTCATTTTTATATATATAGATGATAGGTTCCGAGCAATTGATTCTGTGCCAACCTTCTGGCTTATTCCTTTCACAGTCCAAATTTTAATGAACTCCAGGAGCACAGATTCATTTATTTATACTCATTCTGAACGACATTTCATACAAATATTATTCAATGTTCGTACGATCATTTTGAAAGTGAACATATAAAGTTGTTTAGAACAAAGTACTTTTCAGCTATAACAATATAACATGCATGTGTTTGGTGTTATTATCATCTCTAGGGTTGACCTTAACCTACGTTAACAAGCCAAACTTTTTAGAAGAACTCAAGACCCTTTTGTCGAATAGCGTCCCATGTATCTGAGCAGACATTAAAAAATAGCCGTAGCGACCATGCCTTCTATAAAATGTATTTAATCATGCAAATTTCTAATCTTACGAAAGATGGATTTTCAGTGACGTATGTGTAACCAAAGAAAATAATATAAAAACGTAAAACGTGACGCAAGTAGATAAAATGTTTATTTTATCACAAAAACGAACTACTTGCTAATTACAAACAAAAATAATAATTACATACCAACGTATCTATAAGCTCTTCAATTATAACAATAATAATACATATGTCAAAAAAAAACGCTAGTATCTATTGTTTATTTTTCACTTAACAACAACTTTCAATTCCCTAAAAATATATACATATATGACAAGACTTAGTATAACAATGTTTATAAATAAACAAAAAAAAAAAACTACTACCAAAATGCATGAGGTGCTTGTGATTTTCTAACATTTATCGTGTTAATTAGATACAATCGTGTGCTATACACAATAATTATCTAACAACAATAACCTTCATATATTTTATACTCACGATCAGAATAGGTATATTATACTATTACTAACCTTTGTTCTAGTTAGCTTTTTCTTTCTGTTACCATCATTATCAGCCAGAAAAAAAAATCTCTCATCAACTCCATACTTTAGGTAGGAAGGTATGGAATTAACAATCTTCAAGTCCGTCATTTTTCAAAATACGCATAATTGGCTTAATTAGAATCAAAAGAAGTCGATGAGAAAAAAAATAAGCTCTGAAAAACAATAAGACGTGCTTAAATCAACCGTTTCTGACCTTAAAAAAAAGACACAAAATAATGAGTCATTTTCGTGTTAGACTTATAAAAGTCATAACTAAAACCTTACCGCTTCATCTTCTATTCAGACAAATGCTATTTTCATTTCTATTGTAAGAGGCTTAAATTTTGCATAGTTTATTTGTTTTTCTCTTTCAAAACCAAATCATTGTTATGTAATTTGAATATTATATTTATATTTCATTTGTTTTCTATTGAACGCTGATTAGTTAGAAAATTCAAAAACACTGCCATACCGTCCGCCGCCAATTGACACAACTATGAAAAATAAAAATATCCAAAGTAAGTGCATGTGTCGCCTTGACTTGGCAGGGGCTAAATTGAGGTCATTTTCATTGTGAAGGTTAAAAAAGTTTCGACTGGACTGGACAGTGGACACATATCAGACAGTAGCAATAGTTTTTCACCACCAACAACAACAAAAAAAAACTATGAAGTAAATTTATAGAAAATTATTAGGTAAAGTGTTAAACAGCTGACGAATAGAAGAAAAAGCTGAATTGTTATTGAATATAAAACAAAATAGCTGAGTATATGAGAAATGGTGTTATTATTGTTTTTGAATAATAATAATCGATTAAATATGTAATTGGAATAATTTCAATGTAAAAGTTCAAGGCAATGTGAAATTATAAAGGCTTTAAATGTTCGTTGTAAAAAGAAATTTACATGTTTAAGGTTAAAATTACAAAAACAATATGTAAACATTTTGACATTAAAAGGGAGATATTTCGGTAAAGAATATTTGCATACAAATAAAGCCCCGAAATATGATAAAAAGTGCTTAGTAATACAAGATACAAACATAAAGGGGCTAAAGTTCCCTTAAACATATTGTGAATCGTGAATATATTTCAAGCAGTTTCTTTTGCAAAAAAATATATGAAACATAATTTATTGGAAATGGAGTATTTGTAGTTTTTGAGAATAACTTTACCCTGGAATTTTTGATATTTACTAAAAAAGACTGTTCCTTGGCAAGGAGTGTCAGTTTCCGGCTGTATTTTTAAGCTCCCTCCAGGTCTATAATAGTTTCGAAATTTTTTTTTTTACTGTTCTTCTCCAAGGGCAAATTCAAAGTTCTATAAGAAATCAAATTGAGATTTTTTTTTATAGAATCCAGAATATCGAAATCAAAAATGTGTGTTCCAGAATTTTGGTCGGGATTTTGGGCTTTCTGGATTCTGATTTTTGGTATTTTGACCCCGATCCGCCTGGTTTTGGGATTATGATCTTTTGGGATTTGGATTTTCGAGAAAATGGGTTTTAAATATTTTGGGATTTTGGATGATCCTGGAACTTGAATTTCAGGATATTCTCCGTTTTCTTGACCAGACATGTAACCATGTGACTTAAGAAACGCAGAACGGTCTATTTAAACGATAATTTTCTATACCATACAGCTTAAGTCTTCGGGAATATGTTAAAAAAAAACAATTAAATTATTCAAAATGAAATATATCAATACATAATTAATTTATCATTTTAATACCGAAGGAGGGGTTAAACTTTTTAACTGTTCAAATTAAGTTGAAAGCACACAAAAGATGTATGACTCCCTTCGCCGTAAATAAAATCTTGTGGAAATTCTGGGTCCCTTTTCATCTGTTCAAAAATTGTATAAAGGTCTGTTTAGAAAATATTCTAAACTTATTTAATATTTACCAAATTTCTTCTTAAGATAACCACTTTGGTAGATATATTTATAAACAACTATTTTAGGAAGAAAACACTCCCGAAAATCAGAATCACAAAATTCGAAAATCCCAAAATTCTAAAAATCTTCAAAGGCCAAAATCCCTTTGGTCTATTTTCATGATACGTACTTAATTTTCAAAAAAAAATGTTTGTATTTCATATAATTTTTACGGTATTTTATTTTATGGATATTTTTTTGAGGTTTAAGAATTCTAAATTTTCAGGATTTTGGTGATTTTGGGATTTCGGTATTCGGTTCCTAGCCCGACGCATTCGAGTCGATGGAACTCTGTTACAACTTCTAGAAAATTTCAAATGAAAGCAACAATAATTCTAAGACCTCAACTATTCTGAGAAAATGTAACTTAATTTTTCACAGGTTCATTTCATTATCATTTTTGTATGTGACCCAACCAACTGTCGTAAAATTTTTACATTATACAAACGTTGAGTTTTGATAGCCTTTAAACACCTATAAATCTTTATGCTAATTTTGGAGATACAAAAAGAAATAGTAACCCTCATCATTTAAAAAGTTATTGTATATTAAATTTCTGGACATTGATCTTTGCCTCCCTTGATGAGTCCTTTTGTCTAAAAATTACTTTGTTACATTCATATTATACAAATGTACGAGTATATGGTATAATATTATCTTTCAATTCCAAAGAAAAATATGATTATGTCATTAGCCAGTATTTTTCCTTTAGTCTAGTCCCTTTGGTATATTGTCATTCAGAATCTATTTATGCCCTTAAATTTCTATCTCTTGTGTTTACCTTTCATCTTGACCTTAATTTATTTCAATATTTTTGAAACCTACCCATTTAAAGGTTTGACCAATTTGTATACATTATCTATACATTTACCTTTTCAGCAAAACAAAAATATAAAGGAAAAATGTCATTCGACATTTATTTACTTAATTTATCCTTGAATACTTGAAATCCTTTTCATTCAAAATACAGAGAAGGGTACAATTTCGTTGTTTTAAATGATTTGAATACATAGTTTTTAACGTGACTGAAATTTAAATGAAAAATCATATGGAAATCAAGTTTGGACTTCTTCTTAAAAATTTGGGGAAACTGAGATATATCAATTATCTAGAATAGTTCTAGACTATTAGAAGAAATCGTACAACAATTGTTTAAACGAATTTCGTGATGAAAAAGCCTTTAGAAAACATGTGTATGTGTACTTTATCTAGAATAGTGCTAGATTTCCTTGATTTCCAAACAAGAAGTAGTTTTTCATTTGAGAGGGATTTTTTTGGGAAAAAAGTAAACAAATTTTGTGTTATTAAGTTACGAAAAATTTACGAACACTTATTGCTTACTCAGTTTTTAATTTTGAGTTTATTTTGAAATTTTTTTTGGAAAAATGGTAATACTAACTTGATTGTCAAGAAAAGGAAGATTAATCAGAAAATAAACAAGTGCGACAGTTTAAAAGAAAATAAACTACAAATTCACAATAAATTTACGACAAATTTATAATAAATTTACGACAATCAATACAACAATTACTTTTCTTTCTTGACAAGCTTACGACAAATTTACAAAAAAATTTATGAGAAATTTTCAACAAATTACAGCAAATTTACAGCAAATTTACGACACTTTTACGACAAATTCGCGAAAATCAATCAAATAATTAGCTTCCTAAAATTGTTTTTTTTTTTTTTAAATATAAGATAGTTGTAACTTGATAGACATAGGTTTAAGAAAATAAGGCGTTCGGTAAAATATTAAAAATATTAAAAAAAAAAATATTTAATGCGTTAAATCGTCAATGATCAAAATTATGATGATTTTAAAAACACACTCTATTTTAAAAGTCAGTGTTTAATACATGTTTTCTCTTATTTAAGAAATCTTTGGTCAACTGAATGGACACAAGAATACTATATATACTTTACGTCTTTTTCTTTTTGCGAATTTGTTAAATAAATCCATAAAGCAAAATCTTTAAAACTTTTTTGAAAAATATTCTTTGAAGACGGAAAGAAAATTCTAAGTCTAGTTTCTTCACAGTATGTTGTTTTTAACAAGACTTTCGGAATGAAATTGAATGACGTTAATCTTTCGAAATTGGATGATTAGTTAAGTCCTTAATTAACGTCTCAAACTGTAAATTTGAAAATCAACTAGCCGAATCATGGATTAAAATTGACCCTCTATGAAAAACAAACTTACCCTTAGCAAGTAGGTTATAAACTTGTTCCACATTTTACGACTATTTCAGGTCCAAAAACTAAACATTTTTTCGATCTCATAATTTTTGAATGTTTATTTGTTATTGTTTTGAAATTGTAATTCGAATATTGTTTATTGACCCATGACACTTGCCGTCGTCGCGTCGGTCGTTTCTGGAGTTTCTTTATTCCCAGATCGAACTACTGCCTCCTGGTGTTTCGTTATATCTTGATCTCCACAGGGAGTCAGGGAGTCAGTCCCTAACCTACAAGGAAATATGATACCCAGAAAATGCATAATATTTTACGGTATTTTTGTGTTTTGTGTTTTGGTGCGTCCATCCGGTATGTCCTGTCCACTTGCTATAGGTTCTTATTATTGTTTCCCCTCTATTCATCTACAATATGACAATAGTCATGTATGATGATAATTTGTTTCAGTTTTTATATTTTTTTTTGTCGAATGTCCTTTTCTTTTGTTTTTATTGTTGTCCTTTTATTTTCGAAAATAAGGAACTTCATAGTTTGATATGAAAAATGAATACAACAACAAGAATAAAATTTTGCCTCTCAGTGGAATAAACTGCCAACCATATGGATATAAATTCCATATGACAAAAATAGGCTGTTTTCGTATATTGTATCCTTTTTTCAACTCAAAAAACCACCAACAACAACAACAACAATACAAAACTCCTTCAACCTTGCATTTTGATGTAATATACTCGTATACTTACTTTATGTGTATAATGTATGTACCTATGTGGAATCCTTGTTTTGCGACTTGCTGACAGCTTTGAATCCATCAAGAACCGGAGTCCTTTCATTGTTTTTCATGATGATGATGATGGTTGTATAGGTATAGGCAAAGATATGTTTTTAGCCTTTCTTATACTCTCGAGGGGGTTTACTGTTGATATACGATACGAAGGTAATTCCTTTCGTCCTTTATAGATTTTCGTTCTTTTTTGTTTACGGTCCAGATGACCTAAATTGATTTTGTTGGCTGCAAATTAAGAATGTTATGTATATATTTATTTATGTGTCGGTCTTATGACAACCACCAAGGGGTCGACGACGCTATGGCGGGCGTCGTCACCGTCGGTCGTCGTCGCATGTTGCGTTAATGTCGAAAAACATTTTTGCGAAGTTTTTCATTGTATTTATTTTTATTTTTGTACCACTCATGCTTCAGCAACATGTTAATAATTATTATAAGTAAAGTGAGTAAATCACCTTTTACCACAAAGGTCATAGCCGAATTCGAACGCACGGACTTTATTTTGAAGCATTTTATTTTATTTTGGAAGCAGAAACAAAAATAAAATACACCAGACCGGAAAAGCAAAGACGACATTGATTGGTTAGCTTCAGTTTTAGGAAATTTGACCATTATTTCTTGTTACTACATACATATATGGGCTTGTGTTTACTTCATATTGATGAATTAATTCAGGAAATGGGGGTATTTCTCACTCAAGATAATTAATATTGGAGTTGGTAACCTATTTTCGCTTTAAAGCCCCAACCTCAATTCAATTTAATTTGATGTAGAAAAAACTGATGTTCAGAATAACCTTGCCCCACTCGAATTGAATTTATTTGAAATTAAGGTTTTACTAGAATTTTATAAATTTATTTTCCACAATTCCAAGGATCGTTAAAAATTCATTTTTACTTCTTTGGTTTAAATCTGCTTAGAAATATAACAAAGATATTGAAAAATTTGGAGGTTTTTTACTTGAAATCAGTTGTTAGGTACGTCCTTTGTTGTTATTTACAGAAGTGAACCGAAAAGGATTTTGGAATCTAATAAATGTTAATTTCACCATTAGAGGGGGTTAAACTTATTATGAATTCGTGAGAAATTTGTAAAATTTGTCTTCCTTTTTAAAATGTCAGGTGTATTTTTTAAGTACATATATGTATATAAAATTCCTCAAAATGAAAACAATTATTTCAAATCTCACCGATTTTGGATTTGCAAGCTTTCATTCACACTTTCTCATTGTTTTCTTGTTTTGAAATATGTCATTGGAGTGAAAGTTTAAATTATTTTATTTAAAAGTGAATTATATTTGATTTACCACTCGAAATGAAAATAACATTAATACGTTCCACAATATTTGAATTTTTTTTAATTTTGTTCAAATTAAAATCAGTTGCACAAATATAGTTACCACATGTGGAATAAAAAATTAATACGTTCCACAATCTCTCAATTTCGATGTGTTAAAATGTTAGACTTTTATTTGAAATAAATCAGCTTTTTTGCAGAAATAGATTTAGTTTTCGTATCTATTTTGTGGTTCCACAGCGAAACCACTAGGAAACAAATAAAAAGGTTAAAATCTCGAAAATAAAAAGGAATATTTTTTGGTGTAAACATTCTCAACTTTTTAAGACTATTTGTCTTGTAAATATTAACTCGAAGTAATAATTCAATTTATGTACTAGCGGACCTGACAGACTTCGTCCTGTCATAAAGATTTGTTATGTGGCAGTTTTTTGTTTCTACGTATTTTATAGTCGTGGCTAAAAATTCTCCTGAACAGAACCGTCACCCTGGTGATAGGGCGTTGTGAATAAAAAATAATGAAATGAAACATATACATATAAGGATTTAAAAGTAAGTAATCGCTTTATTGTAAATGATGTGAATCATAATTATTAACAGAAATCAGTTTTATTATCATTGTAGTGCTTTGAGATATACGAAAATTTTCGTGTTATTACTTGGCGCATAGACAAACAAACAAATCTGATGGTTTCCAACACGAGAACAGGCAACATACAATTGACCATGTTAGAAACATGGGTTTTCTAGATTAATACCACAAACACTTAATGATTACCCCTGGGACTTGTTTATGGTCATAGCAAAAGCAAGCCGCTCTGGAAACTGTAGTCGTTTAAACTCAAATGGCACATCAGTCGGAATCATTGGGATGAGCGGTGTTAGAACATCTTCTCCTTTATACTTTCCTTTGAGTATAGTTGCTTCTATCACGTTGTTTAGTATTTTTTTTTATCGCTAACCGTGTACCGTTGGTTGCAAAGACGCGGTTGGTTGATATTTCGCAACATTATAACTATTGATCGAACCTTTAATTGAAGATTATGAGGTGGCAATCCTGGCAAATCCAGCGAGTTTAAAAATTCCGGTAGATAGATATATCCTCGATTCGATTGTAATTTTTTCTTGAATTTTGGAATTTAATTCATTTACATCTATGTTTTTTGCAGACAATATAGCTCGTTCGCTCAACCAATCATGGTTTCTGTAATTTTGAGAAACATCTGGAAACACCTTCTGAATAAGTTCATCTTTTAATTGCGTTAACTGACAAAAAATTTGAGGAGAGTTAATGCAGCCAGTTAACATGTCTATAGGAAATTTGCCATTACCATTTGAGTTGTTTAGAGAATATGTTTCCAGATTGGTCATTTTGCAACTCGACACATTGGAGGACTTTAGACATGCATTGATTTCATCAGCTGGTGTTGATAGTGTAATCACTGGCAATGTTTGACAAAAATCTGCTGCTAATAAAATCATTGTACCACCAAATATGATATTATTGCTTCGTAGATCTTTTAAGGTTCTGTCTAAAGCCTCCAAAGATTTTTTTATGTGCCATTGTACATTCATCCCAAACAATCAATTTACATTGCTGCAAAACCTTTGCCATTGCAGAGTTCTTCGAAATGTTGCAGGTTGGAGTTTCATTACTTTGCATATTTAATGTCAATTTTAGTGCTCAATGGGCTGTTCGGCCACCTTCAAGCAAAGTTGCTGCGATTCCCGACGAAGTGAGTGCAAGTGCAATTGTTGCTAATATTAATGAAATCAAAAAAGGTTTTCTTGTACCACCAGGTGCATCTAAGAAGTAAAATCCCTCCAGTTTCATCATTTGTTACTTTCATAAGAGTATCAAATACATACTTCTGTTGTTCATTCAACAGTGAAAGATTTGTTTGAATTAAGTTTTGAGATCATACAGTTTTTCTCGATGCAACTCTTGGTTAAAAGCATCATGCATTGGACGATTGAGCACGGCCAGGCCTAATTGAATTAATAGTTTGTTTGACATCATCAAGCACATGTCCACAATTATTGAAATCAATTCTTTATTGTAAATTTCTTCACTGATTTGCATATTTGGATTTCCAATTCTATTCCGTATTTGATACAAAATATCATCACACATAGGGAAAAAGAAAAGGGCTATTTTTATGGTTTTCCGGCAATTATTCGATTTTTTCTCGCCGTAAAAACCTTCCTTGTACTTCAACTTACATTTAAGAAAAAGAATTGGCCGAATTGGTCCAGGTGTTGTTGAGTAATGCGCTTACCAACACATTTTGCGATTCATTTTTATATTATAGAGATATAGTATTGTAAATATTTTGATCCAAAATAGAGTGTTCCAAAAAATAAGAAAAACTGAACCAATTTTTCATTTTATATAATTTTTCGAGATTAAGGGTTTTCCAGATTTTGTGTTTTCGAAGTTCTTTGTTTTAGGACTTATTAAATGAACTAGTTTTCTAAGTTTCCATCGTTATCCGATAGTTGTTGCCAAGTTATTATGGGCGTTCAAATTTTCTTTCACATTTTTTCCACCTTAAAGTGCAAAGCGTAAAGAATAGAAAAAGTTTTAAATGGAATTTACTGATTTTATTTTCTGTTGGACCTTAACTCTATTTTCTAGCATTTTGAACGACCACTAAAGGGGTTTTAAGGACCCTGTCTGTACCATAGAACAGTATAAACATTAGAAAAAAAGGTAATTTTTAAAAGAAAATGTCTGTACACATTAGTTTTGAATTATTAAAATTTGCAATGACAGGCCATTGTATTAAAAAGCATTCAACATTCGCGTTGTACTGCAAAAGAAAGAATCTCTATACGTTAAAGTTGCAAGTTAACACTTGACAGCGGATACTTATAAGCATTCGTGGAAAAAAAGAATGCAGCTTGCGGTTTTGCTAAAGCATATTCTTTTAAAATAAGAGTAAAGAGATTGGTCACGCCCAATTGACAAAAAAGTAGAACAAAATTTGAATTCAACAAACAAATTTAAAGTATTATGATCTTCGATATAGTCACAACACTTCTCGTTTTGTCCTTAAAAAATGATTTTTATTCTTAATTGAATTTTTGAAAAATCCCTTCAATCGCAACACATTGTTCAAATTTAACATTTCACATACAATACTTATGTTAAATACCAAACGGACCCAGGAAGGGTTATAAATCTACGATATACTCGTATAAGTGTCTACTTACAAAGTATGTGCCATGAACTACCTCACCCTAACCTCAGAACACATCATGAACGATTTTCTCATAACCAAAGCAAAGCACACCTTAAATCCGCCACTCTCTTGGAATCAAATTTAACTTCCAATCATTACTCTATCCATCGACAACTCACGAATAAAAAATAAAACACTTCATTCCAAAAACTAAAAAAATAAAAAAAGAAACACCATTGAAATCCATCACCGATAAATCTCAGACGCTTCACTAGGCTCGCAATAGTTCATGCAGAACAAAAACTTAACAAAAGCGGAAAAAACCTCCCAATCAATTGTGCCCTACTGAATTTTAGCCGAAAATTATGAGCAATTGTTTATAGAGGCGGCAGCAGCAGAGCAGCAGCGGTGGTGGCGGCAGATTCTGCTTTAATAAAGAAATTCAAACCCATCAGGAAGAAGAAAAATATACCCAAACTAGTATTTATATGAAAATAGGATTTGAATAAAATGATTTCCCATTATTATGAAATTTCCCGGGGCCTAGGAACGAAACGAACTCCAAAAGCAGATCACGGGAAAGGCCATGGTGTGTATAGAGGGCGCGGTAGACGGACGACGGCCGCGGCGTGGTGGCAAGTCCCGTCCCATCATCGTATCGGTTGGTCGTGCAATAAATACTATGCTCGCAATCGTGCATCACCTCAGGTGGAAATCAGTTCACGGTGTTAGCTGAATGAATAACAAAACAAAAATCGAATGCATTTGAAAGATACACGTTCTCATAGTTTGATGTCGACGGCAACGACGCCATCTAGCGCTTCGTCGTCATGGCCTCCTCTGTCGTCTTTGTCGGTCGTTGTCGTCATCATCGTTTATCGATTGTTTTCGCATCGTTTTCTCGAGTATTGTGCAAGAAGTCACGAAGTTTAAATTTACATATTTCTGACTGCTCGATGATACCTTTATAAAACTTCAGTGAAAAAAAAAACATAACGACACACATTTCGAGACACAAATTGGAACAGCAACTGAATTATTATGCAAAACAAGAAGACAGATGGCGGAGGCGAAGACAGCGGGCGGTGAGAAATATTTATGAGTGACAAATTGGACAAGCGCATGTGTGTCCTTTGTGTCCTATTCTTTTTTTAGTCGATGGTTTTGTTACAGTTTGTTGTTGTTTTTCGATTTTTGTTTCACTACCGAAACAAAACGTGAGGAATTCCTTTAGGTTTTGATCAAATAAGGACGCTATTTTAATATGCAACGTGAGTTAGAAGACGGAAGAGGAAGTATCAACGAGTATAGTATATGTATATGTAATCGATCGTTATTTTTTGTGTGGATTGTCTCTTATACGACCGAAGCGACAATGACAACGATAGAAGTATCAAATAGCAGACATTCGTTTTCGTTGTCGGTGTCGGTGGCGGCAGTGACGTTGTTGTCGCATTATATTCAAATTTAATGCTAACTAAGGATTAAATGTCAACCGACAACAATGAAACCACGCTTAAAATTGACAATAGAATTGAAAATGTGTAGGCCCCAAGAAAAATTATTAAAAAACTAAGTTTCCCTATGAAATGTCACCACACCAGTGAATGGTAAGAGTGAATGTTACCTTTGTCTCGATTTATTGTTTGATTGTCGATAAACGATATTTGTCGGGAATCAATCATCGAAAAAAGTTGTTGACGTTTCTTAGCTTTTAACACAATTTGACGTATGTATGTACAATTGAAATTAAGGAAGCTTACATACAATTTATTACTTTAACACGCTTTATTACTGTCAAGATATTAATTTTTCCACTTCCTTGTAAGATTTTTAAGATTATAAAAGAGAAATGATAGATATCGCCTATTTTGTTCCTCAGAAATTCTTCTACAATAGGTCCGTTCGCGTACCCTCCTAAAACAGTCCAATTTTACTAAAAAATACGAAATTTAACCAAATCCTGTTCGCGTACTCAAAAATTTCGTAGTTTTTCGTAAAAGAGAGCGCTCACGAGAGAGTAAAATATTTCCCCAACCTACGAATTTTAGCCCAAGAAATTTCTTTGGGCTGATTTGTGAAAATTTCAAATTTGATAGAAATTCAAATAATTTTGTAGTTTTTTTTTTGGTGAGAGAATTTTACCCCCACTCTTTGAAATATTTACTTTTACGAATTTTAGTGCAGAAAGTACGCGAAAGGACCTAATATGAACATTTGTTCGATTTTCTGACGTTTTATCAATAGTGTTGTGAATTTGAAAAAAATATCAGTGATCTGTTGCCAAAACTCACAGAACACTATACAAGTGTTTCTTGGTTGCTTAAGAGAGTTTAAGAATCTTTGTGACTCAATGTTCTTGCCTATAACTTCAATATAAATTAAGAAACTCTCATTTTTCCACTCTATTTGAACTCTGGAGAATTATTCCCCCATCATTTGAACTATCCGGATATTTATCGGACACTTTTAGAACTCCCGGATGAGTTTCCCGCATTCCTAAAAATATCCGGATGTATACTCACATTATCCACCATGGTTATCCCCCCACTATCTATCCTATCTTAATGTTTATCTCAAATTATCCAAACTATTCGAATCACTTTTTTACACTGGAGAAACTTTTCGGATGGTTATCCATATAATTCGAGTTAAGCGGATGACCACCTATCACTCACTACCCGAACTATTGTGATAGTGTGCGATAGTCAACCGAATAGTTCCAGTTAACCTAAAAGTCCAATGAATCGTAAGAGATTACTTAAAAATGCCGGATATCTGGATAATTGACTGTGAAAATGAAGTTCCTCATCATCCTCATAACCATAAAGTGTCAGATATCCAGATTTTTAACTTCGAAACCTATCCAAAGAATACTGATAATGTCGGATAACCAAATATTGTGACATAGTTAACCAAACAGTACCGGATATCGGAACATTCAAATCACAAGTTGAAAATCAATTTATCTGAATCCTACGAAATAAATTCATAATTCCAAGTATCCGCATAATTGGCTAATTAAATTGAAACCAAATTACGCAAATACTTTTGGATAACCACATAATAAATGAATAAAAACGTTGATATCCGAGTTATCCAGATACTGTCAGATAATCATAGAATGTGAAATATGCAGATAATTTAATGAGACATTTCTCCAAAGTAGCTAAATATTGTGGGATAACCAAACATGTTTACCGAATATTTCCAGATATCGGAATATTGCAATCAGAAATAGAGAATCAAACTATCTGAGTTCTATGGGATCACATAACACTGCCAAATATCTGGATAATTAAATGAGAAATTTGATATCGAAGTTATCCAAAAAGTGTAGGGTATAGAGTATCAGTTATACAGATATTTAAATAATAGAAAAATTGATGCTTCAAATGCATTTGATAAGCAATTAGCACATCTCGAGTTGAGACACATATGTATTATCTACTCACTGTCGGATAGCCACAGATAGTGTAAGATAAATTTATTTTGTAAGATAGTTAACCGGATAGGGTCTGATAACTTAAAAGTCAAATTATAAGTTTAAATTCAAGTTTTACGAAAAGTGTAACTTAATAGTATCCAATATCCCAATAATTGAAGAAGAGATTCTAGATTTGAACTATCCGGATAGTTTCGGATAACGAAAGAGTGTTGAATGTTTAGGTATTTAAATAAGACAATTGATTCGGATAACGTTGGATAACCAAATTGTGTTAGATATTCGAAATGTTAGATAATATAGCTGGTGCATGATTTCAGCTGTTAACATCTGTCTCATTTATTTATCCAGCAAAATTTGGATGGTTCGGATAACCGAGCTAGAATTGATTGGTGTCAGGAATATTTTCTTATGATTAAATTCTTATAGTATTTTCTCTCTATCTCAATTTTTTTCGCAATAAATCAAAGAACACAGAATAAAACTCCATAAATTTGCTAAAAATATAAATTCTAAAATCATTCAAAATACTAAAACTTTCAGTTGTGTCACCTTAAACAACAATAAAATAAAAACTGTGTTGAGTGATGATGAAAAAATCAAATAAATCATCAAATATTTGAGAATGTTTCTAAACAAAAAAAAAACTTAATTTATTTTCTAGATTTAGAAACAAAGAAAAACAAAACCCATGACATCATTTTATTATGTCAACTCCACCCTTAAGTCATCGCTTAAATCGACATTTCAAAAATATTATGTATAGGTACATATATTGAAATGTATGAAAATCGATTTGAAATGATTAATTAACCCTTTTTGGCAGAGAGCGTATCGAATTCAATTTTCGTCATTTCTTTCTCTAAAATAATCAGCAAGAGCAACAATAATAGGTATGATTTTGTATTTTGTTCTTTAATTGAATAAAATAGAAAAAACAATTTAATTTTTTAAATGAATAGGTATTAATTAATAAACAAAACTATCTCTATTATTTTCCCCCCTTTTATTTTTGATTGATGATGAAGATGATTTATAAGATTATACCGTAAAATTTAATCAAAAAAAAAAAAACTTTATTTTATTTATGAAGACAACACATTTAAAATACATAGTTCTAAGGTAGGTCGAAATTTGCGTCGCATTTTTGTTTCTATTTTATTTAAGTGAAAGGTGTGGTGAAATTAAACAAAAGCTAGAAGGGAGAAGCAAACAGAAGAAATGTCTTCACTAGGTCAAGAATATATGAGTTGATGTCTCGAATAAAATACTACTTAACTGGTAGATATGCATCATAGACACGCTGATGGTTAATGGGTTAGTAGCATGTTGAAGAAGAATCAAATATCTAGTGTTTTTTTTTTTTACAGTAGACACGTGAATATAGTAAAATGAGGATTATTATTGTTCTTCTTTTAGAAGGATGGGCTGGTCAAGGATAACTTGGGGTAGGGCAGTATAATTCTAATAAAGTAAATGATTGATGTTTGGAGGAAAGAAAAATACTAAAACGCATTTCAAATTACTGTGTTAATATGAAAATGGATATGGAAATATATATTTGACATACAAAAAGGTCAGAGTTAACATGAGTTATTATGTTGCGAAGTTTGTTTTTTTTTGTGTAACTTTTAATCTAAAAAAGAAGCTGCTGTATAAAAATAGCTTTCAACCAAAACATCATCCATCAGGAGATCTATTCTTCAAGCAATCTATCAAATGTATATCTAACCAAGGTCTTTTTTTTTAAATTATTATCGGACGTACCTTGAGGGGCGAAGCGAAAAGCTCTGGGGCTATTCGCCTTAAAGTTACATCGCAGTGGGTTAACAACACCATTGGCCACTCCGTAATTCTTAAGTATTTAGAATCAATTACAAAGCACATAGACTACACCATCCCCCAACTTCAATTCGACAGAAGCTTCCAGATTTCTATACCTTCCTAGAAGACGAGTCAGTCCACTTTTATGCAGATGGATCAAAAACAAAAGAAGGGGTTAGTGGAAGTGTGTACTCTGAACGACTGAAATTAAGTCTATCATTCCGTCTTCCCAATGATTGTATACATGCTACACAGGGGGAACTTTTGGTGATAAAAGAAGTCTTGTCCTGGCTTAAAGAAAACGCGATATTAACATCTGATATCCGTATTTTCTCAGATAGTCAGGCCGCTATCAAATTTCTGGACTCTGTCTCTAAGCAGATCACATATAACTTCGATAATTGATGTGATAATCGGGCACTGTCTAAAATGAAAGCACGTCACACTAGGCGTTATCTCAAGCAGAAGCTGTATGGACGAGGAAGAGGAGGAAACAGTTCTTCACCTCCTCTGTACATGCCTTGCTCTGGCTCAAAAATGCAAGAATTATCTAGGAGAATTCTTCTATATCGATCTAAACGATCTTAATCATATTAACATAATCAGTCTCTCACGTTTCGTAAGGGACTCAAACTGGTTTCATTGAGCTTAGAAGAAAGCTTCAAGATTCAATAACAATGATCTATTAAACTAGCCTATTTGTGCCCACGGAAAGTCATTTTAACCTAACCTAACCTACCTTAGGGGATTACGACTTCCTTAAATTGTTCAAACAAAAGTTGGGGTGAATTTAAGAGTGAGTTTGGTAGATCACTCAACATTCTTGATGTTCGGCTGAAAAAAAAGAATCTTTCCCCTTGAAAGTACGAAATTGACCTCAAGGGAATCCTTGAAATGCGAACTTTAATGTTTTGATGAAACGTAATGGTTGTTCTTATTAACGGAATAAAGAATTAAAAAGTCTTCCTTTTTTTATGTTTTCAAATAAGATCCTCGTAATTAATTCAGTCTTAGTACCAGAATTCAGTTATTTAATCAACCTCATTATGAGCTTCCCCCTTTAAATTTTTCACGCAAAATACTTTTGTTTGTCCGGGATTAAAAAAAGCTATTATCAAATTTAACCTCAACGCAAATTTACTTTAAATGAGAAATAAGATTTTGAGCAGCCTTTAAACTGCGTGCTTTTAAAGCGGAGTTTATCGATCATCTTTCGAATAAAATTCATATCAGGGGAAAGTGAAATGAAATTTTTTCTCAGTGAAATATTTTAATGAAGCTGCAATATTTAAAAACGCATTAATATTACCAATTGAAAAGAACAAAATGGTTTTTGCATATTTATGGATTGGTGGCTAACACCGTGCTCCAAAAATAAAAATGGTATTACGATTTGTGTGACCTAGTAGAGTCTTAGCGTTTAGTGTGTAGATCATTTTTTGGTTCCTACTTGGAGGGTTTCGTAGACCTCAAATATCTCTAATCATTCTTCTAAAAATAATGTTTCTGGTCTCAAAAAATGTATTTATAATTAGGAACATTATGAATACATATTCTTTCTCGAAAAGATTCTACAAAAAGTTATAATTTCCGCATTTTGATAGATGCTAATTCAATGAAATCAGTAATTATAATTAAAATTTTCAACTTTGTTTAAAACGATCTTTAAAATAAATTTATTCCGAAAATTCAAAAATTACTTTATGGATGTTTCTATTCGAGTTTTTTTAAAAATACTGAAATTTTGTCCATTGAAAAGTTTTATAGTCTAAAAACAAACAAATAATAATTGTATTCATCACATCTAGATTAATTTATGAAAAACGTACAATTTTAAACCCCTTACACATCTGCTATTAAACTGGTTTTGAAGAAACTAAATAATTTGGTTGAACAAATTCTTCAATTGATCAAAAATCAAAAACAGTTAAAATTTTTTGCTAGCAAAAGAAAACAACTTAATCCTTTGAAAGATTTTCGAGGTCTTCAAAAATCTTTAAGTACAATAAATAAATTTAGAGAGTCATAGCTACAAACTATGCAGGGGAACTTCAACAGTAAATTTTAACTGTAGCACAGTGAATCGATATCGAAGATTATTGCTGCTGTAGGATCCGTACTTAATGTGTCATGAAAATATGACCACTAATAACACTGGTCCACAAGATTTTGTTCATATCTTGAGCTTTTTCGATTGGTTTTGATAGCCTTAACACAAATCCGACTTTAAAATAAATATATTAGATCAGGTTTTTGATATATTATTTTTATAAATTCGAAAAAATTCATGTACTTTTTGAAGCTTCTTAACACTAATAATAGTTTTTTTTAAAAAAAAAAAAACCCAAGGGTTTTCTGAATTAGTTATACCTATCTTCAATTGAAATATTTATAGAACTTTCGTAAAATCTTCATAATTTGTTAGATTTCACTTATTTTACATTTACGCTAAACTTAATAAACTCCATTGATTTTACATAAAATCAGTTTTTTTTTGTTTCATACCTAAATACAATGTACAAAGCTTAATGCTTCCTTAATTGGAGCCTTGTGTTATATCTCCAAAAAACCGTAGCATCTATGTAGATATTTTCGTATGTAGTACAGAACTCACTCCTACTCTTTTTTAACAGTTTTATTTATAAACCAATCTAATTTAAATGTTATCTAGATTTTCAAAGCATTTAAGGACTTCTTTCATCCACGATTAAGTATAATTTACCAAAACGCCACACGTTGATAGGCAAAGGTTTCCCGCTATTCATCAAGGCATCCAAATATAAGTTCCTGATATCTAAATGAGCCTATTCCATACCAAAAGAATATTAAACTAAGAATAGAAACCATAAGCTAACATAAACATTCGTGTATATGTATTTCCAGCTGCGTTTCATTTGTATACATTTTTGGTGTATCTAAGTCAGTCCTTGTCCTATAGTTTACCGTTCGTAAAAGAAAAAGGAACACCAGTTTAAAAACTTGATTGTTTTTTCTATTACGAATCAGTTGTCTTAATAAGGTAATCAAATTAAGTTTTTGAAATATGCATCTAGGTTCTACATTGCACTTTCATTCTAAATGAAATTGAAATTGAATCAAAATATAAATTAGAGTTCTGAAATTTAATTTTATCGATACCGATTTAAATTTTTTAACTGTAAACTAAGTGAATTTCCGTGTTCTACATTTCGATACTTGCAATTTTCCAGTGTTTTGAATTCGACAAGAGGAAATTGTTTAAAAACAGTAATATTTTCACTTAAAGAAAATAAATCTTAAGTTTCTTATAGAATATGTTTGGTTCGTGAGAAGTTGCAGCTTCTATTTTATATTTGAGAAAAGAGAAAAAACATTTCAAACGACTTTTCAACACACCAGATTTCTTCTCTATATCAAAATAACGTTCTTTCAAATGCATTTAAGACACATTCAGAAACTATACTTTGAGTCTTTCCCAAATATAAGCAAATATCTATAAACATAAGAAATTATACAAAATTTGACAATGAACAGAATTGTTTATTGACTGATGTGATATATGTCATCTGCTTTGATTTCACTTGAAGTGATTTCGAAAATTATTCCAAGTTATGAAATCGATCGAATTTAAGAACCCTGAAAACAATTTCACTCGATTTTCAATTTAAATTTCGATTTCATATCACTCGATTTTGGGAATATTGAAAAAATAAAAAAAAATAATGTTTAAAACTTGTACTTTTAAAATGTCATCACTCAAAAACCTATTTTTGAAAACAAGTAAACTCAAGATTTCTAAAAACTTCATGAAAAAATTCAGAAAGTAAATAAAACACTAAAATGATTTGAACTGACAAAAAGGTGTACTCTGCAAAATCATAATACATAACATCTATTGTTTAGTGATTTGATGTGTTTTGACAAAGTCTTAAAAAAGTCGTTCCGTTTATGGTTGTTTTTAGAATTTTTAAACTGGCATATTTTAAAAACCTGATACTATAAAAAAAATGTCAAGGCTATATTCAAACTTAACTTAATCCCTCAGAAAACTATTGTTTTATTTGTGTGACAAAAAAGAAAACTTAATTTTGCGATCAGTGTAATTGATATTACGTTGGAGACTCCCTCCATATTCAATGGCTCATGAAATTTAGAACACCAATAATTGTTAACACTGAAGTTCTTGCTAAATGTTCTCTATGTAGATTATGCCAACCCTAAGACGACTTAAGCTTCCAGTTTTAATAAAGCATTTACTTAAAAATTAATAATTAGCTTCCTTTTTTTTTTTATAATAAGCACACACTCAAGGGGATATTACTACCCTTATTATGCAGAGGCACAGTGTGAGCACTAGAAAGAGGAGAGAGGGTTTAGAAGGAGATGTCGGTGCACATTGGTTTTGAATTCCTGAATATTGCAATGTATAGGAAAGGCAGAGTGTGGTAAGTCATTCCACATTCGCGTAGTACGGCTAAAGAACGAATCTCTGTATTTGACAGTACGGCTGAAGGTGGGCTCGATGGTATACTGATGAGCATTCCTAGAAGCGCGAGTATTACGGTTAAACTGTTTAAGGGAAGGAATGCAGCTGGCTATTTCACTAGAGCATAAGCCGTTAAAATAACGGTAAAAAAGGTGGTTGGTGACACACATACCGAGAATATCGTGGTGTTCAGTCTCATTGATGCAAGTGTCATCCATGGATAATGGCAATGGGGGTACATCTCGCTTTAACGATACAAGACAGCATTAGGTTTTGGAAGCATTAAATTCTACGCGGTTTTTTATTCCCCATTCTATATACAATGCTGTTTAGTTCGGAATTTAATGAGCTTATCATATTCTGTCGTTGCAGTTCCACATCCGAAGAAGGGGAATGTGAGTCTAAAAACGAATATGAAAAGCTGAGAGTACTATCGTCAGCGAAACAATGTATTGGATTAGAAGTTGCAGACAGGAGATCATTAATAAAAATGAGAAAGAGAGTTGGAGATAGAACAGAACCCTGGGGCACACCAGCATTTATTTTGTGGGTTTCAGACTTGAACCCATGCAATACTACTTGTATTGAACGAACAATGAAGCAGGAATTCGTGAAAACCGAAAGCACGCAATTTCGATAAGAGGGCCTGATGCCAAACCTTATCAAATGCTTTTGAAATATCAAGTGCAATAATCTTACTTTCTCCAAAGCGATTTGATTTTTTGATTTTTTCGTCAATTTGTCCCAATCCGAATCTTATTTCTAGGAGCCAATTTCTGTAAGTTAAATCAAAGTTATTTCGTTTTATAAAACAAATAACAACGCCTTCGAAAAATATTGTGCTTTTAAATATTTGCACTGGTGTTGTTCTTAAAAAAGACGATAATACTAAATTTGTACACTTGGGCGTATACTTACTTTTTTATTTTTTTAAACAAATTTTCCTCGATTTTCAGTGGTCTACATTGTGATGAAATAACATCTGTCTCTGATCAGCTGATTTTTATTTTATGTTTATTTATAACAATTTATTTGTAGTTAAATAAATTTTTATTTATGAACAAACAAAACAGCTAATAAAGATAATGCAATAAACAATTAATTTTTAGCAAAAATTCGCTAGTGTCTTTTTTTGTGAAATTTCATTGCAACCTAATAAATTTTTGTTTGTGAGTTACTTAGGTATATCTAATTTATAGTTAATAACATATTTTATTACAGTATAGATATTTTCGTGTTTTATATGCGATATAAAATTACACACGTGGGTATTTAATTGATTCGTTCAATGTTGACGAACTGACATGCGATGATAAATTATTATTAACGTAGGATGAGAAAGAGTAGGTTGGTGTTGTTATAACACAAAATGAATGGTGGGATGTTACAAAATTACAACGAGTTAATTTAAGGATTTATATTAAATACATTTCCAAGAATCGTTTTTTGAGGTACGTGTAGGTATTAAATTAAGGTTTAATTGAGAGATCAATTTACTTGACTCTTTTCAAAAGCAATTTAAGGGCCTTCGAAGTTAAAGACATCAAGACTTAAAGTCCAAAAACGATTTGTGTTTCATTCTAATTTTTCAACAAGCCAAAAACAAGTGTCAGAAAAACAGGAGGATATTTATAAGCCTTCGAATTTGTAACTCATCATTGAAAATTTTTCTCTTTTGCAGGATAAACCCCGGCTAAAAATTTTATATTAAACCAGAATGTAATGTGTTCATTTAAGTTAAAGTTGATTTATTTAAATTAAATTTTTGTTAATTTTTTAGTTTTTGCTTTAATTTTTCAAATGTGAGTTTAAATGAAAAAGAAGTGAAATTTGTGTTAATTATTTTTCAAAAAGAAAAAAAAAATAAACTTTGTGTTTGTTGTGAGTGAAAAAGAGAAAAAGAAATTTAAGCAAAATAAATTATTTTAATTCAAAACAGCATAAGGGTGGAAGTCATACTGTTAATTTGTAAAAAGATGTTGCGATCGCCCACACATCTTGTGGGACATGGTCCAACATCACATTCAGCAAATTCATCTCCAAATGGTGGTGGTTCGCATCATCATAATGGTGTTGGTGGAGTTGGTCTAGGATCACCATTGCATCGTAATAGCCATCATACAAATGGTACAACAACTAAAACAACAACTACCCCAAGAACAACGAATGGATTCAAAAATGGATTTTTATTAAACGGTGGTGCTATTGGCGGCGGCGGCGGTGGTAAATCGCATAACAATAATAATAATAATACAAGCAACAACAACAACCACCACATGACATCTCCGGCTGCATCGGCGAACTCATCTGCCTCGTCATTGACGACAGGAGGTGGAGGCGCCACAGCTAGTAGTCATCATCACCCTCCTAATCATGGGGGCGGAACAACTGGTGGCGGTGGAGCACAAACAACAACTCGAACTTCACTCTTTGACTCGTGTCATAGGAAAATACGTTTAATTGGTGGCGGACCCGTGGCGTTCCTTGGCGGACTTGTTGCGTAAGTTTTGAAACATGTTTTTTTTTTTTTAATCTTCTAAAAAGTAATAACTTATTTTGTCAAAAATAAACTTGGGTTATCTGTGAGTTCTTGTGGTTGCTCTTGACATACCTAACAGTGATCTCTTTTTTCTTAGCCTAAAACAACAGGATTGGGATTAATTTTGAAGCTTGAGACAATTTATAAGTGATACCTACAAACAACAAAATAAATACCTCCCTAATCTTTATTTGTTGAGCTTTTTCTTTTTGCATGGCATCAGGGGGCGCAAATGTTTGAACAAGTGAAGTTTTTGTTTCACTTTGTGAATCGTGCAATATTTTAGGAACAGATAAGAACAGTGGGGTAGGTAGGTAGGTAAGGTACTATAAGTATATTGGTTTTTAGCAAGCAAATATTTACTTATGTGGTTTTAGGATATGTTTGTGTACATTAGTGAAATTTGTAGTAGGTAATTAAAAGCTGCGTGTAATATTTCAGAAGTTGATAAAAAAAACATATTCTATTGGTTTTAATTAAGAGAGTGTTTGTCAAACATAACCTTGGCCTAAGTAAGTTTTGAAATGAGAAAATATTTTTAATGGAAAAAACATCGAAGTTTGAGATGAATTTGAAAGTCATGATTTGAGAAGATGAACGAAAGAAATCATATTTTTTAACATCCATGCAATTTTCAAATATCAACACTCCCGCTAATATCACATTCCCTCGTAATAAAGAATTGAGTTTAAGAAATTTCGATTGCTTAGAAATTTTGCAATACATGTTGATCATTTATGGTTTTTATTTATAAAAATTTTACTAAAAATTGCATTTTTTCGGTGCAGAAAACAATAGAATCAGGCAAATAATCATGGTCACAATTATTTTAATTCGAAAAGAATGATAACTAAGACAGTAGTTTCCAAAATAAATCGAAACAAATTTTGTTTGCTAAAAGGATCTAACAATACAAACATTTAACAATCAAAAGTCCAGAAAACTTAAAGTCACTGTATCTAAAATAAATAAATTAGGTTGTGCAACAGTCCGTTGAGAACTAAGGCCTAGTGACTTACAACTCTCAACCCTTCCTGTGTGCGAGTAATGTTTTCAGGGATGGAGGGGACCTACAGTTTTAAGCCGAATCCGAACGGCTAATTTGAGAAAGCACTTTTCCTGACAAGAATAACTCTTGGAGAATTCGTCAATTCCTCGCAAGAGGCAGTACCCGTGAAAAAAACTTAAGATGGCACAAGCAGGGATTGAACCCAAGACCTCTGGCATGACAGTCCAACGCACTAACCATCATGCCACGGGTATTAAGTCACTACACCTATGGTCTGAAAAAAGTGAAGTCTCGAAAACCAAAAGTTTCTAAAACCCAAAATTCCAAAAACTAACACAAAATACCGAACCCAGAAATTCCATTAAACCCAAATTTCGAAACAGACAGAAATTCTTAAAAATTTAGATCTCCTTTTTTTATACCGATAAATTTTATTCAAGTAAAATTCAAAACTATTTTGTCTGCTGAAAGTATTGAACCGTAAGACAGTACGACAGTGGTTATATTAAAAGACTCTCAACATTAAAAGAACTGAACATCATGATAACCAAAAATCCGTTAAACTTAAAATCTCTAGAACCTGAAGTCCACAAAATTTAATTACCAGGCAACATATATGTATGTAAATTTCACAAAACTCGAAATCCAGACAACCCAATATATAAAACATAAAAATCCAGAAAACTCGAATTTAAGAAAACCAAAAGACCACACAAATCTGTTATTCAGAAAACCAAATATCCTAAAACTTAAAAAAATGGAGTTTTGGATTTTTGGAATTCCAGTGATTCAGGATTTTGAGTTTGTTCTATATTGTTTTTTGATATTGAGTTTTTTTGATTTTGTTTTCTAAAAATAACGAAGGAAACGATGAGGCCCATAAGACAAGACCGACAAGGCTCAGTGAATCACAAGACTCACAAGACTCACAAAACTCACAAGACTCACAAAACTCACAAGACACAAGACTCACAAGACTCACAAGACTCACAAGACTCACAAGACTCACAAGACTCACAAGACTCACAAGACTCACAAGACTCACAAGACTCACAAGACTCACAAGACTCACAAGACTCACAAGACTCACAAGACTCACAAGACTCACAAGACTCACAAGACTCACAAGACTCACAAGACTCACAAGACTTACAAGACTCACAAGACTTACAAGACTCACAAGATTCACAAGACTCACAAGACTCACAAGACTCACAAGACTCACAAGGCTCACAAGACTCACAAGACTCACAAGACTTACAAGACTTACAAGAGTTACAAGACTCACAAGACTCACAAGACTCACAAGACTCACAAGACTCACAAGACTCACAAGACTCACAAGACTCACAAGACTCACAATACTCACAAGACTCACAAGACTCACAAGACTCACAAGACTCACAAGACTCACAAGACTCGCAAGACAGACAAGACTCACAAGACTCACAAGACTCACAAGACTCACAAGACTCAAGACTCACAAGACTTACAAGACTCACAATACTCACAAGACTCACAAGACTCACAAGACTCACAAGACTCACAAGACTCACAAGACTCACAAGACTCACAAGACTCACAAGACTCACAAGACTTACAAGATTCACAAGATTCACAAGACTCACAAGACTCACAAGACTTATAAGACTCACAAGACTCACAAGATTTACAAAACTCACAAGACTCACAAGTTTCACAAGACTGACAAAACTAACATGACTGATAGGACTAATAACATGGAGAAGACCGACATAATCGCTTAGACAAAACGACAAGACTCTCGAGACTAATGAGACTGACGACGAGACCTTTGTACTATTGATGAACCATTATTTACTTTCGCGGTAGCCGCAATGTTTCGTATGTTTCGTAAGAGGTTTTATATTCAAAGGTTGAGTGAAAAAAGTCTGAACGAGATAATGTCCCCGTTGACATTATGTGACACCCCATACAGGCTCCCCGATAATAGTATTATGGGTTTTATATGCCTACAAAGACGATACTGAAGACTAAAGAGACTAACGAAACTAAACAGGTCGGTCAAGATAAAAGGGATACTTTTTACCTACGTGACTGATAAGACCTTAGAAGACGAACAAAACTGTCAAAAGTCCCTCCAAAGACTACTGTCCAAAATATACATTATCATCTCCGATGATTTAAAGGTAGTATATTTTGCGAAGCTTCCGTCTCATGGCAAGACCTACTCTCCCCTACCAATGAAGTTAGAAACTGTAAACTAACATTTTTTTAAAAACAATTTCAAAGCATAAGGACTTAGCATTAGTGACTCCCGAATAAGACAGTCCGTAAAACCCCAACTGATGAAATGTCTGATACTAACAGGCTAAACAACTTATTTTACCTCTCTTTATAATTTTCTTTCTTTTTCATAAAATCTACTCATTTGTGTGTTCAGGTTGTTTGCATCGAAAACCAACTTAAATTAAAATTGAAACAAGTTCATGTTAAATTGTTTTGTATGAAAATTGTAAAAATAACCAATTTAAATGTTAAATCAAACACCTAAGTAGTTAAATTGAAAATTCACTTTTCAAGAATTATTTAAATATTGTAGTTGTTTTAGATTTTTTTTTGCATCCATAATAACAGAATGTAGATTATAATATTTATTAACAAATTTCACAATTTTGACATTACTATTGAAAAGTGCGTCTTGTTAATTTGACAAGAAAACTGTTAAATTGTATATTCTGCAAATAAAACTTGAAATAAGTAAATTTTGCCACGAACCTCCTTGAAAATTTTTCAAAAAAAAAAAAATAAAGTTTACCAAAATTATTGAAGAGACGAAGACTTGGTCTTTACAAAATTTTACTCTTTCTCAATAAACAACAAACAAATAAACACAAATTTATAAAAACCTGATAAACCCTTTCTATGTTATTTTCTTTTCTTAAAATTTTTATCTTCGACATCGTCATCGTTGTCTTATTCTTGTTGTAATTTTTCCGCAAATTTATTGAATTGCTTCAATTTATGATGTTTTATACTTTTCTTCTTTTTATTCTTCTTGTATTTCTGTTGAAATATGTATTTTGTTGTTGACAAGAACCCGGATATTTTTATTTTCTTCATCTTCTCGGGTAAACCCCGCCGCGTTACGAAATTATTATCTTTCTACTCAAAGAAATCTGAGAAAAAAATTGAAGAAAACACAAAACTCAATTCATTCAACGTTTTACAATTTGATATGCTTTCAATGTTAAAGAAGAAGATGAAGAATCAGAGGAAGATGAAGACGGCATAGGTATGTAACTTTTGGTCCTTATGTACCGTCATTGGAGTGTGTAATATTTTTGATATCTTCTTAAATTGAGAAAACGCAGGTAAAGACAAATTTACCTTTTTTTCAAGAACCAAAAGTCATATCCATACCGATGATGGTATCCAAATAGTCTGTGATGAAATGTTGAAAATATCAAAAACATTTTTAAAGGATTTTTTCAAGGGGTTTCCTTTACTTTGAAGATTCTTATCACGTCAGAGGTAAAACTTGTTAAAATGTTCCAGATATTGACAAATTGGTGTTAAGCTTTGAAAGCAATTGAAAAAATTGAAAGATTTTAATCAAACATTTTTTATCAACATCGAATCATCAAGGGTTTTGAGATAAAATCACTTTATCCCTTGACTATGGTTCTCTTCTTACGATGGGTAGCTTCCCTCTTTATACATCTTTTAAAAGTTAAAGAAGCCAAAACGAAACGAAATAGAAATACAAAAAAAAAAAATGACGATTCGATTACGTGAAATGATTGCATATCCCTTCATCTCTTCTTTTTCTTCTTCTGTTAGTCTCCTCTTTACCCACCTAATATGGCAAAGGGAATTTTCTTCTTCTTCAAACGTTCAAAAAATACACAAACCAGAAAACGACTATGACGACTTACTCGTAGATAGGTAAATGGATAGATAGATACACCTTTTAGATACTTTTACCTTTTACCAATAGTTAGATATTTTTCCGTATCGAGTGATGTGACGTTAATGCTTGTTTGTACCTTTTAAAAGTATATCTTCAGCCTTGGTGGTCTTTCTTCTTTTTTGGATTGGTTCGATAAAATGTGTTTATACCTTTAGTTACCTTTTTATTAACTCATTTTCCTTGAGGAAAGGGGCATGAGAACTTTGTATGTTTTGAAGGAGTTTTCCCTGGTTTTTCGTCTTCTATTTTTTTTTTTTTTTTTTTTTTTTTGGGATTCTACCAAAGACGACGACGACGACGACGGACGAAAACGTTTAGTTGGTAAGTGGTTGCGAGGCAATAACAATAACATTGCTTAATTTTGTGAGTACCAAAGATATAAAGTCTGAAAGTTAAACACTTTTTTCGTAATGGAATAAGTCTCAACATAACTTTATAGCTATAGATATATGTATGATGTTTAAGGGTATAAGCTATGCGGGTTTATACGTATGGTATAATGGATGCAATTTTACAAATGAATTTGTAATTTTTATGATTTCCCATTAAGCAATTTCATATTAAGTAGCTAGGTTATGTATTAAATAGGTTGTTTGTAATAAATATACAATTGCAGGTTGCGTGAGTTAATGTTGTTAGGGCCTTTGAGAAAATTCAACAAAAATTTTGCAAGGTTTTGAAGGTTTCGATTTAGGCTTACATGAATACATGAATGTTATTTTTCAATCAATTTTGTGGGAGATAAACAAATAAACATGAAATGCAAGCAGTTGAAAAAAAAACAACAAATACAATATATTGATTTTTAAAATAAGGTAAAATAAGTTGTTTGGAGATCCAAATATTTCGCCCAAGGACACACCCAATAAAAAATTAAAAGAAAAACATTTATTTAAGAACTACGTCGAATAAGTATTAACATCTAAATAAATTTAACAAATTTTGTATTAATTAGCTAAGCAGATGACTTTTATTATAATATTTTATTACTTGGGTTTATTAGATCCTTTAAAATGCATACATATCTACTTGAATGAAAAATATTTTTTGATTCAATTGTGCAATGATTTATTCTACTAGCTTTGGTTGATCTCACAACTTAGAAAAGATTAATATTTGGTATAAAGAAATCAACCCATTATCAAATTGTTATTTTTTAACACAGTTGATCTTGTTGAAAATTTAACACTTCACAAATTTTTAAGAAGGTTAAAACTTTGAAATCAATTTTAAAAAGAACTTCTATGTTAGTGTCATGAGAAATGATGGTTTTGATCTTCTTAAAAACACTGAAGAAATAAATTAGGACCTAATACAAATATTTATTTTATAAATTTTGCTCAAATATCAGTACATTAAAAAGATGCCATGTTAAAACATATTATACATGCGTCAAGTTAACTCAAGACCAGGTTGATTTTATCATATAGAACTGTTAAAACAACTTCAAATATATATGAGATGCCTTAAGTATAAATAGAATAATAATACCTTAATAGAATAAATAATAAGATATGTATTCAAATTATTAACATCATGGAATCATAAAACTCGTGCTTAGAGCTTTCTTATTTAAAGATGTTTAATGTTTAAAAATTCATCTTCTAATGAGATCTAATTCGGTGCAAGAATCTGAAATTAATAAATTCTTATATAAGCAGCATATTGTTAAAACAGAAATGAACATAAAAATTAACTCAAAATCGTTATTGGTTTTCTTGAATTCTAAACGGAAATTTCCACCTTTTTCACAAATAATGGAATTTGAAGATATAATACCCGTGTTTTTTTTGGCATTCTATAAATAGTATACTTAAAAATTCGCAAGAAAGCCAGATTTTTGTATTTAAAAATTTATACAACTGAAAGAAGACCTGTCAGAATAATAATACAAAAAAAAACACAAATAGAAGAAAGTTTTTTGAAAATCAAAAGTTAAAATTAACTTCAGCAAAATGGACAATTTTCAAGAAGAAATGGTAAGAAAACATCTAGAAATTGAGATTCTATAACAATTTGACATAAAATAAAAACTTCAAGAAGGGGGTTGTTCATAGACTAACTACATTAACATGTGGTGTTGAAGCGAGCTTGAAGCTCGCCTCAATTCTTCATATACCTGAATCGAATTGAAATGAGCTTGATTCGACTCTATTCCGGTCAGGGATCGAAGTCAAACCTGTGTGGAGGAGTTAGTTTTACAGATAATGAATTATGGTCTGTTTATTTGCATGTTTGTGTACATGGAGTAGGTAGCATATTCTTATAAGGTGCTAAAATATTCAGTTCTTCATTGTTTAGCACGAATCAAACTATCTCACTTGCCTTTCATAAGAAACATCGAAACATTTGCATTTCAGAAAGTGCTGTCAAACTTAATCATTTTTAAATCTTCTTGTGCGGTGGAAACACCAAAAAGATTTATTTAATCTAAACTGAATAAACCTTTGGTGGAAACATAGCAAAACTTAATTACCTTTTCTATTGTTTTCTATTACAAAATAAGCCCAGTTAGTCCATTTTCATTAACAAAACTAAATAATATCAACAGCAACAGATTGATTTTTTCCCCCAATGGAAAACACATTATTTAAAATGCACAACTACTCAACGAACACAGCCATCGAGATACAAATGCAATATCAATCGTACCAACATTTGAGAACGAAATCACGTAAGATCCATTCGAGACTCGTATAAATGTCAAAAACCCATCCGTAGTAAGATTCTACTTTAACTTTTATCGGTAGTATTCATACTGCGGATATTGTTTTGCAATGTCTAACGAAACAGAACAATCTTGCAACCTCTTCGCTTAGTTCTTCCAAACATCCTAAAACAGCGATGAAATTCCAAATACTAATGAATACTTTTGCGGTTTAAATCCCATAACTGATTTTAGCTTAAATGATATACGATTTAATATATCCCTTGTTATTATAAAATTGTGAAAAATCCTTGAGAAATGTATGTGATCACTCGCATTTTTAACAAATCAATAGAAGAATGAGTTTTTCTTAATAAATCGAAGATATCTTTTATTGATCAAATTTTCAAAAATAAACTTACAGCCCTATTCTGCTAAACGTTCACGTGAATGTTTGTATTCTGCTATCCGCCAGGATAAAAGAAATTGCTTGAAAATGCTTATAAATTGATAGCGAAAAAAAATGTAAACAATTAGATTGCCTTTAGAAATCCAATAATAAATATTGTTAAAGTTTTGCATTCAAAGGATGCACGATTTCAAGAAATATTTTGAAGTAAATGTAACGAATCATTCACGTGAATCGAAAGATACGAACGAATCGTATAGCAAAATAGGCCTGTTAAATATTTTTTCAGTAATTACCTATCTCAAAACTTTCTGTTATACCAAAACTGCTCGAAATAGTCATAACTCAAAAGCTTTATTTTTCAATTGCTAATTCTTTGTCTCTGTGTCATTGACATTGGTTTTTAAAGGGTAAATCGACAAGCACAAATTTAAGTCTCTTTTACCAACTTTTGCTGCAACCAAATGGCAAATGGCAAGCAAGTTGATATCCTGTTTACAGATTTCAGAAAAGCGTTCGACCGTATCCAAAATGTACTTATTTTACAGAACTTAGATGAAATAGGTTTAAATTCATCATTTGTAAAATGGTTAAGATCATATTTAACATAGGTAGACAACAAATAGTTAAAATTGAAAACTGTCTATCGGACCCTATTAATGTGATTTAAGGTCTCCCACAAGGAAGTCACTTGGGACCACTGCTATTTATCATTTTCATTAACGATTTATATTCTGTCATGAAATTTTATAGTTGTTTTTTTTCCAATTTCTTCGATTGAGGATAGTTTTCTCATACAGGAAGACATTAACAACTTTTTAAATTGGTGTAATTATAACCATCTTCAACAAATGTAAAATTTTAAGTACCTATAATAAGATCCATAGATTTAAATTATTGTTTAAAAGATTATAAAATTCTTAGAGTGGACTGCATCAAAGATCTAGGAGTTTATATTGATTCAAGAATGGATTTTCGGACACACATTTATTACGTTGTCTCTAAGGAAAATCTTTCTGAAACGAAATTTAAATGATTTCCAAGATGCATATACATACACTAAAAACTTTATTTATTTACGTCTTTTTGGAATATTGTTGTGTCATCTGGTCACCATGCTATGAAAATAGCATTAATCGGATTGAAAAAACTCAAAAGCTGTTTACAAGTTTTGATTTACGAAAACTACTATAATTCGAGATGTCTACTGATTGATATGAAACCGCTTAAAGGTCGGAGGCAAATTCAATGCGTTCTATTTATAAAAGATGTTTAAAATAGTAAAATAACTTCTATCGAATTTCTTTCTCTTATTCCTTTCTTTGTGCCCAGTAGATCAACTTATATTTTTATTCTTATTACTTGCCACATATAAAAACTAAATATAATGACAAAGAACTGAAACATGTATGTAAATGCTGTTCTAAAACTTCGATACTATCAATTATGTTTCACTGAGGTACAGGGTTTTCAACAATACGCTTGATTATAAACAGCAATGCATTTTATCGAACTTCAATCAGTATTTTTTCAAATTTTTCTTACATCACGTACTTTCCAAAAAAAAAAATAAAAATATAATTACTTTTGGATCGATATAATCTTCATTGGTTAGCATTAAATGGCCTTGAATACCCATTACCAAATGCAATGTACTAACACTAAATTAAGTATTTACTTATTGTTAAACGAAAAGCTTTGATGTTGATTTCCCATTTCAATGGAAAACACTTGACTTCTTCTCTACGAAACAATACTTCGGTCAAGGTAACTTTATAAATTTATATTTTTAGCCTTAAAATTTCGTTCTTCCTGTACACGAGACTGCTTCTTTCTTCTTCTCCTTGGAATTACCAAATTTACCAAATTACTTAAACAATTTATAAAACGAAGTGTAGAATGTAGAATAAAGAGGAAAAGAAAGAAAAAAATGCTTTTCCAAGGACATTTAATTGCTCACAGGAAATTCTTTCGTAAGAAAATAAAAGGTTGTTGGAAAGAAATAAGAGTTTTGAAAATTCTTCTATTTTTTTTAAAGCTTTTCTCTTGTAACAACTCGCCGCCGCCGCCAGATGGTTACAAATCCAAAGAATTTCACATTTCTTCCTACGTTTCTTTCTTCTTTCTCAAAATTCATTATTCTTACAAAAGAAGAACGAAACGTTACTGAAGGAAAAGGACATATATCCTTGTAATTTTAACTCGAGGACAATAATATCAGCTGTGTAAAGAGTTTTAAAAAATTTAACGAAAATTCGAGAGTTTTTAAAATGTTTTTTTTTTTTTTTTTAAACTGTCAAAAAAAGTAAAACTTTAAACTTCTTTAAAAAAGAAAACCAACGAAAAAGCACGTAATTGATATCATCATCATTTAATTCATTGAATTATATAAAAAGGTACTCAAAAGCTCTGTGTGAAAAGAAGGAAACAAAATTATAAGAAAATTCAATTCCTGGTCAAAGGAATCATCAACTTCTTTCTTTTCATTCGAATCATGAAAAGTATTTCAAAAGGATGTTAAAAAGAAGAGGAAAATATTATTATCCTCAACGATAATTTCCTTTTGATGAATTTAATAAATCAAACGAATAAATGAGGAAAATATAAACAAATTAGTGAATGTAAGTCTTGAGCAATGAACAATGACGAAAAGCTTTATAAATATTGTGCATAATTAGCAATCAAAGCATTTTGTTTATTATTTTTACAATTTTTTTTTTTTTTTTTTCAAAAACGTTGTTCAAATTTCAGAAAAGGTGTTATTTTATTTTTCTTAAGAAATTTACAATTTCAAAAATAAAAGAAACTAAGACAAAAAAAGAAGCCTTAGAATGACGTCAAGAGTCTGAAGTCTGTCTGTTTGTTTGAGTGGAAAATTTCTTTTTAGCAAACGCTAAAAGTATAGATTGTAAAAATATTAAATAAATCATTTACGCTTTTGTACTTTTTTGCATCGCATATAGCAAAGTGTTCACAAAATATTACACATGAACATATGGAGATAGAATAAGAATATTTTCTGAGGAATTTTATCTTCTTCTTGAGGGTATAATTATTATTTCTCATCGCATAATTTTGAAGAATATGCAATGTCAAAGAAATAATTTAAGTCAAAGATTCTTTGATTTTTGTCGCTTTATAATTTTTAAGGGATTTTGTAGACTTTTTTAAAGTTACATTTTCTAAATTTATGCATTTTAAAAAAAAATTTTTTTTGAAAGCATTTTCGAAAAGCTATTTATTTTAAAAATTTCGAAACGTAATAAAAAACATTGATAAAAATCACTTAAACCTTCAATGAGAAAAAGCAGCAAAGGTATTCAACATTTAGAATTCCACTTGATGTAAGTTAGGCAAAGAAACAACAGCAACAAAGGTTGAAAAAATATTGACAGTTTTGCTACTCAGTAATTAATAATCGAGCTTGGAAAACAAACTGCTTAACCTAGATGGACCTAATTTTATTAACCTAATTACTACTCAAGGAAGGACATTTTCTTGAAACCGTTGAATTCAAAATGTTTCTCTTACCAAGAACATCAAAATGGGACCTTACCAACAAATCAGATTAGTAAGAACATAAATCATTATAAGTCATAAGATACTGAAAAGAAACCGACAATTCCATTTCATCCCAAAAATGATTCCCGACCAAAAAATAGTAGATTATAACCAAACATTGACAGTAAAGATAAATCAATTATCAACCTCAAATCCTGACATTCAAAACACATATGACGAATTAGAAAAAAATCATAAAAAAAACTCTGCAAAACTATCAATTATGGACACCAAAACATCAAAAGATAAATTGAGATACGATTAGACAAACAAAATCAATAAGGAAAACAAAATCGTTACTTAACAGTCAACAGGAATGGATTATTAGCTTAAAAAGCCAAAATGCAAACAATATAACAAATAGAAAAGAGTTAAACGAAAATGCTACTATGTTCTTCGAAAAACTATTCTCCTCGACCAAGCATATAACTGAAGAAGAAAATATTGAAAACATATATATGAATCTCCTAACAACGCAAACTCCCATGTTTAGCAAAGAAAATATTGAAAGCACCATAGACGATTTGAAAAAGGACAAATGCACTGGAAATGATGGAATCTCTGCAGAAATGATAATATACGGGAAAGGGAAAGAATCGCTTTCCGAAATCTTAACATTTATGTTTAACGAAATTATAAGAACTCAGAAAATCCCTAAGCAATGGAGAGAAACAACCATTACACTTATACATAAAAAAGGAAAAAAAGACGATTTGAACAACTATAGACCTATAAGTAACATTTCGACAATTTTTAAGCTGTTTTCAAAAACAATTACAGGAACATCAAACAAGATTTTAACAATAAACAACCTAGGGAACAAGCTGGAATCAGAGAAGGTTTCTCAACAACAGGCCACCTACAGACGATGAATCAACTAATAGAAAAGTGTAATGAATTTCAACAACCAATATACTTTCTATTCATAGACTTCAGTAAAGCATTTGACAGCGTTCAACACGAAACAATATGGACATCTCTAGAAAATCTAAATATGGACCCAAACGTTATAAGGACTATCAAAAACATATACAAAAATAATGTAGCACAAATAAAAACAGAGAGTACAGGACGTAAATTTAAAATAACAAGAGGCGTCAGACAAGGAGACCCGCTTTCACCACCACTATTTAGTGCAGTCTTAGAGGATATTTTTGAAAGGATGAACTGGAAGACAAAATATGGTATAAGGATATGTGGACAACTTCTAAACAACCTTAGATTTGCAGACGATATAGTACTAATATCTACAAAAGCTAAACATATACAAGAAATTACAACAGAACTTACTAGCTTTTGGAAGAACTATGGACTACAAATCAACAAGTCAAAAACAAAAGTGATGACAAACCACATCAGAGAAGATATAATTCTGGACCATGAACAAATAAAATACATAGAGGACTACATATAATTGGGAAAACTAAAATCTTTTAATGACCAAGAGAAAAAAGAAATCAACAGACGCATCACAAACAGCTGGAAACAATTCTGGAGCCTCAAACAGATTTTAGAACTGGACCAAAAAGTGTAGAAACACGAAAATATCTCTTCGATTCCGCTATTTTATCGGTGCTTACTTATGGACTACAAACCCTGAGCTTGACTACGAAATCTCTTGGCCAGCTAAGGATCTGTCAATCCAAAATGAAAAGAAAAATCCTCAGAATAAGACCCAGCGAAATGATAAGAAATGAAGACATCCAAAACAGTACTCGAATAAATGACGTGATAGATATGTAGGTAGAACTAAAAGACAAAAATGGAGTTGGGCAGGACATATTTTAAGACTACAGGATCAAAGATGGACAAAGTTGTCAACAAAATGGAGACCGGAAAGCAAGAGACGAACAGGCCGACCGAACAAGAGATGGAGCGACGATCTTTGCCAAATAAACGAACATTGGTACAGTGAGGCGAAAAATCGAGACCTATGGGCCGCTTTGGGGAAGGCTTACGCCAAAAACTAATAATAAAAATTGAAAAAATAAATAACCAAACTTTTAAATATCAAATTATCTTATTTTTCCATTATCTAATTAATAATTCTATATTTGTAATTTGTATCATTATATCAAATAATTTGTAAAATTCTAATTAAAAAATTAAAAAAAAAAAAATTGTATCTACAGATGTATTTAAATGTACATATTTAAAATGATAAGGCAATAAAAGCTTATAATAATAATAACTAACAAATTTAATTCTTCAACAATTCAATTATGTCTCCTGTTGTTCAAGTGTAACCTAACCTCAATTTCAATAAATTAGCTTCAAACTTTTATATGAAAAAATCACTTATTTTAAGTTGCCAATAATGCTTCTAGGCTTTTAAGATTTCTTCATCTCTTTTGATCCAGCATTAATCTTCATCCTTTCAAAACTTGAGTTTTTAACTCTCATATTTAAGAAGTTGCAAAAAGAATCCATGAAAAGAGCTTTGAAAATTGATAGACACGAAAACTTTTACATTCTCTAGAATATCAACATCATCGACATTTTTCAAGTCTTTCATTGTTTTATCGATATTTTTATAAGCGCAATGTTCTCCTCATACTCAAACTTCCAGCCATGCCCAGCCCATTAGATAGACTACTCTTCTGGTAAATTTCGGTAATATTGTAAAGTAAAGATATTCTTTTTTCAGCTGGACATCAAGAATGTGAAATGTTTTACCCAACCCTATTTTTAACTTCCCTTAGGAAGTTATTGTAATGGGTCCGATTTGTCGAATTGAAAATGTTGACATTTCTCGACGTTTCAAGGTCCCTAGAGTCGAAATAAAAGATTTTTAGAAAGATGTCTGTGCCGTGCGTGTGTACGTACGTTCGTACATCCGCTCGTCCGTACATCCGTACGTTCGCGACGTTTTTTTCGTCGTCCATAGCTCAAGAACCAGTAAAGATATCGACTTCGAATAAATTTTGTTATACAGATAATATTACAGAAAGATGCAGAAAGGGCTCTCAAGAAAATTGCGTGGGTGGTTTTTTTTACCATAGCAGTTTAAAAAAAGGGGGAAAATTTTGGTTAACCCTAAATATCTCACAAACCAATAACGCTAGAGACTTGAGGTAAATTTTGTATTATATATTGTAACGTGATACCAAACAAGTATATTTTTTGAAAAAAATCCAATTAAGAGTTTTTTTATAAATCAAAAAAACTGAAAAAAAAATTGTCACCTCGAAAGTTTTACAAATAAAATATGATTTTATCTCCAAAACAACTTTGTGCAACGAAAAATAATGTTTTTAACATCTGGTAAAGTTTTGAGAAAAATCGAATTGACAGTTTTTTTTTTATAAAAAATAAAAACCTAAAAAAACTTTACTCAAAGTTGGTAAAAATTGAATTTTGACTCCAATATCTTTTCAAAAATTTGAGATTATGGGGCTTCCAACTTATTTTATCTTATAAGAAATATTGTTTTCAACATTCGGTAAAATTTTGAGAAAAATCGAATTGACAGTTTTCTTACAAAAAATAAAAACCTAAAAAAAAAAATTATTAAAATTTAATAATATTTGATTTTCGACTCAAATTACTTTTCAAAACTTTGAGACCTTGGCTTTAAGCTAATTCTATTTAAAAAAAAATATTGTTGTCAACATTGAGTAACATTTTGAGAATAATCATATTGACAGTTTTTTGACAAAAAATTAAAAACCTAAAAAAAAAATTAACAAATTTGTATTTAGGTATTACATATTATTAGTCTTGCACAGTAAGATACAATATCTTTTAAAGTAGTACAAGCTTCAGTTTTACAATTGGTTTACATGAAAAAATTGAATATTTAGAATAATTTAACTGATAACTTAAAAAAAAAAAAAAACACGAAAACCTACAAACCTGTTAAGCAAGACAAATCGACAGACGGGATGGGAAGTTATCAGTGTGAGTTGCATCCCAGCCTCTTTCAATTTCTTCCTATATCTTCTCTTGAGGTAGTACCCGTGGCATGGTGGTTAGTGCGTTGAACTGTCATGCCAGAGGTCTTGGGTTCGATCCCTGCCTGTGCCATCTAAAGTTTTTTTCACGGGTACTGCCTCTTGCGAGGAACTGACAACTAGATCCCCTCCATCCCTGCCAACATTACTCGCTCACAGGAATGGTTGAGAGTTGTAAGTAACTAGGCCCTAGCTCTCAACAGACTGTTGCGCCATCCAATTTTTGTATTTATTTATCTTCTCTTGAGTTCTTTCTTAGCTTACCCAACTCTCGCACAATAGTTAAGATTTAAAATTCAAAACCTTTGAGTTTCTTTTAAAAACGAGAAAACCATGTGTCCCTCATTTCAAGAACATAAACGAATAATAAGAGTTTTCTACCTTCAAACAAGGCCCCATTTTCTATTCAATTACCAAATAGGTAACCTTAAACTGCAGTAGACAACTAAGTAATATAACAATGCCATCATCTTCGTCTCGTGTCGGTCGGTCGTTATTCAATATTTAAGAAATTCCGAATCTAGGTAACCTCTATATTTAAAATTGACACTTTACCTTGGCTAAGACCCAAACATAATAGAAACAGCAAGACATATAAAAGTTTTATTTTAACTAAATTAATTATTTTCTCTTCTGTCATGGTCGTTTGATGTTGATCCTGTCTTGTTTCTTAATTGCCATTATTTTACCCGACCTAACATTTACACTGTACTTTTCTACATTGTACAGGACACTATGAATGCCTGCGTCAGTATTCTTCTTTCTACTATCAGTATGGTTTTGTGTTTGTTTTTAATTTTATTTTTACGACATCAATTTAGTGCTTCCAAACTGAAATATAATTAAAGCTATTGCGTCGTCGTTTTATAACCTCCATGGCTTTAGCCAGCCAACCAGTCACCACATCAGAGATAGAAAAGCCCCTGGAGAGTTTTATCTATCTTCTGTAGGTATTCTGGTATTCTCCTCATCTCCTAGAAGGAAATTTGCACTGCATTACCCTATTTTGCAATACTAACTAACTACACAATAGCACTCCAGATATTGTGTTTCCACAACAAAAATGGCTTCTTCATCGTGTTTCCGACTTCCGTCTGTACGTACGTTTTGTAAGGCAGGATGGAAAATACGTATCTTGATGCGGGTGTGTTTTGTTGACTATGACTGTATCTATGAATTGTGACTCTTTTAATTTTCTTAATTTATTTCCCAAGCAACCACAAAACGCCTTTCTAAAATTAATGCATTTGTTGTGTAATTTCAACTCTTCTTTTTATTTGAATGCCTTTCTGTATTTTTATGATTGCAGCAATGAGTGAGTGTCCTATAAATGCTATGACCTTAAAAACAAAGTATTTAGCTGCACATAAACTGATAGAATTAAAAAACTTTTATTTTTTAGCGTTTTTGTTTGTAAATTTTGATTCTTAAAGAGATTTTCTTAAATCTTTTTCTTAAGACTTATAAGTTTCCAAAATTGATGGTGATGTTTTAATTAGTATTGTTGTTGTTTTAGAAGTTTTCAAAAGTATATTTGTTCTTAAATTATGTCCAAATGCCCAACTGCTACAGCAGATGTTTTGAATTTTCAGCTCACTTAATTAAGGTTTAAATTCAACAATATACTATAGACGAGAAAGAGTATATGGAAATGTGATCTAAATTGGGGTTTTTAAAACATTAAAACATATTTTGTTGCTGATAATATAGAGAGAAGAAGTTTTTGAGGAAAAAGTTCAACAGTTAAGTTTTGTTGGGATTGTTAATGGATATAACTTTGTATAAATGTAATTTACAGATTTTTTTTTGTTTTGAATTTCTGAATAATGAAGATGGAAGTGAAAAGTTTTGATAACTGTTGTAAATAATGTCTTCTGGTGCAGATTTATAGTATTTCAGTTATTAACTTCCCAAAGAAAGCTTTTTTTGTTTTGAATTGAGGTAGGACGAACCAACCTGGAAGCTTTATTCTGAGAAACTTCTTCTAGGTTGTCGATTTTCTGAGATCAAAAACTTTATTTTTATCACTTCATTCACAAAATTGTTTATTTCTTTAATTCAGTGTGAAGCTGGTACACCAATATCAATAATTAAAATACCAACATAATTAAGTGCATTGTCTTGTTTAGATTTGTATAGATTTTTATTTAGTCACAATAAAAGTTATATAAGAATTTGAATTCATAGTATTTGAATTGATAAAACAAACAAAGCACTCCTGATACTTAGCCTTACGTTAGCAATATTCTCGTGTCACAGAAATTGTTTATCACTTCTTCTTGAAGTCGGACATTTAGGATTTTGAAAGAAAATATTGATTGAACTTTTTGTTTGTTTGGTGCACGTTTGGTTTTCGGTTGCGTTGATGACTAATCCAAATCCAAAATTGTGGCACCATCGAGTGACTTCATCAAACACCAGTTGCATCGTAGAGATCGAAGCTTCAAGACACGTGTGTCTAACAGCAATGGCTATATCTTCTGAATATGCAAAAAAAAAAGTGCATTCGTAAAAAGTATAAAAAGAACCGGACCCAGATTTTACCCATGTGGTACACCATGTGTGTAGCTTCTTTCCTTACTCCATGAACTTGTAACTTTAACTTTAAATGTTCTTCCTATGAGATAGCTCTCCATCTATTTCAAAAGAGTTCCCCTACCACCAATTCGGTAAAGGACAACGTGTCAAATACCTTGCTGAAATCCACGAACATGACCAATACGTGATGATTTTTATTGAGACTCATGTAAACAGCATTACAGAATTCATCAAGAAGTCTTCCCGTACTTTTAACATTTTGTTCAACAGCGGGAAAGATTGAAATCGTTGTGGATTTCACTTTTTTTCCTCTTTTATAGATGAGACGAATAACTAAAGCCTTCAAAATTTTCGGAATGCACCCTTGGGTCAAACATCTGTTCACAATTTGTCTTTTAGAATGTTTATAAAATTTGTATTAAACAATTTTTAATCTGGTTGATGATGAACTGAACGCAAACAAAAGTTGCGTATTAAAAAGGATTTTTCACTTTTGATTCCTAGCGATTTTGGGAAATACCAATTTCTTAAAATTTGGGTCCAAAGACTATGTTCTTCGAATCCAGATTCTAAGTAACTAAAAAAGGAAACTTTAGAGTAAAGTTCTTTCTATACATATTAAGGCTCTTATATCTCTTATTTCAAAATTTATTTTGAAAACTTTGAATAGTAATAATGTAAATTAATCTTTTAGATAAAGCATAAATAGTACATACTTGTAACGACTGCGGTTTTTCTAGTTGCTCATATCCATTGTATGCCTTCTTTGCCTGCTGGCTCTTTACTTCTGGGTTGGTCGTCTAGATTGGCTAGCAAAGCTTATCAACGGCTTTTAACCGAATTGCAACGTTTATGAACGGCTTTGGACCGATCTATTAACGGTTTTTAACCGGCTTAGCAACGTCTTTTGAAAGGCTTATCAACAGTTCTTAACCGGGAAATTAACGGCTTTGGATCAGCATATCAACAACTTTTAACCGAGTTATTAACGTTCTTCATCCGTATTATCAACTTATTTTGAACGGCTTATCAACGAATTTTAACCGGTTTTGAGACATCAGTAACTGCTTCGTCCGTGATGACACTTTGAAGAACCAGTAAAAATGCTTAACACTCTTAAACGAATTAATATGTAGACTTATACATAAAATTCCACTTTGGTTATGCACGGAAAACAGATAATTCTGGTACTTTAACAGCTATCAAAACTCTTGATATACATATATTAGCTTCCTAAACTAGTCTTTAAAAAAGAAAAACAACTTTAAATTCTGCAGAAAAGATTGGTAGTTATGTAGGTTATTTGTAACTTATTTTTATTTGATGTTCCTTCCTGTTTCGCTGGTTGGCAAAATCGTTAGAATCAATCTTTTTTTAATATTTCAAAAACTGGCCAAATATTTTATAAAAATCATCAATTCTAAGAAGTTTTTGTTTCATATCTTTAAACAAAAACTAATCAATCATCTGTCGCACATTTGGTTCATTAGAAAAATGCAGTCCTACTTTAAGTCTAATTATTGTTTTAACTGCGTTCAAAGTTATTGTTTCAAGTTGCTTATAGAGAAAACTGCTGAAAAGTCTTCTAACAAATAGATCTTGTATCAAGTTAGTTCAAACAGCTCTTAATCTCAGTCTCTCAGATTGTCAATCATTTTTATTTGTTTGAAAATTTTGCTGACAATTTTGAAGAGCCATTACGCCACGCCGAAGGTCATAAGGCCATATCGACGCTTTCCGAAATTTTAATGAGCAAAAATAATGAAACACTTAAAGCCATTAAGTTATAACTTTTGTTCCGCTTATGATAATTTTTCGAATGAAAATTCAACTTAAACACAAAATGTGTCTCCCTGAAAGTATTTAAGTTATAAATTTAGTCTAAAGTTAATAACTTTCTTCTGTCATGAAAAAGTCCCTCTAACCATTAATGCTCTAGATTTTGCTTAAAATCTGTAGAAATGATCAATAGCTGTAAGTCATTAATCGTTTCATTTTGCACGAGTTGTCATTCTACAAAATTTATTTATTTCCCCAAGCATATTATTGAATGCTTATTAAAAATCTTTTAAAACAAAAAGCTTTTAAGAAAACAAAAATTGAATAATTTATTAACATGCATAAGAATTTTTGTACCTTTTAGGCTACACTTTCTAAAAACTTCCAAATTTGTATTACAAAAACATTTATAATTTCATCCATAATTTACATCATTTATAAAATTTCATTTAAAACTGTCAAATTTTTGAATAAGTAGCAAAATTTTGGCAAACTCGTTTAGAAAAAAAAAACAACCAAAATTTGCATTAAAATTATAAAGAAATCAACTTTTCTATTAATTCATTTGATATAAATTATCAACACGTGAATGAAACTATTTAAAATATATCTAAATACAAACCATAAATAAGAACAAGTCACAAAATGAATCACTACTGATTTTATAGTACATTTATAGCACCTATTATATCTGTCATCATCAGGAAGACAATGTAAACTTCTAAAACAAAACAAAAAAGTGTAAAATGATAAAATCTATTATTTGCTAAACATAAAATATTCTTCTGTGCTAAAATTTAACAAAAACAAAAGTGAAAACTTTTAATCTAAAAAATAAAAAGAAACATCACAAAAACTATAACTCTCGATTTCACTTTATGGCAAAAGTGTTATTTTTTTTTTTTTTTTTATTTTTTGTTAGTTTATAATTTATTTTTTCTGAGTGGGTTTCACTTATTTGAGTAAAATTTATGAACGTGATTTTAACGATAGAACCTAGATGGAGCTGATTTGGTGTATAGTATGTAGTAAAAACGTCAAACTTATTTTTATGAACAAACATTCAGCAATAAAAATATTACCCAAAACTTGTTCTGCAACTTCTGACGCTTTTTATTCGTGTTTACATACTCAAGCCTTCATATTTTTACTACCCACAATGATTTTGGCAATAATTTAATGACTCTAGCGCTGAACCTGTGCTGAAGTATGATCATGTGATTTAAAGATACACGTATCTAGATAGAAGATGAGACGTATGTCATATTAAAAGTCAATGAGTGTAGGCAGGGCTTTATTGTATATGAAGTTGATTTTTAAAGTTTTTGGCCGTGAAAAATATAGAAATAACATAAACCTAAACGTGCACTTGAAAACTATTTGAGTGTTTCAGTTCAAGTTTGTTAAATTTTTAATTTTCCTTTCATAAATGTTGTTTTTATGGAAAATGTTGCCAAAGAAAACGCCTGTTTTTGTTATTTTTATAAATGTATTCAAATTCAAACGAAAAATAAAAGCTTCGTCTTCCAGGAAATTCTCAAACGTTAAGGAACTCCTTATCCAATGTTATCCAGTTTTCGTCCCAGGTACTCGTTTAAATATAAGTACTCCTCGAAACTTCCGTTTCCTTTAAAAATCTCATTTTTCGCAAGTCAATTTCATTCCAAGTGGGTGGGTTACATATTTCTCTCTCTATGTTTAGAAAACTTGGTAACAATATTTTTAACGCCTCATTTTCAACTTTTTGAATAAAGTCCATGCAGTCTAAAAAGTCAACAACAAAAAAGATGAACAATTCTATTATCCTCCGGAGAGAAGAAGAAATAAAATTTTCAAATTCATTCGAGTTGGTCATTTATATTTTATGTCAAGTTATAATTTAACGCAAACGCACTTTTGTTTAGGATTTTTATTTTTGGCAAATTGTCGGCCATCATCATTTTCACGCAGTATAATTTATAAGATGTCATTAAAGATTTGACTTTAATGATGATGATTTTTTGAAGAATATAAAAAATGAAAATATACCTATTTTAATTTATCTTCTTCATCAAAATGTTTTTTCGTCTCTCTCTTTTTATTTTTTTTTTTTTTTTTTTTTTTGTTATGAAAATAAATTCAAAAGAAAATTTGTTAAGTTGGGATGACCAACTTTTTGTGGTGATGTTGAAATATCCACCGGAAATCACAAGTAATGATTATTACAGTTGCAAAAAACTGTGTCAATGTTCTCATTTTATATTCAAAGATGATATATTTTTGGAATAGAACTTACTTGTGAAACTACTGCTGTCTTTAAATAAAATCGAGAAAAGGTGACACGTCGTCGGTCGTCTCTAGAGAATTCTTGACCAACAAAAGATTCATACATAATTAAGCCGATTGATAGAAATAGTATAGTTTCAAATTTTGGAATAAATCAGAACTTACTTCGGAATAACAAAGTCTGTAGATGGTTGTTAATTATTCATTGCCGAAGTTTACCAATTTATTTCTATTATTTCTTTATTTTATTTATACCTTTATACGTCCATAGAAAATATAATATTAATATTAATTAGAATGATTGATTTCCTGTTAAATCATTTAAAAATTCAGACATCATCTCATTTATAGGCACAGAATTCTTGGAAAATTAATTAATTTTTGATTTTGTGACCACTTTCAGAATTGTATTGAAAATATTTTAACTTTTAGTAAGAACTAAATATTTTTTGTTTCATTTTGTTTCACTTGAATTTTTCATTTCAATTGAAACCTTTTAAAAACAAGTTCATCTATGAATTTTCATCTAAAGGCTGGAATAATGACATTTGATACGCATATTGATGGGTTTTTTTTGTAAATCCTTTTTTAATTCAAATAAACTGTTAACTAGTTAAGTATGTTCAGTTCATGTACAAAATTATTTTTAAACTGCAGGAAATTACGGAGAAATATTTTTTCGAAGTATGGGCATGAAATGTTGTCTGATTGAAATTAGAAAAAGAAGCTAAATATTTTTTGGAAACATAGTCAGAAATGTTAAAAATAATAACAAAATGAAGGATTTAAAAGGTTTTCAGAACTTGAAAGTTCTTAATTCAAAACATATTTGAGAAAATTATGGCAGTATGTAAGCTTCATTACATTGGTCTAATATAAACCGTTTTCTTATGACATTTTATGAAAGGGAGAGAAGGGTTGAAAGGAGGTGTCGGTGCACATTGGTTTTGAATTCCTGAATATTGCAATGGTTGGGAAAGACAGAGTGTGGTAAGGAATTCCACATTCGCGTAGTACGGCTAAAGAACGAATCTCTGTACTTGACAGTACGACCGGAGTTGGGCTTGAGAGTATATTAATGAGCATTCCTAGAAGAGCGAGTATTACGGTTAAACTGTTTAAGGGGAGGAATGCAGCTGGCTATTTCTTTAGAGCATAAACCGTTAAAATAACGGTAAAAAAGGGTGAGACAGGAAACTTTACGACGATGTTTGAGCGAGCGACATAAATGATCCTATGATGGTATTATCACCAATCAATCTAAATTACTTACTTACTTACTTACTTAAGGTGGCGCTACAGTCCTGTGTGAACTAGGGCCTCACCCAACAAACTTCTCCATCTAGCTCGGTCCCTAGCTAGATGTCTCCAGTTTCGCGCTCCGAGTTGGGTGAGGTCACCTTCCACTTGTGCGCGCCACCTGATTCGCGGTCTTCCTCTACTGCGCTGTCCTGTTGGTGTGGATTCGAAGACTTTCCGGGCCGGAGCATTGGTTTCCATGCGCTCTACGTGACCTAGCCATTTTAGTCGTTGGACTTTTACCCTTCTTGCTAAGTCTACGTCGCTGTACAGCCCGTACAGCTCGTCGTTCCATCTTCTCCTCCACTCCCCTTCGATGCATACGGGACCGTAGACCACACGAAGAATCTTTCTCTCGAAACGACCCAAGGTGCTTTCATCCGCTTTTGTCAAAGTCCATGCTTCTGCACCGTATAGCAGGACGGGGATGATAAGGGTCTTATATAGCGACACTTTGGTCCTTCGAGAGAGAATTTTTCCACTCAATTGCTTTCTTAACCCAAAGAAACAGCGGTTAGCAAGAGTTATTCTTCGTTTGATCTCAGCGCTGGTGTTGTTTTCTGCGTTTACAGCGGAGCCTAGGTAGACGAAGTCCTTGACTACCTCAAAGTTACGTCTGTCGTTGGTGACGTTTTGACCAAGACGTCGGTGTTGTAGGTCCTTTCTTGATGACAGCATGTACTTTGTTTTGCCCTCATTAACCGTTAAACCCATTTTTGCCGCCTCTGCCTCAATACTCACAAAAGCCCCATTGACATCACGCTGAGTTCTTCCGATTATGTCAATGTCATCAGCATATGCTAGTAATTGGACAGACTTTTGAAAGATAGTGCCTCTAGTGTTGACGTGTGAGCTTTGCACTATTCTTTCAAGTACGATGTTAAAAAAATCACATGACAGCGCATCACCTTGTCTAAAACCTTTTTTGACATCGAAAGGTTCAGTTAAGTTGTTTCCAACCTTTATGGAGCAGCGTGAATTCTCCATGGTCATCCTGCACAAACGGACGAGTTTGGCAGGGATGCCAAAACTAGACATGGCTCTATACAGTTCGTCCCTGTAGATACTGTCATATGCGGCCTTGAAATCGATGAAAAGATGGTGGGTGTCGATTTTGTGTTCTTGGGTTTTTTCCAGGATCTGCCGTAATGTGAATATTTGATCGACTGTGGACTTTCCTGGTCTAAAACCACACTGATAAGGACCTATCAGGTTGTTGACGATGGGCTTTAGACGTTCACATATTACGGCAGAGAAGATTTTATAAGCGATGTTAAGTAGACTGATTCCTCTATAATTGGTGCAGTTTAGAGGGTCTCCTTTTTTCAGGATCGGGCAAACAATACTGAGGTTCCATTCATCGGGCATGCTTTCTTCCGACCATATCTTACAGATAAGTTGGTGCATGCTCCTAACCAACTTATCTCCAGCTGCTTTAAAGAGCTCGGCATTCAAGCCATCCGCTCCAACGGCTTTGTTAGACTTCAGCTTAGATATAGCAATCTTTACTTCGTCTAAGTCGGGAGGACGGGATTGTTGGCTTTCGTCGTCTATGTTGAATGGATCATCCTGCCTGACAGCGGAATTCGGTTCGTCGTCGCCGTTATACAGTCTGCAGAAGTGGTCCTTCCATATCCTCAGCATTGACTGCGGTTCCACTATGATGTTTCCACTTTCGTCTTTGCAGCCTTCGGTTCTAGGTTTATGTACTTGTGAATTTCGTTTCACCTGTTCATAAAACTTTCACACTTCGTTTCTGCTTTTAAAACCTCTCAACATCTTCGACCGCACGCTTCTCATGCTCTCTCTTTTTCCTTCTGAGAAGTCGGTGTTCCTCTCGCCTCTTCTGCTCATAGAGCTCATGAGCAGCTCTCGTCCTTTTATGCAATCAATCTAAATGTTCTACGTTAAATACTGCCCAAGAGGCTTTAGTAAGTTGCAGAAGCACCAGCCCAGATATGGCAGTTATACTCAAGCTTTGGACGTATATAAGTCGTTGTTAAACGTAACCAGGGTTGAGGTATTTTAAAAACTGAGAAGTAAACTCATTGAGATATAGACTTCAACTTAAGTAAACAAAATTATAGACACTGCTATGGACATAAGGTATAAATTTCAAAAAGTACAGCGTACAAGGAAATCATAAGACTCATCAGAAATTTAGTTTCTGGCCTTGTTTGCAAACAATTTTTATAGAAAGTAAGACAAATATAAAATAAAAAGACACTCCTTATTTGTTTTCTCTGCAAAAGCTAACGGATTTAAAAATAATTGGTTAAGTTTTTGGTTCTGATAATAACCAACGTAAAAAATAACTACAATTGGTAAGGAAAACTAATGTATCTAAGTGTATAAGAGTACATACTTCAAATGCTCTGGAGTATTTGAGAATAGGCTTTAAGAAAAAACAAAATTGTGGTGTTCCGCAGGAGAGTGTTCTTAGACCAGTTCTTTTTCTTTACTATTTTGGATTGAAAAGACAATTTTGCAAATTGACCAAATGCATATTATTTGATTAAATCAAGCAAATAAATAACATTAAACACTTAGATACTTTTTTAAAACTGAGAACAAAGAAGCCTTTTGTTACAACACACCATATTTGAAAATAAAACGTGATTTGTAATCAAATATTTGAAATCAAAAGTTTGATTTCCTGAAAGTTGTTACACTTGGAGTAGATAATTCAAGAATAGACTCTTCTGTACTTATTCCCTTAAAGATAAACATAATTATTATCATATCTTTTTTATTTGACACCAATTCGCAAAACTCATTTTTGTTTATATTATTATTTCTTCAGTTCAAGGTCTCTTTCTTCGTCGTCGTTAAACAACACAAAACTTATCTCGACAAACAAACAAACTAAAAAAAAAACAAGACTTTTCCCAACTTTGTCGTTGTCGTCGTCGTTGCTTTTATTGGCTTTTGAGCAGCAGCTTATCATAAACACCAATTCGCCTGAAAGCCATCAAGCTCATTGTGCTGCACTATGCAAACTGCACTTCGAAGACAAACATTTCAATGTGCATTCGAAAGATAAACATTTTCTTTGTTTTAAAATAAAAATTTATCTATGAATTTACTTCATATAATATTGTTATCACATTTTTCTCACACTCTACTTTAATGCAATTTAATTGCAAAACTAAAATAAATAGAAATCATCAGAGACCCTAAGAAGCAGCTGTTCAAAAAATAAAAAAAAGAACAAACTAATATCTATTGTAACCTAAAAGTGTTTTGTAACAAATTTTGCGGAAGCATTGTCATAAAAACAAGTAACAACTAACCCTCAAAGAACTGGTGCTACTTCCTTTTTTCTAAGAATCACAATTTGTCCAGATGCCGACCTGCACGACCGACACACCGAAACACCAACACCGACAACGACGACAACGTGACAACGAGTTAGGTTTCTCATCTCACCCCCTCTTACAATGTTTTTCGCAAACGAGGCAAAAAGACAATATAATTAGGAGTCTTACACAAAAAAAAAAAACTTCCTCTCCAAACACCGGAAGTCGAAACAAGGACAAACTTCCGTGTCACTTAAGAGAGTTTTGTGTTTTATGTCGGTAATAAGTATTTCGAAATTTTTTGTTTTTGTCTTGATTTAGCAAAACAGAATTTGCGGCACGATTTGTCCTTCGATGATATTGAATTCCCCTCGAATTAAACCACACACCACGCGATGAACGACAACGACGAACGTCGATGAACGGTAACGACAAATAACAACCACGCAAACCCAAGTGTCACATGTTCCTTTCATTTTGTATGACATGCATCAACCCTGCATATAAAATCAACAACCATTAACGAAACCCCATCAATATGTGTCATCAACACCATATCGGTTGAAATAATCGTTCGTTGGTTCAATGCAACCATAGCAAATGGGTTTATAGAGAACTGGAGTATCGAGGGTTCAATCAGTGTGTGGGGTGGGGGTGTTGCAGTTACAGTAAGTATAGATGAATGACGAAGACGGAAATGAAGGGCATCACCAGTCACCATATTCACCACTCACCATCGACCGCCATCATGCATCATCATCATATATACCGACACTGTGACCGACATTTTAATGTAATGTCTGGCATTTTTCCAACGAGGTCACCCAAAAGGAGTGAGGAAAGGATTCACCTGCTTATGGCATAATTCATATATCCTTTTTGCATGGTGCTGCGCTGCTGATGCACTTAATTTAAGGCCGATATTTTTATTCCGTTGTTCATTTTTTAAAATTAATTTGCCCGAAGTGGCTTGGGGGCACGGGCGTGTTTCCCGCATCACCAGACGAATGTGGAATACTTAATCATTTTTTTTTTGTATTACCGGGAAATGACTTTTAATTTCTTATTAATCATCATTTTTAAGTAAATTTCAAAATTTTCCTTAATGAAGTTCTAAGTTTATTTATGAGTGTAGAACTATTCTGAGACAGAGTTTAATGTAATCAATTTGATGATGTCAAGAAATTGAATTTGATTTCAAAACGTTCATGGAATACAAATTAAGAATTTTTGTTGAGTTAATTTACAACTTTTGAAGCTTTTGCAAACATTTATTTGCTAATATTTATGAATTTATAAATAAGTGAGCAGTGAGCTGAGCTGTGCGGTCTGTTAGGTTATATTTATTTTTAATTTAAATTTATTAAGTGGGTCAGTTTAGAGGTGTGTTTTTTGTTTCTAATGTTTTGTATTCTGTTTACATCAGTCTTGTCTAAGTTATGAATTGGAAAGTAAATCAAATATAAGCTTCAATCATATGCATTGAAGCAGAATGAAGGTTTTTTTGCTTTGCACTTTTAACGGCTGACAGGTATCATTTATAACACAGTATCGTTACGTAATTTATGTTTGCTTTTTTTTTAATTTAGACTTGCCGTAATTTTGTGAAAAGTTGGTGTTTGTTTATATATCAAAGTGTTAAATAAAAATTTAGGAATTTAGAATATTTGATTGATAGCGTTTTAAACTTAACAACGTTTTTAATTCAAATGAGTTACACAAAAATTGCAACGTGCGATTCACACTGAAAACTTCTTAACAATCTTATTTTTGATTTCAATTTTAATTTCTAAAAGTATGCAACAGAAAATTGTTACTTATGCTTATTTATTTCAAGATTTACCTCTAGAAAACACGCTTTATTTGTAGTCAATATTTTTAATCATCCTTGAGATATGTCTGAAGAAAAGAAAAGAATCCGAAATGTACGGATGTTCTCTCTTAAAACCATTCATTTATACTAAAGGGTGATTTTTAAAAAGCTATTGGAAAGTTTAAAAAAAACACATAAAATTCAGAAAAATGCATGAACTCTTATTTGAATCGATAGTACGGTTCATATAATTTAATGTTTGAAGACTATTTCATGCAAATGTTGGCCTTGGCTGCGGCTCAAACGGTCCATCCGCTTAGTTCAATTTTGGCATACTCTTTCCAACATTTCGGCCGGTATCTCACGAATAAATACTTCAATGTTGTCTTCCAATGCGTCAATTGAAGCGGGCTTTGTCTGTATAGACATGAGCTTTAACATAGCCCCATAAAAAAATATTCTAAAGGCGTTAAATCTCACGATCTAGGCGGCCAGTTGACGGTCCCGAATGTGAAATAAAATGTTCACCGAACTCGCCTCTCAATAGGTCCATTGTTGGGCGTGCTGTGTGGCATGTGGCATGTGGCACCGTCTTGTTGAAACCACATGTCATGCAGGTCAAGCTCTTGAATTTTGGGCAAAAAAAAGTTGGATATCATCTCACGGTAGCGCTCACCATTCACAGTTACGTTACGATTCGCATCATCTTTGAAGAAGTACGGTCCAATGATGCCACCAGCCCATAAACCGCACCAAACTGTGACTTTTTGTGGAAGCATCTGGCTGATATTCACTCCAAAATCGACAATTCTGCTTATTTACGTACCCATTGAGACAAAAATGAGCTTCGTCGCTGAACACAATTTTTCGGTAAAAAAGTGGATCTTCGGCCAGCTTTCCAAGAGCCCATTCACCAAAAATTGTACGTTGCAGTAGGTCGTTCGGCTTGAATTCTTGCTCCAGCTGTATTTTGAAATGCATCACACCTAAATCCTTCCGCAAAATTTTCACACGTTGTTGAGTAACAGAGGCCCAATTGCTGCCAACGGCGACGAATCGATGATCGATGGTCATCATTAACACTGGCCGATACAGCTGTGATATTTTCTTCAGTTCGCACTCTACGTAAGCGTGTTGGTGGTTTAATGTCCTACAATGTAAATTTGGTGCTAAATTTAGTCACAATAGCCCGAATAGCCGCTTCAGGGTGTCGATTAAACTGACAATAAAATGGAAGAAGCGCGCGATGAACTTCCTAAACAGAGCACGCATTTTGATAATAAAATTCAATAATTTGCAAGCTTTGTTTGTTTGTAAGACGATTCATGGTTAAATTATAGACCAAGCTGAATATGTTTGACATTGAAACAAAACACGAAACGTGCGTCATCTGTTTTAAACAGTGTTGCCAAAAAGATAATAGCTAAAAAATCACCCTTTATAAGGACCTTAAAATGTTGACAAGTCACATTCAAAATCTGATGGTGCGAACTTATATCAATTTAGCAAGTTAAAAATGTACGTTGTATTTTCGAAGTGGCTTCGAAAACTGATCTAAGTGTCAAAATATGTCTCTCAGAACACCATGTTCTGTAATCCTCATATAAAATAGAAATTATGAAAATTGAAAATTTTCCAAAAATTTGTTTTTTTTTTTTACTTACATATTTTCATATTTGATTGTATTTTGTTACGTTTTTGATTTATTTTATTATGCTTTTGTGAAAATCTACGGCAACACGTTTTAATTAATTAATTATGCTCTAGTTAAACAGACAGTTCCATTTCTTCCTTTTAACAATACAAAAGCTAAAATCAGTTGGACTTCGGTAGTACAGTCAAGTACAGAAAACCGTTCTTTTGCCGCCCTACGCGAATGTGGAATGCAACTACACTCTGTCTTCTCCTGTTATTGCAATATTCAGAAATTTGAAATTAACTCAAAACCCACTCTTCCTATCCTAATACTTGTGCTGTCTCCTTGGCATACAAAAAGTACTGAAAACCTCTTAAATGCGCACTCATCTACATATAATATAAAAATGAATCGCAAAATGTGTTGGTAAGCGCATAACTCAACAACGCCTAGACCGATTTGGCCATTTCTTTTTTTAAAATGTTCGTTGAAGTACAAGGATGGTTTTTACAGCGAAAAAAATTGGAATAATAAATCAGTGAAGAAATTTACAATGATTTCAATTGAGGACATGTGCTTGATGATGTCAAACAAACTATTAATTCAATTAGGCCTGACCTGATGAAATCAATGCATGTCTAAGGTCCTCCAATTTGTGAAAACATGTCAAAATACTTCATTTAAGCAAGAAAATTTCATATAGACATGTTAACTGGCTGCATTAACTTTCCTCAAAGTTTTTGTCAGTTTACGCAATCAAAAGATAAACTTATTCAGAAGGTTTTCCAGATGTTTCTCAAAATTACAGAAACCATGATTGGTTGAGCGAATGAGCTATATTGGCTGTAAAAAACATAGATGTAAATGAATTAAATTCCAAAATTCAAGAAAAAATTACAATCGAATCGAGGATATATCTATCTACCGGAATTTTTAAACTCGCTGGATTTGCCAGGATTGCCACCTCATAATCTTCAATTAAAGGTTCGATCAATAGTTATAATGTTGCGAAATATCAACCAACCGCGTCTTTGCAACCAACGGTACACGGTTAGCGATAAAAAAAAAATACTAAACAACGTGATAGAAGCAACTATATTCAAAGGAAAGTATAAAGGAGAAGATGTTCTAATACCGCGCATCCCAATGATTCCGACTGATGTGCCATTTGAGTTTAAACGACTACAGTTTCCAGTGCGTCTTGCTTTTGCTATGACCATAAACAAGTCCCATGGACAATCATTGAGTGTTTGTGGTATTAATCTAGAAAACCCATGTTTCTCACATAGTCAATTGTATGTTGCCTGTTCCCGTGTTGGAAAGCCATCAGATTTCTGTTAATAATTTCTGTTAATAATTATGATTCACATGATTAACAATAAAGCGATTACTTACTTTTAAATCCTTATATGTATGATAGGTTCCGAGCAATAGATTCTGTGCCAACCTTCTGGCTTACTCCTTTCACAGTCCAAATTTTAATGAACTCCAGGAGCACAGATTCATTTATTTATACTCATTCTGAACGACATTTTATACAAATATTATTCAATGTTCGTACGATCATTTTGAAAGTGATCATATAAAGTTGTTTAGAACAAAGTATTTTTCAACTATAACACGGCCATCCTGCAATTTTCATCGTTCTCGATGAAACAATCCATAACCGTCATTATTTTGAAACAAAATAATAATTTGAAAACAATTCAACACAAACTATAAGCTCAGAGGTTTAGCTCGCAAGCGTAAACTTGTCTTATTTACCACAAAACCTAAGTAACTCAGAGGCGGACAGCTTGTCTACTAGTATTCTAAAACAATCCACAATCAACCAACTATAAGCTCAGAGGTTTAGCTCTCGAGCATAAACTTGTCTTACACCATTTAGCCCAAGCACACATAATATAATAATTAACAAAAACCAAAAGTTCTTTAAACTTCAGCCAATTACTTGGTAACAATTTAATAAAATTTAATAATGAATCATAAAACTTACATTATCACATAATGTTTCTAATTTTCTTTTGGAACTGGTCTAATAGTTTCTCTTGCAGCAACTATACAAATTTTGGAATTTGTCATAGACTTCCGTATTTGATTGCTTTTGTATAGAACGGTAGCACCTATTTCTAGTTTAGTTGGAGTACATTTACCCTTGTCAAACCTTGTCTTCATTTTTCCACCATTTTCACGAATTCGTTTATCTGCCAACTCGCGTAAAGCATCAAAATTGTCATATCCAGTTTCAATGTTTAGGTCTGCAAACAAAGCACTCATTTCAGGGGTTCGTCCACTGATTGCAGTTAAAACTTTTAAAGGTGAAAGTCCAGTTGTTTTGTTGATTTTTGTGTTAAGGGCCAGTTGAACTCGACTGACATATAGCTTGTCCATTCCATGTGAAGTTCCAAATTAGTCCGTAAGAGATTTTCCACTGTATTAACGTATCTCTCAACTTGTCCGTTTGCTCTACTTATACCCGGTGCAATTGTGTGGTGTTCAATACCATATGATGTACAAAGATTTTGAAAATGTTCGCTTGTAAAGTTCGTAATAATTTTAGCTGGAACTCCAAACGGCATTACAAAGTTGTTTAAATGTTGAATAGTTTCTTTTGCTTGTAAAGTCTTGCACGGAAACAAAATTATAAATTTTGTAAAGGCATCAACGAATATTAAAATGTAACGGCTATCTTCCTTGTCTTTTCCATGAAATGGACCCATACAATCGATATGAATGGTGTGGAAAGGTATCGTTTTTTTTTTTCATAGGATGCAGTTCACACTGTTTTTTTTTCCGGAGGGTCTTTTTGCTACCAGACAAATCAAGCATGATTCTACAAATTTTCGTGCATTTTTTGACATTCTAGGCATCCAGAAATGTTCTTTCATCATGTCCAGCTTTATTGCAATACGAGCATATTTTAACATTCTCAAGTCTTTCATGCTTAAAACGATTTCTTAAACTCAATCGGGGGCAATTTGATTTGAGATGTCCAACTTTTCCACACTCGAAGCACTTTTTTTCTGTCTCTAAGCGAGGTCTCTTGTTCTGAAACCCAAAGTTGTCTTCATCACTAGGTTTGGTGTTCAATAATCTTTTATTGTTTCCATCGTTCAATACAGATGCATCTTGTTGTCTTCGAGGTGGCTCACTAATAGATGATAAATGGTCTATTAAGCATTAAAAGACAAACATCGGAGAATTTTTTAATCCCAAATTTGTAATGCAGCCAATAATTATTCTGACAA